>CM077666.1:75575652-76825814 GCA_039707655.1 Elymus sibiricus | reverse complement strand
CTTCGACCATGGAGCCTAACTACGGCTATTAGAGCAAGTACAATAATGGGCTTATAGCCTGCTTACATGGCATTTTTGCCTATGTGGAGGAGAGAGACATGGAAAAATGAGAAGAGTGGGCTCTCATGCAAGAGCCTATCTATATGCTAACTTCTAGGCAAATGCAATAAATGCAAAGAAAGAGAAAGAGAGATGCTTAGAAAAGGTATTAATCTTATAGCCAACCTTATAGCCTGCCTTACTATATGAGTGAGTATACTAGATGACTATAGATGACATGTCAGTTCCATATAGCCATCAGCTGGCAATACTATTAACCATGCTCTTAAAGCCAAACAGTGAAAGCCAAATACTAGTCTTGCATTCCTCGTCCCTTTAGATTCCCATCCTTTCCTTTACCATCCCCATCCGAGATGTTGCGTCCCCGTCCCCGTGCCCGCTTCAGTTCCCATATGTCATGGTGAGGCAAAAGGTGACATGCTATAAGATGCTCATCCTTGAACGCCAGGTGGAGATCAAAGTGGAAATGTGGGCCGTCGAGGTTTGGGCATAGCTCGTATTGCGAAAGGCCTTCTGCCGGACGAGGAAGAAGACCCGGTCTCAAAAGAGGAAGGAAATGCCCAACACTCGGAACAAGTACTTCTACATGTTCACTTCACTGCCACCGGGGTAGGTGTGGTGGATGTAGTTGCTGACGGGGCTGACGAAATCCCAGAAGGCATGGAGGCGTGGCAACTCGCGGCAGAAGATCGCTTGGTTAACGAAATGAAAGATGTCACCGACCCCAATATGGTCGCGGAGAACTGCGCCATCCTCGAGTTCATCAGGGATGAGCGAGTAGCAGAGGCAAACAGGCGGGAGTGGCTCCTCCGCTAGCAAGAACTGGATGAAATCTTTGTCAAGGAGGACGACAAGGAGATTCCTTCGGTTAAGGACGTGACAACCAATGACGGCGGGGCTGCTAGCTCCAACACGGGAGTCATCCCAATCTCCGAGGACGAGGAGAAATAGGAGTAGGAATAGAAGAAGCGTAGGCTGTTGTTTCTTTCCAATGTAGTAATTTATCATTTCTATCTATGAATGAACTATGTATGAATTTCATGCCCACTTTGGTACGTACAACACTTGATATTTTGTTGTTTCTTTCGGATGAAATATTTTAACATTTCTAACCATGAATGAACTCTATATAATTTTCATTTCCATTTTGAGGCATCACTTCACATCTGTTTAACATAAATCCACATATATATACACAACCATTGGTTTCTTCATAATTTTCCACACATAAGTTTAGATAAATAGAAATACCCATCGATCCCGGGAAATAATAAATACAATTCCAACAACAAATTAGCTTAATACAAGCACAATGAAAACATAGCCCTGAGGTTAAGCTAACATTGTATTGTAAATTTTCATGTCGTAAGTTGAAAGTATACTTTGCACATGGTTGAGCAAAATACATCCTTCAAATAGTTCGCTTAACTTTCCGGCCGCATTTATTTTTTGCACCAAGGGCGCAACTGGTCATCTAGTAAACTAATACCTGCACACTACCAGGATTTGAGAGAATCATAACACCGAATAGGTATGCTTTAGGGCGACATAATTAAGGACCAGCATCGACATAATGAGTTATGGTTCAGCAAAAAACATACCGACCATGGGAACTGAACGAGCTCGGCCTTGATCATATGGTTATGTGAATGTTTACAATGACAGCACAGGACATGTTTCACCAGAAAATATGCTTCCACTACTGATTATGTAAACATGTAGTAAACAACATAGATGTATGTGAATATCAGCTGTGAACAGTGTTAACCCTCCCCCCCCCCCCCCCCCCCCCCCCCCCCACCACACACACACACACACAAACTACTACCTATATTGCACAGAATCACAACACCAAATAGGTTTGCTTTAGGGCAACATATATAAGGATATAAGGACCAGCAGTGATATATGACCATGAGCTATGGTCCAGCAAAAAGCATACCAACCATCAGTCGACATAGTATACTAAAATTTGTCAGAAATTTTAAATTTTTTTTGGTGTAAGTAGAACAAAAAATATTTAGAAAACTAGGAACACTTGTTCTGGAAAAGAAAATCAGCATGTCAATTTCTTTGAAAAACCTGGCAATGAACTACATATGTTACGTGCATGTTAGGAACCTTCTATATAACTAGCCATATATTGGAATAATCATTAACTCATTCTTTTCCCATAATGTTAAGGTAATTCATCTCGGTAGAACAATGCATACATGCACTATTCTCAATACATTTCCACAAGGACATGCATGCAGTTGGTATGGTTCATATATGATGGAAATTTCACAAGTAAAACTTCAAGTTAAGTACAAATAAAGTAACCTTTCTGGTTTTGCAAAATACATGACACGACAACAGGCAAGAGTTCCCTGCTGAAAAACAAAACATAACTTAGCTGCCAAAGGGGTACACATTTTGACACCTCATCTGCGCGGTTGATCATGTGATCACTCTGTGCCCTCCAAACAAACCAAAGCATTTGGAGAAGCTTTGTTCTTAAAGTCCATCTTCATACGTTGTCTAGAGCGCCATTCGTTGTTCCAGCTAAAACGGACATTGAGCTTCATTGACTCTAGCGCTCTGGCGTTCAAAACAAAGAACTTGGCAAAGTTATAATCGGGGTCTGATTAACTCTTACCTTCTTACCTCTCATGTGAAAAGAGGGGGTAAGAGGGAGCATGTTAAAATTACTCCATGATTTAACCTAAGACCATGGAGAATGAGCTTCAAGATCTTTACATTATGCAGCGATGACACTAGACTGCTGTCAACCATTGCCTGCAGGATCGATCATCAAAACATGAAAATATTAATAATAAAAGTGGTGACTATATATGTATGTAAGTAAGATGGCAAACGAATGATATATGTATACAGATGCCTTAAGGGCATTTCTAACCGATCCCCAATAACCGGTTAGTGGAGTAAAATCCCGATTTTACTCCGGACCTAACCGATCCCCAATAATCCATAGTGGAGTAAAAATATTACTCGGCCGCCGCAAATCTCCCTATTTTTACTCCACCGCTCGGCGGCCGAGTAAAAAAAATCTCTCCCTCTCTTCCCCTCCTCTGCCTCCTCTTCTCCCACCTCGCCCCGCCGCCGGCGGGTCCCCCGCCGTTCCCCGCCGCCCTCTCTCCTCCCAATGGCCGGACGCGGTGGCCGGAGGTCCCCGCCGCCGATCCACAGCACGGATCCGCGCCACCACGCCCGCGGGTCATCGTCAAGCGGCGCATCCTCGAGCCGCCGCCGCTCGTCCGATCCGCCCGCCCCGACCCGATTTGCCGACTTCCCGGAGCTCCCTCCGCCGTGGCCGCCACAGAGGACCTACCTCAGCTCGTGGGGGACCTGGGTGGCGGAGATCACCGACCAGGAGACCCACAAGAGGAAGTGGGTCGAGTTGTTCCACACAGCGGAGCTCGTGGCCATGGAATACGACCGGTGGCAAGTCCGGTTCCACGACCGCGAGGCAAGGCTCAACTTCCCCTTCGAGATGGCGCCGGTGCACCTTGTCCCGCCGGAGCCGGGTGTGGTGAGCGCGGCGATAGCTCGGGAGGACCGAGGGGCGAGGGAGCGCCTCGCGGTGGAGGCCGCTGACGAGGCATACATGGAGGACCTCCGCCGCCAGTACCTCGAGCTCGTGGAGGCGGAGCGGGCCATCTTCGCCGACAATGGCAGGGAGGTCATCGTCATCTCCGACGACGAGGTGCAAGACGGCGAGGAGGGCTGCCATGACGAGAAGCCGTTTGACGCCGAGGAGTGGCGGCGCATCTTCCCCGACGTCAACGACGACGGCACCGCCCGGACCCAATGGGCGGTGGCATGTGAAGGCAAGATTGGCTCGACCTTTACTACGGCGATGATGATGAGTAGTCTAGTGTAGTTCAAGTTAGTGTAGTTTTAGCTTAGTGTAGTTTTAGTTTAGTGTAATTTAAGTTTGAATTTATGTATAAAGTTCGGTTGTCAAGACTAGGTTGAACTTATGTTTAAATCTATGCAAATTTCGGTTGAAACTAGGTTGAATTTTGCAAATTTAGGTTTACTCTCTTAAATATAGGGGATCGGCTAGGTCCGGCCAAAACTTAGTAAAGTAAATTTACTCCACCAAGGGTTTACTCCACTATTTTTAGTGGATCGGTTAGAAATGCCCTAAGTGGCTCCTAGCTAGATACATACCTGGAGTATTGTCTTCCCAAGCTGTACGGTGGACATGATGTCACTGTGCACGCAACACAACATGTGAAGTTTTGGGGCAACCAGGACACGTATGATTCGTGGACCACAATAACCTTGGTCCCAGAGCATCGCTTCCTCTAGGCTTGGAGTGTTGACAATGAGGAGTTCTTCCATCACATAACTGTCTGGGTCAACGAACATGCGAAACCTTACAATAGTTTCTGTGGAGGAATAAGTTCCCAAGTAGGAGATGCGGCGATCATGGCGTGGAGTGTGTTCTCGGAGTTTGTGATCCGACAGAGAGTGAGGTCGATGAGATATGGGAAAGTGATGCCGCCCAAGGCTAAGATATTCTCAGGGAAATGGCAGCAGCCAAAGCTGGCGACGCGGAGGTAGGAAAAGCTCAGCGCGGATGGCGGCAGCGGCGGCATCGACTCGCCAGCCTGAAGTGGTTCGGTGTTGATCACCCACTGGTAGCTGAAATGAAAGTCCTCGAGGTGATCGAGAACCTTGGATCGGAACCATCAGTCGAAGATGGGGTAGCGGTCTCGGTCGCCGGAGTGACGGCATAGTGTGCTGAGAGAAAGACGACGGGCGCGTACCTCGCGTGGAGCCTCGAGGATGTCTGAGATAAGGTCGACTAGGTTGTCTCCTGCCCAGGCCCTTTTCTGGAGGTCACGGTCGTCGAGGTTGAGCGGGGAGGAGTTGCGCCAGAGGTGTTTCCAGCCTTTGGAGATGGCGTGTGTGCGGGCGGCCTCGTCGATGGGGAGCGCAGAGATGATGGTGCCCAGGACGTCGTTGGGGAGGGAGGTGATGCGGTTCTTGGCGTCAGCAGGGTCCACCGGGGGCGCCGCTTCTTCTCGGTTCTGCACCACCCGCGCCGAAGACGATCCGCCGGCGAAGTGGCAAACATGGCCCTTCTTTGGGAGGCCGCAGAGGCCGCAGCAGTATCTGGCGCGTTTCCTCGGCGCTGTCGGGGCCATGGATTAGCCGGCGCGGTTTGGGTTCTGTGTCAGTGGCTGATGAGAGGCTGTAGGCTGGGGGTCGAGAGAATGGGGAAATTGAGCGGGAAGAGGGGGGAGGAGCACCGGAAGATTAGGGGAAGGAAGCCATTGTTGGGGCTCCCCGAGCTAGGTGTTTTGGGCCTGCGTCCGCTCTGCGTGTGACAGGTGAGCGAGGGGAAGAGTTGACGTGCGCCACCGGATGACGAGGTCAGTTTCCACTCACACTCCTCACCTCACTCGTGTTCTACAGGTAGCTTGTTGTAGTTTAGTTTATCTATTTATCTCGATAAGATTTAATCCTTGCAAATAACCACTAAGAGGATTGACAACCCTCTTATTTGCGTTGGGTGCAAGTGTTTGCTCTTGTGTGTGCAGGTGCGCTTAACGGAATTTTGCTTGGTTGTCCTACTGGATTGATAACCTTGGTTCTTAACTAAGGGAAATACTTATCTCTACTGTACTGCATCATCCTCTCCTCTTCGAGGAAATACCAACGCAGACTACAAGTAGCACCGTGCACTCTCTCCTTCCTTTTTTTCTACCCCGCTCGAGCTTCAGGACGACACAGGTCATGGCGGCGGCAGACACATGTGAGTTCCGTGTGGGGACGCTGATGCCATGTGGATGGAGGCTGCTCGGCAGATCGATAGGTGTATATGTGTGTGTGTGTGTGTATGTGCTATTTCTGGTGTCTGTTCTCTGTACCTCAACACATTAGAAATTAAGCATGGTGTCATGTCTTAGTATTTTCACTCTTTTTGCCCTTGTAGGACTGGTCCAGCTTGTTCTCTGCTCTGCTTCTACCGGTTTCTGTGCAAATGTATATGGAATGTGTGCAGCTTTTTAAAAATTATTTTTGTTCATATCATATTTGATTGTTCTATGTTTAAAAATTACAAGCTATGGGGTAATCTCACAACCTTAATCAAAAAGGTCACCACAACCTCTATCCACCACTACCAGCCCCCTTTTATCCTTCAAACCAAATAAATTTCTGGCTACTCACACTCATTGAAACCAAACAGGGAAAATGGCTATACCTAGCTAGCCGATTGGTTGGGGATACCCACAACCACTCAAACATATCCCTCAAAACAAACGCACCCTTATATTCTCTTATGAACGCTATTTTGCCGGCAGAATTGAAATCACTATCTCTGTCTCTCTCACAAAACAACAAATGGATTTATTACCTCATGAACAGTGATGCATAGTTACTGTAGTTATGACTTACCCGCAAAAGAAGAGTTATTGGATGTTGTAGGTTGTGAGTGGGCCGGGTGGGAATAACCGAGATTCTTGTGAAACATTAACAAGTAAGCTCGCACTGTATCACTACTAGGGAAAACCCTAGTAGTAGCGCGGGGTTAAGAGCTAGCAGTAGCGTGGGTGACGCTACAGCTAACTTTTAGAAGTAGCGCTGGTTAGACCCCACGCTACTGGTGTTAGCAGTAGCGTTGGTTTTGACCCGCGCTACTGCTATTAGTAGTAGCGGTGTTCCTGCCCATCGCCACTACTATTAGAGTGTATTTCATTTCTTTTTATTTATACTGTATTTATGTACCGTTATACAATTTTTATACAGTAGCAATGAAGAGGTGGTGGAAGAAACACGGATTAGATTAAAGTGGATGGATCCAAGTGAGCAAGTTAAATTTGTGTGCCGTCCAAACATCATATCGTTCCACTAATTCAACTTGCTCACTTGGTTCCATCCATCCACTTTAATCTAATTCGTGTTTCTTCCACCCCGATAATATTACAACTCATCATCCGTTGTCATATAATAATAACTCATCATCATCATCCGTAGTCATATAACAACTCATTATCCGTAGTCATATATATAATAACTCATCATCATTCTAGCACATCAGAAGTAGTACAACCTCGTCATCATGATCATCGTAGTCATATAACAACAAGATCATCATTCGTAGTCATATAATAACTGACCATCAATATAGCACATGACAAGTTAACCAACACTAGCTAAGGGTAGTCATCCTTGGTAAATAATTCATCATCATTCTAGCACGAAAAGTACTACCTAGGACCTACTCCTCTCTCTCAGATAAAATATCATAAAACTAAACCCCTCCATCTTCATCATGGAGAATAGAGATCCACCTGTCACCAACTTGTGGCCTGCGCACATTCATGTTGTCTCCAATTGGTTGCCTGCGCGCATTCATTACTTTGCTCCATTCTTTGATATCGAGCCTTTCATCCTTTAGAGAAATCGAGTATGCATTGCGGAAAGTCACCGGTGGATCTGGCCGTAAGCTAACCATACTTAGATGACCTTCGGTATACATCAGGTCAGGCACAACTTCCTTCGGGAGCTTCTGTTGAAGAACATAATAGTGACATAGTTAGCAATGTAGTTTACTTAAGAAGAATGTAGGCAACCATAATTAACAAAATCTTACCATTCTATTTGCACTGATGTTACCCTCATGCAACTCATGGACTAGTGGCATGTATCCACTATAATTTTTAGCAATTTCATATTTGAACTTAAAAGTCTCAACATCTGTTGAAGAACATAATAGTGACATAGTTAGCAATTTCATATTTACTCAAGAGAATTTTTCACCTCCCAAGTTAGCTCGGAGTCATAACTGTAGTAGGTCTTGTCTACAGCCTTCCGAGTATTTCTTGGAGAAAAGAAATAATCTCTCAATTATAAATAAACAAGCTTAGTAGGGATGAATACCAACTATTTTTAAATAATCAATATAAATTACTTAACAAATTGTTTGACAAACTCACATAGAGGTAGAACTGGAATCATGTCAACATCCACCAAAATGTCGATATTATCTTCATGATCATCTTCAGGATCACCAAGATCGAAGGCTATTTTCATATCCTCTTGAAATCTGTAGGCCTTGCATAAGGCTATTTTCATATCCTCCTGAAATCCGTAGTGTAGGGGAACGCAGCAGAAAACAAATTTTTTTTGACCTACACACCAGCCCAGGACCACTATGGAGACTGCATACAAGGTTTGATGTTTTCGTTACCGACTCGTAGCGCAGCGGAAGTAGAGTCGATGACGATCGGTGGTGCAGATCCCCGTAGCTAGGATTTTACAACCTCCCAACCGCGAGGATGTTCTCCCTCGTCTGCCCCTCGGACAGCCCTCCGGGAGGCAGTCGGACAGTCCCTCGGACGGTGTCACGGACAGCCCTTCGGGAGGACGCTCGAAACTCGGACGGTCACTCGGACAGCCCTTCAGGAGGCACCCTCGAACAGCCCCTCGGGCAAAAAGATCGAACCTACGACCTCTCTACGGGGTTGCACACATACGGTGTCATCTATCCGGCAGGGCTTCGCCATCCAGAACTAGCTCCCACCGGAACCCAGACAGCCTTTCGGCTCTACGAAACTCGTTTCGTGGGAGGGAGAGAAGAAGCCAGATCATGCATGGCACTTGTATGTGAGAAAGGAGTGAGTGTGGAGAGTGCCTCTCCACCTCTATTTATAGGAAAACCCAAGGGGTTGGGTGGCTCCCAAAATACCAAAAAACCCATCACATGGATTCTCCACAAGGGTAAAATGGAAAGGCTAGAGGAGCACCATGGATGGCCTCCTCCTTGGCCGGCCAACCTCATGGGGGGCCCCCCAAAGGGGGTTCCTTAGTCCCCAAGTTCTTCTAGAAGCCTTTTGGGAAAAGCCCTAAAAGGTGGCTTTCATAAAGTAGCCCAAAAAGCACTTTCACTATTCACGGAAACATTTTTCCACGACCGTTAAATCCAAAAATATTTCTATGTGTCTTAGACCAATTCCAGTACCCACTAAAATGATTTTGGACGTGTTTAGAAACAATTCCGGATTAGAGATTTTCATCTGCGAAAAGCAAACAAAGCGGTTCCGGCAGCTCCGGAACATTTCCGAGTTTTTTCTCCGAAAAATCCCAGAAGTTCCCAGAACAATTCTGGCACCCTCCAAGAATTTCCAGGCGTGTGCCGAAACCAATTTGACTTAATGGTATACCCTGAAACAACTTTTCAGTTTTACTGAAACTATTCCGGTGTTCTCTCTCCAGAACTTTTCCGTTGTCTCCGAAACTTTTCCGGTGACTTTCTCTCAGACTCCCTATCTAGTATTCAGCAGATAGATGACCCTTAAGCATGTGACCCTATAGGTTCGGTGAAGTATAGACATGACCGGAACTCTTTCCGATCAATGATCAACATCGGAGCTGTGTACACCCATATTGACCCCTATACCCACACGAATAAATATTCGAGTGAACCTCCAGTTTTCCGTGTGCTATTCCTGTTCTTCGCGATATGTTACAAATACCCGAGGTGAGAATCATTGGCATCCTCGTGGATCAACACTTGTCCACAATGTCAGTTACCTCGTTACCGGTTTTGTTCTCTTTTCTCGTTCCCGTGTTCCGGCATCCTTGTGATCAAATCACAATGTGTTTGGCCAGACGATGGTGGATACTGTAAAACCAAGAGGGCCTAGAGATATCTCTCCATCGTCGGAGGAGCAAATCCCAATCTTGAGCTATCAAGTTACTTGACATACTTTTCCATGAACCCGTAAGCCGCCGTAATAGCCACCCATTTACGAATGACGTTTAACAAACCCCAAAGTTCATGAAGCAAGCATGAAGAAACTCGATACTCTCATGGTCTAAGGAATTATGCAAACGTTAACTTTCTCTGTGTTATTAACCATTAACTTGTGACGAATGTATCTCATAGCATAACATCAATTCGGGCCGATTCAACACAAGTGTTCTCCTAAGATTGTGCCCTCAAAGTTGCCGGCATAGCCATGCCTATGATCAGGAAAACAGAACCATCATGCAACACTTGAGCTAGTCTTAGAGGCCAGACTAGGAATACATTTTACCGTTTATTATTCCACACGTGCATATGAGTCTTCCTCCGAGCCTCGTGGTTATTGTAGACTCGAGAACCATAGCAGTTATAGCATGGAACATAAACATAATTATGAACATGGAGATAAACAATAACATTTATTATTGCCTCTAGGGCATATCTCCTACAGACTCCCACTTGCACTAGAGTCAATAATCTAGTCAATGCTAATGCACTTTACACCTATGGCATACCGGTGTAAAAAATGCTTTGCTTGTGGTATAGCCTGATGTCCAACGGATCTGACAACTTCAGTTCCGTGTGTATCTTTGCATCTCCTTGCGTTTTCACGCTTTCACAAAATTCATATTTTGTGTGGACTTGGCTTTGTATATATGTGAATCACAGGTCAAACCTTGATTCCTCAGACTGAGCTATGGAGCAACTATCAGCAATAGTGTCCCATTGACCAAAGCCATCTTGGAACCATACTAAGTTCATGAATGAACTATATGATTCAACATCTTCTTTGTTGCTTCCAAAGCGTCAACATACTTAGCCTTTGTTATAGAAATCGCCACAGTAACTTGTTTGGAACGATTTCCAAACACCGTGCCACCATATCGTGTATTACACAAAACCCTTAACTTAAATCGAAAATCGCATGGAGCTTTGATGAAGACTGTATCGATGTAACAACTTTACAACGAGCACTTCATAAACTCTGCTTGCGAGAAAACATGTCATCAGTCCTACTTTAGTACTTAATGACAATTTTCACTGTTGTCTCATGATCAGTACTTTGATCACTTTGGTATCTTTACTCGCAACTCCTTGGGAGTACTGGACATATCTGGTTGTTTTACATACCATGGAATACATGATTAATCCAAACACGAAAGTGTGTGGAATCTCCATCATGTATTTTTCTCATCAGTATTTTGGGACACCGAGTCTTGCAAAACTCTTTCCATGTGACTTCGGCAAGAATCACTCCTTGGCGTTCTTATGCTAAACTGTTTTAGCATCTTGTCAATATGTATTTTTGGCTTAGCCTATTAGGAAATTCTATCTCGTAGATAAATATGCCTAATATCAAGGCTATTTAGCCCAAGCACTTCATCAAAAAACTATTTTCAATGAAGTCCTAATTCGTGTCAAGAAATTTATATTATTTCCAATCAACATTGTGTCAAGCACACAAAGTTTTTAGAAATATTATTATGCTCCCACTTACTTTCTTGTAACCACAAGCATCTTCATTATCCATTGATGAAATCAAACTCTTTTGACTATTTCATGAAAACGAAGATTCCAACTCCATTTTGCTCTCTTCTGTCCATTGCTGGAACTCTGAAGTTTGCATACTTACTAGCATCCTATGGATTGACAAAATACTTCGGACTGTATCACATGCAAGTCTTAGGTTGCATTTCCATCACATGGAAATCCTTTTGGCATCCATGTATCGTATCTCAAGATTGAAATATGTATTAATTGCTAGCTTAACCCGATCTGACTTTAAGCATCGCTACGGTGAGACAATCTCATCGTAGTCAACTCCTTGAATTTGTTATTGCAACAAGTCGAGCTTTATGGATAAAACATTTTATCCACATCAGTTTATATTTCCATTAATGTTCGTTAGACTCTAAGTCTTCCGAAGGGTTTATCAAGATATAATCTTGAATCATTTATGGAAACTATCTCGGATTATATTGGCATTTAGCCAATTCCGGAGTCAGGGCCCATCAACGCTTCCTTGTGTATCGTAGGTATACTGTTGTCTAACAACAATATCTTGCTTGTGCACCTGAGAGGTTTGCACGAGTTTTGCCTACGTGGTTCAGTTGCAAGTTCGACCGAAGTCCATACATCTCATGTAGAGGCTTCCGTATCAGTCGCAGTAGGAAACTCTGGAATTACTTCCAAGGTTTCTTTCCTTTGATCTGATGACGAAGATACTGTTATCTCGTCGAGTCGCACTGTCCTCCCACTCACCTTTTTGCAAGAACCATTTTCTTCAAAAGCATACCGTTCTTTGTGGCAAAACCTTTTGCCTCGGTACAGTGGTGGGGGAATACCCAATAACTTCGGATAACCTACAAAGTAGCACTTGTCTGATTTGGAATAGGTTTGTAAATATTTTACACAAGCCCCATATTCCAAATGTTAAGAAAAGACATAACATGGTTGGGTGTACCATACCATGGAGTCATTTCAACAGATCTGATGGTGCTCTTTTCAGTGTAAAAGCCGCAGTCTCTAAAGCATTACTTTTAAAAGGGATAATGGCAAATTGATTTATGTCATCTTTGATCTTACCATGTCATAAATGGTTTGATTACATTTTCACGGATATTCCACTCACAGTGGTGCTACGTGAGGTGTAAGTTATGAAACTCTTTTCACAACTCATCAGACATTCGCTAAACTTGTAACTCAAATATTCCTTTCCATAATCAAATTGCAGAAACATAATTTTCTTGTTACAATAATTTCTAGTTCATATTGAAAACCTTATGAATGATTTTAAAAGATCCAGACTTACGTCTCATCAAGTAAATATCCATATATCTACTTGAGTCATTTCTGAAGATAGATAAATCCACTGCTAGCAACAACATTTATCGGACTACATACATCAAAATGTATGATCACCAATAAGTTCATTGCTCGTTCCTTATGGCCTGTGAACGGTATTTCAGTCACTTCATTTTTCGGAGGAAAGTTGCAAGTGTCAGATGATTCATAATCAAACGACTTCAAAATCCATCATTATGGAATTTCTCCATGCGGGTTTCTCCAATGTGACCAAATGCAGTGCCACACATGTGTGGTATTCTTTTAGTCTTGCGACATTTAGCGTCAGTGCTATGGATGTATCATATTACCATCAATATTCATAACATACATCCCATTCATGATGGAAGTATGGCCCTTATGTTATTCATAACACTGAACAACAATTGTTCTTTTATGAACAACCCTTTTGCAACAAACATTATGCAATGGGCTAGAGTGTGTAAAACTCTAAAATGAATTATGAAAGTAAATACGGAGGTAATATATTATTATCAATATTCATAACATACATCCCATCTGAAAGATCGTGGATGTCGCCTAGAGGGGGGGGTGAATAGGCGCTTTAAAATAATTATGGTTTAGGCTTGAACAAATGCGGAATAAAACTAGCGTTTAATTTGACAAGCACAAAACCTAAATCGACTAGGCTCACCTATGTGCACCAACAACTTATGCTAAGCAAGATAAACAACTAAGTGATAGCAAGATATATAACTAGAAACAATATGGCTATCACAAAGTAAAGTGCATAAGTAAAGGGCTCGGGTAAGAGATAACCGAGGCACGCGGAGACGACGATGTATCCCGAAGTTCACACCCTTGCGGATGCTAATCTCCGTTTGGAGCGGTGTGGAGGCACAATGCTCCCCAACAATGCCACTAGGGCCACCGTATTCTCCTCACGCCCTCGCACAATGCAAGGTGCAGTGATTCCACTAAGGGACCCTTGAGGGCGGTCACCGAACCCGTACAAATGGCAACCCTTGAGGGCGGTCACCGAACCCGTACACTTTGGCAACCCTTGGGGGCGGTCACCGGTACCCGTCAAATTGCTCGGGGCGATCTCCACAACCTAATTGGAGACCCCGACGCTTGCCCGGAGCTTTACACCACAATGATTGAGCTCCGAGGCACCACCAAGCCGTCTAGGGCGCCAAGGCACCCAAGAGGAACAAGCTCTAGGGTGCTCAAACACCCAAGAGTAATAAGCTTCTCAACTACTAACTTCCACGTATCACCGTGGAGAACTCAAACCGATGCAACTAATGCAATGACAAGAACACACCAAGTGCACAAGTCCCTCTCCCTCAAATCCCACCAAAGCAACAAAAGCTATGGAGGAAAGTGAGAGGAAGAACAAGGAGAACACCAAGAACTCCAAGATCTAGATCCACAAGGTTTCCCTCACATAGAGGAGAAAGTGATTGGTGGAAAGATGGATCTAGATCTCCTCTCTCTATTCCCTCAAGAAGGAGCAAGAATCATTGGAGGGATGGAGAGATAGCAAAGCTCTAGAAGGTCAACAATGGAGGAGAGAGAGCTGCAAGGGGATAAAAGAACCGTTGGGGGCAAGGGGGAAGAAGACCCCCTTTTAAAGGAGCCCCCAAAACCAACCGTTACCTGTTTCAGCCCGCACAGAGCGGTACTACCGCTCGAGCGGTAGTAATTAAAAAAACAGCAGGCGAGAACACGGAACTGGAGCGGTAGTGCGGCACTTAGCGGTACTACCGTGCCAACCAAGCGGTACTACCGCTAAAGCGAAAAGAGCAACAGAAGCTTGCACACTCTGCGAAAAACAAGCGGTAGTAGCAGCGGTAGTGGAGGGCGGAAGTACCGCACCAAGCGGTACTACCGCCCAGCAGAGCGGTACTACCGCCCTGAGCGGTACTACCGCACTACTGCCGCACTACTACCGTTTAACAGAAAACAACAACAGAGACGAGCACAGAAGGAATCACCCAAGCGGTACACAACCGGTAGTAGAGGGCGGAAGTACCGCACTAAGCGGAACTACCGCTCTACTACCGCACTACTGCCGCTGAAACGAAAACGATACCAGAAGAAAATCCCACAAGCGGTACTCGCTGCGGTAGAACACAGCGGTACTACCGCATAAGCGGTACTACCGTGGTACCGAGCGGTACTACCGCTTGGGAGCTGAAAACTGGATGCAGATAAAACCAGAACTGCCATAACTTCTACATATGAGCTCCGAACTGAGCAAACTCAAGCTTGTTGGATAGGTGACGACGAGTACTATCCAAAGGAGGCACATTGGATATAAGATAGAAACTTGAAAATCCAATGACTTGGCTTGAGACAATATGAATGATGAAGTCCCCTTAATTCTTCATAATATAGCCAAGTCTCCAATGCCCTCCAACAACACCTATTGATCAAGTTTGAGCTTGTTGGTCCCCAACCAAGTTGGGTCCTAAGAGGTTAGTCACAATAGGCTTGGCTACCCAAATGGTTCTTTTCTTGACACCACTTTGAGTACCAACTAACTTGGCAAACACATTGCCAACCTTATCCTTCCCAAGAGAATAGATATCATCAATTAGAATAGGGTTGGATAAGGTACCATTCGTGCATGAAGAAGCAAAGTGACCCTTCTTCCGACATAAGTAGCAACATTTACCCTTTACTTTCTTCTCAATTGATTTCTCAACTTGAGGAGCGTTGACTTGGGTCTTCTTGGGAAGTGGCCTTTCTTCAACTTGACGTTGGGCATGGGATTGAACTTGTGGCCGCTTCCCTTGTTGCTTGTCACTATGGGGCTTCTTCTTCAATGGGCAAGATCTAACATGGTGCCCTTCTATCTTGCACTTGAAGCAAACAATCTTGGCCGAATTCTTGACTTGTTCTTGGCCCTTCTTATTGTTGCTCTTGGACTTCTTCTTCTTATTGGATTTGAATCCAAGTCCACCTTTGTCATTGGGGGATTTTTGCACACTCAAAATATTCTTGAGTGTGGACTTCCCTTCATGACTCTTTTCCAAGTTTTTCTTCAAAGAAGTGACTTGGGCCTTGAGCTCTTTGATTTCCTCTACATGGTTAGTATCAACACAAGTACTAGAGGAAGTATAAGCATCATTGTTAGAGCAACAAGGCAAGGAAAGTAATTCATCACAAGATGTACCAATGTTATGCATAGAAGAATTACGAGGACTAGCACATGTCAATAAAGCATTTTTACTAGATGTAGTGCTAAGGTCCACATGAGGCTCACTAGATGTTACCTTAGTAGTACAAGCCTCATGAACTATCTTTAGCACATCATGGGATACTAGAAGATCACCATGAGAGCTCGAGAGCTTTTCATGACTTTCTTCCAATTTCCCATAATTGCTAGATAGCAACTCAAGTTGAGCCTTTAGCTCAACATTCTCCTTCAAAATGGATGCTTCACAAGAAATAGAGTTAGTAACACAAGCATCATCATTAACAACAAGAGGAGAAGGCAACTTGGCAAGCTCTTTAGCATATGAAGCTTGAAGTTGAGCATGAGACTCGGTGAGTTCAATGAGCGAACTCTTAATGACCCTTGAGCCATTTTCGAGGTGCTCAAAGTCCTCAAGGAGTTTAGCATGTGCAAATTCAAGCTTATCATTTTTAGTTCTAAAATCATTAGCCACCTCGAGAGCTCTATCATGGGATTCCTTTAATCTAGATAATTCTAGAGCAAAGGTCTCCTCAAGAGATTCCTTGGTGGTATGTTCAAGTTCAAGAGCTTGAGATAGCCCCGCGATCTCATTAGCGTAATCACGCTCATGACTTTCCATTTTCTCAATGGTGGCCTCATGCTCCTCGAGATGAGATTCCAACTCCTCCATATATTTCTTGCCCTCAATGGCAATAGTCATGATTTCAAGGAAGTTAGAACAAGCAATTTTATTCTTATGAAGAGCTTTAAAAATCATTTCACCCTTAATATTTAAGGATGCAACATTAACATTCTCTTCATCATTATCCTCATCATCATTAGCATCAACATCATCATCAAGAGACATATTGGGGTTCAAAGGAGGAGATACCTTTGAAGCCTTAGCCATAAGGCAAAAAGCAATAGATGATGATGTAGGATCCCTTGAGGCACCATTCAAGGTCACATCTTGTTCCATGGAGTGTTGGGTTTCCTTTACATTGTTACAACAACTCGAGGAAATAGATGCATTTTTATCATGGCAACAAGACATAGCAAGCATATCATCGTGGCATTTAGTCAAGAAATTTCTACATGATATGCAAGGACTATCAACACAAGCATGTGAAGCATTTAGAGTGCTTGAAGTGTTAAAGTCCAAAGATGGAGCATTGCAATAAGATAGTGATGAAGGATCATCAATAATGAGCCCACTATCATCATTGCAATGACCAACACTACTCACCATATCATTACCTTGTGGCAAACCACATGTTGGTGAAGTAGAAGAAGTTGAGAAGACAACACGACCGGAGGTGGAGGGAGAACAATCATCCCCACAAATCTTGGACACACCATATTTGTCTTGAAGCTTTGTCCACAACTCATGAGCATCCCGAAACGGCATGAGTTGAAATATAACTACATTGCTCAAAGCATCAAAAAGCACATTAGAAGCTTTGTCCACAACTCATGAGCATCCCGAAACGGCATGGATCTAGATCTCCTCTCTCTATTCACTCAAGAAGGAGCAAGAATCATTGGAGGGATGGAGAGATAGCAAAGCTCTAGAAGGTCAACAATGGAGGAGAGAGAGCTGCAAGGGGATAAAAGAACCGTTGGGGGCA
Source organism: Elymus sibiricus (assembly GCA_039707655.1). NCBI lineage: Eukaryota > Viridiplantae > Streptophyta > Magnoliopsida > Poales > Poaceae > Elymus > Elymus sibiricus. Next base: position 76,808,368 of record CM077666.1, on the reverse strand, counting down.
AGGGGGAAGAAGACCCCCTTTTAAAGGAGCCCCCAAAACCAACCGTTACCTGTCTCAGCCCGCACAGAGCGGTACTACCGCTCCGCAGAGCGGTATTACCGCTCGGGCGGTAGTAATTAAAAAAACAGCAGGCGAGAACACGGAACTGGAGCGGTAGTGCCGCACTTAGCGGTACTACCGTGCCAACCAAGCGGTACTACCGCTAAAGCGAAAAGAGCAACAGAAGCTTGCACACTCTGCGAAAAACAAGCGGTAGTAGCAGCGGTAGTGGAGGGCGGAAGTACCGCACCAAGCGGTACTACCGCCCAGCAGAGCGGTACTACCGCACTACTGCCGCACTACTACCGTTTAACAGAAAACAACAACAGAGACGAGCACAGAAGGAATCACCCAAGCGGTACACAAGCGGTAGTAGAGGGCGGAAGTACCGCACTAAGCGGTACTACCGCTCTACTACCGCACTATTGCCGCTGAAACGAAAACGATACCAGAAGAAAATCCCACAAGCGGTACTCGCTGCGGTAGAAAACAGCGGTACTACCGTGGTACCGAGCGGTACTACCGCTTGGGAGCTGAAAACTGGATGCAGATAAAACCAGAACTGCCATAACTTCTAGATATGAGCTCCGAACTGAGCAAACTCAAGCTTGTTGGATAGATGACGACGAGTACTATCCAAAGGAGGCACATTGGATATAAGATAGAAACTTGAAAATCCAATGACTTGGCTTGAGACAATATGAATGATGAAGTCCCCTTAATTCTTCATAATATAGCCAAGTCTCCAATGCCCTCCAACAACACCTATTGATCAAGTTTGAGCTTGTTGGTCCCCAACCAAGTTGGGTCCTAAGAGGTTAGTCACAATAGGCTTGGCTACCCAAATGGTTCTTTTCTTGACACCACTTTGAGTACCAACTAACTTGGCAAACACATTGCCAACCTTATCCTTCCCAAGAGAAAAGATATCATCAATTAGAATAGGGTTGGATAAGGTACCATTCGTGCATGAAGAAGCAAAGTGACCCTTCTTCCAACATAAGTAGCAACATTTACCCTTTACTTTCTTCTCAATTGATTTCTCAACTTGAGGAGCGTTGACTTGGGTCTTCTTGGGAAGTGGCCTTTCTTCAACTTGACGTTGGGCATGGGATTGAACTTGTGGCCGCTTCCCTTGTTGCTTGTCACTATGGGGCTTCTTCTTCAATGGGCAAGATCTAACATGGTGCCCTTCTATCTTGCACTTGAAGCAAACAATCTTGGCCGAATTCTTGACTTGTTCTTGGCCCTTCTTATTGTTGCTCTTGGACTTCTTCTTCTTATTGGAGTTGAATCCAAGTCCACCTTTGTCATTGGGGGATTTTTGCACACTCAAAATATTCTTGAGTGTGGACTTCCCTTCATGACTCTTTTCCAAGTTTTTCTTCAAAGAAGTGACTTGGGCCTTGAGCTCTTTGATTTCCTCTACATGGTTAGTACCAACACAAGTACTAGAGGAAGTATAAGCATCATTGTTAGAGCAGCAAGGCAAGGAAAGTAATTCATCACAAGATGTACCAATGTTATGCATAGAAGAATTACGAGGACTAGCACATGTCAATAAAGCATTTTTACTAGATGTAGTGCTAAGGTCCACATGAGGCTCACTAGATGTTACCTTAGTAGTACAGGCCTCATGAACTATCTTTAGCACATCATGGGATACTAGAAGATCACCATGAGAGCTCGAGAGCTTTTCATGACTTTCTTCCAATTTCCCATAATTGGTAGATAGCAACTCAAGTTGAGCCTTTAGCTCAACATTCTCCTTCAAAATGGATGCTTCACAAGAAATAGAGTTAGTAACACAAGCATCATCATTAACAACAAGAGGAGAAGGCAACTTGGCAAGCTCTTTAGCATATGAAGCTTGAAGTTGAGCATGAGACTCGGTGAGTTCAATGAGCGAACTCTTAATGACCCTTGAGCCATTTTCGAGGTGCTCAAAGTCCTCAAGGAGTTTAGCATGTGCAAATTCAAGCTTATCATTTTTAGTTCTAAAATCATTAGCCACCTCGAGAGCTCTATCATGGGATTCCTTTAATCTAGATAATTCTAGAGCAAAGGTCCCCTCAAGAGATTCCTTGGTGGTATGTTCAAGTTCAAGAGCTTGAGATAGCCCCGCGATCTCATTAGCGTAATCACGCTCATGACTTTCCATTTTCTCAATGGTGGCCTCATGCTCCTCGAGATGAGATTCCAACTCCTCCATATATTTCTTGCCCTCAATGGCAATAGTCATGATTTCAAGGAAGTTAGAACAAGCAATTTTATTCTTATGAAGAGCTTTAAAAATCATTTCACCCTTAATATTTAAGGATGCAACATTAACATTCTCTTCATCATTATCCTCATCATCATTAGCATCAACATCATCATCAAGAGACATATTGGGGTTCAAAGGAGGAGATACCTTTGAAGCCTTAGCCATAAGGCAAAAAGCAATAGATGATGATGTAGGATCCCTTGAGGCACCATTCAAGGTCACATCTTGTTCCATGGAGTGTTGGGTTTCCTTTACATTGTTACAACAACTCGAGGAAATAGATGCATTTTTATCATGGCAACAAGACATAGCAAGCATATCATCATGGCATTTAGTCAAGCAATTTCTACATGATATGCAAGGACTATCAACACAAGCATGTGAAGCATTTAGAGTGCTTGAAGTGTTAAAGTCCAAAGATGGAGCATTGCAATAAGATAGTGATGAAGGATCATCAATAATGAGCCCACTATCATCATTGCAATGACCAACACTACTCACCATATCATTACCTTGTGGCAAACCACATGTAGGTGAAGTAGAAGAAGTTGAGAAGACAACACGACCGGAGGTGGAGGGAGAACAATCATCCCCACAAATCTTGGACACACCATATTTGTCTTGAAGCTTTGTCCACAACTCATGAGCATCCCGAAACGGCATGAGTTGAAATATAACTACATTGCTCAAAGCATCAAAAAGCACATTAGAAGCTTTGTCCACAACTCATGAGCATCCCGAAACGGCATGGATCTAGATCTCCTCTCTCTATTCCCTCAAGAAGGAGCAAGAATCATTGGAGGGATGGAGAGATAGCAAAGCTCTAGAAGGTCAACAATGGAGGAGAGAGAGCTGCAAGAGGATAAAAGAACCGTTGGGGGCAAGGGGGAAGAAGACCACCTTTTAAAGGAGCCCCCAAAACCAACCGTTACCTGTCTCAGCCCGCACAGAGCGGTACTACCGCTCCGCAGAGCGGTACTACCGCTCGGGCGGTAGTAATTAAAAAAACAGCAGGCGAGAACACGGAACTGGAGCGGTAGTGCCGCACTTAGCGGTACTACCGTGCCAACCAAGCGGTACTACCGCTAAAGCGAAAAGAGCAACAGAAGCTTGCACACTCTGCGAAAAACAAGCGGTAGTAGCAGCGGTAGTGGAGGGCGGAAGTACCGCACCAAGCGGTACTACCGCCCAGCAGAGCGGTACTACCGCCCTGAGCGGTACTACCGCACTACTGCCGCACTACTACCATTTAACAGAAAACAACAACAGAGACGAGCACAGAAGGAATCACCCAAGCGGTACACAAGCGGTAGTAGAGGGCGGAAGTACCGCACTAAGCGATACTACCGCTCTACTACCGCACTACTGCCGCTAAAACGAAAACGATACCAGAAGAAAATCCCACAAGCGGTACTCGCTGCGGTAGAACACAGCGGTAGTACCGCATAAGCGGTACTACCGTGGTACCGAGCGGTACTACCGCTTGGGAGCTGAAAACTGGATGCAGATAAAACCAGAACTGCCATAACTTCTACATATGAGCTCCGAACTGAGCAAACTCAAGCTTGTTGGATAGATGACGACGAGTAATATCCAAAGGAGGCACATTGGATATAACATAGAAACTTGAAAATCCAATGACTTGGCTTGAGACAATATGAATGATGAAGTCCCCTTAATTCTTCATAATATAGCCAAGTCTCCAATGCCCTCCAATAACACCTATTGATCAAGTTTGAGCTTGTTGGTCCCCAACCAAGTTGGGTCCTAAGAGGTTAGTCACAATAGGCTTGGCTACCCAAATGGTTCTTTTCTTGACACCACTTTGAGTACCAACTAACTTGGCAAACACATTGCCAACCTTATCCTTCCCAAGAGAATAGATATCATCAATTAGAATAGGGTTGGATAAGGTACCATTCGTGCATGAAGAAGCAAAGTGACCCTTCTTCCGACATAAGTAGCAACATTTACCCTTTACTTTCTTCTCAATTGATTTCTCAACTTGAGGAGCGTTGACTTGGGTCTTCTTGGGAAGTGGCCTTTCTTCAACTTGACGTTGGGCATGGGATTGAACTTGTGGCCGCTTCCCTTGTTGCTTGTCACTATGGGGCTTCTTCTTCAATGGGCAAGATCTAACATGGTGCCCTTCTATCTTGCACTTGAAGCAAACAATCTTGGCCGAATTCTTGACTTGTTCTTGGCCCTTCTTATTGTTGCTCTTGGACTTCTTCTTCTTATTGGAGTTGAATCCAAGTCCACCTTCGTCATTGGGGGATTTTTGCACACTCAAAATATTCTTGAGTGTGGACTTCCCTTCATGACTCTTTTCCAAGTTTTTCTTCAAAGAAGTGACTTGGGCCTTGAGCTCTTTGATTTCCTCTACATGGTTAGTATCAACACAAGTACTAGAGGAAGTATAAGCATCATTGTTAGAGCAACAAGGCAAGGAAAGTAATTCATCACAAGATGTACCAATGTTATGCATAGAAGAATTACGAGAACTAGCACATGTCAATAAAGCATTTTTACTAGATGTAGTGCTAAGGTCCACATAAGGCTCACTAGATGTTACCTTAGTAGTACAAGCCTCATGAACTATCTTTAGCACATCATGGGATACTAGAAGATCACCATGAGAGCTCGAGAGCTTTTCATGACTTTCTTCCAATTTCCCATAATTGCTAGATAGCAACTCAAGTTGAGCCTTTAGCTCAACATTCTCCTTCAAAATGGATGCTTCACAAGAAATAGAGTTAGTAACACAAGCATCATCATTAACAACAAGAGGAGAAGGCAACTTGGCAAGCTCTTTAGCATATGAAGCTTGAAGTTGAGCATGAGACTCGGTGAGTTCAATGAGCGAACTCTTAATGACCCTTGAGCCATTTTAGAGGTGCTCAAAGTCCTCAAGGAGTTTAGCATGTGCAAATTCAAGCTTATCATTTTTAGTTCTAAAATCATTAGCCACCTCGAGAGCTCTATCATGGGATTCCTTTAATCTAGATAATTCTAGAGCAAAGGTCTCCTCAAGAGATTCCTTGGTGGTATGTTCAAGTTCAAGAGCTTGAGATAGCCCCGCGATCTCATTAGCGTAATCACGCTCATGACTTTCCATTTTCTCAATGGTGGCCTCATGCTCCTCGAGATGAGATTCCAACTCCTCCATATATTTCTTGCCCTCAATGGCAATAGTCATGATTTCAAGGAAGTTAGAACAAGCAATTTTATTCTTATGAAGAGCTTTAAAAATCATTTCACCCTTAATATTTAAGGATGCAACATTAACATTCTCTTCATCATTATCCTCATCATCATTAGCATCAACATCATCATCAAGAGACATATTGGGGTTCAAAGGAGGAGATACCTTTGAAGCCTTAGCCATAAGGCAAAAAGCAATAGATGATGATGTAGGATCCCTTGAGGCACCATTCAAGGTCACATCTTGTTCCATGGAGTGTTGGGTTTCCTTTACATTGTTACAACAACTCGAGGAAATAGATGCATTTTTATCATGGCAACAAGACATAGCAAGCATATCATCATGGCATTTAGTCAAGCAATTTCTACATGATATGCAAGGACTATCAACACAAGCATGTGAAGCATTTAGAGTGCTTGAAGTGTTAAAGTCCAAAGATGGAGCATTGCAATAAGATAGTGATGAAGGATCATCAATAATGAGCCCACTATCATCATTGCAATGACCAACACTACTCACCATATCATTACCTTGTGGCAAACCACATGTAGGTGAAGTAGAAGAAGTTGAGAAGACAACACGACCGGAGGTGGAGGGAGAACAATCATCCCCACAAATCTTGGACACACCATATTTGTCTTGAAGCTTTGTCCACAACTCATGAGCATCCCGAAACGGCATGAGTTGAAATATAACTACATTGCTCAAAGCATCAAAAAGCACATTAGAAGCTTTGTCCACAACTCATGAGCATCCCAAAACGGCATGGATCTAGATCTCCTCTCTCTATTCCCTCAAGAAGGAGCAAGAATCATTGGAGGGATGGAGAGATAGCAAAGCTCTAGAAGGCCAACAATGGAGGAGAGAGAGCTGCAAGGGGATAAAAGAACCGTTGGGGGCAAGGGGGAAGAAGACCCCCTTTTAAAGGAGCCCCCAAAACCAACCGTTACCTGTCTCAGCCCGCACAGAGCGGTACTACCGCTCCGCAGAGCGGTACTACAGCTCGGGCGGTAGTAATTAAAAAAACAGCAGGCGAGAACACGGTACTGGAGCGGTAGTGCCGCACTTAGCGGTACTACCGTGCCAACCAAGCGGTACTACCGCTAAAGCGAAAAGAGCAACAGAAGCTTGCACACTCTGCGAAAAACAAGCGGTAGTAGCAGCGGAAGTACCGCACCAAGCGGTACTACCGCCCAGCAGAGCGGTACTACCGCCCTGAGCGGTACTACCGCACTACTGCCGCACTACTACCGTTTAACAGAAAACAACAACAGAGACGAGCACAGAAGGAATCACCCAAGCGGTACACAAGCGGTAGTAGAGGGCGGAAGTACCGCACTAAGCGGTACTACCGCTCTACTACCGCACTATTGCCGCTGAAACGAAAACGATACCAGAAGAAAATCCCACAAGCGGTACTCGCTGCGGTAGAACACAGCGGTACTACCGCATAAGCGGTACTACCGTGGTACCGAGCGGTACTACCGCTTGGGAGCTGAAAACTGGATGCAGATAAAACCAGAACTGCCATAACTTCTAGATATGAGCTCCGAACTGAGCAAACTCAAGCTTGTTGGATAGATGACGACGAGTACTATCCAAAGGAGGCACATTGGATATAAGATAGAAACTAGAAAATCCAATGACTTGGCTTGAGACAATATGAATGATGAAGTCCCCTTAATTCTTCATAATATAGCCAAGTCTTCAATGCCCTCCAATAACACCTATTGATCAAGTTTGAGCTTGTTGGTCCCCAACCAAGTTGGGTCCTAAGAGGTTAGTCACAATAGGCTTGGCTACCCAAATGGTTCTTTTCTTGACACCACTTTGAGTACCAACTAACTTGGCAAACACATTGCCAACCTTATCCTTCCCAAGAGAATAGATATCATCAATTAGAATAGGGTTGGATAAGGTACCATTCGTGCATGAAGAAGCAAAGTGATCCTTCTTCCGACATAAGTAGCAACATTTACCCTTTACTTTCTTCTCAATTGATTTCTCAACTTGAGGAGCGTTGACTTGGGTCTTCTTGGGAAGTGGCCTTTCTTCAACTTGACGTTGGGCATGGGATTGAACTTGTGGCCGCTTCCCTTGTTGCTTGTCACTATGGGGCTTCTTCTTCAATGGGCAAGATCTAACATGGCGCCCTTCTATCTTGCACTTGAAGCAAACAATCTTGGCCGAATTCTTGACTTGTTCTTGGCCCTTCTTATTGTTGCTCTTGGACTTCTTCTTCTTATTAGAGTTGAATCCAAGTCCACCTTTGTCATTGGGGGATTTTTGCACACTCAAAATATTCTTGAGTGTGGACTTCCCTTCATTACTCTTTTCCAAGTTTTTCTTCAAAGAAGTGACTTGGGCCTTGAGCTCTTTGATTTCCTCTACATGGTTAGTATCAACACAAGTACTAGCGGAAGTATAAGCATCATTGTTAGAGCAACAAGGCAAGGAAAGTAATTCATCACAAGATGTACCAATGTTATGCATAGAAGAATTACGAGGACTAGCACATGTCAATAAAGCATTTTTACTAGATGTAGTGCTAAGGTCCACATGAGGCTCACTAGATGTTACCTTAGTAGTACAAGCCTCATGAACTATCTTTAGCACATCATGGGATACTAGAAGATCACCATGAGAGCTCGAGAGCTTTTCATGACTTTCTTCCAATTTCCCATAATTGCTAGATAGCAACTCAAGTTGAGCCTTTAGCTCAACATTCTCCTTCAAAATGGATGCTTCACAAGAAATAGAGTTAGTAACACAAGCATCATCATTAACAACAAGAGGAGAAGGCAACTTGGCAAGCTCTTTAGCATATGAAGCTTGAAGTTGAGCATGAGACTCGGTGAGTTCAATGAGCGAACTCTTAATAACCCTTGAGCCATTTTCGAGGTGCTCAAAGTCCTCAAGGAGTTTAGCATGTGCAAATTCAAGCTTATCATTTTTAGTTCTAAAATCATTAGCCACCTCGAGAGCTCTATCATGGGATTCCTTTAATCTAGATAATTCTAGAGCAAAGGTCTCCTCAAGAGATTCCTTGGTGGTATGTTCAAGTTCAAGAGCTTGAGATAGCCCCGCGATCTCATTAGCGTAATCACGCTCATGACTTTCCATTTTCTCAATGGTGGCCTCATGCTCCTCGAGATGAGATTCCAACTCCTCCATATATTTCTTGCCCTCAATGGCAATAGTCATGATTTCAAGGAAGTTAGAACAAGCAATTTTATTCTTATGAAGAGCTTTAAAAATCATTTCACCCTTAATATTTAAGGATGCAACATTAACATTCTCTTCATCATTATCCTCATCATCATTAGCATCAACATCATCATCAAGAGACATATTGGGGTTCAAAGGAGGAGATACCTTTGAAGCCTTAGCCATAAGGCAAAAAGCAATAGATGATGATGTAGGATCCCTTGAGGCACCATTCAAGGTCACATCTTGTTCCATGGAGTGTTGGGTTTCCTTTACATTGTTACAACAACTCGAGGAAATAGATGCATTTTTATCATGGCAACAAGACATAGCAAGCATATCATCATGGCATTTAGTCAAGCAATTTCTACATGATATGCAAGGACTATCAACACAAGCATGTGAAGCATTTAGAGTGCTTGAAGTGTTAAAGTCCAAAGATGGAGCATTGCAATAAGATAGTGATGAAGGACCATCAATAATGAGCCCACTATCATCATTGCAATGACCAACACTACTCACCATATCATTACCTTATGGCAAACCACATGTAGGTAAAGTAGAAGAAGTTGAGAAGACAACACGACCGGAGGTGGAGGGAGAACAATCATCCCCACAAATCTTGGACACACCATATTTGTCTTGAAGCTTTGTCCACAACTCATGAGCATCCCGAAACGGCATGAGTTGAAATATAACTACATTGCTCAAAGCATCAAAAAGCACATTAGAAGCTTTGTCCACAACTCATGAGCATCCCGAAACGGCATGGATCTAGATCTCCTCTCTCTATTCCCTCAAGAAGGAGCAAGAATCATTGGAGGGATGGAGAGATAGCAAAGCTCTAGAAGGTCAACAATGGAGGAGAGAGAGCTGCAAGGGGATAAAAGAAACGTTGGGGGCAAGGGGGAAGAAGACCCCCTTTTAAAGGAGCCCCCAAAACCAACCGTTACCTGTCTCAGCCCGCACAGAGCGGTACTACCGCTCCGCAGAGCGGTACTACCGCTCGGGCGGTAGTAATTAAAAAAACAGCAGGCGAGAACACGGAACTGGAGCGGTAGTGCCGCACTTAGCGGTACTACCGTGCCAACCAAGCGGTACTACCGCTAAAGCGAAAAGAGCAACAGAAGCTTGCACACTCTGCGAAAAACAAGCGGTAGTGGAGGGCGGAAGTACCGAACCAAGCGGTACTACCGCCCAGCAGAGCGGTACTACCGCCCTGAGCGGTACTACCGCACTACTGCCGCACTACTACCGTTTAACAGAAAACAACAACAGAGACGAGCACAGAAGGAATCACCCAAGCGGTACACAAGCGGTAGTAGAGGGCGGAAGTACCGCACTAAGCGGTACTACCGCTCTACTACCGCACTATTGCCGCTGAAACGAAAACGATACCAGAAGAAAATCCCACAAGCGGTACTCGCTGCGGTAGAACACAGCGGTACTACCGTGGTACCGAGCGGTACTACCGCTTGGGAGCTGAAAACTGGATGCAGATAAAACCAGAACTGCCATAACTTCTAGATATGAGCTCCGAACTGAGCAAACTCAAGCTTGTTGGATAGATGACGACGAGTACTATCCAAAGGAGGCACATTGGATATAAGATAGAAACTAGAAAATCCAATGACTTGGCTTGAGACAATATGAATGATGAAGTCCCCTTAATTCTTCATAATATAGCCAAGTCTTCAATGCCCTCCAATAACACCTATTGATCAAGTTTGAGCTTGTTGGTCCCCAACCAAGTTGGGTCCTAAGAGGTTAGTCACAATAGGCTTGGCTACCCAAATGGTTCTTTTCTTGACACCACTTTGAGTACCAACTAACTTGGCAAACACATTGCCAACCTTATCCTTCCCAAGAGAATAGATATCATCAATTAGAATAGGGTTGGATAAGGTACCATTCGTGCATGAAGAAGCAAAGTGACCCTTCTTCCGACATAAGTAGCAACATTTACCCTTTACTTTCTTCTCAATTGATTTCTCAACTTGAGGAGCGTTGACTTGGGTCTTCTTGGGAAGTGGCCTTTCTTCAACTTGACGTTGGGCATGGGATTGAACTTGTGGCCGCTTCCCTTGTTGCTTGTCACTATGGGGCTTCTTCTTCAATGGGCAAGACCTAACATGGTGCCCTTCTATCTTGCACTTGAAGCAAACAATCTTGGCCGAATTCTTGACTTGTTCTTGGCCCTTCTTATTGTTGCTCTTGGACTTCTTCTTCTTATTGGAGTTGAATCCAAGTCCACCTTTGTCATTGGGGGATTTTTGCACACTCAAAATATTCTTGAAGGTGGACTTCCCTTCATGAATCTTTTCCAAGTTTTTCTTCAAAGAAGTGACTTGGGCCTTGAGCTCTTTGATTTCCTCTACATGGTTAGTATCAACACAAGTACTAGAGGAAGTATAAGCATCATTGTTAGAGCAACAAGGCAAGGAAAGTAATTCATCACAAGATGTACCAATGTTATGCATAGAAGAATTACGAGGACTAGCACATGTCAATAAAGCATTTTTACTATATGTAGTGCTAAGGTCCACATGAGGCTCACTAGATGTTACCTTAGTAGTACAAGCCTCATGAACTATCTTTAGCACATCATGGGATACTAGAAGATCACCATGAGAGCTCGAGAGCTTTTCATGACTTTCTTCCAATTTCCCATAATTGCTAGATAGCAACTCAAGTTGAGCCTTTAGCTCAACATTCTCCTTCAAAATGGATGCTTCACAAGAAATAGAGTTAGTAACACAAGCATCATCATTAACAACAAGAGGAGAAGGCAACTTGGCAAGCTCTTTAGCATATGAAGCTTGAAGTTGAGCATGAGACTCGGTGAGTTCAATGAGCGAACTCTTAATGACCCTTGAGCCATTTTCGAGGTGCTCAAAGTCCTCAAGGAGTTTAGCATGTGCAAATTCAAGCTTATCATTTTTAGTTCTAAAATCATTAGCCACCTCGAGAGCTCTATCATGGGATTCCTTTAATCTAGATAATTCTAGAGCAAAGGTCTCCTCAAGAGATTCCTTGGTGGTATGTTCAAGTTCAAGAGCTTGAGATAGCCCCGCGATCTCATTAGCGTAATCACGCTCATGACTTTCCATTTTCTCAATGGTGGCCTCATGCTCCTCGAGATGAGATTCCAACTCCTCCATATATTTCTTGCCCTCAATGGCAATAGTCATGATTTCAAGGAAGTTAGAACAAGCAATTTTATTCTTATGAAGAGCTTTAAAAATCATTTCACCCTTAATATTTAAGGATGCAACATTAACATTCTCTTCATCATTATCCTCATCATCATTAGCATCAACATCATCATCAAGAGACATATTGGGGTTCAAAGGAGGAGATACCTTTGAAGCCTTAGCCATAAGGCAAAAAGCAATAGATGATGATGTAGGATCCCTTGAGGCACCATTCAAGGTCACATCTTGTTCCATGGAGTGTTGGGTTTCCTTTACATTGTTACAACAACTCGAGGAAATAGATGCATTTTTATCATGGCAACAAGACATAGCAAGCATATCATCATGGCATTTAGTCAAGCAATTTCTACATGATATGCAAGGACTATCAACACAAGCATGTGAAGCATTTAGAGTGCTTGAAGTGTTAAAGTCCAAAGATGGAGCATTGCAATAAGATAGTGATGAAGGATCATCAATAATGAGCCCACTATCATCATTGCAATGACCAACACTACTCACCATATCATTACCTTGTGGCAAACCACATGTAGGTGAAGTAGAAGAAGTTGAGAAGACAACACGACCGGAGGTGGAGGGAGAACAATCATCCCCACAAATCTTGGACACACCATATTTGTCTTGAAGCTTTGTCCACAACTCATGAGCATCCCGAAACGGCATGAGTTGAAATATAACTACATTGCTCAAAGCATCAAAAAGCACATTAGAAGCTTTGTCCACAACTCATGAGCATCCCGAAACGGCATGGATCTAGATCTCCTCTCTCTATTCCCTCAAGAAGGAGCAAGAATCATTGGAGGGATGGAGAGATAGCAAAGCTCTAGAAGGCCAACAATGGAGGAGAGAGAGCTGCAAGGGGATAAAAGAACCGTTGGGGGCAAGGGGGAAGAAGACCCCCTTTTAAAGGAGCCCCCAAAACCAACCGTTACCTGTCTCAGCCCGCACAGAGCGGTACTACCGCTCCGTAGAGCGGTACTACAGCTCGGGCGGTAGTAATTAAAAAAACAGCAGGCGAGAACACGGAACTGGAGCGGTAGTGCCGCACTTAGCGGTACTACCGTGCCAACCAAGCGGTACTACCGCTAAAGCGAAAAGAGCAACAGAAGCTTGCACACTCTGCGAAAAACAAGCGGTAGTGGAGGGCGGAAGTACCGCACCAAGCGGTACTACCGCCCAGCAGAGCGGTACTACCGCCCTGAGCGGTACTACCGCACTACTGCCGCACTACTACCGTTTAACAGAAAACAACAACAGAGACGAGCACAGAAGGAATCACCCAAGCGGTACACAAGCGGTAGTAGAGGGCGGAAGTACCGCACTAAGCGGTACTACCGCTCTACTACCGCACTATTGCCGCTGAAACGAAAACGATACCAGAAGAAAATCCCACAAGCGGTACTCGCTGCGGTAGAACACAGTGGTACTACCGCATAAGCGGTACTACCGTGGTACCGAGCGGTACTACCGCTTGGGAGCTGAAAACTGGATGCAGATAAAACCAGAACTGCCATAACTTCTAGATATGAGCTCCGAACTGAGCAAACTCAAGCTTGTTGGATAGATGACGACGAGTACTATCCAAAGGAGGCACCTTGGATATAAGATAGAAACTTGAAAATCCAATGACTTGGCTTGAGACAATATGAATGATGAAGTCCCCTTAATTCTTCATAATATAGCCAAGTCTCCAATGCCCTCCAATAACACCTATTGATCAAGTTTGAGCTTGTTGGTCCCCAACCAAGTTGGGTCCTAAGAGGTTAGTCACAATAGGCTTGGCTACCCAAATGGTTCTTTTCTTGACACCACTTTGAGTACCAACTAACTTGGCAAACACATTGCCAACCTTATCCTTCCCAAGAGAATAGATATCATCAATTAGAATAGGGTTGGATAAGGTACCATTCGTGCATGAAGAAGCAAAGTGACCCTTCTTCCGACATAAGTAGCAACATTTACCCTTTACTTTCTTCTCAATTGATTTCTCAACTTGAGGAGCGTTGACTTGGGTCTTCTTGGGAAGTGGCCTTTCTTCAACTTGACGTTGGGCATGGGATTGAACTTGTGGCCGCTTCCCTTGTTGCTTGTCACTATGGGGCTTCTTCTTCAATGGGCAAGATCTAACATGGTGCCCTTCTATCTTGCACTTGAAGCAAACAATCTTGGCCGAATTCTTGACTTGTTCTTGGCCCTTCTTATTGTTGCTCTTGGACTTCTTCTTCTTATTGGAGTTGAATCCAAGTCCACCTTTGTCATTGGGGGATTTTTGCACACTCAAAATATTCTTGAGTGTGGACTTCCCTTCATGACTCTTTTCCAAGTTTTTCTTCAAAGAAGTGACTTGGGCCTTGAGCTCTTTGATTTCCTCTACATGGTTAGTATCAACACAAGTACTAGAGGAAGTATAAGCATCATTGTTAGAGCAACAAGGCAAGGAAAGTAATTCATCACAAGATGTACCAATGTTATGCATAGAAGAATTACGAGGACTAGCACATGTCAATAAAGCATTTTTACTAGATGTAGTGCTAAGGTCCACATGAGGCTCACTAGATGTTACCTTAGTAGTACAAGCCTCATGAACTATCTTTAGCACATCATGGGATACTAGAAGATCACCATGAGAGCTCGAGAGCTTTTCATGACTTTCTTCCAATTTCCCATAATTGCTAGATAGCAACTCAAGTTGAGCCTTTAGCTCAACATTCTCCTTCAAAATGGATGCTTCACAAGAAATAGAGTTAGTAACACAAGCATCATCATTAACAACAAGAGGAGAAGGCAACTTGGCAAGCTCTTTAGCATATGAAGCTTGAAGTTGAGCATGAGACTCGGTGAGTTCAATGAGCGAACTCTTAATGACCCTTGAGCCATTTTCGAGGTGCTCAAAGTCCTCAAGGAGTTTAGCATGTGCAAATTCAAGCTTATCATTTTTAGTTCTAAAATCATTAGCCACCTCGAGAGCTCTATCATGGGATTCCTTTAATCTAGATAATTCTAGAGCAAAGGTCTCCTCAAGAGATTCCTTGGTGGTATGTTCAAGTTCAAGAGCTTGAGATAGCCCCGCGATCTCATTAGTGTAATCACGCTCATGACTTTCCATTTTCTCAATGGTGGCCTCATGCTCCTCGAGATGAGATTCCAACTCCTCCATATATTTCTTGCCCTCAATGGCAATAGTCATGATTTCAAGGAAGTTAGAACAAGCAATTTTATTCTTATGAAGAGCTTTAAAAATCATTGGACCCTTAATATTTAAGGATGCAACATTAACATTCTCTTCATCATTATCCTCATCATCATTAGCATCAACATCCTCATCAAGAGACATATTGGGGTTCAAAGGAGGAGATACCTTTGAAGCCTTAGCCATAAGGCAAAAAGCAATAGATGATGATGTAGGATCCCTTGAGGCACCATTCAAGGTCACATCTTGTTCCATGCAGTGTTGGGTTTCCTTTACATTGTTACAACAACTCGAGGAAATAGATGCATTTTTATCATGGCAACAAGACATAGCAAGCATATCATCATGGCATTTAGTCAAGCAATTTCTACATGATATGCAAGGACTATCAACACAAGCATGTGAAGCATTTAGAGTGCTTGAAGTGTTAAAGTCCAAAGATGGAGCATTGCAATAAGATAGTGATGAAGGATCATCAATAATGAGCCCACTATCATCATTGCAATGACCAACACTACTCACCATATCATTACCTTGTGGCAAACCACATGTAGGTGAAGTAGAAGAAGTTGAGAAGACAACACGACCGGAGGTGGAGGGAGAACAATCATCCCCACAAATCTTGGACACACCATATTTGTCTTGAAGCTTTGTCCACAACTCATGAGCATCCCGAAACGGCATGAGTTGAAATATAACTACATTGCTCAAAGCATCAAAAAGCACATTAGAAGCTTTATCCACAACTCATGAGCATCCCGAAACGGCATGGATCTAGATCTCCTCTCTCTATTCCCTCAAGAAGGAGCAAGAATCATTGGAGGGATGGAGAGATAGCAAAGCTCTAGAAGGTCAACAATGGAGGAGAGAGAGCTGCAAGGGGATAAAAGAACCGTTGGGGGCAAGGGGGAAGACGACCCCCTTTTAAAGGAGCCCCCAAAACCAACCGTTACCTGTCTCAGCCCGCACAGAGCGGTACTACCGCTCCGCAGAGCGGTACTACAGCTCGGGCGGTAGTAATTAAAAAAACAGCAGGCGAGAACACGGAACTGGAGCGGTAGTGCCGCACTTAGCGGTACTACCGTGCCAACCAAGCGGTACTACCGCTAAAGCGAAAAGAGCAACAGAAGCTTGCACACTCTGCGAAAAACAAGCGGTAGTAGCAGCGGTAGTGGAGGGCGGAAGTACCGCACCAAGCGGTACTACCGCCCAGCAGAGCGGTACTACCGCCCTGAGCGGTACTACCGCACTACTGCCGCACTACTACCGTTTAACAGAAAACAACAACAGAGACGAGCACAGAAGGAATCACCCAAGCGGTACACAAGCGGTAGTAGAGGGCGGAAGTACCGCACTAAGCGGTACTACCGCTCTACTACCGCACTATTGCCGCTGAAACGAAAACGATACCAGAAGAAAATCCCACAAGCGGTACTCGCTGCGGTAGAACACAGCGGTACTACCGCATAAGCGGTACTACCGTGGTACCGAGCGGTACTACCGCTTGGGAGCTGAAAACTGGATGCAGATAAAACCAGAACTGCCATAACTTCTAGATTTGAGCTCCGAACTGAGCAAACTCAAGCTTGTTGGATAGATGACGACGAGTACTATCCAAAGGAGGCACATTGGATATAAGATAGAAACTTGAAAATCCAATGACTTGGCTTGAGACAATATGAATGATGAAGTCCCCTTAATTCTTCATAATATAGCCAAGTCTCCAATGCCCTCCAATAACACCTATTGATCAAGTTTGAGCTTGTTGGTCCCCAACCAAGTTGGGTCCTAAGAGGTTAGTCACAATAGGCTTGGCTACCCAAATGGTTCTTTTCTTGACACCACTTTGAGTACCAACTAACTTGGCAAACACATTGCCAACCTTATCCTTCCCAAGAGAATAGATATCATCAATTAGAATAGGGTTGGATAAGGTACCATTCGTGCATGAAGAAGCAAAGTGACCCTTCTTCCGACATAAGTAGCAACATTTACCCTTTACTTTCTTCTCAATTGATTTCTCAACTTGAGGAGCGTTGACTTGGGTCTTCTTGGGAAGTGGCCTTTCTTCAACTTGACGTTGGGCATGGGATTGAACTTGTGGCCGCTTCCCTTGTTGCTTGTCACTATGGGGCTTCTTCTTCAATGGGCAAGATCTAACATGGTGCCCTTCTATCTTGCACTTGAAGCAAACAATCTTGGCCGAATTCTTGACTTGTTCTTGGCCCTTCTTATTGTTGCTCTTGGACTTCTTCTTCTTATTGGAGTTGAATCCAAGTCCACCTTTGTCATTGGGGGATTTTTGCACACTCAAAATATTCTTGAGTGTGGACTTCCCTTCATGACTCTTTTCCAAGTTTTTCTTCAAAGAAGTGACTTGGGCCTTGAGCTCTTTGATTTCCTCTACATGGTTAGTATCAACACAAGTACTAGAGGAAGTATAAGCATCATTGTTAGAGCAACAAGGCAAGGAAAGTAATTCATCACAAGATGTACCAATGTTATGCATAGAAGAATTACGAGGACTAGCACATGTCAATAAAGCATTTTTACTAGATGTAGTGCTAAGGTCCACATGAGGCTCACTAGATGTTACCTTAGTAGTACAAGCCTCATGAACTATCTTTAGCACATCATGGGATACTAGAAGATCACCATGAGAGCTCGAGAGCTTTTCATGACTTTCTTCCAATTTCCCATAATTGCTAGATAGCAACTCAAGTTGAGCCTTTAGCTCAACATTCTCCTTCAAAATGGATGCTTCACAAGAAATAGAGTTAGTAACACAAGCATCATCATTAACAACAAGAGGAGAAGGCAACTTGGCAAGCTCTTTAGCATATGAAGCTTGAAGTTGAGCATGAGACTCGGTGAGTTCAATGAGCGAACTCTTAATGACCCTTGAGCCATTTTCGAGGTGCTCAAAGTCCTCAAGGAGTTTAGCATGTGCAAATTCAAGCTTATCATTTTTAGTTCTAAAATCATTAGCCACCTCGAGAGCTCTATCATGGGATTCCTTTAATCTAGATAATTCTAGAGCAAAGGTCTCCTCAAGAGATTCCTTGGTGGTATGTTCAAGTTCAAGAGCTTGAGATAGCCCCGCGATCTCATTAGTGTAATCACGCTCATGACTTTCCATTTTCTCAATGGTGGCCTCATGCTCCTCGAGATGAGATTCCAACTCCTCCATATATTTCTTGCCCTCAATGGCAATAGTCATGATTTCAAGGAAGTTAGAACAAGCAATTTTATTCTTATGAAGAGCTTTAAAAATCATTGCACCCTTAATATTTAAGGATGCAACATTAACATTCTCTTCATCATTATCCTCATCATCATTAGCATCAACATCCTCATCAAGAGACATATTGGGGTTCAAAGGAGGAGATACCTTTGAAGCCTTAGCCATAAGGCAAAAAGCAATAGATGATGATGTAGGATCCCTTGAGGCACCATTCAAGGTCACATCTTGTTCCATGGAGTGTTGGGTTTCCTTTACATTGTTACAACAACTCGAGGAAATAGATGCATTTTTATCATGGCAACAAGACATAGCAAGCATATCATCATGGCATTTAGTCAAGCAATTTCTACATGATATGCCAGGACTATCAACACAAGCATGTGAAGCATTTAGAGTGCTTGAAGTGTTAAAGTCCAAAGATGGAGCATTGCAATAAGATAGTGATGAAGGATCATCAATAATGAGCCCACTATCATCATTGCAATGACCAACACTACTCACCATATCATTACCTTGTGGCAAACCACAGGTAGGTGAAGTAGAAGAAGTTGAGAAGACAACACGACCGGAGGTGGAGGGAGAACAATCATCCCCACAAATCTTGGACACACCATATTTGTCTTGAAGCTTTGTCCACAACTCATGAGCATCCCGAAACGGCATGAGTTGAAATATAACTACATTGCTCAAAGCATCAAAAAGCACATTAGAAGCTTTGTCCACAACTCATGAGCATCCCGAAACGGCATGGATCTAGATCTCCTCTCTCTATTCCCTCAAGAAGGAGCAAGAATCATTGGAGGGATGGAGAGATAGCAAAGCTCTAGAAGGTCAACAATGGAGGAGAGAGAGCTGCAAGGGGATAAAAGAACCGTTGGGGGCAAGGGGGAAGAAGACCCCCTTTTAAAGGAGCCCCCAAAACCAACCGTTACCTGTCTCAGCCCGCACAGAGCGTTACTACCGCTCCGCAGAGCGGTACTACAGCTCGGGCGGTAGTAATTAAAAAAACAGCAGGCGAGAACACGGAACTGGAGCGGTAGTGCCGCACTTAGCGGTACTACCGTGCCAACCAAGCGGTACTACCGCTAAAGCGAAAAGAGCAACAGAAGCTTGCACACTCTGCGAAAAACAAGCGGTAGTAGCAGCGGTAGTAGAGGGCGGAAGTACCGCACCAAGCGGTACTACCGCCCAGCAGAGCGGTACTACCGCCCTGAGCGGTACTACCGCACTACTGCCGCACTACTACCGTTTAACAGAAAACAACAACAGAGACGAGCACAGAAGGAATCACCCAAGCGGTACACAAGCGGTAGTAGAGGGCGGAAGTACCGCACTAAGCGGTACTACCGCTCTACTACCGCACTATTGCCGCTGAAACGAAAACGATACCAGAAGAAAATCCCACAAGCGGTACTCGCTGCGGTAGAACACAGCGGTACTACCGCATAAGCGGTACTACCGTGGTACCGAGCGGTACTACCGCTTGGGAGCTGAAAACTGGATGCAGATAAAACCAGAACTGCCATAACTTCTAGATATGAGCTCCGAACTGAGCAAACTCAAGCTTGTTGGATAGATGACGACGAGTACTATCCAAAGGAGGCACATTGGATATAAGATAGAAACTTGAAAATCCAATGACTTGGCTTGAGACAATATGAATGATGAAGTCCCCTTAATTAATCATAATATAGCCAAGTCTCCAATGCCCTCCAATAACACCTATTGATCAAGTTTGAGCTTGTTGGTCCCCAACCAAGTTGGGTCCTAAGAGGTTAGTCACAATAGGCTTGGCTACCCAAATGGTTCTTTTCTTGACACCACTTTGAGTACCAACTAACTTGGCAAACACATTGCCAACCTTATCCTTCCCAAGAGAATAGATATCATCAATTAGAATAGGGTTGGATAAGGTACCATTCGTGCATGAAGAAGCAAAGTGACCCTTCTTCCGACATAAGTAGCAACATTTACCCTTTACTTTCTTCTCAATTGATTTCTCAACTTGAGGAGCGCTGACTTGGGTCTTCTTGGGAAGTGGCCTTTCTTCAACTTGACGTTGGGCATGGGATTGAACTTGTGGCCGCTTCCCTTGTTGCTTGTCACTATGGGGCTTCTTCTTCAATGGGCAAGATCTAACATGGTGCCCTTCTATCTTGCACCTGAAGCAAACAATCTTGGCCGAATTCTTGACTTGTTCTTGGCCCTTCTTATTGTTGCTCTTGGACTTCTTCTTCTTATTGGAGTTGAATCCAAGTCCACCTTTGTCATTGGGGGATTTTTGCACACTCAAAATATTCTTGAGTGTGGACTTCCCTTCATGACTCTTTTCCAAGTTTTTCTTCAAAGAAGTGACTTGGGCCTTGAGCTCTTTGATTTCCTCTACATGGTTAGTATCAACACAAGTACTAGAGGAAGTATAAGCATCATTGTTAGAGCAACAAGGCAAGGAAAGTAATTCATCACAAGATGTACCAATGTTATGCATAGAAGAATTACGAGGACTAGCACATGTCAATAAAGCATTTTTACTAGATGTAGTGCTAAGGTCCACATGAGGCTCACTAGATGTTACCTTAGTAGTACAAGCCTCATGAACTATCTTTAGCACATCATGGGATACTAGAAGATCACCATGAGAGCTCGAGAGCTTTTCATGACTTTCTTCCAATTTCCCATAATTGCTAGATATCAACTCAAGTTGAGCCTTTAGCTCAACATTCTCCTTCAAAATGGATGCTTCACAAGAAATAGAGTTAGTAACACAAGCATCATCATTAACAACAAGAGGAGAAGGCAACTTGGCAAGCTCTTTAGCATATGAAGCTTGAAGTTGAGCATGAGACTCGGTGAGTTCAATGAGCGAACTCTTAATGACCCTTGAGCCATTTTCGAGGTGCTCAAAGTCCTCAAGGAGTTTAGCATGTGCAAATTCAAGCTTATCATTTTTAGTTCTAAAATCATTAGCCACCTCGAGAGCTCTATCATGGGATTCCTTTAATCTAGATAATTCTAGAGCAAAGGTCTCCTCAAGAGATTCCTTGGTGGTATGTTCAAGTTCAAGAGCTTGAGATAGCCCCGCGATCTCATTAGCGTAATCACGCTCATGACTTGCCATTTTCTCAATGGTGGCCTCATGCTCCTCGAGATGAGATTCCAACTCCTCCATATATTTCTTGCCCTCAATGGCAATAGTCATGATTTCAAGGAAGTTAGAACAAGCAATTTTATTCTTATGAAGAGCTTTAAAAATCATTTCACCCTTAATATTTAAGGATGCAACATTAACATTCTCTTCATCATTATCCTCATCATCATTAGCATCAACATCATCATCAAGAGACATATTGGGGTTCAAAGGAGGAGATACCTTTGAAGCCTTAGCCATAAGGCAAAAAGCAATAGATGATGATGTAGGATCCCTTGAGGCACCATTCAAGGTCACATCTTGTTCCATGGAGTGTTGGGTTTCCTTTACATTGTTACAACAACTCGAGGAAATAGATGCATTTTTATCATGGCAACAAGACATAGCAAGCATATCATCATGGCATTTAGTCAAGCAATTTCTAAATGATATGCAAGGACTATCAACACAAGCATGTGAAGCATTTAGAGTGCTTGAAGTGTTAAAGTCCAAAGATGGAGCATTGCAATAAGATAGTGATGAAGGATCATCAATAATGAGCCCACTATCATCATTGCAATGACCAACACTACTCACCATATCATTACCTTGTGGAAAACCACATGTAGGTGAAGTAGAAGAAGTTGAGAAGACAACACGACCGGAGGTGGAGGGAGAACAATCATCCCCACAAATCTTGGACACACCATATTTGTCTTGAAGCTTTGTCCACAACTCATGAGCATCCCGAAACGGCATGAGTTGAAATATAACTACATTGCTCAAAGCATCAAAAAGCACATTAGAAGCTTTGTCCACAACTCATGAGCATCCCGAAACGGCATGGATCTAGATCTCCTCTCTCTATTCCCTCAAGAAGGAGCAAGAATCATTGGAGGGATGGAGAGATAGCAAAGCTCTAGAAGGTCAACAATGGAGGAGAGAGAGCTGCAAGGGGATAAAAGAACCGTTGGGGGCAAGGGGGAAGAAGACCCCCTTTTAAAGGAGCCCCCAAAACCAACCGTTACCTGTCTCAGCCCGCACAGAGCGGTACTACCGCTCCGCAGAGCGGTACTACAGCTCGGGCGGTAGTAATTAAAAAAACAGCAGGCGAGAATACGGAACTGGAGCGGTAGTGCCGCACTTAGCGGTACTACCGTGCCAACCAAGCGGTACTACCGCTAAAGCGAAAAGAGCAACAGAAGCTTGCACACTCTGCGAAAAACAAGCGGTAGTAGCAGCGGTAGTGGAGGGCGGAAGTACCGCACCAAGCGGTACTACCGCCCAGCAGAGCGGTACTACCGCCCTGAGCGGTACTACCGCACTACTGCCGCACTACTACCGTTTAACAGAAAACAACAACAGAGACGAGCACAGAAGGAATCACCCAAGTGGTACACAAGCGGTAGTAGAGGGCGGAAGTACCGCACTAAGCGGTACTACCGCTCTACTACCGCACTATTGCCGCTGAAACGAAAACGATACCAGAAGAAAATCCCACAAGCGGTACTCGCTGCGGTAGAACACAGCGGTACTACCGCATAAGCGGTACTACCGTGGTACCGAGCGGTACTACCGCTTGGGAGCTGAAAACTGGATGCAGATAAAACCAGAACTGCCATAACTTCTAGATATGAGCTCCGAACTGAGCAAACTCAAGCTTGTTGGATAGATGACGACGAGTACTATCCAAAGGAGGCACATTGGATATAAGATAGAAACTTGAAAATCCAATGACTTGGCTTGAGACAATATGAATGATGAAGTCCCCTTAATTCTTCATAATATAGCCAAGTCTCCAATGCCCTCCAATAACACCTATTGATCAAGTTTGAGCTTGTTGGTCCCCAACCAAGTTGGGTCCTAAGAGGTTAGTCACAATAGGCTTGGCTACCCAAATGGTTCTTTTCTTGACACCACTTTGAGTACCAACTAACTTGGCAAACACATTGCCAACCTTATCCTTCCCAAGAGAATAGATATCATCAATTAGAATAGGGTTGGATAAGGTACCATTCGTGCATGAAGAAGCAAAGTGACCCTTCTTCCGACATAAGTAGCAACATTTACCCTTTACTTTCTTCTCAATTGATTTCTCAACTTGAGGAGCGTTGACTTGGGTCTTCTTGGGAAGTGGCCTTTCTTCAACTTGACGTTGGGCATGGGATTGAACTTGTGGCCGCTTCCCTTGTTGCTTGTCACTATGGGGCTTCTTCTTCAATGGGCAAGATCTAACATGGTGCCCTTCTATCTTGCACTTGAAGCAAACAATCTTGGCCGAATTCTTGACTTGTTCTTGGCCCTTCTTATTGTTGCTCTTGGACTTCTTCTTCTTATTGGAGTTGAATCCAAGTCCACCTTTGTCATTGGGGGATTTTTGCACACTCAAAATATTCTTGAGTGTGGACTTCCCTTCATGACTCTTTTCCAAGTTTTTCTTCAAAGAAGTGACTTGGGCCTTGAGCTCTTTGATTTCCTCTACATGGTTAGTATCAACAGAAGTACTAGAGGAAGTATAAGCATCATTGTTAGAGCAACAAGGCAAGGAAAGTAATTCATCACAAGATGTACCAATGTTATGCATAGAAGAATTACGAGGACTAGCACATGTCAATAAAGCATTTTTACTAGATGTAGTGCTAAGGTCCACATGAGGCTCACTAGATGTTACCTTAGTAGTACAAGCCTCATGAACTATCTTTAGCACATCATGGGATACTAGAAGATCACCATGAGAGCTCGAGAGCTTTTCATGACTTTCTTCCAATTTCCCATAATTGCTAGATATCAACTCAAGTTGAGCCTTTAGCTCAACATTCTCCTTCAAAATGGATGCTTCACAAGAAATAGAGTTAGTAACACAAGCATCATCATTAACAACAAGAGGAGAAGGCAACTTGGCAAGCTCTTTAGCATATGAAGCTTGAAGTTGAGCATGAGACTCGGTGAGTTCAATGAGCGAACTCTTAATGACCCTTGAGCCATTTTCGAGGTGCTCAAAGTCCTCAAGGAGTTTAGCATGTGCAAATTCAAGCTTATCATTTTTAGTTCTAAAATCATTAGCCACCTCGAGAGCTCTATCATGGGATTCCTTTAATCTAGATAATTCTAGAGCAAAGGTCTCCTCAAGAGATTCCTTGGTGGTATGTTCAAGTTCAAGAGCTTGAGATAGCCCCGCGATCTCATTAGCGTAATCACGCTCATGACTTTCCATTTTCTCAATGGTGGCCTCATGCTCCTCGAGATGAGATTCCAACTCCTCCATATATTTCTTGCCCTCAATGGCAATAGTCATGATTTCAAGGAAGTTAGAACAAGCAATTTTATTCTTATGAAGAGCTTTAAAAATCATTTCACCCTTAATATTTAAGGATGCAACATTAACATTCTCTTCATCATTATCCTCATCATCATTAGCATCAACATCATCATCAAGAGACATATTGGGGTTCAAAGGAGGAGATACCTTTGAAGCCTTAGCCATAAGGCAAAAAGCAATAGATGATGATGTAGGATCCCTTGAGGCACCATTCAAGGTCACATCTTGTTCCATGGAGTGTTGGGTTTCCTTTACATTGTTACAACAACTCGAGGAAATAGATGCATTTTTATCATGGCAACAAGACATAGCAAGCATATCATCATGGCATTTAGTCAAGCAATTTCTACATGATATGCAAGGACTATCAACACAAGCATGTGAAGCATTTAGAGTGCTTGAAGTGTTAAAGTCCAAAGATGGAGCATTGCAATAAGATAGTGATGAAGGATCATCAATAATGAGCCCACTATCATCATTGCAATGACCAACACTACTCACCATATCATTACCTTGTGGAAAACCACATGTAGGTGAAGTAGAAGAAGTTGAGAAGACAACACGACCGGAGGTGGAGGGAGAACAATCATCCCCACAAATCTTGGACACACCATATTTGTCTTGAAGCTTTGTCCACAACTCATGAGCATCCCGAAACGGCATGAGTTGAAATATAACTACATTGCTCAAAGCATCAAAAAGCACATTAGAAGCTTTGTCCACAACTCATGAGCATCCCGAAACGGCATGGATCTAGATCTCCTCTCTCTATTCCCTCAAGAAGGAGCAAGAATCATTGGAGGGATGGAGAGATAGCAAAGCTCTAGAAGGTCAACAATGGAGGAGAGAGAGCTGCAAGGGGATAAAAGAACCGTTGGGGGCAAGGGGGAAGAAGACCCCCTTTTAAAGGAGCCCCCAAAACCAACCGTTACCTGTCTCAGCCCGCACAGAGCGGTACTACCGCTCCGCAGAGCGGTACTACCGCTCGGGCGGTAGTAATTAAAAAAACAGCAGGCGAGAACACGGAACTGGAGCGGTAGTGCCGCACTTAGCGGTACTACCGTGCCAACCAAGCGGTACTACCGCTAAAGCGAAAAGAGCAACAGAAGCTTGCACACTCTGCGAAAAACAAGCGGTAGTAGCAGCGGTAGTGGAGGGCGGAAGTACCGCACCAAGCGGTACTACCGCCCAGCAGAGCGGTACTACCGCCCTGAGCGGTACTACCGCACTACTGCCGCACTACTACCGTTTAACAGAAAACAACAACAGAGACGAGCACAGAAGGAATCACCCAAGCGGTACACAAGCGGTAGTAGAGGGCGGAAGTACCGCACTAAGCGGTACTACCGCTCTACTACCGCACTATTGCCGCTGAAACGAAAACGATACCAGAAGAAAATCCCACAAGCGGTACTCGCTGCGGTAGAACACAGCGGTACTACCGCATAAGCGGTACTACCGTGGTACCGAGCGGTACTACCGCTTGGGAGCTGAAAACTGGATGCAGATAAAACCAGAACTGCCATAACTTCTAGATATGAGCTCCGAACTGAGCAAACTCAAGCTTGTTGGATAGATGACGACGAGTACTATCCAAAGGAGGCACATTGGATATAAGATAGAAACTTGAAAATCCAATGACTTGGCTTGAGACAATATGAATGATGAAGTCCCCTTAATTCTTCATAATATAGCCAAGTCTCCAATGCCCTCCAATAACACCTATTGATCAAGTTTGAGCTTGTTGGTCCCCAACCAAGTTGGGTCCTAAGAGGTTAGTCACAATAGGCTTGGCTACCCAAATGGTTCTTTTCTTGACACCACTTTGAGTACCAACTAACTTGGCAAACACATTGCCAACCTTATCCTTCCCAAGAGAATAGATATCATCAATTAGAATAGGGTTGGATAAGGTACCATTCGTGCATGAAGAAGCAAAGTGACCCTTCTTTCGACATAAGTAGCAACATTTACCCTTTACTTTCTTCTCAATTGATTTCTCAACTTGAGGAGCGTTGACTTGGGTCTTCTCGGGAAGTGGCCTTTCTTCAACTTGACGTTGGGCATGGGATTGAACTTGTGGCCGCTTCCCTTGTTGCTTGTCACTATGGGGCTTCTTCTTCAATGGGCAAGATCTAACATGGTGCCCTTCTATCTTGCACTTGAAGCAAACAATCTTGGCCGAATTCTTGACTTGTTCTTGGCCCTTCTTATTGTTGCTCTTGGACTTCTTCTTCTTATTGGAGTTGAATCCAAGTCCACCTTTGTCATTGGGGGATTTTTGCACACTCAAAATATTCTTGAGTGTGGACTTCCCTTAATGACTCTTTTCCAAGTTTTTCTTCAAAGAAGTGACTTGGGCCTTGAGCTCTTTGATTTCCTCTACATGGTTAGTATCAACACAAGTACTAGAGGAAGTATAAGCATCATTGTTAGAGCAACAAGGCAAGGAAAGTAATTCATCACAAGATGTACCAATGTTATGCATAGAAGAATTACGAGGACTAGCACATGTCAATAAAGCATTTTTACTAGATGTAGTGCTAAGGTCCACATGAGGCTCACTAGATGTTACCTTAGTAGTACAAGCCTCATGAACTATCTTTAGCACATCATGGGATACTAGAAGATCACCATGAGAGCTCGAGAGCTTTTCATGACTTTCTTCCAATTTCCCATAATTGCTAGATAGCAACTCAAGTTGAGCCTTTAGCTCAACATTCTCCTTCAAAATGGATGCTTCACAAGAAATAGAGTTAGTAACACAAGAATCATCATTAACAACAAGAGGAGAAGGCAACTTGGCAAGCTCTTTAGCATATGAAGCTTGAAGTTGAGCATGAGACTCGGTGAGTTCAATGAGCGAACTCTTAATGACCCTTGAGCCATTTTCGAGGTGCTCAAAGTCCTCAAGGAGTTTAGCATGTGCATTTTCGAGGTACTCGCTGCGGTAGAACCAAGCGGTACTACCGCCCTGAGCGGTACTACCGCACTACTGCCGCACTACTACCGTTTAACAGAAAACAACAACAGAGACGAGCACAGAAGGAATCACCCAAGCGGTACACAAGCGGTAGTAGAGGGCGGAAGTACCGCACTAAGCGGTACTACCGCTCTACTACCGCACTATTGCCGCTGAAACGAAAACGATACCAGAAGAAAATCCCACAAGCGGTACTCGCTGCGGTAGAACACAGCGGTACTACCGCATAAGCGGTACTACCGTGGTACCGAGCGGTACTACCGCTTGGGAGCTGAAAACTGGATGCAGATAAAACCAGAACTGCCATAACTTCTAGATATGAGCTCCGAACTGAGCAAACTCAAGCTTGTTGGATAGATGACGACGAGTACTATCCAAAGGAGTCACATTGGATATAAGATAGAAATTTGAAAATCCAATGACTTGGCTTGAGACAATATGAATGATGAAGTCCTCTTAATTCTTCATAATATAGCCAAGTCTCCAATGCCCTCCAACAACACCTATTGATCAAGTTTGAGCTTGTTGGTCCCCAACCAAGTTGGGTCCTAAGAGGTTAGTCACAATAGGCTTGGCTACCCAAATGGTTCTTTTCTTGACACCACTTTGAGTACCAACTAACTTGGCAAACACATTGCCAACCTTATCCTTCCCAAGAGAATAGATATCATCAATTAGAATAGGGTTGGATAAGGTACCATTCGTGCATGAAGAAGCAAAGTGACCCTTCTTTCGACATAAGTAGCAACATTTACCCTTTACTTTCTTCTCAATTGATTTCTCAACTTGAGGAGCGTTGACTTGGGTCTTCTCGGGAAGTGGCCTTTCTTCAACTTGACGTTGGGCATGGGATTGAACTTGTGGCCGCTTCCCTTGTTGCTTGTCACTATGGGGCTTCTTCTTCAATGGGCAAGATCTAACATGGTGCCCTTCTATCTTGCACTTGAAGCAAACAATCTTGGCCGAATTCTTGACTTGTTCTTGGCCCTTCTTATTGTTGCTCTTGGACTTCTTCTTCTTATTGGAGTTGAATCCAAGTCCACCTTTGTCATTGGGGGATTTTTGCACACTCAAAATATTCTTGAGTGTGGACTTCCCTTAATGACTCTTTTCCAAGTTTTTCTTCAAAGAAGTGACTTGGGCCTTGAGCTCTTTGATTTCCTCTACATGGTTAGTATCAACACAAGTACTAGAGGAAGTATAAGCATCATTGTTAGAGCAACAAGGCAAGGAAAGTAATTCATCACAAGATGTACCAATGTTATGCATAGAAGAATTACGAGGACTAGCACATGTCAATAAAGCATTTTTACTAGATGTAGTGCTAAGGTCCACATGAGGCTCACTAGATGTTACCTTAGTAGTACAAGCCTCATGAACTATCTTTAGCACATCATGGGATACTAGAAGATCACCATGAGAGCTCGAGAGCTTTTCATGACTTTCTTCCAATTTCCCATAATTGCTAGATAGCAACTCAAGTTGAGCCTTTAGCTCAACATTCTCCTTCAAAATGGATGCTTCACAAGATATAGAGTTAGTAACACAAGAATCATCATTAACAACAAGAGGAGAAGGCAACTTGGCAAGCTCTTTAGCATATGAAGCTTGAAGTTGAGCATGAGACTCGGTGAGTTCAATGAGCGAACTCTTAATGACCCTTGAGCCATTTTCGAGGTGCTCAAAGTCCTCAAGGAGTTTAGCATGTGCATTTTCGAGGTACTCGCTGCGGTAGAACCAAGCGGTACTACCGCCCAGCAGAGCGGTACTACCGCCCTGAGCGGTACTACCGCACTACTGCCGCACTACTACCGTTTAACAGAAAACAACAACAGAGACGAGCACAGAAGGAATCACCCAAGCGGTACACAAGCGGTAGTAGAGGGCGGAAGTACCGCACTAAGCGGTACTACCGCTCTACTACCGCACTACTGCCAGTGAAACGAAAACGATACCAGAAGAAAATCCCACAAGCGGTACTCGCTGCGGTAGAACACAGCGGTACTACCGCATAAGCGGTACTACCGTGGTACCGAGTGGTACTACCGCTTGGGAGCTGAAAACTGGATGCAGATAAAACCAGAACTGCCATAACTTCTACATATGAGCTCCGAACTGAGCAAACTCAAGCTTGTTGGATAGATGACGACGAGTACTATCCAAACAGCGAAGAAGTGGCAGGGGAGATATGCCTAACAAATAGAGATGAGAAACCTCTATGAAACCTCTATGAAACCTCTATGAAACCTCAATGAAACCTCTAAGAAAGAAGACCCGGCATAAACTCCAACATCGAAAACATCATAGAAGATGCATATATGAACTCCGTTTTCGATGAACTCCGTTTTCGATGAACTCGAGCTTGTCATGAAGATGACCATAAGCTCAAAGACTCACAAAGAGAAACACCAAACACGAACCAAGAAAGATGATGCAAGGATGCAATGGTTTGAGCTCTCGACGAATGATACGATAAAGCTACTCACTTGAGAGCCCCCCTTGATAGTAAGGCTATCGATCCTATAACCCGGTCTCCCAACTACTACCATGAGACCGGTAAAATAGAAAACCTATCAAGGGCAAACCTTTGCCTTGCGCATAGTCCACTTGAGCTAGATGATGACGATCTTGACCTCCTCAAGTTGGACCACCTTTCTTGATTGCACCGGCTCGATGAAGACTAGTAGATTGCTCCCCCATACTCCACTATGGGTGAGCCACTCTTCGGCACATCTTCACAAGTCCATTGTCACCACAATGGACGGCAATCTTCAAGCATGTGATCTCTTCGTGATGCTCCACTTGAACTTGCACACCGCAATCTTGATGACGATCACCACTTGATGTCATCCTCCATGGGTTGAATGAGATCTTCCTCTTGACGCAAGCCCATGGAAACATACCTAACCCCACATAGAAATCTCGCATAGAACATGGGTTAGTACACAAAGCGTAATGGACAATGCTTACCATACCGTGAGATCACTTGATCCCACTCGGTGATCAACCTTGAATCTTTCCAACTCTCTTCATTAGGATGATGTCTTGGTCAACACATATTCTTCTTCTAATAACCTTGAAACCAACAAATGGTCTTCAAGCAATGCCTATGGACAAACCCTTCAAATATAACTCAAGGAAACCATTAGTCCATAGAGATTGTCATCAATTACCAAAACCAAACATGGGGGCAGCACATGTTCTTTCACCATCCATGATGGAAGCATGGCCCTTATTTTATTCATAACACCGAACATCAAAAGTTCTCTTATGAACAACCTTCTTGCAAGATACTTTATGCAATGGGCTAGAGTGTATAAAAACTCTAAAATGAATTATGAAAATAAATACATAGGTAATGTACCGAGTATAGCAACTTTTACTATGTTCCCAGCGCATATCTAAACCTCACTCCGGCAAGTCTTTTACGTCGTAGTAGTTCTTGCATCGAGTCGCAGCAGAATGCAATCGAGCGGGTATCTTTGTGATCAACTCACAATACCCAAGAATTAGTGACTAACATTTATTCACAATTTCCAAGAACTATTTCTTTGACCAGCCTTCTATACATCAATAGCTCGTATGACTTTCATACATGAGCTGGACATTCCAGTCTTCTCTCTTTTTGCCTTTATACTTCTAACAGTTTAACTTTCAGTATTTCTCCTACTCTCAGAAGTAGCACTCAACTTAAGAGTGGTGTTAGCCCTGGACTTCCTAGGTGTGTAAGTCACACTAACACCCTTTGGACATTTCCTTTCTCTTTATGTTGTTGTTTTATTCACCTTCATCATATGATTGGCGTTCTTCTGGATCCCTCTTGTATTAGTCAAATGCATAGTAAACACTTTTACTAATAGTTTCCAAACAAACATTTCTTTGGATATCTCATATCTTTTAGCCTTTGTTTGTATCTAAAACTAATTTTCAGTTCCATGAATATCACATAGCTATCCCAAACTTTTGAAGTTCGGGTCTCATGGAAGCAAACATATTGCACTTGACCGTAATGGAATTCTAGCTTTTGGATCGAAGGACGAGAGTCACATCATCCATAGCATTAGCGGGAGGATACCGAAAGCATGCGATAGGACTAAATCCTTCTCGGCACTCTTGAGGACAATCCTCACATTACGTTACCAACCGTAAAGTTTTAACCAGATATTTAACAGCTATTCAATTTTAATAGGGAAGGTGGAAACGTGAGCCATTTTTCTACAACTATTATGCAAATCACACTTAGACAGTGTTCATAATTAATTGCACTGAGAATTAAACAAGTTAATTCTATAGTGCACTCCCACTCAAATCAATATCTCTCATAATTGATTGTGAGTGATTCAAGACCCATATTACAATTCAACGCCAAGGATGTATCCATCTCAAGTGACGAGAATTGCAATCGGTAAGCCAATTTGCCAATCACATCTCTATGTGACTCTTGTTCATCTTTTGATGCACGTGTTCCGAGTCATGACTTTCATGCCTGAACGTCAAGACAACCAAGTGATCTCGCTGCGAGGTCTCAACTCACCCGCCTCACACTTCTCTAATCGTTCGTACCCATGTATCCATGTGATACCCCGAAGAGATAGGTGCCGTGACGGTGCTACACTTGGGAGAACACTAAGTACTTGATATTTTTGTGAGAGATCACCCTAATAAAAGCGACTACCGTGCAATCAAAAAGGGTGCATCATAAGGGATAAACATCTCAGGCAATTCATAATAGCATGATATGGTATAGCCCTTTCTGACGGAGAAGTCTTTAATTTCTTCGTCTTCGGCATTTGCGTCGGTGTTCACCTTCGCGAAGATTGCCACCACCTTGTTGATGCACCAGATGATATTGCTATCTCTATAGCTAATAAATAAGTGCATTACTTAAGGTTGACACGCAGGTCATTAAAGTGACAATCATATAGCTCCAGCCATCATGCCAAATCATGACACGCAGGTCATGTTAATAAATTTACATCATATAGTCATCTCATACATAATCAAATTAATATGAGAACCGCTATACCACATCACATGCACATCTTATGTCATCCTGCAAAACCAAGTTAGACGCCTCTAATCGGTTTATGCAAAATTGTTTTACGTGGCTTCTAAGGTTTCGAAGCAAACCGAAGCTACCAACGTTCATCATCAAGTATGATTATTCAAGTCGCTAGATTAACTTTACGAGGTGTATGAAACACGAGATAATAAAATCTTGAGCCCCATACTGAACTTCGTCATACGCATGACCCCCGTGCAGATCATATCTGCATTGCCCTTTTGTCTGCGAAATTTCATCTTTCTCTCTAACTATGGTGGAATTCAACGAACTGTTAGCACTTCGTTGATCAATCAGGATCCCGGATTGCCAGAACTTTGAAACTCCACCATGCTGTTATCAAGATCGGAAATATGCAAATTCTAGGGAAGCAACAAGAACATCGGGTAACAGATTTCATCTGCTACCCGCACAAATAATTATCAGCAGTAGAACTCATCTACTACAAATTATTTTGTGCAACACCCATACATCTCTATGTATTCTAGATCGTAACCTGCATCTACGCATAGCACGGCTCATGATGCCACTGTAGGGGAACGCGACAGAAAATAAAAATTTTCCGACCTACGCACCAGCCCAGGACCACTATGAAGACTGCATACAAGGTTTCGATCCGATCGTTACCGACTCGTAGCGCAGCGGAAGTAGAGTCGATGTAGATCGTCGGTGCAGATCCCCGCAGCTAGGATTTACAACCTCCCAACCGCGAGGATGTTCTCCCTTGTCTGCTCGTCGGACAGCCCTCCGGGAGGCGGTCGGACAGTCCCTCGGACAGTGTCACGGACAGCCCTTCGGGAGGACCCTCAAAACTCGGATGGTCACTCGGACAACCCTTTGGGAGGCACTCTCGAACAGCCCCTCAGGCAAAAAGATCGAACCTACGACCTCTCTACGGGGTTGCACACATACGGTGTCATCTATCCGACAGGGCTTCGCCGTCCAGAACTAGTTCCCACCGGAACCCAGACAGCCTTTCGGCTCTACAAAACTATTTTGCCGGGAGGGAGAGAAGAAGCCAGATCATGCATGGCACTTGTATGTGAGAAAGGAGTGAATGTGGAGAGTGCCTCTCCACCTCTATTTATAGGAAAACCCAAGGGGTAGGGTGGCTCCCAAAATACCAAAAAACCCATCACATGGATTCTCCACAAGGGTAAAATGGTAAGGCTAGAGGGGCACCATGGATGGCCTCCTCCTTGGCCGGCCAACCTCATGGGGGCCCCCCCAAAGGGGGTTCCTTAGTCCCCAAGTTCTTCTAGAAGCCTTTTGGGAAAAGCCCTAAAAGGTGGCTTTCCATAAAGTAGCAAACAAACCGTTAAATCCGAAAATATTTCTGTGGGTCTTAGAACAATTCCAATACCCACTAAAATGATTTTGGACGTATTCCTAAACAATTCCGGATTAGTGATTTTCATCTGCGAAAAGCAAACAAAGCGGTTCCGGCAGCTCCGGAACATTTCCGGGTTTTTTCTCCGAAAAATCCCAGAAGTTCCCAGAACAATTTTGGCACCCTCCAAGAATTTCTAGGCGTGTGCCGAAACCAATTTGACTTAATGGTATACCCTGAAACAACTTTTCAGTTTTACCGAAACTATTCCGGTGTTCTCTCTCCGGAACTTTTCCGTTGTCTCCGAAACTTTTCCGGTGACTTTCTCTCAGACTCCCTGTCTAGTATTCAGCAGATAGATGACCCTTAAGCGTGTGACCCTATAGGTTCGGTGAAGTATAGACATGACCGGAACTCTTTCCGATCAATGATCAACATCGGAGCCGTGGACACCCATATTGACCCCTATACCCACACGAATAAATATTCGAGTGAACCTCCAGTTTTCCGTGTGCTATTCCTGTTGCTTCTGTTGGAAATATGCCCTAGAGGCAATAATAAATTGGTTATTATTATATTTCCTTGTTCATGATAATCGTTTATTATCCATGCTATAATTGTATTGATTGGAAACTCAAATACATGTGTGGGTACATAGACAACACTGTGTCCATAGTAAGCCTCTAGTTGACTAGCTCGTTGATCAAAGATGGTTAAGGTTTCCTAGCCATTGACATGAGATGTCATTTGATAACGGGATCACATCATTAGGAGAATGATGTGATGGACAAGACCCAAACTGTAAACGTAGCATTTGATCGTGTCAGTTTATTGCTATTGTTTTCTGCATGTCAAGTATCTGTTCCTTTGACCATGAGATCATGCAACTCACTAACACCGGAGGAATACCTTGTGTGTATCAAACGTCGCAACGTAACTGGGTGACTATAAAGGTGCTCTACAGGTATCTCCGAGGGTGTCTGTTGGGTTGGCATGGATCAAGACTGGGATTTGTTACTCCGTATGACGGAGAGGTATCTCAGGGCCCACTCGGTAATACAACATCACAATGAGCCTTGCAAGCAATGTGACTAAAAGTGTTAGCCACGAGATCTTGTATTACGGAACGAGTAAAGAGACTTGCCGGTAACGAGATTGAACTAGGTATAGTGATACCGACGATCGAATCTCGGGCAAGTAACATACCGAAGAACAAAGGGAACAGCATACGGGATTAACTGAATCCTTGACATAGAGGTTCGACCGATAAAGATCTTCGTAGAATATGTAGGAGCCAATATGGGCATCCAGGTCCCGCTATTGGTTATTGGCCGTAGAGGTGTCTCGGTCATGTCTACATAGTTCTCGAACCCGCAGGGTCTACACACTTAACGTTTGGTGACGATTAGTATAATTGAGTTATTATGTTGGTGACCGAAAGTTGTTCGGAGTCCCGGATAAGATCCCGGACATGACGAGGATCTCCGGAATAGTCCGGAGGTAAAGATTGATATATGTGATAATAGTGTTTCGATCTCCGGAAGAGTTCCAGAGTTCACCGGAAGGGGTTCCGGATGTTTACCGAAGTGTTCGGGTACAGCAACACTTTATATGAGCCAAAGGGATAAAGCCCACAAGGTATTGGAAAGTGCAAAAGTAGTTTTGCTGCCGCGTAAGCGGTACTACCGCTTGGTGAAGCGGTACTACCGCCGGAGCGGTACTACCGCTTGTGTGAAGCGGTACTACCGCCCAAGCGGTACTACCGCTTGTGTGAAGCGGTACTACCGCTTGTGTGCGGCTGTGCACGGTTCGGCAGGGATCCGAGTTGGACTCTTTCCCTGCGGGCCAAACCGACCTTGTGCGGGCAAAACCGACCCGGAGGAGGCTTTTACTCCAAGTTTAGACCCCAAGGCTCAACATATAAATAGAGGGGCAGGGCTAGCACACGGGAGACATCAGGATTTCCCAAGCCGTGTGCCGGCAACCCTAGCCCTCTAGTTCCTCCGTCATAATCTCCGTAGTGCTTGGCGAAGCCCTGCAGAGATCGTTCCTCACCATCATCACCACGCCGTCGTGCTGCTGGAACTCAACCACTACTTCACCATCGCTCGCTGGATCGAGGAGGTGAAGGCGTCATCAAGCCGTACGTGTGTTGAACGCGGAGGTGCCGTCCGTTCGGCACTAGATCGGAATGATCGTGATTGGATCGCGGGACGCTCGGCGATTTGGATCGCGAAGACGTTCGACTACATCAACCGCGTTTATTAACGCTTCCGCTTAGCGATCTACAAGGGTATGTAGATTCACTCTCCCTCTCGTAGATGCTCATCACCATGGATAGATCTTATGTGTGCGTAGGAAAATTTTTGTTTCCCATGCAACGTTCCCCAACAGTGGCATCATGAGCTAGGTCTATGCGTAGATGAGATCTCGAGTAGAACACAAACGAGTTGTGGGCGTGGGTGTATACATATTGCTTGCCGTTACTAGTTGATACTTGATTCAGCGGCATTGTGAGATGAAGCGGCCCGGACCGACATTACGCGTACGCTTACGCGAGACTGGTTTTACCGCTGCGTGCACTTGTTGCATAAAGGTGACTGGCGGGTGTCTGTCTCTCTCACTTTAGTTGAATCGGTTCAATGAAGAGGGTTCTTTTAGAAGATCAAAAAGCAATCACTACACCACGTTGTGGTTTTGCGTAGGTAAGAACGGTTCTTGCAAACCCGTAGCAGCCACGTAAAATTTGCAACAACAATTAGAGGACGTCTAACTTGGTTTTGCAGGGTATGTTGTGATGTGATATGGCCAATTACATGATGAGATATATGTGATGTATGA
The DNA here is from genome assembly GCA_039707655.1 of Elymus sibiricus. NCBI lineage: Eukaryota > Viridiplantae > Streptophyta > Magnoliopsida > Poales > Poaceae > Elymus > Elymus sibiricus. The sequence goes on along the minus strand of CM077666.1, from coordinate 76,771,340 downwards.
GATGATCATGTTTTGTATAGAATATCACGACTTGCATGTCGATGAGTACGGCAACTGGCAGGAGCCATAGAGTTGTCTTTAATTATTGTATGACCTGCGTGTCAATCATTAAGCGCTATGTAATGCTTTACTTTATCGCTAAACGTTAGCTATAGTCGTGGAAGCAACAGTCGGCGCGACAACCTTATGGCGACACGTTGATGGAGATCAAGATGATGGAGATCATGGTGTCATGCCGGTGACGATGGAGATCATGCCGGTGCTTTGGAGATGGAGATCAAAAGCACAAGTTCATGGCCATATCATGTCACTTATGATTTGCATGTGATGTTAATCCTTTTATGCATCTTATTTTGCTTAGGACGACGGTAGCATTATAAGGTGATCCCTCACTTAAATTTCAAGATAAATTGTGTTCTCCCCAAGTGTGCACCGTTGCGAAAGTTCGTCGTTTCGAGACACGCCGTGATGATCGGGTGTGATAGACTCTACGTTCGCATACAACGGGTGCAAGCCATGTTGCACGTGCGGAACACTCGGGTTAAACTTGACGAGCCTAGCATGTACAGACATGGCCTCGGAACACAAGAGACCGAAAGGTCGAACATGAGTCATATAGTAGATATGATCAACATGAAGATGTTCACCATTGAAACCACCTCAACTCACGTGATGATCGGACTTGAGTTGGTGGATTTGGATCATGTAACACTCGAATGATCGGAGGGATGTCAATTTGAGTGGGAGTTTTTAAGTAATATAATTAACTAAACTCATTATCTAGAACAATAGTCTAAGTTGTCTTTGCTATATTTATGTTGTAGATCATGGCTCGCGCAGTAGCACCCCTGAATTTTAATGCGTTCCTAGAGAAAGCTAAGTTGAAAGATGATGGAAGTAACTTTGTGGACTGGGCCCGTAATCTAAGGATTATCCTTACGGCTTCCCAGAAGGCTTATGTCCTTGATGCACCGCTTGGTGATCCACCCGCTCCAGTTGAGTCTCTAGACGTTGTGAACGCCTGGCAGGCTCGTTCTGATGATTACTCAATAGTTCAATGTGCAATGTTGTATGGCTTAGAACCGGGACTTCAAAGACGTTTTGAACGTCATGGAGCATATGAGATGTTCCAGGAGTTGAAGTTTATCTTTCAGAAGAATGCCCGGATCGAGAGATATGAGATCTCCGATAAGTTCTATGCTTGCAAGATGGAGGAGAACGGGTCTATCAGTGATCACGTGCTCAGAATGTCTGGGTACTCCACCCGTCTGGCTGAGTTAGGGATGCCCCTTCCGCCAGAGGCTATCACTGACAGAGTTCTTCAATCATTGCCACCTAGCTACAAGAGCTTCGTGTTGAACTATAACATGCACGGGATGAACAAGTCAGTCGCCGAGCTGTTTGCGATGCTGAAAGCCGCTGAGTCTGAAATTCAGAAGGAGCATCAAGTGTTGATGGTCAATAAAACCACTAGTTTCAAGAAAAATGGCAAGGGTAAGAAGGGTAACTCCAAGAAGAGTGGCAAAGCAGTTGCTCCTCTCGTGAAGAAACCCAAGGCTGGACCCAAACCAGAAACTGTGTGTTTTCATTGCAAGGGAACTGGACACTGGAAGCGGAATTGCCCCAAGTATTTGGCTGACAAGAAGGCGGCCAACAACAAACAAGGTATATATGATATACATGTTATTGATGTGTACCTTACCAACTCTCGTTGTAGTGCCTGGGTATTTGATACCGGTGCGGTTGCTCATATTTGCAACTCAAAACAGGAACTGCGGAATAGACGGAGGCTGGCAAAGGACGAAGTGACGATGCGCGTGGGAAATGGTTCCAAGGTTGATGTGATCGCCGTCGGCACGCTCGCTCTTCGATTACCGTCGGGATTAGTGATGAACCTAAATAAGTGTTATTTGGTGCCTGCGTTAAGCATGAACATTATATCTGGATCTTGTTTATTGCGAGACGGTTACTCATTTAAATCAGAGAATAATGGTTGTTCTATTTATGTGAGTAATATCTTTTATGGTCATGCACCCAATGTAAGGGGTTTATTCTTATTGAATCTCGATAGTAATGCTACACATGTTCATAACATTGATGCCAAAAGATATAGAATTGATAATGATAATACCACTTTCTTGTGGCACTGCCGTTTAGGTCATATTGGCGTAAAACGCATGAAGAAGCTCCATGCTGATGGACTTTTGGAGTCACTTGATTTTGAATCACTTGACACATGTGAGCCATGCCTCATGGGCAAGATGACTAAAACGCCGTTCTCTGGAACAATGGAACGGGCAAGTGACTTATTGGAAATCATACATACTGATGTGTGCGGTCCGATGAGCATTGAGGCGCGCGGTGGTTATCGTTACTTTCTCACCTTCACTGATGACTTAAGTAGATATGGGTATATTTACTTAATGAAACACAAGTCTGAAACATTTGAAAAGTTCAAACAATTTCAGAGTGAAGTTGAGAATCATCGTAACAAGAAGATTAAATTCCTACGATCTGATCGAGGAGGAGAATATCTGAGTTATGAGTTTGGCAGTCACTTAAGACAGTGTGGAATTGTTTCACAATTAACACCGCCTGGAACACCACAGCGTAATGGTGTGTCCGAACGTCGTAATCGAACCTTATTGGATATGGTGCGATCTATGATGTCTCTTGCCGATTTGCCACTATCGTTTTGGGGTTATGCATTAGAGACAGCTGCATTCACTTTAAATAGGGCACCATCGAAATCCGTTGAGACAACGCCATATGAACTTTGGTTTGACAAGAAGCCAAAGCTGTCGTTTCTTAAAGTTTGGGGATGTGATGCTTATGTCAAAAAGCTTCAGCCTGAAAAGCTGGAACCCAAAGCGGAGAAATGCGTCTTCATAGGATACCCAAAAGAGACAATTGGGTATACCTTCTACCTCAGATCCGAGGGCAAAGTGTTTGTCGCTAAAAACGGAACATTTCTTGAGAAAGAGTTTCTCTCGAAAGAATTGAGTGGGAGGAAGATAGAACTTGATGAGGTTGTTGAACCTTTACTTCAACCTGAGAGTAGCGCAGCGCAGAAAGTTGTTTCTGTGGAGCCTACATTAGCTGAAGAGGAAGTTAATGATGATGATCATGAAGCTTTGGATCAAGTTGCTATCGAACCTCGTAGGTCGACAAGGGCGCGTACTGCTCCTGAGTGGTACGGCAACCCTGTCTTAGAAGTCATGTTGTTAGACAACGATGAACCTACGAGCTATGGAGAAGCGATGATGAGCCCGGATTCCGAGAAGTGGTTAGAGGCCATGAAATCCGAGATGGGATCCATGTATGAAAACAAAGTATGGACTTTGGAGGTATTACCTGAAGGGCGTAAGGCCATTCAGAACAAATGGATCTTTAAGAGGAAGACGGACGCGGACGGTAATGTCACCGTCTATAAAGCTCGACTTGTGGCAAAGGGTTTTTCACAAGTTCAAGGAGTTGACTACGATGAGACCTTCTCACCCGTAGCGATGCTGAAGTCCGTCAGAATCATGTTAGCAATAGCTGCCTTTTTCGATTATGAAATTTGGCAGATGGATGTCAAAACAGCGTTCCTTAACGGTTTCCTTAAGGAAGAGTTGTATATGATGCAACCAGAAGGTTTTGTCGATCCAGAGAATGATGACAAAGTTTGCAAACTCCAGCGATCCATTTATGGACTGGTGCAAGCATCTCGGAGTTGGAATCTTCGTTTTGATGAGGTGATCAAAGCGTTCGAGTTTATACAAGTTTACGGAGAAGCTTGTATTTACAAGAAAGTGAGTGGGAGCTCTATAGCGTTTCTAATATTATATGTGGATGACATATTGCTGATTGGAAACAATATAGAAATGCTGGAAAGCGTAAAGGAATATTTGAACAAGAGTTTTTCAATGAAGGACCTAGGAGAAGCTGCTTTCATATTAGGCATCAAGATCTATAGAGATAGATCAAGACGCTTAATAGGACTTTCACAAAGCACATACCTTGACAAAGTTTTGAAGAAGTTCAAAATGGATCAGTCCAAGAAGGGGTTCTTGCCTGTATTGCAAGGTGTGAAGTTGAGTAAGACTCAATGCCCAGTGACTGCAGAAGATAGAGAAAAGATGAGTGTCATCCCCTATGCTTCGGCCATAGGCTCTATCATGTATGCAATGCTGTGCACAAGACCCGATGTCAGCCTTGCCATAAGTATGGTCGGAAGGTTTCAAAGTGATCTAGGAATGGAACACTGGACGGCGGTCAAGAATATCCTGACGTACCTGAAAAGGACTAAGGACATGTTTCTCGTTTATGGAGGTGATCAAGAGCTCGTCGTAAAGGGTTACGTCGATGCAAGCTTTGACACTGATCCAGATGACTCTAAGTCGCAAACCGGATACGTATTTATTCTTAATGGGGGTGCGGTTAGCTGGTGCAGTTCCAAGCAAAGCGTGGTAGCAGATTCTACATGCGAAGCGGAGTACATCGCTGCCTCGGAGGCGGCGAAGGAAGGTGTCTGGATGAAGGAGTTCATGACAGATCTTGGAGTAGTGCCTAGTGCGCTTAACCCAATGACTCTGTTTTGTGATAATACTGGTGCCATTGCTCTAGCCAAGGAACCAAGATTTCACAAGAGGACCAGACACATAAAGCGACGTTTCAATTCCATCCGCGATTACATCAAGGAGGACGACATAAATATTTGCAAAGTACACACGGATCTAAATGTTGCAGATCCGTTGACTAAACCTCTTCCAAGGGCTAAACATGAACAACACCAGAACTGCATGGGTGTTCGATTCATTACAATGTAAATCACATAGTGATGTGAACTAGATTATTGACTCTAGTGCAAGTGGGAGACTGTTGGAAATATGCCCTAGAGGCAATAATAAATTGGTTATTATTATATTTCCTTGTTCATGATAATCGTTTATTATCCATGCTATAATTGTATTGATTGGAAACTCAAATACATGTGTGGGTACATAGACAACACTGTGTCCATAGTAAGCCTCTAGTTGACTAGCTCGTTGATCAAAGATGGTTAAGGTTTCCTAGCCATTGACATGAGATGTCATTTGATAACGGGATCACATCATTAGGAGAATGATGTGATGGACAAGACCCAAACTGTAAACGTAGCATTTGATCGTGTCAGTTTATTGCTATTGTTTTCTGCATGTCAAGTATCTGTTCCTTTGACCATGAGATCATGCAACTCACTAACACCGGAGGAATACCTTGTGTGTATCAAACGTCGCAACGTAACTGGGTGACTATAAAGGTGCTCTACAGGTATCTCCGAGGGTGTCTGTTGGGTTGGCATGGATCAAGACTGGGATTTGTTACTCCGTATGACGGAGAGGTATCTCAGGGCCCACTCGGTAATACAACATCACAATGAGCCTTGCAAGCAATGTGACTAAAAGTGTTAGCCACGAGATCTTGTATTACGGAACGAGTAAAGAGACTTGCCGGTAACGAGATTGAACTAGGTATAGTGATACCGACGATCGAATCTCGGGCAAGTAACATACCGAAGAACAAAGGGAACAGCATACGGGATTAACTGAATCCTTGACATAGAGGTTCGACCGATAAAGATCTTCGTAGAATATGTAGGAGCCAATATGGGCATCCAGGTCCCGCTATTGGTTATTGGCCGTAGAGGTGTCTCGGTCATGTCTACATAGTTCTCGAACCCGCAGGGTCTACACACTTAACGTTTGGTGACGATTAGTATAATTGAGTTATTATGTTGGTGACCGAAAGTTGTTCGGAGTCCCGGATAAGATCCCGGACATGACGAGGATCTCCGGAATAGTCCGGAGGTAAAGATTGATATATGTGATAATAGTGTTTCGATCTCCGGAAGAGTTCCAGAGTTCACCGGAAGGGGTTCCGGATGTTTACCGAAGTGTTCGGGTGCAGCAACACTTTATATGAGCCAAAGGGATAAAGCCCACAAGGTATTGGAAAGTGCAAAAGTAGTTTTGCTGCCGCGTAAGCGGTACTACCGCTTGGTGAAGCGGTACTACCGCCGGAGCGGTACTACCGCTTGTGTGAAGCGGTACTACCGCTTGTGTGCGGCTGTGCACGGTTCGGTAGGGATCCGAGTTGGACTCTTTCCCTGCGGGCCAAACCGACCTTGTGCGGGCAAAACCGACCCGGAGGAGGCTTTTACTCCAAGTTTAGACCCCAAGGCTCAACATATAAATAGAGGGGCAGGGCTAGCACACGGGAGACATCAGGATTTCCCAAGCCGTGTGCCGGCAACCCTAGCCCTCTAGTTCCTCCGTCATAATCTCCGTAGTGCTTGGCGAAGCCCTGCAGAGATCGTTCCTCACCATCATCACCACGCCGTCGTGCTGCTGGAACTCAACCACTACTTCACCATCGCTCGCTGGATCGAGGAGGTGAAGGCGTCATCAAGCCGTACGTGTGTTGAATGCGGAGGTGCCGTCCGTTCGGCACTAGATCGGAAGGATCGTGATTGGATCGCGGGACGCTCGGCGATTTGGATCGCGAAGACGTTCGACTACATCAACCGCGTTTATTAACGCTTCCGCTTAGCGATCTACAAGGGTATGTAGATTCACTCTCCCTCTCGTAGATGCTCATCACCATGGATAGATCTTATGTGTGCGTAGGAAAATTTTTGTTTCCCATGCAACGTTCCCCAACAGCTTCGCGATATGTTAGAAATACCTGAGGTGAGAATCATCGGCATCCCCGTGGATCAACACTTGTCGACAATGCCAGTTACCTCGTTACCGGTTTTGTTCTCTTTTCTCGTCCCCGTATTCCGGCATCCCTGTGATCAAATCACAATGTGTCTAGATAGACGATGGTGGATACCGTAACACCGAGAGGGCCCAGAGATATCTCTCCATCGTCGGAGGAGCAAATCCAAATCTTGAGCTATCAAGTTACTTGACATACTTTTCCATGAACCCGTAAGCCGCCGTAATAGCCACCCATTTATGGATGACGTTTAACAAACCCCAAAGTTCATGAAGCAAGCATGAAGAAACTCGATACTCTCATGGTCTAAGGAATTATGCAAACGTTAACTTTCTCTGTGTTATTAACCATTAACTTGTGACGAATGTATCTCATAGCATAACATCAATTCGGGTCGATTCAACACAAGTGTTCTCCGAACATTGTGCCCTCAAAGTTGCCGGCATAGCCATGCCTATGATCAGGAAAACAGAACCATCATGCAACACTTGAGCTAGTCTTAGAGGCCAGACTAGGAATACATTTTACCATTTATCATTCGACACGTGTATATGAGTCTTCCTCCGAGCCTCGTGGTTATTGTAGACTCGAGAACCATAGCAGTTATAGCATGGAACATAAACATAATTATGAACATGGAGATAAACAATAACATTTATTATTGCCTCTAGGGCATATCTCCTACACGTAGGCCTTGCATAGTCCTCTCCAATTTGAACACCCAAAATGTGAGTGATTTACTGCATTGTAGGGCTTAACCGCAAAAGTGAGACCATGTTTCGTTCTTAGGTGAGCTTTCTTCGTCTCCATACTCTCCCTATCTTCGAAACCGAGCTTCTCCAAGACATACGGTCTTGCATAGCAGGGGATGCATTAGTCGAATTGTAAAAATCGGAAATTAAATGTTAAAGCAAAAAAGAACAAGTCATGCTTAATTACGAAAAAATACATGTCATCGTTCCATACCGTAAAAACTTGGAAGGTCTCCTTCAGCATGAGCGTGAAGCACCTATCGTTATCCAGGTGAGGCATGTCGCACATACCCCCGTCGTCGGTGCAGTAATCGCACTCAGGGATCCTATCGTCATCAGACATTTCCTGTGTTCATAATTCAAAGATTAAAAATTGATGGCAATTATCAGGAACTCAACACACAGATCATATTCAGCACGGGTTGACTTTTGGTCTCTCGAGTCTTCCTTGAAAAACTCTCATCTCACGAGGTGTATATGGTGGGCACTCCCTCTCTGATATTGCAATCGTCGGTGATGGTCACTCCTCCTTTCTTTGCAAAGTGCTTTTCACCGAAATGTCTAGCACACGGGAAGGAAGGAGAAGCGACCCCCACGACAACAGTCAGGATTCTTCCTCTCTGATATCTCGACCGTATATGGTGGACACTCTCCCTCACAGATATTTCGACCGTCGGTGATGGTCACTTCCTCCCCCCCCCCTTCTCTCGTGCATTACCAAGGTATATCATGAGAAGAAGAGGAGGAAACAACCCCCACGACAACAGTCGAGATCCTTCCTTCAAGAACAGATTGAAAGTCACACAAGGAGCCCCGACAGACTAAAAGTCAACCCGTTACGTATATCGAGTGATGACATAAAAAATGGCCTATGTTTTGCCGGAATGTCGTTTAATTCCTGTTCCGACAAATCACGCGCACTCGATATTTCCTACTTTATAGCACAAGTCATGCTGAAATCCACGAATTTTTTTGGCATGACCTTTGCTAAAATAGGACATATTGAGCGCCTGAAATTTGCCGAAACGGAAATGAATCAACATTCCGGCAAAACATAGGCCACTCAGAGGTGTTCCCTGGAAAATCATACACATGTCCAAAGAGACAGCCAATACATGTCCAAAGAGACAACCAATACATGTCCAAATATCATCATACACATGCCCGAGGAGAAGAGAAGGAGGATGTGGACTTTTAGCTCACTGACTCAGCTGTAGAGGAAGTAGAGGAAGCTCCGACGGCGATCACTACAAAGCCTGCTTATTCCACCGAGTGAAAAATTAAGATCATCAAATCTCATATAGCACTCTTTGATGACAAAGTGATAATGACATAAAAATAATTAAATTGTCCAATACATTTCTATATTGAAAAAAAAATTACTAAAAATTTCTATTACTAAATTTGGTACCTAAAAATTTCTCATATAGCATTCCGATACATTTCTATATTGAAAAATTTCTATTACTAAATTTGATACCTAAAAATTTCTCATATAGCATTCCGATACATTTCTATATTGAAAATTTTCTATTACTAATTTTTTTTTACTAAAAAATTCTATACCTGAATTTTTTTTTACTAAAAATTTGTATTACTAAATTTGATACCTAAAAATTTCTCATATAGCATTCCAATACATATCTATACCTAAAAAAATCTATTACTAAAATTTTCAATACAGAGAGGAGGTGGGGGAGTGAGGAGGAGGAGGAGGGAGGAGAGAGGAGGAGGAGGAGGAGGATGGAGGAGGAGGAGGAGGAGGAGGAGGGAGGATGGCGGCCGGAGGAGGAGGGAGGAGGGAGGAGAAAGGAGAAAGGAGGAGGAGGGAGGAGAAAGGAGAGAGGAGGAGGAGGGAGGATGGCGGCCGGAGGAGGGAGGAGGGCTGCCGGAGGAGGAGGGAGGAGGGAGGTGGGAGGAGGAGAGAGGTGGCTTACCGAGGACCACGCGCTACTGCTAATGGGCTTAGCAGTAGCGCGGCCCGTGACCCGCGCTGCTACTGCGGCAAGCCCCTGGGGGGCACGGTAGGGCCCACTTAGTATAGTAGCGCCGGTGTGGTGGGCCAGTGCTACTGCTAATGTACACCTGCAGCGCTAGTCTTTAGCCCGCGCTACTATTAATTAGCAGTAGCGGGGCCCATTTACCCCTCGCTGTTGTTACCTGTCTACCTATAGGGTTTTCCCTAGTAGTGATTGACGGAACCACAATGATGGATAGATGAAACAGGCTTGACTTAATTTCTACCCAATCAAGTATGACATGAATATAGTTCTCTATCACACCAGGACAACCATGTAAAATATCCCCCTCCTCTCTCTCTCTCTCTCTCTCTCTCTCACCCTAAAACCCTAATTTGTGTATTTGCGTCAACCAACCAACATGTTACGACACCGGAGGATTTGGGATATGTAGTTCAGAAAAGACCAAAGCGTGCGCTTCAGCTTTTCCACTTATGGATAAGTGCTGACAGGAGTTGGATGTTGCACGTGCGCAATCTAGTCAATTTGTTACAAAATTAATTAGCTAAAGAGCTTTTTGATCACACGTAAGGCAATGCGTCCATAGGGTGTACACATATAGTAGACACTTGGTCGTGCCTACACTCAACTCCTATCATAGCATCTAGAAACCCTGTGGCAAGATGCCGTGCGTTTGAGAGACCCCCCCCCCCAATGATGCATTTCTCTTTGGCTCCCCCTGAGATCCTCCGCTAGCTACGCCATTGCACAGGCTGCATTCATCTTTCATAGAGGGATGTAAAGTAATACGTTCATGCTATGAGTAGCTAGTAGACATCCCTACTCACACGGCATTGTGTTGATTCCATCCTTTTACTCATGGCACATTCAGGTGGGCATTGACCACTTCGGTCATCGTAAGGCTGTCAGCACAGGCAAGGCGGGTGCTAGGACCAGCACGCGGCAGCTGGAGTCGATGTGGGGAACGACGACAAAGATGAAAACACCACCTAGGAGTGAGCCTGTTGTCCTTCCACCTGGGGCCGGGGGCCTCTGTAGAAAAAGGACATGTCTTGTTCTCCTTTTGCAGCACTTATGTTATCATAGCTTTTCCCCTTAGGGTTATGAAGTGGTAATTTTAATGGGTTCGAATGTAATATTGAGATGGCCGGGCTTTCTCTATCCCTTGTTGTTTTCTCACTTCTTTTAAGCCCACATTGCCTATCCGTCCTTCCATTCCACATGCTCGGGGAGTCCCCAAGGGCGCATAGTCGAACCGTGAGTGGTCTGAGCGGGGCCCAAAATTGACTAACGTGGATAACATACCGGCCTTCGGAGCTGAACGAGCACTTTTTAGAAACGGTCACTTTTTAGAGGAGCAAATGCATGCTCCTCTAAGTATTGTTGATCAATTAGAAACAGTGTAAAAAAAATGCTTCGAGCTAGTCCCTCGCGTCGCTCCCCAGGCGACACCAGGGACGAAACCTAGCGCCCCCGCTAGCACCCTCCCCATCGGCACTCTCCTCCGCTGCTGCCGCCGGCCTGAGCCGCGGTGGCGGCGGGCCCGCTACCGAAGGGTGGCGGGGTTTCTTCTTCTGGGGGAGGCCTGCTTCGTGTGGGGCGATGGAGGTCAAGGGTGAGGGATCTAGGGAGGCGGCCCTGCGGCGGGTTGGTGGAAGAGGGCGATGGGAAGCTGCCATGTCGCCGCTGAACCTCCACGGTTCCGGTGTGGCTGTGTCGACTCTGCCGGGCCTAGTGGTGCCATCACATGGTCCGGTATACTCGTGCTACCCAAGGACACCGCCTCCTGCCTACTGATCCGCCACGATGCGCGCCTCTGATGTGGATGCATCACCGACGCCATAGTAGGCTGCGTGTTCGGGTATTTGGTGATTATCAACAGCAGATTGTCACCACCTTGGAAACATCGGCATCGGCACCTCCAAGGCCCCGATTTTAAGGTGTGGACATGGGGATTCAAGGCAGTCGTGGTTGAAGATCATTAGGCTCTGAAGGTGTTATCTCGCATGCCCGTGTTGAGTCGAGATCGTCTACTATCGGTGGATGTCCCAGGGAGTACTCGCAATGGATGGGGAGAGATGACGATCCGCTGCTCATTGTGTTGGTGACTTGCAACTGCGGCCTCGGCAAGCGGGGGTGGCAGGACTGGAGGACTGCATTTTTGGTGGTGCTCCTCGAGTACCGAGTCTGGATTCCCAGGGTGAAAACCCAAGGTCTGGCCTTTATTGGTTGTACCTGACAATGGTCTTGTTGAAGGCATTGTTTTTGGGCGAACTCGGACTTTCTCCAGGGTGAAAACCCAAGATCTTCGATCGGGCAACGACAATGCTTGTGCATTGTTTCCTTCTTGGAGGCGTTGCTTTTGGAGAACCTCTTTTGTATTCCAGGTGTTGTCTTCGGTGGTGGTTAGAGTGCTGCTGATGCTAGTGATTCATCACCGTGGCAGGGTCTTTTTTCTTCTGTTTATTTTCTTTTCTTTTTTGGCTGTGTGTACCCTTGATGCCTTTGGACATCTTGTTGGTACAGAGGCCGGGTGTAATTGGTATCTTTGCGATATTAATATATTCCCTTTGTCAAAAAAAGAAATGGTCACTTTTTAGAGGAGCAAATGCATGCTTCTCTAAAGTATACCCGGCTGTTTACTCTAAATTTTAGGAGATATGTTAGAGTTGCTCTAAGGACCAGCAGTGACATGATCATATATCTACCCTGAGTTATGGTTTAACAAAAAAATACAGACCTTGGGAGCTGAAAGAGCCCTGCCTTGATCGTATGTTTGTGTGATATGTTTAAAATAAGAACACAGGACATGTTTCACCAGAAAATATTCTTCCACTATAGATTATTCAAACCTGTAGTAAACAACATATATAGATGTATGTCTGTATCAGCTATGAACAGTGTTACCCCCCCCCCCAACACACACACAAACTACTACCTGCACGCTACCTATATTTCAGAATCATAACACCAAATATGTTTGCTTTAGGGCAACATATATGAGGACCAGCAGTTACATCATCATATATCTACCATGACTTATGGTCCAGCAAAAAATATACCAACCATCAGTTGAAATAGCATACTTTCCCGCAAAAAAAAGACATAGCATACTAAAATTTGTCAGAAATTCATAAACTTTCAAGTATGTAGATCCAAATATATTTAGAAAACTAGGAACACTTGTTCTAGAAAAGAAAATCATATGATAGAAATTTGACAAGAAAACTTCAAGTTATTACAAATAAAAGTAACATTTCCGGTTTTTGAAACTACATGGAACAACAAAAGAGGCAATAGTTTCCCGCGGGAAAAAAACCCTGATAACTTAGGTGCCAAAGGGGAACACAATTTGACACCTCATCTGCACGGTTGATCATGTGCTCACTCTGTGCCCTCAAAATAAACCAAAGCATTTGGAGAAGCTCTGTTCTTAAAATCCATCTTGATAAGTTGTCTGGAGCGCCATTCGTTGTTCTAGCTAAAAGGGACATGAAGCTTCATTGACTCTTGCACTCTTGCCTTCAAAACAACGAACTTGGCAAAGTTATAATCTGGTTTTTTGCCTGAATAATTTCTCACTACTACTTGCTTTAGATGTCTGTCAAGACACTGAAGAGTAGTAGTAGCTGGATAGTCGTTCTGCTTGTTTGGAACATGGCGCGTCAGTGTCTGAAAATGAAGCAAGAGAATAAATAATTTAGAGTAGAACTACACAACATATATAGGAATGGATAAATAGAGAGTACATAAAAGCTAGCTAATATAAGATTGCTCAAAGAAATAAAGAGTTGAGCCAACTCACTTTTATGCGAAGCTGTTGTAAGCAGGGAAAGCATTGGAGGATGTCAATGACATGATTCAACCTAAGACCATAGACAATGAGCTTCAAGATCTTTACGTTATGCAACGATGACACTAGACTGCTGTCAACCATTGCCTGGATCATCAAAACATGAAAGAAAATTAGTAGAAGTGGTGACAAATTAGTAAGAGGTTGCAAGAAGATCACTGGGTTTTAAGAGCTAAGTTACCTGGTGTATTGTCTTGCCAAGGTGTAGGGTGGACATCATGTCACTGTGCAGCCAACCCAACATGTGGAGTTTTGGTGCAACCAGGACACGTATGATTCCTGGACCGTAATATCCACCATCACAGAGCAGGAGTTGTTGTAAGCTTGCAGTGTTGACAATGATGAGTTCCTCCATCCTATCACACTCTGGATCAACCAACATGGTGAAGCTTACAAGAGTTTGGGAGGTGATATGGACGCGACGGAAGTGGTAGCATCTGTTGAGGTACAAGGTGATGAGATTTGGAGATGTGGTGATCATGGCGTGGAGTGTGTTGTCAGAGTTTGTGATCCGGAAGAGAGTGAGGTCAATGAGATTTGGGAAAGTGACGGCACCCAAGAGATGAGGATCCTCAGGGAAATGGCAGCAGCCAAAGCTGGCGACGCGGAGGAAGGAAAAGCTCAGCGCGGACGGCGGCAGCGGCGACATCGACTCACCGGCCTGAAGATGTTCCGTGTTGTTGACCTGCTGGTAGCTGAAATGAAACTCCTCGAGGTGATCGAGAACCTCGGATCAGAACCATCCGTTGAAGATGAGGTACCTGTCTCGGTCGCCGGAGTGACGGCATAGCGTGCTTAGGGAAAGGCGACGGGCGTGTACCTTGCGTGGAGCCTCTAAGATCTCTGAGATGAGGTCGACTAGGTTGTCTCCCAAGACCCCATTTTCTAGATGTCACGGTCATTGATGTTGAGCGGGGTGGACTCGCGCCAGAGGTGTTTCCACCCATTGGAGATTGCGGGTGTGCGGGTGGCCTCGCTGGTGGGAAGCGTGGAGATGATGGTTCCCAGGACGTCGTTGGGGAGGGTGGTGATGCGGTCCTCCTCCTCCTTGGTGCCAGCTGGGTCCATGGGCGGCGCCGCTTCTTCACGAACCTGCACGAGTCGCGCGGGAGGCGATCCGCCGGCGAAGCGGCAAACATGGCCCTTCTTTGGGAGGCCGCAGAGGCCGCACCAGTATCTAGCGTGTTTCCTCGGCGCCATCGGGGCAATGGATTAGCCGGCGCGGTTTGGGTTCTGTGTCAGCGGCTGGGAAGCTGTAGGCTGGGGGTCGAGGGAATGGGGAAATTGAGCGGGGAGTGGGGGAGGAGCACCGGGAGATTAGGGGAAGAAAGCCATTGTTGGGGCTCCCCGACCTAGGTGTTTTGGGCCCGCGTCTGCTCTGCGTGTGACATGTGAGGGAGGGGAAGAGTTGACGTACGTGCGCCACCGGATGACGAGGTCAGTTTCCACTCCACACTCCTCACCTCAGTCGTGCTCTACGGGTGGCCTGGTGCTGCCAGTAGGATTTCAGCTATGTTTCTTGTAGCATTACACTATTTTGTCAGCATGCAAATCAAATCAGCAGAAAATATTATCTCTCTCAAAAAAAATGAAGATGTTTTTGACATTGCAACTTTAGGTGTAACCATGTATGTCTGATCTCTCTCCCGCTCGAGCTAGAGGACGACAAAGGTGAGTGCGTGTTGACTCCCTCCTTCCTTATATCTTTCTTCTTGCCGTGTGATACGTTTTCAACGTATCTATAATTTTTGATTGTTCCATGCTATTATAGTATCAATCTTGGATGTTTTTATATGCAATTGTATGCAATTATATATCATTTTTCGGGACTAACCTATTAACTCAGTGCCTAGTGCCAGTTGCTGTTTTCTGCTTGTTTTTGGATTTTCAGAGAAACAGTACCAAATGAAGTCCAAATGCCACGAAACTTTTTAGAGATTTTTTTTCTGGACAAAAGAAACCTGGGAAGCTTCGGGAGGAGGCCAGAAGCCTCACAGAGGCTTCACAAGGCAGTAGGGCGCGCCCCAGGGGGGGCGCCGTGGTATCTTGTGGGGCCCACGTGACTCCGTTTGACGTAATTCCACTTCTATAAATTCACAAATATTGGGAAACCCCCAGAAAGCCAGAAGAGAAAACCTTTCCGCCGCCGCAAGCGTCTGTTCTTCCGCGATCCCATCTGGAGGCCTTTTCCGGTACTCTGCCGGAGGGGGAATCGATCACGAAGGGCTTCTTCATCAACCTTGCTGCCCTTCCGATGATGTGTGAGTAGTTTACCACAGACCTACGGGTTCATAGCTAGTAGCTAGATGGCTTCTTCTCTCTCTTTGATCTTCAATACAATGTTCTCCTCGATGTTCTTGGAGTTCTATCCGATGTAATCTTCTTTTGCGGTGTGTTTGTTGGGATCTGATGAATTGTTAGTTTATGATCAGATTATTCATGAGAAATATTTGAGTCTTCTCTGAACTCTTTTATGCATGATTGTTATAGCTTTGTATTTCTCTCCGATCTATCGGTTTAGTTTGGCCTACTAGATTGATTTATCTTGCAATGGGAGAGGTGCTTCGTGATGGGTTCAATCTTGCGGTGCTCAATCCCAATGATAGAAAGGGACATTACATGTATTTGTATTGTTGCCATTAAGGATAAAAAGATGGGGTTTATTCATATTGCTTGAATTTGCTTCTCTACATCATGTCATCTTGCTTAAGGCGTTACTCTGTTTCATACTTAATACCCTAGATGCATGCTGGATAGCGGTCGATGGGTGGAGTAATAGTAGTAGATGCAGGCAGGAGTCGGTCTACTTGTCTCGGACGTGATGCCTATATACATGATCATTGCCATGAATCCGTCATAATTATTTGCTTTTCTATCAATTTCCCAATAGTAATTTGTTTACCCACCGTATGTTTATGTGCTCAAGAGAGAAACCTCTAGTGAAAACTATGGTCCCCGGGTCTATCTTTATTATATAAAAAACCTAAAAATACCTTGCTGCAATTTATTTATTTTTATTTTAATTAGTAGTTTAGTTTATCTATTTACCTCGATAAGATTTAATCCTTGCAAATAACCGCTAAGAGGATTGACAACCCTCTTATTTGCGTTGGGTGCAAGTGTTTGCTCTTGTGTGTGCAGGTGTGCTTAACGGAATTTTGCTTGGTTCTCCTACTGGATTGATAACCTTGGTTCTTAACTAAGGGAAATACTTATCTCTACTGTACTGCATCACCCTCTCCTCTTCGGGGAAATACCAACGCAGACTACAAGTAGCAGGAAGAATTTCTGGCGCCGTTACCGGGGAGACATCATCAAAATTACCAAGTACCTTCACACAAATTATCAATCACTTGCATTTACTTTATTTACCTTTATTTGCATTTGCCTCTCGTTTCCATCTCCCCCACTTCTAATTTTTTTTTTACAAAAACACAAAAATATTTTATTTGCTTGTTTGCTAGTTTGCTTGCTTTGTCACGATGTCTCAAGAAAATACAAAATTGTGTGACTTTTCCAATACTAATAATAATGATTTTATTAGTACTCCTATTGCTCCTCCCGCCACTAGTGCGGAGTCATGTGACATTAATGCTGCCTTGCTTAATCTTGTTATGAAAGAACAATTTTCTGGTAGTCCTAATGAAGATGCTGCATCCCATCTAAATACTTTCGTTGAACTTTGTGATATGCAAAAGAAGAAAGATGTGGATAATGACATTGCCAAATTAAAATTATTTCCATTCTCACTACGAGATCGTGCTAAAACTTGGTTTTCATCCTTGCCTAGAAATAGTATTGATTCATGGGATAAGTGTAAGGATGCTTTTATTACCAAGTATTTTCCTCCCGCTAAGATTATTTCTTTAAGAAATCAAATTATGAATTTTAAGCAACTTGAGCATGAACATGTTGCCCAATCTTGGGAGAGAATGAAATTAACGATAAGAAATTGCCCAACTCATGGTTTGAATTTATGGATGATCATACAAATTTTTTATGCGGGACTAAACTTTGTCTCTAGAAATTTGCTAGACTCTGCCGCAGGTGGCACTTTCATGGAAATTACATTGGGAGAAGCTACAAAACTTCTTGATAATATTATGGCAAATTATTCTCAATGGCACACTGAACGAACTCCAACTGGTAAGAAGGTAAATTCTGTTGAAGAAATGTGTACTTTGAGTGATAAGATGGATGCTTTATTGAAATTGGTTGCTAATAAAAATGCTCATATTGATCCTAATGATGTGCCATCGTCCACTTTGATTGAGCAAAATAATGATGCTATTGATGTGAATTTTGTCTCTAGAAATAATTTCAACAACAATGCTTATAGGGGTAATTTCAATGCTAGACCGTTTCCTGGAAATTCCTTTAATAATTATGGCAATCCTTATGGTAATTCTTATAATAATAATAATAGGATGCCCTCTGATCTTGAAAGTAATATTAAAGAATTTATTAGTTCGCAAAAGAATTTCAATGCTATGATAGAAGAAAAATTGAATAGAGTTGATGAATTGGCTAGGAACATGGATAAAATTGCTCATGACGTGGAAAATCTCAAAACTAAAATTTTGCCATCTAAACATGATATAAATGAGTCTATTAAAGCTATCTATGTCTCCATTAATGAAAGTAAAGAGAGGACCGCTAGGTTGAGAGCTATGCGAGAGTTTCTAGAAAAAGCGATTCCACCCGGTTTCTATCGTAGTAATGATGAAGATATTAAAATGATTGGTGTTACACCTATTGAATCTTTGTTTAATAACATAAAACTTGATGAAAAAGGGACTGAAGAAGAGTCAACTTTAGAAAAAAGGAGTCCCACTTGCTTGGAGGGTGATAATCTTGATCATAAAAATGAAAAAAGTGGGTTTGGAGAGGTTAAAACTTTAAATAGTAATGCACCCACTACTTTGGATTACAAGGACTTTAATTATGATAGTTGTTCTTCAATTGAGTGTATTTCCTTGTTGAAATCCATGATTAATTCACCAAATGCATATGAACAAAATAAAGCTTTCACTAAACATATTGTAGAAGCCATGATGAAAGCGCATGAAGAAAAACTTGAGTTGGAAGTATCAATTCCTAGAAAATTACAAGATGAATGGGAACCCACTATTAAAATAAAAATTAAATATTATGAATGTAATGCTCTTTGTGATCTTGGTGCTAGCGTTTCCACTATACCAAAGTCTTTGTGTGATGTGCTAGGTCTCACCGACTTGGATCCTTGTTCCCTTAATTTTCATCTTGCGGATTCCACTATTAAAAAGCCATTGGGTAGGATAAATAATGTGCTTATTCTTGCAAATAGAAATTATGTGCCCGTGCATTTATTGTTCTTGACATTGAATGCAATCCTTCTTGCCCCATAATACTTGGTAGGCCTTTTCTTCGAACTATTGGTGCTATTATTGATATGAAAGAAGGTAATATAAGATTTCAATTTCCACTAAAGAGAGGGATGGAACATTTCCCTAGTAAGAGAATTAAAGCACCATATGAATCCATTATGAGGGCCACTTATGGAATCAATTTGAAGGATGACAACACTTGAAACTATGCATTATGCCTAGCTAGGGGCATAAAACAATAGCGCTTGTTGGGAGGCAACCCAATGAATAAAATAAATTTTTGCTTTTACCTACTGTTCTTGAGTGTTTGCATGATTATAGCTTCTGTTATGATATTGTTTTAATGTTTTAATTAGTGTTTGTGCCAAGTAATGCCTTTGGGATGATTTGGAAGATAGTATAATTGATGCTGTTTGGAAAACAGAAAGTTTTGCGTCCAGTGCTAGAATTTTAATTCTGTACTGGAGCGTCATAAAAATCTGAAATTTTTACACAGTATTGGTATATGAATTTTCCATATTTTCCTAATTTTTCAGAATTTTTGGAGTTACAGAAGTATGTCTTTTAAATAGATCTTTACAGACTGTTCTGTTTTAGACAGATTCTATTTTTGTTGCATAGTTTGCTTATTTTGATGAATCTATGGATCGTATCGGGGGGTATGAGTCATGGAGAAGTTGGAGTACAGTAGAATTATGCCAATATTAAATATGAATCAATTTACTACAGTACCTAAAGTTAAAGATTTGTTTGTTATACTAACAGATGTCACGAGGTTTCTGTTGAGTTTTGTGTGCTGAAGTTTTCAAGTTTTGGGTGAGACTACGATGGACAAAGGAATAAGGAGTGGCAAAAGCCTAAGCTTGGGGATGCCCAAGGCACCCCAAGGTAATATTCAAGGAAGACTCAAGCGTCTAAGCTTGGGGATGCCCCGGAAGGCATCCCCTCTTTCGTCTACAATCTATCGGTAACTCACTTGGAGTTATATTTTTATTCATCACATGATATGTGTTTTACTTGGAGCGTCTTGTGAAATAGTTTGTTTTCTTTTGTTTTCTTTTTAGTTTATCACAATCATGTTTGCTTAACACACCTTTTTGAGAGGGGCACACATTATTCGTCATTTGTTAGAATACTCTATGTGCTTCACTTATATCTTTTGAGGTAGGCAGTTGCTCTAGTGCTTCACTTATATCTTTTAGAGCACGGCGGTGATGATATTTTAAAGAAATAGTTGCACTCTCATGCTTCACTTATATATTTTTGAGAGTCTCCTGATAGCAATGGTAATATGAACGGGTTATGAATTTGGTCCTGATATGATAGGTATTCAAGAGGGATATAATAAAAACTTTCATGTAGATCACCAAATATGATAAGTTTGATTCCTTGCAATAGTTTTGCGATATTAAGATGGTAATATGTGGGAGGTATTAGTAGATAATTGTGGTTTAGTAAGAATAATTGTGTTAAGGTTTGTGATTCCCGAAGCATGCACGTATGATCAGTCGTTATGCTAAGAAGTTGGAGCATGATTTATTATTGATTGTCTTCCTTTGTGTGGCGGTCGGGGGCGCGCGATGGTTAACTCCTACCAACCTCCCCCCTAGGGGCATGCGTAGTAGTACTTTGCTTTGAGGGCTAATAAACTTTCGCAATAAGTATGTGAGTTCTTTATGACTAATGTGAGTCCATGGATTATACGCACTCTCACTCTTCCGCAATTTGCTAGCCTCTTCGGTACCGTGTATTGCCCTTTCTCACATCGAGAGTTGGTGAAAACTTCGCCGGTGCATCCAAACCCTGTGATATGATACGCTCTATCACACATAAGCCTCTTTATATCTTCCTCAAAACAGCCACCATACATACCTATCATGGCATTTCCATAGCCATTACGAGATATATTGCCATGCAACTTTCACCGTTCCGTGTTTATGACACACATCATCATTGTCATATTGCTTTGCATGATCATATAGCTGACATAGTATTTGTGGCTGAGCCACCGTTCATCATTTTTATACATGTTACGCTAGCATCATTGCACATCCTGGTACACTGCCAGATGCATTCATATAGAGTCATATTTTTGTTCTAGTATCGAGTTGTAATTTTGAGTTGTAAATAAATAGAGGTGTGATGATCATCATTATTAGAGCATTGTCCCAGTGAGGAAAGGATGATGGTGGCTATGATTCCCCCACAAGTCGGGATGAGACTCCGGACGAAAAAATAAAAAAAGGGGGAAAAAGAAAAAAAAGAGGCAAAAAAGAGCCATGAAAAAAAAGGAAAAGAAAAATATATAAAGAAAAAAAATAAAAAAAAGAAAAAAAGAGAAAAAAATAAATAAATGAGAGAAAAAGAGAGAAGGGGCAATGTTACTATCTTTTTCCACACTTGTGCTTCAGAGTAGCACCATGTTTTTCATATAGAGAGTCTCCTATTTTGTCACTTTCATATACTAGTGGGAATTTTTCATTATAGAACTTGGCTTGTATATTCCGATGATGGGCTTCCTCAAATGCCCGAGGTCTTTATGAGCAAGCAACTTGGATGCACACCCACTTAGTTTTCATGTTGAGCTTTCATACACTTGTAGCATTTAGTGCATCCGTTGCATGGCAATCCCTACTCCTCGCATTGACATCAATTGATGGGCATCTCCATAGCCCATTGATTAGCCTCGTTGATGTGAGACTTTCTCCAGTTTTGACTTCTCCTATTTATCTCTATCACCATACTCTATTCCACCCATAGTGCTATATCCATGGCTTGCGCTCATGTATTGAGTGGGAGTTGAAAAAGCTGAAGCGCGTTAAAAAGTATGAACCGGTTGCTTGGCTAAAACTGGGGTTGTTCATGATAAATACTTTGTGTGAAGAAGATGGAGCATGACAGGGTTATATGATTTTGTAGGGATAACGTTCTTTAGCATTTTTATTTTGAAAGACATGATTGTTTGTTAGTATGCCTGAGTATTTATGTCTTTATATCAAATTATAGACTATTGCTTTGAATCACTTGGATCTTATTATTCATACCGAAAGAGAGAGATTACATGATGAAACATGATAGGTAGCATTCCACATCAAAAGTTCTGTTTTTATCATTTACCTACTCGAGGACGAGCAGGAATTAAGCTTGGGGATGCTTGATACGTCTCCAACGTATCTATAATTTTTGATTGTTCCATGCTATTATAGTATCAATCTTGGATGTTTTTATATGCAATTATATATCATTTTTTGGGACTAACCTATTAACCCAGTGCCTAGTGCCAGTTGCTGTTTTGTGCTTGCTTTTGGCTTTTCAGAGAAACAGTACCAAATGATGTCCAAATGCCACGAAACTTTTTAGAGATTTTTTTCTGGACAAAAGAAACCTAGGAAGCTTCGGGAGGAGGCCAGAAGCCTTACGGAGGCTTCACAAGGCACTAGGGCGCGCCCCGGGGGGGCGCCGTGGTACCTTGTGGGGCCCATGTGACTCCGTTTGACCTAATTCCACTTCTATAAATTCACAAATATTGGGAAACCCCCAGAGAGCCAGAAGAGAAAACCTTTCCGCCACCGCAAGCCTCTTTTCTTCCGCTATCCCATCTGGAGGCCTTTTCCGGTACTCTGCCGGAGGGGGAATAGATCACGGAGGGCTTCTACATCAACCTTGATGCCCTTTCGATGATGTGTGAGTAGTTTACCACAGACCTACGGGTCCATAGCTAGTAGCTAGATGGCTTCTTCTCTCTCTTTGATCTTCAATACAATGTTCTCCTCGATGTTCTTGGAGTTCTATCCAATGTAATCTTCTTTTGCGGTGTGTTTGTTGGGATCCGATGAATTGTGAGTTTATGATCAGATTATTCATGAGAAATATTTGAATCTTCTCTGAACTCTTTTATGCATGATTGTTATAGCTTTGTATTTCTCTCCGATCTATCGGTTTAGTTTGGCCTACTAGATTGATTTATCTTGCAATGGGAGAGGTGCTTTTTGATGGGTTCAATCTTGCGGTGCTCAATCCCAGTGACAGAAAGGGACATGACACGTATTTGTATTGTAGCCATTAAGGATAAAAAGATAGGGTTTATTCATATTGCTTGAATTTGCTTCTCTACATCATGTCATCTTGCTTAAGGCGTTACTCTGTTTCATACTTAATACCCTAGATGCATGTTGGATAGCGGTCGATGGGTGGAGTAATAGTAGTAGATGCAGGCAGGAGTCGGTCTACTTGTCTCGGACGTTATGCCTATATACATGATCATTGCCATGAATCCATCATAATTATTTGCTTTTCTATCAATTTCCCAACAGTAATTTGTTTACCCAGCGTATGTTTATGTGCTCAAGAGAGAAGCCTCTAGTGAAAACTATGGTCCCCGGGTCTATCTTTATTATATCAAAAAACCTAAAAATACCTTGCTGCAATTTATTAACTTTTATTTTAATTAGTAGTTTAGTTTATCTATTTACCTCGAGAAGATTTAATCCTTGCAAATAACCGCTAAGAGGATTGACAACCCTCTTATTTGCGTTGGGTGTAAGTGTTTGCTCTTGTGTGTGCAGGTGCGCTTAACGGAATTTTGCTTGGTTCTCCTACTGGATTGATAACCTTGGTTCTTAACTGAGGGAAATACTTATCTCTACTGTACTGCATCATCCTCTCCTCTTCGGGGAAATACCAACACAGACTACAAGTACCACCGTGCACTCTCTCCTTCCTTTTTTTTACCCCGCTCGAGCTTCAGGAAAACACAGGTCATGGCTGCGGCAGACACATGTGAGTTCCGTGTGGGGACGTCGATGCCATGTGGATGGAGGCTGCTCGGCAAATCGACAGGTGTATATGTGTGTGTGTGTGTGTGTGTGTGTGTGTGTGTGTGTGTGTGTGTGTGTGTGTGCTATTTCTGGTGTCTGTTCTCTGTACCTCAACACATTAGAAATTAAGCATGGTGTCATGTCTTAGAATTTTCACTCTTTTTGCCCTTGTAGGACTGGTCCAGCTTGTTCTCTGCTCTGCTTCTACCGGTTTCTGTGCAAATGTATATGGAATGTGTGCAGCTTTTTAAAAATTATTTTTGTTCATATCATATTTGATTGTTCTATGTTTAAAAATTACAAGCTATGGGGTAATATCACAACCTTAATCCAAAAGGTCACCACAACCTCTATCCACCACTACCAGCCCCCCTTTTATCCTTCAAACCAAATAAATTTCTGGCCACCCACACTCATTGAAACCAAACAGGGAAAATGGCTATACCTAGCTAGCCGATTGGTTGGGGATACCCACAAACACTCAAACATATCCCTCAAAACAAACACACCCTTATATTCTCTTATGAACGCTATTTTGCTGGCAGAATTGAAATCACTATCTCTGTCTCTCTCAAAAACAACAAATGGATTTATTACCTCATGAACAGTGATTCATAGTTACAGTAGTTATGACGTATCCGCAAAAGAAGAGTTATTGGATGTTGTAGTTTGTGAGTGGGCCAGGTGGAAATAACCGAGATTCTTGTGAAACATCAACAAGTAAGCTCGCACTGTATTGACGGAACCACAATGATGGATAGATGAAACGGGCTTGACTTAATTTCTACCCAATCAAGTATGACATGAATATAGTTCTCTATCAGACCAGGACAACCATGTAAAATATCCTCCCTCCTCTCTCTCTCTCTCGCCCCTAAAACCCTAACTTGTGTATTTGCGTCAACCAACCAACATGTTACGGCACCGGAGCATTTGGGATATGTAGTTTAGAACAGGCCAAAGCGTGCGCTTCAGCTATTTCCACTTTTGGATGAGTGCTGACAGGAGTTGGATGTTGCACGTGCGCAATCTAGTCAATTTGTTACAAAATTATTTAGCTAAAGAGCTTTTTGATCACATGTAAGGCAATGCGTCCATAGGGTGTACATATATAGTAGACACTTGGACATGCATACACTGAACTCCTATCATAGCATCTAGAAAACCCTATGTGGTGACTTGCCGTGCGGTTGAGAGACCATAGGCTCAGCGACGGAGCTACATGTACTTCCCCGGGGGGGGGGGGGGGGGGGGATGATTAGTGAAGGAAATTTTTGTAGAGGCTTAAATTAAGAAATTAAGTAGAGTGCACTCATTTGCCACCCCCAATGATGCATTTCTCTTTGGCTCCCCTGAGATCCTCCGCTAGCTATGCCACTGCACAAGCAGCATCCATCTTTCACAGAGGGATGTGAAGTAACACATTCGTGCTATGAGTAGCTAGTAGACATCTCTACTCAGACGTCATTGTGTTGATTCCATCCTTTTACTCATGGCACGTTCGGGTGGTCGTCAACCGCTTCGGCCGTCGTAAGGCTGCCAGCACAGGCAAGGCGGGTGCTAGGACCAGCACGCGGCAGCAGGAGTTGATGTGGGGAAAGACGAAGAGGATGAAAATGTCGCCTCGGAGTGAGCCTGTTGTCCTTCCACCTGGGGCCGGGGGCCTCTGTAGAAAAAAGACATGTCTTGTTCTCCTTTTGCAGCACTTATGTTATCATAGCTTTTCCCCTTAGGGTTATGAAGTGGTAATTTTAATGGGTTCAAATGTAATATTGAGATGCTCGGGCTTTCTCTTTCCCTTGTTGTTTTCTCACTTCTTTTAAGCCCACATTGCCTATCCGTCCTTCCATTCCGCATGCTCGGAGAATCCCCAAGGGCGCATAGTCGAACTGTGAGTGGTCTGAGCGGGGCCCAGAAACGACTCACGTGGATAACATACCGACCTCGGGAGCTCAACAAGCACTTTTTAGAAACGGTCACTTTTTAGAGGAGCAAATGCATGCTCCTCTAAGTATTGTTGATCAGTTAGAAACGGTCACTTTTTAGAGGAGTAAATGCATGCTCCTCTAAAGTATACTCGGTCGTTTACTCCTCTAAATTTTAGGAGATATGTTAGAGTTACTCGACCAGCAGTGATATGATTATATATCTACCCTGAGTTATGGTTCAACAAAAAAATACCGACCTTGGGAGCTAAACGAGCCCTGCCTTGATCGTATGTTTATGTGATATGTTTAAAATGAGAAGACATGACATGTTTCACCAGAAAATATTCTTCCACTACAGATTATTTAAACCTGTAGTAAACAACATATATAGATGTATGTCTGTATCAGCTGTGAACAGTGTTATTCCCCCCCTCCCCCCACACAAACTACTACCTGCAGGCTACCTATATTTCAGAATCATAACACCAAATATGTTTGCTTTATGGCAACATATATGAGGACCGGCAGTTACATCATCATATATCTACCATGAGTTATGGTCCAGCAAAAAATATACCAACCATCAGTTGACATAGCATACTTTCCCGCAAAAAAAAGACATGGCATACTAAAATTTGTCAGAAATTCATAAAATTTCAAGTATGTAGATCCAAATATATTTAGAAAACTAGGAACACTTGTTATGGGAAAGAAAATCATATGATAGAAATTTGACAAGAAAACTTCAAGTTATTACAAATAAAAGTAACCTTTCCGATTTTCGAAACTACATGGAACGACAACAGAGGCAATAGTTCGCCACGGGATTTTTTTTTGATAACTTAGGTGCCAAAGGGGTACACAATTTGACACCTCATCTGCACGGTTGATCATGTGCTCACTCTGTGCCCTCAAAATAAACCAAAGCATTTGGAGAAGCTCTGTTCTTAAAATCCATCTTGATACGTTGTCTGGAGCGCCATTCGTTGTTCCAGCTAAAAGGGACATGAAGCTTCATTGACTCTAGTACTCTTGCGTTCAAAACAAAGAACTTGGCGAAGTTATAATCTGGTTTCTTGCCTGAATAATTTCTCACTACTACTTACTTTAGATGTCTGTCAACACACTGAAGAGTAGTAGCAGCTGGATTGTCGTTCTGCTTGTTTGGAACATGGCGCGTCTGTGTCTGAAAATGAAGCAAGAGAATATATAATTTAGAGTAGAACTACTCAACATATATAGGAATGGATAAATAGAGAGTACATAAAAGCTAGGTAATATAAGATTGCACAAAGAAATAAAGAGTCGAGCCAACTCACGTTTATTTGAAGCTGCTTATTTGAAGCTGTTGTAAGCAGGGAAAGCATTGGAGGACGTCAATGACATGATTTAACCTAAGACCATGGACAATGAGCTTCAAGATCTTTACATTATGCAGCGATGACACTAGACTGCTGTCAACCATTGCCTGCAGGATCGATCATAAAAACATGAAAGAAAATTTGTAGAAGTGGTGACAAATTAGTAAGAGGTTGCAAACAGATCACTGGATTTTAAGAGCTAAGTTACCTCGTGTATTGTCTTCCCAAGGTGTAGGGTGGACATCATGTCACTGTGCAGCCAACCCAACATGTGGAGTTTTGGTGCAACCAGGACACGTATGATTCGTGGACCGTAATATCCACCATCACAGAGCAGGAGTTGCTGTAAGCTTGGAGTGTTGACAATGATGAGCTCCTCCATCCTATCACAGTCTGGGTCAACCAACATGGTGAAGCTTACAAGAGTTTGGGAGGTGATATCGACGCGACGGATGTGATATCATCTGTTGAGGTACAAGGTCATGAGATTTGGAGATGCGGCGATCATGGCGTGGAGTGTGTTGTCGGAGTTTGTGATCCGGAAGAGAGTGAGGTTGATGAGATTTGGGAAAGTGACGACACCCAATAGATGAGGATCCTCAGGGAAATGGCAGCAGCCAAAGCTGGCGACGCGGAGGAAGGAAAGGCTCAGCGTGGACGGCGGCAGCGGCGGCATCGATTCGCCGGCCTGAAGTGGTTCCGTGTTGTTGACCCGCTGGTAGCTGAAATGAAACTCCTTGAGGTGATCGAGAACCTCGGATCGGAACCATCCGTCGAAGATGAGGTACCTGTCTTGGTCGCCGGAGTGACGGCATAGCGTGCTCAGGGAAAGGCGACGGGCGCGTACCTTGCGTGGAGCCTCTAGGATCTCTGAGATGAGGTTGACTAGGTTGTCTCCCCAGACCTCCCTTTTCCGGATGTCACGGTCGTTGATGTTGAGCGGGGTGGACTCGCGCCAGAGGTGTTTCCACCCATTGGAGATTACGGGTGTGCGGGCGGCCTCGTCGGTGGGGAGCGCGGAGATGATGGTGCCCAGGACGTCGTTGGGGAGGGTGGTGATGCGGTCCTCCTCCTCCTTGGCGCCAGCAGGGTCCATGGGCGGCGCCGCTTCTTCACGGCCCTGCAAGAGCCGCGCGGGAGATGATCCGCCGGCGAAGCGGCAGACATGGCCCTTCTTTGGGAGGCCGCAGAGGCCACAACAGTATCTGGCGTGTTTCCTCGGCGCCGTCGGGGCCATGGATTAGCCGGCGCGGTTTGGGTTCTGTGTCAGTGGCTGGGAAGCTGTAGGCTGGGGGTCGAGGGAATGATGAAATTGAGCGGGGAGAGGGGGAGGAGCACCGGGAGATTAGGGGAAGGAAGCCATTGTTGGGGCTCCCTGAGCTAGGTGTTTTGGGCCCGCGTCCGCTCTGCGTGTGACATGTGAGGGAGGGGAAGAGTTGACGTACGTGCGCCACCGGATGACGAGGTCAGTTTCCACTCCACACTCCTGACCTCACTCATGCTCTACGGGTGGCCTGGTGCTGCCAGCAGGATTTCAACTATGTTTCTTGTAGCATTACACTATTTTGTCAGCATGCAAATCAAATCAGCAGAAATATTCGCTCTAAAAAAAAATGAAGATGTTTTTCGACATTGCAACTTTAGGTGTAACCGTGTATGTCTGATCTCTCTCCCGTTCGAGCTAGAGGATGACAAAGGTGAGTGCGTGGCGACTCCCTCCTTCCTTATATCTTCCTTCTTGCCGTGCATTCTCTCCTTCCTTTTTTTCTACCCCGCTCGAGCTTCAGGACGACACAGGTCATGGCGGCGGCAGACACATGTGAGTTCCGCGTGGGGACGCTGATGCCATGTGGATGGAGGCTGCTCGGCAGATCGACAGGTGTATATGTGTGTGTGTATGTGCTATTTCTGGTGTCTGTTCTCTGTACCTCAACACATTAGAAATTAAGCATGGTGTCATGTCTTAGTATTTTCACTCTTTTTGCCCTTGTAGGACTGGTCCAGCTTGTTCTCTGCTCTGCTTCTACCGGTTTCTGTGCAAATGTATATGGAATGTGTGCAGCTTTTTAAAAATTATTTTTGTTCATATCATATTTGATTGTTCTATGTTTAAAAATTACAAGCTATGGGGTAATCTCACAACCTTAATCCAAAAGGTCACCACAACCTCTATCCACCACTACCAGCCCCCCTTTTATCCTTCAAACCAAATAAATTTCTGGCCACCCACACTCATTGAAATCAAACAGGGAAAATTGCTATACCTAGCTAGCCGATTGGTTGGGGATACCCACAAACACTCAAACATATCCCTCAAAACAAACACACCCTTATATTCTCTTATGAACGCTATTTTGCTGGCAGAATTGAAATCACTATCTCTGTCTCTCTCAAAAACAACAAATGGATTTATTACCTCATTAACAGTGATTCATAGTTACTGTAGTTATGACTTATCCGCAAAAGAAGAGTTATTGGATGTTGTAGGTTGTGAGTGGGCCAGGTGGGAATAACCGAGATTCTTGTGAAACATTAACAAGTAAGCTCGCACTGTATTGACGGAACCACAATGATGGATAGATGAAACGGGCTTGACTTAATTTCTACCCAATCAAGTATGACATGAATATAGTTCTCTATCACACCAGGACAACCATGTAAAATATCCTCCCTCCTCTCTCTCTCACCCCCTAAAACCCTAACTTGTGTATTTGCGTCAACCAACCAACATGTTACGGCACCGGAGAATTTGGGATATGTAGTTTAGAACAGGCCAAAGCGTGCGCTTCAGCTTTTCCACTTATGGATGAGTGCTGACAGGAGTTGGATGTTGCACGTGCGCAATCTAGTCAATTTGTTACAAAATTATTTAGCTAAAGAGCTTTTTGATCACACGTAAGGCAATGCGTCCATAGGGTGTACATATATAGTAGACACTTGGACGTGCCTACACTGAACTCCTATCATAGCATGTAGAAAACCCTATGTGGCGACATGCCGTGCGGTTGAGAGACCATAGGCTCAGCGGCGGAGCTACATGTACTTCCCCCGGCGGGGGGGGGGGGGTGTTAGTGAAGGAAATTTTTGTAGAGGCTTAAATTAAATAGAGTGCACTCATTTGCCACCCCCCAATGATGCATTTCTCTTTGGCTCCCCCTGAGATCCTCCGCTAGCTATGCCACTGCACAGGCAGCATCCATCTTTCACAGAGGGATGTGAAGTAACACGTTCATGCTATGAGTAGCTAGTAGACATCTCTACTCACACGTCATTGTGTTGATTCCATCCTCTTACTCATGGCACGTTCGGGTGGTTGTCAACCGCTTCGGCCATCGTAAGGCTGCCAGCACAGGCAAGGCGGGTGCTGGGACCAGCACGCGGCAGCAGAAGTTGTTGTGGGGAAAGACGAAGAGGATGAAAATGTCGCCTCGGAGTGAGCCTGTTGTCCTTCCACCTGGGGCCGGGGGCCTCTGTAGAAAAAAGACATGTCTTGTTCTCCTTTTAAAGCACTTATGTTATCATAGCTTTTCCCCTTAGGGTTATGAAGTGGTAATTTTAATGGGTTCAAATGTAATATTAAGATGCTCGGGCTTTCTCTTTCCCTTGTTGTTTTCTCACTTCTTTTAAGCCCACATTGCCTATCCGTCCTTCCATTCCACATGCTGGGAGAGTCCCCAAGGGCGCATAGTCGAACTGTGAGTGGTCTGAGCGGGGCCCAAAAACGACTCACGTGGATAACATACCGACCTTGGGAGCTCAACAAGCACTTTTTTAGAAACGGTCACTTTTTAGAGGAGCAAATGCATGCTCCTCTAAGTATTGTTGATCAGTTAGAAACGGTCACTTTTTAGAGGAGTAAATGCATGCTCCTCTAAAGTATACTCGGTCGTTTACTCCTCTAAATTTTAGGAGACCTGTTAGAGTTGCTCGACCAGCAGTGATATGATTATATATCTACCCTGAGTTATGGTTCAACAAAAAAATACCGACCTTGGGAGCTGAACGAGCCCAGCCTTGAT
The DNA here is from genome assembly GCA_039707655.1 of Elymus sibiricus. Taxonomy (NCBI): domain Eukaryota; kingdom Viridiplantae; phylum Streptophyta; class Magnoliopsida; order Poales; family Poaceae; genus Elymus; species Elymus sibiricus. Next base: position 76,740,521 of record CM077666.1, on the reverse strand, counting down.
CGTATGTTTATGTGATATGTTTAAAATGAGAACACATGACATGTTTCACCAGAAAATATTCTTCCACTACAGATTATTTAAACCTGTAGTAAACAACATATATAGATGTATGTCTGTATCAGCTATGAACAGTGCTACCCCCCCCCCCCCCCCCCCCTCCAAACTACTACCTGCAGGCTACCTATATCTCAGAATCATAACCCCAAATATGTTTGCTTTATGGCAACATATATGAGGACCGGTGTAACACCCCGAGAATCACACTACAGTGATCTCCCCCTAATGGTGGTCATGCCATCATGATCACTGAGCCAATTTCCCACTTGTCCCAAATCAAAGCCAAATTCCAATTTAAATTGCATGTCAAATATTTACTTCTTCTGTCATGCAATAAAACTAGTTCATTATTTGGCAAATATTCCCTAAGTATTTTTCATGATGAAACCAACGTCACCTAAATTTCCCAAAATGCCCCTGGGAATTATTTGAGTGGTCTAGCAGCATTTAACTTGGCCTTTTCAATTTCTAAAAATGGTTAAACATTTCCAAATGGCCCCAAACTTTTTGTGCAGGTCCAGAATATTACCCTGTATTTTTGTGGCAAGCTTCACATTTAACAAAAATCGTTTGCTCACCCAAATAAATGCAAAGCAGTAGCTTTTTGATTAAAAAAAGAATAGGAAGATGCCACTGTGCACTGGCCTGGCCCGTTGCTACAGGAGACGGCCCGGCCCACCTGGATCATCACCTACCTCCACCTGCTCCCACGCCGTGTCGATCCTGCACACGCCATGGACGCCGATCTCCACGCGCCGGCCATCCGAGTCTCCCCGGCGAGGATAAGACTATCCCCTGGCCTCTAGGGTTCCTCCCGCACCCGCTCCACCTCGCAGCTCTCTCCCTCGCCCCCCAAATCCGCCGTTCTGTGAGCGCCCGAGCGCAACCGTCGCCGCGCCGCCTCACCGCCGTGGCCACTGGCCAGCCCTCGTCGTTCCAAGGTGTCCAGGAGGCCCGTCGTCGCCGTCCACTTCGCCTGCAAGAACCGGAGCAAGCCGGACTACCTCGAGCCTCGCCATCGACCCGTCCTCATCGCCTCGGCCGCCGCCATTCCGCCGCCTCAACCCGCTGCTCCGGCACCTCCCCGGCCTCCCCGAGCCTCTCCTCGACCTCGCTGTGAGCTCCGCCTCCTCCTCACCTCTTTTTGAGCTCGGATTCGAGCTCTTACGCGCGCCCCACCATGGTCGTAGCTCCGCCACCGCCGCGTCGGGTCGCTGCCCTGACCATAGCCCATGGCCGGCGCTGCCAAGCCCCGCATCGCGCTGCTACTTGTGAGCTGCGTTGGGATTTCCCCGAAGAGGAGGGGATGATGCAGTACAATAGAGATAAGTATTTCCCTCAGTTATGAAACCAAGGTTATCAATTCAGTAGGAGAATCACGCAACAACTCGTTAGCAGTACCTGCACACAAAACAACAAATCCTCGCACCCAACGCAAACAAGGGGTTGTCAATCCCTTGGTGGTTAATTGCAAGATTTAATTGTATGGTGATAGATAGATAGATCGAACAAAAATACAAAAGAAAATAAATAAAGTAAAATTGCAGCAAGGTATTTTTAGGATTTTCAATATATGATAAAGGTAGACCCGGGGGCCATAGTTTTCACTAGAGGCTTCTCTCTTGAAAATAGCATACGGTGGGTGAACAAATTACTGTTGGTCAATTGATAGAAAAGCAAATAATCATGACGATATCCAAGACAATGATCATGTATATAGGCATCACGTCCGAGACAAGTAGACCAAAACGATTCTGCATCTACTACTATTACTCCACACATCGACCGCTATCCAGCATGCATATAGAGTATTAAGTTCATAAAGAACGGAGTAACGCCTTAATCAAGATGACATGATGCTGACAAAGTAAACTCACGCATGAATAAACCCCATCTTTTTACCCTTAATAGCAACGATACATACGTGTCATGTCCCTTTCTGTCACTAGGATTGAGCACCACAAGATCGAACCCATTACAAAGCACCTCTCCCATTGCAGGATAAATCAATCTAGTTGGCCAAACCAAATCAATAGATCGGAGAGAAATACGAAGCTATAACAATCATGCATAAAAGAGTTCAGAGAAAACTCAAATAATATTCATGGATAATCTGATCATAAACTCACAATTCATCGGATCCCAACAAACACACCGCAAAAAGTGATTACATCGGATAGAACTCCAAGAACATCGAGGAGAACATTGTATTGAAGATCAAAAAGAGAGAAGAATCCATCTAGCTACTAACTATGGACCCGAAGGTCTATGGTAAACTACTCACGCATCATCGGAAGGGCAGCAAGGTTGATGTAGAGCCCCTCCGTGATCGAATCCCCCTCCGGCAGAGTGCCGGAAAAGGCCTCCAGATGGGATCTCTCGAGAACAGGAACTTGCGGCGGTGGAAAAAGTATTTCGTGGACTCCTCTGTTGGTTTCCCGATTTTAGAGAATTTATAGAGGTGGAATTAGGCCAAACAGAGCTGAGGTGGGCCCACGAGGCACCAGGGCGCGCCACCCCCCTGGGGCATGCCCTGGTGGCTCGTGGCCACCTCCTCTGTCTTCTGGCCCTCTCCCGAAGCTTCTAGTGTCTCTTATGTCCAGAAAAAAGTCTCCAAAAAGTTTCGTGGCATTTGGACTTCGTTTGGTACTGATATTCTGGAAAACCAAAAACAGGCAAAAAAAAACAGCAACTGGCACTGGGCACTAAGTTAATAGATTAGTCCCAAAAAATGATATATAATTGCTTGTAAATGTATATAAAACATCCAAGATTGATACTATAATAGCATGGAACAATCAAAAATTATAGATACGTTGGAGACGTATCAAGCATCCCCAAGCTTAATTCCTGCTCGTCCTCGAGTTGGTAAATGATAAAAACAGAATTTTTGATGTGGAATGCTACCTATCATATTCATCATATACTCTTTTCTTTTTGTAGCATGGACATTTGGACTTGAATGATTCAAAGCAATAGTCTATAGTTTGACTTGAAGACATAAATACTCAAGCATACTAACAAGCAACCATGTCTTTCAAAATATCAACGCTAAAGAAAGTTATCCCTAGCCCATTATGCTCAATCATTGATCCATTCATGAAACACACTCAATATTAGCTACACACAATGCACAAGTATGACAATAGTGCTCTCTAGTTGGTGCTTTGTAAGAGAAGATGGAGACTCAAAATAAAATTAAAAATTGCATAAAAGTAAATAGATAGGCCCTTCGCAGAGGGAAGCAGAGATTTGCAGATGTGCCAGAGCTCAAGGCTTAAATTATAGAGGTAAAATTATTTTGAGAGGCATGCTTTTCCTGTCAACGAAAACAACCGAGAATTCCCAATATCTTCCATGCTAGACACATTATAGGCGGTTCTCAAACAGAAAATAAAGTTTATTTCCTTTCCACCATTCTTTCACAATCCATGGCTAGCCGTATCCATGGGTACCCTCCATACCAACACTTTCCAAGGAATTTATTGTTATCATCATATTAAAAAAATTCATTTCGGGACTGGGCATCCCTATTACCTGCCACTCTCTTGTGCAATGACAAGTGAATAAACACTCATCGTGAGAATAACACACCTAGCATGGAAAATATTGGCCACCCCCTGCCGCTTCATGAGCGGTACGGGCACACAAAACGGAAAATTATTTTGAAAATTTAGAGTTGGCACATGCAAATTTACTTGGAGCGGCATGGAAATGCCTCATATAGGTAGGAATGGTGGACTCATTTGGCACAACTTGGGTTTAAGGAGTTGGATGCACAAGCAGTATTCCCGCTTAGTACAAATGAAGGCTAGCAAATAGATTGAGAAGCGACCAACCAAAAAGCGAAAACGGTCATAAACATGCATTGAACATAACTAACACCGAATAATGCACCATAAGTAGGATATAATATCGTTGCATAACTATTGACTTTATGTGCATGCATAGGGAATCACAAACCTTAACACCAATATTCTTACTAAATCACAATTACTCACTAACATGACTCACATATTATCATCTCCATATCGCAAAACTATTGCAAGGAATCAAACTTATCATATCCAATGATCTTTCATGAAAGTTTTTATTATATCCCTCTTGAATATTCATCACTTTGGGACCAAATTCATATCTTGTGCAAATTACCATTACTATTATCAACTCTCAAAAAATATATAAGTGAAGCATGAGAGTGCAAATATTTCTTCAAAGTTTAATCTTATCAACTCTCAAAATAATATAAGTGAAGCATGAGATTTCAAATATTTCTTCAAAATATAGCCACCGCCGTGCTCAAAAAGATTTAAGTGAAGCACTAGAGCAACTGCCTAGCTCAAAAGATTTAAGTGAAGCACATAGAGTATTCTAACAAATCATGATAAACGTGTGGCTCTCTCAAATAGGTGTGTCCAGCAAAGATGATTGTGATAAACTAAAAAGCAAACAAAGCAAAGGCTCATATAATACACGACGCTCCAAGTAAAACACATATCATGTGATGAATAAAAATATAGCTCCAAGTAAAATTACCGATAGTTGGTAGAAGAAAGAGGGGATGCCTTCCGGGGCATCCCCAAGCTTAGACGCTTGAGTCTTCCTTGAATATTACCTTGGGTGCCTTGGGCATCCCCAATCTTAGGCTCTTGCCACTCCTTATTCCTTCATCTATCGTGATCTCACCCAAAACTTGAAAACTTCAATCACACAAAACTCAACGAAACCTTCGTGAGATCCGTTAGTATAAAAAATAAATCTTTAACTTTAAGTACTATGGTAAATTGATTCATATTTAATATTGGCATAATGCTACTGTACTCCAACTTCTCCATGACTCATACCCCCCGATATGATCCATAGATTCATCAAAATAAGCAAAGTATGCAACAAAAACAGAATCTGTCTAAAACAGAACAGTCTGTAAAGATCTATTTAAAAGATATAATTATGTATCTCCAAAAATTATGAAAAATTAGGAAAACGTGGGAAATTCATATAACAATACTGTGTAAAAATTTCAGATTTTTCTGACGCTCCAGTACAGAATTAAAATTCCAGCCCTGGACGCAAAACTTTCTGTTTTCCAAACAGCATCAATTATACTATCTTCCAAATCATCCCAAAGGCATTACTTGGCACAAACACTAATTAAAACATAAAAATACAATAATAACAGTAGCATAATTGTGAAAACACACAAGAACAGAAATAAAAAGTAAAAATTTATTTTATTCATTGGGTTGCCTCCCAACAAGCGCTATTGTTTTATGCCCCTAGCTAGGCATAATGCATAGTTTCAAGTGTTGTCATCCTTCAAATTGATTCCGTAAGTGGACCTCATAATGGATTCATAGGGTGCTTTAATTCTCTTCCTTGGGAAGTGTTCCATCCCTTTCTTTAGTGGAAATTGAAATCTTATATTACCTTCTTTTATATCAATAATAACACCAATAGTTCGTAAGAACGGTCTACCAAGTATTATGGGGCAAGACGGATTGCAATCAATGTCAAGTACAATAAAATAAACGAGCACATAGTTTCTATTTGCAAGAATAAGAACATCATTAATTCTACCCAATGGCTTTTTAATAGTAGAATCCGCAAGATGCAAATTAAGAGAACACTCATCTATATTGGTAAAACCTATCACATCACATAGAGATTTTGGAATTGTAGAAACGCTAGCACCAAAATCACATAAAGCATTGCACTCATAGTTTTTAATTTTAACTTTAATGGTGGGTTCCCACTCATCATATAATTTTCTAGGAATTGAAATTTCTAGTTCTAGCTTTTCTTCTAACGCTTTCATCATCGCTTCTACGATGTGTTTAGTAAAAGCCTTATTTGTTCATAAGCGTTGGGTGAATTTAGCATGGATTGTAACAAAGAAATACACTCAATCAAAGAACAACTATCATAATTAAAGTCTTTGTAATCCAATAGAGTGGGCACATCACTAGTTAAAGTTTTTACCTCTCCAGACCCACTTTTATCATTTTTTTCATCAAGATTTTCACTCTCCGAATTATGGGGACGCCTTCTAGATAAAGTTGACTCTACTTCAGTCCCCTTTTCATGAAGTTTTATATTGCTAAACAAGGAATCACTAGATGAAACACCAATCATTTTAATATCCTCATCATTGCTACGATAGAAACCGGGCGGAATCGCTTTTTCTAAAAATTCACGTTTAGCCTTTAGCATAGCGGTTCTTTTCTTACTCTCATCCATGGAGACATATAAAGGTTTAATTGATTCATTAATATCAATTTTGGGTGGCAAAATTTTAGTCTTAAGATTTTCCACATCATGAATAATTCTATCAATGCTCCTAGACATATCATCAAGTTTACTTAATTTTTCTTCTATCGTAGTGTTGAAAACTTTTTGAGCATTAATAAATTCTTTAATATTACTTTAAAGATCATAGGGCATCCTATTATTATTATTATAAGGATTACCATAGTAATTGCCATAATTATTAGAGGAATTTCCAGGAAACGACCTAGGATTAAAATTACCTCTATAAGAATTATTATTAAAATTGTTTCGTGAAACAAAATTCACATCTACGGGATCATTATTTTGCTCAATCAAGGTGGATAAAGGCACATCATTAGGATCAATAGGATTATTTTTGCTAGCAACCAATTTCATAAGCGCATCAACTTTATCACTCAAAGTACTAATTTCTTTAACAGAATTCACTTTTTTACTAGTAGGAACTCTTTCAGTATGCCATTATAAATAATTTGCCATAATATTATCAAGCAATTTAGTAGCTTCTCCCAATGTAATCTCCATAAAAGTACCACCCGCGGCGGAATCTAAAAGATTTCTAGAAACAAAATTTAATCCCGCATAATTTTTTTGTATGATCATCCACAAATTTAAACCATGAGTAGGGCAATTTCTTATCATTAATTTCATCCTTTCCCAAGATTGGGCAACATGTTCATGATCAAGTTGCTTGAAATTCATAATTTGATTTCTAAGGGAAATAATTTTCACGGGAGGAAAATACTTGGTAATAAAAACATCTTTACACCTATCCCAAGAATCGATACTATTTCGTGGTAAAGATGAAAACCAAATTTTTGCACGATCCCGCAATGAAAACGGGAATAATTTTAATTTCACAATATCATTATCCACATCTTTTTTCTTTTGCATATCACACAATTCTACGAAAGTGTTAAGATGGGATGCATCATCTTCATTAGGACTACTAGAAAATTGTTATTTCATGACAAGATTTAACAAAGCGGCATTAATATCACAAGTCTCCGCACTAGCGGCAGGAGGAGCAATCGGAGTACTAATAAAATCATTATTATTAGTATTGGAAAAATCACACAATTTTGTATTTTCTTGAGACATTGTGGCTACGCAAACAAAATAACAAGCAAGCAAAGAAGCAAACAAGAAAAAGGCAAACGGAAAATATTTTTGTATTTTTGTAAAAAAAAATTAGAAGTGGGGGAGATGAAAATGAGAGCCAAAGGCAAATAAAATAAATGCAAGGAGATGAAAGTTTATGCGTAGGTACTTGATAGATGTTGATGATGTCTCCCCGGCAACGGCGCCGGAAATTCTTCCTGCTACTTGTGAGCTGCGTTGGGATTTCCCCGAAGAGGAGGGGATGATGCAGTACAGTAGAGATAAGTATTTCCCTCAGTTATGAAACCAAGTTTATCAATGCAGAAGGAGAATCACGCAACAACTCGTTAGCAGTACCTGCTGACAAAACAAGATATGGTGGGTGAACAAATTACTGTTGGGCAATTGATAGAAAAGCAAATAATCATGACAATATCCAAGGCAATGATCATGTATATAGGCATCACGTCCGAGACAAGTAGACCGAAACGATTCTGCATCTACTACTATTACTCCACACATCGACCGCTATCCAGCATGCATCTAGAGTATTAAGTTCATAAAGAACGGAGTAACGCCTTAAGCAAGATGACATGATGTATACAAAGTAAACTCACGCATGAATAAACCCCATCATTTTACCCTTAATAGCAACGATGCATACGTGTCATGTCCCTTTCTGGCAATTCATCGGATCCCAACAAACACACCGCAAAAAGTGATTACATCGGATAGAACTCCAAGAACATCGAGGAGAACATTGTATTGAAGATCAAAAAGAGAGAATAAGCCATCTAGCTACTAACTAAGGACCCGAAGGTCTGTGGTAAACTACTCACGCATCATCGGAAGGGCAGCAAGGTTGATGTAGAGCCCCTCCGTGATCGAATCCCCCTTCGGCAGAGTGCTGGAAAAGGCCTCCAGATGGGATCTCTCTGTTGGTTTCGTGGACTCCTCTGTTGGTTTCCCGATTTTAGAGAATTTATGGAGGTAGAATTAGGTCAAACGGAGCAGAGGTGGGCCCATGAGGCACCAGGGCACGCCACCCCCCTGGGGCGCGCCCTGGTGGCTCCTGGCCACGTCCTCTGTCTTCTAGCCCTCTCCCGAAGTTTCTAGAGACTCTTATGTCCAGAAAAAAATCTCCAAAAAGTTTCATGGCATTTGGACTTCGTTTGGTACTGGGCCCCTCTGTCAGCCTCTGGTGCCCCTCTGGGCGCACTGCACCGGGTGCACTTAGTATTTTCACTATAATTGTTTTTCGAATTAGAATTAATCCAGAAATCTTTTAAACTTTGGAAATTCGTAGAAATTAAACCGTAGCTCGGATGAAAATGTTTTCTATATGAAAAATGATCAGAAAAATCTAACGAATCCGAATATATCATCTGCATTCATGTTAGAATCCTCTAAGTAGGTGAACCTATAACTTTAGGCCTATTTCTGGCAGATGAATAGTGCATGACCTTCGGTAATTAATTCCAATTTAAATCCTAAATTAGCTAAAATGGTTAGAGATGCATTAGGTCACCCAGGCATTGCATTTTTGCCATGTCATGCTCTGTGATTGCATTTGTATGTTGTGTATTTATTTGTTTCCTCCCCCTCTTCTCTCCGGTAGACTCCGAGACTGACGCTGCCCCCGAGTACGACTACGCCCCTGACGTCCAGCCCCTCTTCCAGTAGAGCTTCCAGGCAAGCAAAACCCCCTTGATCATTCCTATATCGCCCATTCTTTCTCTCCCATGCTTGCATTAGATTTTGCTACTGTTTTTCGATAGCTCCTATTCTGATGCATAGCCTGATTTTGTAGCCTGCTGTTGATACTTTACCTGTTGTCCTATATGCTTAGTATAGGCTGGTTAGTGATCTATCAGAGGCCCTACACCCGTGTCCGTGTTGCGAGGCTTTACCACCGGAAGATTCGATCAAGGTGATCGACGTGCAGAGACCGACACATCACCGCACACCCTCTTAGTTGTACGACTCTGCAGAGCTACTATCGAGTGCCGAGGGTGATGCCTCCTACCTCACTCCTGATGATATCTCTATAGCGTAGCTAGTCGGTTGTGGGTTACCGAGGGTGATTCCTCTTTCCCCACCTCCGATGATGCCTCTGTCGTGCAACTCCTCAAGCGTGAACCCATCGAGGGTGATTCCTCTAAGTTCACCTTGACGGATACATCGAGTGGGAATCCATCGAGGGTGATTCCTTGGATTTCCCCTTGATGTTATGGACAAACTATTACCTTTACATGTTCCCCGTTTACTGTTTCTACGGGACTGAAGGGACAGGCGGTACCACCCCGGTAGAGGTGGACCCGAGTTCCCGACAGTCTCTTGTGAAGTCGGGTTGACCTGGAGGGTACCCGCGAGATAATTACGTGGCACGGCCGGGCATGCAGACCGCCCTAGAGAGGGATGGGCCTGGCCCTTGCCGTAAGTCCGCGAGACGGGGCGACAGGAGCATTGATCGTCTCCGCGAGCTCCATACACTAACGGTTTGGATATGTGATCCGAGTAGGCCTCTGGCCTTTTCGCACTGACCACCACGCGGGAATAAAAGTGGGCACTCGGCGTCGTACGATGCTCCCGAAAGCTCTGTCAGATGTCCAGTTCAGCATTGTGGTCGGGCCGGATCACGCCATCCAGGACAAAGGTGGCGCTGGTATCCCCTTGCGCACAACGACCCGGAGTGCTTAGGACGATTGGCCCATGACCCCTTCGCACTTAGGATGTAGACCGGCGGGGACCTCTCTGCGGAGCCAAGGTAGGACTACGTCATGTTGATTAACCGAGGTCGGGCATGACCAGGAAAAGTGTGTCCAGCCAGAGTTAATCGAGCGTGTTGGGTAAGTTGGTGCACCCCTGCAGGGAAGTTATCTATTCGAATAGCCGTGTCCACAGTAACGGACGCTCGGAGAGTATCCAGATCTACTACAACTAGAACTGGATACCTATGTTACTTAATTAATATGTTAGCTCCGGGATCGCTTTCTCGCAGGGAGTCGAGGAAGGATCTCTGGGCATTGCTACTATTACTTATTACTTTATGTTATGCTACTAACTGCACTCTTCTAATGCTGCAAGACGCTGCAAGATGCTAGTCTTCGATAGGCTAGGCCTTCCCCTCTAATCTGGCATTTCTGCAGTATAGTCCACAGATACAGCCCCTTTCCTTTGATACCGATGCATACTTAGCATAGATCTGATGTAAGTCTTGCGAGTACTTTGGATGAGTACTCACGGTTGCTTTGCTACCTTTTTTCCCCTCTACCCGATTGCTGCGATCAGATGATGGAGTTCCGGAGATAGCTGATCCCACCGACGACTACTACTACCCCGACGGAGCCTACTACTACGTGGAGACCGACGACCATGAGTAGTTTAGGAGGCTCCCAGGCAGGAGGCCTGCGCCTTTTCGATCTAGTTGTCGTTGTTTTGCTCAGCCTTCTTAAGGCAACCTTGTCTAATTATGTCTGTACTCAGATACTGATGCTTCCGCTGACTCTTGTGTAACTCGAGCTTATGTATTCGAGCCCTCGAGGCCCCCGGCTTGTAATATAAAGCTTGTATTATTTTATTTTGTGTCTAGAGTTGTGTTGTGATATCTTCCCATGAGTCCCTGGGCTTTTCGCTTCTACCTCCTGAATTCTCGGGACGAGAATTTCTTTTAGAGGAGGAGAATTGTAACACCCCGAGAATCATACTACAGTGATCTCCCCCTAATGGTGGTCATGTCATCATGATCACTGAGCCAATTTGCCACTTGTCCAAAATCAAAGCCAAATTCCAATTTAAATTGCATGTCAAATATTTACTTCTTCTGTCATGCAATAAAAATAGTTCATTATTTGGCAAATATTCCCTAAGTATTTGTCGTGATGAAACCAACCTCACCTAAATTCCCAAAATGCCCCTGGGAATTATTTGAGTGGTCTAGCAGCATTTAACTTGGCCTTTTCAATTTCTAAAAATGGTTAAACATTTCCAAATGGCCCCAAACTTTTTGTGCAGGTCCAGAATATTGCCCTGTATTTTTGTGGCAAGCTTCACATTTAACAAAAATCGTTTGCTCACCCAAAAAAATGCAAAGCAGGAGCTTTTTGATTAAAAAAAGAATAGGAAGATGCCACTGTGCACTGGTCTGGCCCGTTGCTACAGGAGACGGCCCGGCCCACCTGGATCGTCACCTACCTCCACCTGCTCCCGCGCCGTGTCGATCCCGCACACGCCATGGACGCCGATCTCCACGCGCCGGCCATCCGAGCCTCCCCGGCGAGGATAAGACTATCCCCTGGCCTCTAGGGTTCCTCCCGCACCCGCTCCACCTCGCAGCTCTCTCCCTCGCCCCCATGATCCGCCGTTCTGTGAGCGCCCGAGTGCAACCGTCGCCACGCCGCCTGACCGCCGTGGCCACTGGCCAGCCCTCGCCGTTCCAAGGTGTCCAGGAGGCCCGTCGTTACCGTCCACTTCGCCTGCAAGAACCGGAGCAAGCCAGACTAGCCCGAGCCTCGCCATCGACCCATCCTCATCGCCTCGGCCGCCGCCATTCCGCCGCCCCAACCCGCTGCTCCGGCACCTCCCCGGCCTTCCCGAGCCTCTCCTCGACCTCGTTGTGAGCTCCGCCTCCTCCTCACCTCTTTTCGAGCTCGGATTCGAGCTCTTGCGGGCGCCCCACTGTGCCTGTAGCTCCGCCGCCGCAGCGTCTGGTCGCTGCCCTGACCGTAGCCCATGGCCGGCACTGCCAAGCCCCGCATCGCGCTCCTGGCCCTCCTAGGAGGCCAGCGCGCTACTTAGCTCGAGTGCTAGCAACTCGCAGGCTCGCGCCCGTGCATTGCCGAACTCCGGCCGCCACCTAGCTCGCTACCGCCGCCGCTATGGCCCCTCTCCGGCCACCCCGATGCCACCCCTGGACGCGGCACGTCGAGCCCGACCCAACGGTGCCACCAGCGCGTCCCCTCGACGCAGGAATCGCCCGGACGGCGAGCTGCGCCACCGCTGCTTAGTGCCGGCGACTAAACGCGGTTTTGGCTGACATGGCGGATTAGTTTAGGGCTAATCTCGCGAGTAGTTTTAATAGTTACATTGACATACGGGGCCCTCGGTTAATAAACTATTTAAATTAGCTTTAATTAAAATATGTGACATGATGACCCACAAGTATAGGGGATCAATCGTAGTCCTTTCGATAAGTAAGAGTGTCGAACCCAACGAGGAGCAGAAGGAAATGACAAGAGGTTTTCAGCAAGGTATTCTCTGCAAGTACTGAAAGTAGCGGTAACAGATTATTTTGATAGCAAAATAATTCGTAACAAGTAACAAGTAACAAATATAATAAAGTGCAGCAAGGTGGCCCAATCCTTTTTGTAGCAAAGGACAAGCCGGAACGAACTCGTATAATAAGCAAAGCGTTTTCGAGGACACATGGGAATTTCATCTAGTCACTTTCATCATGTTTGTTTGATTCGCGTTCGCTACTTTGATAATTTGATATGTGGGTGGACCGGTGCTTGGGTGCTATTCTTACTTGAACAAGCCTCCCACTTATGATTACCCTCTCTCGTAAGCATCCGCAACTACGAAAGAAGAATTAAGATAACTCTAACCATAGCATGAAACATATGGATCCAAATCAGCCCCTTACGGAATAGCGCATAATCTAGGGTTTAAGCTTCTGTCACTCTAGCAACCCATCATCTAATTACTACTCCACAATGCCTTCTCTTAGGCCCAAAGATGGTGAAGTGTCATGTAGTCGACGTTGACACGACACCACTAAAGGAAGCAACAACATACATATCATCAAGAACAAAAGTAACTACTCACAAATCATGTTCATGTTCAATATCAGAGGGGTATTGAATAGCATTAAGGATCTGAACATATAATCTTCCACCAAATAAACCAACTAGCATCAACTACAAGATGTAATCAACACTACTAGCAACCCACAGGTACCAATCTGAGGTTTTGAGACAAAGATTGAATACAAGAGATGAACTAGGGTTTGAGATGAGATGGTGCTGGTGAAGATGTTGATGAAGATTGGTCCTCCCACGATGAGAGGATCGTTGGTGATATCGATGGCTCCGATTTCCCCCTCCCGGAGGGAAGTATCCCCGGCGGAATCGCTCCGCCGGGGAGCAAAATAGCTCCTGCCCAGGGATGAAGCGCCGCCGTCTCGAGGCGGAACCTGGGCCAGACGCCAGCAAAATAGTTGGGATGAAGCCAGACGCCAGCTGTGGGCCCCACAAGGCACTAGGGCGCGCCCTACTGCCTTGTGGGCAGCTGGTGGGTCCCCTCTGTAATCTCTTTTCTCCAGTATTTTTTATATATTCAATAAAATATCCCCGTGAAATTTCAGGTCAATTGGAGCTCTGTAGAATAGGTATCTCTGATATGGCTATTTCAGGTCCAGAATTCCAGCTGCCGGCATTCTCCCTCTTCATATAAATCTTGCAAATTAAGAGAGAAAAGGCATACGAATTGTATCATGAAGTGAAATAATGATCAAAAACATAATAAATAACAGTAGGAAATAATGATGCAAATTGGACGTATCATGACACTGACATGTGGGTCCACTGGGCCCAGTTGACCCAGTCAAATGCTGACTGGGCTGGCCCCAGCTATTGACATGTGGGTCCCCCTGGACCCTTTGACCAGTCAACTGCTGACTGTGCAGTTGACTGGGCCCCTCTGTCAGCCTCTGGTGCCCCTCTGGGTGCACTGCACTGGGTGCACTTAGTATTTTCACTATAATTTTTTTTGAATTAAAATTAATCCAGAAATCTTTTAAAACTTTGGAAATTCGTAGAAATTAAACCGTAGCTCGGATGAAAATGTTTTCTATATGAAAAATGATCAGACAAATCTAAGGAATCCGAATATGTCATCTGCATTCATGTTAGAATCCTCTAAGTAGGTGAACCTGTAACTTTAGGTCTGTTTCTGGTAGATGAATAGTGCATGACCTTCGGTAATTAATTCCAATTTAAATCCTAAATTAGCTAAAATGGTTAGAGATGCATTAGGTCACCCATGCATTGCATTTTTGCCATGTCATGCTCTGTGATTGCATTTGTATGCTGTGTATTTATTTGTTTCCTCCCCCTCTTCTCTCCGGTAGACTCCCAGACTGACGCTGCCCCCGAGTACGACTACGCCCCTGACATCCAGCCCCTCTTCCAGCAGACCTTCCAGGCAAGCAAAACACTCATGATCATTCCTATATCGCCTACTAGATTTGGTTTATCTTGCAATGGGGGAGGTGCTTTGTGATGGGTTCAATCTTGCGGTGCTCAATCCTAGTGACAGAAAGGGACATGACACATATTTGTATTGTTGCCATTAAGGATAAAAAGATGGGGTTTATTCATATTGCTTGAATTTGCTTCTCTACATCATGTCATCTTGCTTAAGGCGTTACTCTGTTTTTATTAACTTAATACTCTAGATGCATGCTGGATAGCGGTCGATGAGTGGAGTAATAGTAGTAGCTGCAGGCAGGAGTCGGTCTACTTGTCTCGGACATGATGCCTATATTCATGATCATTGCCATGAATCCATCATAATTATTTGCTTTTCTATCAATTGCCCAATAGTAATTTGTTTACCCACCATATGTTTCTGCGCTCGAGAGAGAAGCCTCTACTGAAAACTATGGCCCCCGGGTCTATCTTTATCATATTGAAAACCTAAAAATACCTTGCTGCAATTTATTTACTTTTATTTTAATTAGTATTTTAGTTTATCTATTTACCTCGATATGATTTAATCCTTGCAAATAACCGCTAAGAGGATTGACAACCCTCTTATTTGCGTTCGGTGCAAGTGTTTGCTCTTGTGTGTGCATGTGTGCTTAACAGAATTTTGCTTGGTTCTCCTACTTGATTGATAACCTTGGTTCTTAACTGAGGGAAATACTTATCTATACTATACTGCATCATCCTCTCCTCTTCGGGGAAATACCAACGCGGACTACAAGTAGCAGGAAGAATTTCTGGCGCCGTTGCCGGGGAGACATCATCAAAATTATCAAGTACCTTCGCACAAATTATCATTCACTTCATTTACTTTATTTGCCTTTTATTTGCATTTGCCTCTTGTTTTCATCTCCCCCACTTCTATTTTTTTTTACAAAAACACAAAATTATTTTATTTGCTTGTTTGCTAGTTTGCTTGTTTGCTTCACCATTATGGCTAGTTCTTCGCTCGTTACTATTACCTCTGAAAATGAAGTACTTAATTTTAAACAAAGTGGAGGAGAGAATTTAAAAGATGCTTGGTATAGGATTTGCGATGCTCAAAATAGATCAACTCGTAAGCAATCCACTACCGTTTTTCTTCGAAATTTTTATGTGGGAATTACTACTTGGTATAGATTTGTGCTTGACACTATTAC
The DNA here is from genome assembly GCA_039707655.1 of Elymus sibiricus. NCBI lineage: Eukaryota > Viridiplantae > Streptophyta > Magnoliopsida > Poales > Poaceae > Elymus > Elymus sibiricus. Next base: position 76,724,674 of record CM077666.1, on the reverse strand, counting down.
TGGAGGGAATTTCTTGATGTGTCCAACTTTGGATGCTTTCAATGCTATGGAAAATTTAGTGGGTTCACCCCCTATCATTATTAATGAAACGGCATTGACTTTGGAGCATGTTATGCAAAGGTTAGAAGCTATAGAAAATAAAATGCCTACTATTGAACATCTTGAAAATTTAGACAAAAAGGTCCACAATAATATTACTCAATTTGGTTCCAAGGTGGGGATTGCTTTGAAAACTTTAAATGAAAAAGAACCGATAATTAACAAAAGGATAGAACAAAGCCCCGCTAGAATTGATAAGTTGGAAGAGATTATCAATAACTTAGGTTCCGCCTTTTCCTCCGCTAAAAACATTGATAGGACTCCTTCAAATAAAAGTTGCAAGTTTATATATGTTCCTAAGGTCAAGGGTGCTACCTCTGGTAAAGGGAGTGAGGATCTTAAGATGATTAGCGTGCACCCCAATTTCATTGATGTAATTAAGGAACATATCCAGAAAAGTAAAGTTTTTGATTTTGTACCTAGAAGTGTGATGATGAGAAGCTCCTATGTTAAATATACTAGAGAAAATGGATGTGTAATTGAGGAGTTGGAAACCAAGGATGACAACACTTGAAACTATGCATTATGCCTAGCTAGGGGCATAAAACAATAGCGCTTGTTGGCAGGCAACCCAATGAATAAAATAAAATTTTTCTTTGACCTTCTGTTTTTGAGTGTTTGCACAATTATAGCTTCTGTTATGATTGTATTTTTATGTTTTAATTAGTGTTTGTGCCAAGTAATGCCTTTGGGATGATTCGGAAGATAGTATGATTGATGCTGTTTGAAAACAGAAACTTTTGCGTCCAGTGCTGGAATTTCTAATTTTTGCTAGAACGTCCAAACATTCTGATTTTTTTACAAAATATTGATATATTAATTGCCCACGTTTTCCTAATTTTTCAGAATTTTTGGAGTTACAGAAATATGACCATAATTCAGATCTTTACAGACTGTTCTGTTTTAGACAGATTCTGTTTTTGTTGCATAGTTCACTTATTTTGATGAATCTATGGATCGTATTAGGGGGTATGAGTCATTGAGAAGTTGGAGTACAGTATCATTATGCCAATATTAAATATGAATCAATTTACAACAGTACCTAGAGTTAAAGATTTATTTGTTATACTAACGGATCTCACGAGGTTTCTGTTGAGTTTTGTGTGCTGAAGTTTTCAAGTTTTGGGTGAGACTACGATGGATAAAGGAATAAGGAGCGGCAAGAGCCTAAGCTTGGGGATGCCCAAGGCACCCCAAGGTAATATTCAAGGAAGACTCAAGCGTCTAAGCTTGGGGTGTGACGCCCCCGACTTAATCGTGCACTAATCATACACGCAAATGCACACGATCAAGCCTAAGGACTCACTTGAAGATATCACAACACAACTCTACACAAATAAAAGGCATACAAGCTTTATATTACAATCCAGGGGCCTCGAGGGCTCGAATACATAAGCTTGAGTCATACAAGCATCAACGGAAGCATCAGATATCTGAGTACAGACATAAAAGTTAAACAGATAAGCCTTAAGAAGGCTGGGCAAAACAACGACACTGGATCGAAAGGCGCATGCCTCTTGCCTGGGTGCCTCCTATCTACTCCTGGTCATCGGTGGTCTCCACGTAGTAGTACTCTCCACCAGAGGGGTAGTAGTAGTAGTCGTCGGCTGGCGCAGCTGGCTCCTGGGCTCCATCATCTGGTCGCATCAATCGGGTATGTGGGAAAAGGGGAAGCAAAGCAACCGTGAGTACTCATCCAAAGTACTCGCAAGACTTACATCAGAACTATTCTACTTATGCATTGGTATCAAAGAATGGCTGTATCAGTGGACTGGACTGTAGCAATGCCAGAATAGAGAGAAAGGCCTAGCCTATCGAAAACTAGCATCTTCAGCGTCTTGCAGCATTAGAAGAGTGTAGATTAGTACATAAATATAGTAGTAGCAATAAGTATAACAGTAGCCATGCCCAGAGATCCTTCCTCGACTCCCTGGGAGAAAGCGATCCCGGAGCCACAAGTTAACCCAGTTCTAGTTGTAGAAGATCGGGATATTTTCCGAGCGTCCTGTTACCGTGGACACGGCTATTCAAATAGATATACTTCCCTGCAGGGGTGCACCAACTTACCCAACACGCTCGATTAACTCTGGCCAGACACACTTGCTCGGGTCATGCCCGGCCTCGGTCGATCGACACGTCGTAGCCCTACCTAGGCTCAACAGAGAGGCCAGCACACCGATCTAGATCCTAAGTGCTCAGGGGTCTTGGGCCCATCGCCCTTTGCACTCCTGCATGTTGCGTGGGCGGCCGGGAGCAAACCTAGCCCCCTTAATACAAGCGCGGGAGTTCCCAGTCCAACCTGGCGCGCGCCGCTCAATTGCTGACATCTGATGAACTTCGGCTGATACATACGACGCCGAGTGCCCATACTTATTCCCGCGTGGTGGTTAGTGCGATAAGGCCAGAGGCCTACTCAGATTACATATACTAACCCATTTAGTGCGTTGGGAGCTCGCGGTGACAAGCAGAGACTCACGATCATGTGACCCCGTCGCCCCGTCTTGTGGACTTACGGCAAGGGCTAAGAATGCCCGGCCGTGCCATATAATAATCTCTCGAGTACCCTCTTGGTCAACCCAATACTACATCTCTCGCGGGTACCCCTCGGGGCCGACCCGACTTTATCCAGTATCTGTAGTAAAAAACCAAGGTAACCGTGTATCCATAACATCAAGGAGGAATCCGAGGAATCACCCTCGTTGGATTCCCACTCGACGTAACCGTCAAGGTGAACCCGGAGGAATCACCCTCGATGGTATTCACGCTTGCGGGGTTGCACGACAGAAGCTTCATCGGAGGTGGTGAAAGAGGAATCACCCTCGGTAACCCACAACCAACTAGCTGTACTACAGAGGCAACATCAGGAGTGTGATAAGAGGTATCACCCTCGATACTCGATGGTAACTCTGCAGAGTCGAGCAACTTAGGGGGTGTGTGATGATGTGCTGGTCTCAGCCCGTCGATCACATCGATCGGGGCGCTGGTACTTAAGCGGGGCAACTAGGACAAGGAACAGGGGCCACAGATGGTTTACCATCCAACCTATACTAAGCATTTAGGATATCAGGTATAGTATCAAAAGCAGTTTACAAAAATAGGCTATGCATCAGAATAGGATCATTCAATAATAGTAGCAAATTCTAATGCAAGCAGGAGGGAGAAAGAATAGGTGATATAGGCATGCGTCAAGGGGAGTTGCTTGCCTGGAAGCTCTACGGCAAAGGAGGGGTCGTCAACGGTGTAGTCGAACTCCGGAGCTGCGTCGGTCTCGGTGTCTACCGGATAAGAAGAGGGGGAAGAAACAATAAACAAAAGCAAACAAAGCAATACAGATGCATGGCATGATGATATGCAGTGCTGGTGGTGACCTAATGCAATGCTACACGTCGCAGACGAAGCGGGAAAATATCTGGGATATTTTCCCGGCCTTTAGGCGGTTATCGGTATACTGAACTAGAGGGGAAGGTTCCATGTTCAGATTGTTAGGAGTGATGGTCAAGCATTTTTACCACATATTTGGATTCGTCTCGTTTTTCTGATCAACTTTCATGTTGAAAACTTTTCGATCCAAGCTACGGTTGAATTTCTATGAATTTTCAAAGATTTAAACATTTTTCTGAAATTCTGGAATTAAATCTAATTAATAAATCGCATTATCCAGAACAGTGTACGTGTGACATCAGCATGACATCAGCAAGTCAACCCAGCTGTTCCAGGTCAAACCTGACAGCTGGGTCCCACCAGTCAGTGACACAGGGCTAATTAGGGAGTTAAATTAAACTAACAGAGGTTAATTAGCACTTGGGCCCCACATGTGAGTGACTATACTAATTATTAGATTAATTTTAAAATCTAATTAGTTAATTAAGCGGTGGGGCCCGCATGTCAGTGGCAGTAGCTGCCCAGTCAACCGAGTTGACCAAGTCAACTCGGTCAACTGGGGCCCCTGGGCCCACTGGCAGTGACCCAGGGGGTGCCAGCGGGGCTGCCAGCTCGGCGGCGGCCGGCGGCTTGACGCCGGCGATGCCAAACGAGGCGGCGACGCACGGGGCAGCGGCGGGTCTCACCGGATGTGCGCGACCCCGCGTTCGAACGAGCGAAGCGAGGCGCGTTGATTGGCGGCGGTGGTTTGGCCGGAAATGGCCGGAGACGGCGACGGCGAGCGGCGGAGGCGGCGGCGTTCTCGGGTGCTACGCGGGATCAGCTAAACGGTGCGCGTGCAAGCGGTTAAAGAGGCCTGGCCGCACCTCTGGGGTGCCCCGAGCACAACGGCGTGCTCGGGTGGCCATGACAACGAAGGGAGCAACGACGGCGAGCAGCACGGCGAAGCTGAGCTCGGCCATTGATAGCGACAGTGCTAGAGCTCGAGTGGGACAGCAGGAAGAAGGAGGAGACGAGCGGAAGCTCACCTAGCGGCGCACGAAAGGCCTGCGGGGGTTTAGGAGCTGCCGAGACGCCGGAGTTCACCGGAGAAGAAGAAGCGGCCGAGGACAAACACGAGCTCGATTCGCTCGATAAAGAGCTCCCCGGCCTCTGTTCGATGGCGTAGGCCACGTAGTGGAGGACGGCGCTCCTCCCTGACACGGTTGCTGAGCACGGGGATGCCGGTGGCCACGGGATCTCGGTGGCGCGACGACGGGCACGTACGGGTGAGGAGGAGAAGAGGCGAGCGAGCGCTGGAGAGGGAGAGAAGAAGTGGCGAGGCATCCAGGGGGGAGGGATGGCCTCGGCCTTATCCTCTCCGGGCGCCTGCCGCAGCAGGTGGCGGCCTGTGGCCGGAGCCGCCGCGCTCTGGCCACGGCGCGGCTGACACGGCGAGAGAGAGAGAGAGAGAGAGAGAGAGAGAGAGAGAGAGAGAGAGAGAGAGGAGGGAGAAGGGGGCCGGTTGGGCTGGGCCAAGTGCACTGTGCACTTAGGCCCAGTCGGCTAAGCCTTTTTATTTTTATTTTCTGTTTTTCTTTTACAGAAGATTTAGAAAAATATAGGAGCTGCCAAAATGCATTTAGTAAAATGTGAAACTAGCCCACAAAAATACCTTGCATTAATCTGCACTGCCCCAAAAAGTTTGGGCAATTTTGGAATCCATTTGAATTTTTCAAAAATGGAAATGGCATTTAAAGTGTTGTTTTTGCACTGTTTAGTTGCCCTAGCCCATTTTAGGAAAAATAGGTGATGTAGTTTTCCTGAACAATAATTTGTTTTGGAATATTTGCAACAACATGAACTATTTTCCAGCAATTTTTGAGCAACTTCAAATTTCACTTTGAATTTGAATTGAATTCAGTGGAGGAATTTGAAATGAGATATTAATCCAACATGATTAAACATTGCAAATCACAGTAGCTTAGCATAATCAAGATGGATCACTGTTGCTCATTACAGAGGGGTGTTACAATTCTCCTCCTCTAAAAGAAATTCTCGTCCCGAGAATTCAGGAGGTTGAAGGGAAAAGATTGGGGTATTCCTCACGAAGACGATCCTCGCGTTCCCAAGTGGCTTCATCTTCGGTATGATTTGACCACTGCACTTTAAGGAACTTGGTTGTCTTTTGGCAGGTCTGACGTTCTGCTTGATCGAGAATGTGGATCGGATGCTCCTTATAAGATAGATCATCTTGCAAATCGAGCAATTCATGATCCACTGCTCAGTGCGGAGATTCCTTGAAGCAACGGCGAAGTTGCGACACATGGAAGACGTCATGGATGTGAGAGAATTGCGGCGGCAACTCCAATTTATAAGCCACATGTCCACATCTGGCGAGAATGCGGAAAGGACCAATATAGCGAGGAGCTAACTTGCCCTTGATTCCAAAGCGGTGAGTGCCCTTCATAGGAGTGACACGCAGATAAGCTTGCTCGCCAGGTTGATAGATTGATCCCCAGTGTTTACGATCATAATTGCTCTTCTGGCGAGACTGAGCCGCCTTAATATTTTCCCTGACAATATGGACTTGCTCTTCAGCGTGTTGGATAACATCTGGACCAATGAGTGGTCGTTCCCCAGTTTTTGACCAATTCAGAGGGGTTCAACACTTACGTCCATATAATACCTCGAAGGGGGCCATTTTCAAGCTAGCTTGATAGCTGTTGTTGTACGAGAATTCGGCATACGGGAGAGATTCCTCCCACTTCTTGCCAAATTAGATGACACAAGCACGCAGCATATCTTCAAGCACTTGATTCACTCGTTCAACTTGGCCTTGAGACTGGGGGTGATAAGCTGAACTCCAGGTTATATGAGTTCCCATAGCTTCTTGGAAACTTGCCCAGAACTTAGAGATGAAAAGGCTGCCATGGTCTGAACTGATCTCCTTCGGAATACCGTGGAGTGATACAATTCTGGAGATATACAGATCTGCTAACTGACTAGCAGTGATCGTCTCCTTGACTGGCAGAAAGTGTGCAACTTTGGAGAGTTGATCGAGGACGACAAGAATAGCATCATGACCCTTCTGGGACCTGGGAAGTCAAGTGATAAGATCCATTTGCACTTTGTCCCATTTCCACTCAGGGATTGGAAGCGGTTGCAGAATTCCAGCAGGCTTCTGATGTTCTGCCTTAACACGATGGCAAACATCACATTCAGCAACATATCGAGCAATATCCAGCTTCATTTTTGACCACCAGTACCTTTGACGGAGAACACGATACATCTTGGTGCTACCCGGATGAATAGACAGTGGTGTATCATGTGCCTCCTTCATAAATTTGTCGGTCATAGGCTCGAACCGAAGTACCACAATGCGGTCTCTGAAATACAATGTTCCATCTTCAGCAAGTGAGAAATCTCTGTACTTTTCAAGGTTAAGATCTCTTTTCATCTGATCAACTTCAGCATCTTTTGCTTGTGCACGCTTAACAGCTTTCTCAAGATCTGGCCGTATAACAAGGGTATTAAGAGAACCCTATGGAACGATGTGGAGGTTCAGCTTGCGCAGTTCTTCATACAGATGAGGTTGAGCTCGCTGAACCAAGAGGTTGTTACAATAGGACTTGCGGCTCAAGGCATCGGCCATCACATTAGCCTTGCCAGGGGTATAAGAAATACCGCAATCATAGTCGATAATCGTTTACAACCATCGCTGTTGGCGGAGATTGACATCCGGCTGAGTAAACAAATACTTCAGACTTTGATGATCAGTGTAGATCTCACATCGATTACCAAGGAGGTAATGTCGCCACAGCTTCAATGCATATATCACTTCAGCAAGTTCGAGATCATGCACTGGGTAATTCTCTTCGTGAGGACGCAACTGTCACGAGGCATAAGCAATTACTCTACGCTCTTGCATCAGGGCACAGCCTAATCCCTGACGAGAGGCGTCACAATAGATCACGAAATCCTTGCGAGAATCCGGAGGAGCAAGCACTGGAGCAGAGGTCAGCTTGTCCTTGATGGTCTGGAAACTTTCCTGACTCTTGCCTGTCCACTCAAACTTAACGCCTTTCTGAAGCAGATTAGTCGTCCATTTGACGTGCGCGACCCCGCATTCGAACAAGCAAAGCGAGGCGCGTTGATTGGCGGCGGTGGTTTGGTCGGAAATGGCCGGAGACGGCGACGGCGAGCGGCGGAGGCGGTGGCGTTCTTGGGTGCTACGCGGGATCAGCTAAACGGCGCGCGTGCAAGCGGTTAAAGAGGCCTGGCCGCACCTCTGGGGTGCCCCGAGCACAACGGCGTGCTCGGATGGAAATGACAATGACAGGAGCGACGACGGCGAGCAGCACGGCGAAGCTGAGCTCAGCCATTGACAGCGACAGTGCTAGAGCTCGAGCGGGGCGGCAGGAAGAAGGAGGAGAGGAGCGGAAGCTCACCTAGCGGCGCACGAAAGGCCTGCGGGGGTTTAGGAGCTGCCGAGACGCCGGAGTTCACCGGAGAAGAAGACGCGGCCGAGGACGAACACGAGCTCGATTCGCTCGATACAGAGCTCCCCGGCCTCCGTTCGACGGCGTAGGCCACGTAGTGGAGGACGGCGCTCCTCCCTGACACGGTTGCTGAGCACGGGGACGCCGGTGGCCACGGGATCTCGGTGGCGCAACGACGGGCACGTACGGGTGAGGAGGAGAAGAGGCAAGCGAGCGCTGGAGAGGAAGAGAAGAAGTGGCGAGGCATCCAGGGGGAGGGATGGCCTCGGCCTTATCCTCTTCGGGCGCCTGCCGCGGCAGGTGGCGGCCTGTGGCCGGAGCCGCTGCGCTCTGGCCACGGCGCGGCTGACACGGCGAGAGAGAGAGAGAGAGAGGAGGGAGAAGGGGGCCGGTTGGGCTGGGCCAAGTGCACTGTGCACTTAGGCCCAGTCGGCTAAGCCTTTTTATTTTTATTTTCTATTTTTCTTTTACAGAAGAATTAGAAAAATAAAGGAGCTGCCAAAATGCATTTAGTAAAATGTGAAACTAGCCAAGAAAAATACCTTGCATTAATCTGCACTGTCCCAAAAAGTTTGGGCAATTTTGGAATCCATTTGAATTTTTCAAAAATGGAAATGGCATTTAAAGTGTTGTTTTTGCACTGTTTAGTTGCCCTAGCCCATTTTAGGAAAAATAGGTGAGTAGTTTTCCTGAACAATAATTTGTTTTGGAATATTTGCAACAACATGAACTATTTTCTGGCAATTTTTTAGCAACTTCAAATTTCACTTTGAATTTGAATTGAATTCAGTGGAGGAATTTGAAATGAGATATTATTCCAACATGATTAAACATTGCAAATCAAAGTAGCTTAGCATAATCAAGATGGATCACTGTTGCTCATTACAGAGGGGTGTTACAATTCTCCTCCTCTAAAAGAAATTCTCGTCCTGAGAATTCAGGAGGTAGAAGGAAAAAGATCGGGGTATTCCTCGCGAAGACGATCCTCGCGTTCCCAAGTGGCTTCATCTTCGGTATGATTTGACCACTGCACTTTAAGGAACTTGGTTGTCTTTTGGCAGGTCTGACGTTCTGCTTGATCGAGAATGTGGATCGGATGCTCCTTATAAGATAGATCATCTTGCAAATCGAGCAATTCATGATCCACTGCTCAGTGCGGAGATTCCTTGAAGCAACGGCGAAGTTGCGACACATGGAAGACATCGTGGATGTGAGAGAATTGCGGCGGCAACTCCAATTTATAAGCCACATGTCCACGTCTGGCAAGAATGCGGAAAGGACCAATATAGCGAGGAGCTAACTTGCCCTTGATTCCAAAGCGGTGAGTGCCCTTCATAGGAGTGACACGCAGATAAGCTTGCTCACCAGGTTGATAGATTGATCCCCAGTGTTTACGATCATAATTGCTCTTCTGGCGAGACTGAGCCGCCTTTAGATTTTTGCTGACAATATGGACTTGCTCTTCAGCGTGTTGGATAACATCTACACCAATGAGTGGCCGTTCCCTAGTTTCTGACCAATTCAGAGGGGTTCAACACTTACGTCCATATAATACCTCGAAGGGGGCCATTTTCAAGCTAGCTTGATAGCTGTTGTTGTACGAGAATTCGGCATACGGGAGAGATTCCTCCCACTTCTTGCCAAATGAGAAGACACAAGCACACAGCATATCTTCAAGCACTTGATTCACTCGTTCAACTTGGCCTTGAGACTGGGGGTGATAAGCTGAACTCCAGGTTATATGAGTTCCCATAGCTTCTTGGAAACTTGCCCAGAACTTAGAGATGAAAAGGCTGCCATGGTCTGAACTGATCTCCTTTGGAATACCGTGGAGTGATAAAATTCTGGAGATATACAGATCTGCTAACTGACTAGTAGTGATCGTCTCCTTGACTGGCAGAAAATGTGCAACTTTGGAGAGTTGATCGATGACGACAAGAATAGCATCATGACCCTTCTGGGACCTGGGAAGTCAAGTGATAAGATCCATTTGCACTTTGTCCCATTTCCACTCAGGGATTGGAAGTGGTTGCAGAATTCCAGCAGGCTTCTGATGTTCTGCCTTAACACGACGGCAAACATCACATTCAGCAACATATCGAGCAACATCCTGCTTCATTTTTGACCACCAGTACCTTTAACGGAAATCACGATACATCTTGGTGCTACCCGGATGAATAGACAGTGGTGTATCATGTGCCTCCTTCATAACTTTGTCGGTCATAAACTCGAACCGAAGTACCACAATGCGGTCTCTGAAATACAATGTTCCATCTTCAGCAAGCGAGAAATCTCTGTACTTTTCAAGGTTAAGATATCTTTTCATCTGATCAACTTCAGCATCTTTTGCTTGCGCACGCTTAAGAGCTTTCTCAAGATCTGGCTGTATAACAAGGGTATTAAGAGAACCCTATGGAACGATGTGGAGGTTCAGCTTGCGCAGTTCTTCATACAGATGAGGTTGAGCTCGCTGAACCAAGAGGTTGTTACAATAGTACTTGCGGCTCAAGGCATCGGCCATCACATTAGCCTTGCCAGGGGTATAAGAAATACCGCAATCATAGTCCATAATCGTTGACAACCATCGCTATTGGCGGAGATTGAGATCCGGCTGAGTAAATAAATACTTCAGACTTTGATGATCAGTGTAGATCTCACATCGGTTACCAAGGAGGTAATGTCGCCACAGCTTCAATGCATATATCACTTCAGCAAGTTCGAGATCATGCACTAGGTAATTCTCTTCGTGAGGACGCAACTGTCACGAGGCATAAGCAATTACTCTACGCTCTTGCATCAGGACACAGCCTAATCCCTGACGAGAGGCGTCACAATAGATCACGAAATCCTTGCGAGAATCCGGAGGAGCAAGCACTGGAGCAGAGGTCAGCTTGTCCTTGAGGGTCTGGAAACTTTCCTGACTCTTGCCTGTCCACTCAAACTTAACGCCTTTCTGAAGCAGATTAGTCAGAGGCTTGGCAATCTTTGAGAAGTTCTCGACAAATCGACGACAATAGCTTGCGAGTCCGAGAAAACTTCTGACTTGCTTGACATTCTTCGGAGGAGTCCAGTCAAGAATAGCCTGAACTCGTTCTGGATTGACAGCAATGCCATCCTTGGAAATCACATGACCAAGGTAGGTTACTTCAGATAACCAGAATTCACACTTGGAATACTTGGCATATAGCTGGTGCTCTCGAAGCTTTTCCAGAACAAGATGAAAATGTTCAGCATGTTCTTCCTTATTCTTGGAAAACACCAGGATATCATCCAGATAAACCACGACGAATTTGTTGAGGTAATCCATGAAGATATAATTCATTAGGCGGGAGAACGTTGCTGGAGCATTTGTTAAGCCGAATGACATGACAATGTACTCATAAGAGTCATAGCGAGTAACAAAGGCGGCCTTGGGAATATCCTCTTCGCGGATGTGGATCTGATGATAACCCAACCTCACGTCGAGTTTAGAGAACACTGATGATCTAGCAAGTTGATCATACAGGCCATTGATCCGAGGAAGCGGATATTTGTTCTGAATGGTTGCCTGGTTGACAGGTCGGTAATCTTGGACCAATCGGTTTGTACCATCTTTCTTCTTGACAAAGAGAGAAGGTGCTCCCCAGGCAGAGGAACTTGGTCAAATGAAACCCTTACGGAGTGACTTATCGAGTTCCTCCTTAAGCTCAAGGAGTTCAAAGATGTCAAAAGACAGTGTGAGAAGCATATGATAGCATTGGAAAGAAATGTTGCAGATAATCCAGCTCTCCGGGTGAATGTGAACACGAGAACCTAATGTCAGAGTTAGTAAAATCATTTAACCCGAAAAGAAGAGAGATCAGAGTCCCAGAGTATGGAAGAGGAATAAAAGTTCCTAATACCACCCATTGGCGACGTGGGCCCGTAAGCCACATAGCCATGTTAGTAAAACAGTTTTGCAAAGACTAGACTCAACTTCGGCCAAGGAGTTGGAAAGGGGGGGTTCCTACAGGCAGTCGGCTCTGATACCAACTTGTGTCGCCCCTGACTTAATCGTGCACTAATCATACACGCAAATGCACACGATCAAGCCTAAGGACTCACTTGAAGATATCACAACACAACTCTACACAAATAAAAGGCATACAAGCTTTATATTACAAGCCAGGGGCCTCGAGGGCTCGAATACATAAGCTTGAGTCATACAAGCATCAGCGGAAGCATCAGATATCTGAGTACAAACATAAAAGTTAAACAAATAAGCCTTAAGAAGGCTGGGCAAAACAACGACACTGGATCGAAAGGCGCAGGTCTCCTGCCTGGGTGCCTCCTATCTACTCCTGGTCGTCGGTGGTCTCCACGTAGTAGTACTCTCCACCAGAGGGGTAGTAGTAGTAGTCGTCGGCTGGCGCAGCTGGCTCCTGGGCTCCATCATCTGGTCGTATCAATCAGGTATGTGGGAAAAGGGGAAGCAAAGAAACCGTGAGTACTCATCCAAAGTACTCGCAAGACTTACATCAGAACTATTCTACTTATGCCTCGGTATCAAAGAATGGCTGTATCAGTGGACTGGACTGCAGCAATGCCAGAATAGAGAGAAAGGCCTAGCCTATCGAAAACTAGCATCTTCAGCGTCTTGCAGCATTAGAAGAGTGCAGATTAGTACATAAATATAGTAGTACCAATAAGTATAACAGTAGCCATGCCCAGAGATCCTTCCTCGACTCCCTGCGAGAAAGCGATCCCGGAGCCACAAGTTAACCCAGTTCTAGTTGTAGAAGATCGGGATATTTTCCGAGCGTCCTGTTACCGTGGACACGGCTATTCGAATAGATATACTTCCCTGCAGGGGTGCACCAACTTACCCAACACGCTTGATTAACTCTGGCCAGACACACTTGCTCGGGTCATGCCCGGCCTCGGTCGATCGACACGTCCTAGCCCTACCTAGGCTCAACAGAGAGGCCAGCACGCCGGTCTACATCCTAAGTGCTCAGGGGTCTTGGGACTCCTGCACTCCTGCACGTTGCGTGGGCGGCCGGGAGCAGACCTAGCCCCCTTAATACAAGCGCGGGCGTTCCCAGTCCAACCCGACGCGCGCCGCTCAATTGTTGACATCTGATGAACTTCGGCTGATACATACGACGCCGAGTGCCCATACTTATTCCCGCGTGGTGGTTAGTATGATAAGGCCAAAGGCCTACCCAGATTACATATCCTAACCCATTTAGTGCGTTGGGAGCTTGCGGTGACAAGCAGAGACGCACGATCATGTGACCCCGTCGCCCCGTCTCGTGGACTTACGGCAAGGGCTAAGAATGCCCGGCCGTGCCACGTAATCATCTCTCGGGTACCCTCTTGGTCAACCCGATACCACATCTCTCGCGGGTACCCCTCTGGGCCGACCCGACTTTATCCAGTATCTGTAGTAAAAACCAAGGTAACCGTGTGTCCATAACATCAAGGAGGAATCCGAGGAATCACCCTCGTTGGATTCCCACACTACAAGAAATATGTCAACTTGTGACCTTCTGTCAGTGACCCTGGAAGAAATGGTCGTAAATCTATGACCATTTGAGACCAATTGGTCATAAGCTATTCGGGGGCTCCAAACCCTAAACCATAACGACCATTTTGGTCAAAAAGGTCGTAATTTCCTTAGACGAAATGGTCGTAAAGCAGACAGCACTGGTCCGCTGCCTTATTTCTAGCTGATCACGACCAATATAGATGGTCATAGCCTTGTAAATTGTGGTGCATTGCTATGACTAGGCGCCACCTCATCAGTTTTGCCTTTGTGTCATGTCCATGTGTCAATTTTTGCCTATGTGTCATGCCCATGTGTCAATTTTTGCCCTAGGTTGTGAAGGAGCCTACATTTCTGTCATTCCCAAAATTCCCAAAAAATTCTCATTTGGATCATATCTTCCTCAAATATGTCAAAAACCGTCCTTGCCTAGTTCAAAAATAATTCAGGAATATTCATTTTCCTATTCTGCTCAGAACAGCACTTTGTGAAGGAAGTGCTATTTATATTTTCTTGATTGCCCTCAAAAATTTTGGGCACTATTTCCTATCCAAATCATTGCCTCATGACAAAATTCATCTCCATTTGCCTAGTAAATCTTCCTCAGCAAATTTCCAAAGTTTCTGTTCAGCTAGAAGCTTTGTGAAGGAAGTACTAGCTAGGCATATCCTAATGAGTTGAATTTTTGCCACATCTTCTATATGCCCAAATCATAGCTCTCCACAAAATTTGAGCCCCATCTAACAATCCATGTGAGCTCACCATCCAATCTTTGTTTCTAGTAATATTTTCAGTTTGGGAAGCAACTGTATTTTATATTACTTTATAATTGCTGCAAATTTACCAGGACATGACCCTGCCCATAGAACCTCCCTCCACAAAATTTTAGCTCATTTAATTTAGCCAATTTCCCTCAATATTTTTCCCAATTTTCTGTTCAGTGGAGAGCATTGTGAAGGAAGTACCATTTTTATTTATCCAAATGGTATGAAATTTTTACAGTGCGTTCATATGCCCAAATTATCATCCTCATCTAAATTGCAGCTCAATCGAATCATCTATGTGAGCCCAGCTTCAATTTCTATTTTCTGGCCAGATTGGCACATTGCAAAGCAAGTGCTATCTAGACCACTCCTATTGCCCTCAAACTTTTTGGGCACTCTTCCATATCCAAATCATTGCCACATGACAATATTCAGCTCCATTTGCATAGTAAATCTTCGTTAGAAAATTTCCAAAGTTTCTATCCAGAGAGAAGCTTTGTGAAGGAAGTACTAGCTAGGATTATCCAAATGATTTGAGATTTTTTCAAATCTTCCATATGCTCAAATCATCACTCTCCATAAAATTTGAGCTCTATCCAGCAATCCATGTGAGCTCATCATCCAATCTTTTATTCTGGTCATATTTTCAGTTTGTGAAGCAACTATATTTTATATTGCTTAATTATTGCTGAAACTTTACCAGGGCATGTTCCTACCTATATAACTTCCCTCCACAACATGTCAACTCAATCCATTTGTTCATTTGAGCCCAGCTTCAACATCCATATTTCTTTCCAGTGTGGTACTTTGCAAAGCAAGTGCCACCTAGGCTCCTCCATTTGAGCTGCAAATTTGCCAAGATAGTCTCCTTAGTAGATGATCATCCTCAGCCAAAACTCAGGCCCATTGGCCATGTGCATTTCCCCCACCGCTAATCAAACAAGCTCAGGCTGCTAATTCATGTTTGAGCTTAGTTCAGTCTCCTCGTGAGATTCTTCTATTCTATTCTTCTTCCTAACACCTATCGAGGGAGTGCCCAACCCACCAGACATGCCTAGGCCGCCCAGAACGTGTGGCAATGCCACGGTCACGCGGTGACCACGCGGCTGGCATGCCAATTTACGCGCTCTGGAGTTGGGGGCCTCGGCCACCATCCAAACCTCGACGTCTCGCCACCACACCATGTATCTCTGATTAAATAGATACTTATGTACCTAGAAATGATTTTTGGAAAAAATAAAGAGCAAACTATAAGGCAGCTGCAGTTCAAACTTGACCCGCTTCCTGCTGAATCGGCGGAAATTTGTCTTTTTCACGAGAGGTGGATCATAGCTTTTGATAGGCAACCATTTGGTCAATTGAACATTAAATATGGCCTAATATTTTAGAAAATTGATTTGGTCCAATTTTGCAACAAATATATGGTAGGTCCTTCACAAAAAAACTCATTTTGGGCACTCAAAAAATGGAAAATAAATTTTTCGTCCAAAGAAAATGAAAACTTCCTTAGGCAACATTGTTTGCCATTCCAAGATGCACCCTTGTGCACAATATGAGATCATTTGAACAAACTATGCCATGAATGTGGCCATAAGATTGATCATTTGGCTTGAAAGCCATGAATCTTCACACATGATAGCTCATTTCTGAGAACACTTTTTAAAAATAATTGCCGTATTACAAGTTTATTATTTTTCCTGGTAACTTGGTCACATATAATGACACAATGCGAAGGTTTTCCAATTTTTTGATTTTTTTTTTAAATTTTCATGCCCATTTCAAAATGCGGTCAAAACGGCGGGCATGACCGTTCCTAGCTAGTGGTTGAATCTTGGAAAACTTTTGGTGTTTCTCTGATTAAATAGATACTTTTGTACCTAAAAATGATTTTTGGAAAAAATCATGAGGAAACTATGAGGCAGCTGCAGTTCAAACTTGACCCACTTCCTGCTGAATCGGCGGAAATTTGTCTTTTTCACGAGAGGTGAATCGAAAGATTTTGACATGCAACCAGTTGGTTATTCGTACATAAAATGTTTCCTAATATTTTTAAAAATTAGTATGGTCCAATTTTGCAACAAATATTTGGTAGTTTCATCACAAAAAAAAACTCATTTTGGGCACTCGAAAAATGGAAAATGAATTTTTCGTCCAAAGAAAATGAAAAATTCCTTAGGCAACATTGTTTGCCATTCCAAGATGCAGCCTTGTGCACAATATGAGATCATTTGAACAAACTATGCCATGAATGTGGCCATAAGATTGATCATTTGGCTTGAAAGCCATGAATCTTCACACATGATAGCTCATTTCTGAGAACACTTTTTAAAAATAATTGTCGTATTACAAGTTTATTATTTTTCCTGGTAACTTGGTCACATATAATGACACAATCCGAAGGTTTTCCAATTTTTTGATTTTTTTGAATTTTTCATGCCCATTTCAAAATGTGGTCAAAACGGCGGGCATGACTGTTCCTAGCTAGTGGTTGAATCTTGGAAAACTTTTGGTGTGTCTCTGATTAAATAGATACTTTTGTACCTAAAATGTCTTTTGGAAAAAATCATGAGCAAACTATGAGGCAGCTGTAGTTCAAACTTGACCCACTTCCAGCTGAATCGGCCGAAATTTGTCTTTTTGATGAGAGGTGAATCGAAAGATTTTGACATGCAACCAGTTGGTTATTCGTACATAAAATGTTTCCTAATATTTTTAAAAATTAGTGTGGTCCAAGTTTGCAACAAATATTTGGTAGTTTCATCACAATAAAAACATTTTTCGCACTCGAAAAATGAAAAATGATTTTTTGTGCAAAGAAAATAAAAACTATTTGGTCAATTGTACATAAAATATGGTCTAATATTTTTGAAAAATAGATTTGTGCCATTTTGCAACAAATATTTGGTGGTTTATTCAGAAAAAACCTCATTTTTGTCGCAAAAGTTTTGAGAAAAAAAAAGAAAAAGAAAAAGAGAGAGAGAGAGAGAAGTGTTGGATGAGGAGATTGTTTTGGAACGTTGGATGTAGGAAGAATGGATGGTCAGGATTTGTCTAAGGGAGGGATCCGTGGCCTCGCATGTGATTGGCTGTTGCCTTTGCATCTCCTGCGAAAGAAAAAAAATCCCATCTCTCTCACACCCACGACCCCTCCCCTCTCGCGAGCCCCCCTCTCTCCCCACGACTCCTCGCCGCCGGTACCTACGACGGCCGATTCCAGCGGCCGTCGCCGGCGCCCAACACACCCACGTGACCCCGTCACTCCACTCCTACATCCTCTCCGACCAGATCCGACGCGCGTTTCCTACTGCGGCCACGCGTGACCTACCCCAGCAGCTAGGGTTTTGACCACCGTGTCGTCGGCGTGGCTCCGACGTTGCTCCGGTGAGTCAGGTGAGTCCCTCCACTCCTCCTCCTCCTCACAACGCTCCCTCTCTTCCTCACATCATCTTCTCTGTCAGGGTTAGGGTTTGCGGTCGGAGAGACAAGAGCCGGCCGTCGATGGAAGCTCATCGCGGGACCTGACGGAGGAGAAGAATGGAAACCAGGAGGCCCTCACCGACTCCCTCGCGCACGCCGTGGTCGAGCTGGGCAACGGTGGATGTCCGGCTCCACGAGCACGCGTCGAGAGAGGAGGATCTCCTCCTCCTCAACCACGCCGATGCAACCGAGGCTTGCTGCTTCTCCATGACCGCGGCAGCCATGAAGTTGGTGAAGGTACACATCATCCCTCCCCTCTCTCCCAGATTTAGTCAGATCCAATTCAAGGGATTTGGTGCCCTCATCTGCTCGCTCCTCTCTCCTCTGACCCCCATCTCGTCTCTACTCTTTAGGTAGATATCGACCACACAGCACCATCTCCAATTGCCGCGACCTAGGGTATGATTCCCTCCTCCCCTGAACCCCCTTTTATTCAACTTCCTGTTCGATTTGGTGCTGCAAATCAGCACCCCAATCCCTGAATTAGTATACACATATTTACAATATTTGAATCGCACTTGTACCTCACTGTACTGTAGGAATAAATGTTGGCCTATCTAGTGTGCTGCTGATAGAATTATAGATGGAGGATTAGTTGATCAGTTATGCAATCTATAATCCTTCATATATGCTGCGTGCTACTGTTAACTGAATTTAATCATCTTTCTTTGATGTATGCAAATGACACAATCAATACTCCAGGTTATTGGTTTAGATATCAAATTGCAGTGTAATTAAATCTATTTGCCTTGTTGCTCATGCTCCCTCTCTGTTGTGTTGCGCTGCAGGACAATTCAACATACCCCTGCCCTTTAGGAGAGGAAGGTTTGCCACTCATGGACACCTAGCTGAACCTGAACCTCATTTTTCTTCTTCTGATTCAAGGTAATTCCTTGTTGATTCCTTCTGGGCATGCTAGATTATTGGGTGCAACAGCAAACTATTGTCCTTGTTTTGATTTCCTTCCTATCAAGTTCATCCTTTAGTGCTAGTACTAGTGGTACATCAGTTTGATTGAGGAAAAACTCTCGCCTCTATTAACAATAAATCTAGTCAAGCAATGGATCCACAACACATTCGTTTTTGTACAACAACAATCCATTAAACGATCTGGCCTATATACACATGTTGAGGAAGAGAGAGAGGATATATACTTCTTATGTTGCTTCTATACACATGTATGTATGTTTAGTTATTCAACATGCTTCAACATTTGTCTTATTCTTCTGTTTGATTTGGTGCAGGAGGATGCCCCAGCTGACCAGGACGACGTCATCGTCCACCCCAACCACCACACAAGGTCGGTTGATCCATGTTCTATAGATTTGCAGTCTCTGTTTGTTAACATCAAATCTATATTTGTTGCTTTTATTCATCATGTTATGTAGCCTAGCAATATTAAACTATTGGAATGTTTCTATTTCTGTAATTGTGTGTCTCCTATTAAACCATCGGAAGGTTTGTACCTCTGTACTATGGTGTCTCAGAATATTGTAGAGTATGTTAGGCATCGTGTTCAGTTTGCTCACTATAAACTCAAAGAATTGCATTAAGCATCAAGTCTTCTACTTAGCATTATGTGATATGGCTGATTTTATCTTGCCAAGTAAGCTATTGACCTGCCATCCTTTTGTGATGATACTTTAGTTTTGACGCTCGTTGCTGCTGATCATTCATGTTAGCCTTTGATGGCAATTTTTGGTTTTGTCGGCCCATTTTTTGTGTGTATGTTCATGCCTTTTTCCCTTATGTGCATTGCAGGCTGAAGCAGCAACCTCACTAGCCTTATTCTACATGCTTCTCATGGGTGATCCTTCCATAGTTCCATTGGAAGATTGAAGAGG
Organism: Elymus sibiricus; assembly: GCA_039707655.1. Classification (NCBI taxonomy): domain Eukaryota; kingdom Viridiplantae; phylum Streptophyta; class Magnoliopsida; order Poales; family Poaceae; genus Elymus; species Elymus sibiricus. The sequence goes on along the minus strand of CM077666.1, from coordinate 76,705,122 downwards.
AAGACAATGAAGCCTTTGCTTTTATTGTGATCAACTAATTTTCTGTATCTATGTCATGTATGTATGATTTGACAGCTTGGTTTCTCATCTCGGAGAAAGTGTAGAATAATTTTGCTGGTCTTTAAGCCTGGGATTTATGGATATTTAGAGCTGAAATATGTAATTATTTGCTGTTGAAAAAATCAATTGTTTGTGAATACGGGCTGAATGTATGAAGTTGGGCTGAGATAAGAAATGGCTGGGCCGAATAATGGTCTGGAAAATGGTCATGGCCCCGGTAACGCTGGAAAAAACAGTATAGGAAAATAAAAATAGAACCCTGAAATAAATAAATAAATGCATTGTAAAAAGGCTTAGGCCCAGAAAATAGAAAGGCTGAATTATTGGGTTTGGCCCATGTAGTCGACCAGAATTGACAAGAAAAAAAACATACACAGGCTGAATTGTTGGGCTCGTCTCATGTGAAGCACCGAACTGGATCTACGACCAATTCATTTGGTAGCAATTTTGCCACGTCAGCTAGCCACGTTGGATCTGACGTGGTTTGGGCAGGCTGCCAGTGACCAAAACAATTGGTCGTAGAGTCTACGACCTTTTATTTTGGTCGTAACCGCCTACGACCATTTCACAAAAAAGGTCGTTAAGTTTCATTAAAGACGGCCAGCTTTTGACCAACTGTTTTTGGTCACAAAAAGGTCACAAATGGAAAACAATGACCATTCAGTGACCATTATTGATGGTCGCAAGTTGACATATTTCTTGTAGTGCCACTCGACGTAACCGTCAAGGTAAACCCGGAGGAATCACCCTCGATGGTATTCACACTTGCGGGGTTGCACGACAGAAGCTTCATCGGAGGTGGTGAAAGAGAAATCACCCTCGGTAACCCACAACCAACTAGCTGTACTACAGAGGCAACATCAGGAGTGTGATAAGAGGTATCACCCTCGATACTCGATGGTAACTCTGCAGAGTCGAGCAACTTAGGGGGTGTGTGGTGATGTGCTGGTCTCAGCCCGTCGATCACATCAATCGGGGCACTGGTACTTAAGCGGGGCAACTAGGACAAGGAACAGGGGCCACAGATGGTTTACCATCCAACCTATACTAAGCATTTAGGATATCAGGTATAGTATCAAAAGCAGTTTACAAAAACAGGCTATGCATCAGAATAGGATCATTGAATAGCAGTAGCAAATTCTAATGCAAGCAGGAGGGTGATATAGTCATGCGTCAAGGGGGGTTGCTTGCCTGGAAGCTCTGCGGCAAAGGAGGGGTCGTCAACGATGTAGTCGGACTCCGGAGTTGCATCGGTCTCGGGGTCTACCAGATAAGAAGAGGGGGAAGAAACAATAAATAAAAGCAAACAAAGCAATACAGATGCATGGCATGACGATATGCAGTGCTGGTGGTGACCTAATGCAATGCTACACGTCGCAGACGAAGCGGGAAAATATCTGGGATATTTTCCCGGCCTTTAGGCGGTTATCGGTATACTGAACCGGAGGGGAAGGTTCCATGTTCAGATTGTTAGGAGTGATGGTCAAGCATTTTGACCACTTATTCGGATTTGTCTCGTTTTTCTGATCAACTTTCATGTTGAAAACTTTTTGATCTGAGCTACGGTTGAATTTCTACGAATTTTCAAAGATTTAAACCTTTTTATGTAATTCTGGAATTAAATCTAATTAATAAATCGCATTATCCAGAATAGTGTACGTGTGACATCAGCGATGATGTCAGCAAGTCAACCCAGCTGTTCCAGGTCAAACCTGATAGCTGGGTCCCACCAGCCAGTGACACAGGGCAAATTAGGGAGTTAAATTAAACTAAGAGAGGTTAATTAGCACTTGGGCCCCACATGTCAGTGACTATACTAATTATTAGATTAATTTTAAAATCTAATTAGTTAATTAAGCGGTGGGGCCCGCATGTCAGTGGCAGTAGCTGCCTAGTCAGCCGAGTTGACCAAGTCAACTCGGTCAACTGGGGCCCCTGGGCCCACTGGCAGTGACCCATGGGGTGCCAGCGGGGCTGCCAGCTCAGCGGCGGCCGGCGGCTTGACGCCGGCGATGCCAAACGCGGTGGCGACGCACGGGGCAGCAGCGGATCTCGCCGTCCGGCGTCCATTTGACGCGCGCGACCCCGCGTTCGAACGAGCGAAGCGAGGCGCGTTGATTGGCGGCGGTGGTTTGGCCGGAAATGGCCGGAGACGGCGACGGCGAGCGGCGGAGGCGGCGGCGTTCTCGGGTGCTACGCGGGATCGGCTAAACGACGCGCGTGCAAGCGGTTAAAGAGGCATGGTCGCACCTCTGGGGTGCCCCGAGCACAACGGCATGCTCGGATGGCCATGACAACGATGAGAGCGACGACGGCGAGCAGCACGGTGAAGCTGAGCTCGGCCATCGACGGCGACAGCGCTAGAGCTCGAGCGGGACAGCGGGAAGAAGGAGGAGAGGAGCGGAAGCTCACCTAGTGGCGCACGAAAGGCCTGTGGGGGTTTAGGAGCTGCCGAGACGCCGGAGTTCGCCGGAGAAGAAGACGCAGCCGAGGACGAACACGAGCTCGATTCGCTCGAGACAGAGCTCCCCGGCCTCCGTTCGACGGCGTAGGCGACGTAGTGGAGGACGGGGCTCCTCCCTGACACGGTTGCTGGGCACGGGGATGCCGGTGGCCGCAGGATCTCGGTGGCACGGTGACGGACGCGTACGGGTGAGGAGGAGAAGAGGCGAGCGAGCGCTGGAGAGGGAGAGAAGAAGTGGCGAGGCGTCCAGGAGGGAGGGATGGCCTCGGCCCTATCCTCTCCGGGCGCCTGCCGCGGCAGGTGGCGGCCTGTGGCCGGAGCCGCCGCGCTCTGGCCACGGCGCGGCTGACACGGCGAGAGAGAGAGAGAGAGAAGGGAGAAGGGGGCCGGTTGGGTTGGGCCAGGTGCACTGTGCACTTAGGCCCAGTCGGTTAGGCCTTTTTATTTTTCTTTTCTATTTTTCTTTTACAGAAGATTTAGAAAAATAAATGAGCTGCCAAAATGCATTTAGTAAAATGTGAAACTAGCCCACAAAAATACCTTGCATTAATCTGCACTGCCACAAAAAGTTTGGGCAATTTTGGAATCCATTTGAATTTTTCAAAAATGGAAATGGCATTTAAAGTGTTGTTTTTGCACTGTTTAATTGCCCTAGCCCATTTTAGGAAAAATAGGTGATGTAGTTTTCCTGAACAATAATTTGTTTTGGAATATTTGCAACAACATGAACTATTTTCCAGCAATTTTTGAGCAACTTCAAATTTCACTTTGAATTTGAATTGAATTCAGTGGAGGAATCTGAAATGAGATATTATTCCAACATGATTAAACATTGCAAATCACAGTAGCTTAGCATAATCAAGATGGATCACTGTTGCTCATTACAGAGGGGTGTTACATGGGGATGCCCCGGAAGGCATCCCCTCTTTCGTCTACAATCTATTGGTAACTCACTTGGAGCTATATTTTTATTGATCACATGATATGTGTTTTACTTGGAGCATCTTGTGATATAGTTTGTTTACTTTTGTTTGCTTTTTAGTTTGTCGCAATCATCTTTGCTGAACAGACCTTTTTGAGAGGGACACACATTATTCGTGATTTGTTATAATACTCTATGTGCTTCACTTATACCTTTTGAGCTAGGCAGTTGCTCTAGTGCTTCACTTATATCTTTTAGAGCACGGCGGTGGTTATATTTTAAAGAAATAGTTGCACTCTCATGCTTCACTTATATCTTTTTGAGAGTCTCATGATAGCAATGGTAATATGCACGGGTTATGAATTTGGTCCTGATATGATAGGTATTCAAGAGGGATATAATAAAAACTTTCATGTAGATCACTGAATATGATAAATTTGATTCCTTGCAATAGTTTTGCGATATTAAGATGGTAATATGGGAGAGGTACTAGTAGATGATTGTTGTTTAGTAAGAATAATTGTGTTAAGGTTTGTGATTCCCGAAGCATGCACGTATGATCTGTCGTTATGCTAAGAAGTTGGAGCATGATTTATTACTGATTGTCTACCTTATGAGTGGCGGTCGGGGACGAGCGACGGACCTTGTCCTACCAATCTATCCCTCTAGGGGCAAGCGTCGTAGTAGTACTTTGCTTCGAGGGCTAATAAACTTTCGCAATAATTATGTGAGTTCTTTATGACTAATGTGAATCCATGGATTATAGGCACTCTCACCTTTCCGCAATTTGCTAGCCTCTTCGGTACTGTGCATTGCCCTTTCTCACATCGAGAGTTGGTGCAAACTTCGCCGGTGCATCCAAACCCCGTGATATGATACGCTCTATCACACATAAGCCTCCTTATATCTTCCTCAAAACAGCCACCATACCTACCTATCATGGCATTTCCATAGCCATTCCGAGATATATTGCCATGCAACTTCCACCATTCCATTTTTATGACATACATCATCATTGTCATATTGCTTTGCATGATCATATAGCTAACATAGTATTTGTGGCTCAGCCACCATTCATCATTTTTATACATGTTACGCTAGCATCATTGCACATCCTAGTACACTGCCAGAGGCATTCATATAGAGTCATATTTTTGATCTAGTATCAAGTTGTAATATTGAGTTGTAAGTAAAGAGAAGTGTGATGATCATCATTATTAGAGCATTGTCCTAGTGAGGAAAGAATGGTGGAGACTAATGAGTCCTCGAAAAAGTGGGGATGAGGTCCATGAGACCGTTCTAAAAAAAAGAGGCGAAAAAGAGCCATGAAAAAAAATGATGAGAGAAAAAGAGAGAAGGGGCAATGTTACTATCCTTTTCCCACACTTGTGCTTCAGAGTAGCACCATGTTTTTCATATAGAGAGTCTCCTATTTTGTCACTTTCATATACTAGTGGGAATTTTTCATTATAGAACTTGGCTTGTATATTCTGATGACGGGCTTCCTCAAATGCCCGAGGTCTTCATGAGCAAGCAAGTTGGATGCACACCCACTTAGTTTTCATGTTGAGCTTTCATACACTTATAGCTCTTAGTGCATCCATTACATGGCAATCCCTACTCCTTGCATTGACATCAATTGATGGGCATCTCCATAGCCCATTGATTAGCCTCGTCGATGTGAGGCTATCTTCTTATTTTTGACTTCTCTTATTTACCTCTACCACCACACTCTATTCCACCCATAGTGCTATATCCATGCCTTGCGCTCATGTATTGAGTGGGAGTTGAAAAGGCTGAAGCGCGATAAAAAGTATGAGCCAATTGCTCGGCTTGTCATCGGGGTAGTGCATGATAAATACTTTGTGTGAAGAAGATGGAGCATGACAGGATTATATGATTTTGTAGGGATAACTTTCTTTAGCATCATTATTTTGAAAGGCATGATTGTTTGTTAGTATGCCTGAGTATTGATGTATTTATATCAAATTATAGACTATTGCTTTGAATCATTTGGATCTTATTATTCATACCGTAAGAGAAAGATTACATGATGAAACATGATAGGTAGCATTCCACATCAAAAATTCTGTTTTTTTATCATTTACCTACTCAAGGACGAGCAGGAATTAAGCTTGGGGATGCTTGATACGTCTCCAACGTATCTATAATTTTTGATTGTTCCATGCTATTATAGTATCAGTCTTGGATGTTTTTATATGCAATTATATATCATTTTTTGGGACTAACCTATTAACCTAATGCCCAATGCCAGTTGCTGTTTTCTGCTTGTTTTTGGCTTTTCAGAGAATCAGTACCAAACGAAGTCCAAATGCCACGAAACTTTTTGGAGATTTTTTTCTGGACAAAAGAGACCCTGGAGACTTGGAGAGGAGGCCAGAAGTTTCGCGAAGCCTCCACAAGGCAACAGGGCGCGGCCCCAGGGGGGCGCGCCCTGATGCCTTGTGGGGTCCATGTCGCTCCGTTTGACCTAATTCCACTCCTATAAATTCACAAATATTCGGAAACCATCAGAGAGCTAGAACAGAAAACCTTTTCGCCGCCGCAAGCCTCTGTTCTTCCGCGATCCCATCTGGAGGCCTTTTTCGGTACTTTGCCGGAGGGGGAATCGATCACGGAGGGCTTCTACATCAAACTTGCTGCCATTCTGATGATGTGTGAGTAGTTTACCGCAGACCTACGGGTCCATAGCTAGTAGCTAGATGGCTTGTTCTCTCTCTTTGATCTTCAATACCATGTTCTCCTTGATGTTCTTGGAGTTCTATCCGATGTAATCTTCTTTTGCGGTGTGTTTGTTGGGATCCGATGAATTGTGAGTTTATGATCAGATTATTCATGAGAAATATTTGAGTCTTCTCTGAACACTTTTATGCATGATTGTTATAGCTTTGTATTTCTCTCTGATCTATCAGTTTAGTTTGGCCTACTAGATTGATTTATCTTGCAATGGGAGAGGTGCTTTGTGATGGGTTCAATCTTGCGGTGCTCAATCCCAGTGACAGAAGGGGACATGGCACGTATTTGTATTGTTGCCATTAAGGATAAAAAGATGGGGTTTATTCATATTGCTTGAATTTGCTTCTCTACATCATGTCATCTTGCATAAGGCGTTACTCTGTTTTTATTAACTTAATACTCTAGATGCATGCTGGATAGCGGTCGATGAGTGGAGTAATAGTAGTAGATGCAGGCAGGAGTCAGTCTACTTGTCTCGGAGGTGATGCCTATATACATGATCATTGCCATGAATCCATCATAGTTATTTGCTTTTCTATCAATTGCCCAATAGTAATTTGTTTACCCACCGTATGTTTCTGCGCTCGAGAGAGAAGCCTCTAGTGAAAACTATGGCCCCCGGGTATATCTTTATCATATTGAAAACCTAAAAATACCTTGCTGCAATTTATTTACTTTTATTTTAATTAGTATTTTAGTTTATCTATTTGCCTCGATAAGATTTAATCCTTGCAAATAATCGCTAAGAGGATTGACAACCCTCTTATTTGCGTTGGGTGCAAGTGTTTGCTCTTGTGTGTGAAAGTGCGCTTAACGGAATTTTGCTTGGTTCTCCTACTGGAATGATAACCTTGGTTCTTAACTGAGGGAAATACTTATCTCTACTGTACTGCATCATCCTCTCCTCTTCGGGGAAATACCAACGCAGACAACAGGTAGCAGCCTCCCCCAAGCTTGAGCGATACTTTCTCCTTCACGAGGCCAAAAAGTATATATATAATTCCGATCACGATGAACCAAATGCATAGGATAAAATTTCTAGTGGAATTCCAGCTTCAACCAGTTCCAGTCCCATGTTTCAGTATCATCACATAGCCTATACCATGTCAATGCCTTTCCCTCCAAAGATAAAGGGAATACTTTCTTCTTAACTCCATCTCCGGATAAACCTGCAAGCTTAAACAATCCAGAAATTTCATCCACATAGATCAAGTGCATATCGGGATGTACCGTTCCATCTCCTGCGTAAGGATTAGCTAGCAGTTTCTCTATGATACCCGAAGGAATTTCATAATAAATATTTTCAGTAGGTTCAATAGGTTGAGGAGTAACTCTCAATGCTTCCGGTCGAGGTGAAGATACCCCGAACAAACCCCTCAAAGGATTACTTTCCATAGTGACAAGTGACAATAAATTTCAGCACGTAATATAAATGTTTCCTTACCAAATTCCACTCACCAAAGGCGCTTCACTCACTGGCAACGGCGCCAGAAAAGAGTCTTGATGACCCACAAGTATAGGGGATCAATCGTAGTCCTTTCGATAAGTAAGAGTGTCGAACCCAACGAGGAGCAGAAGGAAATGACAAGCGGTTTTCAGCAAGGTATTCTCTGCAAGTACTGAAAGTAGCGGTAACAGATAGTTTTGATAGCAAGATAATTCGTAACAAGTAACAAGTAGTAACGGTAACAAAAGTGCAGCAAGGTGGCCCAATCCTTTTTGTAGCAAAGGACAAGCCGGAACGAACTCGTATAATAAGCAAAGCGTTCTCGAGGACACATGGGAATTTCATCTAGTCACTTTCATCATGTTTGTTTGATTCGCGTTCGCTACTTTGATAATTTGATATGTGGGTGGACCGGTGCTTGGGTGCTGTTCTTACTTGAACAAGCCTCCCACTTATGATTACCCCCTCTCGCAAGCATCTGCAACTACGAAAGAAGAATTAAGATAACTCTAACCATAGCATGAAACATGTGGATCCAAATCAGCCCCTTACGGAATAGCACATAAACTAGGGTTTAAGCTTCTGTCACTCTAGCAACCCATCATATAATTACTACTCCACAATGCCTTCCCTTAGGCCCAAAGATGGTGAAGTGTCATGTAGTCAACATTCACACGACACCACTAAAGGAAGCACAACATACATAGCATCAAAATATCGAACGAATACCAAATTCACATGATTACTTATGACAAGACTTCTCCCATGTCCTCAAGAACAAAAGTAACTACTCACAAATCATATTCATGTTCAAGATCAGAGGGGTATTGAATAGCATTAAGGATCTGAACATATAATCTTCCACCAAATAAACCAACTAGCATCAACTACAAGATGTAATCAACACTACTAGCAACCCACAGGTACCAATCTGAGGTTTTGAGACAAAGATTGAATACAAGAGATGAACTAGGGTTTGAGATGAGATGGTGCTGGTGAAGATGTTGATGAAGATTGGTCCTCCCACAATGAGAGAATCGTTGGTGATGTCGATGGCTTTGATTTCCCCCTCCCGGAGGGAAGTATCCCCGGCGGAATCGCTCCGCCGGAGAGCAAAAGTGCTCCTGCCCAGGTTCCGCCTCGAGACGGCGGCGCTTCATCCCGAAAGTCTTCTCTGTATTTTTTTAGGGCAAAAGAGCCTATATAGCAGAAGGAGGGGGCCAGACGCCAGCCAAGGGCCCCACAAGGCATCAGGGCGCGCCCAGGGGGGACGCGCCCTGTTGCCTTGTGGGCAACTGGTGGGTCCCCTCTGGTATTTCTTTTCTCCAGTATTTTTTATATATTCAATAAAAAATCTCTGTGAAGTTTCAGGTCAATTGGAGCTTTGTGGAATAGGTATCTCTGATGTGGCTATTTCAGGTCCAGAATTCCAGCTGTCGGTATTCTCCCTCTTCATTTAAACCTTGCAAATTAAGAGAGAAAAGGCATGAGAATTGCATCATAAAGTTTAATAATGATCAAAAACATAATAAATAACAGTAGGAAATCATGTTGCAAATTGGACGTATCATAGCGCTGCGGCCCGCGGTCCCCGCCGCCGCCCCGAGGTCTTCCCGTCGTCGCCCCGACCCGCCTGCTGCCGCTGCATCGTCCCTTCGGGCTGTAGCGCCGCGGCCCGCAGTCCACTTCGTCATCCCCGTGCGTCAACTTCCCATGGTATGCGCCGCACCGCCTCCCTCGGCACGGGAACGCCACCGTCCGCGCCGGTCTTCGTCACGCTGTTGGGTTCTTCCTCGCCTACTACGAGCATCGCCGCCGCGCTCATAACCCAGCCGCCGCGGCCACCGTCGGGCCACGGCCGCTGCTTTTCTTCGCCGCTGTTGCTGCTCGCTCACCCGAGCCACGCCGCTAGTCCACCCCCCTTCGTCTTCGTCCAACACCAGCTCATCGCCAGCGTCGCTGTCATCTTCCCCGACCACTTCGTCTACTCCGACCACCGTTGGCGACATCGGTCCCACGCCGATTGGCGCCGCAACCGTCGTCGAGTCCTCCTCTGCTGGCCCCTCTGACTCCTCCGACATGGCATACAGCTCGTGCAGGTCCCCGTCTATGCATTCCCGGTGCTGGCAACACCGACACGTGCCTTCGTCCCTGATGTCTTCCTAGACCTGGCTAGCCTGGAGCAGCGCATTGTCAACATCGACTTCGTCCGTCTATGCATGCCCGGTGCTAGCAACACTGATGTGTGCCTTCATCCACGATGTGTCCCCGAGCTTGGCAAACCCGGCATGACGCCTCGTCAACAACATCTTCTTCCCGGCGCACCACTACTTCGACACCACTGCGCCCATGACTAACTCGGCACCTCCTTGCGCCCGCGGCTCCATGGTGACTTCCTCGACACCGATCACCCCAACTCGACATCGACCACGGCGTTCCTCGCACGGCTGCCTCGACCATGGCTACACCACCCTATGCTCTCGGCTACATCGACATCGGCACAAAGGGCTACCGCCTTGCTTGAGCAACCTCATCGGTTTCTTCTCCAGTCTCACCATCTGCGTCGCTACCGTTGTGACTGCGGGGGAATGTTGAGTATCGTGATTAGTTAGGAAATATGAGATAGACTAGGATATGTTTTGTCTTGTCTTGTACTCCAAGTTGATCATGTACTCCTATATATATATATGTCCACAAGGCTCAAGCAATAAAACATCAATTCCACCAATCCCTCTATATCCCTTCTAACACACCCTTAAGTCTATAGACCACTATACAACATGAATCTACAACTAATACTCTACCCACAATGAGCTCATAAGCATGCATCTCAAAGTATTAAGTAAACAGATATTGCACTAAGCAAGTTGACATAATGTTGATAATATATTTTTACCTCCGGCTCATCACTGAGGTAACTAGGCAGCTATGTTTTTATCCTTAGTGTCAGTAACACAATAGAAGCCTTTTTATCTTATTGTCACCAACATATATTACTTTCGAGGTAAAATCCAACCAACATACAGAAATCTCTCTTGGGGAGCACTCATCAAAACATGACCTGTGCCAGACTAATAGATCGGAGAGCATGTACATATATAGATCATGCAACAAAGAACCCAAACAAGCCAAACAAAAATCCATATATAATTTGATCGTAAAGTGAAAATTTTATCACACTGCAACAAACACATGGGGAATTACATCATATTGATATAATCATAATAGGCAACTCGTGTGATCTTTGTACTGAGGAATGTGAGAGAGTAGATGCCACATAGCTAATGTTATGGACCCATAGTCCAAGGAGGACTACTCACACATGGTCATCGGAGCAGCAAAGTGATACGTCTCCAACGTATCTATAATTTTTTATTGTTCCATGCTATTATAGTATCAATCTTGGATGTTTTTATATGCAATTGTATGCAATTATATATCAATTTTTGGGACTAACCTATTAACCCATGCAACTTCCACCGTTCCGTTTTTATGACATACATCATCATTGACATGATCATATAGCTGACATAGTATTTGTGGCTTAGCCACCATTCATCATTTTTATACATGTTACGCTAGCATCATTACACATCCTGGTACACTGCCAGAGGCATTCATATAGAGTTACATTTTTGTTCTAGTATCGAGTTGTAATTTTGAGTTGTAAGTAAATAGAGGTGTGATGATCATCATTATTAGAGCATTGTCCCAGTGAGGAAAGGATGATGGTGGCTATGATTCCCCCACAAGTCGGGATGAGACTCCGGACGAAAAAAAAAAAGAAAAAAAAGAGGCGAAAAAGAGCCATGAAAAAAAGGAAAAGAAAAATATATAAAGAAAACAAATGAGAGAAAAAGAGAGAAGGGGCAATGTTACTATCTTTTTCCACACTTGTGCTTCAAAGTAGCACCATGTTTTTCATATAGAGAGTCTCCTATTTTGTCACTTTCATATACTAGTGCGAATTTTTCATTATAGAACTTGGCTTGTATATTCCGATGATGGGCTTCCTCAAATGGCCGAGGTCTTCATGAGCAAGCAAGTTGGATGCACACCCACTTAGTTTTCATGTTGAGCTTTCATACACTTATAGCTCTTAGTGCATCCGTTGCATGGCAATCCCTACTCCTCGCATTGACATCAATTGATGGGCATCTCCATAGGCCGTTGATTAGCCTCGTTGATGTGAGACTTTCTCCATTTTTGACTTCTCCTATTTATCTCTATCACCATACTCTATTCCACTCATAGTGCTATATCCATGGCTTGCGCTCATGTATTGAGTGGGAGTTGAAAAAGCTGAAGCACGTTAAAAAGTATGAACCAATTGCTTGTCTAAAACCAGGGTTGTTCATGATAAATACTTTGTGTGAAGAAGATGGAGCATGACAGGATTATATGATTTTGTAGGGATAACGTTCTTTAGCATTTTTATTTTGAAAGACATGATTGTTTGCTAGTATGCCTGAGTATTGATGTCTTAATATCAAATTATAGACTATTGCTTTGAATCATTTGGATCTTATTATTCATACCATAAGAGAGAGATTACATGATGAAACACGATAGGTAGCATTCCACATCAAAAAATCTGTTTTTATCATTTACCTACACGGAGGCTTCACAAGGCACTAGGGCGTGCCCCAGGGGGGCGCGCCGTGGTACCTTGTGGGGCCCACATGACTCCGTTTGACCTAATTCCACTTCTATAAATTCACAAATATTGGGAAACCCCTAGAGAGCCAGAAGAAAAAACCTTTCCGCCGCTGCAAGCCTCTATTCTTCCGCGATCCCATCTACAGGCCTTTTCCGGTACTCTGCCGGAGGGGGAATCGATCACGGAGGGCTTCTACATCAACCTTGTTGCCCTTCCGATGATGTGTGAGTAGTTTACCACAGACCTACGGGTCCATAGCTAGTAGCTAGATGGCTTCTTCTCTCTCTTTGATCTTTAATACAATGTTCTCCTCGATGTTCTTGGAGTTCTATCCGATGTAATCTTCTTTTGCGGTGTGTTTGTTGGGATCCGATGAATTGTGAGTTTATGATTAGATTATTCATGAGAAATATTTTAGTCTTCTCTGAACTCTTTTATGCATGATTGTTATAGCTTTGTATTTCTCTCTGATCTATCGGTTTAGTTTGGCCTACTAGATTGATTTATCTTGCAATGGGAGAGGTGCTTTGTGATGGGTTCAATCTTGCGGTGCTCAATCCCAGTGACAGAAAGGGACATGACACGTATTTGTATTGTTGCCATTAAGGATAAAAAGATGGGGTTTATTCATATTGCTTGAATTTGCTTCTCTACATCATGTCATCTTGCTTAAGGCGTTACTCTGTTTCATACTTAATACCCTAGATGCATGCTGGATAGCGGTCGATGGGTGGAGTAATAGTAGTAGATGCAGGCAGGAGTCGGTCTACTTGTCTCGGACGTGAGCCTATATACATGATCATTGCCATGAATCCGTCATAATTATTTGCTTTTCTATCAATTGCCCAACAGTAATTTGTTTACCTACCGTATGTTTATGTGCTCAAGAGAGAAGCCTCTAGTGAAAACTATGGTCCCCGGGTCTATCTTTATTATATAAAAAACCTAAAAATACCTTGCTGCAATTTATTTACTTTTATTTTAATTAGTAGTTTAGTTTATCTATTTACCTCGATAAGATTTAATCCTTGCAAATAACCGCTAAGAGGATTGACAACCCTCTTATTTGCGTTGGGTGCAAGTGTTTGCTCTTGTGTGTGCAGGTGCGCTTAATGGAATTTTGCTTTGTTCTCCTACTGGATTGATAACCTTGGTTCTTAACTGAGGGAAATACTTATCTCTACTGTACTGCATCATCCTCTCCTCTTCGGGGAAATACCAACGCAGACTACAAGTAGCACAAAGTTGATGAAGAAGGCTCCAGTAGCAGAGTACTGAGGAAGAACTCCAGACTAGATCACCTCATATCATGACGAAGCGAGGGAGGAAAAAGCAACAATAAATGCATATGACAGTTTCTAGAAAATATAAAGGCAGGGGCATAGAAGTGTCAAAGGGGATGGACAGGGGGCCAACACACTCTATCCACACGCCCTTGCCCTTGTGAGTGTGGGGCCACCTGGCCCCCTCTGGTCCATCTTTTGGCCTAGTGGCCCTCTGTTGATAAAACTTGTGAAGTGATTTTTCTTTATTTATTTTTAGCCCTACGAAAATACCTTTTCCTGATGCATAAATCCACTAAAAAATTGCAACTACCACTTCACACTGAATTAATATGTTAATCAAAAAAATGATAAAAAAAACTATGTATAAATGATAAGAATATAACATAAATTATAGATACGTTTGAGACTTATCACATATATTTTGCACTGATTGGTTTGCCCATGGATGGAGGAATTGCCTAAGATGATGAATCTTTGGAACAACCTCTATTCTCTTTATCCCACTCAGCAGCCAAAAGTCCCTCCCTGGAGAACTAGGAGAGTTCAAGCAAGAAGGCTACCTTGGTGACAACATGAGCAGCCTTGATGACCCACAAGTATAGGGGATCAATCATAGTCCTTTCGATAAGTAAGAGTGTCAAACCCAACGAGGAGTAGAAGGAAATGACAAGCGGTTTTCAGCAAGGTATTTTCTGCAAAAATTATCGGTAACGAGTAGTTCAATGGCAAGATAATTTGTAACAAGTGACAAGTAGCAATAGTAACAAAGAGTGCAGCAAGTTGGCCCAATCCTTTTTATAGCAAAGGACAAGCTAGAACGATCTCTTATAGTAAGTAAAGCGTTCTTGAGGACACATGGTAATTTCATCTAGTCACTTTCATCATGTTTGTTTGATTCGCGTTCGCTACTTTGATAATTTGATATGTGGCTGGACTGGTGCTTGGGTGCTATTCTTACTTGAACAAACTTCCCACTTATGATTACCCTCTCTCGCAAGCATCCGCAACTACGAAAGAAGAATTAAGATTTCTCTAACCATAGCATTAAACATATGGATCCAAATCAGCCCCTTACGGAATAGCGCATAAACTAGGGTTTAAGCTTCTGTCACTCTAGCAACCCATCATCTAATTACTACTCCACAATGCATTCCCTTAGGCCCAAAGATGGTGAAGTGTCATGTAGTCAACATTCACACGACACCACTAAGGGAATCAACAACATACATATCATCAAAATATCGAACGAATACCAAATTCACATGATTACTTATGACAAGACTTCTCCCATGTTCTCAAGAACAAAAGTAACTACTCACAAAACATAATCATGTCCAAGATCAGAGGGGTATTGAATAGCATAATAGATCTGAACATATAATCTTCCACCAAATAAACCAACTAGCATCAACTACAAGGTGTAATCAACACTACTAGCAACCCACAGGTACCAATCTGAGGTTTTGAGACAAAGATTGAATACAAGAGATGAACTAGGGTTTGAGATGAGATGGTGCTGGTGAAGATGTTGATGAAGATTAGTCCTCCCACGATGAGAGGATCGATGGTGATGTCGATGGCGACGATTTCCCCCTCCCGGAGGGAAGTTTCCCCAGCAGAATCTCTCCGCCGGAGAGCAGAAGTGCTCCTGCCCAAGTTCCACCTCGAGACGGCGGCGCACCATCCCGAAAGTCTTCTCTATATTTTTTCTAGGGTAAATGGACTTATATACCAGAAAATGGGGGCCAGAGGCTGGCCAGGGGCCCCACGAGGTACCAGGGCGCGCCTGGGGGGTGGCGCGCCCTGGTGCCTCGTGGGCACATGGGTGGCCCCCTCTGGTACTTCTTGCTTCCAGTATTTTTTATTTATTCCAAAATAAATCTACGTAAAATTTCAGCTCATTTGAAGATGTGCAGAATAGGTATCTCTGACATAGCTTTTTCAGGTCCGGAATTCCAGCTGCCGGCAATCTCCCTCCTTGTGTAAATCTTGCATATTAAGAGAGAAAAGGCATTAGAATTGCTCCACAAAGTGTTATATTGATTAAAAACACTATAAATAATAGTAGCAAAACATGATGCAAAATGGACGTATCAAGCCTCACCGGAGTTCACAGGAAGGGGAGTTTGATCAAATATCCCCAATGTGGTGCACAAACTGCGAATAGTGGGAACTTATGCCCCCACTCCACACTAGCACCCCCTCCTCCAACACATGGAGTAACTCCAAACTAAAGACCCGGACAAGCTCCAACAAGGAAGCATGTATGAGGCTAGGTTAGGTTGGGTTGCACGGCTCTATATACCTCCACTAGCGTCCAATCAAACCCGACTCCGAGTTAGTCTTAACGAGGAGCTTGGCACAAATTCTCTAATGTCAGCCATCTTGACTTTGAGAAAAGACAAAACCACCCATAGACAAATCCCGCATCATGAAGATGTCTCAAGAAAGGAGCCGAAAAGTCACACCCACACAAGTGAATCACATAAATTAGTGCGTTGACATGACATTAATTACATGTAACATATGTTTGTTGTAACACAAAATTGCGGGTTTGAACTTGCTATAAATGTCTAGTGTGAACGAACATAATTTTAATTTCAACACAACATGTGTATGAATTTGATTTCGGATTTTTCACACGTAGATATGGTTCCTAGGCCGGCACTAACAATAGGTGTGTTTTGCTTTCCAGCACAATCAGGGATTCCTTTGTGATGACCAAACAGTTGAGGTAACCACATGAACAATCTTGTAAAGTAAGCAATCTTGCAAGTTTGCACTCCATTAGTTCGACAACCTTGTTTGCGCTCCTAGGACATGTAATTTTCTAAGTTTGTACTCCATTATTTACGTGCCCTTGCTTTCGAAACTAAAAAAATTTGGTTTTTGAGGGAGTACAGTTAGAGTACCATATTATGATTAACTGGAGTTAGGTGGTTGCTACAAAGCGACTAGTTGATCTCCATATCACGTCATGATTTCTGGGTTGTTGGGATTCGTCATTCCCCATGAATTGTTGTAATCCACCATGGACTGCACTCTCATTCATTCGAGGCCTGACTGGTGTGGTACGGAAGAGTTCATGAAGTGGATAAGGAGGCAAGGTACGGTCAAGTGATGCAAATTGGATGAGCGTGTGACTCTCAGGTGTAACTAGTTACACAACATTTGCCAGATAGATTTCTTGATTGTTTATTATTACAAAGTTCAACTAAAAAGAGCAAAACATCTCACAAAATGAAATACTCTAGTATGTCCAACTTTCAGTAAAAAATACAACACAAGATAAAACATAGTTTTATGCCAAAAACGGTGTCAATATGCATGATCAAAGTACTTAATTAAGTTTCATATATATCTTTAGATGTATCATTAGGTTGATTTATCAACAGCCTTTATTTCATTTGAAGATAATATATTGTTTTTTTGTGCAGTCTTATCATATTTCTTTCTTTTTAGCAAATGCTAAAAAACTCTATATTCATAGATCATGCTAAGAAATCGCAAATGCCTAGGGCTCAGCCTTATAATGTGAGCTATGACCGTAATTTCTCTATAAATTTGGTATGCTTCTTAAGAAGATGTTTACTGGAATTTCAAACTAGGCCCTAGGCTAGAGCCCAGGCTACTTGGGGTGCAGTTCCGCCATTGCTCTCCATACACCAAGAATAATAACTCTTCTAGAGTATGGTCAATCATAGGCAAGGCCAAATGGTCTGGCGTCTAAACCCCCTCATCTATAGGGTCCTAAGAAATTCGTATCAAATGGAGACAAATACCTCGCCACATGGTGTCATGCGAACAACGTAGCAACATGTATTCCCACTAATTATGTACGATGATTAGTATTAATGCCAACTCTTTAAATGCATAAATCCTAAATGAATTAGGATGGTTGAGTCTCTAGAGGTTGGAGGAAGTAGCTGCGTCAGTCGTTTTCAAATTTAACAAGTGAGAGGAGAAAATTCGATAAATGACCATTGTCGACACATCATAAATTCAAAAAGGTAGTATTAGTTCAACTAAGGTAAGTGGTACTATAAAGGGAACCTGTCTTGGATATCAGTTAGACTTATGCCTTGTTAAACACCCCCCCCCCCCTCAAATCGTTTACATATTATCAAAATTAGGTATAAACCTATTATATGCTTCTAAGTTGTGTAGATTATTTGGCATATGTATGAGATCTTGCCATATTTTTAGGCTTTCTAAATATTAATACATAACTCAGTTCAACAAGTTAATATCATTTAATAGATTATAGGGTTCTACTAACAATCGAGAATTGATATAATTGTAATGATAAAGTATGTGGTGTATGGCAGCAAACTTTCAGTGTTAATATTGCCAACAACGTTATTATGTGGTTAATGTTGTCAGACAATAGAAAAACTAAATATTGTACAATAAATATATTATCTATGTAAAACAACACTTCAGGTTTTTATGAGATGTAACTTAGTATAAATGTTCTGTATAAATTGATGAATATTTATTTTGATCTATTCAAAGTGATGATAAAATATCTTCCAAGGTAATATTCTGTATAATTGAGAGAGTCATGCTCTAAATATATTATAGAACTTAAAAGCTAAATGTTTAAGGAAAGAATCAGACAACAATGGCTTAATCCGGAGGGTAGCAGATGGGTAAAAAGGTGTCCCCAGCCTCATTGACGCACAACTTGGAGAGAATTGACACCTCCCTTGACGTGTGTTGCTCTCGGCTGACGAACTTGTCCTTCTTTGCCTTCATCAAGGAGGAGGCACAAGAGCATGAGTACGAGGAAGAAGAAAGTGCAGGTCACTGCCGATGGAGCCTTCGCGCTCCTCGAGACCATTGGGGAGGGCACACATAGATGTGAGCATGGCGTCTATGAGTGGAAAAGGTCACCGATGTGGTATGAAAAAGACACTCCTTTTGAAAATGCAATGCCACATGTCGGTTGGAGAACAATTTGGAATGGAATGACAGGTTTGTGGACCAAGTCATTGCATTTTTCAAGTTTGTGAACTCATTTTTTCCCACCATGCAAGTTTGTATATCCCATCGAAGTTAACTCTAGAGACATGCATGCTACCATCTTCATTAAAACATTATTATATTTGCTAGCAACTAAAACACAAATAGCATGAGTGCTACTTAGTTTTTAGGCCAGACCTACTTTAGTTTATGCATGTGATGTTTTTCCCCTTACGGATGGCAATAACACCTAGCAACATCAAGGTATCTCGAGGTGGAAATTCAAGAAAGTGCATGTAGTACTCAAGAGAACTCTTACCAGGGACATCAACAACATTTTCCTTAGAGAATTTTTGTTGTTTGGTGGATGTAAGTTCTACCTCTGAACTGTGTATTTCTTGAATGCTGATTATTGCAAATATCTAGTTGGAGATGTTAATTATGACACAAATTAGATGGAATTTATTACATGTAAGTAACAAGGTTCAAAAGGCAAACAACAACTATCCATAGAATCACATGATCAGCGGATTGTAGTTGGTAGGAGATTTTTCGCTTTGGTGGATGTAATTTCTTTTAGCTCTAAATTATGCTCCTTGGATGATTTTCTTGGAAAGATATCAATTACAATACAAACACGATTGACTATTTTCGTATTTTTCGGACATTTTAAGAGGTACAACGAGAGTTGGGTGCATTGGATGCACCACAAGCCCCAATGCACCAGATATGTATATATCAGTTGAATGATATACTGCTAAAAGAGTTCACCCCGGGGGAGGTTAAATTTGCACTTGATAGTATTGGTGACTTGAAAGCGCCGGGTCCTGATGGTATGCCATCGGTCTTTTATAAGAGCAATTGGGAGGTGATTGGAAGTTGTGTGGTGGAAGAGGTTTTGAACGTGCTTAATGGAGGGGAGATGCCGGAAAGGATGGAATGATACGTGGGTAACACTTATCCCGAAGGTAAAATCTCCTGAAGCAATGAAAGATCTCAGGCCAATATCCTTGTGTAATGTGTTGTACAAATTAATATCCAAAGTGTTAGCAAACGGATTGAAAATTATATTACCTGATATCATTGCACCCAACCAGAGCGCCTTTGTCCCTGGAAGACTCACCATTGATAATATCCTATTGGCGTACGAAGTTACTCAATACATGCAGAATAAGAGACATGGGGCTGTGGGAGTTGCAGCGTTGAAGCTAGATATGAGCAAGGCTTACGATAGGGTTGAATGGCATTTTTTGCAGGCCATGATGAGCAAATTGGGTTTCGCTGAGAGGTGGATCGGTTTGATTATGAAGTGTTGTTCAACGGTGAAGTACAGATTCGAACTAAATGGTACCTTGACCAAGGAGGTGTGTCAGGAGAGAGGCTTACGGCAGGGAGATCCTATCTCCCCATACCTCTTTCTTATATGTGCAGAAGCTTTCTCCAGTTTACTAAATTCAGCCGAGTTGGATGGCAGGTTGGGAGGAGTAAGGGTTCCTACAAATGCGCGAAGTTTTAACCACCTTTTGTTCGCCGATGACTCACTCATCTTGATGGAAGTCATAGAGGAGAGCGCCCAACACCTGCTTGATATACTTGATCTATACGAAGCATGCTCTGGACAGACGATAAATGTGGAGAAGTCTTCTGTCATGTTCAGTAAGAATACTAGGAGGGCCCAGAAAGTGAGTTTCATGGCAAAGTTGGGAATTAATGTGGAAGCTCGCAGTGAGAAATATTTAGGACTCCCGGTGTATGTTAGGAGGTCTAGGAAAAGGGCTTTTGAATATCTAAAAGACAGTAGATGGAAGAAGATAGAGGGGTGGAAGGAGAAATGGCTGACAAAAGCGGGTAAAGAGGTGTTAACTAAAGCTTGTGCCCAAGAGATTCCTATGTTTGCAATGTCATGTTTTGACTTGACAAAAGGTCTATGTGAGGAGATAAGTGCCATGGTCTGTAGGTACTGGTGGGCGCAGCAAGAGAAAGAAAATAAAATTCATTGGATTGGGTTGGATAAATTAGCAAAATCAAAGTCAGTGGGAGGGTTAGGATACAAGGTGAATGAGTTGATGGATCCGCATACGGGGCAACGGGATATGCAGCTTGTGAATGAAGTGCTCTGGACAATTGATGCAAAAGAAGTAAAGGCAATACCAATACATGAAGAGGTGGAGGATTTCTGGGCCTGATAGCCAGAGGAGAAGGGTATATTCACGGTGAAATCGGCGTATATATTGTAGCTAGCTCTGATCGAGCCAAAGGGAAGTTCCTCTGGTTCTAATGATAACATGGGGGTGAAGCCTTTCGAGTGGAACAAGATATGGAAATGTTCTTGCCCACCAAACGTCCGGCAATTCCTATGGAGGTTAGGACATGATAGCCTGCCTCATAGAGCTAGCATTCGGAGAAGAGGAGTGGAGATGGACCTGATGTGTGTTTTGTGCAAGAGGCAGAATGAAGATGGTGCTCATACTTTTCTAAATTTACGGGGTATTGAAGTGTAAGGGTGTGAGACAGATTTGGCGGGGTATTGGACTGGAAAATTTACACCTAAATTTGATTCACGTGATTTTCACTGAAAAAGAGGACACTGTAATCCAATGTGTGGCTCTACTGTGGACATGGTGGAAGGCTAAGAATAAGATAAATACTGGAGAAGGAGTGCTAAAGACTAAGGAGGTGATTGGGCACACTATAAGTGCGGCTCTGGAGTATAAAGAATTTTGTACAGGCCAGAAAATACAAGGAAGGATGGGACACCAACTGTGGTCACCTCCACGACAGGAGAGAGCAAAGATAAATGTTGATGGAAGTTTTCGGTCATCAGATATATCGGGAGGATGGGGTTTTGTGATACGGGATGCTGAAGGTGACGTTGTGGGTGCAGCAGCAGGGAAGATTCAGTGTGTGTGTGTGTGTAATGCATTGCAAGCTGAGGCCATTGCATGTATCAAGGCGATGGAAGCTGCACAAGACCGGGGGATAGCAAATGTTTTTTTAAAGAAAAGGCTACCGCCCGGCTTTAAATTAATGAAGCACTTACAGCAACCAAGAATAGCACAACGCACACAACAAAGAAAGAAAGATGAACACACGGCAGGATACAAGGTGCCGAGGAATAGCCACACACCCCAGAAAACTACAAGCCAACAATGAATGGAAGAGGAGAACCGCTTGGAGTCTTCTGGGTTCTGCTTCGCGATCAAGCAACCGGGGCCGAGAACGAAGCCACCACGGGAAGGGGACAAGCCGACATGGGAGGTCATGCCATCGCCAACATCTAGACGCCAGCAAAGACAACGCCATCCAGCTCCATCGCCAAGAGGAGCCCCTTGCTCCCACTCCCTAGAGCAAAAGGGAACCGAAAAATGGGCGATGGCTGCGCTCACCTCCTTAGAGCCTGAATGGAAATTGCGGCCGAGGTCCAGCAGTGAGGGCTCAGAGCACCACCCCACCGTCGGAGCATGCATACCTCAAGAGCGCTGCCGTCGAGGCCACAGGATCGTCAACACGAAGAGAAGAAGCTGTTGTCCATCACCGCACCACGACCACCAATAGGAAGGGTCTTGTTCAAAGTACGGAGCCTCCATGAAGGGAACGACGCGGAAGCGACGCCGCCGCCCGGTCCGAAAAAGGACCAAGGGTTTTCACCCAGAGCACGGGGGAGGGGCAACCTATAGTGACGCCTCCAAGGAGGGGAACGGCGCCAGAGGGCGTCGCCGTCACCGACACCGACATAGTCGGGCTGAGCTTTCGCTAGGTATCGGCCACCAACCACCTGACGACCACAATCCACACCTCAAGCGCACCCATGCGAGGTCGGCAAAGAGATGAGGTAGACGGGTAGTGATGAGGACAGTGCGAGGAACCGAGAAAGGTGAGACCTTGTCCATAGTCGGCCCTGTATGCCTCCCACGCGGGCTGCCTCACCGTCCGCACAGCCAAGGCAGCACACCAACACCTGCCTGACGGCACCCGCCGCGAAAGCACCGCCAATCCCACCACCCGGAGCCGCCGCTCCGGTGTCCAAGAGGCCAACCTTGCCCGCCTATGTTAGAGAGACAAGCCACAGATGCGCAGCCAGCCACCCTCGCTGCCGCACCAACGCTCCTCCACAACCTGCAGTCCCACCATTGCCAAACACCACCGGCACGAAGACGAAATCCGTGAAGTTCAGATCCACATGACCCCAAGGTTCATGTACCAGATCGAGGGGAGGGGGGCAGCCGCAAATGTTGGCATTGAAGCTGATGCTCAGGTGTTGGTACAAGCGATAGAGGGGAGCGACCAAGACCTCGCAATCAATGGAGTTCTTTTTCATGAAATTAATAATATTGCGTGACTGAATTTTGCTTCTTTTAATATTCCTTTTTGTCCTAGAAGTTGTAATAAGATTGCACTACTGCAGGATGGTCCTAACGCGACACATCAATCAGAGACCCCGCGACCAAACTGTGTGCGATGCATTAATCGCAAATGGTGTCGTACTAAAACCGTCGCCAATAAGACGAACTATGTGCGATGCCGGAGACATCAAGCACGATTCAGATTAGAGACGCATGTGCGATATGTGGCATACAGTTGATCCATACGAACTGTTTGCGATAAGACAGAACAACAAACACGGTCAGCTAAATCGAGGTGTGTGTGATACACGGCATACAATTCACTCGGATGAACTGTTTGCGATTACCCAACACAACAGAAACGATCAGGCAGATCAAGGTGTGTGTGATAGACGGCATACAGTTCACTCGGATGAACTGTTTGTGATGAGCCAAAACAACAGAAACGGTCAGCCAGATCAAGAAGTCTGCGATATACGGGCACACATTCTAATTAAAAGAATTGTGCGCGATGGTAATAACAAGCGCACACGGTTGATGGAACAAGTCGTGTGCTGACATCGCCGATTGCGGTGCACACGCCACGTACGCATCCGAGAACGCTTGCCCACGTTAATTACACCATCCGGGAATCGTGCCGCACTTCGAAACCAGAACCGTCAAATAATTTTGAGCTTATTTCCCATCACATTCCAAATTACCACGCTATATGTAATTCCAAACCTGTTCACACCAATCAAAACCTAAACGTTTTCCCACTTAGCAGCTTATTACTAGGTTATAAATACCACCTACTCGAAAATGACTGCACATTCCTCCTCAATTCCTCATCAACAAACAAACAAGTCTTCGTCCTTCCTTGCGTCTGCCATGACCCGTGGGAGGAGTTCTTGGTCGAAAAATGACCACGGAGCGGCGAGCGAAGCAGCAGAGATGTCCCGCCTCGCCGTGATAGCAGCCGAGAGGTCCCGCCGCACCGCCGAAGCAGCACAGAGGTCCCGCCACGCCGCCGAAGCAGCACTGAAGTCCCGCCACGCCGCCGAAGCAGCAGAGTGGTCCGGCAGGGCGAAGCAACACGAGGAGACAACTGTCGTGTTGAAGAAGATGGCCGTCATGGTTAGGAAACTTATAGACGAGAATGCTAAGCTCCGCATCGAGCGTGAAATGCTCCTGGAGGAATCCATGGATGCTCGCAAGCGACGTATTGAGGACGTGAAGGAGATCAAGGTGGACGAAATGACGAAGATGGCGTAGTAGATCGAGGTGAATTAGAGAGCAGCGACCCAGATCATTGTCTGCGTCTTACTTCTTTTGCCCTTGTGTCTTTCGGGCGTTGCCGCATGTGGCATCTTTAATTATCTTCCTGAATATGTAAGACAATTATTATTATCCATTGCCATCGTCGTCATATATATCAGTCTTGCTAAGTCTCAGTCGATGCTATGTCCGTGAGATCTTACATCAAGATCCATGCAAAAAAAAAATTTCAGACTTTCTTTTCTCTCTCTTAAATCTCGGTCGATTGAGGCCTAGCCACACCATTAAAACAGGGTCTTGGGCGCCATTAATGGAGAAGTTGGGAGCGAGGTGGGCGGCGGATGGAGATCAAAGGGCTCGCCTCCCGGTGAGCCTGCGCAACGGTCTGCTCCACGCCTCCCGTCTACTCAAATAGCTACCACGCACGGCGCCTCCTAGCCAATAAAAATGGGGACACGTCGCGGCACGTAAATGGTTAGTACAACGCCCACGGTTTGAATAACACTTGTGTTTCCAATTGTAACGTGTCAGCTCTTTGTTTCAAAATGACTTTGTTGGTTGTTAATCTGTGCGCCTTCAAAATATCGGACAAATTTTTTACCATAGCATGTTGGTGCCATGTCAAGGCAATATGCCAAGTTTCATGATTTTCAGGCAAGTTTTGGATTTACAGGAATTTAAAAACCAAGTTTGTTAATGTTATCGGCCGAGCCACGATGCCCAGATGTTTGAAATTCACTCTCATTTCTTGCATGGGACCTAAACATTCAGCCAAGGACACATATACGATTTTTCAACCCATTTTGGTGCACTGGAGCATGTCATGTAGTTCAAATTTGAATTATGCACATTAAATGCCTAGAAACTTAATTAATATATAAAAAAGGCCAAACGAACCCGGAATAATTCCAAATTTTAGCACGACACTCCTATTGGTCTTTGTTGCCTCTGTAAAAAAAATCAAGGCAGGAAGAGGCAGCGTATGTCGTTTCGCCCACAAAGGTGACACATCCCCTATCGGAACCATGAGCCTTCTTGAGAGAAGCTCGGTTTGTAAGAAACTTATACCAAAACTTGTCCCAAATCGAACAAAAAATTTACCACAGCATGTTGGTGCCATGTCAAGACACCATGCCAAGTTCCGTGATTTTTAGGCAATTTTTAGATTTACAGGAATTTAAAAAACCAAGTTTCTCAATGTTTTCGGCCGAGCCACGATGCCCAGATGTTTGAAATTCACTCTCATTTCTTGTATGGGACCTAAACATTCAGCCAAGGACACATATACGATTTTTTAACCCATTTTGGTGCACTGGAGCATGTGCCTGTAGTTCAAATTTGAATTATGCACATTAAATGCCTAGAAAACTCAATTAATGTATAAAAATGCCTAACGAACCCGGAATAATTCCAAATTTTAGCACGACACTCCTATAGTTGCATGTTCACTGCAGATAATTGTTCTAGCAATTCAAACAACGATCTTTCCTGCCGTAACCCCATTATGTCTTTCAAATCAAAATGAAAAAATCAAGTACACCACAAACAGTTTGATAGCAAGAATCGTGTGCGATACAGTATAAAATATCTTGGGCTCCCTCATGTATGGCTTACGCCGGAAGGTTCGTCGGCTACAGTCCACCGGCCGCGCGTCAACCACACTTGCGCGCCAGTTTTTCGCTGCACCGTTCGTAAATTTTCGGCAACCGCGGAAATATCTAGGTCCCCGCCCCCTGCCCCCCCCCCCCCACCAAAAGCCACATTTCCACTGTTTCCTACTTCCTTTCCAAGTTCAAACCTTCACTGCTTGCTTTGCAGCGCCGCCTCCTCGTCGGCGGCGCTCCTTCCTGCTACGCGGCCTCGTCGATATAGTCAGGTAATCCACACCCCACCCCCATCCTCCTCCTCCTTCTCCATCCCACATGCCTCGACCGCCGGCACGACATCTTCCACCCAAATCACTGCCCCATCCTCCAAATAAGCTCCGCCAATAGCCATGGTGCACGCATTATAGCCAGGAGCTCAAGGAGCATCTGGCAGCGGTGAAGCAAATCGTGGCCGCACGAGCGGATGCGGTCGTGATGGCTGCCATGCGTGCCGACCGCCAGATCTTGGAGGAGCACCTCGCCGTCGAGGCCACCGTCGACCTCCCGCGCGCGGACACCGCCACGCGGTTGGCTGCTTTAAACGACAGTTCGTGGTGTTTTCTAAAGGCCACCTCCGGTGCCTTCTAGTGAATTTTCCTCTGTAATGTTAATGTGCAATCTGATCTTCTGAAATGTGATATTCAGTTAAAAGTTTGGTTCATTTGTTGTGATGTTCAGTTAACTGTTTGGTTCAATTCTGAAATGTGATGTTCAATTCATGTGGGTACAAATTTTTTATTGTTATGCATGCGAGGAATAAAATCGAATTTTGGATGTACTCTATACATGAGAAACATACACAAATGCTATATTTCCTAGTAGTTCTTAAGCACGCTAGGCTTGGTTAACTGTATGATCTTCTAGTATATATTTTATTCTGTAATGTGGTTCTCAGTTAACTGCTTGCTTCATTTGTTGTGGTGTCCAATTAACTTTTTGGTTCAATTCTGCAGTGTGATGTTCATTTGTTATGGGTACAAGTTTTCATTAATATATTATACTGATAGTATGCCAACTCTCACTTAAACTGATCAATATATGTCTTATATGTGTTGCAGAGAAACAATGGGAGGCACTGAGGTTTACCATCGAGGTTTGCACATGCATGGTCCTTTGACTAATAGCACATTATTGTGCAATTGCAGGAACCATTCTACTCCCTCCGTCTCATAATATAAGTACGCTTTTTAAGCTATGTTAGCTTAAAGAACGTTCTTATATTATGGGATAGATGGAGTAATATTTAGGTTTTTCACAATTTGGTCTTGCACATGTAGGTCCTGCTGTCAGAGGTTTAGACCCACTGTTCGATCCATTTTGCATATGGGGAAATGAGATGGACATGAATATCAGTCAAGTCAAGAAACTCAAAAAGATTGTTAGGATAAAGAAACTAGCGTTGAATAACAACAAGATCTTTGTTTGCACAATGAAGAAGACATCAGTCAACTATAGGATGATACTAAATCTTTTACCTTATGTATTTTTCTATGCGCCATTTCAAAATTTAGAACAGATATTTATGGATACCTTTGTTTTCAGTCCTTTTCAAAGCAGTTCACCGATGATTACCTCTCAAACCACCTCCATAGTCAAGAGGCGAGGAAGGTACTCATTCAACACCCACGGTACAATATTGAAGTCTTCCTCAAGAGGACGAAGGTTAGACGGGCAATCATCCGCAGTCACTGGCGTAAAGTTGCAAGGACATTCAACATCATTGAAGGCTCAATATTCGCCTTCAGATTCAGCAGTTTTCCAGATGAGATTCATCTCTCTATATACCGTATATGATGCTACTTTCCAAAGGTTTTAGATGTTGCATGTGAAACTTCGTGCTGTTGTGTAATTGCGTAGCTAGCTATATGCCTATATGGTGTAACTAAGTGCTGAAGCTATGTGATGTTGTACTCTGATGTAATTCAGCTATGAAATTCTGGTTGTCGTAATACGGCTATGAAACATATGGTGTGCTTGATATGGAATGTCAATTTGATTACTAAATGTATTATCAATAATAGGCCAATTAGCCTGCTTATTGGGTTTTTGTATTGCAGACGGTTTCTCAGACAACACCATGGGTGATGACCTCAAACAACGTACACAGTTTCTAGAAAGTAGCAGTGTTGGATCAATGAACAATCACACACGACTTCCGCCCGACAAATGTTTGCGTTAGGCCACCTCACACAAACGTTTCCACATAAAAATTGTGTGTAATGTACATATGAGCAAAAACGTTTTTCTGAGATTTACTGTGTGGGATGTACATACGAACAGAAACGATTGGGCCAGTATAATTGTTTGCGATGGCTCGCCCGATCGCACACGAGCTCTTTTTGCCCCGCGTGTGTGACCGGAGGCCCTATCGCCGACGGTTTCTGGGTCGTGTGGGAAGGACCCCCCTATCGCGCACACAGGCAAGACGACAGTTTAAAACTCTGTCGCGGAAAGGGGGTAAAAACCGTTTATATAGCAGGTCGCTGCACCAGTATTGTGGGCGCTCTTGCGACGTATGGCGCGGCTCTGGACCATTCTTCCCAAGTAGTATGGCTGGGAGAGGAACCAGAGTTTGTGCGTTCTCTTGTTGCCGGTGATCGTGCTGGTTGCCTGGTTTAATGGATAAAAATTCCCATGTCAAAAGAAAAGATATGTATATGCATATATCACAAGGGTGTATTATCTTTTAACGTACATATTCAATAAATAAATGTCATATTTATCATCTTAATATATACATATATCACAAGGGTGTATTATACTTTTGTTGCACTAGAAAAGAAGCTCAACCATAACACGGTGAACTAACTTTGAGATTAAGATCGCGAGAGGTGTGCCCCCAAAGCCTGCTTAATCGAGTAGCTAATACAAAGTGAACTAACTTCATCAAATTGGAGTATAATTATTTGATCGCTTTGACTAGGAAATGGATGAAAGCGGTGAGTTGTGTGCAATCTTATTTGGGATGATCTAATCAACTATATTATTAGAAAATATAATCGTCTATGTATTTTAATCAAATTAAACTCTAAGTTTTATTAATCAGGAGCCACTCTAGTTTTACGAATTAAGAGCCATTACCAGAGCTTCACGATACGCTTTAGCTTGACCATGATGGACGGGAGCTCCTATTCCCCAGCCCGTGTGGTTTTTTTTTTTTTTTTGAGACAACCCAGCCCGTGTGGTGGAAAGAGAGCGAACGCACACCCCTCGCTCCCCACGCACAAATTTGGGCCAGCCCACGTGCGGGGGTGGGGCGCCCCTGTTTTTTATCTTTTTTTCATTTTTCTTTTCTGTTTGTTCTTTTATAAAAATTGTACAGGATTTCAAAAAAACGAATTTCAAAAAACATTCATGAATAAAACATGTACCAAATTTTACAAAACGAATTTCAAAAAAAAATTAAAATTTTAAAGATTATTCCCGGATTCACAAAATTCTGAATTTCAAAAAATATTCATGAATTTCAAATAATGTTCGCAAACTTGTTCATGAGTACAATAAATGTTTGTAGTTTTAATAATGCTCAGAACTTCAAAAGATGACTGTGATTCAAAATTGCTCCTGAGTTTCTAAACATTTTCCCAAATTTCAAATATTGTTTGTTGATTCAAAAATTGTTCCTTGTTTCAAAAATTATCCCTGAATTTCATAAAATGTTCACGAATTTGTAAATTCTTCACCGGTTACCAAAATGTTTATCGAATCGAAAACTGTTTGCAAAGTGCAAAAACTCTTGGCCGATTCAAACAAATCATAACTTTCCACAATTATTGCTGTATTTCAAAAAATATTCGTGAATTTTAAAAAAAATCCGAATTTTAACAGTTCACGAAATTATTGAAAATGAAAAGACAAAAAGGAAAAAGTAAAGACGAAAAACTGAAAGAAAAAACGAAAAACCGGCACAGGAAGCCAGGTAGTAAAACATATAGAACAGATGAAATGGGCCAGGCCATTACCGCTGGCGTGGGTCGCATTTGGTAGCTATCCACTTCGAGTCGCGCCGGCCTTTTTCTCTTGTTTCTTTTTTCTGTGTGTGGTTGTTTGTTTCGGTTTAATTTTTGTTTTTCGCTTTTTATGTTTTATTTTTAATTATTATCTTTTCATATTTCGTATTTTCTTCTCGTATCTGATTTTTTTTTTGCATTTTATTTTTTATAGTTTTTGCAATATACGTTGAACATATTATTTGTTGCACCTTTACGTAATATACAGTCAACAATATTTACTACATGATAAAAAATCACTAATATATGGATGAATTATTTTTTTAAACACACCGAACATTCTTTTAATATACATTGAACTTTTAAAAATTATATGTCAAACAGTTTTTTAATACATACCAAAAAAATTTAATATACAGTGAACTGGCTTTTTATATAAACTAACCTTTTTATAAACACATACTGAACATTTTCAAAAAAAATCAAAAATGAAAAAATTGTTCGATAATTTAAAAATTGTTTAAAATTTTCAGAACGTATTCAGAATTCAGAAAATGTTCACGTTTTTTAGAAATTGTTCGTGTTGTCGAAAAAGTTTCATATTTAAATAAAATTAGGTTCGCTACTGTGTTTGATACATTCCGAACGGGCCGGCCCAAGGATATCGTGCATGTGTGAAGGTGAGGTTGTTTGACGCACGCCGACGTCATACAACGAGATCACTAACTAAAGGATACCCCATGCAAAGATCACTCCCACCATCCCAAATGTTGTCAAATGATGCACTGCCTGTGTGCCAATTGTTACAACTTGGAAATTTTCCCTTTTATTCGTAGATTCATTTTTTCAAAACGTTCTATCTCTTAAACCATGCGTCCAAATTCCGAATCGTTGTCACCGTTGGATTTCTCACGTCGAGATTTTTGAAAATAGATCTCATGCAATAGGTTTCGGTGAACTTTTTTTCACGAAAAAATAAGGAAAACGGTAGGAAAAAAACGGAGCTGGAAGAACGTTTTTTCCACTTGGTTTTGTCTTTCCAAGAGGCAGTGTTGTGCTTCTCGCGGAAGCAAATCTGTCCCTTCACAAGAAGCAGATCTGTGTTTCTCGTGGAAGCAAAAAAAAACATGTTTTTTTCTTTTTCCAAGAGGCACAGTGCCTCTGCAAAAGCAAATATGTGCCTCCACAAGAAGCAAATTTGTGGAACTATGCCTCCGCGCGTTTTTTCCCCGATAGGCGCAACTGTGCCTCTCGCGAAAGCAAATCTGTGCCTCTCGTGGAAGCAAAAAAACATGTTTTTTTTTCACTTTCCGAGAGGAAAAATTTATGCCTCCCACGTAAAAACACGTTTTTTCTGGGAAAAATCCGGGCAAAAAAGACCTGGGGAAAACCGGGTGAAAACAAAAGGCCGAAAAATACCAAAAAATACCATCTAAAACCCAAAACACGCATTGAAAAATAAAAAAAATCCTAAAGGTGCGCCAAACACGCGACACGTGGCAGCGGCTGAGAGCGCGCCAAGTGGCACGCTCTCAGCCCACCAAAATGACCCTTGTCTGGCTCCCGCAAGGGAACCCCTTGATTTGTTGCTCTCCATCATACAGGAGCTCTCCCCCGACCCGTGCAGGGAAATAGGATTCCCTATGAGACTCCGTAAACAGGCGCGCCTACGTCTCGTTTGACGCGAGACGTAGGATAGCCTCGCCTGAGGAAACGTGAGACTGGACCGACCCAGCTCGCGGAAGCCACAGCCTTGTTTTTTTCTATATTTTTTTTGTTTTTTGTTTTTTGTTTTTGTTTTGTGCTTTCTTTTTTTTACTTTTGTTTACAAAAATACTGTACATGAAACATTTGAAACATGTTAATCTAGCATTCATAAAATGTTAAATGTGTATAGAAAAAATGTTTCTCATGAATACGAAAAATATATACAAAAAATACAAGGTTTATGAAAAAAGTTGATTATATCTTTAAAAAATGTTAATCAAACATTTGGAATAGATGTTAATTATGTATTTAAAAAATGTTATACGTGTATAAAGAATTGTTTTGGATGTATATAAAAATGTAGAACGTGTATAAAAAAATGGGAACATAAAAACATAAATTATAAAAAAGTTTGTCATGTATCAAAGAATGTTAATCATATATTTCAAAAAAAAATAAACTTGTACAAAAAACCCTCCTGATATATACATAAAATGTACCATGTGTAAGCAAACGTAGTCACCAAACACAAATATTTGAAAAAACTGGTAATCATCTATTTCAAACATGTTAAACGCGTACAAAAACGGTTTGTCATATATATGAAAAATTTATAACGTGTCTTAAATGTAGGAGATATGCCGTAGAGGCAGTAATAACAGTTATTTTGTATCTTCGAGATTGTAATGAATGTTTATGTTCAATGCTATAACTGCAATGATTCTCGAGTCTACAATAACCACGAGGCTCGGAGGGAAACTCATGTGCACGTGTGGTATAATAAACGGTAAAATGTATTCCTAGTCTTGCCTCTAAGACTGGCTCAAGTAATGCATGATGATCATGTTTTCCTGATCATGGGCATGTCTATGCCGGCAATTTTGAGGGCACAATGTTAGTAGAACACTTGTGTTGAATCGACCCGAATTGATGTTATGCTATGAGATACATTTGTCACAAGTTAATGGTAAATAACACAGAGATAGTTAATGCATGCATAATTCCTTAGACCATGAGAGTATCGAGTTCCTTCGTACTTGCTTCGTGAACTTTGGGGTTTGTTAAACGTCATCCGTAAATGGGTGGCTATTACGGCGGCTTACGGGTTCACGGAAAAGTATGGCAAGAAACGAGATAGCTCAAGATTGGGATTTGCTCCTCCGACGATGGAGAGATATTCTCGAGCCATCTCGGTGTTACGATATCCATCATCGTCTGGCCATACACTTTGTGATTTGATCACTGGGATGCCGAAACACGGAAACGAGAAAAGAGAACAAAACCGGTAACGAGGTAATTTGCATGGTGGACAAGTTGTTGATCCACGGGGATGCAATAAATCTCACCTCGGGTATTTGTAATATATCGTGAAGCAACAGGAATAGCACACAGCAACTGGAGGTTCACTCGAATATTCATTCGTGTGGGTATAGGGGTCAATATGGGTGTCCACGGCTCTGATGTTGATCATTGATCTGAAAGTGTTCCGGGTCATGTCTATACTTCACCGAACCTATAGGGTCACACGCTTAAGGGTCATCTATCTACTGAATACTAGACGGGGAGTCTGAGAGAAAATCACCGAAAAAGTTTCGGACAAAATGGAAACGTTCCGGAGAGAACACCGAAATAGTTTCGGTGAAACTGAAAAGTTGTTTCAGGGTATTCCATTAAGTCAAATTGGTTTCGGCACACGCCTGGAAATTCTTGGAGGATGCCAGAAGTGTTCTGGAAACTTCTGGGAATTTTCCAGGACAAAAACCGGAAATATTCCGGAGCTGCCGGAAACGCTTTGGTTGCTTTTCGCTGAAGAAAAACATTATTCCAGAATTGTTTCGGAATGCGTTCAAACTTATGTTAGTGGGTACTGGATTTATTCTGGGCACACAGAAATAATTTGGGATTTAACGGACGCAGAAAAATGTCTTCGTGAATAGTAAAAGTGCTTTATGGATATTTTTTGGAAAGCACCTTTTGGGATATTTTCCAAAAGGCTTCTAGAAGGACTTGGGAGCCAAGGAAGCCCACTCATGGGGGGCCCCCAAGAGTGGCTGGCCAAGGGAGGTGGGGCTCCTTGGAGCTCCACTTGCCATCCCTTTTAGCTTTATTCTTTTATGAAAAGGCATAAAGTGGGGGTACTTTTGGGATTTTTGAATGCCAACTTTACCCCTTGGTTTTCCTATAAATAGAGGTGAGGGGGCTGCCCCAAAACTCATCCTTGCTCTCATACACATGCCATGCTCGTCTGGCTCTCTCTCTCTCCCTCCCACGAAATAGTTTCGTAGAGCCGAAAGGCTGTCTGGATTCCGGCAGGAACTAGCTCTGGACGGCGAAGCCCTGCCGGATAGCTGACACCGTATGTGTGCAACCCCGTAGAGAGATTGTAGTTTCGATCTTTTGCCCGAGGGGCTGTTCGAGTGTCCTCCCGAAGGGCTGTCCGAGTTACCGTTCGAGTTTCGGGTGTCCTCCCGAAGGGCTGTCCGAGTTACCGTTCGGGTTTCGAGGGTCCTCCCGAAGGGCTGTCCGCGACATCGTCCGAGGGACTGTCCGCCCGCCTCCCGAAGGGCTGTCCGGCGAGGGAGTACATCCTTGCGATTGGGAGGTTGTAAATCCTAGCTGCAGGGATCTGCACCGACGATCTACACCGACTCTTCTTCCGCTGTGTTTCGAGTCGGTACGGATCAGATCAAACCTTGTATGCAGTCTCCATAGTGGTCCTGGGCGTGCTCGTTGTACCGAAAATTTTTGTTTTCTGTCGCGTTCCCCTACAGTGGCATCATGAGCCATGCTATGCGTAGATGCAGGTTACGATCTAGAATACATGGAGATGTATGGGTATTGCATAATATAATTTTGGAGTAGATGAGATCTATTGCTGAAAATTATTTATGCGGGTAGCAGATGAAGTCTGTTACCCGATGTTCTTGTTGCTTCTCTAGAATTTGCGTATTTCTGATCTCGAGACAGCATGGTGGAATTTCACAAAGTTCTGGCAATCCGCGATCCTGATTGATCAACGAAGTCCTATCAGTTCTTTGGGTTCTACCATAGTCAAAAGAAAGATGAAATTCACAGATGAAAGGGCAATGCAGATATGATCTGCACGGGGGTCATGCGTATGACGAAGTTTAGTATGGGGCTCGAGATTTTATTATCTCGTGTTTCATACACCCTGGAAAGTTAATCTAGCGACTTGAATAATCATACTTGATGATAAAACGTTGGTAGCTGCGGTTTAAGTCAAAACCTTAGAAGCCACGTAAAATAAAATTTTGCATAAACCGATTAGAGGCGTCTAACTTGTTTTTGCAGGATGTGCATGTGATGTGGTATAGCAATGCTCATATTAATTCGATTATGTATGAGATGACTATATGATGTAAATTTATTAACATGACCTGCGTGTCATGATTCGGCATGATGGCTGGAGCCATATGATTGTCACTTTAATGACCTGCGTGTCAACCTTAAGTAATGCACTTATTTTATTAGCTATAGAGATAGCAATATTATCTGGTGCATCGACAAGGTGGTGGCAATCTTCGCGAAGGTAAACACCGACGCAAATGCCGAAGACGAAGAAATACTTGACTTCTCCGTCAGAAAGGGCTATACCATATCATGCTATTATGAATTGCCTGAGATGTTTATCCCTTATGATGCACCATTTTGATTGCGTGGTAGTCGCTTTTTATTAGGGTGATCTCTCACTTAAATATATCAAGTTGTTAGTGTTCTCCCAAGTGTAGCACCGTCACATGGATACATGGGTACGAACGATTAGTGAAGTGTGAGGCGGGTGAGTTGAGACCTCGCAGCGAGATCACTTGGTTGTCTTGACGTTCCGGAGGATCGTCCTGAGCTCGGAACACGCCCATCGAAAGATGAACAAGAATCACATAGATATGTGATTGGCAAGTTGGCCTACCAAATTGAAATTCTCGTCACTTGAGATGGATACATCCTTGGTGTTGAATTACAATTCGGATCTTGAATCACTCATAATCAATTTTGAGAGATATTGATTTGAGTGGGAGCGCACTTTAGAATAAAATTGTTTTATTCACTAGTGCCAAAATCATTATGAACAAAGTCTAAGTGAAACTTGTGTTTTCCGTTGTAGATAAAATGGCTCGCAACACCGCGTTCAACTTAGGCCCGATGTTAGAGAAAGAGAAGTTAGCTCGACTGGAAACAACTATGCGGACTGGGTCCGTAACCTGAGGATTGTCCTCAGGAGCGCTAAGAAAATGTATGTGCTTGAAAATGCTCTCCCAGCTAAACCGGTGGCGGATGCCCCGGAAGATGAACAAAATGTCTGGGCCACTAAGGATGATGATCACAACTTAGTGCAGTGCCTCATGTTAGCTTGCATGAGTGCAGGGCTTCAAAAACGTTTTGAATTCCATAAACCCCGCGATATGATCCGAGAATTGGATGCTCTGTACAAGGAAACCGCAAGGACTGAACGATTTGATATCATGAAGACCTTGATGGAATGCAAGATGGCTGAGGGTAGTTCAGTTGGCGAACACGTAGTCAAAATGATTGGCTATGCTGAAAGGCTTAAAACCCTGGAATTTCCAATTCCGCCTGGCCATATGATGGACATGATGCTTTCTTCACTCCCCCCCGTCTTACGACGGTTTTGTCATGAACTACAACATGAGTGGGATGGAGAAAACACCGGAAGAGGTGCTCGCCATGCTGAAAACTGCGGAAGGAGGACTGCGGAAAAATTGCAAGCAAGTGTTGCTTGTAAATAAAACCGCCAGTTTCAAAAAGAAAGGCAAGCCAAAGAAGGGCAAGGGCGCCGGTAAGACCGGCTCCCAAAGCAACTCTAAGGGCGGAGCCAAGAATGAAACTGAGTGCTTCTACTGCAAGGGCACAGGACACTGGAAGAGAAACTGCAAGAAGTATCTGGAAGATAAGAAGTCCGGGAAAACCGGAAAAGGTATAATTGTTATACAAGTTAATGTCATTGACGTTTTGCTTGCTAGCGAAAATTCTAAGTCTTGGGTATTTGATACCGGATCGGTTGCTCACATTTGCAACTCGATACAGGGGCTTCAGAAGGTGCGCAAACTAGCAAAGAATGAAGTCGTGATGCGCGTCGGGAACGGCAATGGGATCGCCGCTCAAGCCGTCGGCATTATGCCTTTATGTCTCCCTTCAGGATTTATCTTAGAACTAAATAACTGTTATTTTGTTCCACTATTGTGTAGAAACATTATCTCCGGATCATGTTTAGTACACGATGGGTATTCGTACAAATCTGAGAACAATGGTTGTTCACTTTATTGTAAGGATATGTTTTATGGATTTGCACCCATTGTTGGGGGCCTTTTCATACTAAATCTTGAATGTGGAAATGATGTCTTTAACGTAAATGCTAAACGCCTTAAGAAGGCTGATACCACCACCACTTACTTGTGGCACTGTCGGCTTGGCCACATCGGAAAGAAACGCATGCAAAGACTCCATAAAGATGGAGTTTTACCGTCCCTTGATTTTGAATCATTTGACACATGTGAAGCTTGCTTGATGGGGAAAATGACCAAGACGCCGTTCATGGGTCATCCTGAACGAGCGGGTGAATTATTGGAAAGAATACATAGTGATGTATGTGGTCCAATGAGCACAGCCGCACGGGGTGGGTATTTCTACTTTGTTACTTTTACTGATGATTTAAGTCGGTATGGCTATATCTACTTGATGAAGCATAAGTCGGAAACCTTTGAAAAGTTCAAAAAAATTCAGAATGAGGTAGAAAATCATCGTGACAAAAAGATTAAGTTTCTGCGGTCTGATCGTGGAGGCGAATACCTTAGTCATGAGTTTGGCCAACATCTGAGTGACCGTGGAATCGGTTCACAGCTTACGCCTCCCGGAACTCCACAGCGAAACGGAGTGTCGGAAAGACATAACCGAACCTTGTTAGACATGGTAAGGTCGATGATGTCTCTTACAGATCTACTGATATCTTTTTGGGGTCACGCACTACTCACTGCCGCTTATACATTAAACAGAGCACCGTCTAAGTCTGTTAAGACGACACCACATGAGATGTGGCATGGGAAGATTCCTAGTGTGTCGCATCTTAAAATTTGGGGTTGTGAGGCATACGTAAAGCCTTTACAGCCAAGCAAACTCGATCCCAGATCAGACAAATGTTACTTTGTAGGTTATCCCAATAACACCATTGGGTATTCCTTCTACAACCAGTCCGAGGGCAAAGTGTTTGTCGCAAAAGTTGGACACTTTCTCGAGAAAGAGTTTCTCGCTAAAGAACCAAGTGGGAGGACAGTACAGCTTAATGAGATTAGTGAATCTTCGGCGACAGTTGATATGGCTGAGGAACCGGAAGTAATTCCGCAAATCATCCCTACAACCGAGCCGGAAGTTGTCGCATGTGATGCGGAAACTTCAGACAATGTTGTAACTGAAGCGCGCAGATCAGGTAGGGCTATCCAGCCACCTGAGTGGTTTCATAACGAAATCTTCATTCTTGAAGACGATGAACCTGCGCACTACAAGGAAGCGACGGTGGAGCCCAGCTCAAAGGAATGGCACAAAGCCATGAAATCCGAAATGGAATCCATGTACGAAAACCAAGTTTGGAACTTGGAAGAACTTCCAGAAGGCGTAAAGCCCATTGGTTGTAAATGGATTTTCAAAAGAAAGACAGACGCGGATGGTAACATTACTATCCACAAAGCTAGACTTATCGTGAAAGGGTTCACGCAAGTTCCAGGAGTGGACTAAGACGAGACTTTCTCGCCCGTAGCTATGCTTAGGTCTGTTCGGATATTACTAGCAATTGCTGCTTATTTCGATTATGAAATATGGTAGATGGACGTCAAAACGG
Source organism: Elymus sibiricus (assembly GCA_039707655.1). Taxonomy (NCBI): domain Eukaryota; kingdom Viridiplantae; phylum Streptophyta; class Magnoliopsida; order Poales; family Poaceae; genus Elymus; species Elymus sibiricus. The sequence continues at coordinate 76,666,790 of CM077666.1, read as the reverse complement.
CTTTCCTAAATGGAAACCTCAAAGCGGATGTATACATGATACAGCCAGAAGGTTTAGTCGTTCATAAGGATGCTGGAAAGGTATGCAAACTTCAGAAAGCCATTTATGATCTGAAGCAAGCATCAAGGAGCTGGAACATTCGTTTTGATGAAGTAGTCAAACAGTTTGGCTTCATCAGGAATGACGAAGAATCTTGTGTTTACAAGAAGTTTAGTGGGAGCGCAAAAGCATTTCTAATCTTGTATGTGGATGACATATTGTTGATTGAAAATGACGTGAATTTTTTTAACGAAATAAAAGACTCATTGAAGAAAAGTTTTTCAATGAAAGACTTAGGCAAAGCGGCATATGTATTGGGTATCAGAATCTATAGAGATAGCTCAAGATGCCTAATAGCGCTTAGCCAAAGCACGTACATTGACAAGGTGTTGAAAAGGTTCAACATGGAGAACTCCAAGAAAGGCCTTCTCCCCATGTCACCTGGCACAGTGCTTTGCAAGAATCAGTGTCCTCGGACTCTCGATGAGCGAGTACAGATGAATGATGTTCTATATGCCTCGGCAGTTGGTTCTATTATGTATGGCATGCTATGTACAAGACCGGACGTTTCCTATGCGCTAAGTGTTAGCAGCCGGTACCAAAGTGATCCAGGATTGGAACACTGGGCCGCAGTCAAGGGTATTCTTAATTACCTCAGAAGGACCAAGGATTTACTCCTTGTGTACGGAGGTGATGAAGAGCTCATTGTAAGTGGTTACACTGATGCAGGCTTCATGACTGACCCAGATGACTTCAAATCTCAATCAGGTTATGTTTTCATATTGAACGGCGGCGCAGTTGATTGGAAAAGTTCCAAACAAAAGACTGTAGCGGATTCTACAACGGAGACGGAATATGTTGCTGCTTTAGAAGCCTCCAAGGAGGCGGTATGAATCAAGCAATTTCTTGAAGACCTTGGTGTGGTTCCAAGTGCTCTGGACCCAGTGGAGATCTATTGTGATAATAGTGGCGCTGTGGCTCAGGCAAGGGAGCCAAGTTCGCACCATAAGACAAGACATATTGAACGCAAATATAAACTCATTCGACATCATGTCGAAGCGGGTTTAGTGAAAGTACGCAAAGTTCACACGGATCTGAACGTGTCAGACCCGATGACAAAGCCTCTACCACGAGCAAAGCATGAGCAGCACCGGATTGTCATTGGTGTTAGGGAAGCCATGTAACTGGATTATGACTCTAGTGCAAGTGGGAGTCTATAGGAGATATGCCCTAGAGGCAGTAATAACAGTTATTTTGTATCTCCGAGTTTGTAATGAATGTTTATGTTCCATGCTATAACTGCAATGATTCTCGAGTCTACAATAACCACGAGGCTCGGAGGGAAACTCATGTGCACGTGTGGTAAAATAAACGATAAAATGTATTCCTAGTCTTGCCTCCAAGACTGGCTCAAATATTGCATGATGATCCTGTTTTCCTAATCATGGGCATGTCTATGCCAGCAATTTTGAGGGCACAATGTTAGTAGAACACTTGTGTTGAATCGACCCGAATTGATGTTATGCTATGAGATACATTCATCACAAGTTAATGGTAAATAACACAGAGATAGTTAATGTATGCATAATTCCTTAGACCATGAGAGTATCGAGTTCCTTCGTACTTGCTTCGTGAACTTTGGGGTTTGTTAAACGTCATCCGTAAATGGGTGGCTATTACGGCGGCTTACGAGTTCACGGAAAAGTATGGCAAGAAACGAGATAGCTCAAGATTGGGATTTGCTCCTCCGACGATGGAGAGATATTCTCGGGCCCTCTCGGTGTTACGGTATCCATCATCGTCTGGCCTGACACTTTGTGATTTGATCACTGGGATGCCGGAACACGGAAACGAGAAAAGAGAACAAAACCGGTAACGAGGTAACTTGCATGGTGGACAAGTTGTTGATCCACGGGGATGCAATAAATCTCACCTCGGGTATTTGTAATATATCGTGAAGCAACAGGAATAGCACACGGCAACTGGAGGTTCACTCGAATATTCATTCGTGTGGGTATAGGGGTCAATATGGGTGTCCACGGCTCTGATGTTGATCATTGATCCGAAAGTGTTCCGGGTCATGTCTATACTTCACCGAACCTATAGGGTCACACGCTTAAGGGTCATCTATCTACTGAATACTAGACGGGGAGTCTGAGAGAAAATCACCGAAAAAGTTTCGGACGAAACGGAAACGTTCCGGAGAGAACACCGAAATAGTTTCGGTGAAACTGAAAAGTTGTTTCAGGGTATTCCATTAAGTCAAATTGGTTTCGGCACACGCCTGGAAATTCTTGGAGGATGCCAGAAGTGTTCTGAAAACTTCTGGGAATTTTCCGGGACAAAAACCGAAAATGTTCCGGAGCTGCCGGAACCGCTTTGGTTGCTTTTCGCTGAAGAAAAACATTATTCCAGAATTGTTTCGGAATGCGTTCAAAATTATTTTATTGTGTACTGGAATTATTCTGGGCACACAGAAATAATCTGGGATTTAACGGACGCAGAAAAATGTCTTCGTGAATAGTAAAAGTGATTTATGGATATTTTTTGGAAAGCACCTTTTGGGATATTTTCCAAAAGGCTTCTAGAAGGACTTGGGAGCCAAGGAAGCCCCCTCATGGGGGGCCCCCAAGAGTGGCCGGCCAAGGGAGGTGGGGCTCCTTGGGGCTCCACTTGCCATCCCTTTTAGCTTTATTCTTTTATGAAAAGGCATAAAGTGGGGGTACTTTTGGGATTTTTGAATGCCAACTTTACCCCTTGGTTTTCCTATAAATAGAGGTGAGGGGGCTGCCCCAAAACTCATCCTTGCTCTCATACACATGCCATGCTCGTCTGGCTCTCTCTCTCCCTCCCACGAAATAGTTTCGTAGAGCCAAAAGGCTGTCTGGGTTCCGGCAGGAACTAGCTCTGGACGGCGAAGCCCTGCCGGATAGCTGACACAGTATGTGTGCAACCCCGTAGAGAGATTGTAGTTTCGATCTTTTGCCCGAGGGGCTGTTCGAGTGTCCTCCCGAAGGGCTGTCCGAGTTACCGTTCGAGTTTCGGGTGTCCTCCCGAAGGGCTGTCCGAGTTACCGTTCGGGTTTCGAGGGTCCTCCCGAAGGGCTGTCCGCGACATCGTCCGAGGGACTGTCCGACCGCCTCCCGAAGGGCTGTCCGGCGAGGGAGTACATCCTTGCGGTTGGGAGGTTGTAAATCCTAGCTGCAGGGATCTGCACCGACGATCTACACCGACTCTTCTTCCGCTGTGTTTCGAGTCGGTACGGATCAGATCAAACCTTGTATGCAGTCTCCATAGTGATCCTGGGCGTGCTCGCTGTACCGAATTTTTTTTGTTTTCTGTCGCGTTCCCCTACATTAAAAAATTTAACATAAAAACATAAATTTTAAGAAATGTTTATCGTGTATGAAAAATGGTAATAATTTATTTCAAAAATATTTAAAATGTATTAAGAAATGTTCCGGATATATACCCAAATGTACAATGTGTATGAAAAAATTAGACATCAAATATATTTTTCTAAATGGTAATCATGTATTTAAAAAATGTTAAACATGTATGAAAAATATTCCTGATGTATACATAAAATGTACAAATTTGTGTGAAATAATGTAGGCATGTGTTGAAAAAAAGTAAAATAAAAAAGAAGAAAAGTAGTGAAACCCGAAGAAACGGAAGAAAGAAACAAAAAAAAGCGAAGAAACTAAGAAAAACTGAAAACCCAAAGATACCCGTGAGTCCATGACAACCATGAGGAAACGATGAAAAACCTAGAAAATACAAAAGAAAAGTGGTGAAAACTAGTGCAAAAAAAGAAAAGGAAACAAAGAAAAAAAAGAACAAAACTAAGAAAGAAACAACAAACTAAAGAAAGGAAGAAAGAAAAAAAAGTAAAAACCAAAAAAATAAACATAGAAAACCGATCAAAAACCAAAGGAAAAACGGAATAAAACCTGGTAGGTATCGTGAAAAATGAAGAAAACCAGTGAAAAAGCAAAGAAAAACAGATAAGCGAAGAAAACCGTAAAAACAACAAAAGAAAACTAATAACAAAAAAACTAAAACTAAAGGAAGAAAACCAGAACGAACCAGTGCAGCGAGCAAGTGGGGAGCGAGAGATCGAACTATCCCGAGCGAGAAGAAATGGGCCTGCGCAAGAAAGAAAACCCTTCATGCAAGAGAAATAGCTCTCACGTCCGTAAACGGCCAGCAGAATAGAAGTGGTGGGTCGCATCTCTCGTCGAGCCTAGCCCGAAAGCCCAAGCAGAGTATCAAAATCGCATCGCTGTAGTCGAGTGCTACATTTTGGTTCGTGTTTTCTCTGAGCAGCGGGGGAAAAAATCCCAAATCGCATTGTCTCCTTTGATAATTGATGATAATTGTATATTAATTGATGCCTCAATGGGCTGCTTATATAAGTACAAAGTCTTGGAGTCCAGTATAGAAGAGATAGATTACAATTCAAACTACCAAAACTAAACCGGCCGAATATACTCTAATATCCCTCCGCAGTGTCAACGTCGGGCGTGACGATGTTGAGACTGGAGCGTATGTCGGTGAAGGATGCATTGGGAAGCCCTTTGGTGAAGATATCAACAAATTGCGCACTCGAAATTGCGCACTCGTTGGAACATGTAGAACCCGAACCTCGTCAAGAGCCACCTTCTCACGAACAAAGTGGATGTCGATCTCAATGTGTTTCGTGCGACGATGCTGAACTGGATTAGAGGCCATATAGACTGCTGAAATGTTGTCGCAGTAAACAATTGTAGCACGCTCGAGTGGTCGATGAAGCTCCACGAGAAGTTGCCGAAGCCAGACGGCCTCGGCTACAGCATGTGCAACAGCCCGATACTCAGATTCAGCGGAGGACCTGGAAACTGTATCCTGCCTTTTTGATATGGGGTGTCCCGATCTTCTCAGTAAGCGGCGGTGGTGATGATGAAGATGATAGATAACTTGTATGTCGCCGATGAACTCTCCCTCGCTTGATCCCTGATGCCAATGCAAAAGGTCTCAACCCTTTGGATATTCACAACGTCACACACTTGCGCACGTAGCCGTCGACCACGAAACGGTATAATTGCAATATACTAATTCCCAATGGAACAGCAGATTACACTCAACTTGCAGTATATGATCTCCAGATCGATACGAATTGGAGATGAGGATTCAAGATGAATGCTTACAAGCAATCTCAAGAACTAGGGTTTATCTTAAACGTGGTCTAACCTTAACTAACTCTAGGGGGCGGGTATTTATAATCTAAAACGAGATCGAAGGGGTACACGGGCTGGACAGCCCAAAACCTGCGCGCAGGCAGAGCGGTACTACCGCTTATGGCAAGCGGTACTACCGTGATAAGCGGTACTACCGCTCGTACAAATATCAAGTGCCGCTTTAGTACCGCTTGGGGTCACTTCGATTCCAGAAGAAATTTCCTAAGCGGTACTAGGACAGTAGTACTGGAGCGGTACTACCGCTAAGCGGTACTACCGCTTGTGTGGGGCGGTACTACCGCCCTGGAAACTGCAGGGTCTTCCTCCCTTTCCAGCTGCAATGCCTCCTTGCTCCCCTCCTTGCTCCCTTGTGCCATGCCTTCCTCTCCAATGTACCTAATGACACATACACACAAGGATTTAGGCAGTATAAAGCTCTCATTAAAATAAATAGCATTATCAACTAAGAGAGAATTCACCTGTTGTTCTAGTAACTTAGCACGAGCTCTTGTAATTGGGCCAATCCTGATTTCATCATTGGACATCTTCTTTGCAGCAACAGGTTGTTTATCTTCATGAGGTAGAGAGGGAACCATAGTAGGGATATCCTCATCACTTTTCGAAGACCAAGAGACAACATTATCACCCAAATAAACACAATAGCCGGATGTGGATCGTCGAGTGTCGGGACAACCTGCCCAGTCTGCATCAGAATATACTGTCAAGCTTGTTGGAGAGGAAGAATTAATGAGGAGGCCGTGGTCTAGAGTACCTTTGAGATAGCAAAGTATGCGTCTAATATGAGCAAGATGAGGAGCACGAGGATCGTGCATGAAAAGACAGGCTTGTTGAACAGAGTAGGAAATATCAGGACGAGTGAGAGTAGCGTATTGAAGGGCTCCGGTAATGCTGCGATACAAAGTGGGATCAGGAACAGGTTCACCATCAGCCGACAATTTGGCACCAGTGTCAGCAGGTGTTCGACAGGGTTGACAATCAGACATGCCGGCACGTGAGAGCAAATCAATAACATATTGGCGTTGGGATAGGAAAAGAGTAGAGGGAGTACGAGAAACATTGATACCAAGAAAATGATGTAGAGGACCAAGATCAGTCATAGAAAATTCATGATTGAGAGAAGAGATTATTTGGTGTAGGAAAGTATCGGAAGAAGCGGTTAGAATAATATCATCTACATATAATAAGAGATATGCGATTTGATTAGAGGAATGAAAAACGAAGAGAGAGGAGTCGGTTTTAGAAGGGACAAAGCCAATGGTTTGAACAAAGTTAGCAAAACGTTGGAACCAGGCTCGAGGAGCCTGTTTGAGACCATACAATGATTTGTTAAGAAGACAAACAAGATTTGGTGAGGAGGGATTTTCAAAACCAGAGGGTTGCTGGCAGTACACAGTTTCATTTAGTGTTCCATGAAGGAAAGCATTTTTGACATCCAGTTTGTGAATAGGCCAGGAAGAGGAGACCGCAAGACTAAGAACAACACGAATGGTGCTAGGTTTTACCACAGGAGAGAAGGTCTCATCAAAATCAATGCCGTGCTGCTGGGAAAAGCCTCGACAAACCCAACGAGCTTTGTAGCGGGCAAGAGAACCATCGGCATGAAACTTGTGGCGAAAAACCCATTTGCCAGAGACAATATTAACACCAGGAGGCTTGGGAACCAAAGTCCAGGTGTTGTTTTGTTGTAGAGCGTTAAATTCATCGCGCATAGCTGAGAGCCAAAGAGGATCAAGAAGAGTTCGTTTGTAAGAAGTGGGAATAGGAGAAAGGGTTGGGGTGGCTGTGAGGTTGAGGCGTTTGGTGGGTAGAAGGAATCCGCGTTTGCCGCGGGTGCACATGATGTGATCATTAGTGGGTGGTGGAATGGGTACAGCGTTGGGTGGTAGTGGTGGGTGGGAGTCTGCCGGGGCCGGGCTTGCCGGACTTGCCGGGTTGGCCGGACTTGCCGGACTTGCCGGGCTTGCCGGGCTGGCCGAACTTGCCGAGCTTGCCGGTGCCGGACTTGTCGGGATTGCCGGACTTGCCGGGCTTGCCGGTGACGGGCTTGCCGGGCTGGCCGGACTTGCCGGGCTTGCCGGGCGTGCCGGGCTTGCCGGGCTTGCCGGTGCCGGACTTGTCGGGATTGTCGAGCTTGCCGGTCTTGCCGCGGGAGAGGGAGAGGTCGCGGCAGAGGTGGTGGTGGTTTGCTGGTGATTGGGTGATGTGGTGTTAGTGACAGAATAAGGAAAAGTGTTTTCATCGAATGTGACATGACGAGAGACAAGCACGCGACCAGAAGATGGATCGAAACAGCGATATCCTTTGTGATCGTCAGAAAGACCAAGATGAATGCAAGGTAGGGAACGTGGTTCGAGTTTGTTGGAGGCGGTAGAGGCGGTGTTCGGAAAACAAAGACAGCCAAAAACACGGAAAAAAGAATAATCGGGATGGGAGAGAAAAAGAGATTGAAAAGGCGAATAAAGAGGACATGCCTTAGTTGGTCGAATATTGAGAAGAAGTGTGGCAGTGCGAAGGGCTTCGGCCCAAAACCGAGAGGGCAGAGAAGCTTGTAGTAGCAAGGTGCGAAGAATATCATTAATGGAGCGAAGAGAACGTTCAGCTTTACCGTTTTGAGGGGAGGTATAAGGACAGGAAAAACGAAGAAGAATACCTTGAGAGAGAAAGAAGTTGCGGTTTTGAGTGTTGTCAAATTCTCGACCATTATCACATTGAATAAATCTAATTGGCAAGCCAAAGTGTGTAAGAACATATTGTCGAAAATTGAGAAAGAGGGCATGTACTTCAGATTTAGCACGGAGAGGAAAAGTCCAAATATAATGATAATAGTCATCCAAAATCACAAGATAATATTTGTAACCAGAGACACTAGGGATGGGAGAGGTCCATAAATCACAGTGAATTAATTCAAAAGGAAAAGTGCTAAGGGTAGTAGAGGTTCCAAAAGGCAATCTAACATGTTTGCCGCATTGACAGGCATTACAAAGAGAGGAATTATGAGGAACACTAGAACTAGGAATACAAAATTCTTGAAGCAAGGATGACAAGGTGGTTTTATTGGGGTGTCCTAGATGACGATGCCACAAATCAACTGATGCAAGCATGGCTCGGGGAGTGGATGTTGGTGTGCCATGAAGCGGATAAAGATCGCCCGTGCTATTGTACCGAGCGAGTTCCTCCCCCGTTGCCAGATCCTTCACAGACAAACCAAAAGGGTCAAAAGCCAAAATTACTCGATTGTCAATACAAAATTGGCGAACAGAAATAAGATTTTTGATGAGGGAAGGAGCAACAAGAATATTGTGAAGTTGAAAATTGGCATGATCTGTTTGTATGGAAGAGTGACCGGTGCAAGAAACGGGAACAAGGGAGCCGTCGCCGATGGTGACGGAAGAATAAGCAGAAGGAAAACAAGCTGACAGAATATCCATATTTGAAGACATATGCAAGGATGCACCAGAATCAAAAATCCAATCCGTACCTTGGTTATTAAGTGTAAAGTTGTTCAAGGCAGCTTGATCCCAGGCTGGCTGTTGAAGAGGAGCTGGCGGTGCGGCCGCAGGCGCGTGCGCATACGGCATGGGTGAAGCAGGGCCGTAGGCGTAGGGCGCGGTCGGCGACTGGTAGTATGCTGCCGGGGCCGGCAAGGTGCCGTAGGAGGCCGGCAAGCCCGGCAATGTGCCATAGGAGGCCGGCAAGCCCGGCAAGGCGCCGTAAGAAGCCGGCAAGCTCTAGTTGCTGGTGTACGTGGGAGGAGCGACGTAGGGAGACGGCGCAGTCCAGGGCATGGGCCATGCCTGAACTAGACCAGTCCAGGGGTCTTGCTGAGGCTGCCAAGACGTGGAGGCAGCGGCCGAGGGAGGAGCCGCCGGTGGTGCAGCCGGTGGTGGTGGAGGAGGCGCCGGTGGTGGTGGAGCAACAGGTCGGGGCTGAGGTGGTTGGGTGGAGGAGGTTTTTGGGTAGGGTTTGAAGAAGGTAGAGGAGCCGCGCCGGCGGCGCGGAAGTCGGTGGTGGTGTAGAGCTGCCGCGGCGGCAGCGAGGGAGGAGTTGGCGGCGAAGCCATGCCGAGGGCGGAAACCTAGGCGTCTGATACCATGATAATTGATGATAATTGTATATTAATTGATGCCTCAATGGGCTGCTTATATAAGTACAAAGTCTTGGAGTCCAAGTATAGAAGAGATAGATTACAATTCAAACTACCAAAACTAAACCGGCCGAATATACTCTAATATCCTTGTCCCATGCCCGCCGGAATCACCCTCTGCGGCCGCCTCATTTTAGTTCCGGACTTCCGGTTCCTCGGTCGAGCTTCTTCTCCTCCGTAAGCGATCGGTCTCGCCGTCGCGCCACCAAGGGCTCATCGAGATCAGCTTTGGCAGGCGCGGGAGAGACGCACAGGAGTTCAGGAGGACTGGAGGAGGAAGGTGCGCACGCGTTGAAGGTGACTTCTTTTTCGCGAATACGCCGAGAGTGCGTATCTTTTCATTGATAGGAGAAGATTTTACAGCATGAGGTTACAACGATCCACTAAGCCATGTACACAATTAGGCATGGAAGTGATCGCCGAGCAACCGGAAGGGGGGGTTGCTCATCCCCGATACATCTCAGTCTAACTCTCCGGGATTATGTTGTTGATCGCGGTTGCACCAGCCTTAGCCCAGAGGCGCGCTTCGTCTTTGATGGTAGAGCAAATGTGCGAGACCGAAGGCCGGTCGCCGTCGAAGACACAGCCATTCCGGTGCTTCCAAAGCCACCAGGCGGTGAGGATGATGAGGGAGGCTAGTCCTTTGCGCGCGGCAGCCGGCGCGTGAGCACAAGAAGTGGCCCACCAGGTGTGAAAGTCCATCGCAGCAGTCGGTATATCAGTGGTAGATCTCGCCCAAGCCAGAATCTCATGCCACACATATCTGGAAAAGGAGCAGCCAGCCAGCAGGTGTTGCATCGTTTCCTCCTCTTGGTCGCAGTGGGCGCAAGTGGGCTCGTGGGGTAGGCCATGACGAGCGAGGCGCTCAGCTGTCCAGCATCGGTCCTGCAACGCTAGCCAGATGAAGAACTTGATGCAGAGGGGTGCCCAAGGTTTCCAGGTGAGCTTCCAGCGTGGGTCCTCGCAAGCGCCTAGGAATAGTGCCTGGTAGCAAGAGCTAGCGGAGTAGGTGCCAGTCTCGGTCCAGCGCCAGCGTATGGTGTCCGGGAAGTCCGATAGCCGAGTGTGGCGCATGGTTCGCCAAAGGTGGACGTACTGTACCATGGCGGCGGGCCCAAGGGCGCCCTGGATGTCCTGCCCCCAGGACCGGTGGTGCAGACCATCATGCACAGTGCGCGTTTTGCGGCGGCGTCTGGGAATCATCGCGAAGATAAGGGGCGCAATCTCAGCCATCGATCTACCATTGATCCAGTGGTCGGTCCAGAATTTGCAAGAAGCGTCATTGCCAACGGACCAAGAGGTGGGAGCACGAAAGATGGCGCTGACGTCCACGTCATGTGGGATGTGCAGGTGGCTCCACGGTCTAGAAGGGTCCGTGTGCTGGAGCCAAAGCCAGTGCGTGCGTAGGGCGATGCCCGCGCGGTGCAGGTCTCGGATGCCCAGCCCACCAAGAGAAATGGGGCGGCAAACCTTCTGCCAGTTGACCAGGCACTGGCCACCGTTCGCCTCTTTGCTCCCAGCCCACAGGAATCCATGGATAATCCGGTTCGCTTTTTTGAGGATGGACTGGTTGAAGGCGATGGCAATCAGGAAGTGTGTCGGAATGGCGCAAAGGACGTGTCGGACAAGCGCAAGCCGATCTCCCTTGGACAGCATGGAGGCACGCCAAGTAGACAACTTCCGCTCAAGCTTGTGGATGATAGGCAAGAGGCTTGTGGTCGTGGGCTTGCGGATGGAGAGGGGAAGTCCCAGGTACTGCACCGGGAACTGAGCCACCGGGCAGTGCAGCTCGGCCGTGATGGTGGCGATATGCTCATCTACGCACTGGATGGGCGTGACGGAGCACTTGGCGAAGTTCGTCTGGAGGCCGGATGCCACCCCGAAAACACGCAGGAGCTCGCGGACGGCAGAAATGTCCCGGCGGTCGGGGTGACAGAAGATGACGACGTCATCCGCATAGAGAGATATGCTCGATGCCGCATGTCTAGTGGTGAGACGCCGCAGAATGCCGAGGTCGATTGCGCGAAGAAGCATCGAGTTGAGGACATCGATGACGATGGTGAAAAGCATGGGTGATATCGGATCACCCTGTCTCAGTCCGCAAGCGTGCCCAATGGGGGGGCCCGGATGCCCATTGATCATGACCCGGGTGGAGGCGGTCGATAGTAGGATCGAGATCCAATCTCGCCAACGGTTGCCAAAACCCAGATGTCGGAGTGTCTCAAGCAGGAATGGCCAGGAAACGCTGTCGAAGGCCCGCGCGATGTCGAGCTTGAGAAGCATGCGCGGCACCTTGAGGTTATGAAGTAGTCGTGCAGTCTGCTGGACCAGCGGGAAGTTGTCGTGGATGCACCGGCCGGCGATGAACACGCTCTGGTTGGTCGAGACCATGGCGCTGAGTCTCGGCGCGAGCCGCAAGGAGAGCACTTTTGCGAGCAGTTTCGCGAAGAGGTGGATGAGGCTGATGGGACGGTAGTCAGACAGTGCCTCCGCGTCCGCGCGCTTGGGAAGCAAGGTGAGAAGAGCCTCATTAAGCTTCTGGAAGCCTCCTCCGTTAGCCGAGTGGAACTTGCTGAACGCCTCGCAAATGTCATGTTTGATGATGTCCCAGCATGCGCGCAGGAACTCGGCCGTGAAGCCGTCCAGGTCGGGCGCTTTTCCGGAGGGCAGGCATTTGACGGCGCGCCAAATTTCATCCTCGGTGAATGGCTCCTCAAGGTCCGCGAGGGGGAAGGTGTCGTTTCGTAGCTGGGACTGGTCGATGGAGAAGGCACGGTCGCTGGACGAGCCTAGGACGCTGGAGAAGTGCTGGTAGGCCGCCTCGGCCATGGCGTCGTGCTCGTAGATGACCTGATCGCCGACGCGGAGGGAGGTCATGAGGTTACGCTGCTTCCTATGTGAAGCACGAACCTTGAGGTAGGAGACGGCAACGTCGTTGCCACGCAGCCAGGAAAGCCGGACCCGCTGGCGCGCTATGGAGCGCTCAAGGGATGCAAGCCCGAGGTAAGCACTCTTCAGCTTGCGCCTCAGCCAAGCCTCAGAGTGAGATAGTGGCCGGTAGTCTTGGGCTGCGTCTAGGCGAGCGATGATCTCGCGCGCCACCTTAAGCTGAAGGGAAACATTCCCAATAGTGCGTGCGCTCCAGCCTTGAAGGCGCCTAGCTATGACTTTAAGCCGAGCTACAAGGCGTCTGTAAGGGTCAGGGTCCGGGTGCACTGAATTCCAAGCCTCCGAGACCGCGAGGTGGAATCCGTCCAACTTCGGCCAGAAACGCTCGAAGTGAAAACGCCGGGCGCCAGATGGTCGCGCAGTACAGTCAATCACAAGTGGACAGTGATCGGATGAGGCAGAGGAGAGGCACTGAAGAACACAGTTGGGGTGAGTAATTTCCCAACCGGAAGTGCATAGAACCCGATCGTTCCGCACGAGGGTGGGGGATTCACGCTCGTTGGACCAAGTGTAGCGGCGTCCATGTAAGTACATATCGCGCAACTCCTCGTCGGCGATGAACCGTCTAAACCTGCTCGCGACGCGGTGGTTGATGTTCAAGTTATTCTTGTCGCCCGCCGAGGTGATCATGTTGAAATCCCCACCAAGGAGCCAAGGCCCAATGCGGGACTCATGCGCATCATGGAGATCGGCGAGGAATTCAAGCTTGGCCGCGTCATCTTGCGGGCCATACACACCGGTGAGCCACCAATGGCCATCGCCGGAAGGTGGAGTGACTAGAGCCGTGATATGGTGATCGCCAATCAACGGATTGGAAATGGAGACCTCGAATCGGCGCCAAGCAAAGAGGATACTCCCGCGGGTGCCATTGGCCGGAAGGAAGTAGAAATCTTCGTAGGGAGGGCCCAGCGTGTCAAGAACGAGGGGATCGGTGACGTGGGCAAGTTTAGTTTCTTGTAAGCACACAATGGAGGGAGCGGCAGCGGAGATCATGCTGCGAACTGCCGTGCGTTTGGCGCCGGAATTTAGTCCACGCATGTTCCAAAACAGGATCTTAAGGTTGCACTCCATAAGGAAGGAGGTGGGTGTCGTTACAAGAACTATGACATAGCCTAAGCCTTGATGAGGCGGGGCTGAGCAGAGGTAGAACAGGATGCGGCAGTTGCCGAAGGCCGGGGGATGCTCCACCCAAAGAAGTCAGCAAAAGCCTCGACGACGTCCTCCGCAAGTGGCCGCTCGAACAAGAGGGCATATTTCTGAAGCATCTCGTCGGATATGTGTGCGTCGTCGTCCTTGATCAGCCCTAGGCGTCGAAGCAGGACCCGTTTTGCCTTCATCTCGTAGTCTAGTCCTTGGTCGGCCTTGGCGATCCTAAAGCTCCGGCGAGGTGTGAAGTTCGCCGGGATTTCCTTCCGGCGGCGGCGGGCTGTTGGTGCGGGCAGAAGGGGCGCGGTTCGGACGGAGAGCACGTCGACGAACGCGGTCAGGGAGCTGTCTTCCTCGACCGCTCCATCCTGGGCGGTGGGCTGAGTATGCGCGATAGCCGTGTCAGGGGAGGGGGTAGCTGGAGGGCCATGCATGGCTGTGTCCACGTCTCCCGCATGTACTGGGTCCGGCTGGGTGGGGGCCATTCGAGAAGGATCCAAGGCAGGTGGGTCAACACCAGCCGCCTGGGAGGTGGGCTGGGGCGAGGGGGGAGCAGTTGGCGGTTCCAGAGCCGCGGTCAGAGCGAGGGGGGCTGGTCGTGGTGGGGATCGCTGCCAGGATGGGTGGACCCGCATCGGCAGCAGCATCAGACTTGTCGGCCTGCCAGGGTGAGGGTTCCGGCAGGATCAACACTGCGGAAGTGGGTTGCACGGGCCCCAAGGGAGATCGATCCCCAGGCCTGGCAGTATCCGAGGCGGGAGCAGGGTCGTTGCTTGGAGGGGAAGGCCTGCCGCAGTTTGAAATCTCCTGCTCCGCTGCGGATGTCTCGTGGTTCTGTTGGAGGGCTGCAAGCGGAGGATCACGCTCGGCACGCACGCTCCCACGATCTGTGCGGTCTTGGTGGGGCCCGTTCCTGCCCAAAAGCAGGGACTCGCCCAGACGAAGGTGCATTGGGACCCGATCGATGACGGGAAAAGCGCTAGGGTGGGGCCCTAGGATCCCCCTCCACTCGAGATAGGCGGGCGGTGAATGAGCGCGGCGGCGCCGACGCCGGCGGCCTCCACGGCCTGAAGGGGGTCGGGCATTGTCGGGATGGGCGGGAGGGAAGCCATGGTGCTGGGGCCACTCCGGTGGCAGCGGTGGCGAGCCCGGGCCGGAGCTGGCGTCATCGGCTGCCAGAGGGGGCGGTGGCGGCAAAGGACGGCGGTAGTCGTCACAGGCGGCCATGTGGATGCGGATGGGGAATTGCGCGAGGCCTTGCGCAAACCGGGCCGCGCGGTCTGGGTCGGCGTCGATGGCCACCGCGTCGTCGTCTGGCAGGAGAAGCTCCGACGAGCAAGGGATCGTGTCGGGATTTATTGTCCACGCCGTGAGCTTGAACACGGACATGTCGCGGGTCTCAGGCGCTAGGTTCTCGACTTTGCAAAATGGGGACAGCAGGGTCTCGGCGGAGGCGCGATGCCACGCGTGGTCCGGCATGCCAAACAGCTCCAGCGAGACGAGGAAGAGCGCCTGAACCGGCTCGGAGCCCGCCAGCCTGCCCCAAGGGTGGAAAAGCAGTCGGAAACGCGGTGTGCACGCCCTACCGGTAGAAGCCACACGGGCGCGGAGCTCGAGGTTGGCGAAGCGAATGAGGAAGTCTTCGGGGGCGTGGCTATGCACGGTGAAGTCACCTGCAGAGAGATCGAACTGGGCGCGCAGAACATCGGCGACCTCCTCCCGAGAGATGCCAGTGCGGTTGCCGGCAACGATCGCGAGTAGGGCGCGCTCCAGGGCATGCTCGGCCTCCACGACCGCTTGAGAACGCGGCAGGTAGCAGATGGCGGCCGCAGGGCGGCGCGCGGGGTGGCTGGAGAGCGGGGTGGCGGCGGAGGAAGCAGTCGAGTTCGGCGAGGCGGGGTGCGAGGAGGCCAGCGGTCCGGAAGACGCGGACGGCGGCAGTCCGGAGCTCGAGCTGGGGTCGGCCAACGGCCCGGAGGACACAGGCACCGGCACGAAAGAGCGTGGACTGGTGGTGGCTGCCGGCCCGGAGGACACGGGCGTGAGCAGGCCAGAAGACGAGCGGGTGGTCGCCGCCGAACCAGAGGAGGCAGGGCGATCGACGCCGGCGCTGGCAGGCGGGGAGAGAACGCGGCGCCGCAGCGGTGGGGGGGCGGAGCCGTCGGAGGAAGACGCGACCGCTCGGGGCAAAGTGCAGTCCTTGGCCTTGTGGCCAAAGAACCTACAGCGCACGCACCGGATGTCCTTGCGGCATTCGGAGCGAGGGTGGCCGCGGCCGAGGCAGCGGGGGCAGTCGCCGTCACGCAGCCAGGACGGCCGCTGCCGAGGGGGGGGGGGCGCCAGGAGCACGGCGAAGGGCGCGCGGGCGAGGACGCTTGCGGCCGCGGGCGACCTGCCATCCCCCATGCACGCCATTCTCAACTTCCGGCACCTGGCAGACCTCGGAGCGGAGGGAGGGGCGCGCAGCAGGCGGCGAGGGTGAAGGCTCGGGGGCGGGGCTTGGGGCCCGGAGGGGGGACGACGGCGAGCCGCAGAGGGCTTGGCGGTAGGAGGGAGGGGATCCGCCCGAAGAGGGGCTTGACCCGAGCCACCTATCCTCCTGGGAGCGCCCGACGGCGGAGGGTGGTGGAGAGGCCATGGCGACGAGATGGACGGCGCGGTCGGAGTGCCCGACGCCGGAGGAGGTGGACGCCGGGGCCGGAGTGGCCGCCGGCGTGGTTTCGTTGGCGTGGGTTGGTGGGAGCGTGGGTTTAAAAACAATTCTGAAGGTGACTTCGTCGACCATAATGCGCCAGCGCATGTCCGCGGGGATCTGCGTGTGGTGGAGGTGGGCGGTAAGGGCTGACCAGCAAATTTGCTCCCGCATCCGTCCGCGGACAGGGGGACCAGTCCACAGACACTGATACGGGAGTCGGCCATCCAACGTTGTCCGCATACATTTCAAGCCGGGTTTCAACGAACCAGACGAAATTCGTGCAAACACGGCAGATTTTCATATAAACCGAAAGAAATTCATTACATTTTGAACATTTAGAACAAAAAAAAGTGGCCCAACCCTAAACCTATCCTACGGCAGCGGTCGTCGTCCACTTCATTTGTATTCCGCATCGGCGACCACGTCCTCCATCTGCCGTCTCCTTGAACGGCGGCAGAGTTTATGACCCGTGAAGTGAAGGTGCAGTCTCCAGCAAGGAGGTGTAGAATATGGGAGACGGACCGGCCCACTTGGGACACAATGTCTGCCGCCTCCCATGCCCTACTCATCCTCGGAGGAGTCCGTGACCTGTCCATCGCCGGTGCCGGTGGACGTGAGGTCGATGACGGACGTGGACGGTCTGACATTGTCCACTTGCCACACGCGTTATCGAGGGGATGACCCCCGGGTAGGCTTAGGGGCACGAAGCAATTTTCAAAACATCGGGGCAGCCAGCGCCCCTCAGTCCGGCTGGCCCTCCAGCCGGCTCCCCAGCGGACGGCCGGCTGGGCACGACGCCACGTCCGGGCCGGCTGGCCTCGAGCCGGCTCCCGGCGGGTCAGCGCCCGTCCCGTCCATCCGTATGACAAGACCTCTCCCCCACGACAGGGGAGCGTGGCTACAGTGCCGCCGTCCCCGCTGACCCGGGCGACCGACGTCAGCGCGGCCCGGCACTGTAGCCCCACGACGCCGACCACTCCGTGACGCAGGAGGCGACAGGCTACAGTGTCGTGCAGCCGGCGGGCCCCGCAGCCGATGGCCCCACTGCCGGCCAGAGACGATGACAACAGGGCCCCGCCCCCACTCGTTTTTACCATTGTACCCTGGGGGGTCGGGCTATAAGACCCCCCAGGAGCCCCTAGAGCGGGGGTCGGCTCATTCACCACACACACACACACACACACACACTTGAAGCAGAAGGAGAGCTAGCTCCTTCTTCCTCCTCCACCCAAACAGCTCCAGGAGCACCATTGTAGCCCTTGTGCTCATCTTAGTTCATTTGGCAGGACTAGGGGTGTTACCTCCCTCGAAGGGCCCCGAACCTGGGTACGTCGTGTGTCTCGCACCGCTCGTGCCAATCTCGTCTCCGGAACCCACCGGCGCTCTCAGGCTCCACCCACGATAAGCCATCCCATGGCATCTGCCGTGAGAACACCACGACACGCGCCCCCAAAAGTTGGACGGCGGTGCGTAGGAGGCGCAGCTGGCGGCGTTCTCGTACTCGACCGCCTGCTCCGCCTGCGCTTGTGCGGCCGCATCCGCATCTGGCTGCGTCGGCACTGCGTTGAGAGCGGCGCGTTGAGCACACGCGGCCTCATAGAGCGCCCGCTGTTCCACAACGAAGTTCGGGTTCGCCGCGGCCATGGCCTCCTCGATTGCGCGCTCGCCGTAGATTTGGCCCTTCGCCAGCCGGTGCTGCTCGAGGAGGACCAGGTTGTACCTCTGCTCCTCCTGCGCCTGCTGTAACGCCGACCTAGGATCTGGCGCAGACTTCTCCTCATCCGCCATGGTGGCATCGTAGTGCGCATGAGCCTGTTCCATGGTCATGCCGGCATGCACCGACGCCGGCTCCGTCGCGTTGTCGTCGTCAGACCCCATCTCCATTGTGGGGTCATTGTGGGAGACCTCGGGGGAGCTGGCCGGCAAGCCGGCCCCAATCCTCCTGGCACGGTGGCTCTGCCAGGTAGCCGCAAGGGCGGTGATCTCGTGCTTCATCTACGTCAATAGGCTCTCCCATAGAGTGTTCCCGCCCGCGGTCATGATGGACGTGGTGCAAGGGAGGAGGGTGTGGAGCGGATGTGTTGTGGTGTGGAGTCTAGCCGGGTGTGGATACCTTTAGATAGCAAATTCTAGTGAGGCCAAGCGTCCGGATGCGTCAATCCGCGGCGCTGGAGTTGGTTCCTTGGCCGGCGAGTCTGCTTAATGGCGGAATACGGACGGATGGGCATTTAATGGGCGTGGTAGATATATGTCTCTTCCCATACACCATACATCTCTTCGACATTGAACAGGCGTGGATACCGGGGATGCGATGCGGGCGGCGCACTTCACTGGCGCACCGCTTCAATGCCGGCGCCAGTGAAAGGTTGTGTCCTCTTTGGTCCGGTGTCAATGCGGAGCGGCATGAATGCGGGCAGCTGGCAATGGGCGGGAGTGCACGCGAGCGCGGGAGGATGGTTTTGGGTAGCCAGGGTAGTCAGGAGCGGGCGTGGCAGTGGTCCGGACGCCCGCAAAGCCCCCCCCCCCCACTTTATCTCTGGTTTGCGGGAAAAAATTCATCCGGGCCGCCGAGCGTACCGATACAGGACCGCGTTGGATGGTTTCCGGGGTCCGTACCACGCGGTCCGAACGTATGCGGGTGGTTTGAGGGTCGGCGTTGGAGATGCCCTAAGTTGGCGACCACTGTACTACGGTGATATTTTTTGATCCCACGTCACTCAGGGACTAGGACTTTCACCCCTTTTTCAACGTCGGTCTCTGCAGGTTCATCATCAATTAGAGTAGAGTAGAATGTGTAGGATACGGTAGGATTATGGTTACCGAAAAAGGCTCGCACCCCACTTTATATATAAAGCAACAACAAGCATACAACTTCACACATACAACTCGACACCGCACACCATAGACACCCAAGGCAAGATACAAGGATGTTGAAGCACGACGGACCATGAACTCCGGAACGGTGCCTTCAAGAAGGGGGCAACACCGAAGCACCGCCGCCGGCCGATCCAGGGATCAGGGTTTTCCCTCGGAGCCACATAGCAGACAACGAAGAACCGCGACAACGCCTTCGGCGTGGCAAAACCATAATGAGTGTTCACCCCGGTAGGAACTTTGCCTCCAAGACGGCGAATACCACTGATGCACCACCGCTAAAGAGCATCGCACACCGGCCACCACGCCACCCAGACGGCCATGGCAACGAGCACACATCCAAGCCGCGAGCTTTGCCCAAGAGCACTGCCGCTCCCACCACCAGGGCCGCCGCCCCGGCTTCCAAGAACGCTCGTCCACTGCCGCCACAGTCTACTGATGCTGCCAACCGGTAAAGGGCAGAAGGCCCCTCCTTCCATCCCAAACGTACCCCTTGTCAAGGAGGTGGCCAGCCGGCCAGAGTCACGCAGAGAAGGTCGCCGGCAGCTGCCAGTCACGCCTCGGCTACCCCACCACGCCCCTAGGGACAAAGGGCCATGTCACGACCCATATGGCTATTCAGATCTCGACGACGGTGTTCGCACACGAACACGTCACCGTGTACCCTCGACGCCGGGGGTGATGCACCGCAGCTCACGTCGAAGGAGACCCGGCCGGAAGTGCGGTACGCAAGCAATCCGGCGGGCGCTTTTGTAGACCCGAAACCCCACACGCCCGGGAGGGACCCCGTCAGGGCGCGCGGCGGCTATGGGCTGCCCTAGGTCGGCCTAACCGCCCCTAGGACCTCGTGGATTCGCTGCCTCCAATCTTGAAGAACGAGAAGAAGATACAAGGGAGAGGGATAAAAAGTAGATGAACACGAAAAAGTAGTAGATTGATTTGTTTGATTGTGTGTTTTTTCAATCGGCCGTCACCCCCAACATATAAGAGGCGGCTGGACTTCCCGTACAAGTAAAGGATTCATCGAGGCTTTCCTTACAAGAAAATTATATCAATTCACGTCCTAGAGTCCTGGTTATAGTCTAACTCGGATTTAGTCTGAATCTGACCCAGACTTCTGCCCTGCTCCTTCCGTGGATTGTATATTTCGCATACTAACTCGGATGGAGTCGAGTCCAACATCAAACTTGTCCGCCTCGACAATCTTCATATGACAACGCGGGCCAATTCTCCTTCTAAGGCCGTTTTGATGACTTTTAGGGCTTATTTTTAACTTCTAGTCGGACTTGATCATGCAGTTTTCTGAACTGTCCGAGGCTTGTAGCAAATTTGCACGCTGTATACTATCTCAAATGATGATGACTCCAAAATCAAAGTTGATTGTTTCGATGATACGCACAACTTTCGTGTAGAACACTTTTCCATCCGAGGTCATCTAAATAATCTTTTGAGCCCATCTTCAGTTTCCGTTTGGATTCTTACTCAAAACGGCAAGCCTTCGAGAACCGGCAAGCACTCTTTTTTGGCAAGCAAAACTTTCCGGCAAGCACTCATTTCCGGAAAGCAAAACTTTCCGGCAAGCAAAACTTTCCGGCAAGCTCATCTCCGGCAAGCTTTTCTGGCAAGCAAAACTTTCCGGCAAGCAAAACTTCCCGGCAAGCACTCATCTCCGGCAAGCTTTTCCGGCAAGCAAAACTTCCCGGCAAGCATTCATCTCCGGCAAGCTTTTCCGGCAAGCACTTATTCGACCGGCAAGGCCGAATAGCTCGCGCGACCCATCAGACATCACTTAGATGGGTGTCTGGAACCCCGCGCCACTTTTACGCTCAGGGCCGGTCCGTAGAGTATTGCCTATAACTTTTGCATACGAACTCGGATTGAGACGATTTTTATATCAAAATCAACCGATTCGACAAGACGAAGACAATTCATGTAGAAAGTTTTCTTATATTAGGCTGTCTTGAGGGCGTAATTGGCCGAACAGCACTCTGAGTGCCAAAATCTCAGTATTTCAAGCATAGTTTCGGCCTTTTAGATGGGATCGGATGGCGATGACCCAAACTTCAAATATATTCATGTCGATAATACGAAACTTCTTCATGTAGATCACTTCTTCATTTTAGGCCATCTTAATAATGTCTTTGGCCATGCCAAAATCTGGTGTCAACACATGCCCCCCTGTTTTTCGGCAAAGCTTGCATGCCGAAAAATAATTTGCACGGAGCTTGTTCTAAGGACGATGTCAACACTCCATCGTCCATTTGCATATGCTTAGGACGATAAGTATATATCAGCCATTGCTTGTTTGAATCTCTTGATGCATACTTGGGTGAAAACTTCTCAACTTCTATAACAATCCGACGATAAAGTTCCATAGATAGGCATCAAGGCCATCCGCCGAACCATCTCTTCCACCCTTCTGCTAGGATCTTGCAGATAATCATCAATGAACTTTCTCCGATCCTTACTTTTGCCTGGGGATGAATTCCATGGCAAAGGCATCAATGGCATGTTTGATGAATATGGATGATGTGCTAACCGATGATTTTGATGTTGTGATGCAAACCTTCGGCTTAATTGTTTGTCGCTTCCATCCTTCTCTTTCTTTACTTTTGTTACACTTGTTGCAATAGAAGGCTGGACATCATTTTTATTTTGACTGCTCCTCTTGGGAATCCATGCCATGTTCTTCTTTCTCAGCTCTTGTGCACTTAGCTTTTGTAATTCCTTCTTCTGCCAATACGATAAGCTGAGTGGGCACCTCTGCTGTGATTCTGTTTTGACCAATGGCAATTCTTTTTTGGCCTTGTGCACTCTCAAGTTCTTTTCTTCAGATTTGGCACTTTGATTTTTAACAATTGATTGCTTCACTTCTTTGCCTTTTGTAGCCAATGTTAACCTTTTAATTGGCTCTTTATCTTTTAAGATCAAATCTGAATTGGCACTCTTGCGACCATCTTTTTTAACTTGATATACTTGCTGGACCACCTCTACCTTCTTTCTTGAGCTCCGGACCGATTCTTTTTTATTGAAACGGTCTTGAACATATGACTGCTCACTGAACATTGGTCTTCTTGGAGCTGCATAATATTGGTGAGATGTTTTATAATAAGATGGAGAATGTGCCCTTGTATCATACCTGTCCCATGATGGATATGGATCTACATGAGCATAGGAAGGCATCCACGACATTGGCATTGGTGGCCCAAAATAAGGATATGAATATGTTGCATTGAAATTCTCATTTTGCCAATACCGATCCTCGAATTTGCGCCTAGGGGGTGATCTTGATGCTCTTGAATTACTTGGACGATAAGCACTCTTCTCCTCACTTATCTTCTCTTTTGCAATAGCTGCGCGAAAGTGGCTTTTGGCTTTTTACCTGTGTGCTTACATCCGCCTTTGCTTTCATTGATTTTGCTTGCATCGATCTTTGGATTTTCTCGTTGCCCCCCAGTACTTGGCGTCTTCATTGCAACTTTGATGGAATTTTTGCCCTCAAGAAAATTATCATTGCACTCTTGAACAACTTCCTTACTTGAAAGCTTAATCCCATTATCCGCAGTTTTTACCTTCTCATGCTTAAATGGATTGGCTTGAAGCAGCCGATTCAAAAACCGTTTGCCATCAGGACCAATCGGAATAGACTGGTCATCTCTTGGTGTTTCAACAAATCTCAATCGTCCTTTATCAATGGCCGATTTGACTATTTGACGAAACATATTGCAATCCTCAAAATTATGTTTGAACGAATGATGCAACCTACAATACATTCGTCCTTGGATTGATGGCTTGACATGATGATCAAGAATTCTAATGTAATTATTTTTCTGCAACAAATCAAATATTTGATCACACATGCTTGAATTGAAGGTAAACCTTTTATTTTCTAGCCGATCTTGTTGTGAGAACGGCTTTGGAGTTAAGCAAACGAATGGTTCAAATTCGACATCTCCCCATTCGGCTATGCATTGTGTTTTGCATTCTACCTCCGATGTCTTTGAAAAAGAAATTATACTATCATCGGTTTTCTCAATAGAATATAACCTTGGCTTTAAATTTCTGAAATCAAAATAGTTAGAACATACATGTCTCAATTGAGACCATGTGTAAGCCAAGTATGAAACAAGCAAAGCTACCCACTTAGATATAAGTTTTAAGTAAAGCAATGGGGAAAGCTTTGGCTGCAATAATAAGTCACTGTCGGTCTCTATAA
Source organism: Elymus sibiricus (assembly GCA_039707655.1). Lineage (NCBI taxonomy): Eukaryota > Viridiplantae > Streptophyta > Magnoliopsida > Poales > Poaceae > Elymus > Elymus sibiricus. The sequence continues at coordinate 76,643,487 of CM077666.1, read as the reverse complement.
ATGACACAATGGGTTGACCGATATGCTCTATAACATTTTTATTGCTAACAAGTAAATTACCCTTGTTCATTGGTCTTTCAAAATTACTTATAAGATTTTTCCTAATAGATGCATCAACAATAAAGTTGTGACCAAATCTGAAAATTGGTAAATCACTTGCCAGACATACCTCTTCAAATATGTTGGGAAAGCATGATGGTGGTGTGGCTTGAACAATATCGTGCTTCGCTTCTGGATAGCTTCCCAACACCTCGTTGCCCTCTTTTTCTTGATTCCGTGCATCATTACATTGAAGATCTTTGTCAACCGAACCTTGTTCGGCTACTAGTTCTTGTCCTTGAAGCTCGTCAATTTCTATGGCACGAAACTCATAGGGCAGGAAGTAGGTTCCATTAACTTCAAAAAAATCAAGCATGGTCGTTTTGCTATGCTTGCCATGCCCTTTCTCAATAATGCTTGCCTTTTTGGATTTGATGGATTTAGAATATATAATACTTGATTCGGCTTTTTCAATCGAAGCACTTTCATGTTCCGAATCATCCTTATTTTCATTGATACTACCAATTGGCAATGCATCTTTTATATGAGCCGCTTCTTTTTCTATTTGTTTCTGGCGGCGAGCGGCAAAGTTGGTTTTAATCTTTTTCTCAATTTCAGCCCACTCCGGATATGATTGCCCCCCAATGCTTTTAGATTCTTTCGGCAATGACACACGGGTGTTGCCGAAACTTTGCAATTGTGTAGGGGGTGTATAATATGATGTAGTACTAGGTGAAGGCATATGCATTGTTGTAAAACCATATTTTTGCTCGCCAATTATATCAATTGGCAAAGATTCATCTTCTTGCAAAACTCTACCTCTTATTGCATTATAATCAGGAACTAGCCCCTTATCATGTTCTTCAAGGCAAAGAGCACTAATCTTGTTATTTCGGGCTATATTCCTTTTTAATGTAGCCACTTCCCATTCTGTAAGGGATTGCTCCACAATATTTTTAGATTCTTTCGGCAATGAGGTGTTGCCGAAATTCTGCAATTGCGTAGAGGATGCATTATATGCTACAACATTAGGTGAAGGCATGTGTGCTCCTGCAAAATTGTCACTTATTCGGTTATGACCATGAAGGTGCAGAGCCGAATTATGAACATCTACAGTTGTGTACGGTGCCGAAAAATTAGCAGCATGAGGTGTAGCATAAGATCGTTGAGGGTAATTGGCCGAATAACTAGTAGTAGCATAGCCAATTCCCCTATCCACCGGCATGTTTGGATCAATATATTGCAAGTTAGTTGCCGATGAATAAATAGGTGAAACACTTTGTTGCATGCTATTGGAAATTCCTACACGAGGTGTTTCAACTTGATTGACCAAACTCATCATGTTGTTCATCGGCATAATGATATGTGGGGTTGCCGATGCATGAGAGTTGGAATACATATGGTGCATGTTACTAGTAACATAAGAAGTTGAAGCATGTAAATTATTTTGAATCGGCCTTTGCACGTAATTAGATGCATGATTGAAAGAACAAGGGCTGGCTGATAGAGTATACTCATTGAGCGATCTAGTAACACCATATGAATTATTTGCATCTACACTAGGGGATTGGGTATTCATATTACCTTTGTAGATTGCAAACCCTAGATAACGATCTCTTCGTAGCAAGAACGGGCCGGAGACCGTTCAAAGCTTCGGTCCCCAGCGGAGTCGCCAAAAAGTGTGTTCGCACACGAACACGTCACCGTGTACCCTCGACGCCGGGGGTGATGCACCGCAGCTCACGTCGAAGGAGACCCGGCCGGAAGCGCGGTACGCAAGCAATCCGGCGGGCGCTTTTGTAGACCCGAAACCCCACACGCCTGGGAGGGACCCCGTCAGGGCGCGCGGCGGTTATGGGCTGCCCTAGGTCGGCCTAACCGCCCCTAGGACCTCGTGGATTCGCTGCCTCCAATCTTGAAGAACGACGAAGAACGAGAAGAAGATACAAAGGAGAGGGATAAAAAGTAGATGAACACGAAAAAGTAGTAGATTGATTTGTTCGATTGTGTGTTTTTTCAATCGGCCGTCACCCCCAACATATAAGAGGCGGCTGGACTTCCCGTACAAGTAAAGGATTCATCGAGGCTTTCCTTACAAGAAAATTATATCAATTCACGTCCTAGAGCCCTGGTTCTAGTCTAACTCGGATTTAGTCTGGATCTGACCCAGACTTCTGCCCTGCTCCTTCCGTGGATTGTATATTTCGCATACTAACTCGGATGGAGTCGAGTCCAACATCAAACTTGTCCGCCTCGACAATCTTCATATGACAACGCGGGCCAATTCTCCTTCTAAGGCCGTTTTGATGACTTTTAGGGCTTATTTTTAACTTCTAGTCGGACTTGATCATGCAGTTTTCTGAACTGTCCAAGGCTTGTAGCAAATTTGCACGCTGTATACTATCTCAAATGATGATGACTCCAAAAGCAAAGTTGATTGTTTCGATGATACGCACAACTTTCGTGTAGAACACTTTTCCATCCGAGGTCATCTAAATAATCTTTTGAGCCCATCTTCAGTTTCCGTTTGGATTCTTACTCAAAACGGCAAGCCTTCGAGAACCGGCAAGCACTCTTTTTTGGCAAGCAAAACTTTCCGGCAAGCACTCATTTCCGGCAAGCAAAACTTTCCGGCAAGCAAAACTTTCCGGCAAGCTCATCTCCGGCAAGCTTTTCTGGCAAGCAAAACTTTCCGGCAAGCAAAACTTCCCGGCAAGCTTTTCCGGCAAGCAAAACTTCCTGGTAAGCACTTATTCGACCGGCAAGCATTCATCTCCGGCAAGCAAAACTTCCCGGCAAGCACTTATTCGACCGGCAAGGCCGAATAGCTCGCACGACCCATCAGACATCACTTAGATGGGTGTCTGGAACCCCGCGCCACTTTTACGCTCAGGGCCGGTCCGTAGAGTATTGCCTCTAACTTTTGCATACGAACTCGGATTGAGACGATTTGTATATCAAAATCAACCGATTCGACAAGACGAAGACAATTCATGTAGAAAGTTTTCTTATATTAGGCTGTCTTGAGGATGTAATTGGCCGAACAGCACTCTGAGTGCCAAAATCTCAGTATTTCAAGCATAGTTTCGACCTTTTAGATGGGATCGGATAGCGATGACCCAAACTTCAAAGATATTCATGTCGATAATACGAAACTTCTTCATGTAGATCACTTCTTCATTTTAGGCCATCTTAATAATGTCTTTGGCCATGCCAAAATCTGGTGTCAACAGACGGCAAGGCCGGGAGGCCCCCGCCTCCCTTCCTGTAGTGCCCCTGCCACCACCAGTCGATCGAGCAACGAACCAACACCTCTGGCCACCAGGACCCGCCACCAGCCGCCGCACCATGACCGCTTCAGCAGAGGAAGGATAAGTCAACCTCCGCTGCTACGCCTCCACCACCAGCCGAGGCCTATGCTTGTACCATGGGGGGCATTTTAAAACATTTTATGCAATTTGCCATGGGCTTAATCAATTTCAAAATTATACAAGTAAAAATACATAATCTGAGGCCCAGGAACCAACGAAGCCTAAACAGCATTCGAGCTTAATCAAATTCTATGATTTCATTAGAAAAATGTGGTATGAAAATTCATCTCCAAAAATTCCAATACGAAGAGGAGCAGAGACCAGCAGACGCACCTTGCGGTAATGGGCGCGCCACTGCAAGCCCGCGGCCACGCGCTGGACGCCGTCCTCCGCGGCCAAGCCCGAGCCACACCTCCACTCACTCCACCTAGAGCACCTCTGTCGACGTTCCGCTCCCCGTCTCGCGCACCTTTAGGCCCCACGCCGCACTTCCCACCGTGGCGCTAGAGATCGAAAGCTTCACATACGAGGACCTAGAGGCTGCCAATTCCCACTTCGTTGATGCCGCGCTTCATGGGAAGGGCAACCACATGGTCGTCTACAAGGCCGTGCTCCCATCTGGCCGTGTTGTCGCCTTCAAGCGCCCCTCCCCGCGCTGCGTCTAGATGGACAACGAGATCAGCATCCTCTCCTCCTTGCACGGCCCGTGCCTCGTTACCTCCTCGACTACTCCAACTCTGGCAGCCCCGGCGACCCTGTCCACCGCTCGGCCATGGCGACTGCCATCACGCAGCACCGGCTACCACCAGTTCGCAGGTCCGACCACCACCCACGGCCCGGCCACCTGCTCCGCCATGGACCCAACCCGCCTACGCCCCGTACCGCACACTTGGATAATCCCGAGAAACACTGGGCATGCGGTTTTTCAGCCTATCGATCCGGGTTCAATTCCTAAAATTAACAAGTGATGCAAGGGTTTCACATTTATTGAGGATCAAGCTTGGTGTGTGTAGTGGAACCACTCATCAAGATAATATCTTACTACTCATTAAAAATTCTTTGAGGACCATGTTTATCTTGATACTCATACTAAAATGGCTATGTGCATCCCTAGTTGGTGCAAAAGCCGGGAAGTGAAATTCTCTCCCAATTTTAGAAGAGCTTCTCCAGTAGGTACCCGTACATGCCTAGAGATCTAACGCCGCTCGTGACCAGGGTGACCTAGCGATCTAGCGTCGCCGCCAACCCACACCGCCGGATCCCTCCTGCGCCGGCACCTCCCCCGCCTCACCTTCTCGCCTGAGGCGCCCACTGGCAAAGCTCTGATGTCTTCGGGGAAGGCGGCGGTGGGGTCCTTCTCCGGCTGCTCGACGTTGGGTTTCGGTCCTCGGCTGGATCTTTTCCATGCGTCCTCGGCTGCGTCCTCGGTCGCCTTCACAGCTGGGCTTCCCCGGGGATCTCGTCCTGGATGAGAGTTGATGTTGTCCTGGGTAGTGCACGGGCGCAGGCCGGCAGGGGGCTTCTCTCCTGCAGTTATGCACGTGCTGATGGCATGGTAGGCGGTCTTATGCTGAGCTACGTCCCGTGGCTGGCCTCGGTTCAAACTGGGCCGACGGTCAGATGCGGCGGCGGAGGTTCCTGTTGAAGATCGGCTCTGGCGGTGGAAGACGGTGGTGTTCCCCCATTCTGCGAGCTTTGGTGAGCGGCGATGCGAGCCTCCCCGGTCCCTATCTGGGATGCAGTTGAGGTTGGGTGCATAAATCCGGGTGAAAACCTTGCATTGACCTTGTCAGTGCCGACGACAATAGCGTTCCCAGATGTCATCTCCCTCCTTGGAGGTGCCGTCATGGATCTGCCGCACCTACTAACCTCTTTTCTTGCGACTCCAGGTGAAAACCTAAGATATGGCTTTGTCGGATCGGATGATGGTGTTTCCCTCAACATTATTACCCTCCCGTAGGTGTCAATTGTGGAGTCATTGATGTCCGTTATCGAGGAGTGTCTTGTTGTTCGGGGAGCTTGGATGGTGGTGCTATTGGCGGGGGAGCTGATTGGGGCATGTGATCGATTGGAGGTGTAGCGGCGTCGTATCTACCATGTCGATGACGGCGGATCTTGGCAGCATGGTGCAGTGGAGTCTCGGCGACGGATGCGACTTGTTGGATGGGCGCGGGGAGGTGGCGTTGTTTGCCGTCGTGGTGGCGTCGACGACAGTAAGGCCTGGCAAGGTGAATGCGTTGATCGCTCCTGAAGGTGGGATGGCAGAAGATGGTGGCAGCTGATTCTAGAGCGTGACATGCGGTGCGCGTAGAGGGCCTGCTAAATCGGTTGGTGCTCTCAGGTTGCCGGCGGGCGGCTTGGTGAGGCCACCAGATTAGCTGGTGTGTTGTAGGTAAAGGCGCATCATCAAGTTTGTAGGGTAGCGACACTGATTGACAGGCAGGTGGCTTTGGGTTAATTCATGTACTTGTTTTGTCGATTCATGTTGAATAATATAATAAAAATAGTTGTGTGCATGCTTGATGAAGAGGCCAGGCGTACTCCTCCTTTTCAAAAAAAACTGTGGAGGAGAAATGAGAAGCGACTGCAAGACAGTGAAGATGTGAAGTGGAAAAGGGAGCGACGGGACCGTTCGCTCGGTTCAGACGCATGTGAACTATTCCAAACACTGACGAGGCATCAACTTTGCTCTAAGATCCGTACGTGCTAGATGATCCAACGGTAGGAAAGGCATTTGTTTTGAATAGTTAGAAATCTGATGTCAGATTTTTAGCATTTACGAATAAATTTACTCTGTTTGCTAACTCTACTAATTAAAAACTCAGCTATCTTGGTGTTGCTTATATTATGTACGTTTCTCTATTTTCCATTTTGTGACTTTCCTTGTATGCCCAGTTCTTGTTTTTTGTTTTAGCTTCATTGTTGCGTTAGTGATGATTTACAAGGGAGAGAATCATCTACTACCTGCTTTTACTTTCTTTCGTTTTTGTAAAAAAAAGGTAAAAGAGGTGGTGGTCATCTTTAAAAAGGAAGAGCAGCAAAGCAAAGAGGACCGTCCTTAGATCATCACGTAGAACACGCAAGGCACGAACGCCTGCCATGCCATTGGTTACATGCAATATACTCCTATCTGCAGTCAGATCTAACAAATGCGATATGAGCTATATATCACATTCACATGTCGGGCCCCGACCTCTAAAATAAAGGCTGGCTAGAGATTGAGGGAAGCAGAAACATTATTGTATTAGTGGTGCATGCATGGATCTCTCGTCTGCTGTGTATTGGTGGGAGAAGTGGCAGCTGCGGATCCTGGTGCTCGGCAGCCTCTTCGTCCAGCTGTTCCTCTTCTTCTCTGCATGGGTGCGTTATCTGGCCATCATGCGCAAACTCAGAGTGTTGGTTTGGATCGCGTATGTAGGCGGAGACGCCCTGGCGATCTACGCCCTCGCCACCCTCTTCAATCGCCACAAGCAGCAAGCGGCTGATGATGGCAGCAGCCCGCTGGAGGTCTTGTGGGCACCTGTCCTCCTCATCCACCTCGGCGGCCAGATATCGATAAGTGCCTACAGCCTCGAAGACAATGAGTTGTGGAAACGGCATACCATCACCCTGGTATCCCAGGTCACGGTGGCCCTGTACGTCTTCTGCAAGTGGTGGTCTGGCCAAGAGAGGCTGCTGCAGGCGGCCGTCTTACTCTTCATCATTGGCATCATCAAGTCGGCCCAGAAGCCATGGGGCCTAAGGAACGCTAGCTTCAACTACATGCTGGACTCCACCGTTGTGGCGCCCCCGAGAAGAGAAGGGCGTGTTGCTTCATGTTGGAGATGGTGAATTTCCTATGGGGATGATTTCCGTTCACCACGTGGTGCAGCACGTTCTATTTGGATGATGCTGAAAAGAGGAGTTGAGAAAGAAGAAGAAGAAGCCCAGCATAAACGGTCCCTTTCGCTTGAAGAATATGTGCAGCAAGCAAGAAAGCATGTACTTGACATGGAGTATGCAAGAGTAAGTGGCACATTCTTGCCATTCGATTACATCCAGAAGATGTTTGTTGATCTGCCTATTCCATACTCTGACCGGCTTAGTGAGCTGCGATACATGTTGTATCTTCATCACCGGACTGCATATCATAGGCTGGACCGATGCCTCGAATGCACGTATGCTTTCATGTACACCACATGGAGATCAACGGTCAGTCCTCTTGGCGTCTTCTTACTGATTTTGGTCCCATTTATGGCCTCAGCTTCCACGGTGCTATTCGCCATGAGCCACAAGGATGATCACAGCAAGAGCGACATCTGGGTGACATACGTCCTCTTCTCTTGCACTGCCATACATGAGTTCTTATACATCGTGATGCCTTTCTTGCCTTGTCCTTGCCTTGAAGCCTATGGTTATAAGGCATCGAACAACATGATTTGCCAGTATAGCCTCATGTCCTACTGCAGTCGCAAGAAGAAGCCAACCATTCTGATGAAGCTGGCTACCTTTTGCCATATCAGAGAGTACGCCGACAAGTATTTGTACGTTTGGCAGGTACCTGAAGCTCCCCAGATTATACAGCTGGTCCGCAGCCATGTGACATATATGGGTGGACAGAGTTCATACACGACGATGCCACCTACAAGAGATTCAACAATCTCAGGGGCCAGCTTAGCCTGAGTAGTCACAACCAACTGGGGTGGAGCCTCAACTTTCTGTTCGACGAGAGCGTCCTTCTTTGGCACCTCGCCACGGATCTCTGCTTCCACCATGGAAGTACAACTCCTCACGGCCAAGGGTACGCCGCTAAAAGCAGAGTGATGTCCAACTACATGGTGTACCTGCTCTTCAACCATCCTGAGATGCTAATGCCCGGCACAAGATCGGGTCTCGTCACCGCCGCCAGCGACGATATCGGGCTCCTACTCAGGGAGTACCAACCACCATTGCTTGATGAAAGGAGTATTGCACAAGGGGTTCTTCGTGCCGCACAATTTCCTATGCTATACCAGGGACGCATAGGATCTCTGATTCCCAATGCTTGCAAACTCGTGGAGGAACTGATGGAGTTGGGCGACGAGGAAGAGAGGTGGAAAGTAATCCAGGGCGTGTGGGTGGAGAAGCTCTGCTATTCTGCCAGCAGATGCAGAGGCTACCTGCACGCCAGGAGCCTGGGTGAAGGCGGTGAGTACCTGTCCTACGTCTGGTTCCTCTTGTCGTTCATGGGGATGGAGACTTTGGCGGACAGGCATCAGAGGTCAGAGACTCCTCGAGAAGAAGCAGCAGTCGCAGGCGCATCGACTTCCCAATCCCATGGTAGAGCCAACCAGTATGCCGTGGTCCGGGAGTGATATGCTTCTAGAATTGTGATCTCCAGTCTTTTCTCATTTCCTAATCCCAGATTTTCTTGATTGGTTGTTTTAATCATTCACAGCTTTTCCTTGTATCCACCTTGTGCTGCTTAATAAACTGCTAATGTGTGTGGTAGCAGTTCTAGTCTTTTCATGTTCATGCCATGTGCACTCAGTTCTAGTCTTTTCTTTTGAGTTGTAATTTGTGTCTTACGTAAAAATCACCTAAGTTGTTTACAGCCCAATTGCCCACCGTGATTGTCGTGAGAATGACAAATCGTAACCGACCCAACTAGTCCTACAAGACAAATTGTCAAAGTCAAATCAAGTCAATGGGCGTCCAAGCAAATAGTTATGGCCAACAAGTCAAGTAAAAATCCCCATGGATTTATTAATATAAGTTATTCCTTCCCTGGCTGCAACTCTGGTTAATTTCCATGCTCATGTATATAGGATCGACATGGTGTTATATAGACGTATTTTTTGTTCTAGATACATCCATCCATTTTTGCGACAAGTAATTTTGGACGGAGGGGGTACTATTTTAAACAAATAAAACTTTGTTCAAGTTAAAGGGCAAACATGGACTCATTTAATACTTGATGCTAATGTATAGCAAACACAGTTGGTGGCATAGGGCTAGGTGATTGCACAACTAACTAATCATCACTCTGAGCTTTACTGAACAAATGCAAGTTCTGGGAAGACGTCAACACAGTAAAGCTGATAAACATAGTACAAGTTCGGGCGGAGCCTTGATACAGAGAAACAAATCAATCATGACACTGTGTTACTTGAAAACACTTGTGAATCGGTTGATCAAAAAAGATGAAGCTGTTTTGCTGGGCGCAGGTACAAAAAGAAACCTAAAATGGCCACAGGTGCTGTTGTTGGGGCTGTTTTGCAGCAACAACAAAACTGCATGTAATACCTATGAAGAATGATGCAACAACGCAAATGCAACACTTGGATGCGGATGATCAACTGAATGTTGTGGAAAATATGGACATGGGCTCTCAGAGTGTTCTGTCAAGTGCTATATACGGTAGTTTTTGGCATGGATAGAAGCCTCGGCAAAGACTCTCAGGGTGTTCTGTCAAGTGCTATATACGATAGTTTTTGGCATGGATTGAAGCCTCAGCAAAACTGTGAAACTCCGTGTGATCTTTTGGACACGAATGAGGACATGGAGAATAGTTTACATAATCACCATTGTCTTCAGTGAGTCACGTTTTGCTACTGGCGGTGCGAGGGAATTTCAGAATTTGGAGTCTCAAGCTAGAACAATCTGCATATATGTTTTGGTTCTTCTAGCTGGTTTCACATTGTTGTGTTTCCAGTCGAGATTATATGGAGGAAAGACCAGAAAACATATATGCAGATTCAGTAAGTGAGTCTCTAGTGTCATGTTTCTTGCCTAGAGTTTACTGGTGTTTGGTTTCATTGAGCAGAGCTACGTATTAGAAACTACTGGCATTGGCAAGGCAGTGTTTATGGTGTCCAATCTGTCTATTCTACTAACCCTAGTTTAGATCAGCAACGTTAATCAACAATGTTAACTCTAGTTTAGATCAACAATGTTAATCTCCCTGAAATAAAATTATGTTTCTTCTATCTATTCTACTACCCTAGTTTAGATCAAACAATTCAACCAATATTATTACCAGGAAGGCTAACGCGCGCGCGGGGTCAAACGCCAAAGAGGCGTTTCTTATTACAAACCACTAATCCAAATGCAACAAATAATTCAGATTAACAAAAATCTGAATGCAACCAATAATCCAGTGAAACAAATAGTTAAACATCCGGCTCTGTGTGCTTTTGAGTGTGTTTTACGCTGTTTCCTGAAGGTGTGTGTGCAGGGATGTGTTTTTACTTTTTAGTAGCTCTTTCTCTTTCTATTTGCTGCGGGTTAGAGCATCTCCACCCGTCCCCCCAAGAGCCCCCCCAGGACCACTTTTTTAGCTCCGGCGATAGAAAAACGCCCCACTCGCGCCCCCAGAGCCTTATATTTCGCCGGATTTGAGCAAAATTGGCCCCGACGAACCCACCCCAAACCCAGCCCCCTGGGGGGGCAGCTAGGGAGGCCGGCGCTATATTTTTGCGTGATGTGGCCCACCTGCAGCCACATATCTCCTCCCCCACCTTCTCTCTCCCTGTCTGCTTTCTTCTCTCTCCCGTGCGCTTCTCCTCGCAGCACCGCTTGCCGCCGCCGAGCTCTCCCACTGGCACCGGCGAAGAAGCCGCCGCTGCCGCCGTCGGGCAGGCGCAGGAGAAGATTCGTCGCCCGCAGCTCCGCCGTGCACCCAGCCTCGTCTGCGGCAGGCGCAGGACGAGATCCAGGCGGCGCGGTTGGACGAGAGCTCGAAGAGGTTGGAGGCGAGGGAGGACATGCGCGCGCGGGAGCAGCGACTACGCGCGCGGGAGCGGCGGCAGGAGCGGCAGCCGGCGTCGTCGTCGGGAAGCAAGCAAGCACGACCCGTGCGTGGTGCAGTCGCCGGCGCGCGTGGCACGACCCGCGCGCCTCCGGGCGCGGCCATGGGCCCGCTGAAGGACTCGACGCGAACCGCCCCCTGTACCGCGGCGCCACTCCCATCTCTGCCGCGCGACCGCGCCGGCGGGACGGCTCACCCTCGACCGCCCCCTGTACCGCGGCTCCGGCTCCGGCTTCCATTCCAAGAGCGAGTACCTCTTCAGCAAGATCGACATGCAGAAAAGAAAAGTCCGCTCATCGTCGACCTCCGCTTGAAGGCGCGCTGCTGCTGCCGCCACGCGTCTGCTGGATGAGGCGTGGGTGGGGGCACGGCTGGGAAAACTCTCCCCCCCCCCCCAGCGCAAAAAATCCGCCGGCGCAACCCCAAGGAGCTGAAAAAATTGGCAAAATTGGCTCCTGGGGGGGGGGCAAACGAGTGGAGATGCTCTCAGGTGCTAGCTAGTTTTGGCTAATTTTTTTAAAATAATACACTTTTTTTATTAATTTTCAGAAATATTACGCTGTTTTTTTTAAATAATACATCGTCGTCCCTCTGGTAGCCGATTGGATCCAGTCGGCCAGGAGGAAGCCGATTGGTACCCTTTCGGCTATAGGGTGGCCGATTGGCCTCCTGTCGGCCTAGGGGTGGTCGACAGCCCTCTCGGCTGCTGGTGGTGGATCCTGTCGGCTACCTAGTGGCTGACTGGAACTAATTGTCTTCATGTAGGCCGACTGGAACTAATTGTCTTCCCGTAGGCCGACTGGAACTAATTGTCTTCCCCTAAGCCGATAGGTGCATGGACCCATTTTCTCCCCCCTACGTTTTCCACTTCTGAGTTCCCGCTTATATCTCGGGCCGCCGTTTCCGCCAGTATCTCCCACCACATTTTCCCGCTTTCTAGTTCCGGCCATATTTTCCCGCTTTCTAGTTCCCGCCATATTTTCCCGCTTTCTAGTTCCCGCCATATTTTTCCCGCTTTCTAGTTCCCGCCATATTTTCCCGCTTTCTAGCTGCCGCCTATATCTCCCGCCATATTTCCCCGCTTCCGAGTTCCCGCCTATTTTTGTCTTCTCAACCTATAAAACACCCTCGGCAGTAAGGTGGGTAAGCAATCTAGTGTAGTGTCGTAGTCTCGCGAAGATGTCCGGATATCCTTTTGATCGTAGTTTTCACACTGGTATGTCCAAATGTCTTCTGCGTTTAGCCGCCGATTTCAGGGTTGACAACATATTAGTTCCGTGGGACGAACTCATCAGTCGCTACTGAATGAGCTGGCTCACCCATTAAGTAGGTGCGGGTGGCCTTCCAGGACATTTGAGGAGATACGGAAAGAACTTCTCAGGTTGCATGGAAGATGGAAGAAGCAACAGCATAAGGGTGAATCCTACTTAAAGTTTGCAGCAGAAAATACTTTTCTATGGGCTGCCGACAGCGAGGATGAAGACGATATCTTCATGCCGAGCACCAAGGCCAAGAGTAAAGCATCGTCGAAGGGCAAGAGTTCTGCATCGTCGAAGGCCATGATGCAGGATTCGGGACCTCCTCTGCATTTTCTTCTTCATCCGACTCGTCAGAATCATCGGCATGACCACTATCAATATCGGTGTCTTCTTCTTCCATCAGGTTCTGCATGTGCCCATCTACCTCGTCAGCGTCCGCCTCGCCACTATAAGCCTCGCCACTGTAATAACCATCGGCATTTCCTCCTTCTACCTGACTACTCTGCCCTGGTTCATAACCATCATCTCCAGCATTTGACATAGATAACTGCATCCCTTCACTGCTCTGGCCAAGATCGTAGCCACCCTCGCCTTCATGTGCAGTGACCTCCTTCACGACGGGAAGCACTAAGGCAACAGAATTGCATCCCCTGCGTTCACAACCTTGTAACCAGCGCACCCACTGGGAGTCTCGCTCTATTGACCTCAAATAAAAGTAAATGATTGAACTTGACTGTGTCCACAATGCATGAACACCGACGATGTCTGTTTCAGTATTAAGCCCTAAACTTGTTGTCACTCATTCTTTCAACTGACTGACTGACCATGTTTGAGGGGCGGTCAGTGGCACCTCTATGTAATCAAATTCACTCAGATCAGCTCCCGTCTCAGTTGTTTGGACAGTACCAGAACGGTAGTAAAATACGAACTTCACTACATCAGACATCTCGGCTCACCTAAAAAAAAATTCAACAGTGAAAGACAACTATTAAGCAGCATGACAAACTAAATATATTAGCACTCCTAAATAATTGACATGTACATATATTACGGAATATTACCGAACCAACTACAAATATTCACACACCTAAAAATTTGAACTCTAAATATATTACGGATATTACCGGAGCAACTACAAATATTGACAGAACTAAATATTTGACATCTAAATATATTACGGATATTACCGGAGCAACTACAAATACTGACACACCTAAATATTTGACATCCACATATAGTACGGAATATTACCGGAGCAACTACAAATATTGACAGAACTAAATATTTGACATCTAAATATATTACGGAAATTACCGGAGCAACTACAAATACTGACACACCTAAATATTTGACATCCACATATAGTACGGAATATTACCGGAGCAACTAAAAATATTCACACAACTAAATATTTGACATCTAAATATATTACGGATACTACCGGAGCAAATAACAATATCCGCACACCTAATATATTTCACATCCAAACATATTACCGAATACTACCGGAGCAACTACGACAAGTAAATGTATGTTGAATTATACCCTTGAAGCGTGCGAAGCAACGACGAACGGCGGACTTCAATCACCGGAACCGGAGCCGGAGACTCCACCACACTGCCGGAGCTTCACCTCCACCACCTCCACAACACTGCCCGAGCTTCACCACCGCCACCTCCACCTTCACCGCCACCACAACCTCCACCAATATGCTCAAAAAAAGCTCCAACAAAATGCTCACCACGACCACCATGAGCTACCCCATCAGTAGATCGAGGTTTCCCTTGCCTCCCCCAACTATCTACAACGCATCCACGGTGGCAAATCGGCAAAAAAATGGCTCAGTTTGGTGTACAAATGGGAGTATTTTCGAGTGGGGAAGAGAAGGAACGAAGAACAGCACGAAAGAAGAGAGGCGGAGGAAGAGAAGGGAAGAGGAGGAAGAAAAGTGGCCGGGTGCGGGGTCGCCACCCTGTCGGCCTGCGGCAGGCCGATCGGCTTGCGGGTGGCCGACAGGGCTTTGTCGGCTGGGCCCCAGCCACCGACAACAGCGGTCGGGCCGAGTGGGAGCGCCGCGACGTGGCCTACCCACTAGTCGGCTGCCACGTGGACGAGAGGCCAGTTGTCGGCCACCGATAGGCCGACGGGACCCAGTCGGCCACCGGTCGGACGACAGGTTCCAGTCGGCTACCAGAGGGCCGATGATGTATTATTTAAAAAAAACGGCGTAATATTTCTGAAAATTAATTAAAAAAAGTGTATTATTTAAAAAAAATTAGCCTAGTTTTGTCGCTGTCGCGTTCCTTCTTGTTTACCTTTTCTTGGCCGGGGGGTGGCTGGTGCTATTGTTGTGTGAGGTGGTAATAAAACTCTGTAGACTTAATTTATGTTAATGAAATCGGGGGAAAACCTTTCTCAGAAAATAAAATTCAAACAGAGGCGACTCCCTCCATTCATAGATTCTAAAATAGAGAAAATATATAGCAATATGCATGCATCACTATGTCACTGCTGATCCAGCAAAGCAGTTGAGTTTTAGTAGAAAATCGTCGGTAATGATGTTGGGCTACCCACTGATGATAACTCCAGCAAAGCAGTTGAGTTTTTAGAAAAATATCAACACTAACGGGCCCAAAGTAAGATCCATTAGTGGGGTCAACGCTACAAAAGACAACCCGTGCCACCCCGGGCTTCAGACGCGGCGACTATATCTCGCATTAAGCGAGTTGGAAGGATCCCTCGCTGAAGGATTTTTGTGTCTCTCGTAGCAACTGGGCCGGCCACTTAATAAAATAAATAGTTGATAAAAAAGGGAGCGAAATCGGCGGGGTTCGAACCCAGGTCTCCTGAATAGTTGCTAGCGATGCTACCAATGGGTCTGTGTTGAATTCGTGATGAACTGGGCCAATATGGAGCTCGCCTTCAGCGAGACTTCCTCTCGTCTCGCTGAATGCGAGATATAGGCGCGCCCGGCTTCAGATCGGGAGCTCCTATTCAACGACCTGCGCGTAGGGAAAGAAGTCAGTGCGCAGCCCCTCGCTCCCCAGGCGCGACCTTGGGCCAGCCCAGGTGTGGGGTGCGGCTCCCTTTTTTGTTTCTTTTTATTTTATTTTCTTCTTTAAAAAAGTTCTGGATTTCAAAAAAAAATAGAATTTCAGGAAATGGTCACTAATGCAGAAAAAAGTTCACAAATTCATAAAAAAGTTCACAGTTTCTAAAAAAATATTATTATTTTCTAAATTTCGACATAATTTTTTTAAATGATGATTATTTTGTATTTTGATGAATGAAATTTGAATTTTGTATGGACATTTTTTGAATTTTGATGAACATTTCTGTATTTGACAAACAAAATTTAAATTCAATGAACATTTTTTTAATTTACCCTACAAATTTTAATTCAAGAGCATTTTTCGAATTCAATGAACTTTTTTTAATATGATGAACATTTTTTATTTTGATGAACAATTTTGAATTCGAGACCATTTTTCGTATTTAATGAATAGTTTTTAATATGATGAATATTCTTTCTCAATTCATGAACATTTTTTAATATGAAGATCATTTTTTTATTTTGATGAACAAATTTACTGATGAATAAATTTTGAATTCAATGAACATTTTTTAAAAATTCTTGAATTAATATGATGAACATTTTTTATTTCAATGAACAAATTTGAATTTCAAAAAATATTCACAAATTTGTAAAAATATTTGAATTTCAGAAAATATTCAACGATTTGAAAAAAAATGTTCCCAGATTTCAAAAAATGCTCGTGAATTTGTAAAAAAATGAAATAAAAACGATAAAAATGAAAAAAGGAAAAGGAAAGATGAAAACTTTAAGAGAGAGGAAATAAACGAAAAAAGAAGAAGGGAAACAGAAAGAAAAAACAAGAAAAAAAAAGAAAAACCGGATAGGGAAGGTTCTAGAACCTTCCTAAAAACGAAAACAAGCAAGATGGGCCGGTTCAAAACGTTCGCAGCAAGTAGCGGGGGGTGCGCGCGCAGTCTCTACCTAGCGACCCGCGTCCCAAATAGGATACACCCTTCAAAGTGTTATGTGTCACGCTACAACCGACAACCCACACCACTCACGGGCTTAAAGCGTCTTGGACCGCAAACGGCTATTTCTTTCCCCTATCGAAGCTCAAAGTCAAAGGACCCACTCAAAATGCGCAAGGCTATATCTCACTTATAGCGAGTGTGATTGCCTCAAAAAAAACTTATAGGGAGTGTTCCTTTGGACTCGCCTGAAGCATTTTCACAAGGCTACAGTACTGAGCCGGCCCCTTTTTTGTTTTGTTTTTTCCTTTCACTGTTTCCGAGCGAGAAGATCACTCGTGGTAGCTGATGAGCTGGTTTCTTTCGGGTTTTTTTTAATCTTGTTCATTTTCTTTTCTTTTATTTTTGGTTTTCTCTATTTCTTCCTCGGTTTTCTTCGGTCTTAGTTTTTTATTTTTATTTTCATCGGTTTTCTTTGTTTTTTTTCACGGTTTCACTAGTTTTTCTATTTTCTTCGTATTTCTGATTTCTTTCTCGGTTTTCACAGGTTTTTTTTCTTTTCTTTCACTTTTGGTTTTCTTTCTTCATTTTTCTTTTGTTTATTTCTTGGTTTTCATGAGTTTTTTGTTTCTTTGTTCTGAATACATGGTCAATATTTTTTATATACACTTTTTTAATATATTTTCAAATGCTTGATTAATATTTTCCAATACAATATTAACATTTTCAAATATATGGTCAGCACTTTTTTATACACATTTCAAACATTTTAAAATTCTTAATTAACATTTTTCAATTACAAAAGTAATATTTTTAATGCATGGTCAACATTTTTTCTATACACATTTAACATTTTTCAAATACTTGATGAACATTTTTTCGAATGCAAGATTAACTAATTTTTAATACATGGTCAACATTTTTTCTATATACATTTAAGAAAATTCAACTGCTTGATTAACATTTTTCAAATACAAGTTTACCATTTTTTGAATAAAATAAAAGATTAACTTTTTTTAATACAAGCTCAACATTTTTCTATACACATTTAATATTTTTTAAATACTTGATTAACACTTTTCAAATACATGTTAAACATTTGTTGAATACATGGTCAATATTTTTTCTATACACGTTTAACATTTTTGGAATACATGGCCAACATTTTTTCTGTAGTTTCATATCTTTTCACACACATTGAATACTTTTTTGTGCATTTTTTGTATACATGAAAAACATTTTCTTTATACATATTTAACATTTTTTAAATGATTGGTTAACATTGTTTTCAAATGTTTCTATGAAAAGTGTTTTTGTAATATATTCATTTAGAGTATTTGGAAGTATAAACGAAAGTAAAGAAAAAACAAAAAAAATGTGAAGAAAAACAATCAAAATTCAAGGCCGTGGCATCCCGCGCGGCTGGGCCGGCATATTTAGGGAGGCGCCTTATGCGACATCACGCTTGGTCTTGCTGTAAGCGAGACATAGCGCTGCCCCTCTAAATGGCCCTCTGTAACAATTTGTAAGATCTTTGTCCCTGTAAACATTGTGAGACGTTTTTAACAATTGCATCTACATCTATCTACATCTACATCTACACTACTTATAAAAGAGCAAACATGTTGGGATACATTTAATCTCACGCTTTCAATTGCCTCCGACCAACGACCCAGATCATTCCAATGTTGAGCACAACTCAACACAATTCAAATCCCACAAACCGTACAACTCTCATAATATCAACCTACGTTACAAGGAAACAAAATTACAATGTTTATCTCCTTTCATACAAACACACGTTGCAAAGGAAAGAAAAAAAAAATCAGCTCCCATGTTACAAAGGAAACAAAATTACAATATTTATCTCTTTCCATAGAAACGCATGCTCTAAGGTTCCCTATCCAGGTTGCTTGTGCGATTACCAATCGCAGGATTCGTTTGGTCGTCTTCGTGGCACGTCGGTCATGGCGGATATACAACCGGGAGTCGTGGCCGCGGGTAGCCATGGGACGCCACCGTTGCTCTTCGCTGGAGGGCCACGCGCCGCATCTGTCGCCTCAGGCAGGGCCACAACGGAGAGCGTCGTCGTGCCGCTTGCGCCCGGGTCGAGAGCTACCGGAGATGGGGAGCCACCGCCGGCGGCCGCGAGGACCCGTGCACCGCCTTCACCGTTGGTGGGCCTTGCTAGGGAAGGAGGGGGTTGTCACGACTGGCCTCTTTCAGAGAAGCCAAGCCATGTCGTTTGCCGCCTCTGTCGTTGGCAGCCGATGCGTCGGACGGGGCTGCGCAGGAGGAAGAGACCTCACCGGGGTTGCGAGCCAGACGTCGTCGCGCCGCCACGCGCTTCCGCTCTGCAGCCGCACCGAGTGCTGGTCATTCGGGAGCCTGATGGTGGAAGGCGTCCATGAGTCCACGGCGGTGGATTGTGAGCCACCGCCCACACTGGTGGGGAAACTGTCGTCGAGGCCGATGGTGCTCCATGGGCCTCTTGCCTTAGATCTGATGAAGTGATGCGTCCAAATACGTCAATTGTTAGGTATTAGTTCTTTGCACTGAGGTGGCAATTTTTGTACATATTTTGAAGTACTCCTTCTGGTCCTTTTTACACCGCATATAAGATTTGTCTGAAGTCAAACTTCGTAAAGTTTCACCATGTTTATATGGAAAAAAATATCAACATCTACAATACTAAAGTTATACAATATGAAAATTAAATTCATGACACAACTAATGTTATTGATTTCGTATTGTGAATGTTGATATATTTTTTAATAAATTTGGTCAACCTTTACAAAGTTTGACTTTAGACAAATATTATATGTAGAGTAAAATGGACCATAGGAAGTATGAAGGGAATGAAGCTCTAAACAATATCTCATCCATGGAACGAAGCATCATAGATTGCATCAACAAATGGAACTTCAAGAAAGAATCGTCATCAAAGAATAAATAGTAGATAATGTTGCTTGTTATTTTTAAATATTTTTGTAACAAATTTAAAATACATTTATGTGATTGTTAATTTTATGTGAAGACGTGTCTATGGATCGTGTGTTACACGCGTGCTAACATCGTTGAGCATGAGACACATAAATGGCTCGGCATAAAAACTCACTAAAAGAGAAATAAGATTCAAAACATATGTTTTAATTATAAATTATGATACGTGCGTGCACGTGCATGCTTATACTAGTGTGTAACAAAAAACGTCCTATATTTTGTTACAGAGGGAGTACTATAAAATTTTCTTCACAAATCTTAACTCACTCTCCTTCCTTCCTTAGTCGTCATACTCTCCTAATTCCTCTCTTTCCTTCCGTTCCTCTGCCCCGTCGGCACCCCTCCGCTCCCCTTCTTTGTATCCACCACTCTCTGGTGCTCGAGCTCATCCAGCGAGAGAGCTCAACAGCGGTTCAGCTTCCTACCGATGTATGCGAGGCAGGATCCGGCGAGAGAGCCCAATCTCTGTTTTGATTCTCCTGACGTTCCGGCGACAGTGACATCGGCTGCGACGGGCTAGCCTCCTTGATCATTCTCCCCGACCTTCCCGATAGCGGCGGCGGCGATATCAGCAGCGACGGGCACCACACGGCTGTGGCGTGATGTCCTCGACATTGACGGCTTCCACTAGCCATGGTGTCTGGCGGGAAGTTAAACATTTGAATTTTGGGCTTTGGCAGTTTGTGATTTGCTTTGAATGGTACTCGATGATTCCTTTGTGATGACGTAACCACACGAACAATCTTGTAAAGTAAGCAACCGTTCATCTCTAATCATTCTACTGTACTAATTTAGCTTTTGCTTAATTGCTTTCCCTGTTTGTGCAGCGTGTAGGCACATAAAGCCATGTGTGTAGGTCATGTCAGGAGCTTAACTTCATAGCAACCAACATGCACAAGTGTGTTGCATCCAATTGTAACAGAAAGTACACGGGGAAAGGGGGTGTGGTGCAGGGACAGGAGGAAATATGAGGAACGGCATGCATGGGAGAGAAGTCCACATTATCCCTCTATACTTATGTTAGATTTTAAGTTTCAACCTTTAACTTAATCCACACAACCTCTAAACCTGTTTGTACAGGCGATGTGTTTAGGGCTTAATTATTTTAGTTATCTTAGTCGAGGTCCATTCATGTAGCTTTTTGGCAGATGTTGCATATGCTCCACCCGTCCCAACCCCATGCATTTCCTTTTGACTTTTAAATTTGAATCTATTCTATCTTTTGAACAGAAAGGTCAATTTATGTTTCCTTTGCATATTTGTGTTCCTTGCGACGAGGGCTTTGAAACAAGACCACTCTTGAATGTGTTTCTACAAGTCTTTAAAAACTTCACCAACTTTCAACTACTAAAACTAGATAAGAACGAACGATAAATTCATCCCGTTTCCACTACTAAACCCTAAACCCTAAGCCCTTAACAGAAACGTAATATTAAAAATAGAGCCGATTCATATGTAATTTGGTAAAACTTGATAACACTTAGCAATATTTTATATTGCGATTATCATATTCAGCTTGACGTGTCAAGTATCTTGAGATGTTAAGGTAAGCCTGGACTCGCAAGGTCACACTTCCAGCTTAACTTGCTGCAAGGGGGGACATTAATAAAAAAGATATGACTAAGCGCCTAATTAGGGTCTCCCAAAAGTCTGCATGGTCATATTGATTTAATCGGTTCAGTTGCACTATGACTCGATCTAGCCGATAGAGGGAGTTATTATTAAGTTGTTTTCTTTACCCCCACAATGGATAATATTCTCATCCAAATATTGTTTCAATATTTGAAACTTGGTAGGAGTACACAATTTAGAGTCCATATTGAAATACCCAAAACATCTTATACTCCGTATTTGTGAACGGAGAGAGTATCAAACAGCCCAGAAGATATTGAAAACATTATAGTAAATCATAAATACACTTGCGTATGTAGATTGCCATAAAGCCGCAAACTGTTAATTACACCGCCGGCGAGATAGTGACTAGGCTCGTCAGCCGACACAACAAGAAAGAAAAAAGGGAAAAAGCAATACCCTGCTCTAAACCGGCCACATGTGCCAGCAGCAGCTACACCCATCAATCCCAAGTCGTACAGAATCATTTCCCTCCCAGAAATTAAGCGAGACCCGATCGCACGCACACTCACTCACTCACTCGTCGCCTAGCTAGCTGCTGACACCACCAAACACACACACTAGCTAAGCTCATGGCGTCGCCGAAGAAGGCGAAGCCGCGGGCGAGGCGGCCCCTGCTGCTTCGGCGAGCCATGCTGCATTCCTCCCTCTGCTTCCTCCTCGGCCTCCTCGCCGGCCTGGCCCCCGCGTTCCGCTGGACCCGCGTAGCGTCCACCGCGGCCACCGCCCACGTCTTCCGCGCGCTCCACGCCGTCGACGGCGCCTTCAACCACACCGTGCTCCTGCTCCAGCAGCAGCAGCGGCAGCTGCAGCACGGGCCCGTTGACGTCGCCGTCGCCGTCATCCCCTCGCCGCCGCCAGAGCCGGAGCCGCTGCGGCAGCCGCAGCTGCTGCTGGTGGTGACGGCCACGGAGCGGTCGGACCCGGAGCGGCGCGCCGCGGGGCTCACCCGCGCGGCGCACGCGCTCAGGCTCGTGGCCCCGCCGGTGCTGTGGCTGGTGGTGGAGCGGGTGACGGAGGCCCCGGCCACGGCGCGGCTGCTGCGCGGCACCGGGGTGTCGTACCGGCACCTGACCTACCCGGAGAACTTCACGGCCGACGGCGTCGGCACGGAGAAGGAGCGGCACCACCAGCGGAACGTGGCGCTGGGGCACGTGGAGGAGCACCGCCTGGCCGGTGTCGTGCTCTTCGCCGGCCTCGGCGACGTCTACGACCTCCGCTTCTTCGACCAGCTCAGGCAGATCAGGTGCATGCATTGTCCTGCCTACAAGCTTGGTTAACCTGTTGATTTCATTTATCGATCGATCCTTTGGTAAACTGACTGACAAAGAGTAGTGTAGTAAACTGGTAAGTAAGTTGTGGCGGGTAATCCAGAGTTGCACCCAGCGGTGTCGGTGGAGTCGACAGTAGATGAGCATGAGCCGTAGCAAATAATGTGCATGCAGCATGGGACTGGCCACTCTAGCTAGGCCATATACCATAGTGATCGGTGGTACTAATATGATGCATTAGCTAATAGTACTCCACTAGCTAGCTAGGAATCGAGCAGGGATAGCTAGATGGCATGATGGATGTCACTCAGCAGCACCAGCAGTACTACCATGTTGTCGTGGACGTGCATGTCCATGTGCGCACCATCCTCTGCTTGCTTCAGTGCGCGCCCAAGTGTCGGCAGCAACGCCCAGTCCATGGACGAGTGAACGAATGATTGGCGCCAACTTTAATCTGAATCCATTCATTAGCCGCCCCTGCTGTTACTGTACATCGATGATCACTCTGTCTGACACGTACACTGTGCATGTGTATGGTGCAGGACGTTCGGTGCGTGGCCGGTGGCGACGGTGTCGGAGCGCGAGCGGAAGGCGACGGTGGAAGGGCCGGTGTGCGGCGGCTCGCCGTGGGCGGTCACCGGCTGGTTCTCCACGGCCACGGCGCCGACGGTGAGAGCAGGGCCGCCGGCGGGCACGGTGGACGTGGCGCGCTTCGCGTTCGGCAGCGCCCTGCTCTGGGACCCGCACCGGTGGGACCGCTTCCCCGTCTCCGAGCCCGACGCCTCACAGGTACTGTAATTCCGTAATTGGATTAGCTTAATGTATCCCATTACTGGAGTACACTGTAGCTTAATTTGACAATATTACTTGCACCATTGTGTTTTTTTAACACTGAAGCAATGTTCCATTCATCTTGATTTATTACCAGAGTAACTAGAATCATGGTCGTCATGTGTTGTTTTTCTTCCAGGATTCGATGAAGTTTGTGCAACGATTGGCCGCAGAGGAGTACAACGTGTCGAGAGGAATGCCCGATCCCGATTGCTCGGAGATCATGGTGTGGCGTGCAGATCAGCTCATCGCTACCTAGCTTGCTCCAGATGATCATGAGATGCATACTCCTCCAGTTTAACTAGAACAATCCGACTATACCTACCCACATACATATCTATGCACGTTAATCGCAACATAGCTAAGCAAGTTTTGTTAGCTACCCAGTGCTAGTAGCTCCAAAATACGAGGGCAAAATGATACTCCCTTGATATATAAATATAAGACGTTTTTGCAGTTTAATAAAGATACAGAGGAAGTAATTGGTAATGAAGTAGTTTTCCATGAACAATGTGCTGCATGCATGTATTTCGTCCTGTGCCACTATATATACACATCAGAAAATGATTTACTACGAATAAAAATAATAATTTATTGCCGTATTGGATTCGCCAATCCACGTATGGTAATATAACTCTCCCAAGACTATGCTCGGTCATACTCTAGGCCAAATTATTGTTGTATTTTGTCAATCACGGATCCAATCATTTTGGGGGTTCTCTTTTTCCCTCGCCTATGCATAGCTTTGGTCTTCTGACTTTGCTATTTGTTGGCGTATTTTTATGTATGTGTGTTGCTGTTGGTTGTGTGCATCCTAACTATGCAGAGGCCGGGCGTGTGCTCATTGTGTTTGTATCCTCTTGATGCTCTATTTTGAACCAATAAGATCCATCATTTATCGAAAAAGAAAATAAAAAATACTTTAGGACAAATTATCCCACGTATAGGCCCCCTCTTCTATAGGGGGCTAAGCCATATGTATGAAATGAACACAAACACATATATTTTGTGTTATTCAAACAACATAGCACCATGTGTTTTTTGTTTTGCGTAACACCGTACAGACGCAGATGCTCATTAACACGCATATGAACGGACGCACGCACACCCTTTCCTATGAGCACCTACGAGAGACTATGCCAGCATGTCTTAAGATTGATGAAGTCACCACATGCGTCTCACTATCGACGGGCATGCCACTTGCCACTGAAAGAATAAAGCCGTTAAATCCTGGATTTATTGAATTTTAACAAAAGACCATGGTTGGTTGAGTTGCTAGAGGTCGAAATAAATGACTTTCACTATTTTGTTTGCACAAAGTAGCAACATTAATCGTATTTAAATTTAAGGAAGCAAATGGGATTCCGTTTGTCCACAAATGAGCAATGTTAACAAGTGAGAGGAGGGAATTCCATAGAAATCACTTGTTGACATCTCATAAATTCTAGAATGTCCTCTTAGTTAAACTAAGCTACGCAATACTATTATGAGAACTTTCCTTACGATATTTTTCTAGGGTTGTGCCTTTTAAAACCCCACCACACCCCCATCAGATTGTTTACATATATTAAAATAGGTATAAACCCACTATAATACACCTAAGTGAAAATATATTTTGCATATGGATGTGATCTTTCCATCTAACTGGGTCTTCTTTAGTTTAAAACAAAAAAAAGTATTAAAGACTTCTACTAACAATCAAGCATTTATATAATGATAGAGTATGTGTTGTACGGCACTAAGCTTATAGTTATAATATTGCCAACAATGTTATGCAGTTAATGTTGCTAGACAATAGAAAAAATTAATATTTGTACAATATATGCATTATCAATTAAAACCAAAACATATTTTATATGAGATGTAAGTAAGTAAAAATGTTTAATATAAATATATGACAAATGATTATTTTCATATAATTAAATTGATAAAAATAAGTGTTGCATAGCGTCTACTATTTTGTATTATTGACAGAAACATGTTATCAAACTACTACAAAAAAGATATTATTTATTTGTCTTTACTACTAGTAAGCCTGCACGTGCAAATGCACGTCTCGACTAATATTACAATTATATGTGAGAATTAGTATACATTAAAAGATATTTTGATTTTAGAGACTTTTTTTCAAATTTATCTGGACAACGTCATTTTTTGGTCAAATATTGTCAAAAACAGGACTGGAAATGTACTTTAAAGTTATATTTAAATTTGTGAGGAAAAAATGTCTCACAGATTGATAAGTATATTAGTCTTGATCTTAAAAAGAAAAAATCAAATATTTGTGGACAATTTGTCAAAATTTCACCAAAAATGGGGCTAGAAATGAAATTTGAGGGTATTTTTAATCCCTTTTGGCAAAAATGTATGAAACTTACCTAGAAGGATAATTATAT
Organism: Elymus sibiricus; assembly: GCA_039707655.1. Classification (NCBI taxonomy): domain Eukaryota; kingdom Viridiplantae; phylum Streptophyta; class Magnoliopsida; order Poales; family Poaceae; genus Elymus; species Elymus sibiricus. The sequence continues at coordinate 76,617,972 of CM077666.1, read as the reverse complement.
TATTTTTGATTTTACAAAAAAAATTCAAATTGTTCTGAACTTAACGGTATTTTTTCAAAATTGGGACTAAAAATTAAATTTAACGGTATTTTTAAATCTGTTTGCCAAAAATGTGTGAAACTTGCCCATAATTATCAGCAGTATATCTCTACTACTATTAAACAAGCAAACATACTCTTTCCTAAGCGCACCCGGAAACACGTACACAGGACAACCAAGACAAAATACCACCTCACGATCCAGCCCACCTAATTAGATCTAACCATTAACATTAAAATTAACCCTCACCTGTGTACGTTTGCCAATTTACACGGGCGGACGAAACTCTGCCGCATCTATTGAACCCCTATCGTCCGCGTCCAGAAAAACAACAGGGCAATCAACTAAAAAATATAGGCACGTCCTCCCTGCCGCGGACGCAGCCCTAGCGATTGCGATGGCCATGAGAATCCCCTCGGCGCCGGCGTCCCCGGCGGCCGCACTCGCCGAGCCGTCCTCGGGATCATCCGCCGGGTCCGCTCCCTTGAGCTCTCCAACCTTCCAAGTCCGAAGCCAAGACCTAGCACCCGCAGCAACATCCCCTTATTCCACCTCCCGATTGAGGAAGACCGGGAAGAGGAGGCAGGGGAAGATGGGAATGGGAGGCCGGTCCCGTCGTACGCGGCGAGGGACGAGGGCCTCAAGGCGGCGCTGCGTCGGGAGAAGAAGGCGCGGGAGCCGACGCCCGCGGAGCGGCTGCTGGACCCCGCTGAGCTGGAGCGGCTGCAGCGGGCGGCGCGCGGGATGGGGGACGGGTGGGTGCGGGCCAAAAAGTCCGGGGTGACGGGTGAGGTGGTGGAGGTCGTGCGCAGGGTGTGGGCAGGTGGCCAGGATCCCGCCGGCTGGGCCGTCGAGCCGCTCCGACGGTGCATGGACAAAGCAAGGGAGATCCTTGAGGTAGGTACGTCTTGTTGCCGAATCCTTGATGTGAGTGTTTAATTACTTGCGATTTGACGCAGGCGATGCTTCATATTTTGTTTTCAGTTTTGTCATCCATCTAATTGTGTATATGTGTGGCAGAGAAATATGAGATTCTGATGTAAATGGTCATTAATCATAACTGACAATGCTCGATACATGGGTGAGAGTGGAGTCTGCCTGAGGAAGACGACGCCATTGAAGGGGATGGAGTTCATATTGCAGCCTATCAAATGGTAAAATCTCACCCTTTCGTTTCCTATCCTCTCAGATCTCAATCTTCACCAAAATAAAGCATTGGATTAATGAGCTTTGCAAATCCACCTTGCATAGGTTATAAGACCCGGAAGAAGTGACTAGGCAATTGTGTTGTTATTTTGGTTTAACAGCTTCAAAGGGCACTGAGAATGAACTTTGCATTCTACGAAAATCACTGCTACCTTGCGACCATAATTTACCTTCAGAGCGCAGGAGGTGCCGTCGTCACCGTTCCTGCCGTCCTCCGGCTAGGCCGTCGAGGACCTCCTGCAGTTCTCCCTACGTGCACCGTGGAGGGCACCGAAGGTCTATAACAAATCAATCAGGTGAACCTTGGGTATTCTGTGCTTTGCATGACTAATAGTGCACTTTTGGCACTTGGTGGTGGATCAGAACTTTTTGATCTGCAATTTCATCTACCAACCAATCTTCCTCTGATACATACTAGAAACATTTTTTGGGACAGGAAGAAATTGCTATTCCGGAGTTTAATTAATCATTTGATAATTCCTTTGGGAAATACATGTGATCTGGAGCATGAAAATCATTCTCATATATAGATATAGGAGGAAAGAGGACTGATGTAAGAGTGTGTTTGTTTAGACCTGTATACTTACAAGGAGGTTCATATTTAGACCAAGATTAGAATTTGACTACATGCATAAGTTTGGCTGGTTGAGAAATTTGAATTCACTATCCCTCATAAAGTGTATGTTTCGTGGGGCTTCCAACAATCTAGAATTCTAGCTTTGGGATTATCTTAGGTTGCCGATTACTGTACTGAAAATTTGTAATTAGATATGACACGTACATAAGAATTGTGCAGCAATCTTGTCTTACAAAGTAGGATCAGGAGGGATACTGAAGAAATGAAGATGCAGAGTCTCTGTTTCCTAGGATTACTTCTCATGTTCATGTCGGCTTCCTTGGGCTTTACTTCCTACCACCAGATGCATTAAACTGGACCGTATCAAGAGGTAATGTCATCCCCTTGATTAGAATTGCCTTATTTGTGCTATTTGGTCAGTGTGTGTTTTACGTATGATGTCACTTAGCCTGGAATTAAGGTGGGTTGTGCCTGCCTAGGCACTAGCTCCAGAGATATAGGTTGGAAATCAGAATATATGATTCATTCTTAGAGAAAACTTTACACACAGACTTCATGTGCTCATGTGTCATTTTAACATAATTGCATAGCAATCCAGTAAATTATGTAAGATTCAGTAGGAGGTATTGTAGATGTACTACTATTTCAGTTACATGATTCTATACATCTAAAAAAGGTTACAGATTCTGTAACTGTTGTTGGAGAATATCTCTCGCTGTTCTGTAAAGGTGTGCAATCTCTACTGCGTTCCAATAAAGAGAATTTTACCATACGGAAGGATCCAATGAAGAAACTAATCCTGCTGAGTTCCAATAAATAGATCCTTCGAAGGATCTGCTCTAATACAGCTGCCGTGTATTGGTACAGAGAAATCATATAAACTGGATTCAGTCAGATTTATTTTGTTTCATGACAGAGAAATCATATACCTTTTGCTATTTTGGAACATACATTTATTCTTATTTACTTGTGCAGTTTCGAATGATCCTGCAGTCATCAAACTTGAATACATACTGTTTAAGGCCTTATTTGCAGGTTATTTGCACCTCCTCTCTTTCTTTGTCTGTGCGTCTCTTTCCTCCAATAATAATAGTGAACAACTTTTTCCGGATCAGGTATTACATTGTTACAAATGTATGCTGAAGCTACTCCTTACAGCAAGGAAAAAGAGGATGAATGCTTTCTATCTTCATCAGTTTTGTAGCATGTTCCCACTTGTTATCTCTTTCCTATGGAAATTCTGAAACTAAATGAGTTGGCCTAGAATTAAGGATCTGTGTTCAGGCTTGCTTTTGACATAAGCATTATGTTTATTTTTGAACGGGTAATACCCTTTCTGACACGGACTGTATCATACAGACTGAAGCAGCTTCATATCATTATAGCCCACATTAATTAGTGTGATGCATAAATTATATTTTTTGAGCTAGATGCATACAGTATATGCCAAAGAAAATTGAGACAAATGCGAAAATTACTGCCTGGTAGGAGAACTATGCAGCTATTTACTTCAAATTTTTAATCTCGATGTCTTGCACGAATGCTGAGCGGCTGGTGAAGCGAAGGAAGTTCGCCGTTCCCAGTCTCTGGCACTGCCAACGTCAATATTAGAACTGTTCTACATGAGATTTATTTGTATATATCTTCTATTCACAAATAAGGGCCACTGATCACTAGCAGTTTTGAGGTAACTCCACTAATTAACTTCTATGTCAATATTAGCCTGCAACTTAGCAACAAATGGCACAACTGTGAGGACGCTATGTTATCCTCCCTTACTATTTTGGTGATCACAGGGTATGTGGAACGCACTCCTTTGTATATTTCTTTCCCTGGGAAGTGAAGATTTGTGTTTTTTGATGTCATGTGAGCTGCATTTTGTTTTTGTTAAGAGAATATTAGAACTGGACTATTTGTTTGGACAAAAACGATGGGGGAGCTTCTTATTGTGCAGATACAAACTATTGTAGTAAAAATACAAAAAAGCGACCCACGAGATCTAAGTAGTAACATGGAGTGTGTTCATGCATCAGTTTGCCTTGGTGCAGAGAATATGTGTAAAATGTAAGTTATTTTCCCCGAACTTTAGCCACAATACGATTGTCTAGACGTGCGTTGCACGTGCACATTTACTAGTTAAACAAAAAAATTGGCATCATTTAGGCATTGTTAGGCCACCATGGGTATTCCATAGTTGTTAGCCATTGGAATATATATACCCCCGTTACAACACACGGGAAACTACCTAGTGCTTATAAAGGAATTATGTAATGGGACAGGAATAATGAAAGGCAATTTACCGTCCACTTCAGCAGGTGGCTCCATAGGCTCAAATATTTCAGTGACATCGGACTCTTCAGCATTGTTGTGGCAACCTGGATGAACACCTCCCACACGGTAGAAACAAAGTTGAATATCACATGGCAGGTGCACTAAATTACCACGCGAAACAGAGTTTTTTTTCTCCAAAAATCGAAGATCAACGGACTACAATTGGGACTAATAAAAATACCTGTAAGGTTATATTGTCTTGATGGTTGCGCATGTGTGGCGGGTGTACTTGGTGAGGGGACTGCAGATCCACCTGTTGCCTCAACAATGTTGGATTGGTCAGATAATGGGACAGTGTGGCGTATTCCAATCTTATACGCACGTTTCCTATGCAACACAACTTCTTTTTCTTCCGGCGTCATTCCAACATATTGTTCTCTCATACGCCGCCGTTTGTTCTCAGAAGATGCCTCTGCAACCGATACATGGTTAGAATACTATGTCTGTAAACTCAAAATTCAGTAATGAATCATGCATCAGCATACCTTTCATTTGAACAGAGCGAAGTGAGTTACTTCCAGGCAGAAAGCTTTCTTGTCCATGCGCCCCTTCAGTTACTGACATGTCAAATACCCCGTGAACACCTCTTGCTTGCTGTCGTAAGTGGGATTTGTGTGCAGCCAGTCAATCTGACCATCTGTTTGCATAGATGACCCACTGCATAGCGAGTTTAGCATATGGCTGACGCCAGATTGTTGTGATTTAAGATGACCAATACCTACAGAAAGAGATTGCATCATATGCCATTCATAGTGTTAGAAATTATTTGTTGAAATTACCAGGTGATACTTGGACGTTAGTGGTTGCAACTTTCTTTTCTAGTCGGGCGATCCGGAGCTTCTTGTAGTGCTCTGCTTTCTTCTCGTCTGATAGACGTGCATACCACCCTTGAGCGCTTCGTTTTTTGCGTCCAACAGCTGCATCTTCAGATCGATGGTCGGTATCAGCTGAGGTTGCGGCCGTACATATTAAACCTGGAACAATTGGAAAAGAAACACATTACTTATGATAGCTTAGTCTCTCAGTATAGTAGTCTAGCATAGCCTATCTATAGTAGTCTGTAAAGATAAAGAACGAACCAGTTAAGTTTGAGTTGGTTATGTTGCTCAAAGGGGTTCGTGGCACATCCAGTAATGAAGAATCATGTGTTTGAGACAATTTCTCATGATGCAGCCTTCTTTTCTGCTCTGGCAAACAAGTAAGTCTAAACTCTCAAGTATTGATTGGATTCAGTGAAACAAGTAAACTCTCAAGTCTTGCTTGCATTTAGTACAGCAAGTAAGGGTTTTGCGTATAAAAAGTACATGTAAAAAGATGACAAAAAGGACCTTAGACGCAGCAAATGCTGATGGCTGCCAATGTTCTGAACCTGTAGAAATAAACTATTTGTTGTTAGGGAGGAGGCAAAAAAAGAACATATGAAATATTCTTAGTGAGATTGCATGAATTTTGGATATTAGTGGATCATTGAAAACATCCTCGAAAAGTTCAGAAGGTATTGCGTAGTAATTATGGGAAAGTGCAGATTCCTTACAGCATTTAAAAGGTAATTCCTGTCAACCATATTATATTAAGAGCTTAAAAACTCAAAAATCAGGCTCTAACCCTTTTAATGCTGCGTTTGGCATTGTGGTGGATCATGATAATTCACCTTTTACCGCTCATAAATGTTGGAAAGTTTCAGACATTTCTGTTGAACAGAAATAAACCCGGATCGATGACCTTTCAATAGTTACAATGTGTACATAGGGATAAGCCATAGCCAAAAAAAATAGCAAATTACAAGGAGCTTGCAATAGGAGTAACATAAAGAGCGAGCTGTTGATAGATTCTAAAAGGGAGCAAAACCAAATCTTCCATCATTCTTTCAACTTTCCATCCTCTGTTTGAAACAGTAAATTATAAGTACTGTTTTCTGAACTTTGTTTTCCATCCTCTGTTTGAAAGAGTAAATTATAAGTAGTGTTTTCTGAACTTTGTCCATCTAAGTAGTGTTTTCTGAAGAGTAAACTTACCAAGTGCAGCTACATCACTTGTTCCATCACGGTTGGCAATAATACATGTGCCTTGTGGATGTTCTACAGGTCAAATGGACAAGCCAATGTGGCCACAAAAATTTAAGTGAAGGTATGGCTGACTTCTCCTTAATTTTAGAAATCAGAACATCATGCACTAAAACGACTACTATCGGCTATATACTATATGATGATACAGAAAGAAAAGAAGCAGAAGCATCACTTTCTCTTGTGTGGAAGGATCATATACTGGGCAATCCCATTAATTTCGGAATTTCGAATCACAAGCTGTTGATTAGAGTTGGCCGGCTTGATGGCAAGGGCCTCACCGTACAGGCGGCCGGCGTCGAAGCGGAGGATCGGAGAGCGGCGGCGGAGGCCGAGTTGAGCGGCGCGGCGGCGACGGAGGCCGAGTAGCGGCGGCGGAGGAGGAAGAGGAGCGGGAGATCGGCGGCGCAGGCCGAGTGGAGCGGGCGGCGGCGGGCGATTGGAGCTACGGCCGAGTTTAGGATCGGCGGGCGGTGGACGGCGGTGGAGTGTAGGATCGGAGTGGCGGCGGAGGTCGGGTGGAGCGGGCGGTGTCGGGCGATTGGAGCGACGCACGGGGGGAGCGGGCGAAGGTTGTGCCGCGGGCGTGCGGAGCAGTTTTTTTTTTTTTTTTTGAAGGGGCGGGCATGAGGAGCAGTTTTTTTTTTTAAAAAAAATAAGAAGCAGTTTGTTTGTACGAAGGGGGCGGGTAGGATTAGTCGTTGATGGCTTAGTGGCTTGTTACGTTAAACACGGGAGGCATTTGGGCCTTTTGATCTTGCTGATGGACGGATGAGATGAATTGGATCTGCCCCCTCTCATGCTTTTATAGGGTAGTAGATTAAAGGGGAGTCTGCAGTCGTGATAGTACGTCACGGTCGTTGTATGTCACCACATCATGTCGGCGGCGGCGGCTGCCGCCGCCTTGCCCCAAACGCGTCTGCAACACCTCTTCCTCAAAAACCATTACATATCAATGATTCAGTGTGTTAGTTTTTTAGAAAAAATGATTCAGCGAAAATTACCTGTACATGGCTGGGATGTTGAACAGGAATGAGATGACCGCACCACCCATGATGCCGTTGACGAAAGCATGCTTGATGGCACCAAAACCTATGCCGCTCACTTCTTCTCGCTCTGGTGTGTGCTTCTGTTGCTCCGCGGTCTTCGCCCTTATTTATATGGTACTAGATCGTTGATGGCCCGCGCCCATCTATTTTAAATGTTGTATGATAGTGTTAGATTATTGTGTAAAAACATGGGAGTCCAAATCTAGGAAGAAGTGCAAAGAAAGTAGGAAGACTGAAGTAAAAATATGGAGTCCATATTTCTATATAAACTTAGGGTTTAGGGTTTAGGTCTATCTAGAAAAGAATGAACTAAAAATAATTGAAGCAATTATGTAATGATATAGAAAAATCCACAAACTACAAAAAAAAATGGCCCAAGAGTGGGAGTGAATCTACAATAGTTCAAATCGGAAATGTAATACAAAGAAAGGAGAAAACAAAAAACTAACAAAGAGTGGGCTAGAGGAATTTCCAAAAATCATATTGCGCCAACGAATTAGTAAGTATTTCTTCTTGCACTATAATAAAGCACCAAATTGATTCAAGGATCCATGTCTCAAATTCGTGATCTGCTACACTTCCAAGGCTGAATTGAAATTTAAAATACTTATAGCTAATTGATGGGTCTTGGACGGAACTACATGAAACAACCAAAATAGTTGAATGCCAGAAAATGGAAGTACCTAGCAGAAACAAATGTTGCTATCTTCATTATGAGTCAACTGCAATTTGTGTCTCTTTAGAAACATGCTTTTTATCTGAAAAAATCACACTATTAGCCTAAGAATATTAGTCGTTGATCTCTCTATCCTGGCATTGAGAACAAATGTAATTGAAAAAATACATCAGTTTAGTGATAAAAAATGTGGTCTAGCACCTCAAGAAAAAAGAAGCGACATTAAGGATACATGCAAATATGCAGAAGCAGAAGATAAGGAAGGAGTTGGCGGACATGAGCAAACAAAGGCTATAGGAATAAATAAGGAACCAAGAAGAGAAACACCATGTCGTCTAGTTTCAAGAATGTAAATAACAATTGTTACAATGTTATTTACAAGCCATCTCACATCAAAGTGATCTCTCCAAAAGTAGAATCCTGTCTTGAACAACACTGTAATGTGTATGCAGTTTATAATTCTTATGGAACTTAAAATGAAGTAAATTTGAATTAGAAAGTCAAAAGCAGATTCCAAATTAACTGTTACATCAAATATACAATTAGAAGTAAACTATTCTCTTTTGTGACACTGTTGTTCATTCTATTTCTGCAGAAATTGGGAACTGCCATTGTACTGATTTTATCATTTCATCAGTGCATCAATTCTGTTCATGATGCCCACTCCTTGCAGATTACCATGTCCATCGGTACAAAGAAACTAATGACAATAAACAATAGCATGAGAGATTCGTTGCAGCACGCATGTATCTTGATTCTTGAGACACAAATGAGGAAAGTATTTGAAAAAAAATCTCAACTTTATAGGTATCCAAGAAAATCCAAACAAATCATAGCAGGTAAAATTGTGAGGGAACAACATTTTCTACATAGCAGGCTCATTCTGATTCATCGCTACCCAAAACTAAGCCAACCTAATGTGGTAACTGGAATAACAAAATCACAACTATAATTTCATCAAGTCCATACATATGAACTACAAATAGTACAAAATTCCGCAAATGGCAGTAATCATGTGAAACCACACAAACTCAGGAGATCCAACTACCACATATTTATTTCATTCTAGTTGTATTATTTGTGAAGAAAAATAGTACAAACCCTTCTTAGTTACATCCTTCTAGCAAGATATTTGGCAAAGAAACAACTTTGGCATGCTCATATGAGCAGAGAGGATTAATGCATCAAACATGCACTAATTGGATAGCAGATGGTACAAAGTATAATAAAGAAATTAAACTTCCTTGGGAAAAAAATGTGAAAAGTAAAACTATTATCTATTGGAGAATAGTAGTAATGGATGGCAGTTGCAAGAACCAAAAATAGAAGTCCATGGTGCATCTCCCAAGTCCAAACAGAGTTTTCTCTTGAACTGCAGTTTGAAAGCCCTTCACATCATCCCTGTGTGACGGTCCAATCACTACAATAGCTGAGACATGGACATTGCAGCTACCAACACGGAAACACAAAAAAATTGGGCATTAGAATCGAAGTTAAATATTTATTTTACTCTCTAGCGCAAAATAACATGTATGTCAATATAGGGCATGTAGAGGAAGAGAATTATACTATAGTCTTTAGCAGATATAGTCTAACACAATGTCGGGTGAAATGATAAGAAACTTCTATGCATCTTAGCTCTCTCTCTATATATTTCCGAAACTCAAGCTGACAATCACCAAAAGGCAATATCTTTTGGTTCCCTCACAGATAAAGTTAATTTCCATTCATAAACATTTTTTTTTATCAAAGTAAAGTGTAGTACAATTTTTTTCTAAGAGCTTAACATATCACAAATTTCACTGTCTCTTTTATGCAAGCGGGTGGTAACAACTCGGTCTTGTAAAAAGCAGATTGACCGGCAGCCTTACATAATTCATCATATGCATCATTGCTCATATTTAATCGAGGGGGCCTTTGATTAGTTGATCAGCCAAGAGCACGAGCAAACTCACCCAGTGGAACATGTGCTACATTTATTTAATTACCAACAAACATAGCAGAAAGGGGTGTGCGGTTCACTCAGGTTAATCACGGGTGAACAAAAGAATCATATCTTATAACATGGATAAATCACACGACATTCAGATGGATAGGTAAAATGGACAACACCAGACGTACCTAGAACCCGCCCTTGGCCACACCTCAACAACGGAGCTGGACATCGCAAATCCTCACATCAAGTACCCGTCCAACAGAATCAAAATCCATCCATTTGATAAAGATGAGAGGAAGACACTGCGAAGCATCCGCCTTGTTCCAGTTCAGACCTGCTCTCCTAATCGTCCTCTCAACTTCGCCCGGCATAGACCAATGCAATAGGGCGGAACCAGCTTAGGTGTTTGTTTCGGCCTCTGGAGCAGCAGCCCACAGGATAGCTGGGCTAGATTTTACATAGTGCGGTACAGATGGTTGTACAGATGAGATCTGACAGTCAGAAACTCACAGATCAATAAAACAGACGGCCGAAAACCCAAATCGCTGTGAGGGCAGGGATTATGTGCGGTTATATTGTACTTAATGGCTTCTGCTGAGAGGCCAGTGAACTTTTGATACGGCCTCTCAGTGAGTCTAGTTCTCCTAGCGCATGCATGCAGCGAGCGGACGGCGCACCAAACACTAGTGCGCTGCGGCTCGTACTTCATTATTTGCGTCCGATTCTACTTCTGCGGTCGACGGCGCCCCAATCAGTGGCGGAGCTACGGCAAGGCCAAAGTGGCCATGGCCCGCCCAGGATCTGCATCGGTAGCCCATAAGCCATGTCTATTGGCAGACACCACCTAAGCCCCTAATCCCCTATACGCTCCATTCACTGAGAGAATAAATATTTGTAATTTGCTTTTGTTTCTCACAAAAGAAGTTCAATTTCTCAAGTATTAACTAATGGACAAGTTATGTGTCTCTAGGAAATATTTTATTCATATCGGTATCAAAATTTGTGACAGACCTATACTGTATGAAGGGGGCTGATTGATATTGTCATGCCTATTAAGGTGTGCTTAACACATGCTACTATGTTTGGGGACTAATACCTCTCAAACGTATCTTCTTGTCTGAATACTCTTGCTATGCTTTTGTCGTCTAATTTGCATAATTTGAATAAAAACTAACCGAACTGACGTTGTTTTCAACAGAATCTCCTATGGTGTTATTTTGTGCTGACCCGCAAATTTGCTCCGGCATCTGTCCGTGGACAGGGGGCAGTTCGCGGACACTGATGTCGGAGGCCGCCATCCAACGCTGCTCGCATACATTTCAACCACGGTTCAAACTAACCGGACGAAATTCATGCAAAGCGGGCGGATTTTCATATAAACCGGAAGAGATTCATACAAACAAGTCGATCCAGATGGCAAACCGACTGTTCCCAAGCGGACCCAAGACCGATTTATACATCAGTGCGGGGTTGTTGTTAGGGACAGTGTCCCGATCAGCATCCAAGAATGGAATAAGAAGAAGGACGATGGAGTTTCTTATGTCGACGATAGATGCAAAGATGAGCTTTGGAACTCGCTCATGATAAATTTCAGCCTACCGCCAGAGGAGGATCCAAATAACCCAGTTATACAGCGAAAAGTCAAAAAATGGGCTCTTAAGAAGATGGCAGAACAATTCAAGAACTGGAAGAAAAGATTGAACGAACAGTTTGTCGAGAAAGACGAGACTCCAGAATTCACCGGTCAATATACGAAGATAAAAGATCACTGGCCCGCATTTGTGGCGTACAAGAAATCGGAGAAAGCTAAGAACAGGTCACAGACAAATAAGCTAAATGCTGCAAAGAAGTTGTATCACCATGTTACAGGGTCAGGTGGCTACAAGGTTACCCGGCCTACGTGGGACAAAGCTGAGAACGACCTGCTTGCTAAAGGGATCCAACCAGCGACATTGAACTGGCCCGAACGGGCAAGGACTTGGTTCTTCGGGCATGGGGGAACTTTGGACCCAGAAACAGGGAAGTGTGTTTACACGAAAGAACAACTTCAAACACCCGTCATAAAGATTCAGGAAGCAATCAAGGACGTGCGGGAAGGGAGGTTCCATCCCGACAGAGAGAAGGATGTGCTGTCACGCGCCCTCGGGAATCCTGAACACCCTGGACGAACACGAGGCACATCAGGCTCCGTTCCGTGGGTGCATGGGTTTCCCGACAGCACTGGTTATAGAAGCCGAGGGAGAAAGAAGAAAGAGGAAGCAGACCGGATGCAGAATGTAGAACAAAGATTAGCGTTGCAGGAGAAGAAACTAGAGGAACTTACCAGTCAGCGAGCTACCGGCGCACCATCTCAGCAGCACGAAGATCCTTCATTCGATACTACCCACGAAGCTGCTACCCCACCATCTCAGCGGAAAAGCAGCGTGGCTTCCACGGAGCTCGTTCGGCCTGATATCACGGCTCTTCGCTACCCCGTGGATGATATCACGGAGAGGGAACATTGTGAGCTAATGGCGAAATGCATCAACCTAACCTTGAAGGTAGCGGTCGGCTATGTCTTACCTCCTAGACCTGACGCAACTTTCCATTGCAATCCGATTCCAGATGGCTTTGCTATTGTCGGGGTGGATGAAATTGCCACCGGATTCGAGGGGCTGGAGTTTGAGTACCCTACAGGTGAAGGGGAGACTCATCTGGTAGATGCCGTAAGGACTAGCATTCTATGGAAAAAGGAATACATCGTGCTTCCACAATGGACGCCGCGTCAGCAGACTCAGCCGGAGGAGGCCCCTCAGCAGACTCCTCACAGTCCAGCTCTATCTCCGCTGCCTCAGTCGTCTCCGCCGCGTCACAACACTCCGCCGCCTCAGCTGTCTCCGCCGCCTCAGCGAACTCCGCCGGAGGAGGCCCCTCGGCAGAATCCTCCGCCGCCTCAGCGGACTCCGCCTCCTCTGCCGCGTCAGCTGACTCCGCCTCCTCAGCAACGGCGGAAGAGACCCGCCGCCGCTCCGGCGGCTAGCAATACAACAACGAAGAAATCCAGAGCAGGTCCAAGCGTCAAGAAGGCTCCTGCCAAGTTACCATACGACATGACTGAGGAGGAAAACAACGAGTTCGTGGCTGCCGATGTGAAACGCCAGCTTGCATCGAAACGTCCAGATCCAAAGGAGAAAATAGATTCGGTAAAAGCGAAGCATTGTCTGGATGCCCTTAAGCGACCACCACCGCCTCCGCCGCTATCACACTATGACCGCTGTATTGTAAAGACATTTGATGAAGTGAAAAGGTAGGGAAGTAGCAGAAGTAGCAGTGCTGCAAGAAATGGGAAAACAATTCCCCAGCTCGGCGAACAGGAAAAACAATCGTGCCCCCCGCTCAAGGTGTTTCCCGATATCGCTAATGATCCGGGGGTAGCGGCCGCTCATCCTGATTACACTCTTGGTGATTACTTAGGCGATGAGGTACGGTTCGAAATGGCTGAGGTAGCCTTTAGATACGAGCACGGAAAACCTCTCGTCAGACCTGGGCAGCTCCCGCGTCTATCAACGATGATGCGAAGATTGCATGACTGGTACTTGAAAGCCTGTAAGGAAAGGACCGACAGTATCTACGTGGGAATTAAAGATGAGCACTACTTCAATGGAGTCGAGGCGTTGTACATTGAATTTGAAGAATTATTTCAGTTATACAATCAAGACACCCTCGACAAAACTATCGTCAGTTGCTATTGTCTGTAATTATTTTTTCTGTAATTAAGTCTCTAGCTCAGCTCGTTCATTGCATGTCTAATTATCCTCACACTATATTATGCAGATTGAAGATTCGCGAATGCAGATGAAAAATCTATGACATTGGGTTCATTAATCTAAATACCGTAAATGAATATACGGTACAAAAAAACCCCGATGATACTAAGAAAATCTTGCTAAACGCGTTACTTGGACAACAAAACAAAAGGAAAATACTATTTCCTTACAACTTCAAGTGAGTGTTACTGTCTTGTGCACATTCTGTTTCGCTTACTCGAGGTTAAGTGTAATTGATGAGTTATGCGTGCGCAGGTTCCACTATATTCTGCTAGCCATTCAGCTTGACGCGGGACTAGTAATTGTCTTGGACTCGAGACGTAAAGACCCTAAGGAGTGGGCGGACCTGAGTCAAATGCTCCAGAAGTAAGTTCAATCATTATCGCACCATATCGGCAACTTTCGTTCATTTCCTGATATCAAGTAATCATTTTCTTTGCCGGACAGGGTTTGGAAAAAATTCACCAACCAGGTTAGGGGTGAATGGAAAAAGGAGCTGCGATTTTCACACCCCGAAGTAAGTACTACTAGCTAGCTAGTTCCGCGCATCTCTCATTGATTCTAGCTTCAATACCATTATCATGCTTGATTATCATTTTGATTGAACTCTATTCTCGTAAAGTTCTGGTGGCAGGAACCCGGGAATAATTTATGTGCATACTACGTTTGCGAGTACATTCGCCACCACACCTCTGAGCGGCGCAGATCTGAAGAACAATTTGAAGTACGTAAACAATATTCACATCTTTATTTTATTACCATCAATTGCAGCCGGCGATGTCCTCCTCGTCGTCGGTCTTGCCCCACACCTCGTCTGTCGCCTCGTCGAACTCCTTGTAGGCAGCCTCCAGTTCCGCCTGACACTAGCAGTACCGCCAGCGGTCGAGGCGGATCTCGCCGGCGGAGCGGTAGGACTCGAGCAGCACCGCATGCTCCGCCACGTCCGCGTCCGGCGCGATCGCCCTACCAGCGGCGAGCTACTCCTCTTCCTGCTGGTGCTCCTGGAGGAGCTGGAGGTCGTAGGCCACGTCGGCTTGCGCCTCCCAGAACTGCTCCTCTTGCACCATGTCCATGTAATGGGCACGGGCCTCGTCGATGGTCATGGTGCAATGCACCGGCGAGGGTGGAGCCGGCTCGTCCTCGGACACGTCCTCCATGGGATGTCGTCAGCCTCCGGCTGCCTCCCGGCCTGCCAGCCACCAGCAAGGGTGGCCATCTCCTTCTTCTGCTTCACTGACAGTCCGTCCCAGAGAGCTTTGGAGCGCGAGGAGGCCATGGTGGGAGTGGTGCGGAGAGGAGAAAGGGACCGGAGGATAATGACCGCGGCTATGGCCGGGGCTGCAGTTTATATAGCGGGCGAATGGCAACGGCGGGCGGCAGACGGACGGATGGGTGGCGCCGGAGTAGGTTCCTCGGCAACCGCGTGTCACTAATGTGGGCAGCAGACAGACGGACGACCGTGGTGTCGTTTGAACGCAGAGCAGTCGCGTGCACCGGGAAGCGGCATGGGCGGCGCTCTCTTGGCCGACGCGTCGCTTCAATTCCGGCGCCAGTGAGAGGTCGCGTCCGCTCTGGCCTGGCATGAATGAGGCACTGACGCTCTGGAGGGGCGATGACCGTGTCGGGAGGGAAGCGCGCGCGGGCGAGGGTGGGGGTTTGGGTGGGCAAGCACGGTCAGACACGGGCGTGGCAGCGATCCGGACGCCCGCAACCCCCCCCCCCCCCCCCCAACTTTGTCTTCGGTTTGCTGTAAAAAAAAAACACTTGCGGACCGCTCGGCGGACCGATACAGGGCCTTGTTGGATGACACAACACGTCCGGACCGCGTGCGGGCGGTTTGAGGGTCGGTGTTGGAGATGCCCTAATACTACGCAATAGGTGTTTGTGTTCACATATAATTACTTATACTAGCATAGCACCTGTGTATATCCGCCGATGCACGGAGTATATTCGTGCGTTCGTTAGGTCGCCCCGCTAGATGCCCAAAGTATGTCTAAATTTGCGTATGTTTGAATTTGTTGTTCCATGGCACCGCACATCGCCGAAACTAGGTTGCTAGGAACTGATCTCCGCGCCACACCATGATCTCCGAGCAATCCCGGTTGGGCATCCCCCTCGACTTGTTGTAGTCCTCCGCAGCCAACCGTTGCACAAACTTCACGGAATCCTGAAAAACAAAACAGATGTAGGGTCAGGCAAGACCGGGCCAATGGTACTATGGATTAGTCACTAAGTCACTACTGTATTTGCGCCCTAGTGAATGAAGAACGAGACAAATGGAAGCTAGTGTGGCGGTGCACGCCGCGCATGAATCACGGCTTTGGTTTATGTCCTGACCCGGCCGTTCGTCTTGCCGGCGCACAGCAACAAGTTGACGGGACAAATTTCGCGGCTGCTTTGACGACATGGCCGCCGTCGTCGTGTGCGGAACTGCGGATTAAAATGGGGAAGCTACGTAGTTAATTGAGCACTGTACCTGTGAGGCGTCGGGCTCGGAGACGGGGAAGCTGTCCCACCGGCTCGGGTGCCAGAGCAAGGCGCTGCCGAACGCGAAGCGCGCCACGTCCACCGTGCCGGCCGGCGGCCTGGCGCTCACCGTCGGCGCCCCCGCGGCGTCGGCCGTGGAGAACCACCCGGTGACCGCCCACGGCGAGCCGCCGCACACCGGCCCGTCCACCGTCGCCTTCCGCTCGCGCTCCGACACCGTCGCCACTGGCCACGCGCCGAACGTCCTGCACCATACACATGCACAGTGTACGTGTCAGTGGCACGTACCAAAAGCAACGGCTAATGAATGAGTGAACAGAACTGGTTCAAATTGATTAAAGGTGGCCGTAGCGCCAATCATTCATCCATCCATGTTTCTAGGACTGGACGGCGCTGCCGACACTTGGGCGGGCGCTGAAGCAGAGGAGGCAGAGCATCGGGAGCAGAGCATGGCACGCACATGCATGGACGCATTCGCACGACAACATGGTACACTAGTGCTTGCTGTGACATCCGTCGTGCCATCTAGCTATTCCTGGTCGATTCAATTCAAAGCTGCGTCGTACGCGATCACCATGGTCACCATGGCCACCATGGCCTACTTCCAGTCTCATCTCTCATGCATATTAACTGCTTGTCAACCATCCACTAATGCACCCCCAAACTCCACCGACACCGGCCAAACACTCACTATAACGATTAACGAACAGTGTTCAAGATCAACATCATGCATCCAGCTACTAACTTACTACTCCGATCATGCGGTTCGTAATGGTGGTAGTGCTAAGATCATGCACACTAGTGAAGAGTGCATGCATGATGCATGATCCGATTTCCGATCGATAGAACGAAGTAGCTAAAAGTTTAGTAGGCACGACGCGCGTGCGCACTCACCTGATCTGCCTGAGCTGGTCGAAGAAGCGCAGGTCGTAGACGTCGCCGAGGCCGGCGAAGAGGACGACCCCTTCCAGGCGGTGCTCCTCCACGTGCCCCAGCGCCACGTTCCGCTGGTGGTGCCGCTCCTTCTCCGTGCCGATGCCGTCGGCCGTGAAGTTCTCCGGGTAGGTCAGGTGCCGGTACGCCACCCCGGCGCCGCGCAGCAGCCGCGCCGTGGGCAGGGCCTCCATCGCCCGCTCAACCACCAGCCACAGCACCGGCGGGGGCACGAGCCTGAGCGCGTGCGCGGCGCGCGTCAGCCCCGCGGCCCGCCGCTCCGGGTCGGACCGCTCCGTGGCCGTCACCACCAGCAGCAGCTGCGGCTGCCGCAGCGGCTCCAACGCCGGCGGCCCCGGCGCCGGCGAGGGGAGGACGGCGACGTGGACGCGTCCGTCCCGCAGCCGCCGCTGCTGCTGCCGGAGCAGGAGCACCGTGTGGTCGAAGGCGCCGTCGACGGCGTGGAGCGCGCGGGAGACGTGGGCGGAGGCGGAGGCGGTCCAGCGGGCGGCCGGGGCGAGGCCGGCGAGGAGGCCGAGGAGGAAGCAGAGGGAGGAGTGCAGCATGGCCCGACGGAGCAGCAGCGGCCGCCTCGCCCGCGGCTTCTTGGACTTCTTCGGCGACGCCATGAGCGGCGCCAGCAGGCAGCGGCAGCTTAGCTAGTGATGAGTGTCAGTGTGAGTGAGTGTGATCGGGTGCCGCTTGATTTCTGGGTGGGAAATGATTCCATCCAAGTTGGACTTTGGTCTACTCTGGGATCGTGGATGTATCGGCCAAATCTGGACTGACACGTACACGTGGCCGGCACGCCGGGTTCAGACTTCAGAGCGCGCACTGCACATCCTTTTTTTACTCTGCTGTCCACTAGCAATGCTGCGCATTTCATAGCAGAAAACGAGTTAATCTGTCGGATTTAGCTCGGATGAACGCATGTTTAATCATAACCTCCAATTCAAATAGTATAGGAGGATAGTGATGCAAGGTATACGCCAGTCTAGTCACCGTCCCCCGCCGTGCACTCAGGGGCAAATGGTGCGATCCATGCTCCCCCGTCGGTGATTCAATTTTGTCCGTCGACCTCCTTGTCAGTCGTTGGGGTACTTGGCCATCATACAGCAGTACCGATCGAGTACGGACGTGGTACTGGTAGCGACACTGTGCCTGCAATCAATGCACGCTTTTGATCCTGTTTGGTTGTCGGTTTGATCGGCGACTTGGTTTACTTCTTCTGTAGTACAACCTCTGTACCAACCAAAATGTAAGACGTTTTTTGGTTTTGCTAGGGCATAAAAAAGTCTTACATTTTGTAACGGAGTGAGTAGAAAGGAAGCTATTCACTCTGCCAATCTTTTTTTACAGAAAGCTAACCTGGTCATGCAGATAGATAGACAGTGGCATCTTCAGTTGATGCCAAGAGGAGAGATTGACATCATACATGGCTTGCTTTCATTCCTTATCGAATGAACCAAACAGGATTCAGTTTCAGAAAACTCGACTGAACATATCAGCAGGAACAATACAGCGTACGGTATCCAAGGGATGACGGGAAGCAGAAGAAGAATTTTCTTTTCCGTGCCCCGTAGAAATAGATCTGCTGTCAGATGTCTGAACTTTCTATTTCTCTATTATATATCAATTTATGTGTGAGAATCTCCATCGCTTGGGGATGTAGCTCAGATGGTAGAGCGCTCGCTTAGCATGCGAGAGGTATGGGGATCGATACCCCACTTCTCCAAAACCAAAATAGTTTTTGTTTCTGTTTTATTATGCTCAACTTTTTTTTTTTTGGATGCTATCGCTTAACTTCGAGATCAAGCAGCGAGTAGCAACTACCCTCTTTGTCATCTTTTTATCAATCAGGATAAAAGAGAGCTCATCTTATTATCAATCAGGGTAAAAGAGAGAGCTCATCTTATTACCTATTAGGGTAAAAGAGAGCTCCCAGCAAAACTTCGTGATGCTCAACTTTTTTTTTTTTGGATGCTATCGCTTAACTTCGAGATCAAGCAGCGAGTAGCAACTACCCTCTTTGTCATCTTTTTATCAATCAGGATAAAAGAGAGCTCATCTTATTATCAATCAGGGTAAAAGAGAGAGCTCATCTTATTACCTATTAGGGTAAAAGAGAGCTCCCAGCAAAACTTCGTGATGCTCAACTTTTTTTTTTTTGGATGCTATCGCTTAACTTCGAGATCAAGCAGCGAGTAGCAACTACCCTCTTTGTCATCTTTTTATCAATCAGGATAAAAGAGAGCTCATCTTATTATCAATCAGGGTAAAAGAGAGAGCTCATCTTATTACCTATTAGGGTAAAAGAGAGCTCCCAGCAAAACTTCGTGATGCTATCGCAAAAATCAACATCCTGAATCAGAGGCTTCCTGTGGGTTTTAAGCGAGATGTAGAGTGGATTGGATACACACTAAACCTGAACCATGGACAGCATTACTTCACTGCCCTTCTTAATCTGCCGTCCACGCACACCGGAATAGCACAAATGAAGCTTCATCTGGTCAGGGGGGAGCACTGGCGGCCACCCTTATGGCGGGTGCGGTTCTCGGACTGGACACCACATAGATACCGCACCATTCCTGGAGGCCATCTTGTCAATCTTGAGCCACCGTTTCAATTTATTCGGCGTTCTTCTTCAATTAATCCAAGTACACAATGACATGTATTTATATGTTGAGTTCAAGAAACAAAATAATAGGAGGAAGAAAATCTTTATTCGAATTTGAAGGTTACTTTCTTCGAAGTATTAAAACTCACGACAAAGTTGGACACTTTCATCACCAAAATTCAGTGTACTCAAGGGTATAGCGATTGTTATGTTCGGCGGCTGGCAAGTTGGTCACGTGGGACGGCCAAAACATCACCACTATTGGTCGCACGGCACTCGTCAAGTCGGTCATCTCTTCCCAAGCAATTTACTCAATCACGCCTCTCATTGTGCCGCCAAGCACGCTCAACAGCCTCAATAAGTTGGAGAGGGCGTTCCTGTGGTCCGGCGCGGACAAGACAACGGGAGCCAAATGCAAAGTGAACTGGAAAATGGTCTGTAGGCCAAAGGAGTATGGGGGTCTAGGGGTACTCAACACCGACAAGTTTGCGCGTGCTTTACGTCTTCGATGGCTGTGGTACGAATGGAAGGCTACCCACAAGCCTTGGGTGGGTTTTGGTAACCCTTGCACTGACGACGACCTCGAGTTTTTCTACGCCTCTACAACTATCACCGTTGGTGACGGCGCAAAGACGCCGTTCTGGGACTCTCCTTGGCTGCTTGGGCGGAAGCCCAAGGATATTGCACCGTTAATCTTTGAGGCCTCAAGGAGAAAAAATTGGAAGGTGCGGTAGGCTCTCAAGGGAAATGCTTGGATTCTCAAAATCAATCCCAACACCGTTGTCACCGTTGGTCACATTCGCGAATTCTTCACTCTTTGGATGCTTGTCCATGACTTCCACCTTGATGGGCAAGCCGAAGATGATATCATTTGGAAGCACGCGAATGATGGGATCTACTCGGCGGCCACCGCGTATAAGGCTCAATTCCTTGGTTTGATTCTCTCACCCATGGATCACATAGTTTGGAAGGCTTGCCCCCCCCCCCCTCGCTTGGTTAGCTATACAAGATCGTATTTGGACCGCCGATCGGTTGGGGAGGCGTGGTTGGGCAAACTGTGGCCTTTGCCAACTATGCAAGAGAGAACAAGAAACAGGGCCACACCTCTTCTTCAAGTGTCGGTACACGCTTAGGCTTAGGAGAGCTATCATCGAGAAGCTTGGGCTACATCACGTCAACACCTCCGAGTGGCATCTTGATGAATCCGTCAACGCGTGGTGGGACAAACGGACCGATAACCGAAACCCAAACCGGCATGCCATGACCTCCCTCACCATGCTCATCTCATGGACCGTTTGGAACGAGC
Organism: Elymus sibiricus; assembly: GCA_039707655.1. Lineage (NCBI taxonomy): Eukaryota > Viridiplantae > Streptophyta > Magnoliopsida > Poales > Poaceae > Elymus > Elymus sibiricus. The sequence goes on along the minus strand of CM077666.1, from coordinate 76,596,946 downwards.
GGAATGCCAGAGTATTTCGCCAAAAATTTGCACCACCGCCTGTTCTCCTTGGATCCATTCTTGAAGAAGCAAAGTTATGGGTTACTGCCGACGCAAAAAAACTTGGGACTGTAATTTTGTGTGAGTAATTGTCATGCCGTTTGCGTGGGGTGTTATGTAAAACTCTAAACTCTATTCTCTCCTTATTTAATAGATGAGGCAAATCTTATGCCTCCGTTTCGAAAAGATTTTTTTTTTCCTAATAGTAGATCCATAAAAGCATGATAGGATACTGCATTTTAGTCTACTGTAAAAGCAACCCCAAGAAAACCAGCATGGTGAGAGTAATGCGCGTTGGACGATCTGGTGTTTAATTATGCTTGAACAGATTTCTGCTACCTCGTGTCATAGTTTAACCAGATGATGAGCAATCGACATGACTACACGAGGACTACTCGGTGGTGTGGCCTGAATGTGAATAATCAGCACAAGTTGCTTGCTTCAGGAGACTACTGTCAGTCCAGTAACACAGACTCAATAACTATTTATCTATCACCAACCCAACTTTTGAGACTGTTATGACCGTTGCCGAATGATTTCTCTTATCCCTGTCAATTGTGGCCCAATATCGGTGGTTGTCCCAGAGAATCTGTGTTGCAGCTTCTTTTGTTCCCCGATATTTTCTAGTCTTTCTATATGAAGTTACGTGTGTACAGTTTTGCTCCCTGTCGTTTAGTAAGTCGTTGAAGTTCATCAGCTGTGATGTTCCTCTTTTTTCCCAATGGGAGAAAACAATGCATCAAATGATTTTCTTTTGTAGAAGATCACAGTTTTAGGATCTTTTGAGCAGTTAAAGGTACTCTTGTGTGATAAGGAGTGTATTTACGGAAAATGCCAGCCGAGCTCCAGTGAGCTCGTTTTCAAAATTTATTTTTTCGGAGCCCGAAAAATTCCAAATTTATTTGTGAACACAAGTGCACATGTATACTACGTATGTGCAAAATTTCACGGCATTATACTTTTACATGTGGCGTACAGAAAAAAGACAAATATGCATTTTTAAACGGGCCTTTTATTTTTGTTATTGGGCCAGAATTTTGTTTTTTTTGTACAGCCTACAAATCACAACAATTTTCGACGAAATTCAACACGTTCCTGCGGAATACATATATGTTTCCATGGATTTTTTTTCAGAATTTTTTGAAACTTTTAAATATGCTTTTTGATATTTTCAAAATAAAGAGCTCACTGGAGCTCGGCCTCCAAAAATCCGCGTCCGTGTATTTAAGGGTATAGCGATTGTGAAAGGAAGCTATTCACTAGCCTAGTATATTCCTAGAGAAAGCTAACTTGTTAGTGCTGATAAGACATTAGCATCTTGAATTGATGCTAGGCTTTCGTCCATGGTTCTTTTTTTTTCTGTGGTCTGCAAAATACTTTTTCCGTCCGAAATTACTTGTCGCTCAAATGGATGTATGTAGCACTGAAATACGTCTAGATATATCAATTTCAGCGACAACTAATTCCGGACGGAGGCAGTAGATCTGGACACTGAACGTTGTGTTTTTGTTTCAATATATAACACTTGGTTGTTGAAAGAATTACCACCTGGGGATGTAGCTCAGATGGTAGAGCGCTCGCTTAGCATGCGAGAGGTATGGGGATCGATACCCCACTTCTCCAAATATTTTTCTTTTCTGTTCTGCTAGGCTGAATCTTTCTTTTTTAAAGATGCTAGGGCTTAACTTCGAGATCAAAGCAGCAGGTAGCAACTACCCTCTTTGTCATCTTTTTGTCAAAAATCAGGGTAAAAGAGAGCACCAAACTGGGTTGTCTTCCTGCAAAAACTTAGTGATTCTATCGCAAAAATCAACATCATGGATCAGATCAAATGCTTCATTTCCTATTGGTTCTGAAGTACATGAACAGGGACTGGACTGCATACCCTCTGAACCTGAACCACGGACAACATTACTTCACTGCTCTTAATCTGTCGCCCACGCACGCTGGAGTAGCACAAAGCCACAAATGAAGCTTCATCAGGTCACCGGGAGCACCTACGGTCACCCTCATGGCGGGTGCGGTTCTCGGACCGACACCGCCTAGATACTGTACCATTCATGGAGGCCATCCTATCAGTCTCGAGCCTCCATTTCCGTTTATTAGACTTGGTTGTATTCTGGGAAGAAAAACTTGGTTAATGGGTAATTTTTTTCAGCAGACTACCCGGTGGTCTGACCTGAATCTGAATGATTAAATCTCACGACACAATTGCAAAATAAGTTGGAAGTGGTGTTTAATTATGCTTGAACAGCAATTGACATGAGACTTCTACTCGGTGGTCTGGCCTGAATCTGAATAATCAACACAAGCTGCTTGCTTCAGGAGACTACTGTCGGTTCAGGAACAGACTCGATAACTATTTATCTCCTCCAAACCAACCTGTATTTCTGAACACACAACTAGCATATAGGAGTACATATTTATCTATCACCAACCCACCTTTTGAGACTGTTATTAGCGAAATAAAATACAGTTGTGACGTGTTTCTCCCGTTGCTGAATGATTTCTCTTATTCCTGTCAACTGTAGCCCAATGCTTGGTGGTTGTCCCAAGAATCTGTGGTGCAGCTTCTTATGCCCCCTGACATTTTCTAGTCTCTTTATATGAGGTTGCTTATATACAGTTTTGCTCCCTTCATGACGATTACTTCTGTAACTCTTAGTTAGGTGCACTGGACCTGCTCCAGTGAACAAGGATCCGTCGTTAGTAGTACGCCGTCCCTGTCAACTGTAGCCCAATGCTTGGTGGTTGTCCCAAGAAACCGTATAAATGGAAAGGAAAGGTGTTTTTACATTTGAAACCTTATGGTTCCGTAGTATTTTCTTTTGAAAGGATATTTAATTACTTATACATCCTGGACGTATACGTATTTTTTGTAGCTTTCATGCTTTAATATCAATGAATTGACATGTTTTTTTATGATTATTTGGACTAACGTATTAGTAAATTTCCCTACGTCAGTTCCTATTTTTCAGTGTTTTTGTTTTCAGGGAAACATTTTTTTCAGGAAAAAAAATACGAGAGGTGTTTTTGGACATGAGAAGACCTTGTGCCAGAAGACCGGGCCTGGATGGGCCCCAAGGGGCCAAATCCCGCACTGAGGAGTCTGGGTCCACCACGCACCCTGGGTGCCTCTCCAGTGCCCATGGTCCTTAGATACCTCAAGAACCTCAGTCAAATTTATTGCGTATTATTCCTTGAGGTGGAGGCGCCCCCGACTTAATCGTGCACTAACCATACACGCAAATGCACACGATCAAGCCTAAGGACTCACGGAAAGATATCACAACATAACTCTAAACACAAATAAAAATCATACAAGCTTTATATTACAAGCCAGGCGTCTCGAGGGCTCGAATACATAAGCTCGAGTCATACAAGCATCAGCGGAAGCATTAGTATCTGAGTACAGACATATAGTTAAACAAGTCTGCCTTAAGAAGGTTGAGCAAAACAACGACACTAGATCAAAAAGGCGCAGGCCTCCTGCCTGGGAGTCTCCTATCTACTCCTGGTCGTCGGTCTCCACGTAGTAGTAGGCTCCACCAGAGGGATAGTAGTAGTCGTCGACTGGGGTAGCTGGCTCCTGGGCTCCGTCATCTGGTCGCAGCAATCGGGTATGGGGAAAAAGAGGTAGCAAAGCAACCGTGAGTACTCATCCAAAGTACTCGCAAGACTTACATCAGAACTATGCTAAGTATGCATCGGTATCAAATGAAGGGGCTGTATCTGTGGACTAGACTGCAGAAATGCCAGAATAGAGGGGAAGGCCTAGCCTAACGAAGACTAGCAACTTGCAGCGTCTTGCAGCATTAGAAGAGTGCAGATTAGCATATAATAAAGCAATAATTATTTAATAGCAATGCCCAGAGATCCTTCCTCGACTCCCTGCGAGAAAGCAATCCCGGAGCCAACATATTATTAACCTCACAAACATCCAGTTTTAGTTGTATTAGATCGGGATACAACTCTGAGCGTCCGTTACCGTGGACACGGCTATTCGAATAGATATACTTCCCTGCAGGGGTGCACCAACTTACCCAACACGCTCGATTAACTCTGGCCGGACACACTTTTATCGGGTCAAGTCCGGCCTTGGCTGATCGACACACGGTAGTCCTACCTAGGCTCAACAGAGAGGCCAGCACGCCGGTCTAACTCCTAAATGCGAAGGGGTCATGGGCCAATCGTCCATTGCACTCCTGTGCGTTGCGAACGCGGCCGGTGAGCAGACCTAGCCCCCTTAATACAAGCGCAGGCTTTCCCAGTCCAACTCGGCGCGCGCCGCTCAATTGCTGATGTCTGAGAGGTTTCGGAAGAATCGTACGACGCCGAGTGCCCATACTTATTCTCGCGTGGTGGTTAGGGCGAAAAGGCCAGAGGCCTACTCAGATCACATATCCTAACCCATTAGTGTGTTGGGAGCTCGCGGAAACGAGCAGCGATCCACGATCTGTGGTCCCGTCGCCCCGTCTCGTGGACTTATGGCAAGGGCCAGGAATGCCTGGCAGTGCCACATAATTATCTCACGAGTACCCTCACGGTCAACCCGACTCCACATCTCTCGCGGGTACCCCTCGGGGTCAACCCGACTTCCACAAGTTTCTGAAGTAAAGGCAAAGTATCCGTGTGTCCATACATCAAGGAGAAATCCGAGGAATCACCCTCGTTGGATTCCCACTAGATGTATCCGTCAAGGTGAACTCGGAGGAATCACCCTCGATGAGTTCACACTTGAGGGGTTGCACGACAGAGGCTTCATCGGAGGTGGTGAAAGAGGAATCACCCTCGATAACCCACAACGGACTAGCAACGCTACAGAGATATCATCAGGAGTGAGGTAGGAGGTATCACCCTCGGCACTCGATAGTAGCTCTGCAGAGTCGTACAACTAAGGGGTGTGCGGTGCTGTGTCGGTCTCTGCACATCGATCACATTGATCGGGGCACCGGTAACAAAGCGAGGCAACAAGGACAAGGGTGAGGGGTCACTGATGGATTACTAACCAACCTATACTAAGCATTTAGGATAGTAGGTAATGTTGGGGAACGTTGCATGGGAAACAAAAAATTTCCTACGCACACGCAAGATCTATCCATGGTGATGAGCATCTACGAGAGGGAGAGTGAATCTACATACCCTTGTAGATCGCTAAGCGGAAGCGTTAAGAAACGCGGTTGATGTAGTCGAACGTCTTCGCGATCCAAATCGCAAGTCGTCCCTCGATCCAAACACGATCTAGCGCCGAACGGACGGCACCTCCGCGTTCAACACACGTACGGCTTGATGACGCCTTCACCTCCTCGATCCAGCGAGCGATGGTGAAGTAGTGGATGAGTTCCGGCAGCACGACGGCGTGGTGATGGTGGTGAGGAACAATCTCTACAGGGCTTCGCCAAGCACTACGGAGATTGTGACGGGAGGAACTAGAGGGTTTAGGGTTGCCGGCACACGGCTTGGGGAAATCTTGATGTATCCCGTGTGCTAGACCTGCCCCTCTATTTATATGTTGAGCCCTGGGGTCTAAACTTGGAGAAAAAGCCTCCACAAGGTCGGTTTTGCCCGCACAAGGTCGGTTTGGCCCGTACGGAAAGAGTCCCACTCGGATTCCAGCAGTACCGCGTACAAGCGGTAGTACTGCTTGAGCGGTAGTACCGCTTCACACAAGCGGTAGTACCGCTTACGCGGTAGTACCGCTTCACACAAGCGGTAGTATCGCTTACGCGGTAGCACTGCCTTACCAGCGGTAGTACCGCTTAAGGCAGCAGCAAAACTTCCTTTTGCACTTTCCAATACCTCGTGGGCTTTACCCCTTTGGCCCATATAAAGTGTTGCTGCACCCGAACACTTCGGTAAACACCCGGAACCCCTTCCGGTGAATTCCGGAACCCTTCCGGAGATCAAAACACTATTATCACATATATCAATCTTTACCTCCGGACTCTTCCGGAGATCCTTGTCATGTCCGGGATCTTATCCGGGACTCCGAACAACCTTCGGTCACCAACACAATAACTCAACTATACTAATCGTCACCAAACGTTAAGTGTGTAGACCCTGCGGGTTCGAGAACTATGTAGACATGACCGAGACACCTCTACGGTCAATAACCAATAGCGGGACCTGGATGCCCATATTGGTTCCTACATATTCTACGAAGATCTATATCGGTCGAACCTCTATGTCAAGGATTCAGTTAATCCCGTATGCTGTTCCCTTTGTTCTTCGGTATGTTACTTGCCCGATATTCGATCGTCGGTATCTCTATACCTAGTTCAATCTCGTTATCGGCAAGTCTCTTTACTCGTTCCGTAATACAAGATCTCGTGGCTAACACTTTAGTCACATTGCTTGCAAGGCTCATTGTGATGTTGTATTACCGAGTGGGCCCTGAGATACCTCTCCGTCACACGGAGTAACAAATCCCAGTCTTGATCCATGCCAACCCAACAGACACCCTCGGAGATACCTGTAGAGCACCTTTATAGTCACCCAGTTACGTTGTGACGTTTGATACACACAAGGCACTCCTACGGTGTCAGTGAATTGCATGATCTCATGGTCATAGGAACAGATACTTGACATGCAGAAAACAATAGCAATAAACTGACACGATCATATGCTACGTTTATAGTTTGGGTCTTGTCCATCACATCATTCTCCTAATGATGTGATCCCGTTATCAAATGACATCTCATGTCCATGGCTAGGAAACCTTCACCATCTTTTGATCAACGAGCTAGTTAACTAGAGGCTTACTAGGGACACAGTGTTGTCTATGTACCCACACATGTATTTGAGTTTCCAATCAATACAATTATAGCATGGATAATAAACGATTATCATGAACAAGGAAATATAATAATAACCAATTTATTATTGCCTCTAGGGCATATTTCCAACAGGTAAGGTATCAACAGCAATTACAAAAATAGGCTATGCATCAGAATAGGAGCAATCAATTACAGTAGCAAAATCTAATGCAAGCATGTGGGGGAAAGAATAGGCGATATAGGAATGATCAAAGGGGTTTTGCTTACCTGGAAGCTCTGCGATGAAAGAGGGGTCGTCGGGGGTGTAGCAGTCCTCAGGGGCAGCATCGATCACGGGGTCTACCGGAGAGAAGAGGGGGAAGAAACAATAAATACAAAGCAAACAAATGCAACACAGATGCATGGCATGGCAATATGTTGTGCTGGTGGTGACCTAATGCAGCACTACACGTTGCAGACGGAGCGGGAAAATATCGGGGGGATATTTTCCCGGCTTTAGGTGATTATCGGTATATGGATCCGGAGGGGAAGATTCCATGTTCACCTAGTTAGGAGTGATGGTCAAGCATTTTGACCACATATTCGGATTTGTCTCATTTTTCTGATCGACTTTCATGTAGAAATTTTTTTCATCCGAGCTACGGTTTATTTTCTATGATTTTTCGAAGTTTTAAATCATTTTCTGGAAATTACTGGAATTAATTTAAATATTAAATTCGAATTTAAACAGTGAAATACTTTTTATACTCAGACTGAGCCAGCCACAGTCAATGACATGTGGGGCCAGTCAAAGCCCAGTCAGCAGTCAACACTGACAGTTGACTGGTCAAACTGACATGTGGGTTCCCTCTGTCATAGACTATAGTTTTAAACAGTGGATTAAATTAACTGATTAATCTAATTAGCTAGTGGGACCCACTGCCAGTGACACAGTTTAATTCACAGATTAATTAACAGATTAATTATTTATAAAAAACGTTTAATTAGTGAGGGGGCCACCTGTCAGTGGTTGGGGCTGCCCAGTTAGCAGAGTTGACCAGGTCAACTCGTCCAACTGGGCCCCTGGGACCCACTGGCAGTGACCCAGAGTTGGGCCCCAGGGCGTCCACGTCAGCGCGCGGCCGGCGTTCAGCCGCCAGCGCCAGAAAACACGGCGGCGCGCGTCGGCCAGCGGCGGAAATCGGCTACAGAGGGTCTCCGGACCCGCGTTTGGGCTCGTTCGGCTGCGGGCGTTCTCGCGCGTCTAACGGCGGCGGTCGCGGGGGCTGAAGTGGCCGGAGTTGGGCGCAACGACGACGGCAGGCGGCGCCGGAGCTCGGGGCTTCGCGGGATCGGCGCCAGAGCGCGTGGGCGAGCAAGCTAAGCAGCAAGGCAGCGGCTACGGGGCTCCAGGAGCGCGCTAAGGCGGACGGGCGAGGCCGTAGTGGCTCGGGAGCGTGGTGCTCGCAGCCATGGCGGCGGCCGGAGCACGGCTCCGACGGGAGCTACTGGCGGGTGCGCGAGAGCACAGGGAGAGAGGGAGAGGGACACGGTGCTCACGGCGAGGCTGTAGGGGATGGCAGCGGGCTCGGGGAGGCTTGGAGATGACGAGCCGATGCGGTGGAGATCCCGCGGCCGGAGGTGGAAGACGATGGCGTTCTGGCGAAGGAGACGCCCCCAGCTCCAGCTGGTGGTCAAGGAAGAAGAGGGAGTGGCCGGCGGAGCTCCTGGACAGGTCGCGGAGGCGCAGGGACGGCGGTGGCCGCGAGGTCTACGGAGAGGAGGCCATGGCTGCGCTCGGGAGATGTGGGAGAGAGCGAGGGAGGGGAAAGGAGGTGCGCTAGGGTTCGCCAGGGGGGGCGAGGAGGGGTCCTTATCCCCTCCACGAGCTCTGTAACGGCGCGCTGTCGTGCGGGAGAGAGGGGGGGGGGGCTGGCGCGGCGAGCGCTCGCACGGCGACAGCGAGCGGGGGTGAACAGGAGGAGGAAGACGACAGGGGAGTTGGGCCGGGCCGGCTACTGTGGACTTGAAGCCCACAAGCACAGTAACTGCTAGTCCTTTCCCCTTTTTCTTTTCTGTTTATTCAAAACAACCACTGTTTGCATTTAATTTATCCATCAAATGACTTTGCAAAATTGTGGAGCTGGTCAAAACAAATAGTAGGGAGTATTGTGCACTGCCACAAAAAGTTTGGGAGAGATTTGAATCCATTTGAATTTTTTTCATAATTGGAATTGCATTTAAAATGCTGTTTAAGCACTGTTTTAATTGCCCTAGTCCACATTTAGCTTGATGGTGATGTTGTTTTCCTGAACAAATATTTGTTAGGGAATATTTGCTAAATGATGAACTATTTTCCAGAAATTTTTGAGCAACTTCAAATTTCATTTATAATTTGAATTGAATTCTGTGGTGGAATTTGAAATGAGATATGAATCAAAGATGATTAAGCTTTGCAAAACAAAGTGGCTTGGCTTAATCATGAGGGATAACTGTAGTGCATTACCCAGGGGTGTTACAACACGGCTAGAGGCGAGTGAACAAGCGACGTCACAACCGCCTGTACATAAATATGATATCATTACAACACATATTGCACGTAAGACTGTATCCATTAATTGTAATAAAGGGTAACAAAACCTCGTGTGAAATACAATACCACTCATCATTATAGCCTGAAATATGAGCACAACCAAAATAACTAGTGAACATTGTTGCCTCGGTTTACAAAGGAAACTAGATGCCCCATTAACGGGATCATTATCCATCACTCTTACGGTGCGGTCCTACTCGCCTCTTGGAATTTGTGGCTAAGTGTGTAAGCACGGAATATGGAGAGGTAAAAAAGTTTGAAGGGCATCAGGCTCCTTATGAGATGGTGCCAACATTTGTTGGAGTCATAGTTACTTTTAGGCAATTAGCTAGGAGGAATTTGCATTCTAGCCATTCGTTATATTGCGGCGTATAACTTTGTATCCACGAGCAACTCATAGCTATTTGTAATCATGTTTCACATAATTTGTCGACTTGCAGCATGTAATTTTCCATGAGCAACTTATATAGCTAACTATAATCATGTGGTACATCCCAATAAAGCTCCCTCTTGCTAGATTTTTTTAGTGGGAGATCAATCGATGTTTTTTTATCGTAATCGATGGTTTCCTGATATTGGAGTTCAAAACCAGATGATTGCATTCAGTGAGGAAGAGAATAGAACCTCCCTCCATTTCATTTTTACAAACTTTATAGGGGTCCACAAGCCATTGAACGAAGTAGCTCGTAGGCTACATGCCGTCGTGGGATGCAATCCATGAGGGGTGACGATGTAACCTAAACTCAAGATTTTACATGGACATGCTACATGTTGGTTTGCACCTTATTCATTGCCTTCGTCATTGTTGACGGATGCCCTCGTGGATAAGGGTAGAGCCAATATTAGCATTGAAGCTACCTGACCCAGTAAAGTTAGATAAATTAGATAATAAATTTAGTGTAAAACATCTTGTAATAAATATGGCATCATTACAATATTTTTATGGGGTCATGGTCTGTTATACCATGACATGCTTTGTTTGGACGAGGTATGGACATAAAGGAGAAATAAAGGCATGCCACGTAAGACCATATCTGTGAGTTAATAAAGGGTAACAAATCTTCGTGTGGAATGCCATATTACTCCCCATTATAGTTTTAAAAAGAGCATGGCCAAAATAATAAGTGAACATTGTGAAGTAAATTAGATGCCCCGTCGTCGAGATCATTATACGTAACTCTTATGGACATTATTGCCTAATTTGTGAAGAAAACTACTGGCCTCTTGGAATTTTGTGGCTAAGTGCAAAAACGGAGTATGAAGAGGTAATTGTAGTTAAGAGGGCATCATGTTGAAGTCACCATTTGACTAGATTGTACAAACTGAATTGGACAGATAGACAAATGCTTAGCCACGTGTTTTGATGAGATGAAGAGGCTTCTCTAGTTGATCCCGACTTCCCTGATAATAAAGACGAAGATATGATTCACAGGAGTTACTCACACTTTAATCGCAACTAGGAAGGAGGGATTTGCATTCGTGTGGTTTGTCGCCTTGCGACGTATAACTTTGTTCCGAAATAATGTTTCACATGGTTTGTCGACTTGCAATGTGTAACTGTATCCATGAGAAACATATATAGCTGATTACGTCGTGTAACACAAGCCATTGAATGGAGTAGCTCATAGACCACGTGCCGCTATGGGGTGCCATCCACGAGTGGTGGCAGTGTCCCCTAAGCTCAAAGGACACTTTACATGGACATGATATTTTGGCATCCAAGTGTCATGCAACACAAGTGATGTTCACGACATCAAAATCCCCGTGTCACTTTGCACCTCATTTCATGCCTTCGTCATTGGTGACGGATGCCCTTGTGGATAAGGATAGAGCCTATACTAGCATTGGAATTGCCAAGCCCATTAAAATTAGATAATAGAATTAGTACAACCACATTGTTTTTGTGGGTCATGGTCCGTCATACAATGATGTCATTTTAACTAGAGAATACATGCATTGTTAGGTGGGATGTGGATAGAAAGGTGAAATAAAGGCATACCACACATGCCCGTATCCATTAGTGATAATAAAGGGCAACACAGTTATAATTAAAGGGTAACAAAAACCTTGTGTGAAATGCGATATTACCCCTCATTACGTCACTGGGATTATTATGCATAACTGTCGTGGTGGGCCCTACCATCCTCTTAGAATTTTGTGGCTAAGTGTGCAAGAACATAGCATGAAGAGGCAGTGGCGGATCCAGGAATTGAACTTACCCGGGGCGAAATTTTAAGGTATAAATTTTTTGATTGACAAATGCAAGTCCGCTGAACCAAATCTCATAAAATTCAATTCAAATATTAAGCTAGATGCATTAGAAAATTAACATAACTAATGATTAACAGTTCGAGATTCTCGACAAGTAGGTGATGGAACCACCAAAAATCACAAAATATAACATAAACATCACAGAGAACTACTAACATGAACTCCTGATGCTTGAATCATTCATTCCATGGCCCAAAACGTCACAGAGAACTACTAACATGGACTACTAACATAAACGTCAAATTATTTACCCTGAGTTGTTAGTATACGAGGAGGGTTTGGTACATGGCCTCTACGATCTCTCAAGCTGTGAAAATGTTCTATAATCTTCTTGTCATCAATTACGTCATCAGATATCTTATTTCTCAAATCTATCTTTATGATATTCATGGCTGAGAAAACTCTTTCAACAGATGTCGTCGCTACTGGCAAAGTTGGTTTCATTTTTTTAAGATTCCCTACATTACAAGTTTACAACATCACCATATTCAGTACTGACCATGTTCAATAGTTAGCTAGAAATTGAAGATCAACATTAGAAGAAAATAGATTGGACTACCTGGTTGTGCTTGCTGACTTTGCAAACTGCAGCTCCTGCGCGTTTGCGCGGGCTCGATGCTTTGTTGCCGCCGTCTGGGACTGCTTCTTTTGGTTCCCCCATCCGCGGATGGTGCCCGGCGGCCGGCGGCCCGGCGAGGCAGGGCTCTGTGGCGGCGAGCCAGCAGCAGCTAGGTTACGCTCGCAGTCTCGCCGACTACGTGGCTCGATTGGGGTTTGGGGATTTTTCTACGAGTGCCTGTATACATGGGTGGTGTGCTCGTGGTAACTAGTTTGGGGACATGGGCTGGGCTTGGTATGGCCGTTCTATCCAGTGCAAATCTCATATGTATTGGCCCATGTACAAAACGAACCGTATTTTCTGTATACGCTCATTTCGGCTACCCGGGGCGGCCGACCATACTGGCCCCTACCGTGGCGCCGCCACTGTGAAGAGGTACTTGTAGTTTGGGGGACATCCTGCTCCTTATGCAATGGATTTCGTGTCAACGATGGTTGAAGTCGTTGTTTTGCTAGATAGTAAAAAATGTATCGGGCAGATAGATCAGTGCTCGACCATGTGGTTTGATGAGATGAAGAGTCTTCTCTAGTTAAAAGTTAATCCCCAACTTTTCTGATAACAAAGGTGAAGATAGAGTTTGATGGGATTATTCATGCTTTAACGCCATTAGCTAGGAGGAACTTGCATTGTGCGATTTGCCGCCTTTTTCCGTGGTTTGTCGCCTTGCAACGTGTAACTCCGTATCCATGAGCAGCTCGTAACTAACCGTATTTACTCGTTTCACACGGTTTGTTGACTTGCATTGTGTAACGGTATCCATAAACAACTTACTTAGTCGATCATAATTATATAATTATGTGGTATTTATGATCAATAAAGCCCTATCTTGCCAGAAAAGATAGTTAGTGAGGGATCAATCGATGCTTTCCTCTCACCAGAGTTCAAAGCAAGAGGAAGATTGTGTTTAGTGAGGAAGAGATCTAATCTAACTAGTAAACGTGTGTGGCCAACCCGGCCACCGGAGGGCTCGTCGAGCGCGCGTTGCTTTGGGGCGTTTGATTTGATTACTATTCATAGCTTCCCCTCCTGTCGGCTGGTGGCCGTCCATTTTTTTCCACCCGTCCGCTCGTTGTTCCTTTCCATGACCGGTGGGGCATCTCGTGTGTGGGCCAGCGCGTGCAGTGACAGGGGGGCGCTTGGTCCGCGTCGGTCATTACGTCAGGGCGTGGCGCTCTCCTGCGGCCCGATTGGCGCGCTGGCGTTCGCTCGTCGCGGGTGGGATATTTCGCTCGTCGCGGGTGGGACTGGGATATTTTCACCGCGCGCCTCGGCTTCCTCCTCTTTTCTTACTCCCGGCGACTTGCCCTTCCCATTTACTCCCCGCGCAGCCGCCGCAATCGCCTCATCCCCTCCCAGCGCCTCTCTCTAGCGCCTCGACTGGTGCCGGCATGGGTTGATAGAGGAGAGGCTGAGGAGGAATGGTGCCGCTGAGGCGCTCGTCGCTGGCTCCTCGCTGACGGCCTCCTCTTCTTCTTTTCATCGCCCACGCCGCGCTCGTCGTCCATCGCGCCCAGGCCCAGCAGGCACCGGCGAGACGCGAGCGGGAGCAAGAGCTCTACCAGGACGACGGTGGCCGGAGAAGGATCCCCGGTCAACGGCACCCCGGGGACTCACTGCCAAGAAGCCGTCGGAGGAGGAGCTCGACCTGGACGACCGCCGCTGGATGAGGAGGCCCCCAAAAAATCCCCAACCTCCTGTGCGCCGCCGCCTCTTCACCTTCGACCACGGGTTGCAGCGGTCAGAGGACCAAGGTATGGATTCTCCTCCCCCCAGTCCGTCGCTCTTCGCCGCCTTCGTTCCTTTCGCCTGTGTCTCCATCTCCGTCTGCTTCCGCATCTGGTTGTTGCAGCTCAGGGCTTCGCCATGGCGGCCGTGCCCGCGCCTGCTGCGTACGGTTGAGGTTTGGCATACCTTCTTCTGCTCAACACACCTGCAGTTCCTTTGCTTTGCCCTTTCCTCTTTGTCTTCTGGTGTACTGGGTTCCGCTGCTTATACGCTCTTCGTTTGCTTCTTACTGCAGATCAATCAATCCCGTCGCCGTCTGCGAGTCGCTGCTCTGGGAGGTACCTTTCTCTTTGCTCACTTTTTGTTCGACGAAATGCGTGTGAGCTGATGTACCCTTGTTTCTTGTTTTTTTTTTCCATCGGCAGGCTCTTTCTTCGTCCGCTTCGTCCGATTCGCCTCGCTCTCTTCGGTTGGACAGGTTGGGTTCGTGCTAATCTCTGTTTTCATTTACATGCATGCTTGTTCAGTTTACTCTGTTTTCGGTGTCCAGTCTCGTTGTTACTGCCGCTCGGGGTTAGCCCCTGCTGTGCCGTGTGCGCTTTTCGTGTGCGCTTGTTGACGGATTGTTGGCTAGCCACCAGATTAAGGCGGTGGTTCATGAGCATTTCATTTTCCATGACCATGAACAGATAAACACGGAGGTCAGGGGTAGGCTATAGCTCGCAAGCAATTTTCTTGTTTGATAGCCGTCGTTGACACAGAAATAGACGAACTAAAATGGATTTGTTCAGTTTAGTTTAAAGATGTGTCAGTTAAACTAAAATGGATTTGTTCAGTTTAGTTTAAAGATGTGTCAGTTAAAGTATACTGCACCTAATCAAGTTGTTGGTCCTAACCACAGAACATAAAAAGGCCCATACATATTTCACTAAATAGAAGAGGAGCAATCACTTTTAGCAATAGCTAAACTGTAGCTGTAACTATCCAAGTATCGTTTTCCTCAGCATCCTCTGTGCTTTCCTTTTTATCTTTCTCTGAATTTCTCTTTTACCTCTACCGGTGCATAACATACGGTATTTGAGCGCAAATAGAGTAGGTAATCGCAAGCATATGCAAACCCAATACGCAAAGAATCAGATTTGGTACAGAGAGAAGGATACCTCTGCAGTTACGGCATTGCAAATACGCAAAGAATCATATATATGCCTTAATATCTGCCAGTGAGGATCAATCCCAACGAATAATAGAGTGAAGATCAGTTACAGTCAGTAACACATGATGTGATATCATACATGAAAAATGAACAAGTGATACATCATATCCCAGTCCTACTGTTCATTTCACATTACACAATTTTTTCGGCCATTAAAGCTCATATTTTACTTTAAGAATTGTTACATGTTCCTGTCAGTTCTGCATGGATGCCCTTCTCTTCTGATAAACAAGCCATCCACTCTAAATGTAAAATTTCCTTGGTAGCTTCAGTTCAGTTGTATCTTCAGTTCTTTACATACACGAGTGTTTATTCCTTCCATTTACATAAGAGCAAAATAAGGCATGTCTGGTTAAATCATTGATACATTGTACGTGTTAACTGAAATAAAAACTCCAAATGGGTAGTCCTAGCCCTTTGTGTGATTGTTCTGTGCTGAGAATGCACCTCTTCTGTTGTCATAGCCGAGACCTACTTGGTCATGTGAAAGCTCTTAGTTTTTTTTTAATATAACGTCTGTGCGTCAGTTGTTTCATATTCCTCGTTGTTTCTTTTCATAACTGTGAACTCTTCCTATATTGGTTGTCTCTTAGTATAGCAAGCTTCTACTGAGTATCTTCGAAATTTTGTTAACACCTTTTCTGCTGCATGATCTGTTCCCTTTAAAACCTACTGCTTATGCTCACCTTTCAAAATTCTTACTGCCTATAACTGTGTAGGCCCTTCAGTCCATCGCTTGAACGCCAAGGAAACTAAGCCAAAGGGGCACACATCACATGGTATATAAACATTTAATATTACAATCGTACTGTCATTATACCTAATCTAACCCGTCTTCCTCTGCTTCGTGATTATCATCATATAGCACCTACAACAAGATTCACAAAACCGAAGAAAGCTGAACACAAGACCTACATAACCAGTACGTACAAACAATGTTTTCATTTGTTCTTGTAATACCGGTACATACATATGCTTACACCAACCATTTTACATGCCGTTGCATAGGGGAACCCGGGATTGTCTACTTTAGGAGTTTTGATGACCATTGCAAGTGGGGAAACAAAGTGAAGCTATACAAGAAACAAGTCACAAATTTAAAGCGTATCATCGCTGCAAGGAAACCACGCATTCATTATTACATCTGCTGCATGAGCAAGACCTTTGCCACTCAAAGAATGGCAAGAATCTATACACATCACGTACTTTTTATTTACAACTATTCTTACTATTGTCCCCTTTCAGTTTTAATGTTCTTTTCCACAATGCTGTTGCCTTCCATCTGCAGTACTTCTCAGTCAGTTTTAGCAAGAAACTCCGCCGTTATATTGCCCCAAGGCTTTATACCTTACCAATCAGATCTGAAGATGGACAAATCTGCATCCAGGCCCGTCTAATCAACGGAGTCGACAAGAGGGCAACAATTACCAAAGGCTGGGCAGACTTTTTCCATGCAGCTCATATGAAGAAAGGAAAAATATATGCCTTCGCCTTCAAGTGCAGCCACAAGCGCCTGCGTCTCACCGTGCACGCCCTTTGAGCATCGTCTTCAGCCTCCTATGCAGCCTAATTAGCATGTGAAGCTCTATATGTATAGCTTCACCCTAAGCGCATGATTTCTTTTGGCATCAGACAATCTGCTTATCATGTTGAACGCATTATATGAAGCTCTGTGTTTATAGCTTCATCTAAGGACGTACTTGCTTTTGGAACTGCTCTCTAATCACTATGTATATATTTGGAACCTTTAATGTTCATCTTAGACCCATATAATATCTATCCATACTACTTAATGCAAATATTTTCCTATGTTTAGTTCATACTCTTTCTACTTCTGTAACTGCACTACAGAAGAAATACATTTATATTTCTCTGTATATAATCATCAGTACATACCCTATAAGACATGAAAATAAAATCTATGCTTCATAAGATCCAACTTTAACACTGCTATTGTATCTGCCATCAAATCAAACATTACATTCTTTTCGCTTCAAACCAATTTAACTTCAACACTGATCTCAGCCTGCTTCATCTGATGCCTAAATAAAATCTCCTACTCACTCGTGACTTACATCACCACTAACTGGCTTCTTGAGCCATCGGCGCAACCGGGTCATCTAGTGAGAAGAGAAGAGAAGCCAGAGAAAGCCAAGGCACCCCACCCCACCCGTTCGTCCTTTGCTTCATTATTTCACTTCATTCACTCCCCTCGATCCAGCAAGGGGAGGGAGCCAAGCCCTAGCCTGAAATCCACCATGTCCGACCACATCGACCTCAACGCCGCCGCCGTCCCCCAAACCCTAGCCCCCGCCAAGCGCGGCCGCGGCCGCCCCCGCAAGAACCCCCCGACCCCGCCCCCCGCCCCGGCCCCCAGCAACGCCACTCCCCCGCCCCCCGCGGCGCCGGATCCGGCCGCACCAGCCCCTGCCCTAGCCGGGTCTGGCCCCTCGGCCTTCGCCCCCAAGGACCTGGTCTGGGGCAAGAAGCTCTCCCACCCGTCCTGGCCGGGGGAGGTCCTCTCCGTGGCCTCCGGCGGCACCCAGCTCCTCGTCTCCTTCTTCGGCGAGAAGGCCCTCGCCTGGTGCGATGCGGCCCAGCTCAGGCCCTACGAGGCCTACTTCCCCGTGGGGGAGCTCTACGACGGCGAGGCCGACGACTTCGACGCCGCCGTCGACGCGTCCCTCGAGGAGTTCTCCAGCCGCGTCCAGGCCGCCCTCACCGCCGCCGACGCCCCCGCCTCCCTCAGGCGCCCCTTTGTTCCGCGGGATTTCCTCGGCTCGCTCCAGGATTTGGCCGCCGACCGCATGGGCTTCAGCAACCGGGTGCAGGCCGCTATCACCAAGGCGCATCTCAGGGCCTTTGATGAGTTCAGGGGTTTGCCTGACCCCCCTGTGTACACCTTGGAGCTCGGTATAGCGAATGCTGATGCTTTGGCTGCTCCTTCCCCCATGGATCGGGGCAGGAGTGCAAGAGAGGTTAACTGCGACTCGTCGGCCACCCCGCCATCCAGGAGGGGGAGAAAGAGGAAGGAGGAGGTCCAGGAGGTGGATTCTGATGAGGACTGGGACCCGCGCAAGAAGGGGGCCAGTGACTCTGATACTGATGTGGACATTGAGCGTAGGAGGGCCCGGAGGGGCAGGGGTAGTGGAAGCGCCGCACCACGCGGTGGCGGGAGCGGGAGGCCACGTGGGAGGCCTAGGAAAACGGATTCTGCTGCGAAGCCCTCACAGCCCTCAAAGGTGAAGGATGAGGAGGTGGAAGAGAAAATAGAGTATCCATCGGCCGCCGAGTTGTTGCTCCAGTTTACATCAGTTGCTTCTGATCCATTCAATTTCAAGGGTTATGATTCTGTGGATGTGATCTTTAGTTTCTTCTCGAAGCACAAGGACTCGAAAGTGCCGAGCGCTTTGGATGATAAAGAGTTGTTGGAGATATTTGGTGGTAAGAAAGGAAGGAAGAAGTCCGTTGGAAGTTTTACCAAGGCGAAACATGAGATTGAGGCAGAACAATTGGAGTTGGAGACGGCTGATGGCCAGAGGGGCAGGAGGAAATCCGCGGGGGGCATCTACTCGGCTCGAAAGGCGGAAGATTCTTACTGGTGTGACATTATCATCAGTGATTTCGACGATGGAGATACATCAAGTGATTATGAAGGCCGCAAAAGGAAGCGAGTGTCTCAGAATAGGAGTGGGAATAAGAAGACGAAGCAGGAAGTGGCACCTCAAGATGAGGCTTCTACTGATCTTCCAGATAAGAAACCAGCAGATGGTCCAGCAGCTTTGATTTTATACTTTGGTAGTGCAGAATCCATTCCTTCAGTGGATCGTATCAACAACGTGTTCCGTGCTCATGGAGCGATCATCGAGGGTCAGACTGAGATCACCAAGAAGTCAAAGACTGCAAAAGTAGTCTTCTCTAACCATGCTGATGCGGAGCAAGCCTATAGCACTTCAGGAAAGTACAATGCTTTTGGTCCTGCGCTTCTCACATATGAAATTAAATACCTGCCATCTGCTCCTCAAATTCCTTAGATGGCGCTGGCTAAGGTGTCTATCTTACCATTGGAGGTACGCATAATTTTTAGCATTTTGAACCATTTCCTGATTCATTAGCTCCTGCCAATTTAGTGTACCTTTTATCAACATTGTACATCATGAATACAGGGAACTGCGTTATGAAGACGGGAGCAGGGGAACATAAGTGCGTGTCACCGACTTAGATCTAGGAGACTCGCTGACCAGGTCATGTGAGTTGGCCAGTTGAGTGAGAAAAGTTGTAGGTTCTCTCTAGTTTCATGTATCTGGAAGACTGCCTGTGTACTTGGGGTCAGAGGTGGTTTAAACTGTGTGTTAGATGGTACCTTGGTAAACTTGTCCTGTTGTATGTTGTGTCTAGAAGTCATTGCACAGCTGTGGATGTTTATGGTGGATGTTTATGGTACTATGTTGTTCTCTTAGCTTGTGTTTCCAGTTTAGGCCATAGTTCGCTTTAATTCCGTCGTAGAATGCATCGCTCCGTATGTTTTAATAGCTGTTTCTTTTGCGACGAGTGTTTTAATAGTTGTCATTTCAAGAAGAATCTGTGGTAGGATGCAATGCTGAAACATAGTTTGGTTGGTTAGGCTGGTCATTAGTTTCAGTCTAGATAAGAATAATTCATGAGCACTATTCCACCAAACTAAATCTGGGCAAATATTTTTACACATACGCTGTGTGTCTTGTATCTGCTTATGCCCTGTTTGTGGAAATCCATGCTGTTGTTTGTTAGGCTTGTACGATGCAAGGCGCTTAGGGAGGAAGGTGCTTAGTAAAATAAGTCAAGTTTCTCTTAAGCATTTGTGCTTACCTCTAATAGGAGGGGTGCGTTTAGTAAAATAAGCCGAGTGTCTCTTAAGCATCTGTGCTCACCTCTATAAAGGGGTGTCTAATTAAGCGTCTACTTAATACAAATAAGCACCGGTGTTTAAAGAAATGCTGGTTTGTTTCTCTAGGCATCTTGCCATTGTACAGTGCCTCTTAAGCATCTGTGCTCACCTCTATAGGAGGGGTGTCTAATTAAGCGTCTACTCCATACAAATAAGCACCGGTGCTTAAAGAAATGCTGGTTTATTTCTCTAGGCACATTGCATTGTACAGAAGAAAGACTCTGACCTCCGACCAATAGTGGATTCAGAAATCACAGCTATGTAGAGCTTTGTGGAAGAGTACCAAGTGGGGACTTTTATATGTGATGATGGTCTTATTCTAATGTCGTTGGCCGCCAGTTGGTGTCGTGTGATGTGAACCCCTTTTATAGCATGTTCAGGCACCATGGTGCATAAACTTTTGCATGATTGGACATATTTTGTCACAAGTAGGAAGGAGGTTTACACGTGCCAACTTTATCCGTGTTGGGCAAGTCCCGTGCTATCATGTTTTTCTTTTATCGGCAATGTTAACTGGTTGACGTTTTCTGGGCGGGAGGTCTCAGCGAACGCCCCTACCGTCATTGGATTGTGATCAAGTGGTGGCAGTTTTCTAAAAAAAATTGCCTTCTATACCAAAAAATGTCATCCTCTTCTGTGGAAAATGTCATACCCGCACAACTAAAACTGCCAGAAAAATGTTCGCAAATGCCGATCCCTCCCAGCGAACGCTCGCTAGCTATTGGGATCGTTATTTTATTTGTACCAGAACACACCATTTATTCTTGCTGCTAGATCACACTAAAAAACCCTTCTTGACACTAACCAGCAAAGATACACAGCAAAGCATGACACTAACCAGCAAATCATGTTTCTTGCGGTGGCCAAAAATTGTCAAGGCACCTTTTTTGTCACCTTTTCACCCGCACGAATAGTACCAATAAGTTTTCTGAAAGCCCATCGAATCGTCTGTCCAAAAATATGGGAAGACTTGAGCTATGAACGTATTTGGGCCGATGATAATTCCCTAGAAGTGCAGGTTGTTGAATCACTGTACCTTCACCATTGTGTCGATGAAACATTTCACATCTACAAAGAATCAAACTGAAAAAAAGCTTTACACAGTAACATTAACTCACCAGTCTCGAATAAGCGGATCTGCGAGGACACAAAACTCTCTGACTTTATGACACTGCCAAAAAAGAATGAGAGTAACTTTTATTCTCACAAAACTACGATCACCACTAGACGTTGACAAAGAACACAGTACTATCGAAGATCCGAGATCTCCCATCTCTCAGTGTCAAGATGACAGCCGGAGGCTAGGGGACCAAAATTTCTCGGGCGGGACGGAGCAGGCGATCGTGCCTGCCAGATTTTTAACATTCCGAAAAAAAGAGAGGGCGCAACGTTGTGAGAAGGCCGCACGCAGCCCACCGAGACATCCAGGCCCACCTCCGCCGCGGCGCCCAGCCCACAGTTCCTTCCTCCCCCTTCTTCACCCGTCGTCCCCTCGCGCGCACGCACGGCGACGACACGAAGCCTCGCGCCACCGCACCGCCGCAGCCTCGTCGTCTCTGCTCCGGCTTCGGGCCTCCTCCCCTCTCCATATGGAGCGCTGCCGTACCTCCGCCCGGCCGCCGCAGCCCCAGCCCGCTCCCGCCCCAGCCCCAACCCCAGGTGCGGCGCCGATCCACCCGCAACTCACTAGCCTGCTCACGCACGCGCCGCCCCCCGTTCCGCCGCCCTCGCTAGCTAGGGTTCCGGCACGGCACCGCACGTTTTCACGCGATTCGCTGCAGCGCGCTCTGCCGACTAAGCCCGGGCATGCCGTGGCGGCCGTCAGTTGCTGCTCGACTTGGCCGAAATGTTTTGCTTGCGTATGTGATGTGCTGATGGGGATTCATGACCAATTTTGATTGGAGAATCCTCACGCAACTATGCGCATGTATTCAGTAGCATAGCCATGCCCGGAGGAATCGCCCCTTTCGTTCTGTTACTTGTGGAAGGACCCAAGGCTAGCTGTGTGGTTCCAAAGTTAGGTTCAGAAAATTCAGAAATTGTTTTGCTGAATGAAGTTTCTGAACACGGACATGATTTTTAGATCGTCGTACAAACAACCTCTCAGTTAACCATCTGCTGATTTTTTTGTCATATCCATATACTGAATTAGATCTTAATGGCTACGCTGGGTGTCGTGTCGCAGGCCGTGGAATATGCATGATGAGCACCGCGTGGAGAGATAAGCAGGACCACCACCTTGTCAACTTCATTGGCGCGTTCCTGGCCGCCAACTCGTATCGCCTAAACTTCCTGTCGATATCTCCTGTAAGCGTCTCTTCCTGCCCTGCAAGTCACGAGTCGCGAATGATTCTGGGTTGTCTTTGCAAAACTGATGAAGTAGGTGTATTACAGGACTTCATCTTCAACAATGGTGGGCTATCAGTTGCTTTCATCTTTGAGACGAGCTGGGATTGTGGGAATGGAGCTGCTGTTTTTAGCAGGTGCGACACTCTTCCCTGCTATGTTTTACTGCAGCATGCTGCTATGTTTGTTCACTGTAACGATCGTAATGGTGGCTTCAGTGTTGGAACAATTCCTGTTGCAGGGTGAATGCATTGAAGAGGCAGTTCAAAAACCTCTATGTCGTTGTCGCTGTTCCCACGGTGGAGCAAATTGAATCGTTTAATCAGTCTTATTTCAAGTAAGCACCTAATATGTATTTTACTAGTGCTGGGGTATGTTAGTTGGATCATTGTTACTCATGTGTGTCTTAACCAAGGTATGGCATGGAGCTTGGCTGCCCTACATTTGTGCCTGTTAACGATCCAGAGATGGGATTTGAGATGATGCTCAAGATTGCTCATGCCCGTGGAGGTAAATATCTAACTTAATTTGACTCATGATCAAGTCCTAAGCTGCAAGCATCTGACACAAATCAACACTTTTTTTTTGTTCAGTATGCAAGCAGCAGGACATTAGCTCAACAATGAGGAATGAGGTACTTTCACATGCTTCCAGATCTATGGCTGCACTATATGTAGCTCTTTTTTTTTTTTTTTTTTTTTTTTTTTTTGCAAATGCTGTAGCTCTAAAATTAAGCTAAGTGATTTCTTGCCTGTGTCTGTAGCGGGAGCAAGCAGTTCAGTGCATGGATGCCTATGTACGAGTGCTCACCTCTATACCTGGTATTGATGATCACGATGCCAATATGGTGTGTACTGAACTATCTTTTATCTTAATATGTAACTGGATGATCTCTTGGTTACTGACTAGTCAATTTCAGTTTTGAATTATTTG
Source organism: Elymus sibiricus (assembly GCA_039707655.1). Lineage (NCBI taxonomy): Eukaryota > Viridiplantae > Streptophyta > Magnoliopsida > Poales > Poaceae > Elymus > Elymus sibiricus. The sequence goes on along the minus strand of CM077666.1, from coordinate 76,573,525 downwards.
CAAGTTTTGGCTCTAGTGAGAAAAACAACTCAAATGGTAGACACGATAAGTACAATCATTTGCCTTGCCGTTGGCAATCATTTTTCTAAAGCATGGTTGAGGACAGTTCACCGTAGACAAGTGCTCTAAGGCTCAAACATAATTATTGTGCCACCTCCCATGAAAAACTTGATTCTATGCAACTATTCAAGAATGGGAACTAGGCATTTGCCGGATTATCTAACTTGAGAAGTCCTCCATTCTCTGATATTTTCTCTGTACAATTTGTCATGCCATGCTAATTGCAGTCAAAATCTATTGGTGAACAGTGAACACCAAATTTCATATTTCTATTTAACTACCGTGTGTTTTCTGTCTCTACAGTAGTCATATCAGTATCATGCCATGCTGATAGTCATGCTCTTGATTTCATAGCTTGCCCAAGCTATTGGCTCCATTGAAGCAATTGCAAAAGCATCCGAGAGTTCTATCCTAGAAAACACTGACCTCTCCAGGGATAAGTCAGAGACAATTGTCAGGTTCTTCAGGGATCCGCAGTTCTACTTAAGCCCTAAAATCAACTAATGTTTGCAGGTATTCTGTTCCCCTGACTTAGGATATGTAGTTCGCTTTCTTTACTCTTGAGTATGGCTACTGTTACAAACTTTCCTGTCAGAGAACTGTATGCTTACTTTTTTTCCATTCTTCTAACGCATAACAACTATGTGGCGTTGTGCAATTCCTTATTAGCTTTCTTGTCTAAATTCCTCTGGGTTTACTCATGACGCCACTTCTTTTGCCGAGCTAATGTGCACGCTCAGCCTCTGGTGATTTATATGATTCGTTACGTTTAACTGGGTTTCCAATAGTTCGTCAGATGAAACAAAAGCATATATCTTGCATCTAAATCCTTGGGTTCAGAAGTACCACCTCCATCCCAAATTATAAGACGTTTTGTTAGGCTATTTTAGCCTACCAAAACATCTTATAACTTGGAACAAAGGAAGTAGTTAAGTTAAGCTACATATTCTGGAAGCAAGATACCTGCCATGATGAAAACCATATATTCAAACTTTGTATGCTAGAGCCTGATGCATTCACATGATACCGATTTTGTTGTTTGGCAGGCAAATTAAGGTCGATTAGCTGCTGAATCTGCACTGGTATGAACTCCACTGACTGCCGAAGCTATTGGTCTGCGTCGGCTACTGACTGCCCTGGTAGTGGTTAACGATGCTATGTTGCTGTAGATTGCCCACAGATATGTGTTTCTGATGATGTAGTGCAGCAACGGTGCCATACTGCTTTTGCTTCGGATTTTTTGCTGCAAAATCAGCTGGTTAGCTTAACACGGCGACCGTTCGAATAGCTTTGCCCAACTCTTGTGCCGGAATACTTGAACGGTAGCCCAGCCTACTCTGCAAAGATGGCACATTGACTTACTCAATTTGCTCATGAGCATGGAAGCAATTTGTTAACCACGCAATGTTTTTTTGACTAAACATGAATTAATTGGCTAAAACTTGGATTGAGTAAGTAGCAAGGGCTCGTCGTCCGCACGACCGCACCAGATGCAGAAATAGGAACCACTCGATGGATGCAGCTGGCTTCACATATAAGGTGGAGCAGAGTCAGGAAGAGTAATCCTGAATCATGATTGAGAATTTGAGATAATGACTAATAGCAAGACAAATACTTTTGCCTTGACCAGAACCGAGAGGCGAGAGGTAAGAGGAGAACCTGATCCTAGCCGTATCATGTAAACCTGGCTGCTGGGTCCTAACTTCTTTGTTATATGCGAACTTTTCAGACGCTCCCATTTTTACCCACTGAGAGGTAAGAGGAGAACTTGATCCTAGCCGTATCAAGGAGAAATATTTTGACAGATTTAATGTTCTCGCCTTCCGAATGTAGAGGTTTCGTCTGCGGTATGTATGGTTGGTTCATTGTACAATATACTTATGCACATTTCTTTTTCTTTTTCAGATATGACTATCCTTTTCTTTTATTAGGTTTCTACGAGAGATATACTTGTGCATTTTTTTATCACACAAAAACGTCCCAACTTAATTTTTAAATTGGGTTAAATTTTCCCTTCATTACGAAATTTCTTCACCTACAAATATAATCTATAACTATCGAAACTCGCGCTGCACTATGTAATGACCTGCTAGCGATGCCTAATACCTCAATTTTCATTTTACACCTCCCAGATTTTCATTTTTGAGGGGATTTTTTGTGGTGATGATAGCTGCCCTTCGTATTGGAGAAGACGGGAGGAGGACAGATAGTCAATGGCGCAAGCTGCATGACTTGGCCAAAGCTGGGCGAAAGCATTCATGGGGCTAGAGAAACGGGAGTTGGGACTTCCGAACAATGCTTTTATGTGACATCTGTTGTAGCCCCACAAGCTTAAAATGAGATTACGGTTGTGCAAAACATTGTCGCATATTTTGATTTATTTGTCAGTTCTTTCATGACTAAAAAAAATTGTATGCCCCTTACAACATTTTTTATGATATATTTCTTTGCACTACTATTTGCAAGAAAAATGGTTTATATACATACTTGTGCGTTCACTTCCAAAGTTGAAGAAGCAATATGAGTTGGTGGTGTGCTTTAAAATAGCATATTATTGTTCGATGGTTTCTCCATAGTTGTGCCTTCTTCTATTTTTTGAAATTTCCAGCATATGAACTATCCCGTGAATTTTATGTGCATTGGTTGAGACGTGCGTTGCACGTGCACATTTACTAGTACCCACTGAGAGGTAAGAGGAGAACTTGATCCTAGCCGTATCAAGGAGAAATATTTTGATAGATTTAATGTCCTTGTCTTACGAATATAGAGGTTTCGCCTGTGCTATGTATGGTTGGTTCATTGTACAATATACTTATGCACATTTCTTTTTCTTTTTCAGATATGACTATCCTTTTCTTTTATTAGGTTTCTACGAGAGATTTATGCAAGGGAAGAGATCATGTATAGGCAGCGATCGAGAGTTGATTGGCTGCGTGCAGGGGACCAAAATACGAAGTATTTTCAGAATAGAGCTTCACATCGCAAGCGGAAAAATACTGTCGAGGCTCTTTGGCGAGATGATGGTACGAAGTGCATGGCAAATGACGAGATGAGAGAGATGGCAGCAGGCTTTTATGAGAACCTATTCACTTCTGAAGGATCGACGGGAGCTAATGTGTTGTTATAGAACATTGCGAGTGTGGTTACGGAGGACATGAACGCAACACTTATATCCCCGGTCTCTGATGACGAGATAGAGAAGGCGCTGTTTCAAATGGGTCCGACGAAGGCCCCGAGACCGGATGGTCTACCTGCTCTCTTCTATCAACGACACTGGTCGTTGGTTCGTGAGGATGTGTGCTGAGCAGTGAGAGATTTTTTGAGTGGGGTAGCAGCCCCCGAAGCGTTTAACGCTACAGTCATCGTCATGATCCCCAAGGTTAATTCGCCGGAGCTGCTGTCCCAATTTAGACCAATAAGCCTCTGCAATGTTCTCTACAAGATAGCCACGAAAGTGTTGGCGAATAGATTGAAGCGTATCCTCCCCATCCTCATCTCCGAGGAGCAGAGTGCTTTTGTGCCGAGGCGGCTTATCACTGACAATGTATTAGTGGCATATGAGTGTGTTCATGCAATCAGAACCAGGAAGAGGAAGAAGGTGTTGTGTGCCGTGAAGTTGGATATGATGAAAGCATACGATAGAGTGGAGTGGATTTTTTGGGAGCAGATGCTAGGACAATTTGGATTTGCACCGGAGTGGATTGCTATGATTATGAGGTGTGTGACGACAGCGAGCTTCTGTGTAAAACTAAATGGTGCATGCTCTAGGTGTTTCTATCCATCTCGGGGGCTCCGACAGGGCGATCCACTGTCTCCATATCCTTTTCTATTCTGTGTTGAGGGCTTCTCCGCTCTACTGAAGAAGGCACAAAGTGATAATCAGATTAGAGGGGTGAACTTTGGGAGCACTGGCCCCCATGTTACGCACCTTCTCTTTGCCGATGACAGTATTGTCTTCCTCGAGGGGTCTACAGAAAACATGGAGACTCTCAAGGATATCTTAACTAAGTACGAGGAGGCTTCAGGTCAGCGTGTCAATTTGCAGAAATCATCTATTTTCTTCGGGAAGGGGTGCCAAGATGAGAAGAAGGTGGAGCTAAAAACTGCTTTCGGAGTCCAGTCTGAAGCTCTAAGTGAGAGATACTTGGGCCTTCCAACACTGGTTGGGAGGTCAAAAGATGACACTTTCAAGTATGTAACCTAGAGCTCTAAAGGAAAGGTTAGTGGATGGAAGGGACATGGCCTGTCTAAGGCTGCTAGAGAGGTGCTTATCAAATCTGGTCTCCAAGCGGTACCTACTTTCACCATGAGTTGTTTTTGCCTTACAAAGAAGATGTGCGGGAATCTGACTTCAATCTCTTCAAAATTCTGGTGGGGCGCGGCAAACGGTGAGAGGAAAGTACACTGGATTTCTTGGCAAAAAATGTGTGCAGCAAAAAGAGATGGTGGACTTGGATTCAGAGACCCCGAAGCATTCAATCAAGCACTACTAGCGAAGCAGGCTTGGCGGATTCTGCAGGTCCCCTCTTCTCTGTGCGCTAGGGTCCTCAAGGCCCGGTATTTCAATGAGGACACGATTTTGACAGCAACCTGTCCTTCCACGGCGTCGTACACGTTTCGGAGTATTTTGCATGGAAGAGACCTACTTCGGGAGGGACTAATCTGGCGCATTGGAGATGGGTCTCAAGTGCATATACATCATGCCAATTGGATCCCACGGAGCAGCAGTATGAAACCGTTGGGGCATGCAAGTATACATGCCGGGGGTCACGAGGGTGGCCGATCTTCTTACCCCGGATGGCAAGAGCTGGGACGCAGGGAGGCTCGAGGCTATGTTCACTGTGGATGATGCCCAAGATATTAAGCAAATCGCGGTGGGTGGGCCAGGTAGGGAGGATTACCTTGCATGGAACTTCACGAAGAATGGATGCTTCACGGTGAAATCGGGATATCACATGAGAATGGCAATGTCAAGAGCGAAGTCCGGACAGCCGGAGGCTTCTAGCTGAGTCACCAAACATCGTGGGTTCATGGCGTTATGGGGCACACAAGCGCCGACCAAGGCCAATATACATATGTGGCGACTCATTAAGAATGGCTTGGCAGTCGGAGCTGAACTTCATCGTCATCGGATTAAACCTGGAGTTTTTTGTGTTGCATGCGGAAGAGAGGAAACTATTTATCACAGGTTTTGGGCGTGTCAGCATTCAGTACAATTCTGGCAGCTTCTACACTCAGAGAAGGGAGTTTCGGTAGCGATCCCACCGTGTCAGCTCGACTCCCAGAGTGCCCTAGCTGGCTGGCTTCTGGACTGGTTCTCTGGTGCATCCGGTGAGGAGAGAGAGGCGATGATACAGTCTACATATGGTCTGTGGTTGGCGCGGAATGAGGCGAGAGATGGGAAGCGAATTGCAGCACCACATGAAATTATAGCTACTGTTGTAGCGCATATGCAGGAGTGGAGGGCTGTGCACTCGGTGTAGCAACAACCACCAGCGCCAAAACTACGTCAAAAGTGGCTGCCACCTGAGGATGGTTGGCTCAAGCTCAATTCGGATGGAGCAGTTTCGCGGCATGGAGGAAAAGGAGGTGGGGCGCTATGTTGAGAGACCATGACGGTGCCTTTAGGGCAGGTATGTGTCACCACTTCCCAAACATTGTAGACCCGGAAGCTGTCGAAGTTTTGGCATGCAAGAGGGCATTGGAGCTGGCTCGGGAGATCAACGCGGAACGGGTACATGTCGAGCTCGATAGCCAGAGTGTTGTGCAGATGCTCAACCAGCCCACCAAGAGCTTGGGTGTTGCTGGCCCTTGGGGGGAAGAGATAAAGATGATGTTGCAATCTTTTGCTGGGTTCAAGGTTTCTTGGGTTCGTCGCTCCGCTAATATTGCCACGCATAAATTAGCTAGAGTTGGTGTTGGAGATGAACTTTGTAAGGTTTGGTTGGGGGCTCCCCCGGACTTCGTTCTCGATGTAATTTCGGATGACATTCCGAACTATGTGGTTTAAATAAAGCGGCAATATTACCCCTCAAAAAAAACTTATTTTTTAAATTCTTAAGATATGCATGTGATATTGTGTACGCGTGTGTTAAAAATGGTATGCACCAAATTGTTCTAAATTCCGTAAGTAATTAATGGTTAATACTCCTTCCGTTCGGAAATAAGTGACGTTGCTTTAGTTCAAATCCAAACTAAAATAAGTCACTTATTTCCAAACGGAGGTAGTACATATTAGTATGTATATATACTGTCAAAAATACTAGACATATTTACGTATACATAAAAACACTAATATATGAGACATTATACATGTATTCTAGCAAAAGGAACGTTTTCGTCCCGACAGGAGGGAACCCTAGCCGCCATGTAGCTCTCTCCTCCTACTTCCCTTCTCCTCGCTGTTGCCAAAGCGCGCCATCGGGCTAAGGCCGATCGGCATGGGCGGCAATGTGCCCCCTTCTCCTGTCCACGCGGGCGACTGCTTTGTGCCGGGGTGCAGCTCTATGCGGGGAGCTGCGGCGCGTCAGCGGTGGAAGGAGGCGGCGGGGCAGAGGGTTGCGCGACGGTGGTGGGGGCCTTTGGTGATGGTTGCGCGGATCCGGCGGTCATTCTCCTACATGCGACGCAGGGAGGCGGTGGCGACCTTCTTTCTCCTGGATCCGAGCTGAAGACGCACGGGGTTGGGTGGGTGTCGGCCGTGGTGCCTGTTGCACACGCAACAACGATGCCTTTGACCTAAGGCTAGTGCTCGGGCGGGTCAAATCTAGGCCCTAGGCGGGCCGGGGTTGTCGCTTTGGGTAGATGAGATTGAGCTTTATACGGGTGGTGCTCGCAGATGGTGAGGTGCCTCTCCTCGCGGACACGGTGGGGCTTGGTGGTGATGGTAGTCATGGCGTCTCCGGGAGGGGTCGTTGCGCCGTCGGACGAATCAGCGCCGAAGACCACGGGCGTAGCGTCGTGCGGGCTCACCTGGGCCAAGGTTAGAGGGCTATGGCCCGGGCTTGCTCGGGGCCGCCGTCGACATTCACTGGTTCGTGCCCCCTCCTCCCCCCCGATCCACCGAGACTGACTGGGGACGTGGGCATGGTCGCTTCATCGCCGGACCGTAGTTACTTGGTGGCTGATGTCGGGCTAGGAGTGGAAGGGGTGCCAATAGAAGAATATACTTAGAACTGATTGGAAACCCATAGGATGCAGCAAAGCCTTTTCAATGGATATGGAAATCATCATGCCTACCAAAACAGAAAATTTTCTTCTGGCTGCGGTTACAGGGCAGATTAAATACAAGGGATCTACTTATCAGGAAGAACTTCTACATAGAGAACAGTGCTTGTGTCCTATGTGATGATGAGCCCAGATAGGATTACATCCATCTATTTTTCTCGTGCGATTTCAGTCAGAATTTCTGGCTGACATTGGGCATGCAATGGAACACCGAGGAAAACATCATGGACATGCTAATGGATGGCAAAGTGAGATTTAGTTCAAACTGCTATAAAGAATGTATGATTGCAGGTTGCTGGAGCTTGTGGAAACATAGAAACAACATCATCTTTGACAACAAGCAGAGGAACATGGCATATTGCATACACTGTTTCAAGGAGCATTTTGAGATGATCATGCATAAAACCAACGGAATTGCTATTTCACATCTAGATGTGAAATAGTTACCTCACATCTAAGTCTACAACCATTGGATAGAACTTTCAGATTCGTGCTATTTCCTACTCGCAAAAAAAGAGGATTCGTGCTATTTCCAACCTGGTGCGTTCTTGGGCTTTTCGACCCAGCTAGCTCGTCTTTTATTTTATTTTTTGTATTGTCAGCCACAGGCTTTGGGGAGGGGTTTTTCGTAAGTTTTGTATTTGCCCCCACTTGCAAGTCAACACTTGACTCGCAACTGGGGTTTTTTTGCAGTTGAAGTTGCCCCAGTTGCAAGTCAAGCCCCGAATTGCAACTTGAGGCCCAAGTTCAAGTCAAACCTCGACTAGCAACCCGGGGGGGGGGGGGGGGGCTTTTTCAAATTTTTTGTATTTGCCACCGGTTGCAAGTCAACACTCCACTCGCAACTCGTGGCTTTTTTTAGTTGTAGTTGATCCAGTTGCTTGTCAAGCCCCGACTTGCAACTTGACGTCCCAGTTGCAAGTCAACCCTCGACTCGCAACCCGGGGGGGGGGGGTTCATAATTTTTGGGTTATCCCCGGTTGCAAGTCAACACTCAACTCGCAACTAGAGCATGTGTTTTGTTTTTCATCCTGGTTCTAAGTGCACCCTTGACTCACAACTGAGCCATAGTTTGTTTCATCCCAGTTGCAAGTCGATACTTGACTCGCAACTAGACTCATAGTTTCGTAGTTGTGCCTGTTGCAAGTCAACCCTCGTGACTCGCAACTCGTATCGTAGTTTTGTGTAATTGTCCCAGTTGTAAGTCCAACCTCGACTCGCAACTCGTATCGTTGTTTTGTGTAGTTGTCCCATTTGCAAGTACACCCTCGACTCGCAACTAGGCCCATAGTTTGTTTCATCCTAGTTGCAACCCACCCATGACTCGCAACTTAGCCTGTATTTAGTTTTTCATCCCGGTTGCAGGTCCACCCTTGACTCGCAACTGGGCCCGTAGTTTGTTTTATTCCAGTTGCAAGTCGACCCTTGACTCGCAACTGGGCTCGTAGTTTCGTAGTTGTCCTAGTTGCAAGTCGACTATCGACTCGTAACTTGGCTCGTAGTTGTCCGATTTGCAAGCCCATCCTCGGCTCGCAACTGGAGTTTGTGTTTTGTTTTTCATCCCGGTTGCAAGTCCACTCTTATAACTCACAACTCATCTCATAGTTCATTTCATCCCAATTGCAAGTCGACACTTAACCAGCAACTAGGCTCGTAGTTTCGTAGTTGTCCCAGTTGCAAGTCCACCCTTGCGACTCACAACTCATATCATAGTTTTGTGTAGTTGTCCCAATTGCAAGTCCACCCTCGACTCGCAACTCATAGCGTAGTTTTGCGTAGTTGTCCCAGTAGCAAATACACCCTCGACTCACAACTAGGCCCGTAGTTTGTTTCATCCCAGTTGCAAGCCCACCCTTTACTCGCAACTCGGCATGTGTTTTATTTTTCATCCTGGTAGCAGGTCCATCCTTGACTCGCAATTGGGCCCATAGTTTGTTTTATCCCAACTAGGCTCGTAGTTTCGTAGTTGTCCTAGTTGCAAGTCCACCATCGACTCGTAATTGGGCTCATAGTTGTCCGAGTTGCAGGCTCATTCCCGGCTCGCAACTAGAGCATGTGTCTTGTTTTTCATCCTGGTTACAAGTCTAACCTTGACTCACAACTGGGCCCATAGTTTGTTTCATCCCAGTTGCAAGTCAACACTTGACTCGCAACTGGGCTCATAGTTTTGTATTTGTCCCTATTCATGTCCATCCTCGACTCGCAGATGAGCTCGTAGTTGTCCTAGTTGCAAGTCCACCCTCGACTCGCAACTGGGTATGTGTTTTGTTTTTCATCCCAGTTGCAAGTCCACGCCCGACTCGCAACTGGGCTTGTATTTTCTTAATGCCCCAGTTGCAAGTTCACCCTCGACTCGCAAATGGTATCGTAGTTTTGTGTAGTTGTCCGAGTTGCAAGTCCGCCCTTGACTCACAACTAGGACCGTAGTGTGTTTCATCCTAGTTACAGCTCCACCCTTGACTCGCAACTCGACATGTGTTTTGTTTTTCATCTCAGTTGCAAGTCCACCCTTGACTCGCAACTGGGCCCATAGTTTGTTTCATCCTAGTTGCTTTGTCGACCTTTGACTCGCAACTGGGTCATAGTTTCATAGTTGTCACAGTTGCAAGTCCACCCTCGACCCGCAACTGGGCTTGTGTTTTGTTTTTATCCCAGTTGCAAGTGCACGTTTGAATCACAACTGGGCTCGTAGTTTATTATTGTCCGAGTTGCAAGTCCACTTCGATTCGCAAACGGTATCGTAGTTTTATGTAGTTTTCCCAGTTGAGACTTGCAACTAGGATCGTAGTTTGTGTCATCCCAGTTGCAAGTCCACCCTTGACTCGCAACTGGGCATGTGATTTCGTATTTGTCCCAGTTGCAAGTCCATGCGCGACTCGCAACTGGTATCATAGTTTTGTGTAGTTGCACTAGGCTCGTAGTTTGTTTTTCATCCCAGTTGCAAGTCCACCACTCGACTCGCAACTGGTATCGTAGTTTCGTATAGTTTTCCAAGTTGCAAGTCCATCCTTGACTCGCAACTGGGCTCGTAGTTTGTTTTCATCCTAGTTGCAAGTCCACCATCAGCTCGCAAATGGGCTCGAATTTTTGTTGTCGCATCAGCTTGCAAGTCCACACTCGGCTTAGAACTAGCATCGACCCTTTTTTATTCTCCACTCCTAGTTGCAAGCCCATCCTCTACTTGCAACCGGGACTTTTTTGACCTTTTATGTGTTGCCTTAGTACAAGCACACCCTCATTCTGGCGAGTAGATCATCCTTTTTTTATTCTTCGCCCCAATTGCAAGTCTACCACCGACTTGCAATTGGGCTCCAAGTTTTTTTTGTTGCAATTACAAGTTGTGGCGCCCCTGCTCGACCGTGCACTAATCATACACGCAAACGTGCACGATCGAGATCAGAGACTCACGGGAAGATATCACAACACAACTCTAAACACAAATTAAACATAAATCTTCATATTACAGACCAGGGGTCACGAGGACCCGAATACATAAGTCATACAAACAAATATTATCTGGGTACAGACATAGTTAGTCAAGTTTGCCTTAAGAAGGCTAGCATAACAGCGACACTGATCGAAAAGGCGAAGGCCTCCTGCCTAGGGCCTCCAAACTACTCCTGGTCGGCGGGCTTAACGTAGTAGTAGGTACCTCCGGGGATCTCCTGCTCCTGGACTCCGTCGTCTGATCGCAGCAACCGGGTAGGGGAAAAAGAGGTAGCAAGGCAACCATGAGTACTCATCCAAAGTACTCGCAAGACTTACATCAGAACTATACTAAGTATGCATCAGTATCAAAGGAATGGGGCTATATCTTTGGACTAAACTGCAGAAATGCCGGAACAGAGGGGGAGAGGCCTAGCCTATCGAAGACTAGCATCTTGAAGCAATCTTGAAGCATCAGAAGAGAGTAGATCACATCAACATATAATAATAAGTATATATTAGCAATGCCCTGAGATCCTTCCTCGACTACCCTGCGAGAAAGTGATCCCGAGAGTAGTAGTAACAGTTTTAACATTGTAACAGTATCCGTTCATAGTTGTAGTAGATCAGGATACAACTCCGAGCGTCCTGTTACCGTGGACACGGCTATTCGAATAGATCACTTCCCTGCAGGGGTGCACTACTGTTACCCAACACGCTCGATTACATCTGGCCGGACACACTTGCTGGGTAATACCCGGCCTCGGGTAATCGACACGGCGTAGTCCTACCTAGGCTCAGCAGAGAGGTCAGCACGCCGGTCTAAATCCTAAGTGCGAAGGGGTCTTGAGCCCCTCGCCCTCTGCACTCTTGCACGTTGCGTGACTGGCTGGGGCCCAGGCGCGACACTGTATACACAAGTGACGTAACCAGCCCACCCCAACAACCAGCCCGCATCTCTGAACTGTGACATCTGAAGAGCTTTCGGCTGATACATACGACGTAGAGGGCCCCATAACCATTATCCCGCGTGGTGGTAGTGCGTATAGGCCAGTGGCCAACTCAGATCAAATACCCAAATCCGTTAGGCATATTTAGTAGCTCGCAGAGACGAACAGGGTTCCTGTCGCTCCGACTTGGTAACACGCGGACCACGACCAGGGAACAGGCCCACCTCTCTCCTAGGTGGTCTCCGCCTGCCCTGTCGTTCCGCCACAATATCACTCGCGGGTACCCTTGGGTTCAACCCGTCTTGTTCCATTACCTCGCGGACACTCTTGGAGCCGGCCCGACTTTAACAGTTTAAAGTATTACAGTAATGTAACATTTCCGTGATCATCACCCAGAGTGATCACGGCCCGATAACAAGCCTGGCAAACGGACAAGTGTGAAGGGCCAGCTGATGAAACATAGCATACCTAACCAAGCATCATAGGATAGCAGGTAAGGTATCAATAGTAGGCAACGAAATTAGGCTATGCATCAGAATAGGAGCTATCGGAGCAACAACAGAAGCAATTCTAATGCAAGCATAAGAGAGAAAGAGTGGGCGATATCTAGATGATCAAGGGGGTTTTGCTTGCCTGGAAGCTCGGCTGAAGGGGTCTGGTCGTCGACGACGTAGTCGTACTCAGCAGTGTCGTCGGCAGTCTCGGGGTCTATCGGGAGAGAAGGAGGGGGAAGAAACAATAAATACACGGCAACAAATGCAACAGAGATGCATGACATGTCAACATGCTGTGCTAGGGGTGTTCTAATGCAGTACTAAGTATTTTACTCGGAGCGGGGAAATATTCCCGGGAATATTTTCCCAGCTCCGAACACTATTTATTTAGCGGTTTCGGTAGCAAATGTTCAACGTTCGGTATGTTAAAGACATGTGACAGGTATGTGGAGGGCATATTCAGATTCGTCATATTTTTTTGATCATTTTTCATATATAAATTATTTTCATCCGAGTTACGGTTCATTTTATATGATTTTTCAAAGTTTTAAACATTTTCTGGATTTTCTGGAATTTTTCTAAATTCGAAAATAAACTGGAAATTGCTACAGGTACCCAGTGGGTGTACCCAGCTGTTAAGCACAGTGGCTGACCAGTGGGCCCGTTGACTGGGTCAAAGGTCCAGTCAGCCACCAGTCAGCAGTGGCTGACAGGTGGGGCCCGCTGGCTGAGTCAGCAGGTGACTCAGCCAGGCTTATCCGTTTGAACAGTGATCCGGGCCCACATGTTAGTTAGTTAACTTTAGTTAAACCATTTTTTATTAGCTCTAATTAATTAGCGTGGGGCCCGGCTGTCATACCCTCAGGTTAATTAAACTCATGTCATTAGCTTAGGCTAATGATGGCCACGTCACCGGTGTCAACGCCGGCGAGGCCGAGCGTCGACGATGGCCGTCCGATCGACTCCGGCGACGAGGGGTCGCGCTGGTGGCACTGTTGGGTCGGGCTCGACGCGGCGCATCCAGGGATGGCATCGAGGTGGCCGGGGACGGGCCGTAGCGGCAGCAGCAGCGAGCTGGGCGGCGGTGGCGCTCGGGCGCGCACGGGGCGCGGGGCGGCAGCAGCGGGCCGCAGCTAGCAGCAACGGCAGCGGACGGAGCCGGCGCGGCCGGTCGGAGGCGGGCGCGACTGGCGCGAGCGGCAGCAGGCAGTAGTGCAGCAGCTAGCAGCGCAGTAGTAGCGTGAGCAGCGCCCAGGCAGCGGCAGGAGCGGCCGTAGGCGCGGGTGAGCGCGAGGGGAGCGTGCGGCGGCTGTGACGCGCGCGGGCTGCAGCAAGGCATGGCCAGGCGCGCGGGGCGCGACCGAACGAGCAGGAGGCAGCGGCGGGCGCGGCCTCGGTCCTAGCTAGCTACGGCAGAGCAGCGAGACAGAGGAAGAAAGGGAGGTGAGGCGGGGCTCACATCGCGGCTAGAGGGGGAGCTCAGGGGAGACGGGGCTGCCGGAGGTGGGCGAATCGAGCGGCGGACGGCGGCGATCCAGTCGGGGACGATGGGCGAAAGCGGCTGCTCGGGGACGCTTCTGCTCAGGACGACGCGCGTGGATGATGTAGCGGTCGCCGACGATGCTCCATGACACAATCTCAGGGCTTGGGGAGGCTGGTGGCCGCGACGGCGTCGAGGGGCGGCGACGGAGAGCTTCGGGCGGCAATGACAGCGAGGGAAACGGCGCGAGGGCGAAGGGGGAGAAGCGGGTTAGGGTTCGCAGGGGGTCGGGGAGGTGCTAAGTAGACGTCCAGGGGCATTGTGGCGTCGTCGTGTCCAGCATCCGCCGGCGGCATCGCGCGCACGGGCGCTGTGGCGCCGACAACGCGATGGGAAAGACGATGATGACTGTTGGGCTGGGCCTTGCACACTGTGCGGCTTAAGCCCAATAGCACAGTAGGTCCAGGTCATTTTTCTTTTATATTTTCTGTTTTCTTTTCTTCACTCTGTTTTCTATTTAGTTTAGGTATCAAATGAATTTTGTAAATTGTGAAACTTGTCTCAATAATTAGTATACAATATTCTGCACTGTCACAAAAAGTTTGAGGATTATTTGACTTCATTTGATTTTTGTTTAAAAAGCATTGATTTAACTGGGGCTGTTTTGGGTACTGTTTTGGATGTTAGATTCGAAATGAGCAAACAAGTGGTGTGGTTTTCCTTAATATTAATTACATATGGATTATTTTTTAAAAGATGAACTATTTTTCATATAAGTTAGTAGCTTTTCAAATTTCACTTGTTGTTTGAATTTTGAATTTGAGTTGAATTATTTCTTATTTGCATTTCCTAGGATATAATGATGATGACTTGGCATCATTAGGGTGAGGTTACTGTAGCTTACCACTGGGGGTGTTACACAAGTTCACATCAACCTGCAACTGGGGCGAGCGACCAATTTTTATGCCATGTACTATTCCATCTTAAATACGCAAAATGTAAGCCCCGACCCGGATAGTTACTAGTCCACCTTTTATTTATTTTTTACCCTTTTTAGCTCGTCAACATTGTTTATTTTTTACTTTTTAGCCTCATTTTTCAAATGTCCCAGTTGCAAGCTCATCTTCAACCCATTTTGTTTTTTGAAAGATATGCAACCGAGTCGGAGGGACCGATGTTTTCGTGTTTTTTCAAAAGCCATCATTTATATGATTTTTAGTTCCCAACACATTGAGCTAGTTCCCTACCTTTCTTCGAAATCTCATAGTTGCATACAAATGGGACACACCTTTTGAGTCATATCCTGTTGTATATAAGGCTCGTTTCTTCATCAATTCAAAAAATGCTCTGGAATTTTAAAAAATGTTCGCGTCTTAAAAAATTGTGTTCACCAATTCAAAATATGTTCGCATTTTCAAAAAATGTTCTGATTTTTTTTAAATGTTCATGTTTTCAAACATTGCTCCGAATTTCAAAAGATGTTTACATTTTAAGTTTTGTTTTTACAAATTCAAAAAATGTTCGGCAATTTTTAAAATTTCTTCACAACTTTAAAAATGTTTAGAAATTATTTAAATTTCTTGCATGTAATAAAAAATTATCGTAATTTTGGTAAAGTGTTCAAAATTTGAAAATTGTTTGCAATTTTTCAGTAATGTTCAGTTACATGCTGCCGTTAGTTCTTTAAACTATGTGCTACAAGTTAAAAAAAAAACTATGTGCTACTATTTTATCACCACAACTAGTCGGTTTCCGTGGCTTCCAAGACGAGTGCATGAATAGAAGATCCGCGGTTTGAACCATGGCACTCACGGGGCATTATTTTTTTTTTTGATTTTTGCACGTGACTGCTCGTTGTCAGTTTGACACTGGACCGACCCAGTCGGAGAAGCTCCAGTCGTTCTGGGCGACAAAAAAAAAAAACGAAACAAAACAAACATGGACTTACCTACGGCTACGCAGCCACGCCACATATTTGCGTTACGGTGCTGCGCCCGCTGGACCGTCGATTAGCGCATTATTTAGTCAATGTTATATTTAGAGATGTATATGCAATAACGTGTACTTGTGGAAGAAAAAAGCACGGCAGCGAGGGTAACTTTCACGCAAAACACGGTTACTGTAGTGTTTTTAATCCACTGTAGCAACTAAAGCGTTTTCCTGTAGCAAACAGTATGGCGCGAGGGCTATAGCGAATAGCGTGACACTGTTATTGTAGTACAGTGCGCCGCCGCACGGGAGCTGCTGTGCGTTGTGTGCGTTATAGATTTTCCAAACAAACAAACAATGCTTTATTTATGGCCAGTACTAGCGGCCGGTCAGCCGGCCCAAACTTTGGGCCGGTCGCATCCTACCCATTCATTTGCTATACATGCAGCCGTTCGATCTGGTCTCCATCGTCCTCCTACGCGTCTCTTCTTTTTTCCTCCAAATCACAAAACGCACGGAAACACCACAAGATAGCGAGCGCCCCCAAATCCCCCCGCCATGGACGCAGGACACGCAAGGCCTCGTCGTCGGTGCTTGCTGCCTCACCATTGAAGCAACACCCACCGCCGTTCGCATCCCTCGCCATCGTCGCCTCGATTGCCATGGACGGGGTCGCTGCTTGATACGTCCATTTTGCATCATGTTTTCCTACTGTTATTTATAGTGTTTTAATCAATATAATACTTTGTGGAGCAATTCTAATGCCTTTTCTCTCTTAATATGCAAGATTTACACAAGGAGTGAGATTGCCGGCAGATGAAATTCTGGACCTGAAAAAGCTATGTCAGAGATACCTATTCTGCACATCTCCAAATGAGCTGAAATTTTACGAAGATTTATTTTGGAATAAATAAAAAATACTGGAAGAAAGAAGTACCAGAGGGGGCCACCCAGGTGCCCACGAGGCACCAGGGCGCGCCACCCCCCCAGGCGCGCCCTGGTGGCTTGTGGGGCCCCTGGCCAGCCTCCGGTGCCCATTTTCTGGTATATAAGCCCATTTGCCCTAAAAAAAATAAAGAGAAGACTTTTGGGACGGGGCACCGCCGTCTCGAGGCGGAATTTGGGCAGGAGCACTTTTGCTCTCCGGCGGAGCGATTCCGCTGGGGACACTTCCCTCCGGGAGGGGGAAATCGAAGCCATCGACATACCAACGATCCTCTCATCGTGGAAGGACTAATCTTCATTAACATCTTCAACAGCACCATCTCATCTCAAACCCTAGTTCATCTCTTGTATTCAATCTTTGTCTCAAAACCTCAGATTGGTACCTGTGGGTTGCTAGTAGTGTTGATTACATCTTGTAGTTGATGCTAGTTGGTTTATTTGGTGGAAGATTATATGTTCAGATCCATTATGCTATTTAATACCCCTCTAATCTTGGACATGAATATGATTTGTGAGTAGTTATTTTTGTTCTTGAGGACATGGGAGGAGTCTTGTCATAAGTAATCATGTGAATTTGGTATTCATTTGATATTTTGATGATATATATGTCATTGATTCTCTTAGTGGTGTCATGTGAACGTCGACTACATGACACTTCACCATCTTTGGGCCTAAGGGAATGCATTGTGGAGTAGTAATTAGATGATGGGTTGCTAGAGTGACAGAAGCTTAAACCCTAGTTTATGCGCTATTCCGTAAGGGGCTGATTTGGATCCATATGTTTAATGCTATGTTTAGATTTATCTTAATTCTTCTTTCGTAGTTGCGGATGCTTGCGAGAGGGGTTAATCATAAGTGGGAGGTTTGTTCAAGTAAGAATAGCACCCAAGCACCGGTCTACGCACATATCAAATTATCAAAGTAGCGAACGCGAATCAAACAAACATGATGAAAGTGACTAGATGAAATTCCCAAGTGTCCTCGAGAACGCTTTGCTTATTATAAGAGATCGTTCCGGCCTGTCCTTTGCTACAAAAAGGACTGGGCTACCTTGCTGCACTCTTTGTTACAATTGCTACTTGTCACTTGTTACAAATTATCTTGCTATCAAACTACCCGTTACCGATAATTTCAGTGCTTGCAGAAAATACCCTGCCGAAAACCGCTTGTCATTTCCTTCTGCTCCTCGTTGGGTTTGACACTCTTACTTATCGAAAGGACTACGATTGATCCCCTATACTTGTGGGTCATCAAGACTCTTTTCTGGCGCCATTGCCGGGGAGTGAAGCGCCTTTGGTGAGTGGAATTTGGCAAGGAAACATTTATATTACGTGCTGAAATTTACTGTCACTTGTCACTATGAAAAGTAATCCTTTGAGGGGTTTGTTCGGGGTATCTTCACCTCGACCGGAAGCACAAAGTGTTGCTCCTCAACCTACTGCACCTACTGAAAATATTTATTATGAGATTCCTTCAGGTATGATAGAGAAACTGCTAGCTAATCCTTGTGCAGGAGATGGAACAATACATCCTGATATGCACTTGATCTATGTGGATGAAATTTGTGGATTGTTTAAACTTGCAGGTTTATCCGGAGATGGAGTTAATAAGAAAGTATTCCCTTTATCTTTGGAGGGAAAGGCATTGACATGGTATAGGCTATGTGATGATACTGATACATGGGATTGGAACCGATTGAAATTGGAATTCCACCAGAAATTTTATCCTATACATTTGGTTCATCGTGATCAGAATTATATATATAATTTTTGGCCTCGTGAAGGAGAAAGCATCACTCAAGCTTGGGGGGGGGGGGGCTTAAGTACATGATATACACATGCCCCAATCATGAGCTCTCAAGAGAAATTATCTTACAGAATTTTTATGCTCGGCTTTCTCATGATGATCAAACCATGCTCGATTCTTCTTCGACTGGCTCCTTTATGAAGAAAACTATTGAATTCAGATGGGATCTTCTGGAAAGAATTAAACGCAATTCTGAAGATTGGGAACTCGACAAAGGTAATGAGTTAGGTATAATACTTGAGTTCGATTGTGTTAAATCTTTTATGGATACCGATGCTTTTCATAAGTTTAGCACTAAATATGGACTTGACTCTGAGATAGTAGCTTCCTTTTGTGAATCATTTGCTACTCATGTTGATCTCCCTAAGGAGAAGTGGTTTAAATATCATCCCCCTGTTAAAGAAAAGATTGAGGAATCCGTTAGTGTTAAAGAAGAAACAATTGTTTACCATGTTGATCCAGTTGTGCCTACTGCTTATATTGAGAAACCATATTTTCCTGTTAGGATTAAGGAACATGCTAAAGTTTCAACTGTGGTTAACAAAAGTAATATTATAGCACCTAGACCCTCTGAACAAATTAAAGTTGAACCTAATGGTTAAAGATCTCTTGGTCGATAATATAGATGGGCATGTTATTTACTTCTGTGATGAAGCAGCTAGAATTGCTAAACCAGACCCTAAATATAAAAACAGACCTGTAGTAAGCAGCCTGTTCTCTCTGTCAAAATAGGAGATCATTGTTATCATGGCTTATGTGATTTGGGTGCTAGTGTGAGTGCTATTCCGTTTACCTTATATCAAGAAATTATGAATGATATTGCACCTATTGAAATAGAGGACATTGATGTTACTATTAAGTTTGCAAACAGAGATACCATTACGCCGCTTGGGATCTTTAGAGATGTTGAAGTCTTGTGCGGCAAAATAAAATACCCTACTGATTTTCTAGTCCTCGGTTCTCCACAAGATAATTTTTGTCCCATTATATTTGGTAGACCTTTCTTGAACTCTGTTAATGCCAAGATTGATTGCGCTAAAGAAATTGTTAGTGTTAATTTTGGTGGTATGTCTCATGAGTTTAATTTCTCTAAGTTTAGTAGACAACCTCATGATAAAGAATTTCCTAGTAAAGATGAAATTATTGGTCTTGCTTCTATTGCCGTACCTCCTACTGATCCGTTAGAACAATATTTACTAGACCATGAAAATGATATGCATATGAATGAAAGAAATGAAATAGATAGGATGTTCTTTGATCAACCACCTATCCTTAAACACAATTTGCCTATTGAAACTCTTGGAGGCCCTCCTCCACCTAAGGGTGACCCTGTATTTGAATTAAAGCAATTGCCTGATACATTGAAATATGCTTATCTAGATGAAAAGAAGATATATCCTGTTATTATTAGTGCTAACCTTTCAGAGCATGAAGAAAAGAGATTACTAAAAACTCTGAGGAAGCACCGAGCTGCTATTGGATATACTCTTGATGATCTTAAGGGCATTAGTCCCACTCTATGTCAGCACAAAATTAATATGGAGCCTGATGCTAAACCAGTTGTCGACCACCAACGATGATTAAATCATAAGATGAAGGAAGTGGTAAGAACTGAAATATTAAAGCTTCTGGAAGCAGGTATAATCTACCCCATAGCTGATAGTAGATGGGTAAGTCCCGTTCATTGTGTCCCTAAGAAAGGAGGTGTTACCGTTGTTCCTAATGATAAAAATGAACTCATTCCATAAAGAATTGTAACTAGTTATAGGATGGTAATTGATTTTAGAAAATTAAAAAAAGCCACTAGAAAAGATCATTACCCCTTACCTTTTATTGATCAAATGTTAGAAAGATTGTCTAAGCATACACACTTTTGTTTCCTAGATGGATATTCTGGTTTCTCTCAAATACCTGTATCACAAGCCGACCAAGAGAAAACCACCTTTAGTTGTCCTTTTGGAAATTATGCTTATTGTCGTATGCCTTTTGGTTTATGTAATGCACCTGCTACATTTCAAAGATGTATGACTGCTATATTCTCTGACCTTTGTGAAAAGATTGTTGAGGTTTTCATGGATGATTTTTCTGTTTACGAAACCTCTTTTGATGATTGCTTAAGCAACCTTGATCAAGTTTTGCAGAGATGTGAACAAACTAGTCTCGTCTTGAATTGGGAGAAGTGCCACTTTATGGTTAACGAAGGTATAGTCCTTGGGCATAAAATTTCTGAAAGAGGTATTGAAGTTGATAAAGCTAAAGTTGATGCAATTGAGAAAATGCCTTGTCCTAAAGATATTAAAGGTATAAGAAGTTTCCTAGGTCATGCTGGTTTCTATAGAAGGTTTATAAAAGACTTCTCTAAAATTTCTAGACCTCTTACCAATCTCTTGCAAAAAGATGTTCCATTTGTTTTTGATGATGATTGTGTAGAAGCCTTTGAAACACTTAAGAAAGCCTTAACCACTGCACCTATTGTTCAACCACCTGATTGGAACTTGCCTTTTGAAATTATGTGTGATGCTAGTGAGTATGTTGTTGGTGCTGTTCTAGGACAGAGAGTTGATAAGAAATTAAATGTTATCCATTATGCTAGTAAAACCCTAGACAGTGCTCAAAGAAATTATGCTACTACTGAGAAAGAATTTCTAGCAGTTGTGTTTGCATGCGATAAATTCAGATCTTACATAGTTGATTCTAAAGTAACTTTTCACATTGATCATGCTGCTATTAAATACCTTATGGAAAAGAAAGATGCTAAACCTAGACTCATTAGGTGGGTTCTATTGCTACAGGAATTTGACTTGCATATTATTGATAGAAAGGGAGCTGAGAATCCCGTAGCAGATAATTTGTCTAGAATGGAAAATGTTCTTGATGACCCACTTCCTATTAATGATGATTTTCCTGATGAACAATTAGCAGTCATAAATGCTTCTTGTAACACTCCTTGGTATGCAGACTATGCCAATTATATTGTTGCTAACTTTATACCACCTAGTTTCACATACCAACAAAACAAAAAGTTCTTCTTTGATTTAAGACACTACTTCTGGGATGACC
This sequence comes from Elymus sibiricus, assembly GCA_039707655.1. Taxonomy (NCBI): domain Eukaryota; kingdom Viridiplantae; phylum Streptophyta; class Magnoliopsida; order Poales; family Poaceae; genus Elymus; species Elymus sibiricus. Next base: position 76,552,148 of record CM077666.1, on the reverse strand, counting down.
AACATCTTTATAAAGAAGGAGTAGATGGTATTATTAGACGTTGTATACCTGAGCATGAACAGGAACAAATCCTACGGAAGTGTCATTCCGAGGCTTACGGAGGACACCATGCGGGAGACAGAACTGCACATAAGGTATTACAATCTGGTTTTTATCGGCCTACTCTTTTCAAGGATACTTGTAAGTTTGTCTTATGTTGTGATGAATGTCAAAGAGTTGGTAATATTAGTAGACGTCAGGAAATGCCTATGAATTATTCACTTACTATTGAACCAGTTGATGTTTGGGGATTCGATTACATGGGACCTTTTCCTAAATCCAATGGGTATACTCATATTTTAGTTGCTGTTGATTACATTACTAAGTGGGTAGAAGCTATTCCAACTAGTAGTGCTGATCATAACACTTCTATTAAAATGCTTAAAGAAGTCATTTTCCTGAGGTTTGGAGTCCCTAGATATTTAATGACTGATGGTGGTTCACATTTTATTCATGGTGCATTCCGTAAACTGCTTGCTAAATATGATGTCAACCATAGAATTGCATCTCCCTATCACCCTCAATCTAGTGGTCAAGTTGAATTGAGCAATAGAGAAATAAAATTAATTTTGCAAAAGACCGTCAATAGGTCCAGAAAGAATTGGTCTAAGAAACTTGATGATGCATTATGGGCTTATAGAACAGCTTATAAAAACCCTATGGGTATGTCTCCTTATAAAATGGTTTATGGAAAAGCATGTCATTTACCTCTTGAGTTAGAACATAAAGCATATTGGGCAATTAAAGAACTCAATTATGATTTTAAGCTTGCCGGTGAAAAGAGGTTATTTGATATTAGCTCACTAGATGAATGGAGAACCCAAGCTTATGAAAATGCCAAATTGTTTAAAGAAAAGTTAAAAGATGGCATGATAAAAGAATTCAAAAACGAGAATTCAAAGTGGGTGAATATGTTCTATTGTACAATTCTCGTTTGAGATTCTTTGCAGGAAAACTTCTCTCTAAATGGGAAGGACCGTATATCATCGAAGAAGTTTATCGCTCTAGAGCCATCAAAATAAACAACTTCGAAGGCACTAATCCGAGAGTGGTGAATGGGCAAAGAATTAAGCACTATATTTCAGGTACTCCCATTAATGTTGAAACTAATATTATTGAAACAATTACACCGGAGGAATATATAAGGGAGACCTTCCAGAACACTCCAGAACCCTGAAAAGGAAGAGGTACGTGATACGGTAAGTAAACCGACTCCAAAAATTCCATAAAAATACTTTATGTCAGTTTTGGAATATTAGAAAAATTACAAAAATAAGAAACAGCCGAGGGGACCCACGAGGTGCACACGAGGCACCAGGGCGTGCCACCCCCCCAGGCACGCCCTGGTGGCTCGTGGGCCCCTCGCGAGCCTTCCCGACTCCGTTTTTTTCTGGAATACTTGTTTTGCAAGATAAAGATTCTTTATATATACTCCCGGATGTTTTGACCACCGTATCGCAGAGATCTCATCTATTCTTGTTTCGTGCTATTTTTCTGACAGATCTAGATCTCCATGCCCCCCCAAAAGCTCCGTGCCAAGCACCGTATTGTGCAACCATCGCCGGGCAAATGCCCCTACAACGAGGTTTACTATGAGTTGTCGTCAGGAGAGGAAGACAAGGTCGAGGAAGTAGCGGGCGCCCAGACTCCAGAAGGAGGGCAAGCCGTTCCCATGGAGGAGACCGCGGAGAAGAGAGATATCCTTCAACCCTTATATGACCATCTTCCCCCATCCGTAATTGAATCCCTAAGAGTCTTTGAAACAATTTGTGCTCAAAATACATCTCTCACTCATGAGGTTATTTTGTTGGAAGAGCAAAACATCGCCCTTCGGAGCATCAACCGTAAATTGGAGTTTCTGCTAAAGCTGAAGGACAAGCCCACCACTTCATCATCACCACCATCACCGAAGAAGGAAACTTGAGTACATGGGTATGGGCACTCCCCTTGGCTTGTGCCAAGCTTGGGGGAGGTGCCCCGGTATCGTATCACCATCACTTTTATTATCTTTACCTATTTTTAGTTCGATCCTTAGTTATTTCGTGATCTAGTTGAATAAAAGTTTAGTATGATCTATTTTCGAGTGCTAGTTTCGTGATCTATCTACCTATATAATTGAGTTGAGGGTTATATAATAAAGAGTAGTTTGAGTTTTTGCTTCTTTACTTTTATGTTTCAATCCTAGCAATGAAAATAATGAAAAAGATCATATGCTAATCTTATGGAAAGTAATGACATTACATAAAGAAAAGTATAAGTGGTAAAATTTATTGGAAGTTAACAAATATAGCATTGGTCAATGATGCAATTCATGAAAAAATTAATAAGGGAAGAGAAGATTCGCATGCAAATACACTATCTTGGACATCTTTTATGATTGTGAGCCCCCATTGAGTATTTTATGTCAAATTGTTGACGTTGGACAAGGAAGACAACGTAATGAATTATGTTTGCTTATATTCACATAGAAATTATATTGTCATAGATCCTCCAACATGTGGTGCTTGCCCAATATCTTTGCTAGCCAAAAATCCGCACCAAGTAGAGATACTACTTGTGCATCCAAAACCCTTAAACCCAATTTCATGTCATGAGAGTCCATTATATCTACCTATGGATTGAATAAGATCCTTCAAGTAAGTTGTCATTGGTGTAAAAAGCAATAAAAATTGCCTCTAAATATGTATGAACTTTTATTGTAAGGGAAAATAAGCTTTGTACGAACTTGTGATGGTAAAGAAATAAAAGCGACAGACTGCATAATAAAGGTTGCTATCACAAGGGGCAATATAAAGTGACGTTCCTTTGCATTAAGAGCTTGTGCATCCAATAACAAAAAGCGCATGACAACCTCTGCTTCCCTCTGTGAAGGGCCTATCTTTTACTTTCATGTATTTACTTTTTATGCAAGAGTCAATAGTGTTGGAAATATGCCCTAGAGGCAATAATAAAATGGTTATTATTATATTTCCTTGTTCATGATAATCGTTTATTATCCATGCTATAATTGTATTGGTTGGAAACACAAATACATGTGTGGATACGTAGACAACAACATGTCCCTAGTGAGCCTCTACCGGACTAGCTCGTTGATCAAAGATGGCCATGGTTTCCGGGTCATAGACATGAGTTGTCATTTGATAACGGGATCACATCATTAGGAGAATGATGTGATGGACAAGACCCAAACTATGAACGTAGCATATGATCGTGTCAAGTTTATTGCTATCGTTTTCCGCATGTCAAGTATCTGTTCCTATGACCATGAGATCATGCAACTCACTGACACCGGAGGAGTACCTTGTGTGTATCAAACGTTGCAACGTAACTGGGTGACTATAAAGATGCTCTACAGGTATCTCGGAGGGTGTCTGTTGAGTTGGCATGGATCAAGACTGGGATTTGTCACTCCGTATGACGGAGAGGTATCTCAGGGCCCACTCGGTAATACAACATCACGATAAGCTTGCAAGCAATGAAACTAAAGAGTTAGCCACGGGATCTTGTATTACGGAACGAGTAAAGAGACTTGCCAGTAACGAGATTGAACTAGGTATGGAGATACCGACGATCGAATCTCGGGCAAGTAACATACCGATGGACAAAGGGAACTGCATACGGGATTGACTGAATCCTGACATCGAGGTTCGACCGATAAAGATCTTCGTAGAATATGTAGGAACCAATATGGACATCGAGGTCCCGCTATTGGTTATTGACCGTGGAGGTGTCTCGGTCATGTCTGCATAGTTCTCGAACCCGCAGGGTCTACACACTTAACGTTTGGTGACGATATAAGTATAGTCGAGTTGTTATGGTGGTAACCGAAGGTTGTTCGGAGTCTCGGATGAGATCCCGGACGTGACGAGGAACTTCGGAATGGTCTAGAGGTGAAGATTGATATATAGGACGAAGGGTATCGGAGTCCAGAAGTGTTCCGGGGTTACCGGGGTTTTCGCAGGAGAACCGAAAGGGGTTTCGGGGGCCCCGGCAAGTGTTGGGGGGCCTCATGGGCCAAGGGGAGGGAGCACACCAGCCCACTAAGGGGCTGTGCGCCCCCCTCATCCCATCTCACGATCACCAGAGGGGTGGGGCGCCCCCTAGGGCTGCCTCCACCTGGCTTGGGGGGCAAGTCACCCTAGGGTTTCCCTAGGGGCGCCCCCATCTGTGGTAGCCGCCGGCCCCCCTAGGGGAAACTCTAGGGCACCCCCTCCTCCTCCCTTCCCCCTATATATAGAGGGGTAGAGGGAAGGCAGCCGCACCCCATCTATGCCACGGCGCTGCCATCCCTCTCCCTCGTAGTTCCTCTCCTTCTCCGCTTGGCTTGGCGAAGCCCTGCTGAGATTGCTCCACCACCACCGCCGCCACGCCGTCGTGCTGCCGGAGGACTCGAACTACTACTTCACCATCTCTCGCTGGATTGATGAGGTGAAGGCGTCATCAAGACGTACGTGTGTTGAACGCGGAGGTGCCGTCCGTTCGGCGCTTGATCGGGAGTTCGCGGGACGGATCGTGATTGGATCGCGAAGACGTTTGACTACATCAACCGCGTTTCTTAACGCTTCCGCTTAGCGATCTACAAGGGTATGTAGATGCAATCTCTCCTCTCGTAGATGTTCATCTCCTAGATCGATCTTGGTGAGCGTAGGAAATTTTTTGTTTCCCATGCAACATTCCCCAACAGTGGCATCATGAGCTAGGTCTTTGCGTAGATGACATCACGAGTAGAACACAAAGGAGTTTGTGGGCATTGATATTCAGATTGCTTCCTTCCTTAATCTTTTCTTGATTCAGCGGTATTGTGGGATGAAGCGGCCCGGACCAACTTTACATTTCCACGTATATGAGACCGGTTCCATCGACTGACATGCGACTTTGTTGCATAAGATGGCTGGCGGGTGACTGTCTCTCCCACCTTAGTTGAATCGGATTCGACAAAGGCGGTCCTTGTAGAAGGTTAAATAGCAACTTGCATATCACCGTTGTGGTTTTGCGTAGGTAAGAATCATTCTTGCTAGATACCCATAGCAGCCACGTAAAACATGCAACAACAAATTAGAGGACGTCTAACTTGTTTTTGCAGGGTATGTTGTGATATGATATGGCCAAAGACATGATGAAATATATTTGATGTATGAGATGATCATGTTTTGTAATAGTTTATCTCGACTTGCATGTCGATGAATACGGCAACCGGCAGGAGCCATAGGGTTGTCTTTAATTATTGTATGACCTGCGTGTCAATCATTAAGCGCTATGTAATGCTTTACTTTATCGCTAAACGGTAGCAATAGTAGTAGAAGCATATTGGGCGTGACAACCCCGATGGCGACGCGATGATGGAGATCATGACGATGGAGATCATGGTGTCATGCCGGTGACGATGGAGATCATGCCGGTGCTTTGGAGATGGAGATCAAAAGCACAAGTTCATGGCCATATCATGTCACTTATGATTTGCATGTGATGTTAATCCTTTTATGCATCTTATTTTGCTTAGGACGACGGTAGCATTATAAGGTGATCCCTCTCTAAAATTTCAAGATAAAATTGTGTTCTCCCCAAGTGTGCACCGTTGCGAAAGTTCGTCGTTTCGAAGCACCACGTGATGATCGGGTGTGATAGACTCTACGTTCACATACAACGGGTGCAAGCCAGTTTTGCACATGCGGAACACTTGGGTTAAACTTGACGAGCCTAGCATGTACAGACATGGCCTCGGAACACAAGAGACCGAAAGGTCGAACATGAGTCATATAGTAGATATGATCAACATGGAGATGTTCACCGTTGAAACCACCTCATCTCACGTGATGATCGGACTTGGGTTGGTGAATTTGGATCATGTTACACTCGGACGACCGGAGGAATGTCGATTTGAGTGGGAGTTTTTAAGTAATTTGATTAACTAAAACTCATTATCTTGAACAATAGTCTAAGTTGTCTGTGCAAATTTATGTTGTAGATCAATGGCTCGCGTAGTAGCTCCCCTGAATTTCAATGCGTTCCTAGAGAAAGCTAAGCTGAAAGATGATGGAAGTAACTTTGTAGACTGGGCCCGTAATCTGAGGATTATCCTCACGGTTGCCCAAAAGGCTTATGTCCTTGATGCACCGCTTGGTGAGCAACCCCCTCCGGCGTCTGTGGACGTTATGAACGCCTGGCAGGCGCGTGTTGATGACTACTCAATAGTTCAGTGTGCCATGTTGTATGGCTTAGAACCGGGACTTCAAAGACGTTTTGAACGTCATGGAGCATATGAGATGTTCCAGGAGTTGAAGTTTATTTTTGAGAAAAAATGCCCGGATCGAGAGGTATGAGACCTCCGATAAGTTCTATGCTTGCAAGATGGAGGAGAACGGGTCTGTCAGTGAACACATACTCAAAATGTCTGGGTATTACAACCGTCTGGCTGAGTTGGGAGTTGTGCTCCCGCCAGAGATGATCACTGACAGAGTTCTTCAATCGCTACCACCTAGCTACAAGAGCTTTGTGTTGAACTATAACATGCAAGGGATGAACAAGTCAGTCGCCGAGCTGTTTGCGATGCTGAAAGTCGCTGAGTCAGACATCCAGAAGGAGCATCAAGTGTTGATGGTCAATAAAACCACTAGTTTCAAGAAGAATGGCAAGGGCTAGAAGGGAAAGTCCAAGAAAAGTGGCAAAGTAGTTGCCCTTCCCGTGAAGAAACCCAAGGCTGGGCCCAAGCCGGAAACTGAGTGCTTCTATTGCAAGGGAACTGGCCACTGGAAGCGGAATTGCCCCAAGTATCTGGCTGACAAGAAGGGGGCCAACGCCAAACAAGGTATATATGATATACATGTTATTGATGTGTACCTTACCAACTCTCGTTGTAGTGCCTGGGTATTTGATACTGGTGCGGTTGCTCACATTTGCAACTCAAAGCAGGAACTACGGAATAGACGGAGGCTGGCGAAGGACGAAGTGACGATGCGCGTGGGAAATGGTTCCAAGGTTGATGTGATCGCCGTCGGCACGCTCGCTCTTCGATTACCATCGGGATTAGTGATGAACCTGAATAATTGTTATTTAGTGCCTGCGTTGAGCATGAACATTATATCTGGATCTTGTTTAATGCGAGATGGTTACTCATTTAAATCAGAGAATAATGGTTGTTCTATTTATATGGGTAATATCTTTTATGGTCATGCACCCATTGTGAGGGGTTTATTCTTGTTGAATCTCGATAGTGATGATACACATGTTCATAACATTGATGCCAAAAGATGTAGAGTTGATAATGATAGTACCACTTTCTTGTGGCACTGCCGCTTAGGTCATATTGGTGTAAAACGCATGAAGAAACTCCATGCTGATGGACTTTTGGAGTCACTTGATTTTGAATCACTTGACACATGCGAACCATGCCTCAAGGGCAAGATGACTAAGACCCCGTTCTCCGGAACAATGGAGCGGGCAAGTGACTTGTTGGAAATCATACATACTGATGTGTGTGGTCCGATGAGCATTGAGGCACGCGGTGGATATCGTTACTGTCTCACCTTCACCGACGATTTGAGTAGATATGTGTATGTTTACTTAATGAAACACAAGTCTGAAATGTTTGAAAAGTTCAAGCAATTTCAGAAAGTTGAGAATCATCGTAACAAGAAGATCAAATTCCTACGATCTGATCGAGGGGGAGAATATCTGAGTTATGAGTTTGGCAGTCACTTAAGACAATGTGGAATTGTTTCACAGTTGACGCCACCTGGAACACCACAGCGTAATGGTGTGTCCGAACATCGTAATCGAACCTCATTGGATATGGTGCGTTCTATGATGTCTCTTGCCGATCTGCCACTATCATTTTGGGGTTATGCGTTAGAGACAACTGCATTCACTTTAAATAGGGCACCATCTAAGTCCGTTGAGACGACGCCGTATGAACTGTGGTTTGGCAAGAAACCAAAGTTGTCGCTTTTTAAAGTTTGGGGATGCGATGCTTATGTCAAAAAGCTTCAGCCAGAAAAGCTGGAACCCAAAGCAGACAAATGCGTCTTCATAAGATACCCAAAAGAGACGATTGGGTATACCTTCTATCTCAGATCCGAAGGCAAAGTGTTTGTCGCTAAGAACGGGTCCTTTCTCGAGAAAGAGTTTCTCTCGAAAGAATTGAGTGGGAGGAAGATAGAACTTGATGAGGTTGTTGAACCTTTACTTCAACCAGAGAGTAGCACTGCGCAGAAAGATGTTTCTGTGGAACCTACGTCAGTTGAAGAGGAAGCTGATGATGGTGATCATGAAGCTTCGGATCAAGTTACTAGCGAACCTCGTAGGTCGACAAGGATACATACTGCTCCTGAGTGGTACGGTAACCCTGTCTTAAAGGTCATGTTGTTGGACAACGATGAACCTACGAGCTATGGAGAAGCGATGGTGGGCCCGGATTCCGACAAATGGTTAGAGGCCATGAAATCCGAGATGCGATCCATGTATGAAAACAAAGTATGGACTTTGGAAGTATTACCTGAAGGGCGAAAGGCCATTCAGAATAAATGGATCTTCAAGAAGAAGACGGACGCGGACGGTAATGTCACCGTCTATAAAGCTCGACTTATGGCAAAGGGTTTTTCACAAGTTCAAGGAGTTGACTACGATGAGACTTTCTCACCCGTAGCGATGCTTAAGTCCGTCAGAATCATGTTAGCAATAGCTGCATTTTTCAATTATGAAATTTCGCAGATGTATGTCAAAACAGCGTTCCTTAACGGTTTTCTTAAGGAAGAGTTGTATATGATGCAACCAGAAGGTTTTGTTGATCCAGAGAATGCTGACAAAGTTTGCAAACTCCAGCGATCCATTTATGGACTGGTGCAAGTGTCTCAGAGTTGGAATCTTCGCTTTGATGAGGTGATCAAAGCGTTTGGGTTTATACAAGTTTTCGGAGAAGCTTGTATTTACAAGAAAGTGAGTGGGAGCTCTATAGCGTTTCTGATATTATATGTGGATGACATATTGCTGATTGGAAACAATATAGAATTTTTTTGCTGACTGGAAACAATATATCACCATCACTTTTATTATCTTTACCTATTTTTAGTTCGATCCTTAGTTATTTCGTGATCTAGTTGAATAAAAGTTTAGTATGATCTATTTTTGAGTGCTAGTTTCGTGATCTATCTACCTATATAATTGAGTTGAGATTTATATAATAAAGAGTAGTTTGAGTTTTTGCTTCTTTACTTTTATGTTTCAATCCTAGCAATGAAAATAATGAAAAAGATCATATGCTAATCTTATGGAAAGTAACGACATTACATAAAGAAAAGTATAAGTGGTAAAATTTATTGGAAGTTAACAAATATAGCATTGGTCAATAATGCAATTCATGAAAAAATTAATAAGGGAAGAGAAGATTCACATGCAAATACACTATCTTGGACATCTTTTATGATTGTGAGCCCCCATTGAGTATTTTATGTCAAATTGTTGACGTTGGACAAGGAAGACAACGTAATGAATTATGTTTGCTTATATTCACATAGAAATTATATTGTCATAGATCCTCCAACATGTGGTGCTTGCCCAATATCTTTGCTAGCCAAAAATCCGCACCAAGTAGAGATACTACTTGTGCATCCAAAACCCTTAAACCCAATTTCATGTCATGAGAGTCCATTATATCTACCCATGGATTGAATAAGATCCTTCAAGTAAGTTGTCATCGGTGTAAAAAGGAATAAAAATTGCCTCTAAATATGTATGAACTTTTATTGTAAGGGAAAATAAGCTTTGTACGAAATTGTGATGGTAAAGAAATAAAAGTGACAGACTGCATAATAAAGGTTGCTATCACAAGGGGCAATATAAAGTGAAGTTCCTTTGCATTAAGAGCTTGTGCATCCAACAACAAAAAGCGCATGACAACCTCTGCTTCCCTCTGCGAAGGGCCTATCTTTTACTTTTATGTATGTACTTTTTATAAAAGAGTCAATAGTGTTAGAAATATGCCCTAGAGGCAATAATAAAATGGTTATTATTATATTTCCTTGTTCATGATAATCGTTTATTATCCATGCTATAATTGTATTGGTTGGAAACACAAATACATGTGTGGATACGTAGACAACAACATGTCCCTAGTGAGCCTCTACCGGACTAGCTCGTTGATCAAAGATGGCCATGGTTTCCGGGTCATAGACATGAGTTGTCAATTGATAACGGGATCACATCATTAGGAGAATGATGTGATGGACAAGACCCAAACTATGAACGTAGCATATGATCGTGTCAAGTTTATTGCTATCGTTTTCCGCATGTCAAGTATCTGTTCCTATGACCATGAGATCATGCAACTCACTGACACCGGAGGAGTACCTTGTGTGTATCAAACGTCGCAATGTAACTGGGTGACTATAAAGATGCTCTATAGGTATCTCCGAGGGTGTCTGTTGAGTTGGCATGGATCAAGACTGGGATTTGTCACTCCGTATGACGGAGAGGTATCTCAGGGCCCACTCGGTAATACAACATCACGATAAGCTTGCAAGCAATGTGACTAAAGAGTTAGCCACGGGATCTTGTATTACGGAATGAGTAAAGAGACTTGCCGGTAACGAGATTGAACTAGGTATGGAGATACCGACGATCGAATCTCGGGCAAGTAACATACCGTTGGACAAAGGGAACTGCATACGGGATTGACTGAATCCTGACATCGAGGTTCGACCGATAAAGATCTTCGTAGAATATGTAGGAACGAATATGGACATCCAGGTCCCGCTATTGGTTATTGACCGTGGAGCTGTCTCGGTCATGTCTGCATAGTTCTCGAACCCGCAGGGTCTACACACTTAACGTTTGGTGACGATATAAGTATAGTCGAGTTGTTATGGTGGTAACCGAAGGTTGTTCGGAGTCCCGGATGAGCTCCTGGATGTGACGAGGAACTCCGGAATGGTCCGGAGGTGAAGATTGATATATAGGACGAAGGGTATCGGAGTCCGGAAGTGTTCCGGGGTTACCGGGGTTTTCGCAGGAGAACCGAAAGGGGTTTCGGGGGCCCCGGCAAGTGTTGGGGGGCCTCATGGGCCAAGGGGAGGGAGCACACCAGCCCACTAAGGGGTTGTGTGCCCCCCTCACCCCATCTCACGATCACCAGAGGGGTGGGGCGCCCCCCCTAGGGCTGCCTCCACCTGGCTTGGGGGGCAAGTCACCCTAGGGTTTCCCTAGGGGCGCCCTCATTTGTGGTAGCCGCCGGCCCCCCTAGGGTAAACCTGTGGCACCCCGGCTCAGAGTAACCGGTTTACCTTGCATTGCCATCCCAGAGATCAAGTCTTCTGGCAATACACAACAACTTGGTACAGAAAACAACCGCTTTATTGATCTCTTAGCGGAAACATAGGTTTACATCTTACATGATAAGCGAGGCCAAGCGGCACACACGGTGCGGCTGCACTTATGTACATTATTTAGTAGAAATGGCAGGGGCCTTGATGATAAGGGAACTACTACACGGCAGCGGAATGAGGGGGTAGCGGAACTCCATTCCACAGGGACACTGCTGGGACGCGGCCTAGATCGCGACAAACTGCTCAACGTCAACTCCTTGCACGGCTTCTCCTGCATCTGGCATGATAAGCCAGGTGAGTACTTTGAATGTACTCGCAAGCTCACAGCAAACAAAACAAGTGCGACAAACAATAACAAGGCATTTAACAGATTTAATGCATGAGCATGATGCTACTCAACATGAGATGTGCGTGAAGTATTGCCATGGTCCTCGGGACCAACTTACCATTTCGGGGTTACCGCGTAACCACTGTTCACAACTTACCAACGTGATCCTCACTTGATAACATTCATACCTTGCATAGTGATCCTCGATCACCATGTTTACATGTGCCATCTTGTGAATCTTAGTGTGCAAGTTAATTATATCTGTTGACCCACGGTGTGACCTACTACGAACTGTGTCCATATCCGAGGACGCGGCTATCGATAGATTATACACTCTGCAGAGGTTAGTACACTGTACCCATACCACGGAACTCATGGCCTCATGCTCCCATTCGGGTGGACCAACGACGTTCCGACAAAACCAGTCTATTGCATGACACTCTCCCGGCCACTCCGACAAACTCCCCTTTGGGCTATGTCCTGGGTGACCCTGATGTCAACATGTGACATCTGCCACCTCTATGGCTGCCACCGTCGTGGCCAAACATCAAAACTGTCCCAAACGGGGACCTCGGTACCATCAAAACTTGGGTCCTCAAGGTTATGACTGCCTACCGGGCCAGGGTAGCGCCAGAGGACAACCTTCCCTCGTAGGAGGCACTGGCGAGAGGCATGACAATAGACCGCATTAGGGCCTCCCCATCCAGGCAAGTGTGGTTGCACTGGTGAGCTCGATTCGGTGGCACCATGACTCGATCAACAGCATGTTCAAGTTGGATTATTATCAAGTTTAACTTGAAAAGAAAATGATTCGAGCCATAGTGAATGAATGGGTGCACGGGTCACGGTCATGAATAACAAATGCATCATGTTATCATATGAGTATATGCCATGATACCTTCTGCACACTAGCAAGAAAGCATGTATCCTACTGCACAAATTATCAGCATAACAGAACAAAGTTTATGCAACAAGATTTATATAGCAAATTATTTTAAATAGTGATTAAAGGATGAATTTAATTCAATTAAACCAAGTCATTGCAATGCCATCCTTGCATATGAATGTTGTGGCTTGCCTTGGTTCAGAGGAGTGTCACAGTACTCCTGGCCTTCTCCAACACAACTAGGTTCTTCTGAAATTAAATTAAATACAAAAAGAAAATGTCACATAACACTGTTTATTGCACCAGAAATTCTCAACAGCAAGAAAAATTCTGAAACTTGGCATACAGAAACTTTGGAATTTTATAAACCAGTAGCAAAAAGAATCAAATCATTTGGACTTATAGATTAAAAGTTATAGCTGGTCAAAGTTGGATTAGATCTGGTCAAAATCTGAAATAAAAAGAAAAACTAGAAGCGGCCACGTCGAAAGCGTATTCGGTGAATACGCCTCCACTTATACCGCTTCGGCGGCCAAGTGAGAGGCTGACGAGCGGGACCCGCTGGCAGGGTTAAACAGAGGAGAGGGAGGGAACAGGGGGCGGCGGCGCTGTCGTCGGCGTTTCTCCGGCGAGGAGACGTCGGCGATCACCGGAGAGGAGGGGGATGGGTTCAGCTCAGCGAGACGGTCACACACGTACCCGAAACTCGAGCTGAGGAGGTCGGACGGCGTCGCGACGATCTTCTCCAGAGACGGCGGCGGCGGAGCTGATCGGAGTCGGCGTTTCCGGCGACAATCCGGTGAGTTCTTGCTACCGTCGTGCTCAGGAGGTTGCTACGGTCTCGTTGGTGGCAGTGGTTGGAGCTGAGGTGGTCTATCTTGAGTGCTCGGAGGAGGGGGATCCGCGGCGGTCGCCGGCGAGGTTCGAAGGCCAGAGGCCTTCTCGGCGTTGCCACTAGCTTCTAGAGTTCGATTTGAGGGTGGAGAGGTGGGTTGGGATGGCTAGAACGATCGGGGGAGTGCTCTATTTATAGGAGGAGGCGAGGCAGAGCTCGGGCTCCGCCGGAGTAGAGCGGTAGGGCGAACTGGGGGCGGTGAGGACTCGGGCAGCGGCGTGGGGTGAAGCAGAGGAGCACAGGGCGACGCGGTGCACGCGTGCGGCCACATTGGCGCGCACTACGCGCGAAAAACGGGCACGCGAGCTCACTGTTCCCGCCGCTAGCTCTCGGCCTCTTCCGGTGAGCTGCATTCCGGTGTCGGGGAGGAGCAGGGAGGGGATTGGGTGGCGCACGGGGGTTGGCTGTGGAGCTGGGACATGGAGAGGTGTCACGGGGAGGGTAGCGGCTGATCGGACCCGACGGGCAGAGCGCACAGAGCGCGTGCATTGCACCATGCCCGCACGCGGTCACCGCGTGCACAGGCGCGCGGGGTGCTTTCGGCGCTGCCAAACCGTGTCCACCGTGAAGTCCTCTCAAAGCTTTGCCTAGAAATGCGCTGGGCTTGCCAAATGGCTCACTGGAGGTGACAAGAGGGAGCTGCAAAGTTTCTGGACAGAAACTTGCTCCAAATGCTGAGGACAAATGGCTAAGATTCTGGGGCTGGTTTTAGGCGTTTAAGCATTACTTAGGAAGGTCATTAAGTGGTAAAAATTTCAGATTAAAAAGATCAAGGAATAATATAGTTGCTTCACAAAGTGACTTTTCTGTCCAGAAGCAAAAGTATTTTCCTGGGCTGAAATTTTCCAAATGACCATGGGATATTTTTGCATAGGAAGGTGAGGCATGACCCAAAGAATATTTGGGAATTTTCTAGGAATTTTCTGGGCAATAAAAATAGAGGTTGCTTAAGAGCTTAGTGAGAAAAGAGGCATTTTCAGAGAGAAAAAGGGTATAATGCCATTAAATAAAAATACCCAATGGCATTATTATGAGAGGGATGAGGTCCAGGGAGGGTTTATGGATGAAGGAACCCACTTGGAAGAAAATCAAAAATAAATCCAAGTGGTAAGTCCAAAAGAAATGACTGGAAAACCCAAATGCAATTAATAAATCCAAATAAAAGAAAAAGGGCAAAAATCCAGGGTGTTACAAACCTCCCCCCCTTAGGATCAATCTCGTCCTCAAGATTTGGTTGCTCAGGAAACAAATATGGGTATGCAGTCCTTAAGAAATCCGATCTTTCCCAGGTGGCTTCGTCCTCAGTGTGGTGCTCCCATTGGACCTTGTAAAACTTTATAGTTTTGCTGCGGGTGACTCTGTCCATTTCTTCCAAGATTCTCAAAGGTTTCTCCTCATATGTTAAATCCTTGGCCAGCTCTAGTTCTGCCATATCTGCCTGCTTTGCGGGTGGTGCGATGCATCTTCGTAGCTGAGATACGTGGAATACATCGTGAACCTCGGATAGTTCGGGAGGCAATTCCAACTGATAGGCCACTTGGCCCACTCTGGTCATAACTGGAAATGGACCGATATATCTTGGTGCAAGTTTTCCCCGAGTATGAAACCTCTTGACTCCTTTCATAGGGGTAACTCGGAGATATGCATATTCACCTGGTTCGAAGCTGATCTGCCTATGCTTTGAGTCATAGTAACTTTTCTGACGAGATTTTGCCACTTGTAGTCTTTCTCGAATTTCTTTGACTTGCTTTTCTGCTTCCATCATCAGATCAGTCCCGAAGATTCGGCTGTCTCCTGTCTGAGACCAGTTCAGCGGGGTACGACACTTACGCCCATATAGAGCCTCAAAAGGTGACATTTTGAGACTAGTCTGATAGCCGTTGTTGTAGGAGAACTCAGCGTACGGCAGGCTGTCTTCCCATTTGGGTCCTTGTGCAAGAGCGCATGCCCGGAGCATATCTTCCAAGATTTGATTTACTCGCTACGTTTGTCCATCTGTCTGCGGGTGATAAGCGGTGCTGTGCTTCAAGGCGGTTCCCAAGGCTTGGTGTAAACGTAGCCAGAATGCCGAGGTAAACAAAGACCCTCTGTCTGAAGTGATAGTCCTGGGTACCCCATGCAGACTGACAATCCTGGATACATAGAGTTGAGCAAGTTGATCTGCACAGTAGGTGGTCCTGATTGGAATAAAGTGGGCCACCTTGGTGAGCATGTCGACCACGACCCATATGGCATTGTTTCCTCGTGGGGTTCTGGGTAATCCCACGATGAAGTCCATGCAGATATCATCCCACTTCCATTGTGGAACGAGTAAGGATTGAAGCAGACCGGCTGGTTTCTGGTGTTCAGCCTTCACCTTGTTGCATATATCACAACAGGCGATGTAATAGGCGATGTCTTTCTTCATACCTTCCCACCAGAATGTTTGCTTCAAGTCTTGGTACATTTTAGTGCCTCCGGGATGTATAGAGTATGCGGACTCGTGGGCTTCCTTCAGAATTTGTTGTTTTAATTTTTCGAGGTCCGGCACACATACCCGATCTCAAAATCGGAGTGCACCTTTGTCATCAATGTTGAAATCGGGTGTCTTCCCTTCTCGTACTTGAGTCATTATCTTTAGTAACATCGGGTCACCAGGTTGAGCCTTTCGAATTTTGTCTTCTAGGGTAGGGGTTACTTCCAAGGTAACCGCGCAGATTGCATCACATAAGATCATATTGAGCTGAGCTATTTCTTCTTGGAGTGCTGGGTGCAGACGCTCGATTAATGAGTTTGCGGTAGCCGGTTTGCGACTGAGGGCATCGGTGACCACATTTGCTTTCCCTGGGTCGTAGTTGATACCCAGGTCATAGTCTTTGACCAACTCAAGCCATCTTGTTTGTCAGAGGTTCAAGTCCGGCTGTGTGAATATATACTTGAGACTCTTGTGGTCGGTGTAGATTTGGCATCGCTTTCCAATGATGTAATGCCTCCAAATTTTTAGGGCGTGAACCACAGCTGCCATCTCTAAGTCATGGGTAGGATAATTCTCCTCATGGGGTCGGAGCTGCCTTGATGCATAGGCCACGACCTTTCCATCTTGCATAAGTACACACCCAATGCCACGCCTGGATGCGTCGCAATAGATGTCGAAGCTCCGGTAGATGTCTGGTAGAGTCAACACTGGAGCGGTAGTCAAACGGGTCTTGAGCTCATTGAAACTGTTCTCACATGCTTCGGTCCATATAAACTTCTGATTCTTCTTAAGCAGTTCAGTCATTGGCTTGGCAATCTTTGAGAAGCCTTCAATGAAACGACGGTAATAGCCTGCTAGACCCAAGAAACTTCTGATTTCTGTTACTGAAATAGGTGTCTTCCACTTCAGAACTTCGGTGACTTTGCTTTGGTCCACGGCCACTCCTTGAGCGGAAAGGGTATGCCCAAGGAATCCCACTTCTTTTAGCCAAAATTTGCATTTGCTGAACTTGGCGTAGAGTTGATGAGCGCGTAATCGTTCCAACACTGCTCGGAGATGTTGCTTGTGCTCCTCTTCACTTTTGGAATATATGAGGATGTCATCAATGAACACCACTACAAACTTGTCCAAGAAGTCCATGAACACCTTGTTCATCATGTGCATGAAGAATGCAGGAGCGTTGGTCAGTCCAAATGACATGACCGTATACTCGTACAACCCGTATCTGGTGGTGAATGCTGTCTTAGGGATATCTTCTTTTCTGATTTTCAGCTGGTGATACCCGGTGCGCAAGTCGATCTTGGAGAACACTTGAGCTCCGCTGAGTTGATCGAACAAATCATCAATCCTGGGCAGCGGGTATTTATTCTTGATGGTGACATCATTTAGATCACGATAGTCAACACACATCCGAAGACTGCCGTCTTTCTTGCCCACGAATATTGCAGGTGCACCCCAAGGAGATGAGCTGGGGCGAATATATCCTTTTTGGAGCATCTCATCCAATTGCTTCTTCAACTCCACTAGTTCCGACGAAGGCATTCGATAATATTTCTTGTAAATTGGTGCTGTTCCGGGTACAAGCTCAATAGAAAATTCCAGCTCCCGGTCAGGTGGCATGCCTGGCAACTCATCTGGAAACACATCTGGGAACTCACAGACCACTGGGACTAGATTCATTTCTGATGCAATGGCAGCATAAACCATCCCTTTCTTTGGTGTGGCTCGACCGGCATAGAATCGAGCGGACTGGCCCGAGGGATTTATTAGCGTGACTTCTCTTGTTGCGCAGTTGATGCAGACCTGGTGTCTTGTCAACCAATCCATCCCCAAAATAATATCGAAGGTGGGAGACTCAATGAATACCAGTGATGCGGGGAAGTTGACTCCATAGATTGATATCGTCAACCCTCGGCATACAATATTTGTCTTGAGCCTGGACCCGGGGGACTGTACCACCATAGTTTTGTCCAAAAGAGTATAGGGAAGACGATGTTGTGCAACAAAACTCCGTGAAATAAAAGAATGGGAAGCCCCGGAATCGAATAAAATTGTTGCAGGTATGTCATTAACAGGAAACATACCAATGACCACCTCGGGGACTTCGGTGGCTTCTTCAGCGGAGATATGATGAACTTGCCCTTGAATGTATCTCCGTTTGGGGAATTGCCCCACGTAATTGACTTGAGGTTTCAGGTTGGCTTGTGCCTTGCCGTTCTTGGGACACTGCCTAGCGTAATGCCCAGTCTGTCCGTAGGTGAAACAGGCATTGTTACGCTGACAGTCTTCCTTATTTGGCTTGGTGACCACAGTCTTGATCTGACTTTCATTCTTGATGTTCCCCTGCTGCCAGGTCGGCTTGAACTCGAACTGAGGTTGCTGCCAAGTACGAACCTTCTAAAAAACTTGCCCTTCCTTCTTGGGTTCAAACTTGCGTTTGCGGTCTTCAAAGGCAGTCTTATGATCATTAACCAGTTTGTGTTCCCTTTCAGCAATGAGTGCCTTGTTTACCAAAGTTTGGAAGTTGGGGAAATCCAGCATGCTGAGTGCACATCGGAGGGTAAGATTGAGCACTCCGAGGAACTGATCTATCTTCCGTTCTTCAGTGGCCACATCATGAGTGGAGTAACGGGCCAAATGATTGAACTTGTTTAAATATTCACTTACAGTCGAGGTTCCTTGGGTAAGAGTGAGAAATTCTCACTGCTTGACCTTCATGATGCCTGCAGGAATATGGTACTTGCGGAATTTGTCTTTGAATTTTTCCCAAGTAATCTCCTCTTCAACAGGCCACATCTCTTTGGCATTGTCCCACCATATAGCAGCTGGTCCTTCAAGATAATGAGTGGCGAAGGGCACCTTGTCAGGATCTTCTGTGCGAGCAATTTCCAGCTTCTTCTCAATAGTCCTCAACCAATCATCGGCTTCCATCGGGTCTACTGCTTGACTGAAACTCGGCAGTTTGGTCCTCTGAAAGTCTGACAGCTTGGAGTGATTACCATTGTGATTATTCTGCCCAACCACAGTCTGCATGCTCCTCAAGAATTCCATCAGATCTTGGTTCCTCTTCTCTTCAAACATCCGCATAATCTGTTCTGTTGTGGGTGCTTGAGGTGGAGGATGTGGTGGCTGATATGGTTCCAGAGAATGTCCTGCTTGCCTGGCGGATCGACGAACTGGAGTGTCGTCGCCACCATGACAGTTACTGCCACACCTTGTCATCCTATATATGTTTCCCAATACGAAGCATCGAGATGAGCAACATCCATTAGGGGAAAACAAGCAAAAATAGGGAGGTGAAGCAACAAACCCGAAAAAGAAATCGAGAAAAGCCAAAGCGAATAACAGAAAGCAACATAATTATACAATACACCGTCCAGCATACATAGCAGGGTAACAACATGGATAGTACCACTACATGCATACAACCAAACACCACATCATCCTCGTCTACATGCGACGACCGGGATCGCTCTGGCACACTGACGGTCCTGCTGGTGTCTCCTCGGTGTCAGACTCCGAACCGGAACTGATAACTGATACATCCGGAGCAAAGGAAACACGACGACGCTGACGGGAAGGCTCTCCCTCAGGGTCTAGAGCAGGGTGACTCCGCAGCATCGGAGCGGCTGGGGTAGCAAGAAGCATAGCCCACTGGGCTGGGGACTCATGAGGAGTCACTACCAAAGTGCCTGAGCTACTCTGGGAGGGTGTGGGGATCACTGGTGTGGATGGGGGTAAGGTAGCTGGGGGAACAAGTGATGTGTGGATAAGCAGAGGTGGAGCGAATGCAGATCGAGCGGCAGCTAGCTCACCTCGAACGCTGGTCAGCTCCTGGGCCAGACTGGTGATCAGAAAGTATCCCGCTGTTATGTAGCGAGACAGGTGACTGGCTGACCGGTCGCACTCCGGATTATTGTAAGGGAAGCGGATCTGTCCTGACTCGTACAGGGACGGATAGAAGTAGAAACCTGGGTGAGTCTGCATCTGAACCTCGTTATAGCGCAAGTTAGTGAGAGCCTCGAATGCTGCAAACTGGACCGCCTGGTCGGGTGTAGAAGCCGTCCCGCTCTTGGTGGCGCGAGTGTACGTGCCCACCATGGTACTGTTGTGCAGGATGACCTCCGCGTGATACTCGTAAACGCCATCGGCGAGCTGCTCTCGGTACACCTGGTATATGGGGTCATCGCCATCGGGGTAGAGTCTGCGCCACACGTTGGTCAGCAGATGCGGAAAGGTGGAAGGTGCCGGCTCAGGCTGGTACGGATAAGGGACTGGTGCCATCTACACTCACAACATTAGCTGGTCAGCATAAAATGCAAACTATATGCATGCGATGCAACACCCAAGTGCACAATCAACCTCAAATCACTACAGGGGCTAATACTACCGTTTTCTAACGCGTCGGCTGTCTAGGGCGTCCTATAGTCAACGCGGCTCTGATACCAAGCGTTGTGGCACCCCAGCTCAGAGTAACCGGTTTACCTTGCATTGCCAGCGCAGAGATCAAGTCTTCTGGCAATACACAACAACTTGGTACAGAAAACAACCGCTTTATTGATCTCTTAGCGGAAACATAGGTTTACATCTTACATGATAAGCGAGGCCAAGCGGCACACACGGTGCGGCTGCACTTATGTACATTATTTAGTAGACATGGCAGGGGCCTCGATGATAAGGGAACTACTACGCGGCAGCGGAATGACGGGGTAGCGGAACTCCATTCCATAGGGACACTGCTGGGACGCGGCCTAGATCGCGACAAACTGCTCAACGTCAACTCCTTGCACGGCTTCTCCTGCATCTGGCATGATAAGACAGGTGAGTACTTTGAATGTACTCGCAAGCTCACAACAAACAAAACAAGTGCGACAAACAATAACACGGCATTTAACAGATTTAATGCATGAGCATGATGCTACTCTACATGAGATGTGCGTGAAGTATTGCCATGGTCCTCGGGACCAACTTACCATTTCGGGGTTACCGCGTAACCACCGTTCACAACTTACCAACGTGATCCTCACTTGATCACATTCATACCTTGATAGTGATCCTCGATCACCATGTTTACATGTGCCATCTTGTGAATCTTAGTGTGCAAGTTAATTATATCTATTGAACCACGGTGTGACCTACTACGAACTGTGTCCATATCCGAGGACGCGGCTATCGATAGATTATACACTCTGCAGAGGTTAGTACACTATACCCATACCACGGAACTCATGGCCTCGTGCTCCCATTCGGGTGGACCAACGACGTTCCGACAAAACCAGTCTATTGCATGACACTCTCCCGGCCACTTCGACAAACTCCCCTTTGGGCTATGTCCTGGGTGACCCTGATGTCAACATGTGACATCTGCCACCTCTGTGGCTGCCACCGTCGTGGCCAAACATCAAAACTGTCCCAAACGGGGACCTCGGTACCATCAAAACTTGGGTCCTCAAGGTTATGACTGCCTACCGGGCCAGGGTAGCGCCAGAGCACAACCTTCCCTCGTAGGAGGCACCGGCGAGAGGCATGACAATAGACCGCATTAGGGCCTCCCCATCCAGGCAAGTGTGGTTGCACTGGTGAGCTCAATTCGGTGGCACCATGACTCGATCAACAGCATGTTCAAGTTGGATTATTATCAAGTTTAACTTGAAAAGAAAATGATTCGAGTTATAGTGAATGAATGGGTGCACGGGTCACGGTCATGAATAACAAATGCATCATGTTATCATATGAGTATATGCCATGATACCTACTGCACACTAGCAAGAAAGCATGTATCCTACTGCACAAATTATCAGCATAACAGAACAAAGTTTATGCAACAAGATTTATATAGCAAATTATTTTAAATAGTGATTAAAGGATGAATTTAATTCAATTAAACCAAGTCATTGCAATGCCATCCTTGCATATGAATGTTGTGGCTTGCCTTGGTTCAGAGGAGTGTCATAGTACTCCTGGCCTTCTCCAACACAACTAGGTTCTTCTGAAATTAAATTAAATACAAAAAGAAAATGTCACATAACACTGTTTATTGCACCAGAAATTCTCAATAGCAAGAAAAATTCTGAAACTTGGCATACAGAAACTTTGGAATTTTATAAACCAGTAGCAAAAAGAATCAAATCATTTGGTCTTATAGATTAAAAGTTATAGCTGGTCAAAGTTGGATTAGATCTGGTCAAAATCTGAAATAAAAAGAAAAACCAGAAGCGGCCACGTCGAAAGCGTATTCGGCGAATACGCCTCCACTTATACCGCTTCGGGCGGTCGAGTGAGAGGCTGACGAGTGGGACCCGCTGGCAGGGTTAAACAGAGGAGAGGGAGGGAACAGGGGGCGGCGGTGCTGTCGTCGGCGTTTCTCCGGCGAGGAGACGTCGGCGATCACCGGAGAGGAGGGGGATGGGTTTAGCTCGGCGAGACGGTCACACACGTACCCGAAACTCAAGCTGAGGAGGTCGGACGGCGTCGCGGCGATCTTCTCCAGAGACGGCGGCGGCGGAGCTGATCGGAGTCGGCGTTTCCGGCGACAATCCGGTGATTTCTTGCTACCGTCGTGCTCAGGAGGTTGCTACGGTCTCGTTGGTGGCAGTGGTTGGAGCTGAGGTGGTCTATCTTGAGTGCTCGGAGGAGGGGGATCCGCGGCGGTCGCCGGCGAGGTTCGAAGGCCAGAGGCCTTCTCGGCGTTGCCACCAGCTTCTAGAGTTCGATTTGAGGGTGGAGAGGTGGGTTGGGATGGCTAGAACGATCGGGGGAGTGCTCTATTTATAGGAGGAGGCGAGGCAGAGCTCGGGCTCCGTCGGAGTAGAGCGGCAGGGCGAACTGGGGGCGGTGAGGACTCGGGCAGCGGCGTGGGGTGAAGCAGAGGAGCACAGGGCGACGCGGTGCACGCGTGCGGCCACAGTGGCGCGCACTACGCGCGAAAAACGGGCACGCGAGCTCACTGTTCCCGCCGCTAGCTCTCGGCCTCTTCCGGCGAGCTGCATTCCGGTGTCGGGGAGGAGCAGGGAGGGGATTGGGTGGCGCACGGGGGTTGGCTGCGGCGCTGGGACATGGAGAGGTGTCGCGGGGAGGGTGGTTGGACGGAACCGATCGGACCCGACGGGTAGAGCGCACCGAGCGCGTGCATTGCACCCTGCCCGCACGCGGTCACCGCGTGCACAGGCACGCGGGGTGCTTTTGGCGCTGCCAAACCGTGTCCACCGTGAAGTCCTCTCAAAGCTTTGCCTAGAAATGCGCTGGGCTTGCCAAATGGCTCACTGGAGGTGACAAGAGGGAGCTGCAAAGTTTCTGGACAGAAACTTGCTCCAAATGCTGAGGACAAACGGCTAAGATTTTGGGGCTGGTTTTAGGCGTTAAAGCATTACTTTGGAAGGTCATTAAGTGGTAAAAATTTCAGATTAAAAAGATCAAGGAATAATATAGTTGCTTCACAAAGTGACTTTTCTGTCCAGAAGCAAAAATATTTTCCTGGGCTGAAATTTTCCAAATGACCATGGGATATTTTTGCATAGGAAGGTGAGGCATGACCCAAAGAATATTTGGGAATTTTCTAGGAATTTTCTGGGCAATAAAAATAGAGGTTGCTTAAGAGCTTAGTGAGAAAAGAGGCATTTTCAGAGAGAAAAAGGGTATAATGCCATTAAATAAAAATACCCAATGGCATTATTATGAGAGGGATGAGGTCCATGGAGGGTTTATGGATGAAGGAACCCACTTGGAAGAAAATCAAAAATAAATCCAAGTGGTAAGTCCAAAAGAAATGACTGGAAAACCCAAATGCAATTAATAAATCCAAATAAAAGAAAAATTGCGAAAATCCAGGGTGTTACAAAACCCTAGGGCGCCCCTCCTCCTCCCTTCCCCCTATATATAGAGGGGTAGACGGAAGGCAGCCGCACCCCATCTATGCCACGGCGCTGCCATCCCTCTCCCTCGTAGTTCCTCTCCTTCTCCGCTTGGCTTGGCGAAGCCCTGCTAAGATTGCTCCACCACCACCGCCGCCATGCCGTCGTGCTGCCGGAGGACTCGAACTACTACTTCACCATCTCTCGCTGGATCGAGGAGGTGAAGGCGTCATCAAGCCGTACGTGTGTTGAACGCGGAGGTGCCGTCCGTTCGGCGCTTGATCAGGAGTTCGCGGGACGGATCGTGATTGGATCGCGAAGACGTTCGACTACATCAACCGCGTTTCTTAACGCTTCCGCTTAGCGATCTACAAGGGTATGTAGATGCAATCTCTCCTCTCGTAGATGTTCATCTCCTAGATCGATCTTGGTGAGCGTAGGAATTTTTTTGTTTCCCATGCAACGTTCCCCAACAAATAGTGTTCTCCTCTATGGCACCCCGGCTCAGAGAGACCGGAACACCCCGCGTTCCAGCCCAGAGATCAAGTCTTCTGGAATGCGGCACTGCGTGGCATAGAACAAATCAGCTCTTTATTACAAATACTCGGGGTACAAGGGTTCTGAAGGCACAAAGGTTACAAAGGCACGGCGATACTACGCCTGCTCAGATAGCTCTATGCTAGCAGCAGAACCACTCATAGCGGAATAACTTCTAGCAGCGAAACAATGACAACGGTGATGAACTCCACTCCGCAGGGAGTCTGGCTGGGACGCATCCTAGAGCGCAACCTCGGGATCCTCGACAAACAATCAATCACGACATCACCTGCAATCTGGCATGACATGCCAGGTGAGTACTTTGAATGTACTCGCAAGCTCACAGCAACCAAAGCAATCAAGACAAACAACAACATGACATTTACAGGTTAATCATTAATGATGAACACGATACTACTAGAACAACATGAGCATGGCATGTACATATGGTTCATGATATGAACATGATGATACTAGCACTAGCATGCAAGGGGGTCGACGTTTAAGGTCTCATGGACCAACTTACTCTGCTAGGAGGTTATCTCGTAACCACCATAGGTATCAATCTTTCTTACCGTCGTGATCATCACACGATCACCTCATGATCAACCATCATCAAGAATACCTTTGTGATCATCTCGTGACCACATAAAGATCAACCAACTTCTTTTCTCATCGAACCGGGGTTGTTATTATTCAGATTATTATTACTGTTGACCCACAGTGTGACCTACTACGAACTGTGTCCATGACTGAGGACACGACTACATATAGATTATACACTCTGCAGAGGTTAGTACACTGTACCCACACCACGGAACTCATGGCCTCGTACTCCCATTCGGGTGGACCAACGACATTCCGACAAAACCAATCTATTGCATGACACTCTCCCGGCCGGCCACTCCGACAAACTCCCCTTTGGGCTATGTCCTGGGTGTCCCCGATGTCAACTCGTGACATCCGCCACCTTTGTGGCCGCCACCGTCGTGGCCAAACAAAAACATCGTCCCAAACGGGGACATGAGCTCAATACCAACCCGGGCACACAAGGCTTATGGCCGCCTACCTGATCAGGGTAGCGCGCGCGCATAACCTTCCCTAGTTGGAGACACCGGCGAGAGGCATGACAATAGACCGAATTAGGTCCCCCATAAGGCAAGTGTGGCTGCACTGGTCAGCTCGATTCGATGGCACTATGACTCAGCCAACAGATTTGTTCAAGTTCAATTAAAGTCTGGTTAAACTTGAAATGGTGGTGAGCTGAGTCATAATAAAATAACATGATGACATGACAATGCATATGAGCATGATAGAAACGTAGGCATGGAGAGGCACATAACCATTTAACATCATTACATCAACAATGATAAATCTTTTATTCTACAAGATGCAAGTGAGCATAGCATAACGATGATCATGAATACAACAAGTATTTTCATAACAAACCCTAACTATGCATATGAGCATATCATTATCACTAACATCGAAAATGATTGCAAGAATGAAAAATGATAATAATAACATTAGCAATTAATCATTTCACTTATTAGATGAAAATGAACATGGCATAAGCATAGACATGGATTCACAAGCATATTCGAAGCATTAAAATCATTAAATGCACAAACAATTATTTAAATATTCAAGTGGAAACCATGGGTACTGCAATGCCATCATGCAAGTGGCCGTTGTGGCTTGCCTGGGGATGGAGGAAGCACCGGGAAGAAGTGCGAGACACTCGCATTTTTTTTTGCCGGAAACGGTTCCCTCTCGGAGGGGGCTGAATAAGGGCAGGGGCAAACTGGTCATTTTTAGTATGTGACAACATAGTGAAAATGATACCAACAGAACGGGCTCGACGAACTGAGATCGTGGGCTTTGGAATCCCCTGATTCGGAGTTACGGTTGCGGAGATACGGCCATTCGTTCGTTAGGCAGAAAATTTAATAAAAATATTCATTTCTGCGCTTAACGGGCGAACGCCTGCAAATTAGAGGTTTCGGCCGGCGGCTGGAGATAGAAAGCGTATTTATGAGATTACGCTTTCCAACAGAGAAAATGCACTGTAGCTCAAAGAAACCCCAGAGTACGTCTTCGGAGTGGGAAGACGTATTCCGCAGAATACGCCTCCACTTAAGTGGCGGGCCCGGCCGGCTGAGTCTATGATGCGCAGGTCCCACCATGCTCTCTCTCTCCTCCTGGCTCCTTTCTACTTCCTCGCGATGGGGAGAAAAAGAGGGCGCCGGCCGGCAGCCCCGACGCCGATTCCCGGCGACTCCGGCCACCGCTCGGGCCATGCAGCCTACCGGCGAGCTCAGGGGAGGGAGCCGCTTCGCCTGCACCACCTTTCACATGCCGGAGAGCGCGGAGGAGGGAAGGGCATCGGCCGCGGTGGAAGATGGCTACGGCCATCGCCGGTGTGCGCTGCACACCGCGCGGGAGGGAGAGATGGAGTGCGGCAAGGCTTGAGGTGGAAAGAAGTGGCTCAGTGGGAGAGCTAGGTGGAGAGGGAAACGCCGAGGAGCTCGAATTCGAGCAGAGGACCACGGCGGCCATGGCGGCAATGCGGAGCGAGGGGGGCTCCAGAGCTCGATGGAGTGGTTCGGGAGGGTGCTGGGGTGGAGTAGAGGAGGTGGGTGAGGAGAGGCAGCATCGGGAAGGGCTTATATAGCCGCGGCGAAGATGCCCGAGCCGAATGCCGCCATGGGCACTCGGGGGATGCACTGACGCGACCGCGTACGCGTGCGCACGCGCGGAGGGGGAGAGAGGCCAGGGGGGTTCACGCGGTGCAGAGATGCCACGGGTAGGAAGAAGACAGGGGCAAGACGCCGGCGGCCGCGGGCACGCGGTGCGGCGTGGCGCGCCGGGGAGGAACGAGGGAGAAAGAGGAGGGGGCCAGGGTTGGGGAGTGAGCGCGAGGCTTCCACGGAGCTCTTTGACACGCTGGGACGCGCGGAAACGGCGAGCAGAGGAGTGCCCGAAGCTAAACGCCATCCAGAGCGCAACAATGGCTTCACAGCCGCGTGGTCACCGCATGCACAGGCGCACGCGGTGCGCTCTGGCCAGCACAAACATGTCTAGTGTGTAGTCCTTCCAAAGTAGGACCACCCTGAAGTGATGGATCAACAAAAAGAGCTTTGGGTTGATTGGATAGCTCAGAGAAAGTTTGCTGTATCAAACTAGGGCATGAAATAGTGATCAAATGGGAGGGGATAAGAGCTAACCAGGATGTCACAGGGGTTTAGGCTAGGAAGGACTACAATCCTGTTGATTTTGAAAAGATTTGGACCAATATTCATCATAGTTGCTTTACAACTGCAAAAACTGGTCCAGAAACAACATCATGAAGTAGCACTCACATGGATGATTGTATTGGACTGAAAATTGGTGTAGGATGATGATTTGGGCATATGAAGGCACTGCAAAAATTTCATACCATTTGGACACACCAAAATGGTACTTGCTTCACAATGCTTTCTACTGGACAGAAACTTGGGGGAATATTGTGGAGCAAATGGCTTGGAAAAATGATGTGAATTTTGGCATGCTCAAATGATATAGGGATATTTAGGTACTGGATTAATTTCAGATTTTATGAAGCAATATAAAATATAGTTGCTTCACAAACTGAAATTGTGACCAGAAACCAAGATTTGAAGTTTTGCTCACATAGATTGTTTGATGGAGATTAAATTTGGTGGAGAGTAATTATTTGATCATATGGATGATCTCCCAAAATTTCAACTCATTTGGATAAGCCTAGCTAGTACTTCCTTCACAAAGCTTCTCTCTGGACAGAAACTTTGGAAATTTGCTGAGGAAGATTTACTAGGCAAATAAAGTTGAATTTTGGCATGTGGCAATTATTTGGATATGAGAGAGTTCCCAAATTTTTTAAGGCAATGAAGAAAATATAAATAGCACTTCCTTCACAAAGTGCCATACTGGCCAGAATAGGAAATGAATATTCCTGAATTATTTTTGAACTAGGCAAGGATGGATTTTGACATATTTGTGGAAGATATGATCCAAAGAATTTATGAGAATTTTGTGGGAATTTTTGGAATGGCAGAAATATAGGTTGCTTCCCAACCTAAAGCAAACGGGGTTATTCCTTTAATAGAAAAAGGAATATTCCCAAGAAATAAATATTGGAGTTGGGCTAAGATGGAAATGACATGGCCTTGGGATAGATTTGAGAATGACAAGCCACTAGGAAGTGGCAGGAGAGAAGATCTTCCCAGGTTATAAGACCACATAGCCACGGAAAAAGAACTCCAAATAAAAAATTCAAAGAAATCCAAAAGAAAAAGAAAGGCCAAAAATTGGGGTGTTACATCCTCTTCCTTTTTTATTTTTCTCTTTTGCAAGCATCATGTGGTGGGGAAGTTCTAGGCACATATATCCAGTTGGATATGAGTGATCATGAGTTATTATTATTGACATTACCCTTGAGGTGAATAAGTTGGGAGGCGAAATCATAAGCCCCTATCTTTCTATGTGTCTGGCTGAAAGTTTTTGCTCCATATATATGTTGTGAGTGTTAGCAATCATAGAAGACTAAATGATGGTTGAGTATGTGGAGTTGCTAAAAAGATCCTACATGAGACCCTTCCTGAAAATATGATAAATTGCAATTGCATTGTTGACTGAGAACATAGTTTGTTGGTTTTCAAGAAAGTTTATGCCTTATACTTCGTTGTTGTGATGAATTTTTACTTGTTCATAAGAAAGTTTTATGATAATGAATATTGCTTTTATAATAATGATCATGATGCTACTATGTCCGTACTTTGTTTTTATCGACACCTCTCTCTCTAAACATGTGGACATGATTATCGATATCGGCTTTCGCTTGAGGACAAGCGAGGTCTAAGCTTGGGGGAGTTGATACGTCCATTTTGCATCATGTTTTCCTACTATTATTTATAGTGTTTTTAATCAATATAATACTTTGTGGAGCAATTCTAATGCCTTTTCTCTCTTAATATGCAAGATTTACACAAGGAGGGAGATTGCCGGCAGCTGGAATTCTGGACCTGAAAAAGCTATGTCAGAGATACCTATTCTGCACATCTCCAAATGAGCTGAAATTTCACGGAGATTTATTTTGGAATAAATAAAAAATACAGGAAGAAAGAAGTACCAGAGGGGGCCACCCAGGTGCCCACGAGGCACCAGGGCGCGCCACCCCCCCAAGCATGCCCTGGTGGCTTGTGGGGCCCCTGGCCAGCCTCCGGTGCCCATTTTCTGGTATATAAGCCCATTTTCCCTAGAAAAAATAAAGAGAAGACTTTTGGGATGGGGCGCCGCCATCTCGAGGCGGAACTTGGACAGGAGCACTTTTGCTCTCCGGCGGAGCGATTCTGCCGGGGATACTTCCCTCCGGGAGGGGGAAATCGAAGCCATCGACATCACCAACGATCCTCTCGTCGTGGGAGGACCAATCTTCATCAACATCTTCAACAGCACCATCTCATCTCAAACCCTAGTTCATCTCTTGTATTCAATCTTTGTCTCAAAACCTTAGATTGGTACCTGTGGGTTGCTAGTAGTGTTGATTACATCTTGTAGTTGATGCTAGTTGGTTTATTTGGTAGAAGATTATATGTTCAGATCCATTATGCTATTTAATACCCCTCTGATCTTGGACATGAATATGATTTGTGAGTAGTTACTTTTGTTCTTGAGGACATGGGAGGAGTCTTGTCATAAGTAATCATGTGAATTTGGTATTCATTCGATATTTCGATGATATGTATGTTGTTGATTCTCTTAGTGGTGCCATGTGAACGTCGACTACATGACACTTCACCATCTTTGGGCCTAAGGGAATGCATTGTGGAGTAGTAATTAGATGATGGGTTGCTAGAGTGACAGAAGCTTAAACCCTAGTTTATGCGCTATTCCGTAAGGGGCTGATTTGGATCCATATGTTTAATGCTATGGTTAGATTTATCTTAATTCTTCTTTCATAGTTGCGGATGCTTGCGAGAGGGGTTAATCATAAGTGGGAGGTTTGTTCAAGTAAGAACAGCACCCAAGCACCGGTCCACCCACATATCAAATTATCAAAGTAGCGAACGCGAATCAAACAAACATGATGAAAGTGACTAGATGAAATTCCCATGTGTTCTCGAGAACGCTTTGTTTATTATAAGAGATCGTTCCGGCCTGTCCTTTGCTACAAAAAGGATTGGGCTACCTTGCTGCAATCTTTGTTACTAGTGCTACTTGTCACTTGTTACAAATTATCTTGCTATCAAACTACTCGTTACCGATAATTTCAGTGCTTGCAGAAAATACCTTGCTGAAAACCGCTTGTCATTTCCTTCTGGTCCTCGTTGGGTTCGACACTCTTACTTATCGAAAGGACTATGATTGATCCCCTATACTTGTGGGTCATCACTACTCCGACAACACTCCTTGTAGCACCAGCCGACGACGGTTACATCTCGGTGCCCCATGGTTGCAGCACCAGCTGCGCGGCCATGCTACCCTTGCCGACGACGCCCGCCATCGGCTACTTGCCACTCGCGGCGCCGTCGTCTCCTGCTCGCCACATTCACTCGTCGCTGTGGTAGCAAAAAAAACTCGTCGGTGGAAGCTTTACAGGTTGCCGGTTGCAACAAAATCAGGACTCCTCCCATCGTTGCCGCAAAAACCACGAAAATTGATTGTAGCAAAAACACTTACTGGTTCCAGCTACAGTTCTTGCCGGTTGCAGCAAATCATGCTGGTTCCAGCTCACGGCTTCGGCCGGTTGCACCAAAACCAGATGCTGGTTCCACCTCCGGCCTCAGTCGGTTGCAGCAAAATGGTTCCAGCTTCAGCTCTCGACGTTCCAGCAAAACCATCACAACACTCTGCGCGACCAACCATGGCAGCTCTGGTGGACCCCTCGGTTGCAGCACGGGGGAGGGAGGATGGGGGGAGCCTGCCACGCACGGCAGCATGCAAGCTGCAGAAGAGGGGAATGAAGAAACAAAGGAGCAGCAGGGGCAGCAAGAGCAAGCTATTTGCGACGGGAAAGAGAGAGAGAAAAGAACTTGCGGGAGGTGGAAGAAGAGGAGAGATGGCCAACATAGATGGGGAAAAGATAAGATAGAAAAAATCAGGGCAGTTTGAGTGTGCGCTAACAGAAACGGGCGCTCGAGCGAGCTGACCGGCCCAAAGCCTAGCCGGTCGACCGGAAGGGAACGTTTCCCTTTATTTATCTGCTGATGTAGGATGATGTCATTGTTAGATGTGAGGTATTATCTCACATCTAGATGTGATACTAGTAGAACGCCCGTTCGTTGCTATGGGCTACAATGCATATAAATAAATCAAACAAGTGATTAAAGTTGTCTCTAAAGTCAAAACTCATTTCTCCCTCATAAGTATGGGCGTGTTCGGACATCAAACGGGCGCCCAACGGGCTCCCAAATATCCAACCGCCGGGACAGTTCGGGCTTCCCCAAATCCTTCCCATATGTGGGGGAGAAATGTGTTTGTCCAGACTATCCGACATGTTATATCCAACACACGATTCAAACACAAACAGCCCACCCCACGACGCACCCTTCCTTTTTCCTGCCGGACCCTCCCCTTCCCGCTCAGTTTTCTGCCGTAGCGACATTTCTTGCCGGAGCCCTCTCCTTTAAAGCCGGATGATGCCCACCTCACCTTTGCCATGGTGCCCTCTCTCCTTCACACCATATAGTTGAATACTGTGTGCATTACCATGAAAACAATATGATGTTCGTTGTTGGGCATGCAACTGATATGCTACTCTGTCCATTATTAACTCTTGAAGCAATCGACGAATGCAGTTACCTTCTATCCTAACCAAAAAATTGTATGACTTGATAAAATAATGTATGAACAGCTCGCTCATGCAATAATCTGCAATGCCATCTCTAATGAAATGCAATTTGCCACATTTTCTAAAGTAGAGGAATTATTCCACCCCGACAGTTATAACAGAACAGACCAACCCCAACCCCCATCCCACTCACTCTCAACCCTCACTGTCATCACAAAATCCACTAACTCGTGTTCTAAGTGAGCCAGTGATCGACGCCGCCATGGCAAGCTAGCAGCAAGGGACAAGAGCGGCAACTGCCTTCCTATCTTAGTGCTAATTCTACCCCTAGTCACTTACTTAATTCAATTCCCTTCACTGGACGTCTCACACACTAATTCTACCCATGACTAGTTCTGTGTAGCCATTCTGAGCAAAACCCCATGGCAGCATCCCCTCAAGAAGCACTGCCGGTAAGGTCTTTGATGAGGGAGAAGCTAGACGCACCTCCATCTTTGATGTCTCTCTCTTCTTTATTTGGTGCCTCTCGTCAGGTGGCCCGACCAACAACCTAGATCCCACGATGGGGCATGGTCCTTCGTTGAATGGGGGGGGGGGAGGAAACGAAACGACCTACATACTCCCCTTTAATAGTAGAGATAGGACTTACTTGATATGCTTCGTGCATACCTTCTTTAGTAGTAAGTTCAGTATAAGCTTTGAGAGAATGATAATAAATTGTTGTTCTATTTGCATAGATTTTGAGCATGGTTTCATATTGCGTTGGACAAACACCAACATCTTCCTCCTGCTGCCCATCTCTGGTTGCCACCTTGCACATGATTAGTTTTGTTCCTCCCAGGTGTACACTTAAACTTTGCAAGAGAAAAACATATTTAATATCAAACGGGTTTCACTTTATTTTGAGCAGAAGGGAAATAATGGACACATTGTTCGAAAGGATTGATGTTGGTCACTACTATACGACATCTATACAAATGTTCCAAAATAATACTTTTGCTTGCAGCAATTGATGATCCTTCTGCACTTTGCAGTCACAACTAATTCTGGATATATTAATAATGCAAACTTGGCAAACGAGTAGAATAGGTTCATAGGAAGGGTAACTAACAAAACAAATTGTACTATACACTACAAAAATATTTGTTCTCATGAAGAATTACGTAAATTGCGTTAATTACCAAATGAGGAAAATAGTCCATTCATACATTCGAAGCAATGCAATTGAAATTGGAGCACAAAGCACCACCGAACATTCATAGGAGGCGATTACCTTGTGAAGAACTGCCAGTGCTCCCAGTTTAGTTAAAAGAGTATAAGAGCCTACTCAAAAAACTTTCTTGTTGAGAAGCTCATAGACTGTTCATTGTTCTAGATTTTCAAAAATAAAGAGAAATAATGAGCTAATGATAATGATGCCAAGAAAAGAGTTAGCCTATTATCTAGCAAACAACCATCGTAGGTAAACTCACCAGGAAACGACGAAATAGATCAGGGCTCTATAGATCATAGGTAAACTCACTAGGAAACAAAGGAATAGATCATAGGTAAACTCACCAGGAAACGAATGAATATATCAGGGCAATATCCAATCTTGCAAATCATTTGGAGATCCAAAGAAAACAGATCCAGAATCATATGTATTCAAAGTAAAAATCCAAGATCATATATGCTATATACCAAATTTCATTGCAGAGTGTAGATCCGCCATAAAAGTTGATTATTTTGTTGAAATTAGAATGCATAAACAAGATTCATCATGAAAAGCCCAGCCATCCTTATGAATAACAGAACAAGGGCAAGCACAACATACAACAGTATGGGTGTGAGTCCGTTGAACCCGTGGTCACGCGCTGGCCCTGCCTGCCACTGATGTCTACTACACAACTTATTCTTGTAGACTCGTGTTGGGTCTCCAAGCGCAGAGTTTTGTAGGACAGTAGCAATTTTCCCTCAAGTGGATGACCTAAGGTTTATCAATCCGTGGGAGGCGTAGGATGGAGATGGTATCTCTCAAACAACCCTGCAACGAAATAACAAAGAGTCTCCTGTGTCCCCAACACACCCAATACAATGGAAAATTGTATAGGTGCACTAGTTCGGCGAAGAGATGGTGATACAAGTGTAGTATGGATAATAGATATAGGTTTTTGTAATCTGAAAATATAAAAACAGCAAGGTAACTAGTAACAAAAGTGAGCACAAACGGTATTGCAATGCTTAAAAACAAGGCCTAGGGTTCATACTTTCACTAGTGCAATCTCTCAACAATGTTAACATAATTGGATCATATAATCATCCCTCAACGTGCGATAAAGAATCACTCCCAAGTTCCTATTAGCGGAGAACATAAGATAAAAATTGTTTGTAGGGTACGAAACCACCTCAAAGTTATCCTTTCCGATCGATCTATTGAGCCATTCCTATAATTGTCACAAACAGCCCTAGAGTTCGTACTAAAATAACACCATATGATACACATCAACCAACTCTAATGTCACCTAGATACTCCAATGTCACCACAAGTATCCGTGAGTTGATTATACGATATGCATCAAACAACTTCATAATCATAATATTCAATCCACACAAAGATCTTCAAGGAGCACCCCAAAGTTTCTATCGGAGAAAAGATAATGAAAACGTGCATCAACCCCTATGCATAGATTACCCCAATGTCACCTCGGGAATCCGCGAGTTGAGTACCAAAACATACATCAAGTGAATCAATATAATACCCCATTGTCACCACGGGTATTCATATGCAAGACATACATCAAGTGTTCTCAAATCTGAAATATTCAATCCGACAATAACGAAACCTCAAAGGGAAAAGATTCGATTCATCACAATAAGGATAGAGAGGGAAGAAACACCATATGATCCAACTATATTAACAAAGCTCGCGATACATCAAGATCGTGCCAAATCAAGAACATGAGAGAGAGAGAGATAAAACACATAGCTACGGGTACAAACCCTCAGCCCCGAGGGTGAACTACTCCCTCCTCGTCATGGAGACCACCGGGATGATGAAGATGGCTCCGGTGATGATTCCCCCTCCGGCAGGGTGCCAGAAAAGGGCTGTAGATGAGATCGTGGAGGTACAGAGGCTTGCGGCGGCGTAAAAACTCATCTAGGTTAACTTTCGGGTGTTTCTGAATATATATGATTTTTCAGCGTTGGAATCATGCAAAGAGGTGCCACAGGGGGCCCACGAGGCACCAGGGCGCGCCTGGGGGGGGGGGGTGCAGGCATGCCCAGGTGGCTCGTGGGGCCCCTATGGCTCTTCTGCTGCTCCTCTGAAGCTTCGTGGGTCTGTTTCCTTCCAAAAAAATCGTCAAAAAGTTTCGCTGCATTTGGACTTCATTTGATATGGATTTTCTGGAAAACCAAAAACAAGCAGAAAACAGCAACTGGCACTGGGCACTAGGTCAATATGTTAGTCCATAAACATCATATAAAAGCCATATAAAAGTGCACCAAAATCATACAAAACTATAATAAACATGGCATGAATACTTCATAAATTATAGATACACTGGAGACGTATCAGCATCCCCAAGCTTAATTCCTGCTCGTCCTCGAGTAGGTAAATGATGAAAGAAATAATTTATGAAGTGTGAATGCTAGCATAGTGCATAAGTTTGATCAATGATTAGTTCAATCACTTTTCCTAGCATCATAACAGCAACTTTTTCTCATAAAACTCATCATGATAAAGTAGCAATCAATTCACATGTTATGGTTCAAACAATGCATTCTCTTGAAACTTAACAACCTATGTTCTTAGTCACCAAACAATTGCAATTTAACTTAATTTCAACAAAGTCTAAGTAAGAGCTCCACATACTCAATTATCATATAGTCTTCTATGATTGCTAGTACTCAAAGCATATTTTTAGAAGAAATGGCACCCATCAAACACAGAGAAAGATAGGGGCTTAATGTTTCGCCTCCCAACTTATTTATCATAGAGATAATTGTCAACAATAATAATTCATGATCAAATATATTTGACTGGCCATATGTGCCTGGATCGTTCCCCACCACATGATGCTTGCCAACTAGAGAATAATTGAGGTTGAAATGCTAATGAATACTTATTGACTCTTGCATAAAAGTAAATACATAAAAGTAAATGCATAAAATTAAAAGATAGGCCCTTCGCAGAGGGAAGCAGAGGTTGTCATGCGCTTTTTATTTTTGGATGCACAAGCCCTTAATGCAAAGGAACGTCTCGTTATATTGCCCCTTGTGATAGCAACCTTTATTATGCAGTCCGTCGCTTTTATTTCTTTATCATCACAAGTTCGTACAACGCTTATTTTCCCTTACAATAAAAGATCATACATATTTTAGGAGCAATTTTTATTGCTTTTTGCACCGATGACAACTTACTTGAAGGATCTTATTCAATCCATAGGTAGATATGGTGGACACTCATGGGAAGAAACTGGGTTTAAGGGTTTTTGGATACACAAGTAGTATCTCTACTTAGAACGAGTTTTTTTTGGCTAGCAAAAGATCCTAAGCAAGCACCACATGTTGGAGGATCCATAACAATATAACGTCTATGCAAATATACCCAAACATAACTCATTACGTTGTCTTCCTTGTCCAACTTCAACTAATTTGCTCAAGTTTGAAAATAGTTAATGGGTATTCACAATCATAAAAGATGTCCAAGATAATATATTTATTTGTGAAAGTTCTCTTCCTTATACTAATCATTCATGAATTGCTTGTATGACCAATATTGTGATTGTCAAGCTTCAATAGATTTCACTTTCTAACCCAAATGTGAAAGAAAAAAGTCCATTTTACTACCCTGAACAAAGTTGGTGGTTCACAAAACCCCCTGATCTTTATTTCTGCTCCTTTCACACCCTAAACAATTCCATACCGGCCAAAATTAGTCTGTGGATGGTTTTACTTGACTGATTGCTGACGTGGCAATGGTCAACGACAGTTTTGACCTGGGTGGTTTGACTTGACTGATTGCTGAGATAGAGTAGGTCCTCCTGAGCCTCCCCTCGCAGCCGGCTGCCCCCCCCCCCCGAACACCGCGCCCGCCGCCGCCGCCTCTGGCTGACGCCGGCGACCGCCGGTCCAAGCCGCCGCCCCGAGCGCCCTGCTTCTCCTTCCTCCCTTCTCTTTCCTGTCCCTTCTCTCTTCTCTCACCCAAAGTCTCCCTCATATCTCTCACACAGGTACAGGTCCACAAGGTCATGCCGCCGCCACAAGCTCGCCGCTGTGGTGTCTTCACACCGCCGCCGGACACCGGATCTGGCCGGAACCAGACCAGATGGGGCCGCCATCCCCGGATCTGGCCGCCCCCTCGCCTCCCCCCTCCGTCTGCATCGCTGCAGCGCCGCCGCCGCGGTCCTGCTACCTCCCGCGCGAGAAAAGGGATGACCATGCCCGACGGTTGGGCCGCCGCCACAAGCTCACCGCCGTGCCGTCTTCACACCCCCGCCGGACTCTAGATCCGTCCGAAACCAGACCAGATGTTGCCTCCACCCCTGGATCTGGACGCCCCCATGCCTTCCCGCGCTGCCTACGTTACCGCAGCGCCACCGCCGCTGCCCTGCTACCTCCTGCGTGAGGAGAGGGACGGCTGGGACTCCACCGTGATTTGAGGTTACCGACGGTGAACCCCAGCCGTGTCGATGTGGCATCATTAGTTTAGTTTAGGTTGACTAGGCTTAGTCTGAGACATTGACATGTGGGTCCCCTTCTGTTAATGATGCAGTTAGGGCTAAATTAGTCCCCTGTTAGTCTCCGTGCAACCGAGATGTGGGCCCCATGTCTCATATTTGACTTTGCTCAGTCAGCGTTGACCGGGCCCAACAGTCAGTGAGAGTGTCTAGCTGAGTGGGACCCACCTGCAGGTCAAATACCACCTTTGACCGTGCCCACATCAGCTTCCGGTCTGGGAAAACCACTCAGGTTTTTTTTGTCCGGTATGGGATTGTTTAGGGGGGTAAGGGAACCAAAAAAAAGGTCAGGGGGTAATGTGAACCACCAACTTTGTTCAGGGTAGTAAAATGGACTTTTTTCAATGTGAAACTACTACTAGACATGATACAAGCATATGAAGCACATATAATTTCAACTTTATGATATTCAATTCTTTCACAATTTACTCATAGGATATAAGTGAAGAACAATAGTAAATGACAAACTACTCCAAAAAGATATAAGTGAAGACCAAATGAGTAGTTAAGTAAATAGGTAGCTATGTGAGGACTCTCTCTCATTTAAAAATTTCAGATCTTAAGTATTTTATTCAAATAGCAAAGAAAACAAAATAAAATGACATTCCAAGAATAGCACATCCCATGTGAAGAAGCAAAAACTTAGGCTCAACCAAGACTAACCGATAATTGTTGATGAAGAAAGGTTGGATGCCTACCGGGGCATCCCCAAGCTTAGATGCTTGAGACTTCTTGAAATATTATATTGGGATGCCTTGGGCATCCCCAAGATTGAGCTTTTGTGTCTCCTTAATTCCTTTTATATCACAGTTTCCCTAAATCTTAAATACTTCATCCACACAAAACTCAACAAGAACTCATGAGATAAGTTAGTATAAATCAACTCAAAACCTTAACATTCTCTACTGTAACAAATCACAAAAATTATAATTAAACATTGCATACTAAATGCCTCTGAATATTTAATACTCCTATCCACAAATAGAAACATTAAACAAGCAAACATATGCAAACAATGCAACTATAACAGCAATCTGCCAAAACAGAACAGTCTGTAAAGGGTGAATAAGAATCCATACTTCCCTAACTCCAAAAATTCTGAAAAATTACCACGTGACAGAGAACTCATGCATGCTTACTGTGTAAAAATTTCAGATTTTAATCATGTTCTGACTATTCAGGAATATTCTGGACATAACAGAAAACTTTATGTTTTCAAACATCAACACATAAACTTGCAAACTGAGCATGGTAAAGGCTATAATTGGCAGTTTATTGAACTAAAAGATACAAAACATGATTATTTATAACAAAAAGCAAATATCAACCAAATAAAATGACACTCCAAGCAAAACTCGTATTATGTGACGAATAAAAATATAGCTCCGAGTGAGGTTACCGATAGTGTTGAAGACGAAAGAGGGGATGCCTTCCGGGGCATCCCCAAGCTTAGACGCTTGAGTCTTCCTTGAATATTACCTTGGGGCGCCTTGGGAATCCCCAAGTTTAGGGTCTTGCCACTCCTTATTCTCCTCATATCGATATCTTACCCAAAACTTGAAAACTTCAATCACACAAAACTTAATGAAACTTGTGAGATAGGTTAGTATGATAAAAATAAATCATCCACTTAGGTACTGTCAAGAAAAGATTCATAATTGTTATCACATAATTCTTACTGTATTCTATCATTTCCACAATTTATATTACTCAATATAAGCTATGGAAACACTAAAACAAGCAAACTATGCACTAAAAACAGAATCTGTCAAAAACAGAACAACGTGTAGTGAGCGATTTAAAAACCATACTTCTATACTTCTAAAAATTCTGAAAAATTAGGAAAACGTAAATAATTTGTAACCCAATACTGTGTAAAAATTTCAGAATTGTTTCACGCTTCAGTACAGAATAGAAATTCTAGCACTGGACGCAAAAGTTTCTATTTTTGCACAGAATCAAATCAACAAGCAACCACACTATCCCAAAGGATTTACTTGGCACATTATTGAAAGAAAACATATAAAACATGATTACTACAGTAGCTTAATCATGTGAACACACAAAAACAGTAGGTATAAATATTGGGTTGTCTCCCAACAAGCGCTTTTCTTTAATGCCTTTTAGCTAGGCATGATGATTTCAATGATGCTCACATAGAAGTAAAGAATTGAAACACAAAGAGAGCATCATGAAGCATATGAATAGCACATTTAAGACTAACCCACTTCCTATGCATAGGGATTTTGTGAGAAAACAATTTATGGGAGCAAGAATCAACTAGCATAGGAAGGCAAAACAAGCATAACTTCAAAACTTTCAACACATAGAGAGGAAACTTGATATTATTGCAACACATACAAGCATATGATCGTCTCTCATAATAATTTTCAGTAGAATCATGAATGAATTCAACAATATAGCTATCACATAAAGCATTCTTTTCATGATGCACAAGCATAGAAATTTTTCTACTCTCCACATAAGCAATTTTCTTCTCATTCATAATAGTGGGAGCAAACTCAACAAAATAACTATCATGAGATACTTGATTGGCATAATCCAATTGAAAATTAAAATCATGATGACAAGTTTCATATTTATCATTATTCATTATAGCATACATGTCATCACAATAATCATCATAGATAGGAGGCATGCAATCATCATAATAAATTTTCTCATCAAAACTTGGGGGACTAAAAATATCATCTTCATCAAACATAGCATCCCCAAGCTTGTGGCTTTGCATATCATTAGCATCGTGGATACTCATAGAATTCATACTAACAACATTGCAATCATGCTCATCATTCAAAGATTTTATGCCAAACATTTTGTTGAATTCTTCTTCTATCAATTGAGCACAATTTTCCGCTCCATCATTTTCAAGAAAGACATTATAAAGATGAATAATATGAGGCAACCTCAATTCCATATTTTTTGTAGTTTTTTTTATAAACCAAACTAGTGATAAAACAAGAAACTAAAAGATTTGATTGCAAGATCTAAAGATATACCTTCAAGCACTCACCTCCCCGACAACGGCGCCAGAAAAGAGCTTGATGTCTACTACACAACTTATTCTTGTAGACTCGTGTTGGGCCTCCAAGCGCAGAGTTTTGTAGGACAGTAGCAATTTTCCCTCAAGTGGATGACCTAAGGTTTATCAATCTGTGGGAGGCGTAGGTTGAAGATGGTATCTCTCAAACAACCCTGCAACCAAATAACAAAGAGTCTCTTGTGTCCCGAACACACCCAATACAATGGCAAATTGTATAGGTGCACTAGTTCGGCGAAGAGATGGTGATACAAGTGTAGTATGGATAATAGATATAGGTTTTTGTAATTTGAAAATATAAAAACAGCAAGGTAACTAGTAACAAAAGTGAGCACAAACGGTATTGCAATGCTTAAAAACAAGGTCTAGGGTTCATACTTTCACTAGTGCAATCTCTCAACAATGTTAACATAATTGGATCATATAATCATCCCTCAACATGCGATAAAGAATCACTCCCAAGTTCCTATTAGCGGAGAACATAAGATAGAAATTGTTTGTAGGGT
Organism: Elymus sibiricus; assembly: GCA_039707655.1. Lineage (NCBI taxonomy): Eukaryota > Viridiplantae > Streptophyta > Magnoliopsida > Poales > Poaceae > Elymus > Elymus sibiricus. The sequence continues at coordinate 76,510,746 of CM077666.1, read as the reverse complement.
ACGAAACCACCTCAAAGTTATCCTTTCCGATCGATCTCTTGAGCCATTCCTATAATTGTCACAAACAGCCCTAGAGTTCGGACTAAAATAACACCATATGATACACATCAACCAACTCTAATGTCACTTAGATACTCCAATGTCACCACAAGTATCCGTGAGTTGATTATACAATATGCATCAAACAACTTCATAATCATAATATTCAATCCACACAAAGATCTTCAAGGAGCACCCCAAAGTTTCTATCGGAGAAAAGATAATGAAAACGTGCATCAACCCCTATGCATAGATTACCCCAATGTTACCTCGGGAATACGCGAGTTGAGTACCAAAACATACATCAAGTGAATCAATATAATACCTCATTGTCACCACGGGTATTCATATGCAAGACATACATCAAGTGTTCTCAAATCTGAAATATTCAATCCGACAATAATGAAACCTTAAAGGGAAAAGATTCGATTCATCACAACAAGGATAGAGAGGGAAGAAACACCATATGATCCACCTATATTAACAAAGCTCGCGATACATCAAGATCGTGACAAATCAAGAACACGAGAGGGAGAGAGAGAGATAAAACACATAGCTACTGGTACAAACCCTCAGCCCCGAGGGTGAACTACGCCCTCCTCGTCATGGAAACCGCCGGGATGATGAAGATGGCCTCCGGTGATGATTCCCCCCTCCGGCAGGGTGCCAGAAAAGGGCTGTAGATGAGATCGTGGAGGTACAGAGGCTTGCGGCGGCGTAAAAACTCATCTAGGTTAACTTTCGGGGTTGAATATATATGATTTTTCAGCGTTGGAATCACGCAAAGAGGTGCCACAGGGGGCCCACGAGGCACCAGGGCGCGCCTGGGGGGGGGGGGGGCAGGCGCACCTAGGTGGCTCGTGGGGCCCCTGTGGCTCTTCTGCTGCTCCTCCGAAGCTTCCTGGGTCTGTTTCCTTCCAGAAAAAATCATCAAAAAGTTTCACTGCATTTGGACTTTATTTGATATGGATTTTCTGGAAAACCAAAAACAAGCAGAAAACAACAACTGGCACTGGACACTAGGTCAATATGTTAGTCCATAAAAATCATATAAATGCCATATAAAAGTGCACCAAATCATACAAAACTATAATAAGCATGGCATGAATACTTCATAAATTATAGATACGTTGGAGACGTATCAGCCACCCCCAGGCCGCCGGCTGCTGCTCGCATCACACTTGGCCGCCACATGCACCGCGCTCGTGTCCGAGATAGCTGCTAACGGTTAACACTAATAAGAGTTACAACCTTCCTTTTTGTGCCTGTTGTGTGCTTCTGAACATGGCAAAAATACATGTGTGTTTCTGAACATGGCTCGAAGGCAATTTAGTGGGTATAGTAGGAAAGAAAGCAAGAACTTGATAGGGAGCATGATGGTCTCCAGTAGAACCTGTGTGGCACTGTCGAGCACCACGACGTCGTCTCATCTTATTTTGGGATTCTCGAAGATGCTCGGCGGCCAGGGGAGCATCATGTGGAGCTTTGCCTGTTTCGAGCTGCGTTAATCGACGACAGCTGAGGCGTCCCCAATGTTGCCATCCTTTTTCTTGGTATCCAAAGTAGAACCCTCTCGCGTAGTGCAAGTGGTCTGTAAATATATTTACAATACTCTAAAAATGATCAAACAATACTTGACATATTACTATTGATGCCTACAAAAAAGTTGCAATCAAAACAAATGCATGAGGTTTATCTTTTTTATATAAAATGTATGCATTCTAGTCCAATATCAATGCCTTGATGCAACACCCAAGAAGTAGAGATATCTCTTTCCTCAAATTATGTCTTATAATTTCATAAACCTTCTGAAGGAAAACCGTAGGTTAAATTTACAGTAAATTTCACTTCTACATTTCCCCCACAAATGCTAGTTATTCTTTAATTTGTAGTATTTATGAGTGAAACAACCTTGAAATGCAACATATCAACACATATATACCAGTTGTGTGATGTGTCATCTTAGTTTGCCATTCTATAATCCATGGCCATCAAAGCTGCTGGCATAATGCCCACAAAATCGTTCCCGGGATGATACATTAACCTAGAGGGAGAACACCAATTCGAATTAAAAAAAATAAGCAAAACATAAGTTTGTAATGTAATGAAGAACTCAGTTGTAAAATAAAAAAGAGAGAAGCTATTGTATCTAATTAGAAGCAACAGTGAATGGCATGGTATATACTTATATTATATACATAATTCGATTTTAGAACACCCAAGTAGTCTGCCAATGGTAAAACAGTGCTAGTGCTTGCAAAAAGTGTAAAAACAAAATGATGGAACGATAAAAAATAACCATTAATAATTGATGTCAACAACATTTACTTTGTCAAGCTGATGCCCTCAAACTTCCTAATGATCGATATCCCACAAATATTCCTTCAAGTCAAAGAAACGGTTATATAACTTGACTCGTGGAGAGCTCACCAGATTTTTCTTGTGTTCTTGCTTCCAAAAGGATTAATATGTAATGCATTAGAGGTAATAATTTTCTATGTTCGTTTCCAAATCATCTCCTAAATTGAAAACCTGGATAACTGCCATGTTGAAAAGGAATAGCCTATGACTATGAGATGCTAAGCATGCCTTGTCATCTGGACCGAACTTCTCTGAACTTATGTGAATCAACTTTTGACTATAGTTTTCAAGCAGAAAGCATCTCACACTTTAGTGTTTGAGCCACTCAGTATTTTGCATCTAAAGTTCCTCCCCTGAATATTTCTCGTGTTCAAAATATGGAGCCGTTATTCATTTTCCGATGAATAAAAGTCCAGGTATGCGTTGTTGAATCTAAACCTCTTATTTTTCAGCTCAATCAACCAACAACAACTTCAGTGCCATGAGCTTTGATCTGATACGGGATAGGCCTGGAGATGCACCATCAACTAAAGGTAGTTCCTTTTACCCAAGCTAATTATGGTCACTTGTATCTACGGTTGAGTGGACGAAAGCACCCCTAATACATTTGTGCCTCTTTGTACCTCCAGCATCAAGGTCGTTCTTCCCCGTCTCAAACTTCAGGAGTAGCAAAACCAACGAGTCAAAGCTTCCATAGTTAGCATGCTTTGTTATATGTCAGTAGTCAGCAGAACAAAAATATTCTCCCAACTACAGTCAAAAAATCATTTGCACACATGATAAATTATGACATTGGTTGATGAGGCAACGACATAAAAAGTTGTTGCTACAGACTGAGTTAAGTGGATAGAACAAAAGTATCAAATCTAAAACAAAATAAACTGTATAGCCATAAAAATAACTCCAGACCTTGTAGTGCGGCAGCAGCAGTAAAACACCTACATCGAGCACCCTCACTGAGGAATTGTGATTCAAGGTAATAGCTCTTCAGGCTTTCAACATGAAGGTTTGAGTGAGCAGCAAGCGTTGAGGAGAGCTCCGACGTCGGGCGAGATCGGAAGAAGCCCGCCCATGCGATGGAGCGGGGGGGGGGGGGGGGGGCTTAGGCGTGGACGAGGGCTCCCGGACGCAGATTTTTAGAGCACATGCACCCAGGCCCTTCTATCCTGGCTCTTCAATATCGCTTTAAGATCCGTGCGACACAACTAACTTTCTACATGAAATTTTCTCTTTTTTGTTTCTCTCATATAGAACATGTCTTGAAGTTCAAACCTTTGCAGCGCGGCAAAGCTTTCTAACTAGAATCTAGGATAAATCTTTCAGAATTTTTTGTTCGACATAAATACTAAAAATAGGATTTTTTAATCAAACAAAACTTATTTTGTATATTTATGTTGGACCAAAAAATCTAAATTTTTTACCCTAGATTCTAGTTAGAAAGTTTTGCTGTTCTGCAAAGGTTTGAACTTCAAGACATGTTCTATATGAGAGAAACAAAAAAGAGAAATGTATTTGCACGGATCGCGATGCATGGATGGGCGGCTAGGATAGAAGGGCCTGGGTGCAGGTGCTCTAAAACATGTTTTCGGAGGGCTCCCGGCATGACCTACCCACCTCGACGCGGAGCCAGTTCAGGTGGTGAAGAAGAGACACCGTTGCGGCTGGTGCGGACCCGGCCAAACCTCGCTACCGACGGGGAGGAGCGGCTATGGCGACTCGATGGCAAGGCCGCGGTGCGCATCGTCCAGCAAGTCGGCGGCGGCGTGCCAGACGTCTCGCCGGTTCTCCACCGCCCTCGCCTCTCTGTAACTCTTCTATGGGTCCCCCCGCCGCGGTTAGCCTTGCGAGGATGGAGATTGGGTGAGAGGACCAAACCGGCGGCGACAAGGGAGGAGAAGTCGCTGTTGATGTAGGGGTCAAGCGAACGGGTGGGGTTGGGCGATGAGCTCGTAGAGGCGGTGGGTGAAATCGGTGGTTCACGACAGCGGTTGGATGCGCCGGAGGGTGGAGGCCGTGGGCCGGCGGCGGTTGGGGTGGAGAGCGATGACATTGGTCGCGGGCATGCCGAGATCGAGAGCGAGGGAGGAATTCTAGCGAGGGATACGGGAAGATGGGGCGTGGGAGGTGGGAGGCTGGGCAGTGTACGGGGATGTTTCCTTTCTTTTATTTTCTTTCCTTTTTACCGTGCAGGGAGAGGTTTCGATCGATCGAAGTCATACGAAGCGAACGAAACGAGCAAACGACCTACATAATGAGACTTTAGGAGTAGAGATAGTTGGACCCTAAAACCAAACCTAGTCTTAAAGAGGGGATGCAAGCATGGCTAGATACATTGTAAACAATTAGATGTAATTTTCAGAATCATTGTACATCCATCTGTATATGTTCCATATATATAATAAAAAAGAGTCACAGTAGGGTTTTACCCTACTGTTTTTGCTTAGAAAAGAGAGTGGAAGGGGTGCCTTCTGCTCTTTTGGTGTGCTGCAATGTGTACAGTTGGCGGAATCTTGGGGACATGGATGCCTGGGCGGCGGCCCCAAGAGGCCATCCGCATGGTTGGCTCTAGGCGGGCATCATGGCGGTGGTGGTGGCTATGCCCCTTGGTTGTGTGGACGACGAGGGGTGTAGCGGCGGGTGGCTCGGACTCGCTCAGTGAAGGCGCCCAGATTCGGATCTGGTGGTCTGTTCTCGTTGCGTTTGTCTTGGGTGCCTTGTGGTGGAATGAGTGAGCTGCTGAGCGAAAGCTCCGCGTTTTGGAGCCGATGACGGTGACGTCCGTGGGTGCCACTCTCCTCTTGAGGACGTCATTGTGGTTCTTCTCCCCTTGCGAGAGTTCCAGGGTGAAAACCCTTGTCTGTTTTGGTCTCGGCAGCGGCGACGTTTAACGTCATTTTCCCTCCTGAGGATGTTGTCGTGGAGCTTAGGTAGCCTAGGGCGTGGTTTGACGGTGTCTTCAGGTTTTCATGTGCTCTTTCTCGACAGTGTAGTCATTTTGCCACCTTTGGTGTGTCATCGAATCTGCTTTGTTAAGCATCCATATCTACCGAGCTCTTTTACGATAGTATCATTCGATCATACTATATACTTTGGTTCATGCCTTATATACAAAGCGGACCGAGAGCATGTTTCGTGAAAGGAACATTTCTATCTGACATTCAAAAGCAATTACTTTAGCACGTGTCAAGTGTCATCAAACCAAAATAAGTACAGATTGTGAACCAACTTGTGGTTGGATGGTTAGGAGGACAATGGTATTCTCAGCCCACTAGGGTTCGAGTCCTAGACTTAACACCGGTGCTTGCATTTTCTTGCATATAGCCATCTTTATTAATTATTCAACAAAGATCTGACAAGAACATACATCAAGCCACCCGAAACCACCACTCACACCTACAAACTCGATAATGTGGAGTGCTCTCACTCCCCATATCTAAAACCGGTATCGTTGCCGATCCATCCACATAACGTATCGGAACCTACAGCCGGTGCATCAAACCTAAAGCGCACACCACATGCACACGTTTTAGAAGCCACCATCATCATCGAACCGCTGACCCATCTTCACTAGTAGAAAACAGGGCTTTCGTTCTAGCCGGATCGGAGCAATAGTCCCGGTCGCGTTACGAACTGGGACTAATGTGAGCATTAGTCCCGGTTCGAGCGGCTAGGACGTCGGACGGGGCTCGGCAGGCATCAGTCCCGGTTCGAATGGGACCTTTAGTCCCGGTTGCAGACACCAACCGGGACTAAAGGGGTTGCGGCAAGCGCGATACCCTTTAGTCCCGGTTGGTGTCTCGAACCGGGACTAAAGGTCTATCTTCAGTCCCGGTTTTAGACCCCAACCGGGACTAAAAATTTGCCTATATATATCCTCGCCCCTGTCCGCCCTCTCCTCTATTTTTTCCTCATAGAAGGTGGGAGGTGTGTGCTAGTTTGTTTTCCCTTCCTATGCACAAGATGTGCTCGATGAAATGCCTGAGAGCATGATGCCATTTGAGTTCACACAAAATAAACATGATATGAGGTGCCCGAGCCACACTTAAGCTTTCTCCTCTTTCTTTCCTCCTCGATCGAGGTTAGCAACTTTATCCTTTCATCTGTCATTGATACAATGCATGTGTCGATGTACACTAACCGGGACAAATCGGGACTAAAGGTTTCCTGCATATATGTCATCGTGCCCGAGCCACACAATCCATTCTTCTCCTCTGTTCATCCTCCAAGCTCGACCTCCAAGCTCCATTTTCCCCAAGATTTGTCTAGATTTGGCGGTGCACCAACTATCCAAGTGTTCTAAAAGGTTAGAAACTTCATCCTTTCATCTCTCATTGCTAGTTTAGCTCATTTCATGCTCTAGAAGTAGAGTGATTTGTGGATTTTAGTGGAGGAGTGTATGTGGGAGTTTATTTGATTTAGATGCAATTTGAGCTCAAATTAACTTCTTAGTTTGCACATGTGTAGGTGTGGTACTGTTAATTAGGTATCTCAATTTTGTGTTTAGTGGTACTATTAGTGAGTTAGTGTGTTAGCTAGTGTTACTATTAGCTAGTGTGTGTTACTGTGTGCTAGGGTGTGTCTTAGTGGTATAGTATTAGTGTGTGTGTTAGTGTGTGCTCAAATTAACTTCTTAGTTTGCATATGTGTAGGTGTGGTTTAGGGTGCCGTCCCATCCCCGTCCCCATCCTCACCGCCGTCGATCGCCCGCGCCGATCTCGTCGCCGGCACCACCGTGGTGAGCCTCTTGTTCTTATCTTTTAAAAAAAATCTTACTTGTATGATTTAGATAGTTACTTGTATAATTTTCTTAGTTGTATTATTGTTTGTTATTATATAGTGCCATGGTTTTGATATCCGCCCCCGTCAGCTCTCGTCCGGTCTATGATTCGGATGTGGTATATTATCTTTTATAACTATTTGTTTCATTTAGTGTTTATGACAATTATGCCGACCAACTTGACATAGATATTTTTATCTAGGAGGTATGTGAACCGGAAATTCTAACCGACCCTCTTGTCGAGAGGTTAAATTTAGTTGAAAAAGAAAACAATTATTTGAAAGAAAACTTGAAAAGAATTGAAGAAGAGAAGATGAAATTGGAGTTGCATGTTGCCGATGTCGTCGATCTACACAAGATCCAGATGGATGCAATGCACTTGAAGATTAGAAAGATTAGAAAATATGCCATTGATAAAAAGGCTTGGTATCATTATGCTGTTGGATCAATTGTTACCTTAGCTGTGATTTTGATCGCATTTGTTGTTGCATTTAAATGTTTTTCATAGTTGTATGTTAGTTTCAATGTATGTATTAGATGCTCTAGATAGTTGTATGTTGTTTTATGAGAACTATGTATGAACTTTATGTATTTATTTTTGCAGTAATAACATTTGATCACTACTGTACTTTGGTTTTAATGTGATGAACTTGTATTAATTTGGTCATTTCTCTATTCATGATGTTCTGTAATGGTTTTTGATATACTTAATTATATAATGTAGATGAACCGGCAATGGATGTACGGTGACCGACGCACTGCCGAGTACATTACGGGCCTGCATAATTTTATCGGTGTGGCTCAGGCAAACAGTCTGAATGATTTTATGTGTTGTCCATGTGTTGTCTATCAGAATAAGAAGGATTACTCTTCCTCGAAAATCCTTCACACCCACCTGCTTCAGTCCGGTTTCATGCCCAGATATAATTGTTGAACCAAGCACTGAGAAAGAGGGGTTATGATGGAAGACAATGAAGAAGAAGAGGATGATGACAACTATCCTATGTTCCCTGAATACGGTGATACTGCAACGGGGGAAGCTGAAGATCAAGAGGCACCACATGTGCCCGCTGATGATCTTCGCCGGGCCATTGTTGATGCACAGAGAGAATGCGAAAGTGAAAAGGAGAAGTTGAAGTTGGAGCGCATGTTGGAGGATCACAAAAAATTGTTGTACCAAAATTGCGAAGATGGCAACACAAAGCTCGGTACCACATTGGAATTGCTACAATGGAAGGCAGAGAATGGTTTATCTGGCAAGGGATTTGAGAAGTTACTGAAAATAATGAAGAAGAAGCTTCCAAAGGATAACGAATTGCCTGAAAGTACGTACGAAGCAAAGAAGGTTCTCTGCCCTCTAGGATTAGAGGTGCAGAAGATACATGCATGCCCTAATGACTGCATCCTCTACCACGGTGAGGAGTACGAGAATTTGATTGCATGCCCGGTATGCGGTGCATTGCGGTATAAGATCAGACGAGATGACCCTGGTGATGTTGAGGGCGAGCGCCCAAGGAAGACGGTTCCTGCCAAGGTGATGTGGTATGCTCCTATAATACCACGGTTGAAACGTCTATTCAGAAACAAAGATCATGCCAAGTTGTTGCGATGGCACAAAGAAGACCATAAGAAAGACGCGATGTTGAGAGTACCCGCTGATGGGTCGCAGTGGAGAAAAATCGAGAGAGAGTGGCCGGAGTTTGCAGCTGACGTAGGGAACTTATGGTTTGGTATAAGTACAGATGGCATGAATCCTTTTAGGGAGCAGAGCAGCAGTCATAGCACCTGGCCTGTGACTCTATGTATCTATAACCTTCCTCCTTGGTTGTGCATGAAGCGGAAGTTCATTATGATGCCAGTGCTCATCCAAGGCCCTAAGCAACCCGACAACGATATTGATGTGTACCTAAGGCCATTAGTTGAAGAACTTTTACAGTTGTGGGATATAAAAGGTGTACGTGTGTGGGATGAGCACAAACAGGAGGAATTTGACCTACGAGCGTTCCTATTTATAACCATCAATGATTGGCCTGCTCTTAGTAACCTTTCAGGATAGACAAACAAGGGATACAATGCATGCACGCACTGTTTAGATGAGACTGAAAGTATATATTTGGATAAATGTAAGAAGAATGTGTACCCGGGACATCGTCGATTTCTTCCGATCAGGCATCCCTTAAGATAGAAAGGCAAGCATTTCAAAGGTGAGGCAGATCACCGGAAGAAGCTTGGCCACCGTACTGGTGATGATATATTTGATATGGTCAAGGATTTAAAAGTAATCTTTGGAAAGGGTCTTGGCGGACAATCTGTTCCGAATGACGCTAACGGACACGCACCCATGTGGAAGAAGAAATCTATATTTTGGGAGCTACCCTATTGGAAAGTCCTAGAGGTCCGCTCTGCAATCGACATGATGCACGTGACGAAGAATCTTTGCGTGAACCTACTAGGCTTCTTGGGCGTATATGGGAAGACAAAAGATACACCGGAGCCATGGGAGGACCAGCAACGTATGAACGAAAAAGACGGCATTTATCCAAAGCAGTATCAAGGTCCTGCCAGCTACGCTCTTACCAAAGCAGAGAAGGAAATCTTTTTTGAATGCCTGAGCAGTATCAAGGTCCCATCTGGCTTCTCGTCAAATCTAAAGGGAATAATAAATATGGCAGAGAAAAAAATTTCCAAAACCTAAACTATCATGACTGCCACGTGATTGTGACGCAATTGCTTCCGGTTGCATTGAGGGGGCTTCTACCAGAAAATGTTCGATTAGCCATTGTGAAGCTATGTGCATTCCTCAATGCAATTTCTCAGAAGGTAATCGATCTAGAAATCCTACCAAGTTTACAAAATGATTTGGTCCAATGTCTTGTCAGTTTCGAGTTGGTGTTCCCACCATCCTTCTTCAATATTATGACGAACGTCCTAGTTCACCTAGTCGAAGAGATTGCCATTCTGGGTCCTGTATTTCTACACAATATGTTCCCCTTTGAGAGGTTCATGGGAGTCTTAAAGAAATATGTTCATAACCGTGCTAGGCCAGAAGGAAGCATCTCCAAGGGCCATGAAACAGAGGAGGTTATTGAGTTTTGTGTTGACTTTATTCCTGACCTTAAGCCGATTGGTGTTCCTCAATCGCGGCCTGAGGGGAGACTGAGTGGAAAAGGCACGCTAGGAAAGAATTCAGTAATATGTAGGGACGGGCATTCTTTCACTCAAGCACACTACGTAGTTCTACAAAGTTCTAACTTGATGGCCCGTATATCAATGAACACAAGAATATTGTACGCTCCCAACACCCGGGGTAGTCTGACGACTGGATTACACGTGCACACATAGCGACTTTCGGCGGTTAGTTGCAAACACATCTCACGAATAACACCACTGTTGGAGATCAGTTGTACTTGTTGGCCAGGACACCATCTTCGACTGTATTGACTTTCCAAGGGTTCGAGATAAATGGGAATACATTTTACACGATCGCCCAAGATAAAAAGAGCACCAACCAAAACAGTGGTGTCCGCTTTGATGCAACAAACACCAATAGGGAAAAGGACACATATTATGGTTAGATAGAGGATATATGGGAACTTGACTATGGACCTTCTTTTAAGGTCCCTTTGTTTCGGTGCAAATGGGTCAATCTGACAGGAGGCGGGGTAAAGGTAGACCCACAGTACGAAATGACAACAGTGGATCTCAACAATCTTGGGTACACAGACGAACCATTCGTCCTAGCCAATGATGTGGCGCAGGTTTTCTATGTGAAGGACATGTCTACAAAACCGAGAAAAAGAAAAGATAAGGAAGTGAATACATCATACGATGAGCCAAAGTGCCACATAGTTCTTTCAGGGAAAAGAAACATCGTGGGAGTGGAGGACAAGGCAGACATGTCAGAAGATTATGAAAAGTTTGATGAAATTCCTCCCTTCACAGTGAAGACTGACCCAAGCATCCTGTTAAATGATGAAGATTCTCCATGGTTACGGTGCAATCATAAGCAAGGGACACACATGAAAAAAAAGTTTTATACCCCAAGATCCCACTCTGGGATGAGACCGGCTTCACCGTCATCACTTTCTCTCTAGTGAGTTTCCGGACTTATAGCTGGAAAGTCCCACTTCGGACAAACCGGAGGGAATCTTTGTAAGAGTTAGGGTATATATGTGTTTTGGCATTTGAAACATGATTTTTGAATAATTATTTATTAAGTTATGAATTTTCAATTATTCCTATCCTTTTAGTATTTGAATTATACACAGGAGTTAATCAATGCAATTATGTCCAAACAAAATATGAATGTCTTCTGAGCATTCCAGATAAGCAACTTGAGGTTGACAGGCATAGGCCATACACCCTCACCAGTTATAGTGATTTCAGTCCCAAGTTTTGCAAGATTCCACCCCTAGCTATCACCGGTCATTCCCCCCGTTTTGACCGCATTTTGAAATCGGCATAAACAATTCAAAAAAAAAAATCAAAAAACAGTTACGTATTTTTCTGATTTGTAATTATTTCACTATGTATTTTGCAAGGTTGATCATACACGGTTAGTCCCAGTTAGTGGCTCCATATAAAATAACAAGGTTAATATAGACATGGCTTAAACGTCTTGACATAGATGAATACAGCAGAAGCATCGGAGATGATAAGAGAGAAACGTTGTATGACATAAAGTTGGAGCTACTGTGTGGTTTCTCTGATCGGAGGACCCCTTATGCCGAGCCAAGTCCAGATGAGGAGTTCTGGTTGGTTTCTGGTGAAACTGAGGACAACATATCAGATGGTAGGATTGTTCAAGTAACTATTCGGCATATACAACATAACCGAATAATTTGCACCTTTGTCACTCTCTGATGAAAATCTATATAATCAAACATTGCATTCGTATAAGCATTCACTCTAGCAAGCATTCTAGCAATCAAAATACAATCAATGAATAAACAATAAAGAAAACAATAAGAAAAAGCAAATAGAAAGCAAAACAAAACCTCAAGGAAATCCAAATAAAAACTCCTAAGGGAACTGTAGGACTTAACTACAAATAACAAAAATAGTTTTTGTCCTAAATAAAACTTAGCAGCAAAGAAAAATACTAAACTAATAACTTAACAGAAAAGAAAATATAAAATTATTAGGTTAACACAAAGTATTTTATAATATTCTTCAATAGCAAAAAGAATCAACTAAAAATCTTTTATAAAACTCTAGTTATGATCAAAATAATATTAACTTAGAATTAAATAAAAAAAATTCAACTAATAATACAAATTGTTTCTGATCTAAAGTAAAGTTAATAGAAAGTAAAATTTATCCAACTAAAATTTTCATAAAGTATTTTTTGTTAAAAATTTTAATAGCAAAAAGAATTAAATCAAAACTAGGCATGTATGCTACTATTTTTGAATCTGTTTAAAACAAAACTAAAATAATTTTATAAATTAAATTCCTTTAAACCACTGGACAATCAATTACTCCAACCGGGACTAAAGGCCTAACCTTCGCGCCCTTTCGGCCGCGGCCAAAAATAGCTTTAGTCCCGGTTGGTGGCTCCAACCGGGACTAAAGGCCTACCTTTAGTCCCGGTTGAAGCTACCAACCTGGACTAAACACCCTTTCGTCCCGGTTGGTGGCTCCAACCGGGACTAAAGGCCTCACGGTATTTAACCGCCCCCTTCTCCCTCCCCAATCTTCCTCTCCTGCCCCGAGCCCCTCGTGCCTCCCCGTCTCCAGGCGCGCCGCCCGCGCCCCCGCCTCCTCGTCGCCCGGCCCCGCCGTCTTGCCGGCCGGTCGCCGGAGGCCACCGCGGTTCCCCTCGCGCCGCCGCTGCAAGCTCGCATCGCCGCCTCGCCGTGCCAGCACCCGCACGGTCCCGCGCTGCCGCCGTGCCACATCGACCTCGCCGGCCACCGGAGCCGCTGTCGGCGAACCCTAGCAGGCTGTGCCCGCCGCCCCTGCCCGCCTACGACCGGATCTGGCTGAGCCGGGCCCATATCCGCTGCCTCCACCGTCGCCGTCGCCATCGCCTCGGCCTTCCTCAAGCTCCGGCCGGGACGGCCCCGTCCACTCCCGGCCTGGACGACGACGACCCCCGATCCAAACGGTCCTGCTGCACTGCTCCATCCCGATCCTCCCCGTCCCGCTTTTCGCGCTGGGTATATTTTCACAAGTCCTCAGATTTTCTCAGCATATATGCATTTTTAGGTGACCATATCTTTGCATCTGTTCATTCGATGAAAATGATCTATATATGTAAAATGATCTACTCTTCGCGCTCTACATGATGGTTGCTGTTGCATTCATGTTAGGATCCATCTACATGTCATAATCTCTATTGCAAAAGTGCATCCTGATGTTACTGCAGAAATCTGTTAAGATTTGTCACTTTGTCATTTTGGTGTGAATTAATGCATATGTCATATGAGCATCTTGTCAACATGAGTTTGGAGCATCTTCATGTCTTCTTACTGCTAGTAATTTTTTCCATGCCATGATAGGAGTGCAACAAGCTTGCAAACATGCTTAGTCATTGTTACTGTTTTGTACTTGTTGAAAGACTGCTGAAACTTGCCATGTTGCTTTGATGCTACCATCTAATCCATAGCTTTTCTGAGCATGATCAGTAAACGTCTCACAATAAAGGCGAGCCGGAGCAAACGTCTCACAATGAACGAGAAATAGACCTGATTTGTTTTCATAGGAATTTGTTCTTGGCGACGATGCCCGGCCCGCATCCTCGTCGTCGACTCGGCGGCGACAACCAGTTTGAGAGGCGCCATGTCCGGGACTGGGCTCCGCCAGGCTGGCACTGGGAGGTGCTACCTTCCGGGACGCGCAGCTCGGTGAGGAATCGGGGTCTCGTCGTCGACCCGGAGCTTCTTTGGTGGCGGTCGCGTGGGCCACTATCGGTGCAGAGGGAGCCGGCCCCCGAGGAGGTGGTACGTCGCCGTGTCAGGGAGGAGGACGAGCACGTCCGTCGCTACATGGTTGCGTTGGATGTTAGGTTCTCCAATACCTGGCAGTTTCTTCAGGGATCTCACCCGAGCTATGATCCTGTGATGGTTCCTTCTCTTTGGGTGTTCACCGCCCGCGGCTCAGGAACCGCGAGTCGACGTCCAGTTTGATTGGGCGAGATGTATTAGTGATATTATGTGATATTATTGTTGCATTAACTGGATTATTCGAGATGTATTAGTGATATTATGTGAATTTGTTTTAATAATGTGATTTTTTTAATCGAGATGCAAATAGACATGGAAATGTGAATTTGTTTTAATAATTTGTTTATAGCATTGAAATAACTTGCAAGTCTTTGCAGAACCTATGGAACACGGCAGAGACGAAGAACAAGAAGACATGTTGGGGGAAATAATCCGCGATGGAGATGATATCACCTCACAGTTTCTGAACGGCTCCGGTGAGGGAATGGAGGGAGAAGATGACGGCTCCGGTGAGGGAATGGAGGGAGAAGATGACGGCTCCGGTGTTGGAACCTTAATTATTACAAAGTCTGGCGAGGTATATTAATTAAGCCTCTGCTGACTAGATGCATTAATTGATTTGTATATACATATATTAACACTTCTTTCTTCTTTTAGCCCTCCGGATCGAGCCAATCTTCTATAAAGAAACGAGGCCCGAAAAAAAGGTTGGGTGATAATGAAAGGTTCAAGATCGAAGAAGTCGCTGAAGATGGCAAACCGACTAGTCTCGCGCAGAACGCAAAAGCATTTGTAAGTCAGTGCGGAGTTATTGTTAGGGACAGCATCCCGATCACCATTAGAGAATGGAATAAGCCAAAGGCGGATGGAGTTACTTATGTCGACAATAGATCCAAAGAAATGCTTTGGAACACGCTCATGACAAATTTCACCCTACCGCCAGAGGTGGATCCAAATAACAAAGTTATAGAGCGAAAAGTCAAGGGGTGGACTCTTAAGAAGATGGCCGCACAATTCTGCAATTGGAAGAAAAGATTGCACCAAGACTATGTCCTGAAAAACAAGACTCCAACATTCACCGGAGCATATGAGAAGATAAAAGATCATTGGGACGCATTTGTGGAGTACAAGACATCGGATGAAGCTAAGAAAAGGTCAAAAAAAAATAAGCAAAATGCTGCAAAGAAGGAATATCACCATGTTATGGGGTCAGGTGGCTACAAGGTTGCCAGGCCTAAGTGGGAGAAAACTGAGAATGACCTGATTGATAAAGGGATCGATCCAGAGACATTGGAGTGGGCCGGACGGGCAAAGACTTGGTTCTACGGGCATGGGGGAAAGTTGGACCCAGAAACAGGGAAGTGTATTTTTACAAAAGATCAACTTCCAACACCCCTCAAAGCCCTTAAAGCTGCAATGAAGGACGTGTAGGACGGGAAGTTCAATCCCGACAGAGAGAATGACGAGCTGACACGCGCCCTCGGGAATGCTGAACACAGTGAATGAACACGAGGCACATTAGGCTCCGTTCCGTGGAATATTGGGTTTCCCGACTGCAGTGACACTTATAGAAGCCGAGGGAGAAAAAAGAAACAGCATGCAGACCGGCTGCAGCAGATAGAAGAAAAATTAGCGTGGCAGCAGAAGCAAATAGAGGCACTTACCAGCCAGCAAGCTACCAGCCCATCTCAGCGGCACGAAGATCCTGCATTCGATACTGCTGGCCCACCATCTCAGCGGAAAAGCGGCGTGGCTTCCACGGAGCTCGTTCGGCCCATAGATGATATCACGGCTCCTCGCTACCCCGTGGATGATATCACGCAGAGGGAAAATTGTGAGCTACATGTGAAATGCATGAACATATCCATGAAGGTGGCGGTCGGCTTTGCCTTACCTCCTATACGTAATGGAACTTACCATTGCTCTCCGATTCCAGATGGCTATGCTGTTGTCGGGGTGGATGAAGTTATCAAGTGATTTGAGCAGCTGGAGCTTGACTTCCCTACAGGTGAAGGGGAGACTGAACTGGGAGATGCCAGAAAAGGTACCATTCTATGGAAAAAGGAACACATCGTGCTTCCACATTGGACGCCAAGGCTATCGACTCCTCAGAGTAGCAATCCAGCTCTATCTCCGCCGCCTCAACCGTCTCTGCCGCGTCAGCAGACTCCGCCGCCTCAGCCGTCTCCGCCGCATCAGCAGACTCCGCCGCCTCCGCCGCCTCAACCGTCTCCGCCGCCTCAGCCGTCTCCGCCGCGTCAGCAGACTCCGCCGCCTCCGCCGCCTCAGCCCCGGGTGGATAAGCGGAAGAGAACCGCCGCTCCGGCGGCTAGTACTACAACTGCGAAGAAATCCAGAGCAGGTACAAGGAACAGCGTCAAGGAGGCTCCTGCCAAGTTACCATACGAACTGACTGATGAGGAAACCAAGAAGGTCATGGATGCCGATGTGAAACGCCAGCTTGCACCGAAACGGCCCGATCCAAAGGAGAAAATAGATCCGACAAAAGCGAAGCACTTTCTGGAAAACCTTACGCGACCACCGCCTTCGCTGCCATCAAACTATGACCGCTCTATTATGAAGTCACATAAAGAACATGTGCATCGGTCGGGAAGTAGTAGTGCAAGGGGGAAAACAATTCCCCAGCTCGGAGAACAGAAAAACCAATCGTGCCCCCCGCTCAACGTGTTTTCCGATATCGATTATGATCCGGAGGTAGCGGCCCATGATCTTGGTTTCACTCTTGCTCAATACTTAGGCCAGGTAGAGTCGTTCCCCACGGCTGATTTAGCATACTGATACCAGCACGGGAAGCCTCTCGTCAGACCTGAGGAGGTCCGGCTTCTACCAACACAAATGCGAAGATTGCATGAGTGGTACATGGAAGCCTCAAAGGAAGGGAGCAACTGGCTCATAGTGGGAATTAGAGATGAGCATTACTTCAGTGGAAACGACGAGATAAACATTGAATTTGATGAATTATTTCAGTTATACAATCAAGACGCCATCGACAAATCTATCGTCAGTTGCTATTGTCTGTAAGTATTATTTCTGTAATTAAGTCTCTAGCTCAGCTCGTTCATTGCATGTATAATTATCCTCACTATATTATGCAGAATGAAGATTCTCGAATGCAAAACAGGACAAATCTATGACATTGGGTTCATTAACCCAAATAACATACATGAATATACGGTAAAAAACAACGCCAAGGACACAGAGGATAACTTGCTAAGGGCGTTAATTAAACAACAAACCAGAAGGGAAATACTATTTCCTTACAACTTCAAGTGAGTGTTACTGTCTTGTACACATTCTGTTTCGCTTACTCGATGTTAAGTGTAATTGATGAGTTATGCGTGCGCAGGTTCCACTTTATTCTGCTAGTCATTCAGGTTGACGAAACTTAAAGACCCTAAGATGTGGGCGGACCTGAGTGAAATGCTCCAGAGGTAATTTCAATCATTATCGCACTATATCGGCAACTTTCGTTCATTTCCTGATATCAAGTAATTAATAACTCATTTATTCATTTTTTTTTTGCCGGACAGTGTTTGGAAACGGTTCATCAAGAAGGTTAGGGGTGAATGGAAAGAGGAGCTGCAATTTCGACAACTCAATGTAAGTAGTACGTCCTAGCTAGGTCAGCGCATCTCTTTGATTCTAGTTTCAATACCATTATCATGCTTGATTATTATTTTGATTGAACTCTATTCTCGTAAAGTTCTTGAGGCAGCAAGACGGGAATAATTTATGTGGATACTACGTTTGCGAGTTCATTCGCCAGACGACCTGTGAGAAGGGCAGGATTTTAGAACAACTTCGAGTACGTAAACAATATTCACAATTTTATTTTATTACCATCAATTGTGTTGAGTTTCATTCATATATATTGACCCCCTTCTTTAAATTAGATCGAACGGATGCGGGACGATCTCCTACCAAAGGATCGCGTACGAGCAATTCAAGAGGAATTGGCGGGATTCTTACTTGAAGAGGTCATATCTAAAACCGGAGAATACCATCGGGAATTGGAAGGGAATTTTGGTAATTAGATATTAGGGATCGTAAGAGATATTATATTGTATATATGCATGAACGTGTACTATATGTAGTAGCGTCGAATATATATACGAAAACTTGTTGTTCGACCAAGCACGGAGAAAGAGGTCACTTCTCTATATTCATGACGATGTTGTGTAATGGTTCCTTCATTGCTATATGTAGTAGCGTCGAGTTGAATGGAAAACATAAAATAAAAATGAAAACCCTAAATGAAAAAGAATTGAATGGTAGACACAAAAAGAAAAGGGAAACACAAAATGAAACCCCTAAACCATCCAAAACCCTAAACCCCAGCGCTTGGCAGCGCCTGACGCGTGGCGGCCTTTAGTCCCGGTTGGTGTTACCAACCGAGACTAAAGGTCCTCTTGTCTGAGCGCTCCACAGCGGCCACATGGAGCCCCTTTAGTCCCAGTTCGTAACACAACCGGGACTAAAAAGGGGGGCCTTTAGTCCCGATTTCTTAGTCCCGGTTGCCCAACCAGGACTAAAGGCCCTTATGAACCGGGACTAATGTCCCTTTTTCTACTAGTGCTTCAGGACAGAGATCCGCATCATCCTTGCCAGTCCGGCCATCCGTCGACGCCATCACGGCGCTCAAAGGCACCACCTCCCTGCGTGCAAACTGCTGAGCACGTCGCGGTCGCCGCCCGTACACCGCAACACCATGCCGCCAAGTACCACCAGCCGAGGCAGCTTGAAGTCTCTGGAAGATCTGTCGTGTGTAGCACCTGCTGAACAGGAATGACACAACGTAGCATCTGTCAGCCAGACATGACTTGACATCTCCACCAAAGCTCCGTGCAAGACGAAGCCGCTCCACCTCCTGCCTCTGTCGTCCAGTGCTACTCCACAAACGATGCTCCCAAGAGAGAAATGGCACCGCAGTGCCGCCATCGTCCGATCTGGAAGACCAAATCCTAGGGTTTCCCCCAGAGCAGCATGAATGGGTCGACAGTAGTTACACGACAATGCCTTCATCAAGGTAACGATGCAGAACGCCGCCATCCCCCGTGGTCGGCTCGGTTTTCACTGGCAACTATGTCTCCCCGACTCGCAGCCGGGACTAGATGACGGATCTCGAGATCCGACCACCCAACCTTCAGGCCGACCACCTCCGATGAAGGAGATGAACACCACGGCCAAGCGCAGGGTTGCCGCCCCAGGCGCCCGCGTGATGACGGAGGAGAACCGATCTGGGGTGGGAAACTCGAGATCCGCCGCCTCCAGCCGCCCTGCCTGGCCCCACGCTGCCCCAGCAGCCGTGGTGGCCCAGCCGCCGCCGGAATCCCATTGAGCCGCCGCCTAATTGTGCCAACTCCGCCTCCACGCCGGCGCCCAGGGTCGCCATCGCGTCTCGGCCAGAGATCCCCTCGCGGAGAGAGGAGGAGAACCCGCCGTCCGCCGGGCGAGCTTCGCTCGCCGGCCTCCTCCTCCGGCGGCGGGGAAGCGGGGAGGGAGGGAGGGTCGGGGGCGGCAGCGGCTAGGGTTTGCCCGAGCCGCCCCCGTGGAGGTGACGCGAGCGAGGCCCAGAACGATTTAGTATGGCCCAGGAAATCTGTCTGGCACCCAGTTAGTTAATTGGATTGTTATAATTTTCATATTTACTTGTGTGTTTTAATGATGCGATAATTTTATTTCTTATTTGAAGGGGTGCTAAGACAATTTAAGCTTATTGAATCTTCTGTAATACTAATATTAGTCATTAGATCAAGAAAAATAGACTGCCCAAGTTCAAAAAAAAATAAAAAATAGAAATAGACTGCCCATATTATTCAGGAATATTTTTTATTTGTTGAATAGGATTCATGAGCATCTTAACAGGGTTCACTTCCTATATAAGGAATGGTGGACGCTGGCTGCAGGGTCTGTATCACCCGACAGTGTTAGGCGCCGGTCGGCCGGCCTAAACACTAGGTCGGTCTCGTCCCAGCCACAAGATCTACCTTTTTTCAACGGTCAGATTTGGCTATTCTTTCTTCTACCTCGGACCTTTTCCACGACACCAACATTTACAAGAGAAAACAAGGAGGAGAGAGAGCAGCACCCCGCTCGTCCTCGGCCGGCCGTGCTTGTCGGCCACCCACAGGCGCCCTCGGCTGGTCGCGGCGGCACACCGCAACAGGTCACCGTCGTCATAGTCGCGAGGCCGTCGTCGCTCCCGTGCTCACCGGCTGCTCGTCCCTCCTGCGCTCGCCCTTGGCTGGTTGCAGTGGCGCACCACAACAGGTCATCATTGTCAAGGGCGCGAGACCATCGTCATCGTAGCCCTGGATGCGTCTATTGCAGCACGGGGGCACCCCGTCCCAGGCTCCAGCATCGTTGTGGCTGTCGTAGTGTTGCGGGGCACAGTAGTAGCAACCACGGTGGCCGGTTGCAACCTCCGGTGGTGCCTGCCGTAGCATCTTCGGTGGGCATCGGTTCTTCGTTGTAGGGTCAACAGCAATGTGTTGGTTCCAGCCAAAATTGCTGGGGATGGAAGTAGCAAAATGCATCTCTAATAGTAGCAAAAAACCGACACAGATGCAGCAAAAAAGCCGCCGTCGCCTCCGTCGCGGGTTGTAACAATGCCGGGGTGGATGTAGCAAATGTTGTCGTCGGTAGTAGCATTCTGCGGTGTTGGCTCCAGCATCCAGCAAAGTAGTTGCAATATCGCGCGGGCATGGTCATCGCGGTCCCAACATCCCGGCGGTTTGTGGTCACCGCGGTTCCAACATCCGCCAACACGGTTCCAACATGCAGCGAATGCGGTTGCAACATCGGCGTCGTGGTCACCGTGGTTCAAGCGTCCGGCGGTTCGTGGTCACCGCGGTTCCAGCATCTGCCCAACACGGCTGCAGCATCCAGCAACATGGTTGCAGGCTTGCAGCATCCTGGGGTTGCAGTTGTACCACACCGACTTGCCGGATGCAGCTCGCCGCCATGCGAGATGCAGTTGCGTAGGCCGCTGGTTGTAGCTCATCGCTATGCTGGATGCAGCTCCGTCACGCGCTGGTTGCAGTTCGCTGCCATTCATGGAGGAGATGTTGAACCAGTGGGTCACCACAGGGAAAAGAGGAAGTATGGTTAACGGTGGAGAAGGTAAGGTAGAAGACGACGCAGTCGCAACTTGCCAGGAACCATGGCCGTGGCTCCCTTCGACGGCAGCGAGGGAGGCGCGCGACGAGTAGCTAGATCCTAGCCAAAAAATACAGGAAGGAGAGAAAAAAGATAGGGAACTACTGTGCAGTTGGTAGGGCGTGTGAGAGGATAAGGTGGAAAGATTGGGCGGTGGGTGGACCCATCACGTGTGTGGCTTGAAGACGCACGATTCACCAACGATCGCACGGCGCACACGCGACCGGCGCAACGCTTAGCCGGTCGGCCGGCCTGCATCGTTTCCCAAAAACATAGGGGACTACTCTACAGTTCACTAGTAGAAAACATGCCTTTCGTCCGGAGCATTAGTCCCAGTCGGGTTTTGGACCGGGACTAATGTGACCACTAGTCCCGGTTCCAATGGCTAGGCTTTAGTCCCGGTTCATTTGTGACCTCTAGTCCCGGTTGGTGTTACCAATCGGGACTAAAGGGGTGGTGGCAGGCTAGCGTCAGGCTGGGCCCCTGCGAGCCACTTTAGTCCCGGTTGGTAACACCAACCGGGACTAGAGATGGACCTTTAGTCCCTGTTGGTATCACCAACCAGGACTAAAGATATCACTATATATAGTGCTTCGTCCAGCCCGAGCCCAAGCTCTCCTTTCTCTGTTTTCTCCTTTCTCTCCTCTGTTCTCTTCCCCTTGCTCGAGCTCATCCTCCATTTTTGCCAAGATTTGTCAAGATTTGAGGCACCCCATCTATCCAAGTGCTCACAAAGGTTAGCAACTTTGTCCTTTCATCTCTCATTGCTAGATTAGCTCGTGCAGTGCTCTATAAGTATAGTGATTTGTGGGTTTTAGTTTGGGAGTAATTATGTGGGAGTTTATTTGATTTATATGCAATTTGAGCTCAAATTAACTTCTAAGTTTGCATATGTGTAGGTGTGGTTTACTTAGTGCCTTCCCGTCCCCGTCCTAACCACCGTCGATCGCCCGCACCATCCCGTCGCCGGCACCACCTTGGTTAGCCTCTTGTTCTTATCCTTTTTATAAAAAATAATCTTATTTGTATGATTTAGATAGTTACTTGTATAATTTTCTTACTTGTATGATTGTTTGTTATACATAGTGCCATGATTTTGATATCCGTCCCCGTCGGCCCTCGTCCGGTTTATGATTCGGATGTGATATATTCTCTTTTATAACTATTTGTTGCATTTCGTGTTTATGACAATTATGCCCATCAAGTTGACATATATATTTTTATCTAGGAGGTATGTGAACCGGAAATTGCAACCGACCCTCTTGTCGAGAAGTTAAATTTAGTTGAAAAAGAAAACGAGTATTTGAAAGAAAAATTAAAAAGAATTGAAGAAGAGAAGATGAAATTAGAGTTGTATGTTGCCGATGTCGTCGATGATCACAAGATCAAGATGGATGCAATGCGCTTGAAGATTAGAAAGATTAGAAAATATGCCGTTAATAAAGAGGCTTGGTATCATTATGCTGTTGGATCAATTATTACCTTAGTTGCGATTTTGATCGCATTTGTTGTTGCATTTAAATGCTTTAGCTAGATAGTTTTATGTTGTTTTATGAGAATAAGTGTGTATGAACTTTATGTATGAACTTTATGTATGAACTTGTATTAATTTGGTCTTTTCGGTGTTGTGTAATGAAGATGAGTCGGCAATGGATGTACGATGACCGACGCTCTCCCCAGTTCATTAATGGCGTGCATAGTTTTCTACGTGCGGTTGAGGCAAACAAGCGGAATGGTTTTATGTGTTGTCCATGTGGTGTCTGTAAGAATGATAGGAATTACTCTAGCTCAAAAGTCATTCACGTCCACCTGTTTACGTCCGGTTTCATGTCCGGCTATAACTGTTGGACCAAGCACGGAGAAAGAGGAGTTCTAATGGAAGAGAATGAAGAAGAAGAGGATGATGACAACTATCCTGGGTTCCCTGAATACGATGGTACTACAATGGGGGAAGAGAATGAAGAAGAAGAAGTTGAAGAAGAGGCATCAGATGAGCCCGCTGATGATCTTGGTCGGGCCATTGCTGATGCAAAGAGAAACTGCGAAAGTGAAAAGGAGAAGTTGAAGTTGCAGCGCATGTTAGAGGATCACAAAAAATTGTTGTACCCAAATTGCGAAGATGACAAGAAAAAGCTGGGTACCACACTGGAATTGCTGCAATGGAAGGCAGAGAATGTTGTATCTGACAAGGGATTTGAAAAGTTGCTGAAACTGATAAAGAAGATGCTTCCAAAGGATAACGAATTGCCCGACAGTACGTATGAAGCAAAGAAGGTTGTGTGCCCTCTAGGATTAGAGGTGCAGAAGATACATGCATGCCCTAATGACTGCATCCTCTACCGCGGTGAGGAGTACGAGAATTTGAATGCATGCCCGGTATGCGGTGCATTGCGCTATAAGATCAGCCGCGATGACCCTGGTGATGATGTTGAGGGCGAGCGCCCCAGGAAGAGGATTCCTGCCAAGGTGATGTGGTATGCTCCTATAATACCACGGTTGAAACGTTTGTTCAAAACAAAGAGCATGCCAAGTTGTTGCGATGGCACAAAGAAGACCGTAAGAAAGATGGGAAGTTGAGAGTACCCGCTGATGGGTCGCAGTGGAGAAAAATCAAGAGAAAGTGGCCGGAGTTTGCAGGTGACGCAAGGAACTTATGGTTTGGTATAAGTGCAGATGGCAATAATCCTTTTGGGCAGCAGAGCAGCAATCATAGCACCTGGCCTGTGACTCTATGTATCTATAACCTTCCTCCTTGGTTGTGCATGAAGTGGAAGTTCATTATGATGCCAGTGCTCATCCAAGGCCCTAAGCAACCCGGCAACGACATTGATGTGTACCTAAGGCCATTAGTTGAAGAAGTTTTACAGCTGTGGGAGATAAAAGGTGTACGTGTGTGGGATGAGCACAAACAGCAGGAATTTGACCTACGAGCGTTGCTGTTCGTAACCATGAATGATTGGCCTGCTCTTAGTAACCTTTCAGGACAGACAAACACGGGATACCACGCATGCACGCACTGTTTAGATGAGACCGAAAGTATATATTTGGATAAATGTAAGAAGAATGTGTACCTGGGACATCGTCGATTTCTTCTGATCAAGCATCTCTTTAGAAAGAAAGGCAAGCATTTCAAAGGTGAGGCAGATCACCGAAAGTAGCCTGACCACCGTACTGGTGATCATATACTTGATATGGTCAAGGATTTAAAAGTAATCTTTGGAAAGGGTCCTGGCGGACAATCTGTTCCGAATGACGCTGACGGACACGCACCCATGTGGAAGAAGAAATCTATATTTTGGGACCTACCCTATTGGAAAGTCCTAGAGGTCCGCTCTGCAATCGACGTGATGCACGTGATGAAGAATCTTTGCGTGAACCTGCTAGGCTTCTTGGGCGTGTATGGGAAGACAAATGATACACCGGAGGCACGGGAGGACCAGCAACGTATGCACGAAAATGACGGCATGCATCCAAAGCAGTATCAAGGTCCTGCCAGCTACGCTCTTACCAAAGAAGAGAAGAAAATCTTCTTTGAATGCCTGCTCAGTATGAAGGTCCCGTCTGGCTTCTCGTCTAATATAAAGGGAATAATAAATATGGCAGAGAAAAAATTCCAAAACCTAAAGTCTCATGACTGCCATGTGATTATGACGCAATTACTTCCGGTTGCATTGAGGGGGCTTCTACTGGAAAATGTTCGATTAGCCATTGTGAAGCTATGTGCATTCCTCAATGCAATTTACTAGAAGGTAATCGATCCAGAAATCCTACCAAGGTTACAGAATGATTTGGTGCAATGTCTTGTCAGTTTCGAGTTGGTGTTCCCACCATCCTTCTTTAATATCATGACGCACGTCCTAGTTCACCTAGTCGAAGAGATTGCCATTCTGGGTCCTGTATTTCTACACAATATGTTCCCCTTTGAGAGGTTCATGGGAGTCTTAAAGAAATATGTTCATAACCGTGCTAGGCCAGAAGGAAGCATCTCCAAGGGCCATGAAACAGAGGAGGTTATTGACTTTTGTGTTGACTTTATTCCTGACCTTAAGCCGATTGGTGTTCCTCAATCGCAGCCTGGGGGGAGACTGAGTGGAAAAGGGACGCTAGGAAAGAATTCAGTAATATGTAGGGACGGGCATTCTTTCACTCAAGCACACTACGCAGTTCTACAAAGTTCTACCTTGATGGCCCGTATATCAATGAACACAGGAATATTGTACGCTCCCAACACCCGGGGCAGTCTGATGACTGGATTACACGTGCACACATAGCGACTTTCGGCGGTTGGTTGCAAACACATCTCACGAATAACACCACTGTTGGAGATCAGTTGTACTTGTTGGCCAGGACACCATCTTCGACTGTATTGACTTTCCAAGGGTACGAGATAAATGGGAATACATTTTACACGATCGCCCAAGATAAAAAGAGCACCAACCAAAATAGTGGTGTCCGCTTTGATGCAACAAACACCAATAGGGAAAAGGACACATATTTGTTGGGGAACGTTGCATGGGAAACAAATTTTTTTCCTACGCACACACAAGATCTATCCATGGTGATGAGCATCTACGAGAGGGAGAGTGAATCTACATACCCTTGTAGATCGCTAAGCGGAAGCGTTTAAGAAACGCGGTTGATGTAGTCGAACGTCTCCGCGATCCAAATCGCAAGTCGTCCCTCGATCCGCTCACGAACTAGCGCCGAACGGACGGCACCTCCGCGTTCAACACACGTACGGCTTGATGACGCCTTCACCTCCTCGATCCAGCGAGCGATGATGAAGTAGTGGTTGAGTTCCAGCAGCACGACGGCATGGTGATGGTGGTGAGGAACAATCTCTACAGGGCTTCGCCAAGCACTACAAAGATTATGACGGAGGAACTAGAGGGCTAGGGTTGCCGCACACGGCTTGGGGAAATCTTGATGTGTCACGTGTGCTAGCCCTGCCCCTCTATTTATATGTTGAGCCTTGGGGTCTAAACTTGGAGTAAAAGCCTCCTCCAGGTCGGTTTTGCCCGCACAAGGTCGGTTTGGCCCGCAGGGAAAGAGTCCAACTCGGATCCCTGCCGAACCGTGCACAGCCGCACACAAGCGGTAGTACCGCTTCACACAAGCGGTAGTACCGCTTGGGCGGTAGTACCACTTCACACAAGCGGTAGTACCGCTCGGGCGGTAGTACCGCTTCACACAAGCGGTAGTACCGCTTACGCGGCAGCAAAACTACTTTTGCACTTTCCAATACCTCGTGGGCTTTATCCCTTTGGCCCATATAAAGTGTTGCTGCACCCGAACACTTCGGTAAACATCCGGAACCCCTTCCGGTGAACTCCGAAACTCTTCCGGAGATCAAAACACTATTATCACATATATCAATCTTTACCTCTGGACTATTCCGGAGATCCTCGTCATGTCCGGGATCTTATCCGGGACTCCGAACAACTTTCGGTCACCAACATAATAACTCAATTATACTAATCGTCACCAAACGTTAAGTGTGTAGACCCTGCGGGTTCGAGAACTATGTAGACATGACCGAGACACTTCTACGATCAATAACCAATAGCGGGACCTGGATGCCCATATTGGCTCCTACATATTCTACGAAGATCTTTATCGGTCGAACCTCTATGTCAAGGATTCAGTTAATCCCGTATGCTGTTCCCTTTGTTCTTCGGTATGTTACTTGCCCGAGATTCGATCGTCGGTATCACTATACCTAGTTCAATCTCGTTACCGGCAAGTCTCTTTACTCGTTCCGTAATACAAGATCCTGTGGCTAACTCTTTAGTCACTTTGCTTGCAAGGCTCAATGTGATGTTGTATTACCGAGTGGGCCCTGAGATACCTCTCCGTCACACGGAGTAACAAATCCCAGTCTTGATCCATGCCAACCCAACAGACACCCTCGGAGATACCTGTAGAGCACCTTTATAGTCACCCAGTTACGTTGCGACGTTTGATACACACAAGGTACTCCTCCGATGTCAGGGAGTTGCATGATCTCATGGTCATAGGAACAGATACTTGACATGCAGAAAACAATAGCAATAAACTGACACGATCAAATGCTACGTTCTTAGTTTGGGTCTTGTCCATCACATCATTCTCCTAATGATGTGATCCCGTCATCAAATGACATCTCATGTCAATGGCTAGGAAACCTTAACCATCTTTGATCAACGAGCTAGTCAACTAGAGGCTTACTAGGGACACAGTGTTGTCTATGTACCCACACATGTATTTGAGTTTCCAATCAATACAATTATAGCATGGATAATAAACGATTATCATGAACAAGGAAATATAATAATAACCAATTTATTATTGCCTCTAGGGCATATTTCCAACAGTCTCCCACTTGCACTAGAGTCAATAATCTAGTTCACATCACTATGTGATTTACATTGTAATGAATCGAACACCCATGCAGTTCTGGTGTTGTTCATGTTTAGCCGTTGGAAGAGGTTTAGTCATCGGATCTGCAACATTTAGATCCGTGTGTACTTTGCAAATATTTATGTCGTCCTCCTTGATGTAATCGCGGATGGAATTGAAACGTCGCTTTATGTGTCTGGTTCTCTTGTGAAATCTTGGTTCCTTGGATAGAGCAATGGCACCAGTATTATCACAAAACAGAGTCATTGGGTTAAGCGCACTAGGCACTACTCCAAGATCTGTCATGAACTCCTTCATCCAGACACCTTCCTTCGCCGCCTCCGAGGCAGCGATGTACTCCGCTTCGCATGTAGAATCTGCTACCACGCTTTGCTTGGAACTGCACCAGCTAACCGCACCCCCATTAAGAATAAATACGTATCCGGTTTGCGACTTAGAGTCATCCGGATCAGTGTCAAAGCTTGCATCGACGTAACCCTTTACGACGAGCTCTTGATCACCTCCATAAACGAGAAACATGTCCTTAGTCCTTTTCAGGTACTTCAGGATATTCTTGACCGCCGTCCAGTGTTCCAATCCTGGATCACTTTGAAACCTTCCGACCATACTTATGGCAAGGCTGACATCGGGTCTTGTGCACAGCATTGCATACATGATAGAGCCTATGGCCGAAGCATAGGGGATGACACTCATCTTTTCTCTATCTTCTGCAGTCACTGGGCATTGAGTCTTACTCAACTTCACACCTTGCAAAACAGGCAAGAACCCCTTCTTGGACTGATCCATTTTGAACTTCTTCAAAATCTTATCAAGGTATGTGCTTTGTGAAAGTCCTATTAAGCGTCTTGATCTATCTCTATAGATCTTGATGCCTAATATGAAAGCAGCTTCTCCTAGGTCCTTCATTGAAAAACTCTTGTTCAAATATTCCTTCACGCTTTCCAACATTTCTATATTGTTTCCAATCAGCAATATGTCATCCACATATAATATTAGAAACGCTATAGAGCTCCCACTCACTTTCTTGTAAATACAAGCTTCTCCGTAAACTTGTATAAACTCGAACGCTTTGATCACCTCATCAAAACGAAGATTCCAACTCCGAGATGCTTGCACCAGTTCATAAATGGATCGCTGGAGTTTGCAAACTTTGTCAGCATTCTCTGGATCGACAAAACCTTCTGGTTGCATCATATACAACTCTTCCTTAAGGAAACCGTTAAGGAACGCTGTTTTGACATCCATCTGCCAAATTTCATAATCGAAAAAAGCAGCTATTGCTAACATGATTCTGACGGACTTAAGCATCGCTACGGGTGAGAAGGTCTCGTCGTAGTCAACTCCTTGAACTTGTGAAAAACCCTTTGCCACAAGTCGAGCTTTATAGACGGTGACATTACCGTCCGCGTCCGTCTTCCTCTTAAAGATCCATTTGTTCTGAATGGCCTTACGCCCTTCAGGTAATACTTCCAAAGTCCATACTTTGTTTTCATACATGGATCCCATCTCGGATTTCATGGCCTCTAACCACTTCTCGGAATCCGGGCCCATCATCGCTTCTCCATAGCTCGTAGGTTCATCGTTGTCCAACAGCATGACCTCTAAGACAGGGTTGCCGTACCACTCAGGAGTAGTACGCGTCCTTGTCGACCTACGAGGTTCGATAGCAACTTGATCCAAAGCTTCATGATCATCATCATTAACTTCCTCTTCAGCTAATGTAGGTTCCACAGAAACAACTTTCTGCGCTGCGCTACTCTCAGGTTGAAGTAAAGGTTCAACAACCTCATCAAGTTCTATCTTCCTCCCACTCAATTCTTTCGAGAGAAACTCTTTCTCAAGAAATGTTCCGTTTTTAGCGACAAACACTTTGCCTTCGGATCTGAGGTAGAAGGTATACCCAACTGTCTCTTTTGGGTATCCTATGAAGACGCATTTCTCCGCTTTGGGTTCCAGCTTTTCAGGCTGAAGCTTTTTGACATAAGCATCACATCCCCAAACTTTAAGAAACGACAGCTTTGGCTTCTTGCCAAACCAAAGTTCATATGGCGTCGTCTCAACGGATTTCGATGGTGCCCTATTTAAAGTGAATGCAGCTGTCTCTAATGCATAACCCCAAAACGATAGTGGCAAATCGGCAAGAGACATCATAGATCGTACCATATCCAATAAGGTTCGGTTACGACGTTCGGACACACCATTACGCTGTGGTGTTCCAGGCGGTGTCAATTGTGAAACAATTCCACATTGTCTTAAGTGACTGCCAAACTCATAACTCAGATATTCTCCTCCTCGATCAGATGGTAGGAATTTAATCTTCTTGTTACGATGATTCTCAACTTCACTCTGAAATTGTTTGAACTTTTCAAATGTTTCAGACTTGTGTTTCATTAAGTAAATATACCCATATCTACTTAAGTCATCAGTGAAGGTGAGAAAGTAACGATAACCACCGCGCGCCTCAATGCTCATCGGACCGCACACATCAGTATGTATGATTTCCAATAAGTCACTTGCCCGTTCCATTGTTCCAGAGAACGGCGTTTTAGTCATCTTGCCCATGAGGCATGGCTCACATGTGTCAAGTGATTCAAAATCAAGTGACTCCAAAAGTCCATCAGCATGGAGCTTCCTCATGCGTTTTACGCCAATATGACCTAAACGGCAGTGCCACAAGAAAGTGGTATTATCATTATCAATTCTACATCTTTTGGCATCAATGTTATGAACATGTGTATCATTACTATCGAGATTCAATAAGAATAAACCCCTCACATTGGGTGCATGACCATAAAAGATATTACTCATATAAATAGAACAACCATTATTCTCTGATTTAAATGAGTAACCGTCTCGCAATAAACAAGATCCAGATATAATGTTCATGCTTAACGCAGGCACCAAATAACACTTATTTAGGTTCATCACTAATCCCGACGGTAATCGAAGAGCGAGCGTGCCGACGGCGATCACATCAACCTTGGAACCATTTCCCACGCGCATCGTCACTTCGTCCTTTGCCAGCCTCCGTCTATTCCGCAGTTCCTGTTTTGAGTTGCAAATATGAGCAACCGCACCGGTATCAAATACCCAGGCACTACAACGAGAGTTGGTAAGGTACACATCAATAACATGTATATCATATATACCTTGTTTGTTGTTGGCCGCCTTCTTGTCAGCCAAATACTTGGGGCAATTCCGCTTCCAGTGTCCAGTTCTCTTGCAATGAAAACACACAGTTTCTGGTTTGGGTCCAGCCTTGGGTTTCTTCACTAGAGGAGCAACTGCTTTGCCACTCTTCTTGGAGTTACCCTTCTTACCCTTGCCATTTTTCTTGAAACTAGTGGTTTTATTGACCATCAACACTTGATGCTCCTTCTGAATTTCAGACTCAGCGGCTTTCAGCATCGCAAACAGCTCGGCGACTGACTTGTTCATCCCGTGCATGTTATAGTTCAACACGAAGCTCTTGTAGCTAGGTGGCAATGATTGAAGAACCCTGTCAGTGATAGCCTCTGGCGGAAGGGGCATCCCTAACTCAGCCAGACGGGTGGAGTACCCAGACATTCTGAGCACGTGATCACTGATAGACCCGTTCTCCTCCATCTTGCAAGCATAGAATTTATCGAAGATCTCATATCTCTCGATCCGGGCATTCTTCTGAAAGATAAACTTCAACTCCTGGAACATCTCATATGCTCCATGACGTTCAAAACGTCTTTGAAGTCCCGGTTCTAAGCCATACAACATTGCACATTGAACTATTGAGTAATCATCAGAACGAGCCTGCCAGGCGTTCACAACGTCTAGAGACTCAACTGGAGCGGGTGGATCACCAAGCGGTGCATCAAGGACATAAGCCTTCTGGGAAGCCGTAAGGATAATCCTTAGATTACGGGCCCAGTCCACAAAGTTACTTCCATCATCTTTCAACTTAGCTTTCTCTAGGAACGCATTAAAATTCAGGGGTGCTACTGCGCGAGCCATGATCTACAACATAAATATAGCAAAGACAACTTAGACTATTGTTCTAGATAATGAGTTTAATTAATCATATTACTTAAAAACTCCCACTCAAATTGACATCCCTCCGGTCATTCGAGTGTAACATGATCCAAATCCACCAACTCAAGTCCGATCATCACGTGAGTTGAGGTGGTTTCAATGGTGAACATCTTCATGTTGATCATATCTACTATATGACTCATGTTCGACCTTTCGGTCTCTTGTGTTCCGAGGCCATGTCTGTACATGCTAGGCTCGTCAAGTTTAACCCGAGTGTTCCGCACGTGCAACATGGCTTGCACCCGTTGTATGCGAACGTAGAGTCTATCACACCCGATCATCACGGCGTGTCTCGAAACGACGAACTTTCGCAACGGTGCACACTTGGGGAGAACACAATTTATCTTGAAATTTAAGTGAGGGATCACCTTATAATGCTACCGTCGTCCTAAGCAAAATAAGATGCATAAAAAGATTAACATCACATGCAAATCATAAGTGACATGATATGGCCATGAACTTGTGCTTTTGATCTCCATCTCCAAAGCACCGGCATGATCTCCATCGTCACCGGCATGACACCATGATCTCCATCATCTTGATCTCCATCAACGTGTCGCCATGAGGTTGTCGCGCCGACTGTTGCTTCCACGACTATTGCTAACGTTTAGCGATAAAGTAAAGCATTACATAGCGCTTAATGATTGACACGCAGGTCATACAATAATTAAAGACAACTCTATGGCTCCTGCCAGTTGCCGTACTCATCGACATGCAAGTCGTGATATTCTATACAACACATGATCATCTCATACATCACATATATCTCATCATGTAATTGGCCATATCATATCACATCATACCCTGCAAAAACAAGTTAGACGTCCTCTAATTGTTGTTGCAAATTTTACGTGGCTGCTACGGGTTTGCAAGAACCGTTCTTACCTACGCAAAACCACAACGTGGTGTAGTGATTGCTTTTTGATCTTCTAAAAGAACCCTCTTCATTGAAATCGATTCAACTAAAGTGAGAGAGACAGACACCCGCTAGCCATCTTTATGCAACGAAGTTACATGTCAGTTGAAGGAACCTGTCTCGCGTAAGTGTACGCGTAATGTCGGTCCGGGCCGCTTCATCTCACAGTACCGCCGAATCAAATATCAACTAGTAACGGCAAGCAATATGTATACACCCACGCCCACAACTCGTTTGTGTTCTACTCGAGATCTCATCTACGCATAGACCTGGCTCATGATGCCACTGTTGGGGAACGTTGCATGGGAAACAAAAAAATTTCCTACGCACACACAAGATCTATCCATGGTGATGAGCATCTACGAGAGGGAGAGTGAATCTACATACCCTTGTAGATCGCTAAGCGGAAGCGTTTAAGAAACGCGGTTGATGTAGTCGAACGTCTCCGCGATCCAAATCGCAAGTCGTCCCTCGATCCGATCACGAACTAGCGCCGAACGGACGGCACCTCCGCGTTCAACACACGTACGGCTTGATGACGCCTTCACCTCCTCGATCCAGCGAGCGATGATGAAGTAGTGGTTGAGTTCCAGCAGCACGACGGCGTGGTGATGGTGGTGAGGAACAATCTCTGCAGGGCTTTGCCAAGCACTACGAAGATTATGACGGAGGAACTAGAGGGCTAGGGTTGCCGCACACGGCTTGGGGAAATCTTGATGTGTCACGTGTGCTAGCCCTGCTCCTCTATTTATATGTTGAGCCTTGGGGTCTAAACTTGGAGTAAAAGCCTCCTCCAGGTCGGTTTTGCCCGCACAAGGTCGGTTTGGCCCGCAGGGAAAGAGTCCAACTCGGATCCCTGCCGAACCGTGCAGAGCCGCACACAAGCGGTAGTACCGCTTCACACAAGCGGTAGTACCGCTTGGGCGGTAGTACCGCTTCACACAAGCGGTAGTACCGCTCGGGCGGTAGTACCGCTTCACACAAGCGGTAGTACCGCTTACGCGGCAGCAAAACTACTTTTGCACTTTCCAATACCTCGTGGGCTTTATCCCTTTGGCCCATATAAAGTGTTGCTGCACCCGAACACTTCGGTAAACATCCGGAACCCCTTCCGGTGAACTCCGGAACTCTTCCGGAGATCAAAACACTATTATCACATATATCAATCTTTACCTCTGGACTATTCCGGAGATCCTCGTCATGTCCGGGATCTTATCCGGGACTCCGAACAACTTTCGGTCACCAACATAATAACTCAATTATACTAATCGTCACCAAACGTTAAGTGTGTAGACCCTGCGGGTTCGAGAACTATGTAGACATGACCGAGACACTTCTACGATCAATAACCAATAGCGGGACCTGGATGCCCATATTGGCTCCTACATATTCTACGAAGATCTTTATCGGTCGAACCTCTATGTCAAGGATTCAGTTAATCCCGTATGCTGTTCCCTTTGTTCTTCGGTATGTTACTTGCCCGAGATTCGATCGTCGGTATCACTATACCTAGTTCAATCTCGTTACCGGCAAGTCTCTTTACTCGTTCCGTAATACAAGATCCTGTGGCTAACTCTTTAGTCACTTTGCTTGCAAGGCTCAATGTGATGTTGTATTACCGAGTGGGCCCTGAGATACCTCTCCGTCACACGGAGTAACAAATCCCAGTCTTGATCCATGCCAACCCAACAGACACCCTCGGAGATACCTGTAGAGCACCTTTATAGTCACCCAGTTACGTTGCGACGTTTGATACACACAAGGTACTCCTCCGATGTCAGGGAGTTGCATGATCTCATGGTCATAGGAACAGATACTTGACATGCAGAAAACAATAGCAATAAACTGACACGATCAAATGCTACGTTCTTAGTTTGGGTCTTGTCCATCACATCATTCTCCTAATGATGTGATCCCGTCATCAAATGACATCTCATGTCAATGGCTAGGAAACCTTAACCATCTTTGATCAACGAGCTAGTCAACTAGAGGCTTACTAGGGACACAGTGTTGTCTATGTACCCACACATGTATTTGAGTTTCCAATCAATACAATTATAGCATGGATAATAAACGATTATCATGAACAAGGAAATATAATAATAACCAATTTATTATTGCCTCTAGGGCATATTTCCAACAATATTATGGTTACATAGAGGAGATATGGGAACTTGACTATGGACGTGAGTTTAAGGTCCCTTTGTTTCGGTGCAAATGGGTCAATCTGACAGGAGGCGGGGTAAAGGTAGACCCGCAGTACGGAATGACAACAGTGGATCTCAACAATCTTGGGTACACAGACGAACCATTCGTCCTAGCCAATGATGTGGCGCAGGTTTTCTATGTGAAGGACATGTCTACCAAACCGAGAAAAAGGAAAGATAAGGAAGCGAATACATCATACGGTGAGCCAAAGCGCCACATAGTTCTTTCAGGGAAAAGAAACATTGTGGGAGTGGAGGACAAGACAGACATGTCAGAAGATTATGAAAAGTTTCATGAAATTCCTCCCTTCACAGTGAAGACTGACCCAAGCATCCTGTTAAATGATGAAGATTTTCCATGGTTACGGCGCAAAGGGACACACGCGAAGAAAAAGTTTTATACCCCAAGATCCCACTCTGGGATGTGATCGGCTTCACCGTCATCACTTTCTTCTCTAGTGAGTAGCCGAGATAGTCCAGTTTGTACACGAAGTGCATCCAGTTTTTGCCGTAACCCTCTCAACTTTTTAGCACATGCTATGTGGGTGAAATTATGATACCATGCCAAGTTTCAACCTTTTCAGAGTTCATTTATAGTGCTTTTCAATTTCAGGGTCATTTAGCTCAAAAAAATCATTAAATGCATGAAAAATAGCAAATAAGTAAGAAAGGGTTGAAATTTTAGGATGTGGCTTTGAATGGTGCATATTGAATGCACAAAAAGTCTGGAGTTGAAATAAGTTTAAAAAAAATGAAATGCCTTTGTAACAGATGAGTTTTCGTCCGAAACCTTAATACTTCGAAGGAGATGGTCCAGTTTGTACACGAAGTCATCCAGTTTTTGCCGTAACCCTCTCAACTTTTTAGCACATGCTATGTGGGTGAAATGATGATACCATGCCAAGTTTCAACCTTTTCAGAGATCATTTGTAGTGCTTTTCAATTTTAGGGTCATTTAGCTCAAAAAAAATCATCAAATGCATGAAAAATAGTTAATGAAGTTAGAAAGGGTTGAAATTTGAGGATGTGGCTTTGAATGGTGCATATTGAATGTACAAAAAGTCAGAAGTTGAAATAAGTTTAAAAAAATGAAATGCCTTTGTAACAGATGAGTTTTCGTCCGAAACCTTGATACTTCGAAGGAGATGGTCCAGTTTGTACACGAAGTGCATCCAGTTTTTGTCGTAACCCTCTCAACTTTTTAGCACATGCTATGTGGGTGAAATGATGATACCATGCCAAGTTTCAACCTTTTCAGAGTTCATTTGTAGTGCTTTTCAATTTCAGGGTCATTTAGCTCAAAAAAATCATTAAAATGCATGAAAAATAGCAAATGAAGTTAGAAAGGGTTGAAATTTGAGGATATGGCTTTGAATGGTGCATATTGAATGCACAAAAAAGTCTGGAGTTGAAATAAGTTTAAACTAAAGTTATTCACAAACTAGTAATTCACACAAATTGCAAAGAATTCAAATTTAAACTATTCAAATTTGAAAACTACTGGCACTAGCGAAAAGTTTATAATTTTTGTGACCTAAAGCAAAAAGATTCACTCAAAAACTCTAAATATTGCCTGTTAATTAGTAGAAACAAAAGTAAAAAAATAAAGCAAAAAACAAAAACAGAAAACATGAAAAACACATTTAGTCCCGGTTGCCACCACCAACCGGGACTAAAGGTCCTTCTCCCGCCCGTAATTTGGACCGCCGAAAACAGACCTTTAGTCCCAGTTGGTGGTGGAAACCGGGACTAAAGGGTAGGCCTTTAGTCCCGGTGTGTGGCACCAACCGGGACTAAAGACCCTTTAGTCCCGGTTGGTGCCACGCACCGGGACTAAAGGCCTCTGGGTATTTAAACTGCCTCCTTCTCCCCCAAATCTTCCTCTCCCTCGCCCGATCGACCAGCTGCTCCTCGACGCGTCCGCTCCCGCCGCCGGCCTCCACGCGACGCCGTCAGGCTGTCCGACCGCGCCCTCGACGTCAGCTCCCGCCGCCGGCCTCCACGCGCCGCCCGAGCCCGCCGGCACCGCTCTCCTCCTTGCGCCCGACGTCGCCGTCCTCTGTCCTCTGCCGGCCGTCGTCCTCTGTCCTCTGCCGGTCATCGTCCTCTGTCCTCTGCCGGCCGCGCCGCCGTCATCTGTCCTCTGCCGACCGCGCCGCTGTCCTCTGCCCGACGCCGGCCGCGCCGCCCCCTCTGCCCGAGCCCGCGCCGGCGCCGCTCCTCCACGCGCCTCCCTCCGTCTCCGGCGTCCTCCCCGCCTTCCTCCGTCTCCGGCGTCCTCCCCGCCTCCCTCCGCCCCGACGATCCCGCTTGGTGAGCCTCTCCTCCTCCTTTTGTTCATCTTTTTTTTCATTTTTTTAATTTGTTCATATTTTTGTGTGTGTAGATGAATGTTAATTAGATGGATTTATTATGTATTTTTGTGTGTAGATGAATGTTATATGGATATGTAGATGGATAGATGTTATATTGATGTATGTTAGAATGATGGATGAATAGAAATGTTAGATAGATTGATGTTAAATGGATGAATGGAAATGTTGTTCAAGTGTGGGTTCTCTATAAAAAGAATGGTTGGATCAATGCTATAAAATGTTGTTCAAATTTGCCCATCTACTATAGTTGTAAAAGTTTATTAAATATGAGTAGCATAATAAAATGATAATTATTGCATAGGAATTTGTTTTCATAAGAATTTGTTCTCGACGACGACGATGCCCGGCCCGCATCCTCGTCGTCGACTTGGCGACGACAACCTGCTTGAGAGGCGCCATGTCTGGGACTGGGCTCCGCCGGGCTGGCACTGGGAGGTGCTACCTTCCGGGGCGCGCAGCTTGGTGAGGAATCGGGCTCCCGTCGTCGACCCGGAGCTTCTTTGGTGGCGATCGCGTGGGCCACTATCGGTGCGGAGGCAGCCGGCTCTCGAGGAGGTGGTACGTCGCCATGCCAGGGAGGAGGACGAGCACGTCCGTCGCTACATGGTTGCGTTGGACGTCAGGTTCTCCAATACCTGGGAGGTTCTTCAAGGATCTCACCCGAGCTATGATCCTGTGATGGTTCCTTCTCTTTGGGTGTCCACCGCTCGCGCCTCAGGAACCGCGAGTCAACTGGATTATTCGGTAATATTCGAGCTGTATTAGTGATGTTATATGATAATATTTGAAATGTATTAGTGATAATATTCGATAATATTCGATGATGCATCAACTGAATTATTCAAAATGTATTAGTTTTTGCTTATTGAATGCATTCTAATTTGAATACTAAACTGTTTTATCTTTCTTCTGGATTAGTTAAGTTATGGACTAGAGCGGCAGAGACGACCATGATCAAGAGGATATCATATTCGACATGATACGCTCCCAAAACACAGAGATTGAACCAGATGACGGCTCACAATATCTGACTAAACAAAGGAACTGTTGAAGTACTGGACTCACTAGGTAAAGACTGTGAAGAATACATCAGCCTGTTTTTGATGCTCGAGAGGTAATTTCAATCATTATCGCACTATGTCGGCCTCTTTAGTTCATTTCCTGATATCAAGTAATTAATAACTCATTTATTCATTTTCTTTGCCGGGCAGGGTTTGGAAAAAGTTCATCAAAGAGGTTGTCGGTGAATGGAAAGCACAGCTGAAATGGCGACGGTCCAAGGTAATTAAGTAGTACTAGCTACGTCCGCGCATCTCTTTAATTCTAGTTTCAATACCATTATCATGCTTGATTATTATCTGATTGAATTCTATTCTCGTAAAGTGTATGAGGCAGGAAAATGGGACTAATTTATGTGCATACTACGTTTGCGAGAACATTCGCTTTATGACCGAAAGGAGCAGAGATGCAAGACATCTTTGGGTACGTAAACACCATTCACAATTTTTTTTTTATCATGATCTAATATATATATACACACAACTAATATATTCATATTGATCCCCTTCTTTAAAGATGGTGGAGATGCGGGATAGACTCCTACCAAAGAACCACATACGAGCACTTCAAAAGGAAATGGCGAGATTTTTTGCTTCAGCAGGTCATATCTCCTGACGGAGAATACCATTTCACCTAATGTCTGCTTGTAATGATCTGCAAATTGTAGGAGAAATTGTATATACCAAATTGTATATATATATATGTGTATGCATGGTCGTACGAGAAATTTTATGATATATGATTGGTTCTACGAGAAATTTTATTATATATGCATAACGTGTACAATATGTAGTAGCGTAAAATATGTTTGAAATGAAAAAGAATTAAATGGAAAACACAAAATGAAAAGAAAAAATAAACAATAAACACTAAACCCCTAAACCTTTAGTCCCGGTTGGTGTCACCAACCGGAACTAAAGGTCCCCAGCCCCCGGCGCGCGCTGCCGGACACGTGGCAGGAATTTAGTCCTGAGTCGTGGCCAACCAAGACTAAAGGGTGGGGGCCTTTAGTCCCGATTTATTAGTCCCGCTTGGTGAACCGGGACTAAAGGCCCTTTCCAACCGGGATTAAAGGCCGTTTCTCCACTAGTAGTTGATGGGGCGTGTGAGAGGATAAGATGAAAAGATTAGGCGGTGGATGGACCCATCACGTGTGTGACTTGGAGACCCACGATTCACCAAGATCGCACGGCGCGCACGCTACCGGCGCAACCCTTAGCCGGTCGGCCGGCCTGCATGGTTTCCCTTTCCCGTCCGCGTCGCACGCGCGTGAGAGAGCCCAACCCTACTGTGAGTACCGCTCTAGCATTCTGGATTTCTGGTGCCTTTGTTGTTTTCTCCGTCGATGCTGCTATGCTTTAAGTTGCATTTTGTGGAAGTTTTTTCTCCCATGTTCCTTGATTTGTACGGTGATTGTTAGATTTTGTCTACCAGAATCGATCACATCAAAAATCACAGACATACACACTCACGCGGACAAGGCTGAAGGTACGTTTCTTATCCTTTAATTTCTTTTTTTGTTTCTCAAATTTTGGATGCTACAAACTGGTGACCGGCTGCTGCATGTTTATGTGCGGCTACGGCTCGATACAGTACCTAGTTGAACTCCAATATTACCATACTCGAACACAACTAGCCCTTGCACAAGGCCTAACACGTACTTTAAGTGTAACATATG
The DNA here is from genome assembly GCA_039707655.1 of Elymus sibiricus. Lineage (NCBI taxonomy): Eukaryota > Viridiplantae > Streptophyta > Magnoliopsida > Poales > Poaceae > Elymus > Elymus sibiricus. The sequence continues at coordinate 76,470,744 of CM077666.1, read as the reverse complement.
ACGTGTGTTATATAAAAAGTATACCGTTTTGTTCGTACTTGAATAGAACTAGAGGGTAACGCGCGCGTTGCCGCGCCGTCCTTTGGTCATGAGTTAGACCTTCCGTTTTACACGGGTTGTTAAGATGGTGTTTCTTTGTTGGTGCTAAGCATTTAATTATGTTGGAGGTGACTCCTGTTGGGGATACACATAATAGGTAGGCCCACGAAGGGTCAAATATCATAAAGCATGGGGTCCACATATCAGGTGGGTCCAGATAAATCTCATACAGACATATTATCCGCTCGAACATATCGACGTACCGTCCACTTGGATGACAGTCAACCACTCGGCCGTGTGACTCACTCGGATATGCGAAGACCAATAGTCAGCAAGGCAGTCGAAGCATCATCCTCATAGTAGGCTGACATTATGGCATTAATGCCCCACTTTGTTACATAAGAGGTGAGGGGGTGGCGCAGTCTATATAAGCCACCCCCACCACATAGCTCGGGGGCCTAGCTCTTTCTTCTACCTCTCTCTCTACTAGTCTCAGGACTTAGCTCAGGCATGGAGATTCATTCTCCCGCTCTCTCTCAAATACACCATGTAACTCCGTGTTCATGACAGATAAAAGAAAGTCTCTCAGGAGCACGAGACGTAGGGATGTTATCTCCACCGCGAGAGGCCCAAACTCGTTAAAAAACACCGCGTCACTCGTTTGCATCTCGATAGATCATGCTCCTTTACCCTACCCCTTTCTATTGTCGAAATCGTTCCCACGAGAGTTGGCGCCCACCGTGGGGCATGGCGTCTATCGAACCATGATGCAGACGGTTTGTATCCATTCTTACATCTATTCCCTATTTTACTTGTGATGCCTCTCGCCTTTGCCAAGAACAGGGTCGTCTTCGGCCTCGTATGCGAACGTCGTCGCCGCTCTTCCACGCATGGTCGCCGCATGTGCGGATGAAGGGGCGAAGAGATCAGCCCCGTCCAACTCCCGGAGCGGTGAAATGCTCTGCCGCACTCGCCGGCCCAGCGCCGTGCACGCTTGCCGCCCCGCGACGCGCTCGCCGGCCCAGCACCGCGCTCGCCCGCCCCGCGACACACTCGCCGGCCCAACGCTGTGCTCGCTGGCCCCGTGCCACGCTTGCCGCCCCGTGACGCGCTCGCCGGCCCTCACTTACATCGCCGACATCACACGCTACCCAGCCACCTGCTTCTCAGCTTCATCTGCGTCATCTACATCGAAGGGTACGTAGCCCACTATCCCGAGCGCATAACGAGCGCCTCATAATCCTTCGTTAATTTAATCACCTAATTAAGCGGTTAATTACCGCAGCACATTAAGCAGTTAATTACTGCAGCTCATTAAACGACTCATTAAGCAATTAATTACTGCAGCCAAAACTTTCGCTGTTCCTACGCCAGTTAATTGTGCATGCATGCATAACCATCCCTGGTCTTTAATCCTTGCAAAATAGCATCCTTGCAGGGACACTTTAGTCCAGCAAAAAATATTCGTGGCTATACTTGCTACTAACCTGCAGGGTCACTCGTCCCGTTATGGTCCCCGGACAGCAGTTCACTCGAACGGACGTTTCGTTCGAGCGACTAACACGATGACATGCAGATAAGTATTTTATACTCGTATAACTAAACATCCATGTTTATTCGGATAAATTTTGCACTCGAACTACTGATATGCAGGTTAACTCAGATGAAATTTGCTTCTAGACGACTAACGTGCAGTGACTCGGCTGCCCCGCGCGTCGCCACTCGGTTGGACACATCCTCACCACTCGGCCGCCTCGCGCATCGCCACTCGGTTAGACACGTCCTCACCACTCGGCCGCCCCGCGCGTCGTCACTTGGTTGGACACGTCCACACCACTCGGCCGCCCCGCGCGTCGCCACTCTGTTGGACATGTCGTCACCACTCAGCCGCCCCGCGCGTCGCCACTCGTTCGGACACGTCCACACAACTCGGCCGCCCCGTGCGTCACCACTTGGCTGGACACGTCCTTATCTCTCGGCCGCCCGCGCGTCGTCACTCAGTTGTACGCGTCTTCACCAGTCGGCCGCCCGCGCGTCGACACTCAGCTGTACGTGTCTTCATCACTCGGCCGCCCACGCGTCGACACTCAGCTGTACGCGTTTTCATCACTCGGCCGCCCCGTGTGTCGCCACTCTACTGGACACGTCCTCACCACTCGGTCGCCCCGCGCATCGCCACTCGGTTGAACACGTCCTCACCACTCGGCCGCCCGTCGTCGCCACTTGGTTGGACACGTCCACACCACTCGGCCGCCCCGCGCGTCGCCACTCTGTTGGACTTGTCTGTAGGAGATATGCCCTAGAGGCAATAATAAATGTTATTGTTTATCTCCATGTTCATAATTATGTTTATGTTCCATGCTATAACTGCAATGATTCTCGAGTCTACAATATCCACGAGGCTCGGAGGGAAACTCATGTGCACGTGTGGTATAATAAACGGTAAAATGTATTGCTGGTCATGCCTCTAAGACTGGCTCAAGTATTGCATGATGATCCTGTTTTCCTGATCATGGGCATGTCTATGCCGGCAATTTTGAGGGCACAATGTTAGTAGAACACTTATGTTGAATCGACCTGAATTGATGTTATGCTATGAGATACATTCGTCACAAGTTAATGGATAATAACACAGAGAAAGTTAATGTTTGCATAATTCCTTAGACCATGAGAGTATCGAGTTTCTTCGTACTTGCTTCGTGAACTTTGGGATTTGTTAAACGTCTTCCGTAACTGGGTGGCTATTACGGCGGCTTACGGGTTCACGGAAAAGTATGGCAAGAAACGAGATAGCTCAAGATTGGGATTTTCTCCTCCGGCGATGGAGAGATATTCTCGGGCCCTCTCGGTGTTACGGTATCCATCATCGTCTGGCCAAACACAGTGTTATTTGATCATAGGGATGCCGAAACACAGAAACGAGAAAAGAGAACAAAACCGGTAACGAGGTAACTGGCATAGTGAACAAGTGTTGATCCACGGGGATGCCGATAAATCTCACCTCGGGTGTTTGTAACATATCGTGAAGCAACAGGAATAGCACACAGCAACTGGAGGTTCACTCGAATATTTATTCGTGTGGGTATAGGGATCAATATGGGTGTCCACGGTTCCGCTATTGATCATTGATCGGAAAGTGTTCCGGGTCATGTCTATACTTTACCAAACCTATAGGGTCACATGCTTAAGTGTCATCTATCTGCTGAATACTAGACAGGGAGTCTGAGAGAAAGTCACCGGAAAAGTTTCGGAGACAACGGAAAAGTTTCGGAGAGAGAACACCGGAATAGTTTCGGTAAAACCGAAAAGTAGTTTCGGAGTATACCATTAAGTCAAATTGGTTTTGACACACGCCTGAAAATTCTTGGAGGGTGCCAGAATTGTTCTGGAAACTTCTGGGATTTTTTCGGGATAAAAACCGAAAATGTTCCGGAGCTGCCGGAACCGGTGTGGTTGCTTTTCGCAGATGAAAAATTACTAATCCGGAATTGTTTTGGAACGCGTCCAAAATCATTTTAGTGGGTACTGGAATTATTCTAAGACACACAGAAATATTTTCGGATTTAACGGTCGCGGAAAAATGTTTCCGTGAATAGTGAAAGTGCTTTTTGGGTTACTTTATGAAAAGCCACCTTTTAGGTCTTTTCCCAAAAGGCTTCTAGAAGGAATTGGGGACCAAGGAACCCCCTTTGGGGGGGGGGGGGGGCTAGGTGTGGCCGGCCAAGATGGAGCTCCTCCATGGAGCTCCACTTGCCTTCCTTTTATGTCCTTATGGAGGATCCATGTGATGGGTTTTTTGGGTATTTTTCCCCTTGGGTTTTCCTATAAATAGAGGTGGAGAGGCACTCTCCACACTCACTCTTTCTCACATACAAGTGCCATGCAATGATCTAGCTTCTCTCTCCCTCCCCGCGAAATAGTTTCGTAGAGCCGAAAGGCTGTCTGGGTTCCGGTGGGAACTAGTTCTGGACGGCGAAGTCCTACCGGATAGATGACACCGTATGTGTGCAACCCCGTTGAGAGGTCGCATGTTCGATCTTTTTGCCCGAGGGGCTGTTCGAGAGTGCCTCCCGAAGGGCTGTCCGAGTGACCGTCCGAGATTCTGTGTGTGCCTCCCGAAGGGCTGTCCGTGACACCGTCCGGGGGACTGTCCGACCGCCTCCCGGAGGGCTGTCCGAGGGACTGTCCAGGGGCAGACGGGGGAGTACATCCTCACGGTTGGGAGGTTGTAAATCCTACCTGCGGGGATCTGCACCGACGATCTACGTCGACTCTACTTCCGCTGCGCTACGAGTCGGTAACGATCAGATCAAACCCTGTAAGCATCTCCTTAGTGATCCTGGGCGTGCTCGCAGTACCGAAATTTTTTGTTTTCTGTTGTGTTCCCCTACAATGTCGTCACCGCTCGTCCGCCCCGCGCGTCGCCACTCGTTCGGACACGTCCACACAACTCGGCCGCCCGTGCGTCGTCACTTGGCTGGACACGTCCTCACCTCTCGGCTGCCCCGCACGTTGCCACTGTGCTGGACACATCCTCACCACCCAGCCGCCCCGCGCGTCGCCATTCGGTTGGACACGTCCTCACCACTCGGCCGCCCAGCGCGTCGCCACTTGGTTGGACACGTCCACACCACTCGGCTGCCCCGCACGTCGCCAATCTGTTGGACATGTCCTCACCACTCGGTCGCCCCGCGCGTCGCCACTCGATTGGACACGTCTCCACCACTCGTCCGTCCCGCGCATCGCCACTCGATTGGGCACGTCTTCATCAACTTGCCCACTCGGCCGCGCTGCGCATCGCCATTGGTTGAACATGTCTTCATCACTCGGCCGCTCGCGCGCCGTCAGACGGCTAAGTCATTCTACGCGCATTGCACTCTGTTAAATAGCTATTTTCGTGTTCCCGAGCGTCCTATAATCCACACATGACGTTCACTCGGAAGCCACGCCGTCGAGTGTACCTCTACGCCTCGGTTGTTTATTTTCATGTCGGAACACTGCACTTCCGCCTCATTTGGGTCCAGTACTCCAGCGAGTTCAGTAGAATCCTTCACTTCGACAAGTTCAATCGGATCCTTCGCTCTTTTAGACTCTCGCTGGTTTCGAACCAGCAAGCCCCTTGCACACCCACCGGGTGTCTATGGGTTTTATTTACACAAATCATTTCAGCACACATCAAATTACCTCGAGAAATTATTATGTTGGCCTGTGCTATTTTCATACACAGCTTACACGATCACACGGCGCCTCTGTGCGCCAACTTCATTGCTACTTGGACTCGGTCACCGCACCGATCCTAACGCACTTCAACACCGACCCGTCTCTCTGTTGACTTCGGACACATCCAGTCGACCCCTCCGTGGAGTCTTCTTCATCGAGTCAACGACATTGACCTCGTCGTCATGTTGGGCATGAGACAGGTCCACCGTCGAAACCTGTAGTACGCTCGGGGGCTACGCCGCACTTGGGGGCTGCAGCTCATTCGGAATTGCACTCTCCTGAGTGGTCTAGTACTTCATCACCAGTCGGATCCTTCACTTCAACGACTGCAGTCGGATCCGCCACTTCGACAAGTTACATGATCACTCAGACGCTCTACGCGCCATCTTCGTCGCTACTCAGACTCGTCCGCCGATCCTAACGCACCGCAACACCGACCCGTCGCTCTGTTGACTTCGGACACATCCAGCCGACCCCTCCGTGGAGTCTTCTTCATCGTGTCAACGACATTGACCTCGTCGTCATGTTAGGCATGAGATAGGTCCACCGTCGAAACCTGTAGTACGCTCAGGGGCTACGCCGCACTCGGGGGCTGCAGCTCATTCGGAATTGCACTCTCCTGAGTGGTCTAGTACTTCATCACCAGTCGGATCCTTCACTTCAACGACTGCAGCTGGATCCGCCACTTTGACAAGTTACATGATCACTCAGACGCTCTACGCGCCATCTACATCGCTACTCAGACTCGTCCGCCGCGGCGGTCTTGTTGCACCGCAACCACGCTACACCGACCTCGTCGCTGCACCAGCTTCGAAAACATCTGACTGACTCCTCCGAGGACATTTTTCGTCATGTCATGGCTTCGATGACTTCGGCTACATCCCCAACGCGGAAACAGCCAAGTTACTCATATGATCAAACCTCAGATCACACTCTGTAGCGAGCTTACCTCTTTCGAGCATCACTCGGGGGTACGCCCCAGCCGAGGGCTATGCCACCCTCAGGGGTTACGCCCATTTGATCAACCTGTTGATGACGTTAGGAATATTTTTCTGAACATACTTACTCGGTCCGCCGAAGATCTATAAGGGTAGCATCGTTCACTCGGACGATCGCCCAAATCATTACCTGGAGTCATCTTCAGGACTGCAAAAGGGTGAAACCGGCGCTCCTCTTCGGATACACTTGGCCCTTCTTCTATGCTCCAAGGCGTCAGTTTCACAAACTTGGACTCGGAGATGGCCTGTGCTACTGTTCCCCCGGGATGATGAGTGGCTTCTCTCCGGAGAGTCAGTCCACGCGCTAGACTCGCCACTCGGGTTAACATGGCACGTCCACATCAGACCACTGGTCTATCTCCTCCGGGAGACATACAAGTGCCACCAAGTTTTTCCTCGCAGTCAACATACCCCGATCAGTCTGGAAGCATGTCCACTCGGACAATTGCCCAAATCATTACCTGGAGTCATCTTCAGGACTGCAAAAGGGTGAAACCGGCGCTCCTCTACGGATACACTTGGCCCTTCTTCTAGGCTCCAAGGCGTCAGTTTCACAAACTTGGACTCAGAGATGGCATGTGCTGGCGTTCCCCCAGGATGATGAGTGGCTTCTCTCCAGAGAGTCAGTCCACGCGCTAGCCTCGTCACTCGGGTTTTCATGGCACATCCACCTCGGATCACTAGTCTATCTCCTCCGGGAGACATACGAGTGCCACCAAGTTTTTTTCTCGCAGTGCCCCACTTTCCCCACTAACCGCAACGTAACCGCTTCCGCGCGCGCACGCACGATTTCTCTTTACGCCTTTCCTAAAGGACGCATGTTGGTCCGACCGACCACCCTCCAAGGGTCTCCGTGCACTCGGACACGTAAAACACCCGACTGAAGTCACATTCAGGATTGCAATGGATGAGCTCGATGCCCCTCCGCGGGTTAACTTGACCCTTTGTCTAGGCTCCAAGGCGCGAGTCTCATAAACTTGGACTCGGAGATCACCTGCGCTGGCGTTCCCCTGGGATAGTGAGTGGCATCTCTCCGGAGAATCAGACCACGCGCTGGCGTCGTCACTCGGGCTTCATGGCATGTCCTCACTCGGACCTCTAGTCAATCTCTCCCGAGAGACATACGAATGCCACCGAGTTTTGCCCAGCAATCAACCCAATCCGATCAATCGGAAAACATATAGTCCAGAATCCGCTGAAGTTTTGCTCAAATCGTAGTTGACTAAAGCTTGACGACAGGCACCGATTGCCCCCGCAGTGCTCGGGCCAAATCAAGTTTTTAGTAAACACGTTCTACAAAACCTCAACCGATTCGGGGGCTAAACCTATGGGCGCGCCGCCAGTCGGCACGTTCCTCACTCAGCTTTCTACTTTTTTATAAAATATGCTCAATACCTAACACTCACTCTTCGTCTCCAACCCGGTCCCAACCCGATCGTCTGGTTGGCAATAGAAAAAGCTAACGGTCAATGTAAGAAGTACTACTGGAACGATTACTCCCTGGAGTGTCCAGCTTTTTTCTACAGTCGGCAGTTTCGAGGCCAAATTCATTCATTGTGCTGAGTGCACGAAGATTTGCCTGCTTGACCCAGTTCCAGGCTGAATTTATTTACCGTGCCGAGTGCACGAAGATCAGTCCGACTGATTCAGCTCCAGGCTGAACTTATTTACCGTGCCAAGCGCATGAAGATCCATCCGATTGACTCAATTTTAGACTAAAAGATATTTGCCATGCCGACTGCATGGAGGTTCACCAGGAGACTTAAACCCTCTGCCAGACTCATCTAGTCCGACAGAGGCTCAGGGACTACACCCAGTGGGTGCACTCAGCGTGCCCCCACTGGAAGAGAACTCTAAAAGAAACATTCTGCTCAGGCGAATCCAGCAACAACATTCAAGTACAACAAACCCTACAGACTCCAACCGTCTACCAGCAATAAGTCAGAGTCTCGAGGGATACACCCTATGAGTGCGCTGATCGCGCACCCATAGAACAAAATTCCGAGTAATCAGTTACTCGATGCAGGACCAGCTCCAGATCACTCAAAAAAATTGCGACAGTTGGTGAGTTTAACGCTCCTCCACGGACCTGTTTTGAGCCTTCTTCTAGGACTCAAAGCGTGAAACTCATAAGTTTGGATCTAGAGCCGACTCGTATTGACGTTCCTCCAGGATAAGAATGGCATTTCTCTGAGAGAGCAGTCCTTGTTGCCTAGATTTAATGACACTCCCATACTCTGATCACGAGTTAACCTCTTCCGAGAGATGAACAACTGTCACCAAGTTTCTCCTCGCGGCCACTTACCCCAGATCAGACGGGAAGCGCAGTGCTAGAATCCATTGAGATTTTGTTCAAACCTTGGTTGTTTGAAAGCACGATGATGGGTGCCAAGTATTTCCGTAATCACTCGGGCCAAATTGTGTCTTTCACAAACTCGTTCCGCAAAATCTCAACCGATTCGGGGGCTAATGTTGGGGATACACATAACAGGTAGGCCCACGAAGGGTCAAATATCATAAAGCATGGGGTCCACACATCAGGTGGGTCCAGATAAATCTCATACATACATACTATCCACTCGGACATATCGACGTACCATCCACTCGGATGACAGTCAACCACTCGGCCGTGTGACTCACTCGGATATGCGAAGACCAATAGTCAGCAAGGCAGTCGAAGCATCATCCTCATAGTAGGCTGACATTATGGCATTAATGCCCCACTTTGTTACATAAGAGGTGAGGGGGTGGCGCACTCTATATAAGCCACCCCCACCACATAGCTCAGGGGCCCTGGCTCTTTCTTCTACCTCTCTCTCTCTCTACTAGTCTCAGGACTTGGCTCAGGCATGGAGATCCGTTCTCCCACTCTCTCTTAAATACACCATGTAACTCCGTGTTCATGACAGATAAAAGAAAGCCTCTCCGGAGCACAAGACGTAGGGCTGTTATCTCCACCGCGAGAGGCCCGAACTCGTTAAAAAACACCGCGTCACCCGGTTGCATCTCGATAGATCATGCTCCTTTACCCTACCCCTTTCTATTGTCGGAATCGTTCCCACGACAACTCCCACCTTCATCACGCCGAATGTTCGTTTTCATTGTCGAGGGAGCTTTTTGTTTCTATGTAAATTGCATTCTACTGATAAAAGAATGCTTGCAGCCTCACAATAGATAAAAGCAAAATATCAGCGGTACAATTTCTTCTAAACATTTTTTAAATTTAGAGCGATATGTTGCATGCACCAGGTAAAGATTCAGCTCCCAAAACATTAGTTAATATCTTCAAATTATAAGAAAACCTATAATAGCATCTTGATACCTCTAGTAAGACCACATATTATCAAGAACAAATAATCTAAATGTGAATACCAATGTAGGCCTTGATTAATTAAAAAAGAACAGTCGATCCTCTTGTGCAACAACTCAATTGCAAGATTGGCAATGCCCTTCCCTTATTATCCTAACCCATATTTAGAATCACTCCCAAATATTCAAACAAGAAGCACACTGACCGGATTATAGATCTTACAACGATCGCAGTCTACATGGATCACAATCCTAAAGTTACTGAAATCCTACACAATCCTCCAAAATCGAGCTCGGTAGAAGCAGCACAAGCACATGCTCCTCACGATCCCAACCCCAACCACCAAGCCCAACCCAAAACCAAGAGAGATCTGGAGGGGCGAAGGGCACATACAAACTTCAAGGTAGCTGCTATAGAACTCATCGTTGCAGCCGAGGCCGGATCCTTAATTTGCTTACTAAAGCAATGTATTTGTCTATTTTGTAGTGCATATGAAAACATTGTCAAGCAAATTATATTCATTGGGTAACTAAAAGGTAGTCAAATGTGTGGCAAGCTTTTTGACTATGCTTCATTAGGTTAACACAACAGGGAAATTTTGTGGTTATTGAAAAAAAAACTCCATGCTCACTAGTAGAAAACAGGGCTTTCGTTCTAGCCGGAAAGGATCAATAGTCCCAGTCGCGTTACGAACCGGGACTAATGTGAGCATTATTCCCGGTTCGAGCGGCTAGGACGCCGGACGGGGCTCGGCTAGCTTTAGTCTCGGGTCAAACGCAACCTTTAGTCCCGGTTGGAGATACAAACCGGGACTAAAGGGGCTGCGGCAGGATGCGGCTGGTGCGAACCCCTTTAGTCCCGGTTGGTGTCTCCAACCGGGACTAAAGGGGTTGAGGCTTTAGACACCAACCACCAACCGGGACTAAAGGTTAGACCTTTAGTCCCGGTTGGAGATACCAACCCGGTCTAAAGGGGTTTTGAAAGTTTCTTTTCTGTTTTTCCATTTGTTTTCTGTTTTTAGTTTCTGTTTTAAATTGCTTATATCTTTTAGGATATTTGATATTTTTGAGTGATTCTTTTTGCCTTAGATTCAAAATTTTGTCTAGCTTCTGTTTGTGCCATTATTTTTCAAATTTGAATGGTTTAAATTTGAATTTGTTCAAATTTGCTTCAAACCCTAGATTGTGAATAACTTGAGTTTCAAAATAGTTTTTAATTTAATTCTTTTTGCTCCTAGTCACATGTTAGATTGTTGTCACAGTAAGATTTATTTGGTTATTTTTAGAATAATTTAAATTAGGATTTTAATTAAAACAGTACTGTTTTGCTTATATAGTTGTTTTAGTCATTTAATTGTTGTTTTTAATTATTTTTAGTTAGTTGTTTCTGTAGATTTTAACATGTTGTTGTATGCTTCTGTTAGACAACAGTAGATAAAATTTTATAATTAATTAATATTAATTTTGCTACTATTTTGTATTAATAGTTGTTTAGCCTTTAATTATAGTTGATAGAATTAGTTTTGCCATTAGTTTTGCGATATTATCTTCATTAAGTATACCATGCAAGTTCACTTTGACCATACTTTTCATACCTATGTTTTTATTGCATTTAGTGACACCTTTTCAACTTTCCTCCAGTAGTATATTGAATCTTGTAGTTGAGTAGAAGCATGAGGTAGGAACCCACACCCATGTTACTAAGCCCGGGAACGTGACTCTGGCTTGGTTAACCTTAGTTGTGACTCTGGCTGGGATCGTGCTAGCAGATGTAGTCGATGGTAGGATTGGATGGACACCAACCCGGGCTAAAGGGGTTCTGAAATTTTCAAACTCTACCCACCCCCCCCCTATCGCCATTTCAGTTTTGAAAAAAACAAAAGAAAATGATAAAAACTTCAAAAATTAAAATCTTTCGAGATGTAGTTATGTTACTACATCTACTAGTTCGGAAAATTAAAAAACATAAATTTCGACATGTTTTGCAAAAAAGTGTTATGAAAAAGTAAAACGGCTATAACTTTTGCATACGATGTCGAAAAAAAACGTATAATATATCAAAATGTTCAGCACGAAAAGCCGGTTCCGATTTCAATGGACGTAGGCCGTTTTGCAAATTTTTAGAATCCTCAAATTCCGAAAGGAAAAAAAGCTATCCTCAAATTTAAGTTTTTTCGAATTTTTGGTCAAACTATGGTCAAACTATGGTCAAACTACTTATTCAATAAATATTAGTGTTACTAAATAATTTTTTTTTTTTAGAATAATAGTTTCAAACTCAAACGGTGAAACGTGTGACATCATGCTCAAGTTCAACTCCTAAAATCAAATAACAGCAGTTGCTGCAACTGGACAGACATTGTATATAGTGATTCAGGGATTCACCATTTTATACCTGAGCTAGTACCAGATCAACAAATTATAACCATTTTATCAATGAATCCAGATCAGGCACTTGTGCTTAGCCAAACATAGAAAGCTCATTAGTTCTGATCCTAATCACATCACCAAGAAGCAATTGATTCCAGCATATGAGAAATAATTTTAAAAATTAATTTTATTTAAAATAAATAAATGATGTCATATTTGGATTCCTCGCATTTTTCTGATAATAATGCATATATTATTTGTCGAATTTCTATTTACAGATTTAAAGATATTAATTATGCCATATTAAATGAATAAATGGCAAAAAAATGAATAAAATAATATTATTACTTATTTTATTTTCATTGAAATTCAATATTATTATTACTTATTTTATTTTAATAATTGTTTGGATTTCAAAAAATTAAATCATGTGACATCATCAAGACATAAGGGTTAATAGGATTGATAGCTTACTATTGTCAGGAAAACAACAAGTGCAGACTTGGAAACTAGGGGAAATAGAACTGGGAAGTTAAGCGTGCTGGGGCTGAAGTAGTGAGAGAATGGGTGACCGGCCGGAAAGTTAGACGATTTGGAATGAGTGCTCCACGCTGGAGCAGTGAGGAGGGGTGATTAGAGATTAAATTGTCAAATAATTCAAAGATTTAAAAATCGGAAAAAACTCAAAAAAAAATCAAAAAAAAATCAAAAAAAAAATCAAAAAAAAATCAAAACCAACCGGGAGTAAAGGTGGCCTTTAGTCCCGGTTGGTAACACCAACCGAGACTAAAGGTCCTCCAGCCCCGCTCCAGACAGCGGCCACGTGGAGGGCCTTTAGTCCCGGTTCGCCACACAACCGGGACTAAAGGGGTGGGCCTCTAGACCCGATTGCGTAGTCCCGATTGGGCAACCGGGACTAAACGCCCTCCCGAACCGGGACTGACGGCCCATTTTCTACTATTGGCTATTTCTTGTGTCCTTTCTCCAAGATGAATCTGTCATCTTCATCTTCTCTCACATAGTTATAACAGATACAATACTATGTTTAAATTGCCTCCTAAGTTGCCTTCAAAAGCTAGGGAACAAAAACAATATGCGCTATCTTTGCTGACAAGGACTGGGTTTCCACTGTTACTGTCAATGGATAAAAAGAACAATAATATCCCCACGATCTTATGAAAGTTTGACGCATGCATATAGATGTAGTGATGAACATAGGTTACAATGATCGGACACAATGAAGTATGGAGATCTAGAATATAGCACGTGTTCAGCAGAATGGACAAGAATAGCTTGATGGAACATGCAACTGTTAAGTAAATGGGTGTACACTGTACAACAATGTTCATAAATTCAGAATCTATAAATACACACTACGAAAACCACATATATGCTTTTCTCGGCAAAGTAAATAATTTAAATCAGTGGGCATACTTAGGTTCCAATCAAATGTCTAATTTGAGTTTTGAACATAAGTGCTAATAGGAGATGATTATTGGTAATACCAACAACAAGGATTTTGCCCAACAGTTGCAGCTTTCAGGGAGATCGCTACTTTCTTTCGCATCATCACCAAATCCACCAAGGAGGTAGGAGTAGACGCTAGGCAACAGCCCACAGGAGACCCGGTTCCATTAGCAATCCCTTGATTCCCTTCACCCGAGGGATGAAGAGAAAAGAGAAAAGGAGGCGGTCACGTTTCTTTGACCAGCACTCCCGTCCTGATCGTGGAAAGATCACTGCTATACACACAATAGTGTGCAGACGATGTGTGCACGACAATGCAATCAGTTCCATCCATTGCATGGCAACAGCAGACAGCAGACCCCTAGATGCTCATCGTGCAATGGTCGTGCACATGTTCGTCGTCTGCAAAGCAGTTCCGTCGTGGAAAAGACCAGAAAGAAAATAGATCCACTGGACACAAATCCTATAGTCCTAGTGTCCTTACATCCTCCTTTTGTAAAAAAATAAAAATAAAAATAAAATAGTCCTAGTGTCCCGTGGCGTGGCAGCAGCCAGCATCAATTAACTCGAGGACAATCAGTGATTTTCTTCAGACGTGACCTTCCTGAAGGCCGCTGCATGCCTATTCTCAGATTTCAACTAAACATTATAAATTATTGGCATGTATACCCGAGGAATAAAAGGCACACGAATAAATCACACAAAATAAGGCACCTTAATCAAATCGAGGAAATTGCATCAATTACCTCTTGGTCGAGATAGTTGGCAAGACCTGTAGTTGGGATCGTGAGCCACGGTCGACGTCGGAGGCGACCAGTCTCAGTCGGCCAGGCCTGGCTGCTATGAAATCAAGATGCCATGGATACATGGGCTAAGAGAAGGACATCTTGCACATCAAGAAGATGCGGCCGAGGCTGCGTTGGGAAAACGAAGGAGAAGTACAGGAAGGGGCCGTAAGCACAGTCCCGTGGCGTCGTTCGCCGCGCAAGAAAAAAAAGGGAACTGAGGCGCCAGAGGAAGAGAAGCAGCCGGAGGGGTCGTACTGGTGCGTTGATGCGCCGCCGAGGAGGCCGGTCGTCATGGTGTGAGGTGGAGCAGGGGAAGAGGAGGGCAGCGGCGCGACCGAACGGGAAGAGGGGATGGCGGCTGGGATCGGAGAGACCACGACTCCACGAGAGCAGAGCCGAAACGTCGGTTGCCCTGACAGACCTGGCCCAACCCAAAAGCAAAACGCTTCTTTTTTTTGAAGGGAAACCAAAAGTAAAACGGTGGAGCGCTGTGAACGCTCTATTTCGCAGGAGCTTAGTAACTAGAGGGATTTCTAGTTGTATAACTTTGATAGCGTATATTGGAAATCCAATTCGGATCTTGCGATCATATGCTCCTACGAGCCAAAAGTGTTTTTTTTTTTGCAAATATCAAAAAAAATGGAAAAATAATTAGCTTTGTTCATTGTCACACCCAAATGCTACATGTAAACGCCATATGTTACCTTAAAATGTTACATTTAATTTTGTTTCTTCACCGACGAAGTACTGCTATCCCGTTTCGCATGAAAACTGTCAAGCATGCTCACTAACTTGAACTTCTAAACAAATCATAATTTTTTCTATTTACTATTTATTTTAAATTTATTGTTCATCCGGGAGCATAATGTTCCCAGAGGCCAGAGCCCAAACGTCTATCCTATATACCAGACGGGTTGGGGCTCGCTTCGCTGTGCCGTTGGTGTTTTTGGGATTTCATTAAGATACAAATTGGTTTGGCGTGTGTGGAAGATGCTGAAGTGTGTTTTCTTTTTTATAATGCGGTGTTTTAGTGGGATTTCTTGGCGGCGTGATTCTGTATTATCTGCTAAGGGCATCTCCAATGCTAACCCCTAAACGGACACCACAAATGTCCTTTTTTATGTCCGGTCTTCTGTGGGAAGCAGCCGGACCTGCAGTCCCTCCGGCACGCCTGACGGGACAATGCAAGTTCTTGGCTCGTGCACCTCCCTGGTGCGGATGGGCAGCCGATGTGATTTTGGTCGGCCCATCTCATGACGGTCTGTCCGAATGTTCGAGGGGATCCCAGTGTCGAGTGATACCCATGAATTGTCGGTGGAGGGTAAGAGGATTGCTGGGAGGCGGATCCTCGGGTTCGCTGTGTAGACGGGTGGTCTCGTTGGTTTGGGTGTGTGTGCTTGGACTCCTTATTGTGTGCGACCCAATTATGTATTTTTTTTAGTTTCATTGGATTGCCTCTTTGTATTTTCTGTAGGTTTGCTTTTCTTTTATCTTCATGCTATATTTATTTTTCCCTATCATCTATCCTTGATTTTTTTTGCGGGCATCTATCCTTGATGTAGTTTCGTGTCCTATCATTGTTGCTCTGCTAGCTGATGGATATGGGTTGCCCTGAATACGTGATTACTAGCTTTGTGATAGAAAATTTTCAGGCAGTTACAGAGTTACTACATCGTGGATAGCATGTTCGGTTGACCTGCTGATCATTGACTTCACTAAAAAAACCGTGAAACTAAAAAAAGTTCATGGATTCAGAAAAAAAAAATTATGAATATGGAAAAAAATCATGAATTTGAAAAAAAACTTAAGGTTTTGGAAAAAGATTCATGAGTTTGAAAAGCTTTGCAAATTTTAAGAAAGTTTATTGATTTTGAAAAAAACATGGATATGGGGGAAAAAATAAATTTGAATTCATGAAAGTAATTATTTTTGCGAAATTCAAAAATTGTTCGTGATTTTGAAAAAAGTTCAAAATTTTGATAAAAATCACAGAATTGAAAAGAAAAAAAAAGACAAGACCACGCAAACCATCCTGAAAAAACCGTCAGAAAACCGCCCTCGAAAAAACCGGGAAACCTTCTAAAAGTCTTAAACCGATGCAAGAAAAATGCTATATGAGGCGGTCCACTACGAAAATTTATCGGGAGCTACGAGAGAGCTCTCCTACGAGAGTGCTTTCCATGCAAAACCAAAACTATACTAAACTAGCTTGTTTAGTTTCCATGTTTCAGGACAAGCTCTACTTATATAAACCGATTATTCTAACATGGAACTCATACTTTTCTTCGCTGTTCATCGTAAAAGGGTGTCAGCGAGATGATGGAGTCTTTGTCGCCGGCGTGGGTTCTTGTCATACTTCTGTCATCAACGCAGTTAACTTGTCTCTCAACTAGAAACAAACTTGGGGAATAAATAGTTTGGTACCAAAATTTTATACTATTTTTTTTATCATACTACAGTATTAAGGAGTATAAATTTTATTATTTAGTTGGTATAGTTAACCTCATAACTTAGTTGGTATACTTAAGAGTGTTCATTGTTATCAGTTGTATATTGTATATCACTTATAACTTTGTTTATGCTAAATTTGAATTAAATGATATATAGTGCACACATACATATTGCTATATATATGTGCGTATGTTCATGTATAGTTTAGTTTAAATACTATGTAGAGATTTCAAAAGAATAATGCCTAATTAATGTCTTAATAGTGATTTCTAGTGTATTATTAGGTGTGCATATTTGTAGAACCATATAGAGTATAATTTGTACTGTTTGCAAATGTCGCAAGTTAAAATCAGTAATAAGTTCAACATATGCGTGGTACTGAAATAGCACCGATCATCGACAAGCGTAGACATATCGCCGGTTCAGTTATGCTTAAATTTTTTATTTGATATGATCATTGTAAAGGGGGGGATCGGAGATTTCAAACGCAATGAAGACACGGTGGTTTTTGGCGTGGTTCCGATAGGTGGTGCTATCGTACGTCCACGTTGATGGAGACTTCAACCCACGAAGGGTAACGGCTGCGCGAGTCCACGGAGGGCTCCACCCACGAAGGGTCCACGAAGAAGCAACCTTGTCTATTCCACCATGGATTACGTCCACGAAGGACTAGCCTCACTCGGGATAGATCTTCACGAAGTAGGCGATCTCCTTGCCCTTACAAACTGCTTGGTTCAACTCCACATCATGTTGGAGGCTCCCAAGTGACACCTAACCAATCTAGGAGACACCACTCTCCAAAAGGTAATAGTCGGTGTGTTGTTGATGAACTACTTGCTCTTGTGCTTCAAATGATAGTCTTCGCAGCACTCAAACAACTCCTCACAGATTTGGCTATGGTGGAAGAGGGATTTGAGTGGAAAGCAACTTGGGATAGGCTAGAAATCAAGTTTCAAATGGTAGGAATGGAATAGCTTGATCTCAACACATGAGTAGGTGGTTCTCTCTCAGAAAATGTATGGTGGAAGTGTAGGCACGTTCTGATGGCTCTCCTTTCTGAGAAGGAGGTGGTGGAGGGGTATATATAGCCTCCACACAAAATCCAACCGTTACACACTTTTGACCCAACTCGGTGGCACCGAAACAATCATCTCGGTAGCACCGAACTGTGTAAAAGATATGAACGTTAGGAATCTCGGTGGGACCGATACGAACAACTCGAATGGACCGAAGTGCAATGGCTAGGGCAATCCTCATCTCGGTGGCACCGATTGCATCAACTCGGTAGGGCCAAAGTGAAGCAATAAGGCAACAGAGAGTTGGCAAGCCATCTCAGTGAGACCGATTTGCACAACTCGGTGAGACCGAAGTAAGTGCAAACGATTACAGAGAGTTGGCAAGGCCATCTCGGTGAGACCGAGATCCATTTCGGTGGATCCGATTTGTTAGGGTTTTGGCAGTGGCTAAGTCTTGGATGAACTCGGTGGGGCCGGATAGGAAATTTCGGTGGGGCCGAGTTAGAATGTAGGTTCTGGACATATTTGGGTAGAGAGAGTGGTTGAGGGTTTAGGAGTACTGTCACTAAGCACTTGAGCAAAAAGACCATTAAGCAACACCTCATCCCCTTTTAATAGTATTGGCTTTCCTATGGACTCAATGTGATCTTGGATCACTAAACCAAAAATGTAGAGTCTTGATCCTTTGTCAATCCTTGTCCTTAGCATTTTGAGGGGTCCATGTCTCTAGTCCATGCCATGCCAATCATTGAACATCCTGAAATCTTAATCTTGAATGGACATTAGTTCAATGAGATATATGTTGTTATGAATTACCAAAACCACCAAGGGAGAAAATGTGCTTTCAATCTCCCCCTTTTTGGTAATTGATGACAACATATAGATCAAAGCTTCGACAAATGATTAAAAGAATGAAATACATCATCGCTTTGAGAAGTATGTGATAAGCAAGAGCTCCCCCTAAATTTGTGCATTATTAAAAATTTGCGTTTGAATGCAAATGCACAATCGATTAGGCTTATGGGTCACTCTTCCATGTCACATACATCTTGGTGGAGCGCGCAAAATGATATGATTGGAATAGAAAGCAGGCATCACCAACATAAGTGAGTGATCATATAAGATAATGAAGAAGATAAACATAGATCATCACAATAAGCATAATATGATCATCACATGAGGTAGCTCACAAGTATAAGCAACATATTAACTGTAGCAAGCACACACATAACAAAGTACCAGCAAGCAAATAAGTAGTAAAAGAACTCTCGAGAGAAAAACCAATGACCAAAACACTCTCTCTCGAAGCCTATGATCTATACAAATTCTCCCCCTTTGGCAACAAGTACCAAAAAGATCGAACTGTATAGGACTAGTCGTCACTCTAAGCACAGTCCTCCGAAGCTCCTGAAGGCGATCTCCTGCTGGCAGCTCCGGTGTGCGTAGACGTCGTAGAAAGAAGTGCATCCGCGAAGGCTTCTGCAGACGTTTGCTGGGCTGGTGGAGTGGAGACCGGTGGGGGCACTTTGGCAGTAAGAGCTGGTGCAGATACTGTGGTCCTCGGATCCACAACGGGTATCGCAGCAGACCTGGCTGCTCTGGGCACTGTCTGAAATTGCTGTGTGGTTGGTCTGTCATCTCCACTGTCATCTGATGGGGCTGTCTTGACATCATTAACGTCATTCTGCAGTTGCTCTACGGTAGTCTGAATCTCTGTTACCTTCACATCAAGATCATGAAATTTGGTCTCAATAATCCGCTCAAAACTAGCCTGGGTATTGGTGAGGTTGGCCAAACTTCGCTCAATCCTCAGAGTGGCTTCAAGAAGATATGTCATTTGATCCTTGGGTGTCTTGAGATTGGCAATAGGAGCATTTGGAGCTGATGCCTCCTGAGCTGCTTTTGCTTCCTTTGCTATGCGGATCTTCTCTTGGGCTTGTGCTGAAGTGGGATGCGAAGAATCCATCACTATCACATTGTCCTCAAACTCTGGACGGAGTGGCAAGTGCTCTCGATCAAGAAGGTATGTGCTAGTTCCAACCTTGGAATTAATCAAAATCTGAATATGTGGGGCATATTCGCATGATCTCTTCTGATCTGCTGCAGTCCTCTTGATAGTTTCTACTATCAGGCTCATCACCTTGAACTTCTAAGGTGTATCAAACAAATGCAGCAAATTGATGGAGTGGCCACGAATCATTTTGTCATCTCCTGACTTGGGTAGCAGAGTGTATCGCAGTATAGTGTTCGTTGTGGCTAATCCTGGGAGCAGATGCTTCACTGATCCAAGTTTGTGAGTCTCAAGGTCTTTCTGAGGAATTGCAGTGTACATGTTGGCCATGGAGTTGTGATCCATCTTGAGCTTGGCATAGATATCAATGTCATCATCCTCTTCCTTGGGTGCTCCAAGAAGACTTGCCCACTCAGAGAAGGTAGGCTGGTATCTGATACCCTCAGTCATCCATATAATTTGGACATCTGGATAGAAGTGTGCAGTAGAGTAAAACTGCATGACCATCTCATCATTCCACTTGGTCAACTTCTTACCGACAAAGTCATCAACTCCTGTAATCCTGAAGCTTTCATGGACATGGGGAAAGTAGTCCTCATTCTCATCAATGTATTCCCAATCCACCCATTTCATGTCACTGACTATGGGCTTCTTATCAAGCAACACTGTCTCATAAAAATCTTGTTGTTCACTAGTGTGAAAGCGATAGTCACATGTTGTCCTTCTCCTTATAGCATAAGGATCTGTCAATCTCCACTGACGCAGCCCTTTATCCTTCCTCAGCATCATGTTCTCTGCGACTGGGTGTGCATTGTCATGGTTTGGTATCTTTGGCTTCAACTTTCTGAGCACTAGAGGCTCTTCATCAACATTTGACTCAGGCACTGGGGCCTTGTTCTTCTTTGCGGCTAAAATATTCCTTGTAGATCTCTTCGGTGCTGACACCTTTGGCTTGGCCTTGGGGGCAGCAGTCTTAATCGCATCTGACATAAGCTTTTGAGCTTTTGCAGGGGGTACAGTGGCTGCTGGCTCTTCCTCCTCTTCCTCCTCATTAATCATCATGGAGGGTCTGCCAATCACATGGGCAATAGTTTTCCTTACTCTCTTCTTCTTGCCACCTGCAGCTGGTTCTGTGTCACTAGGCTCTTCAAGAGTGAATTGCATAGTCTGCTTAGGCACTTTCCTCACAGCTTATTTATCTTTGGCAGTTGAAGGTTTGGTGTTGTACTCCTTAGCAAGCACAACTCTCTTTTTCTTGGATGCAGCTTCACTTGCAACAAAATCCTCATCCTCACTGTCTGAGGTTTTCTTCTTCCTTGTTCTGGTTGCAGCTTTTGGAAGATCTGGAGAGCTCCTCTCTCCCTCATAGAAACTTTCAGCTAGGCTTGACCCTTCACTCATTTCTGCATTCTGCTCTGACCTGTTCTGACTGTCACTGCTGGGATCCGACATCTTGCTGAGCTGACCCTGTGAATAGATAGGTATGAGCAGAGTAGATGAGTCATCACAAAAAGCAGATAATTTTCATAAAATTTGAGTTCAACTCTTAGTTTCAAGTTTTCACAGGATGCATATCGGATGGACCGAGTTGATCATCTCGGTGATACCGAAGCACACTACAGAAACCTTACACGCCACTTCGGTTAGACCGATATGGGGTTCGGTGGCTCCGAGATGCTAGGGTTTCACTGAGATTTACTTTCGGTCTCACCGATTCGCACAACTCAGTGGCACCGAGATGTACTAGTGCTATGGCCAGAGGCCAAATCGGTGGAACCAAAAACTTCGAATCGGTCGGTCCGAGATGCATTCTGCGGAAACTAAAACCTAAAATTTTCGCTCCAATCTAATCTATGGAGTTTGTAGTGTAGCAGGAGTTCTCAATCCGTGGCATGAATTCAGGCAGTCCAATCATGCATTGAATCGGAAAAGGGAAGCACGAAAGGGATCGAAGCTCACCCTAACTTGGTGGAGATCCTCTATGGCGGAAACAATGGAGGAGACTCCCGTTGACGGCGGCGGAATCCGGCGGCGAGAGCTCGCTGGAGACGACGGCGAAGTCCGAAGACGAAGGGCGACGGCAGCAACGGGGAGCGGGAACGAGTGGGGTCGAGAAATTTCAACCGTTCGGTCCGCGCGACATATATACCCGTACGCTGTCGGTGGCGCCGAGTTGAACAACTCGGTGGCACCGATATGTGTAACTGCACGTAGTATAGCACATCGGTGGCGCCGAAGTGGTTTAATTCGGTAGCACCGAGATGGAAAACCTAGATCAATCTAAGTGATTTCGGTTGGACCGAGTTGGAGTGAATTGGTTCTGCCGAAATCATTTAGAAGGTTTTGGAGGTTCAGCCCTTTCAGATCGGTGGCTCTGAGTGCTCCTCACCCGGAGGGTCCGAAAATGACTTGTTCAATTTTTGTGATGCAGCAAGAATAGAATTTGAGACAAGAAAGCATAGATAGCTAGAGAAGGTACTTAGGCATTCTTGTACATCCACTTGGTCAGAAAAACCAAGACAATCAAAACAACAAATGGATGTCCTTGAATGATGAAAACATGCAAACCAACATGCTCACACAATAAGACAGCAAATGAAATATGTGTCAAACATGCACAACCAATTCTAGCATCTATCAAGCAATGGCAATGACTAGGTCATCTATATATGAGTATATTGACTTAGGAGCCAAATGAGAACATTTGAGCATAGGTCATAATCATCGTTTAAGCACAAGTGGGGTTACCACTTTTACATAAAGCATGAATGTGTTCACACCATTAGAGTTGCTTTAGCTCAATTGCTTAGAGCAAAGCTCCCCCTAGATGTGATATCCCCCCTAAGAGGGATGAACTAACCTTGGGTTTTGTCGATGATGACTTCATGTAGATGTTGAAGATGTGGATGCTCAATGTTGATGTAGACCATCAAGAGTTGGGAGCAATCCTTTGGAGTTTTGTGCTTTCAATACCTACATGGGTTAGTCCCACACAAGGAACATACAAGGATATCCATAGACATAGAGTGAAATACACATATGATGATGTCCATAAATGCATTGAATACCTTGTCCCTTGCCTTACCAACAAGAGGGTTTGTGACTCCATGAACTAGTGCAAAATGTGGAAGTTGGTTGCACAAGTCCTTGCCATAAAGAATTTGAGTGAAGTTTGTTAGCGGAGTCACCCTCGAGAACTCTCTAGTTCTTCTTCTTTTGGACCCACATCAACTTGATGGGAATCCTTGGAGTTGTAGTAGCACTTGATGAAGTAGAACTTGATGAAGTCTTGGGAACCCACTTGACCATGGCTTGAGGAGCTTCTTCAAATGAATCAATCTCTTCTTGAAGCTTGTCCTTGCCTTTTAGCTTGTGGTCTTGTGGTGGAAGATCTTCTTGAGCTTTTGTTCCCTTGAAAGAAGTAGGATCATACTTCTCTTGTTGAGGAACAAACTTCGTCTTGGGGTATTGATCTTCTTCCCACTCAACTCCATTGGCATTGAACTTTCGTTCAAAACCAACACCTTGGTTCTTCCGGTTCCTTCCTTGCTTGCGTACAATTTCCTCAAATTGCTTACTCCCGGCAAGACTCTTGTAGACACCTTTTTCTATAATTCCTTTCAATAGCATATTTTCTTGCTCAAGTGTAACTTGGCTAAGAGAATCATTAGTGCAATTAATAGAACTACTAAAAGTAACAATATTGGATTTAGCATTGTTATTGTTACTACTAGAGGTAGAACCATTTTTACCCTTGTTGCTAGTTTGCTTAGATTTAACTTGTGGCATAAAGGTAGACAAGAGTAAACGTTTGGCAAGATATAAAGAACTCTTCTTTCGAAGATCGTCATTGATAGCTTTAAGAAACTCATGCTCTTGCTCTAAATTTAGCTTCTCGAAGCGTAGCTTCTCATGAGTTCTTATAAGTTCTCTATGATCTTCTTGAGTTGTTTCATGAGCTAACTTAAGAGCATTTAGTTCTTTAGTTAGACGCTCAATCTCCTTCATAGCATTGTCACTCGTTTCCTCTCGACTATCATAATTACTAGCATTTTCATTATAGCTCACATTACTATCCTTGTCAACAAGTAAATCATCATCACCAAGCAAATCATCTTCATCACTATTGAAATCAAGATACTCGGGGTGTGATACCTTGGGGCCTTTTGCCATGAAGCATCTTCCAATTCCTTCATTTGGTGAGTCAAATAGATCATAGGAGTTGGATGACACAAGTGCAAGTCCGGCAACACCTTCATCTTGACTATAGTCGGAGTTGGAGTGATAACTTCTCTCGGAGTGGTTGTCGGAGTCGGAGCCGGAAACCCATTCACCAACATGAGCTTGATGTCTTCTTCTTGTGTAGCTCTTGGATGACTTGTCCTTCCTCTCCGAATCTTGCTTCTTCGAGAGTGTCTTCGTTCAAAACGATCATCTCTACTCCTTCTCTCCTTATGAGGTGATTCGTCTCTTCTATGTCTTCCTCTTGGTGATTCGTCTCTTTTCTTGTAGGGAGCCGTACACTCATTGGAGTAGTGTCCGAGCTTTCCACAATTGTAGCAATTACAGTCACGACTTGATGATCTTCTCTCATAGTGTCTTGAGTTAGAGCTTCTTTCTTTTCCTTTGTTCTTGTAGAACTTGTTGAACCTTTTCACCATTAGGCTTATCTCTTCATTTGATACTAGCTTGTCACTTGAAGTTGTTGGAGCATCGGTTGAGGCCTTGTAAGCACCACTTGATTTGTTGTGCAGCTCCTCTTTGTCCTCGAGTGACATTTCATGAGCAACAATCCTTCCAATGACTTCCGTGGGCTTGAGATCTTTGTAATTTGGCATCATTTGGATCAATGTGCAGACGGTATCATATTTTCCATCCAAAGCTCTAAGTATCTTCTTGATGATGAATTTGTCGGTCATCTCTTCACTTCCTAAGCCGGCAATCTCATTTGTGACGAGAGCAAGCCTAGAGTACATCTCAGCGACTTCTTCACCATCCTTCATCTTGAACTTGTCAAGTTGACTTTGAAGCACATCCAACTTAGATTCCTTGACGGACTCGGTACCCTCATGCATATCAACCAAAGTATCCCAAATTTCCTCTGCATTCTCGAGGCGGCTGATTTTGTTGAATTCTTCCGGAGATAAACCGTTGAATAGAATGTCACAAGCTTGAGCATTGTATTGTAACATCTTCAATTCTTCCAGGGTTGCTTCACAATCTAGTTCCTTGCCATCCTCAAAGAAGTCACCTTGCAAGCCAACACGAACAATAGCCCAAACGGCGGGGCTATGACCAAGAATATGCATTTTCATCTTATGTTTCCAACTAGCAAAGTTTGTACCATCAAAATATGGACCTCTACGGTGATAGTTACCCTCACTAGACGCCATACTCTCCTAGGTTGTGAAACCAATGCTATGATCACCAAAACAATGGAAATCAAGGCTTACGGAGACCAAAGCTCTGATACCACTTGTAGGAACGAAAGTATGTCTATAGGGGGAGTGATTAGACTACTTGACCAAATAAAACCTAACATTTTCCCAATTTTAGTTGTGGGTAGATTTTAGCAATAGTATATGTCAAGCATCACCCTACACATGCAATTCTAAGAGTATAGCAGCGGAAAGTAGATAATTGCATATGTAAGTAAAGGGGGGATCGGAGATTTCAAACGCAATGAAGACACGGTGGTTTTTGGCATGGTTCCGATAGGTGGTGCTATCGTACGTCCACGTTGATGGAGACTTCAACCCACGAAGGGTAACGGCTGCGCGAGTCCACGAAGGGATCCACCCACGAAGGGTCCACGAAGAAGCAACCTTGTCTATTCCACCATGGATTACGTCCACGAAGGACTAGCCTCACTCGGGGTAGATGTTCACAAAGTAGGCGATCTCCTTGCCCTTACAAACTGCTTGGTTCAACTCCACATCATGTTGGAGGCTCCCAAGTGACACCTAACCAATCTAGGAGACACCACTCTCCAAAAGGTAATAGTCGGTGTGTTGTTGATGAACTCCTTGCTCTTGTGCTTCAAATGATAGTCTTCGCAGCACTCAAACAACTCCTCACAGATTTGGCTATGGTGGAAGAGGGATTTGAGTGGAAAGCAACTTGGGATAGGCTAGAAATCAAGTTTCAAATGGTAGGAATGGAATAGCTTGATCTCAACACATGAGTAGGTGGTTCTCTCTCAGAAAATGTATGGTGGAAGTGTAGGCACGTTCTGATGGCTCTCCTTTCTGAGAAGGAGGTGGTGGAGGGGTATATATAGCCTCCACACAAAATCCAACCGTTACACACTTTTGACCCAACTCGATGGCACCGAAACAATCATCTCGGTAGCACCGAACTGTGTAAAAGATATGAACATTAGGAATCTCGGTGGGACCGATACGAACAACTCGGATGGACCAAAGTGCAATGGCTAGGGCAATCCTCATCTCGGTGGCACCGATTGCATCAACTCGGTAGGACCGAAGTGAAGCAATAAGGCAACAGAGAGTTGGCAAGCCATCTCGGTGAGACCGATTTGCACAACTCGGTTAGACCGAAGTAAGTGCAAACGATTACAGAGAGTTGGCAAGGCCATCTCGGTGAGACCGAGATCCATTTCGGTGGATCCGATTTGTTAGGGTTTTGGCAGTGGCTAAGTCTTGGATGAACTCGGTGGGGCCGGATATGAAATTTTGGTGGGGCCGAGTTAGAATGTAGGTTCTGGACATATTTGGGTAGAGAGAGTGGTTGAGGGTTTAGGAGTAATGTCACTAAGCAAAAAGACCATTAAGCAACACCTCATCCCCTTTTAATAGTATTGGCTTTCCTATGGACTCAATGTGATCTTGGATCACTAAACCAAAAATGTAGAGTCTTGATCTTTTGCCAATCCTTGTCCTTAGCATTTTGAGGGGTCCACGTCTCTAGTCCATGCCATGCCAATCATTGAACATCCTGAAATCTTAATCTTGAATGGACATTAGTTCAATGAGATATATGTTGTTATGAATTACCAAAACCACCAAGGGAGCAAATGTGCTTTCAAATCTACAACCATCCATTCTCATAGTTCGTGATTCGTACGTGGGTGTGTTTTTGGGTTGTAGTTGACTGACATAACTTCCATTTTCTACTGATTTTGTTCAATGGAATGAGCTTCAGCCCATTAGTTTAAGGTTAGTGGGTTATGCATTAGCCCGCTAGTAGTCCATTTGTCTTTTAGGTGTTGCTTGTTGTAGCTTGGGTCACTATTCTCTTGTTTTCTTCAGAAATTCCTCTTTATTTTTCTAGCAATTATGGTGGCCATTTTAGAGTTATGCATTCGTTTTGATTTGTTTTTTCATCCAAGTGCTTCGAGAGTATTTTTTTTCAAGATGGCAACGGGGACGAAACCCGTCGGGTTTTGCTTGCCCAAACCCATCCCCGCGAGAAAACCGCAACGCAAACCCATCCCCTAAACCCGTCGGGTTTTCCGAACCCGCGGGGAACCCATCCCTGCGAGCAATCTTCGAAAACAACAACTTTTCAAAGAAAAACAAGAGCATATTACAGCAATAGCAGCAGTAAAAATCAGCATATTTAAGCAGCAAACCATGAGATAAATAGTAGCCACAAAGAATAGCATTTCAGCAGCAAACATAATATATTTCAGCAGCATTTCAACAATAACAGCAGCAAAAAGGAGCATATTTCAGAAGCAAAACTTGAGCATATTTCGGTACAATACAATAGTATATTTCAGCAACATTTTAGCAATAACAACAGCAAAAAGGAGCATATTTCAGCACAATACAATAGCATATTTTGACGGGTATGGCAGGTTTCGGGTTCGGGTACAGCTGTAACGGGTTTGAACACGCGAAATATGTCGGGTTTTATACTTTACCCGGCAGCAGCCCCGCAGGGTTAGAAAGACGCCCATCCCCGTCCCTGCCCGCGGGGACGTGGGTTTCAGGGGCCCATTACCATCTTGATTATTTTTTAGTATACCAGCCTTTTTACCTCTTTTTGTATGTCACTATTTTTTCTGCATGGCACAAGATTGACCAAGTGATTCTTGTGTTTTTCTGTTAAGTGATTTTTGTGTTTTTCAGTATGTGTCGGTCTTTTTCTCTCTTTGTTCCTTTGTGCATGTGCATACGCGTGCGTCGCACGCGCGCGATATCAATATGAGATGCAATTCATTTTCGAGGTGTTTGTATATGCATGTTCTGACGATACCATCGGCATGAGTAAGACAATGAGTCTCACAGAAGTACCAAGTAATATGTGTGCAAATTATATAGGAGTCCAAAAAATTGCACTATTATATGTTTCTTTTTTGCATATTGTGAAAAAGTGCAATTTTCACTTTAAGTTGTTGTCATTGTTTTTTTAAGTTGTTGCCTTCAATCCATTCTTCCAAAGAAAACTTCATAGTTTAATTTTGTTTTAGTTTTATTTTTTATTTTGTGATTCATTTAGGGTAATACCATCAGCATGAGTAAGACAATTAACCATTTATATAAAAAAAGAGTAAGACAATTAATCTCCAGCATACACACACTAGTACTATGGAATATGTGTGGAAGTTATACCCTAGTCCAAAAAATTGCACTATTATATGATTATCCTTGTATATTGTGAAAGCCTGCAATTTTTGTGCAAGTTTTTATCATTTTTTTATTTATTTTTGTTTTCTCATTAGGGTAATACCAATGCCTTTAACTCATTATTCATTACAAAACTTCAGTTTTTTATTTTGTTTTAGTTTTTATTTTATTTTTAGTTTTTATTACCAAATCTTGTGTTTTAATTTTTTGATTCATTTTGGGTAATACCATCGGCATGAGTAAGACAATTAAGCTTCTACACACACACACACACACACACACACACACACACACACACACACAAGTGCTATGTAATATGTGTGCAAATTATACTAGAGTCCAAAAAATTGCACTATTATATGCTTCTTCTTGCATATTATGAAAAAGTGCAATTCATGTGCAAGTTTTTGCCTTTTTTATTTTTTATTTTCTTTTTTCATTAGGGTAACACCAATGCCTTTAATTCACTCTTCCTGCATTATTTTGTTTAGTTTTTATTACCAAATCCTGCATTATTTTGTGATTCTAATTAAAATATTTAACATGAAGGTTGCTAAATATAATAGACTAGAATTAGTTCCCTATGATGTTCCTATATTAATCTTTCTATAATTACTATGTATGTGCAAAAGCAAACATGCGTGTCAAAGCACATCATATATACACGGTAATTGGTATACACTGTTTTCCATGTTGGACTTGTTCTAGCAAGTAGATTAGAATGTCTACTCTAGTATTATAGGTGTAGATTAGTGTATGTGCTTGGCATGTATAGTGTAGTACTAATCTACGCAGTAGCGGCCATGCAGTTATTGAAACACATAGTCCCATGCTTAATTAGCACAACATTAGCACATGACGACCCATGTTCGCTAGAGTTGTGCAATAGTTTGGCAGGAAAAAAAATCAACTCACACAACAAAATATTTCAGGCACCTGAGCCATAGGTGCCCCCACTAGTTTATATAGATTTCAGTACAACATGCAGAACATCTATTGGAGAGAGAGACTAGCATTGCTAATTAAGTTCATAGTCATTTATCAGATTAACTGTCGCTATCAGATTGGTCGTTGTTTTAATGTGTTTGATTTGCTCTTGCAAAAATTATAATTTTATTTCACATATACACAATAATCTTTTGGACTTAATGGATCAAAATATAATGGTCAATACCATATTTAATATTTGAGACCGGGCCGGTCGCCCCTTTCCCTGCTTATGGACCGGCCCCTGTTATCCTCTCAGCCCACGCACCCAGTTAGCCGCTACCCTTTTTTTATATATATATAGTTAGCCGCTACCCTTACTAATGAGGGAGTGCTCCGCTTCAGCCAGAGCACCAGCGCTCTCGCTTATCTCAGCTAGGCCGACCCATTAGCAGTCTTCGCTCCTCCCTCGCTCGCTCGAGCCACTCGGTCTCACTCGCACGATTGACTAGTCGAATCTTGAATGGTTCATTCATGATTGACCATTGACTTTTGGAAAAATCTCCGACTTGAATTTTTTTGTGAATTCAAAAAGGTTCACAAATTTGCCTTTTTCAAATTTTTAAAAAATTCATGAATTTTAAAATGTTCACACATCTAAAAAAAAGCTTGCAATATTTAATTTT
This sequence comes from Elymus sibiricus, assembly GCA_039707655.1. Lineage (NCBI taxonomy): Eukaryota > Viridiplantae > Streptophyta > Magnoliopsida > Poales > Poaceae > Elymus > Elymus sibiricus. Next base: position 76,440,868 of record CM077666.1, on the reverse strand, counting down.
AAAAAGTGAAAAAGTTAACAAAATTGAAAAAAAATCATGAATTTGAAAATTGTTTGTAATTTTCAAAAAGGTTTACAAAAGTTTGAAAACAAATCATGAAAAATTAAAATTTTAAAAGCGGCAAACGAAAATTTAAAATTTTCAAAAAGGGAAAACTGACAGAACCGAACAAAAAATGATGAAATATGAAAACCAGTAGAACCCATCCTGAAAACCGACGGAACCTTCCCAAAACTGGTGCCAAGATACACGTTTTGGGTCGGCGCAGTTCGTATTGAAGGAATCGAGCATGTTGCGCCGGCGCCTTTAATCTCTACCTAATAATAAAGTGACTACTGTTTCTGTTCGTCCATCATTGAATTTCCTCGCGAAGTTGACGAGATTTACCCACCAATGCCACTGGTAAGCGGCAAAAAATGATTCCTTTTTTTCTCTCTTAGGTCGCTGTCGGCCACGTTAGGTTTATACACAGCTATCCCTTCTTGCATAATAAGAGAATGAGAGCCCAACTGGCTAGAGCGTTGGAGTTATATCAGGGAGACCTGAGTTTGAGTCCCACTTTCTCTCATTTTTCTGCATTTCTCTTTGAATTCCAGTTGGCGTAAGATAGAGATTCCTCGCCCAAGCGACATCTTAGCAGATGGGTTGCCTGGTGTTGTAATTTCGGCCAAGTTTAATCTTTTGTTTTTGCAGATTCAAGTACTTTTTGAAATTTTCATATCTTCCAAACTCTAACCCCAAATTTAACATGTTATATATGGAAATCACCCAGAAAATTATGTAGATTCCAAATATGATATTATTTTGCATGTTCATCATTTCTAAAATTATGTTTATGATGCACCCTTAATTAATACTTTTTTATATGACAATGTCTATTATATATGTTTCCTACCCATTTAAATTGACTAGCTAGGATAGTTTTATACTCTCACAAGCTATTATTCGCATCTTGGGGGATGTTCATTCCTACCAGCTACCATATGCGAAAGGTCACAACAAACACATAATCATCCTCTCTAATTCGCCGAGTGCACAATAACCAACCCATATACGATGATGTACACTAAACTGCTGATGCAAGCTTTATGTAAACCAATTGCTTAATGTTGATTTCCATATTATTTGAAATTGTGCCTATAAAGTTTTTCTTTGTAAGAACATCAATGTTGATATGCAACCTTGAACATTCGTTTTATGCATCTCCTTATGGATTGATTGTTTTCAGTGGAAATGTCTAATATGTTTGCAACCAAATTAAGTCTTAACTTGGATTACAGTTGCAAAAACATATATCAATAAGATAAGAATAATGTTGTTATGCCCATGCTATCATTGAGTACTAAAATGTACTTTGCTATTTTCAGCCTAATGCACTGTTTGTTGGGCATCACTGAGGAGAAACGCAAGCAAAGGCGTGAATTGATACCGGCAACTAGGTAGGTATTTTTGTTGTCTAATAAATTGGACAGAACTTCAATACACTTAAAAAATCATATCACTTTTATGTTTTTTCACAACACCACTAATCATGTTATTTCAAGTACGGCCTCGTGAAAGATTTTAAGGGATTTGCTGATAACGTCGAGTGTGTGTATGAGGGATGATTTATTTTTCTCCCGTTGCAACACACGGGCATGTTTGCTAGTAATCTAAATAGGAATCGGCCTAATGAGCACTTGCCTAACTAGGATCAGTTCTTTCCATGCAAAAACAAAGACTACTACCTTTTTTTCTAACAGATTAGTTTCCAAATTCAGCGGATGATCCACCTATATATGACGGATTATTTCTAGCGGGATCTCATACTTCTCTCCCTCTCGGTTGTTTATCTTAGACCTTAGGCAAGGTGTCAGCGAGATCATGGCAACAAAGGTGTGTGCTCTTGTCATACTCACTACCAGAATAAGTCACGTTGCCGACGGCCAAAGCCGTCGGCATAGGCCCAAATCCCGTCGGGATATACCTATGCCGACGGCCGCCGTCGGCATAGACCCGTCGGCATCGTATGCGTCGGCGTACCTGGGCCTGCCGTCGGCATAGAAAAGCCGTCGGCATAGGTACTTATGCCGACGGTGTCCGTACGGCCGTCGGCAAACTCGTTCGTATGACGGCGGCAGACGGCGCCGTCGTCAAGTTACGCCCACTAGCATAGGTTTAAATATATGCCGACGGCTTCGCTGACACGTGGCAAACACTGACATTCCCTGGTGCCAGCATATGCCGATGGCTAAGCCGTCGGCATATAATTGAACGTATGCCGATGGCCACGCCGTCGGCATATGTTGGTGCCAGGGAGTACAGCTGGGCGACACGTGGCACCTATGCCGACGGCTGTGCCGTCGGTATAGATTTAAATCTATACCGACGGCACAGCCGTCGGCATAGGTGCCACGTGTCACCCACTGGTGCCTCAGCGATGAATATGCTGATGGCAAAGCCGTCGACATAGATACTACCTATTTTTTTTCTGATTTCTGTTTGAATTCATTTCAAATTCACAGAACATATACATATATTCAAATTGACAAAACATATACATATAACATCATCATCACAATAACATCGTCATCACATAAGTATCATCATCGTCATCACATAAGTATCATCATCGTCATCACATAAGTATCATCATCACAAGTCCTACGAGCATAAAGAGAAGCATACAAAGGGCTTAAGCCCTACGAGGTCCACTACCAAGGTCCTCACCGCCCAAACGGCCAAAGCCCAGGTCCTCACTGCTTGCGGCAGTGCTACCGCCAGGACCGGCACCGCCACCGCTACCGCTACCGCCATCGCCACCTAAGCATAATAATAACGAATAAAAAACACATTAATAAATAAGCATAAAAAGGCATATTAACAAACCATAGAAAAAAAAGGCATGAAACGTACATCTGCTAGAACCCATACGAATCATCACTGTTGTAACCGATTCCTCGATCGATCTCATCATCAGTATCACGCATATCATCTTCGTTGTCTGACGGAGGTGGAGGCTCTTCCTCGTCGTCAGCGTCTTCGTTTAACTTTTCTAGCATAAGTATGTCATTTTCATTAACAATGGTCTCACCATCATTCCGTGCATCGTCATCGTTTGGATCCACTTCATCATCACCCAAGGCGTCAGCGTCATCGTTTCTGACCACATCATCATCAGGTTGCTCTTGATAGAACACTCCCTCGTATGTCATGGGGTTAATGTTGTAGTAATCGTCATCGTTCGGGTCCGGTAGCTTACCATGTGGCGACACCTTGAACACAACTTCCCAACCCTTTAGGTACTCTTTCTGGCATGGGTAAGGCAGGTAATAAACTTGTGTGGCTTGGGTAGCCGCAATAAAGAGATCGGCTCCGGCATACACGGTTGATGGTTTAACTTCGACCAAACCAACGAAAGGCGTATGTCTCAACCCCTGTACTGGGTCGAACCATCGACATTTGAACACAGGGAGACTTAGGGTTTCGCACCCACGGCTGAATGTAAGCTCGTATATTTTTTCTACCCTTCTGTAGTAGTCAACTGAATTTTGACATTGCGTGTACACTCCGGTATTTATAGTCTTGGGATCAGGCCGGCTGTTCTGGTGCTCCTCTGTATGGAAGCGATACCCATTAACATCATACTTTTCACATGTCTTGACCCGAGGGTCAAAACCCATGGAAACCCATCTCAATTTGTCATCCATGGATATGTTCGGATCTTGTCCCTACAAGTTTAATTGAAATTGCTGGGTGCATTAGTTCGGTAAACTAATAAATGTTGAACTGGGTATTTAATAGGGCAATGTGAAAGTTTACTTTCTCCATGAACCAAGCAACAAAATTTTTCCTTCCAGGGTTTCGATGCCGGAGAAGAGTAAGTTCCTCCGCCTCAGTAGGAGGAATCATTCCCGTCCACTCCTCACGAACGAATTGACTACAAGAAGAAAAGCGGTGTTAGACCGGGACTAAGTGAACATAGAACATGATGTTGTGCAAGACATAAAGGAATGGTGTAGTGGTATTACCTCATCCACACATCCTCAACTTCCTTGATGTTGTGCAAGACATAGAACATGAGGTCCTCCCATTCTTGTTGTGGCATGTTATAAGATTTCGAGCCCCCAGCCCTACCACCTTGCCCGCTGAATAGATGGAGCTTGGGTTTATACTTGGGCTCCTCTATATTGTATCGAGGCAACTTATTATGCAGAGTGGGAACGTGGTATGGATAGTACGATGTCCTGAGGTCTGACACCTCCTCTAGGATAACTGCCTCAGCTATGGAAGCTTCAATCTTAGCTTTGTTTCCACATTTGTGTTGGAGATGCTTGTTCTGTCTCTCAGGGCCGTACTGCCAACGATTCTGCACAGGCCCCCACAACAATACCTCGTTCGCGAGGTGCAAAATGAGATGTGTCATCGGAGTAAAGAAGCCTGGCGGAAAGATCTTCTCTAGCTTGCATATCAACTCCGGTGCCTTCTTATGCAATTGTCTAATCACCTCGGGACATACTTGTTTAGCACAGAGCGTGCGGAAGAAATGGCTTAGCTCCGCAAGCACTCGCCAGACATGCTCGGGGACATAACCTTGAACCATCACCGGCATTATCCGCTCAATCCATACATGATAGTCATGACTCTTGAGCCCGGTCACTTTGCCCCTTGAAAGATTGACTCCCTTACTTATATTCGATGCATAACCATCAGTGAACTTCACTATGTGTTTGAGCCTTTGCGGTTGCCTCCGGCTCCTCCGGTTCATTCTCTGAAGTTGTCGCATGTGCCATCTCTGCAGCAATGACATCATCTAGCATGTCTCTGACCCCGTCGTCCACATAACCACCGATGCGTTGTCGCATCACCTCCTCTCTACCACGGTCCCGCTCGGCAAAGTTTATCGGCGGCATATCAAAGTTTGGCATATATCCGTGCGTGCGAAGGTGCTCAGACATGTCCTTCTGATTTTTACGGAGACGTCTGCCACATTTCGCACAGGGGCATTGTTGGATAATTTTCATTGGACGACGGAATATCTCCTTAAAAAACACATCGGTTCTCGCGACCCACTCTGTTGTTACTCGATTCCGACGGATAAAACCACTGTACATCCACTGATTATCTGCCATCATCTGCTTTTTTGGGAGGCACACAACAAAATTAAGGATTCATTTAATTTAATCACATCAAAATTTTATTTTCTACCGTGTTGACGGCATTGAATCCACCTACATCTCTAATAGGTAAAGATGGGTCCTAATCCCACCCGAAGATGTGTAGATTGAGTACGTTCTCCATGCTCTACCCCGTTCCGAAACAAAATTTCGGCAGCACCTCCCCGCTGTTCTCCAGATACACGTCTCGGCAGATAGCCGAGAGAATGTGCTCCGGAGAACAACGGGGAGGCGCCGCCGAAATCCTGTCTCGGAATGGGGTAGAGCATGGAGAACGTACCAAATCTACACATCCTCGGGCTGTCCGTGGAAAACACTGGACAATCTGAAAGAGTTGCGGTGATAAATATGCAATTGAATGCATATTTATCGATGCAACCCTTTCGGACAGGAGACGCCTAGGTTACGCGACTTGACGTGAGAATGAAATGTAGTGACATGATTAAAAAAGCGTAGGAGATGAAGGTGGATTCGTAGCTCACCCTCGGCTGTAGAGGAAGTAGTCGAACAGCGACGGGATGATCGGGGACCAACAACTCCAACGTCGACGATCACTCCAACATCTAAAAATTGCAATATATTCATCATCATCATCACATATTCATCATCATCATCTATTCGTCATCATCATCGATTCATCTCATCGAAGCATAAAAAAAATTGCAAGATTCATCTCATCATCATCATCTATCTATCTAACTATCTATCTATCTATCATCTATCTATCTATCTAACTATGCACTACTATCATCTGCAAAATCATGAAAAAAAAACAGAAAAAAAATGCCGGGGGGGTGGCAGGTCTCACCAGCGGGGCGGGGCAGGGCCGGGGCGAGGCGGCGGCCGGCGGGGCAGGGCCGGGGCGAGGTGGCGGCCGGCGGGGCAGGGCAGGGCGGGGCGACGGCTGTGGCGGGGCGAGTCGGGGCCGGGAGGTGCGGGGCCGGCCGGGACGACGCGGAGCAGGGGGGCCGGCCAGGCCAAGGCGGTGGCCGACGGGGCCGACGCGGCTGCCGGGCGCGGCGGACCACGGCGGGGACGGGGCCGGTCGGGGCGGAGCAGGGCGGCGGGGCGGGGCGGCGCGGGCGGCGGACGAGGCGGCGGACGAGGCAGCGGGGACGGGGCCGGTCGGGGCGGGGCGGAGCACGGCGGCGGGGCGGGGCGGCGCGGGCGGCGGAGGAGACGGGTGCGGGGTGGGGTGGGAATGAGCGGAGGAGAGAGCGTCCGCGAGTGGATAAGGGGCACCTATGAGCCGTCGGCATAGGTATTTTCTTTTTTGTTCCTCACAATTTCTTTGGCACGTGCCACGTCATCGATCCGGGGCACCAATGCCGACGGCTTAGCCGTCGGCATAGGTATTTTCTTTTTTTTTCTTTTTTTCTCACAATTTCTTTGGCACGTGCCACGTCATCGATCCGGGGCACCTATTCCGACGGCTTAGTCGTCGGCATAGGTTTTTTCTTTTTTTTTCTTTTTTTCTCACAATTTCTTTGGCACGTGCGACGTCATCGATCCGGGGCACTTATGCCGACGGCTTAGCCATCGGCATAGGTATTTTATTTTTTTCCTCACAATTTCTTTAGCACGTGCCACGTCATCGATCCGGGGCATAGGTATGCCGACGGCTTTGCCGTCGGCATAGATATGTATTTTTTTTTTAATTTTTTTTTCTAAATTTCCATCTCTCAGAAAACTTTTAGTCCCACCTCGCCCAAAGACAAGCAACATGACCATTTTAAATAGTCGGATAATCCAGATGCAGTAAGCTTCGGTCTTCATTACACTCCTGTTAAGCAGATGAACCATTACTGTGAATCTTCACCCCTTCCGGGCACTGAAGATTCACAGTGACGATCCATCTTCTTAATGATGGATGCCGGTGCTTTTTATTAATTCAATTATTACTATTTTTGAGTTTGCCGTCTGTGTGAGAACAATGATCTAACCGTTTAAAGCCTCGGAAAATCGTACGATGCCGGAATTCCTCGAGAGCTGGCGCGGTGTCATCACATGGGCGCTGTAGGGTGTGGTAAAAGTTTGGGCGCGTTTCGAATAGGCCTCCCCTGAGGCCGCTTGTAAACCGCACCGTCTCCGAGCTAGTCTCTGCGTATCGAGAGGGAACGTGTCTGGTTTGTGCGGGAAGTGCGGGTCCTGTTGCTCCGTTGGCCTCGAAACTTCTCGTGCTCACAAAGGAGGCCATCGCATGACACGTGACAGGCCTTCGCATTTTTCGGACCCGCGTGCAATATTCGAGAAATTTATTGCTCTGCTAGGGTTTCATCGCCGGAAATTGCAGATCTGGCGGCATAGCTACCCCCCGTGCCGGGTGCTTGCACCTGCCACCACACTTCCAAACGTGTAAGAGGGCCCAGCGCAAGACCTGGCGGCATAGCTACCCCCCAAGTACCCCGTCCCGTCTAACCCTGGCACTGTTGACCGGGCGGATCTAGGCCTTTGACTTTCGCCGGACGGGGTTTGACCGATGGACATTTTCACCTGGCTATGATAGGCCAGCCCATAGGTACACTTCGGATCAATGTCCGGGCACAACCCACCGCAAGATTCCCTCCGTGTCTGCCCGACGTGGCCGTTTCCCCCCTCCGTGCGACGGCGGCAGCGACGTCCGTGAGGGGGGTCACACTACGGAGCCGCGTGCCGGGTGCTTGCACCTGCCACCACACTTCCAGACGTGTAAGAGGGCCCAGCGCAAGACCTGGAGGCATAGCTACCCCCCAAGTACCCCGTCCCGTCTAACCCTGGCACTGTTGACCGGGCGGATCTAGGCCTTTGACTTTCGCCGGACAGGGTTTGACTGATGGACATTTTCACCTAGCTGTGATAGGCCAGCCCATAGGTACACTTCGGATCAAGGTCCGGGCACAACCCACCGCAAGATTCCCTCCGTGTTTGCCCGACGTGGCCGTTTCCCCCCTCCGTGCGACGGCGGCAGCGACGTCCGTGAGGGGGGTCACACTACGGAGCCGCGTGCCGGGTGCTTGCACCTGGCACCACACTTCCGACGTGTAAGAGGGCCCAGCGCAAGACCTGGCGGCATAGCTACCCCCCCCCCCAAGTACCCCGTCCCGTCTAACCCTGGCACTGTTGACCGGGCGGATCTAGGCCTTTGACTTTCGCCGGACGGGGTTTGACCGATGGACATTTTCACCTGGCTGCGATAGGACAGCCCGTAGGTACACTTCGGATCAAGGTCCGGGCACAACCCACCACAAGATTCCCTCCGTGTCTGCCCGACGTGGCCGTTTCCCCCCTCCGTGCGACGGCGGCAGCGACGTCCATGAGTGGGGTCACACTACGGAGCCGTGTGCTTGCACCTGGCACCACACTTCCAGACGTGTAAGAGGGCTCAGCGCAAGACCTGGCGGCATAGCTACCCCCCAAGTACCCCGTCCCGTCTAACCCTGGCACTGTTGACCGGGCGGATCTAGGCCTTTGACTTTCGCCGGACGGGGTTTGACCGATGGACATTTTCACCTGGCTGTGATAGGCCAGCCCGTAGGTACACTTCAGATCAAGGTCCGGGCACAACCCACCGCAAGATTCCCTCCGTGTCTGCCCGACGTGGCCGTTTCCCCCCTCCGTGCGACGGCGGCAGCGACGTCCGTGAGGGGGTCACACTACGGAGCCGCGTGCCGGGTGCTTGCACCTGGCACCACACTTCCAGACGTGTAAGAGGGCCCAGCGCAGGACCTGGCGGCATAGCTACCCCGCAAGTACCCCGTCCCGTCTAACCCTGGCACTGTTGACCGGGCGGCAAACTGGGCCCAACAGACACGCGTGGTGTATCTATGTATGTTTATGTTTATATAAGACACATTTAAATTAATCAAATTTCAATTTAGGAAAAAATAAAAAAAAAGGCATAGCTATGCCACGGATCGATGACGTGGCTAATGTATGCTGACAGCTTTGCCGTCGGCATAGCTATGCCGACGGTCGCCGTTAGGGCTGTCGGCATACATTTGACGGCTTCAAACGGCAGTTAACCACCGGGTGGCCGGGCCCACATATATGCCGACGGCCACCGTACGCATATCACGACATATGCCGACGGCTTGGTGACGCCGACAGCCCCCGTCGGCATAGATGGTGGTATGCCGACGGCCGAACTACGCCGACGGTTTGCCTTAGGCCGTCGGCATACCTCGATATATGCCGACGGCCCCTGTCAGCATAGTCGGGGCCGTCGGGAACGTGACTTATTCTGGTAGTGACTCTTCGCCGCGGTCGGTTCCGTCTCCCTCGCATCCGCCTCCGTCGCCGACGCTGGTAGCTTATCTCTCAATTCTTCGTTAGTACGCCTGTACGCGAACTCTAAGATAACGATGTTTCCGGCCACGTGCTACTGCAGGATTCGCATCGGCGGCTCCTCCGCCTAGCGCCGTCCTTCCCCGCAAGGTTCTCCTCCCGGCAGGTAGCGAGTTCATGCAAAGAAAAGGCATCCGCGTCTTCTTCTTGCGAGTTTCTGTCGACCGAAAACAACCGGACCAACTTAATTATGCCTCGCTCAACCTTGCTTAATTATGCAGGCGTGGGCGCCGACGTGCCGCACCGCGTGAGCCTCGGCTGCGCCGGTGCAGAGGACATCGCCATCGAGCAGGGCCCAGGGACGACGCTGCCCAGCGGGATCCCGTCCTACACGGTGGACATAATCAACCGGTGCTCCGGCGCAGGCCGCGCCGGCTGCGCCATCTCTGGCATCCGCGTGCGCTGCGGGTGGTTCAGCTCAGTCACCCTCGTCGACCCCAGCAAGTTCCGGCGGGTGGCGCCCGACGACTGCCTGGTCAACGACGGCAAGCCGCTCTTGGCTGACGACACCATCTCGTTCGAGTATGCCAACTCGTTCGCCTACAAGCTCTCCGTCGCCAAGGCCACCTGCGTCCACCCGGCCGCCGCCACCTTCGACTAGTCGTATCGTATGCACGGCCTAGCTAGCTAGCACTTTCTTTCTACACTTATTGTAGTATGCACAAGTTAGTAGTATGGATGGCCAATATCGTCGGACAAAAATATAAGGTGTTTGCATGATCTTTTAGCTATTATAAACACGATCGACATATATCAAAGCTTTTGATGTGCATTAGATTAGATTGTCTCTGATGTATATTGTGCTTGTAATTAAGGTTCGGATCGACGAGAGAAGGGCAACTTTGAGAGGCCGCTTGTCTTCGACAAGCTAATTGTCGAATACATCCCACCACAAGATCGCCCAGATATTGTAGTTCGTGTTTTCAGGGCGAAGCTAGAAGAAATGAAAAAGCAACTATTTCAGAAGGCCATTCTCGGAAAGGTTAAGGCATATACATATGTTGTGGAGTTCCAAAAGAGGGGATTGCCCCATGCTCACTTTTTGCTGATCATGACCACAAAATATAAGTACACATGTCCAGAACAGTATGACAGAATCATCTCCGCTGAGCTCCCTAACAAGCACAAGTACCCAGAGTTATACAAAATGGTAATCAAACATATGATGCATGGTCCTTGTGGTGCATTGAATAAATTATGTCCATGCACAAAGAATCGTCCATCATGCAAGAACAATTATCCAAGGCCATTTACCGAAACTACGATTCAAGGCAAGGACTCCTACCCAATATATAGGAGGCGCAATGACGGTCGGAGTGAAACGGTCCGAAATTGCAAACTGGATAACAGGTGGGTGGTTCCTTACAACCCCTATCTGTTAAGGATGTTCAACTGCCACATAAATGTTGAGATATGCTCAAGCATTAAAGCTGTTAAGTACCTGTTCAAGTACATCTACAAGGGTCATGACCGAGCATCTGTATCTATAACTGACAAAGTAGATGAAGCCGAAATTGACGAGATTAAACAATACCGAGACGCACGTTGGGTGACACCACCAGAAGCATTGTGGAGAATATATGGCTTCGAACTAAGCAAAATGCACCCACCAGTCTTGCAACTACAGCTACATCTCCCAAATATGCACATGGTTTCATATCATGGCAAAGAAAAAATAAAGAGTGTTATCGACCGTGAAGGCACAGAAATATCAATGTTGACAGCGTACTTTGAAGCAAACAGATTACATGAGAAAGCACGAGGCATATTATATAGAGACTTTCCGGAATATTATACTTGGCAAACACGCGGCAAGTTTTGGCAAGAGAGAAAACGAGCCGCTCTGTTCCAGGTTGGCAGAATCGTCTCAGCACACCCAGCTGAAGGAGAACGATACTATCTTCGAGTTCTCCTAAACCACGTGACAGGCGCCACCAGCTACGAAGACCTAAGAACAGTCGAAGGACAACTAATGCCAACCTTCCGTGAAGCTGCAGAAAAACGGGGGCTTATTGAGGCAGACAACACATTGGATGACTGCATGACAGAGGCGGAGTTGTTTCGAATGCCATCATCACTACGAAGGCTGTTCGCGACAATCCTGGTGTTTTGCGAGCCTAGCGACGTCCGTAGCCTTTGGAACAAACACCTCGAGTCAATGTCAGAAGACTACAGCAGAAACTGCAAATGCAAGCAAACAGTCGAACAGATGGTGCTTAGAAATATCCGAGACATGTTGCACTCAATGGGAAAAGACATAAAATCGTTTCCTCTTCCAGAGATTGAGAAACAACATGAGACGACAAACGACGTACCTAGGGAGATCATCGAGGAGACCTCGATCGAGGTGGACCCGGAAGACGCATCTTTACATAGAAACCTAAACAACGAGCAGAGGAAGGCCTATGATGAAATCTTACACACAATTGACCGCCAAAGAGGAGGCATGTTCTTTGTCGATGGACCGGGAGGCACAGGGAAAACTTTTCTTTACAGAGCGCTCTTGGCGACAATACGCGGACAAGGCAAGATTGTTGTGGCGACGGCCACTTCCGGAGTTGCTGCTTCCATAATGCCCGGAGGAAGGACAGCACACTCGAGATTTAAGATTCCACTAAAAATAGACGATGGAGCTATTTGTGGATTCACAAAGCAAAGTGGTACAGCCAAACTACTACAAGCAGCATCACTAATAATATGGGACGAAGCATCTATGACTAAGAGGCAAACAGTGGAGGCGCTAGACAAAAGCATGCGGGACATAATGGACAAACCAGATCTTCCATTCGGTGGAAAAACAATCGTATTTGGAGGAGACTTTAGGCAAGTGCTACCTGTTGTCCGAAAGGGAACAAGAGCCCAGATAGTAGACGCATCACTACGCAGGTCCGAGCTCTGGAATTCCATGCGTCAATTGAAGCTTGTGCACAACATGAGGGCTCAAAACGACAAATGGTTCGCAGAATACCTACTACGCATTGGAAACGGAACCGAGGAGACAAATGATGATGGTGAAATACTTCTACCTACAAGTATATGCGTGCCAAATAAGACAGATGTTAATGGTCTGGATAGACTCATCGATAGTATCTACAAAACAGACGATGCTTCCCTAAAAGATCCAAAATACATCACATCAAGAGCAATTTTATCCACAAGGAATGACTCCGTAGACAGGATCAACCTAAAAATGATTGATCGGTTCAAAGGAGAGGAGATGGTGTACCACAGCTTCGATTCTGTAGAAGACGACCCACATAACTACTATCCACCGGAATTCCTAAACACCCTCACCCCAAACGGACTGCCTCCACATATGCTAAAGCTCAAAATAAATTGTCCAATCATACTACTGAGGAACATCGACCCTGCTAATGGACTCTGCAATGGCACAAGATTGGTCGTACGTGGATTCCAGAAAAATGCAATTGATGCAGAGATTGTTGTAGGGCAGCACTCTGGAATGCGAGTTTTCTTGCCTCGTATACCATTATGCCCATCTGACGACGACATGTTCCCGTTCAATTTCAAGAGGAAACAATTTCCAGTGAGGTTAAGTTTTGCAATGACAATAAACAAATCACAAGGTCAAACAATACCAAATGTCGGCGTCTACCTGCCTGAACCGGTTTTCTCACATGGGCAACTATATGTCGCTCTTTCTAGAGCGACCGCAACATCAAACATAAAGGTACTAACGGGAACACATGATGAGAACAAGGAGGAGAATAAGAAGATTACTACAGGAGACACAAACACAAAAGGGAACAAAAAAAAGAAGAAGAAGACGGGGAAGACAATCGGTACAAATGGGGCGTACACAAAAAATATTGTCTACACAGAAGTCCTCACCAAATAGGTAATCCAACCTTTGAATTTTTTTTACAAAATTTGTAGGTTCATTTACTATCAACTTACACGTTTAAGTTTCACATTGCATTGCTAATTTTCTAACCTTAAATTCATTGCTTCACTTCTACAGAACGATTGAATCTACAGAACAATCCAACTATCAACTTCGGAGTTAGAATTCAGAACTACTTCATCATCTTGAAGGAGCATGCCTTCATGTTTTCAATCACTAACTCATTCATGGTTAATTCTTTATGATGTGTCCAATTACTACATGGATTAAATTTTGATCACATGATGATATCCATTATGTTTGTACAAACTATATGTGCAAATTAAGCACATCTGAGCATGTGTACTTCCATTTGCAATTTGCAAGTCCTTTTTCCTATGATACTGTGCCTCTGGATTGTTGTATCAATCAGACTGATATAAACCTACTATGTGAAGACGAAGCTGATAATTTTGGTTTGCTACTAACACTGGTTTGAAATTTGCTGATTCACTTCTACCTGTCAGACCATTAACTAATGTGTGCTCAAAGTTCTAGATTCTTAGATATGTCGTCTACATCAATATTCAAGATCAAGTGTCACTATCTCTGAACCTTAGCAATGCACAAATAGTAAACTACCAATTATCCTGAGCAAAAACAGACAATAAATAACAAAGTTGTGTTGGAGATGGCCGTCAGTTAAGTGGCAACCTCAGTTCCACACACTAACTAAAATGAGTCATATATTAATATTCACTTACTTTGCATTTTAGGATCGATATCATTTTGCAACAGATGACTTATCTGCCGTTTAAACTTGTGTGTCAAAGGGCAGCAACACAAATTGATTTACTGTGTTGTCCTTTGGGGCTGTTCTGATCCTTCAGGTTTAATACAAAATGTGATCTACTACAAAGTCAATTAACTTCATCATACAGTTAAAACTGCCGAACACCTTAGGAACTAACACTAAATCTACTCAAATTAAGCATTGACACTAGAGATAAGAAATATACCCCAAAACTGCCAGCACGGTCAGCCGGGCTGGGTGAAGGCGCATCCAGTACCCAGCCGAAATCGCTCCCCGCAGCTCGAGCACCGGCAATGTGGCCAGTGTGAAGACGAAGGCGTCGTCGGGCCAGCCGAGGCTCCGCAGCGACGTCGCCACCCGCAGCCCGAACCCGGACGCCTTGATGGAGTCCTCGGCCACCGCGAGTGCCGCGCCGTGCCAGCCGAGCAGGGCGGCGGAGCCCAGGAGCGAGCCCAGCGCCAGCCGCCCCGCAAGCACGCCCCGCAACGGATCTGGATCAAAATGAAACGTATATGTCTCTGAGTAAAATTAACTGCTCAAAACTGAATTCTACTCATATGCCACAAAAGAGCTGAGCGAAAACGAGGACTAACCAGTCAAAAATTGAAGCCGAGGCCACTGGGCGCGCCTAATCCTAGCACCAGCTGACATTGTACAGCTTCCGGGAGGGGACGAGGGCGTGGAGGAGGGTGCGCACTAGCGGGAGGCTCGCCGGGGCGGCAGCAAGGTGGCAGCAATGTCTGTGAAGCGGCGGGCGGCGAGCTGAGGCAGAGGAGATTGTACAGGAAGCTCCCAGGTGAGCAGCTGTTCCCCATCGAGGAGGCGGAGAGAGCAATGGAAGAGGATAACGTTTTGTTTTTCTTATTTTTTACCCAGAAGAGGCTGGCGTTGGTGATGTGCTGGCTCTTTAGTGGGCTTAAATAAAGATGGCCGGGGGTGGCTCTTAAATGAGTTTCTTTTTTTTTATCTTTTGTTTTCCTATTTTATGGTTACTCAAACAAAAACAATTTTATTTTCAGCAAATACATTTTTTTTGGCCAGGATTTAATTCAGGTTCAATCTCACGAAGTTTTTACAAACATTGATGAAAACTTAGTTCCAATTATTACATATTAATATTCCGATCATCTCAAGTCGATATTAAATCTTATTATTCTCATTTTTTTGAGAAATATTCTCATCATCTTTTTAGGTATTTCTCATATTTTTCTGAGATTGTGTGTGTTGTGTATAACAAGTCCTTATGTTTGGTCCAAGCACAAATAGTACAAAAAAATGAAATTGTTAGTCATAAAAAATCAATTAATTATTAAAAAATGTTATAAGGATAAATTTTAACTAATTTTATCGCCCGTTGCAACGCACGGGCATTTGTACTAGTCCCTTACTAACATATATAAGACTAAGTTAGACCTCCAATCCAAAGGCAATTGAACCTAATTGAAAACATCAATGTGCCACATTATTTGTCCTGTGCATGACGACCTTCACAGGCATAGTCATGTGCAGGGTTATGTACCACTTTCTAATATGCACCCGCTTTTCACCGATGACAGCAACATTTATTTTTAGACTTTATATCAATTTTACACGTGTTAGGACGCTTTTTATGATACCCCTGTTATTTTGAAGCAATGTTTTTCCTGTGGGGACATCGGGCTTTTAAGAATTTCAAGTGTTGTTAACAAATTAATTACTTTTTGGGGATATCAGCTCAAGCTATATGGTACGAGCGCTCTCATACTGCTAACGATGGAGGCCCTTGCCATACAAGATGGTGCCTGACTCGCATTTGATCTGGGCATATAAGAATCGTGTTGCAGGGCGACGCCCTAAGTAAAGTTCATGTGCCGAGATATGCTAATGTGCCACGGGTTAGTACTTAGTAGTAACTCGGAGGAGATGCCTCTGGCTATTGATGAAGGGTAATTTTGACTATATCTAAACATGGCAGCTTAGTAACAAATATGGAAATAGTTGTGTACCATATTTGGTATTTTTTTCTAATTGAGACTTCCATACAGGGTGTGGCTAGGTCTCAGTCGATCGGGACTTAACCAAGTCTCAATCAAATCAAATGACATAACATATAAGAAAGAATGTAGAAAAAATAAAATAATATTTTGCGCGAATCTTCATGCAAGATCTCACGATATAGCATAACCAAGTCTTAATCGACTGAGATTTAGCAATATTGTTCCATATATAATATGCATGTCTAAAGTACAATATGCGTATGACATACAAGTTCCTCATCTTATATTGAAATATATTTTACTTTCGTTTGTACATTTCACAATTTGTACAAGAATTCAGTTCACGCGACTTAACATCCAAAGGATAAAAAAAATTAAAAGGCAGTTCAATTGTTCAAACATAAACTATATTTCTTGTACTTTAATATGTATGTGATATATATATGTTATAGCCTTATAGGAAAATGAACACACACAACTGTGTGCCGTCTTTCACGTCGGCTCGGCTCAGATATATGTCTTACATTTGACACAGTATATTTTTTCGAAATTGCTTGATCAAATAATAATCAACTGAATTATGTACTCAGAGCACACATGTATATCTCAGTATTTTTAACTAATGGTACAGCATTATCTAGGCACGTTGTACTACTTCCAACTAAAAAAAAAGTGTCCATGTGTCAAGCTTGGAAATAAAACTGCACGCTACCGACTAATAACTGACCAAAATTGTAAGGCAGACGCAATTTTAGCTATCATTGTTAAACCTTTCCTTTCTTGCTTCTGTACTTTTGTTTCCTTATTTGTAGAAGTGTAAAATTGATACTAGCCCTACATAGTCATTTGTGGCATCTTTGGGCAATATGGTATGCAAGAAGGAAGCTTATTCATGGGGTTTATCAAAGCCCGTATGAAACACATAGATTTGTTTCAAGCTTCATTTCGGAGCTGGATCACAACTTTCGGGAACATCAGAGCCAACTGATATGATTCGGGCTACATGCAATAATGGGCAACGTCGCTGGATCCCGCATGCTGCAGAACAAATAAAAATTAATGTTGACGCGGGATTATCAATGGAGCACAACGTGGGCACCGCAGCAGAAAATTGTCGAGACCGAGATGGTTTTTATCTTGGGTCTTCAGTGCTAGTGATTCATGGCATCGCTGATCCTGCTACTCTAGAAGCTTTAGCCTGCCGAGAGGCTTTGTCGTTGGCGCAAGACTTGGGCATGCAGCATCTTCAAATCGCATCAGATTGAAAACAGTCGTTAATCATATTCGCCAAGGAGTTGGAGGAAACTATGGGAGTGTTATCAAAGAGATCTTGCAACCTGTTAGAATGTTTAATTATTGTAATTTTTCGTTTGAACAGCTTCTAATTTTAAAGCTCATAGGCTAGCTAGCTAGGTCAGGTGTCTCTCTCCCCCAGGGGCGGCATCTTTGGTTGGGCACGTCAAGTGACCCAATAGCTTTTCCTGTAAACATCTTTACCAATTAATAAGGACCCTAATAAGTGTCACACGTGTGGCACGAATACATGGCAACTCGTAACGTTTTTTATGGCAAGTTTAGTGACGCAAGAATGGAAACTTTAGTTGTCAAACATGGCAACTTTCTATTTGGATGGCAAGTTTCAGTTTATTTTTTATTTCTTTTTTCTTTTTGAATGGCCTCTTTAGATGTAAAATCTGGAATCATAGATTCCCAAGAACTAGAGGATCTACTAATAAAAGAATTCTTTGCTAACTCATCCGCCACTTGATTTGCCTCACGGTAGCAATGCTTGAAAGAAATGCTTCCGAACTCCAACGCTAGTTATTTGCAATCGGCCACTATTGCCACATGAGGACCCAAATATTCCATGGAGTTCAAGGTGTCCACAGCAAATAAGCAATCTGATTCAACCGCGACTGAATTGCACCTGACGCTGGCCGCTAGAAAAAGACTGTTCCTGATAGCAGTAAGTTCAGCAGCATCAACGTCTTGTATATGTGGGATAAACCAATTTGCAGCAGTAATAAAATCTCATTTGTCATCACGAGCTATGGCTCCAGAAGCACCTGACAAAGTATCTCCATGAAACGATGCGTCCACATTTATTTTCACCACACCGTGACTTGGCTTCTTCCACAGGCAATCATCCTTCCTGCTTGGCATTTTAGGTGATACCGACCTGATATAATTAGTCGCTAGGACCCTGATTGACAAAGCTGTCCTTTCTGGTGTTTGAACCTCAATACCCTTGACACGTTGACGACGTTGCCACTAGATGTACCATGCAGCAACGACTACCAACTCGGCATTTGGGATTTCAGCTGAACCATACGGTAATTTCATCATTATTTCCATGGTAATTGATCCGGATCTATCATCAACTACCGCCCTCTGGACTGCTTCCATTAGGCCAAGCTGCATCCAAATTTATTTCGCTCGATGACAATGAGACAAACAATGTTGTATATCCTCTACCCCGACTAGGTACACCGGGCATTGAGGTGAACAGGGGATATGACGTCCAGCAAGCATACAAAAACAGGGAAGAACACCATGTAATACCTTCCATACGAAGTGCTTCACTTTCCCTGGAATTCGTAGCCGCCATACATCCTTCCAAACATGATTGATATGAACACTGCCTTGCCCATCTACTCTTGTCCATCTAGAGATGAATTGATGCTCAAACTCTCTGTGGTATGTCGATCTCACAGAGAAAGTACCTGACCGAGTATAGTTCCAACCGATGAAATCCTCGCTCATCTGAACATTTAGTGGTATTCTAAGAATTTCTTTCAACATCCACAGGAGAGAACACATCACGTATAAGATTCTCATCCCATTGTCCCGTATGCGGATCAATTAACTCTTCATCTTTTGACTCGTCGTGATGGACTTGAAGGAATCCATGGATCTTGCCAAATGTTCACATTGGAACCCGTTCCAATACGCCAAATACACCCCCTCTGAAAGGTGTGTATGCCTGCAACAATACTTTGCCACGTATAGGACGAGCCCTTCTTAGGACCTGCTTTTAGAACATCACCATGAGGATAATATTTTGCACTCAGAACTTGCGCGCACAAAGAATTAGGGTTCTGAATTAATTGCCAACATTGCTTTGCTAACATAGCAAGATTAAAGCTGTGTAGGTCCCTAAAGCCCAATCCCCCTTTTTTCTTTGGAATGCACAACTTCCGCCATGCAAACCAATGCATTTTCCTTTTCTCCTCATTGTCTCCCCACCAAAAACCAAAAAGTTCATCTGTGATAGCCTTGCAAACTCCCTTTGGCAATTTTAAAACAGACATAGCATATGAGTGAATTGCTTGTGCTACTGATTTCACTAGGATCTCTTTACCTTGCATGGATAGGGTTTTTTCTTTCCACCCTTTCAGCCTGACAAACTCTATCAATCAAATGCTGGAAACTATCACTTCTGTCCACACCCACCATTGTGGGGAGGCCCAGATAAGTATCTGATAGAGCCTCAGTCACAATATCCAGTTCCCTGCAAATATGTTCCCTCACACCGACATTAGTATTGGGGCTGAAATATATGCTAGATTTTGCAGCACTTACTAACTGCCCAAAACTACCACAGTAAACATCCAGCACCTTCTTAAGAGTGCTTGCATTATGGGCGTCTGCTTTCATCAGCACCAATGAGTCATTAGCAAATAATAAGTGTGACATAGAAGGTGCACTCCTACACACCTTAATCCCCTCCAGCCCTCTAGTTTCCTCCTCATTGGCTAACATGCTAGATAGGCCTTCCGAACATAACAAAAATAAATAGAGGGACATGGGGTCTCCCTGTCTCAGTCCCCTGGTGGGTATAAATTCATCTCTCTCTGTATTATTAAAGCGCACTTTGTAGCTGACAGAAGACACACACTCCATAATCAACTGTACCCACTGCACATGAAATCCCATCTTAAGCATCATTTTCTCAAGGAAACCCCACTCAACACGATCATAGGCCTTATTCATATCAAGTTTAACAGCACAATATCCAGTAGACCCATGGGTCCTTTTCTTTATTGCATGAAAGCTCTCATACGCCACCAGCACATTATTTGTGATCAACCTGCTAGGCACAAACGCGCTTTGTGTTGGGGAAATGACTTCTGGGAGTATTCTTTTCAATCTGTTAGCAAGCATCTTTGATATAATCTTGTAAACAACATTACAAAGACTAATGGGCCTGTATTGAGTGATTACTAACTTTGTGACTGTAAGGAGTGTTTTTTTACGTCCTCGAGAGATAACTTTTTCATGAGAAGTTATATTTAGTTATTATCTGTTCGCTATGTTTGTGCACACATTTATTATCTCCTCGTGCATTTTGTCAGAGAGATTTTTCCGAATAGTATCTATTTTATTTGTTCTTATCAATTATGTGGATGCTAGCACACTTTTATTTTTATCCTCACAATTGTTCTAACAATTTCTTTCTGTTCGGACCTCGCTTTCTTAGTTTTGCAATTTTTATATAATCAGCACGCAATTTTTGAAGCATTAGCATTTTTTTTTCTTTTGCAAGGAGATTTTTTGCAGAATACTTCTATTTCTCTTTGATAGCGTTAACATATGCAGAGGTTTTATAGGTTTCCTTGGATCACTGTAAATGACTTGGACCGGCAAACAATGTGCGGGCTTCACTTCTGTCCTCTGGGGCGTCCCCATTGATGAGGTATGCGAGCAGTGACTGAGTCCAGATTGGGGTAAACGTGAGCTTTTTCCGCGGGTTCTTCTTTTCCGGCTTCATCTTCTCCGTCCACGGGCTACGGGTCGTCAGAGACCGGATTGTGCTCTGTCACCTCCTGTATCGGTACGGATGGCTTATGGAGGATTTCTAGGAATGTGTCGGCTGGTACCGGTTCGCGGGTTGCTCCCAGACGGGCCAAGTTGTCGATGGCTACGTTGTCGGTGTGCTTGACATGATGCAGCTCGATGCCATCAATGTTCCCTTCCAGCTCGCGGACTGCCATGCAGTATGCGGCCATCTTTGGATCTTTGTTGTCAAATGTCTAAATCACCTATTGTACGACGAGGTCGGAGTCGCTACGACATATGAGACGCCGGATCCCCATAGAGGCCGCGATGCGGAGCCCATGGAGGTGGGCTTCGTACTCTGTGACGTAGTTGGAGTCGGGAAGTGTATCTGTAAGATGTAGCTCATCTTGTCATCGTGTGGGGAGACGAGGACGACTCCGGATCCCAACCCATACACAGTCATGGAGCCGTCAAAATATATGAGCAGTACTCAAGGTCATCGTTCTGCGGTATCTGTTGTGCCTTGGTCCATTCAACGATGAAGTCGGCGTTTTCCTGTGACTTGATGGCTGAGTGGGGCTTGTACATGATTTCGAAGGGGAGGAACTCGATCACCCATTTGGCCACATGGCCCGTGGCGTTCTTGTTGTTGATGATATCTGACAGCGGGGCGTGGCTGACAACCGTGATGGGGTTTGCTAGGAAGTAATGACACAATTTTTGAGCAGCCATGAACACGCCATATGTTATCTTTTGACAGTGTGGGTAGCGGGTTTTGCACGAAGTAAGCACTTACGTAGTATACCGGGGGCTGGACCCGCTGTGCCCGTCCTTGTTCTTCTCTTTCCACCTCCATGACTACGTTGACCACCTATGCGGTCGCGAAGATATAGAGCAACAACGACTCTAATTGTGCTAGGGAAGCCATCAATGGGTTGGATTGTAGGAGGCGCTTGAGGTCGGTGAACACGGCCTTCGCTTCGCTGCTCCAGTAGAACTTATCGTTTTTGCGCAGGAGCCGGTAGAGCGGTAGGGCTTTTTCTCCAAGCCGGGATATGAATCGGTTGAGGGCTATGAAACACCCCACAAGCTTCTGGACCTCCCGAATTATTTCTGGGGTTTTTAAGTTGATGATGTCTTGTATCTTTTCTAGGTTTGCTTCGATGCCTTGCTAGCAGACGATGAAGCCAAGGAGTTGTCCGTAGGGTACCCCAAAGACACACTTTTCGGGGTTCAGTTCCATGCTGAAGCGGCGCAGGTTGTGGAAGGTTTGCTCGAGGTCGGAGACGAGATTGGAGCCGTGTCTTGACTTGATGACTACGTCATCGACGTATGCCTCGATGTTGACGCCTATCTATTCATGGAGACATTTCTGCATCGTTCGTTGGTATGTTGCCCCAACGTTCTTGAGCCAGAAGGGCATACTGATGTAGCAGAAAGGTCCGAAAGATGTGATGAAGGATGTCTTCTCCTGGTCAGAATCCTTCATGCGTATTCGATGGTAGCCCGAGTAGTCGTCAAGAAAACATAGGTGTTTGCGGCCCGCGGTGGAATCTATTACTTGGACGATGTGAGGCAGACGGAAAGGATCCTTTGGACATGCATTGTTGAGGTCGGTGTTGTCAGGACATGTTCTTTTTCCGCACCATGACGGGGTAGGCCAGCCACTCAGGGTGTGTGACTTTTCTGATGAACCTGGCAGCGAGGAGCCGGGCGATCTCCTCACCGATGGCCTGCCACTTCTCTGGGGCGAAGCGGCAGGGAGCTTGCTTCATAGTCAACATACATGAACGTATGCAGGCGTCTTCATAGTTGACGGGGACGACTTAAAATGCGATCACCAGTGTCAAATCTAGTATTTGAACCCTGGTGGGTTGGTTCCACCACAAGGAATCTAATCATCTAAGCTCCGTTCAGTTAGTACGCAGTTTTATCCTAAAAAAATTATACGTAGTTTGAGATTTACTTTGACCATCGCATAGACTAACAATATATGACGTGTGTGATATAAAAAGTATACGATGTGGTCATATTTGAAGGGAATTTCTAGTTGTACAATTTTTATAGCATACATCTCATATATATTGATGTTGTGGAGAGTCAAATGTAAAGCTGTATGGAAATGCTCCGGGTGGGCCCGTGTGGTTCTAATGTCAAAAACATCCAGAATTAATATTGCACAACTTTTTAATTTTTTTTCTTCGGGTAAGTCAGTTTCTGCCACAGAAAAAAACAATACCTGGCCACGGCGTCCCAGCGAGCCAGGACTTAAAACGAAGACGGCAATACATTCTTTCATAAAAGTTTTCAAAAACGAAAATTTACCCAATAAAAAGTGCCAAATATGGATGTTCTGCCAAAAAATGGAATAAGCCGGCTTATGTGTCCAAACAGCGCGTTGGTGACCTAACTCAAGTACTCCACACGACTACGACCGTGCTTTCTATATGCAAAACCCTGACTACCTAAACTGAATTCGGTAGTTACCAAAATTAAGCACATGGTCTATCTATATAATATCAACTATTCTAGCGTTGATCTCCATAATTTTCTCCGTTTTCGTCATACAACTCAGGCAGGGTCTGGGCAAGATGAGGGCGTCTATGTCGCCGGCGGCTGGTTCGACCCCATCGTGGGTTCTTGTGATACTGGTAGCCGCGCTCGGCTCCGTCTCCCTCGCATCCGCCTCCGTCGCCGACGCAGGTAGCGTGTCTCTCAATTCTTCGTTGTAGTACGCCTGTACGTGAACTCTAAGCTAACGATGTTTCCAGCTGCTACTGCAGGATTCCCGCCGCCGCTCGCATCGGCGGCTCCTCCGCCTAGCGCCGTCCTTCCCCGCAAGGTTCTCCGCCTTGAAGGTAATGCATGAGTCATGCAAAGAAAAAAGCATCCGTCTTCTTCCTCGCGAGTTTCTGTCGACCCAAAACAACCGGATAAACTTAATTATGCCTCGCTCGACGCTCAACCTTGTCTCTTTTCTGCATGCAGCCGTGGGCGCCGAGCACCGCGTCAGCCTCGGCTGCGCCGGCGCGGCCGACATCGCCATCGAGCAGGGCCCAGGGACGACGCTGCCGAGCGGGATCCCGTCCTACACGGTGGACATAATCAACCGGTGCTCCGGTGCAGGCCGCGCTGGCTGCGCCATCTCTGGCATCCGCGTGCGCTGCGGGTGGTTCAGCTCCGTGACCCTCGTCGACCCCAGCAAGTTCCGGCGGGTGGCACCCGACGACTGTCTCGTCAACGACGGCAAGCCGCTCTTGGCTGACGACACCATCTCGTTCGAGTACGCCAACTCCTTCGCCTACAAGCTCTCGGTCGCCAAGGCCACCTGCGTCCACCCGGCCGCCGCCACCTCCGACTAGCCCTATGCACGGCCTGGCTAGCTAGCACTTTCTTTCTACACTTAATTACGCAGAAGTTATAGTAGTACTATGGATGGAGAATATCATCGGACAAAAATATAAGGTGTTTGCATGATTTTAACTATTATTAAAAAACACGACATATATCAAAGTTTTTTATGTGCATTAGATTATTTCTGATGTGTATTGTGCTTGTAATTAAGGCTCGGATCGACGAGCGAAGGGGAGCTTTGAGAGGTCGCTTATCTTCTACTCAAGCTAATTGTCGAATACTTCTCATGTTCCCCTACTAACATAAGACTAAATCGAACTTCAATCCTCATGGCAATTGAACCTAATTGAAAACATCAATGTGCCACATTATTTGTCATGTGCATGACGACCTTCACAGGCATAATTTCATGTGCAGGGTTATGTACCACTTTCTAATCTGCACCCGCTGTTCACCGATGACAGCAACATTTATTTTTAAACTTTATATCAATTTTACAGTGTTAGCACACTTTTTATGATACCCCTGTTATTTTGAAGCTCTGTGGGGACATCAGGTTTTTAATTTTGTGAATTTCAAGTGTTGTTAAAAAATAAATTAATTTTTGGAGACTATGGTACGAGCCTCTCATACTGCTAACCGTGGAGGCCCTTGTCAAAAAAGATGGTGCCTGACTCGCATTTGCCAGATTCTCTACCTTGGCATGGCAAAGGCAGCCTCTACCTTACCCCTCACGGATGCCCTCCCTTTCTGATCCCACGGTTGCTGAGCGAGCTGCCTCTCTCTGTGCACAGCTTGCCAAACCACGTGATTCCTTGGCCCAACTAAGGCCCAGTTCGGGAGGAAACAAGCCCAGCTCACCAGAGAGAGGAGAAATGCAGCGATTCAGGTTCAGAAATGAACTCTAGTTCAGTATAGGAACAAAAAAAATACAAAGAAGATTCAGTTAAGTACAGGCACACGTATAGGCAGAATTTAGTTTTGGCACTGTAGTACAGTACAATCATAATTAAACAAACATTTCACTTGAGTATTTTGGACAGTCTATATATCCAAAATAATACCTACCAAAAGCCATCAATCAGCACAGATTTTCTTTAACAAGTGCTCAACACATTCACCCAAAAAGAACAAAACATTTCACTTGAGTTTCTGCAGCACTGCAATTCTCTTGTTTCTAGAGCCCTAAAGAAGATCTTGAAAGGACATATCATCAATTTCACTAAAACCCTGCAAAGAGAAAGACATGCTTAAAACATGGCAATATTGAAACTAGTTCAGAGAAGATGAAACAAAGAAATATGGAAATACCATCAGCAAATTTGTGTAGCTGGTGAAGGCATTGCCGTCCTTATGAGAAACACCACCACCATTCTCATGTTGCTGCACAAAGCAATCACCGTAGTTATTTAGCGTACAGTAATGAACAAGAACTCACAATTACAAGGATTTTCAGCAACATACGCTAGATTTATGAGGGACATCCATTGGTACTTGAGTTTCTACACCACCACCATTCTTTTGTTTCTGCATAAAAAATCAACTGGCGGTATTTTGCATGTAGTAATAATGAATAAGAACTCTATATTGCAATGGTTTTCAGTAACATACGCTAGATTTAGCTTGTTTTTTCCTTTTGAACTTGCGCATCTTATCGAGCCAACTGCCGCGCCTCTTTGAAGTTTTTGCTTTAACCTCCTTTTTCTTTAAGCATGCAGCCCTAAGCAAACCTTCATCTTGTGGAACAACATGTTGGACATGATATGAATCACTCAAAATACTTGTAGATGCACTAAGTTTATCTTGAAGTTGCTTCTAGAGGCAATCGAGTGTGTTGTCCACCAATATGCAACATTCTGGAGAGCTTGTGGCTTGATATGCCAAATTTAGGAATTTATGAGACCAAGACTTATAGCGGAGCATAGCATCCAAATTTGGATTTTCAATGATTCTCTTCCCTTTGTTGTCTTGTACAGTTCCATAC
Organism: Elymus sibiricus; assembly: GCA_039707655.1. Taxonomy (NCBI): domain Eukaryota; kingdom Viridiplantae; phylum Streptophyta; class Magnoliopsida; order Poales; family Poaceae; genus Elymus; species Elymus sibiricus. Next base: position 76,414,638 of record CM077666.1, on the reverse strand, counting down.
CTTGCTTCCCTTGTCCATCGCTTAAGAATGTAACATTCAGCCCATTTTTCCTTGAACTTGTAGATGCTATCCAGCCATGACATCTTCTTTTCGTCCACCTTATTCCTCATGATGTCAAATGCTTCTTCAAAGGCCGTCGTGTCCTCAATGTTATACATGCAAGCACTAAAATCTGAGAGAATGTGTGGTTCTTCTTCTTCTTCTTCTTCATCTGCCTCATTTTTATCTTTTGGGGAATGTGAGTCATCGGCCTTGCTATTGCATAAGTGCTTCACAGCATTCTGCATAATGTGAAAGGTACATAACCCATGCCATGCTTCTCTGAATACCTCCCCAACGGCATTTCCCATTGCAGTGTCTTGGTCAGTAAATATAGCTCTAGGTTATTTTCCATTGTGTGCAGCTAGAAAAGCCTCAAATAGCCATTGGAAAGCGGCAAATGTTTCATCAAACATAAGAGCAGCACCAAAAATAACGGTCTCCCTGAACTGATTGAATCCAACGAAAACACCAAAAGGCCTATATTCTTTGTTGGTGCCAAAAGTAGTATCGAATGTGACAACATCGCCAAAGTGTGCATAATCAATGACCATCTTAGCATCAGCCCAAAATATATTGCTTATATTCTCCTCACAATCCAATTGCAAAGCATATTGGTAAGAAGGATTCTCGGCGATCTTGTCTTGAAAATACTTCAACATGCTTCCTGCCTGTCCATATGCCAACTCTCTTTGGCGCCTGCCCTGCAAGTGATTCTTTAGATCACGAGTGTAGGTGAGATTCATTGGTCCTCCAACTCGACGACTAGCTAGCTCATGTGAAGCTTTAGGCCTAATTCCAGAATCATCGGCTGTCTCAATTTCAAAAGCTTGAACTTCTGAAATCTTCCTTTGTGATAACATCAAATGGAATGTTTGTGGCAAGTAAAGACCATGATTGTGTACAAGCATTACATCAACCACTTCATAAGTCCCTGCCACTCGATCCAATGAAAGTGTCATCCGAACTTCACAATTTGTTCTTGTTTGAGCTCGAGGATTCTTTGTGATATGATCCCTCTTGTCGTGTGCTCGAAGACCCTCTTTGGCACACACACATATCTACATGATGTTGCCTTCCCGTCAAATTTACTCTTATTTTTATACCTTTTTCTGACCTCAAAACCTGCACGACCTCCATAGTTTACCCAGAACAACCAAGCATCATCTAAGTTTCTGAATTTCAGACCAACTTGAGGTAACCAGATAGGATTCTCATTCTCCCTACACAAAAATTAATTAATCTTTGTTGCTACATATCTGGTTGCAAGCAAATACATTTTTTTCGAATGGAAAGTCTAACTTACTTGTTGTTGGATTGTGCCATTGAATCTTAACTGGAAGGCAAGAAGTCGATGTATACTGCACATATTATGAACAAATAGACTGAATATTTCAGACAATTACAAGTGAAAGTGTGTAGATTTCTTTAGCATAACTGAACAAATAAATCAATCATACTAGGCAGTGAAAGAGTGAATACTAAAAATGTGTCAATGCCATCAACTAACAGACATACATCTCTCTTTTTTCACATCACAAATGCCTGAACCACTTTGTACCGAACAACAGGGAGCCAACTTCAGAGTTACTACTAAACCTTTATCTTGAGAATTAACTATCCTAATAATTGTTGAACAGTCTAGGGATTTCCTGTGTAACTGAAACTGTTCACATGGTACAGTACAGAATACAAAGCTGAACCACATTGGCCATGTTACCGAATCCTAGTTTGTGCTAATTGTTGATAGGCAAACGATTACTCACCTGAGTGCTTGGCTTCTTGCCCTTGGCCACTTCGACACCGCTGCCCCTTGCTTCTCCAAGTCGAAGAAGACACGAACCCTTGAGCAACTCTGCTCAGCACCCCACGAGCAAGGCGCCGCCGGACGCAGCTGGCGAGCTGTCGATGGGTCGAGGACTCCACGAACACGGCGCAGCCGGCGAGCTGTCAACGAGTCCAACGATCGCCCCGATCGCCAACCGGATCGAGACCCCGCCCTGGACGCCCGCTTCCCCGCCAAAAATCACGTCTGGCGGCTGCTTCACCCGCCAAAATCCTCTGTTTTCCCTCCCCTGTATCTGAGCTGGGCCTTCTGTACGTAATATGGGCTTGCGTTGCTTCTGTTTGGGCTGGTTGATATGCACGGACGGAGCTTAAAGGTACATCAGCCGTGGGATGTAAAATGGATGGCATCCACGAGGGGTAAGGTAGCCTCTAACTTGCTGAAGTGAAGTCAGAGAATCTGCGCCCATCTGAATCGTGTTGGAGGGCGACGCCCTAGAAATTAAGTTCATGTGTCGATGATGTCAAAAAAAAAGTTCATGTGCCGAGATATGCAAACGTGCCAAACGGGTTAGTAGCACCCGGAGGAGATGCCTCATGAAGCGTAATTTTGACTATCTAAACATGGCAGCTTATAGTAACCAATATGGAAATAGTTGTGTACCATATTTGGTTTTTTTTTCTAATTGAGACTTCCATATATAATATGCATGTCCAAAGTACAATATGCGTATGACATACAAGTTATACGTTGAAATATATTTTATTTTCGTTTGTACATGGCACAATTTGTACAAGAATTCTGTTCACGCAACTTAACATCCAAAGGATAAAAATAAATAAAAGGCAATTCAATTGTTCATGCATAAACTTGTACTTTAATATGTCCGTAAAGAAATATAAGAGCGTTTAGATCACTAATATGATCTAAACGCTCTTATATTTCTTTACGAATGGAGTACGTGATATATGGTATAGCCTTATAGGAAAATGAACACAACACAACTGTGTGCCGTCTTTTACGTCGGCTTGGCTCACATATATGTCTTACCTTTGACACAATTTTTTTTTTCTAAATTGCTTGATCAAATAATAATCAATTAAACTCAGAGCACATATGTATATCTTAGCATTTTTTTTCCCTAAAAAAAGTATTTGTAACAAATGGTGTAGCTTTATCTAGGCATGTTGTACTACTAGATAACAAATTCTTTGTATGCATAATTAAATAGCTTTGCTAGGACCTAATTTTCTAACTTCTGCTAACTTTGTGACTGTTAGGAGTGGTTTTTTACGTCCTCGAGAGATAATTTTATCATGAGAAGTTATATTTAGTTATTATTGGTTCGCTATGTTGTGCACACATTTTATCTCCTCATGCATTTTGTCAGAAAGATTTTTCCTAATAGTATCTATTTTATTTGTTCTTATGAATTATATGGATGCTAGCACACTTTTCTTTTTATCCTTGCAATTAAGGATGGCAATTTTACCCATGGGTACGGGTACCCGCGGATACCGTACCCGCATGGACAGGGTATGGGCAACATTTTATACCCATGGGTAGTACCCGTACCCTACCCATTAAGTCGTGGTAGGGCACGGGTATAGACTTGTACCCGTGGATATACCCATACCCTACCCGTTTATACTGACATGTGGACCTTATCCATGGAGCTCCAACATATGCGCAAGGGTCGGTAGCTTCAAAGCAGTTGGGCGACCCAACTAGGCAATTACTCGTCTACTCCTGTAATTAAGCCTCGCACCGTCATAGGTAATCCCCTTGTCTCCCCAAATTAAGGAGAACGAAATCCCAGGAGCCACCCCTCCTCACATTAAGCCTGATATACTGATCGAGCGAATCATTCCCCAACCCATCGTCCAACAGCTGCCCGTTCGGTACCTAATGGATATGGGTACCCGTCGGCTATGGGTATGGGTAAAGTTTCATACCCGTGGGTACGAGTATGGGTAAATTTTGTACCCATCCTTACTCGCAATTGTTCTAACAAGTTATTTCTGTTAGGCCCTTGTTTTCTTAGTTTTGCAATTTTATATAATTAGCACACAATTTTTTGAAGCATTGGCCTTATTTTTTTCTTTGCAAGGATAATTTTTGCAGAAGACTTGGACCGATGGGTTGGGGAGGTTTTCATATGTCCAATGCTAGCATGCTGCTTTCATAGGTTTTATACAGCTCTTCTTGGATCACTGTATATGACTTGGACCGGCAAACAATGTGTCGGGCTTCGTTTCTGTTCTCCGGGACTTCCCCATTAACGAGCTATGCGAGCAGTGGCTGAGTCCAGATTGGGGTCACCGCGAGAGCTTCTCTGTTCTGGCTTCATCTTCTCCGTCCGCGGGCTCCGGGCCGTCAGAGACCGGATTGTGCTCTGCCACCTCCTGTATCCGTACTGATGGCTTATGGAGGACTTCTAGGAATGTGATCGACAGTACCGGTTCGCGGCTTGCTCCCAGACGGGCCAGGTTGTCGGCGGCTACGTTGTCGGTGCGCTTGACGTGATGGAGCTCGATGCCATCAAACTTCCCATCCAGCTCGCGGACTGCCGCGCAGTATGCAACCATCTTTGGATCTTTTGTGTCAAATGTCTTCGTCAACCTTTTTTTCCTTCAAATTTCCATGGATTAAAGCAAACATTTCTTGTGCACCGGTACCTTATTTTCTCAGATTAGCGATCAAGCGCTGTATTTTAACAAGTTAGAAGCATAGTTTAAGAATGGTCTTAAAATAGTGTGATGTCTCGACGCAATAGTGTATCCATAGCATTTGGAGGGGCCTCGCGCTAAACATATCGTGTACAATTTTGCATGCTATAAACCATTTAGCGTGCTATAGCGTCAAAGGCAGGGCATGTTTGGTTGATATACATACCATGCCACCATTTACCACACTTTTTTTGCCACATATGCTTACGGTTGGGCGTGCAAAATTGACGCCACACTTTGCCACACGCGAGATAATCTTTTGCCACACTTTTTGAGGTCAATGACATGTGGGGTCTAGTTTGCACGGAAGGAATCTTGCCATAAGTATGGTTGCAAACCAAACAAGGGGTAAACTATGGTTAGAACACTGTAAAAACCACATAGCAGAAGAGAACTCTGCAAGATACACACACACACGGCCAGGCGGGTCATTTTCAGCCAGGCTTCCTCGTCCATTCCCCAAATGGAAGAATGGTAAGCATCATGGAGCCACCAGCTGGATGGCACACTGGCTCCATTATTTGCTCATCACCAAAACTACCTGCGCTAGGTACTAATCTGGCATAAGCACTAATTAACGTGACTAAAACAGTCAAGAGCATTGAAGCACCATCTCCTCACCAAGTGATTTAACTGAACATGAATTAGGTGACTAAAACAGGCAAGAGCGAAAGCGATCCGGTCTGGTTCGATTCGTTCTCGTCACAGCGAAATTAAGCGATCCGATCGGCACCTCTCCCCGCCACCGCCGCGCCAAGAATGCTGCACCGAAGCCTCGCGTTGGCTGTTATATAAGCAGCGGCGGAAGCGCACGCTGGCTGCAGGGTTCTGTACTCTCTATGAGTTCCACCTCCGGTGTTGGTCTTGTACCTCAGGGTCTATCTCACGGAGAGGTGATGGCGTCTTTCTCGCCGGCGGCGAGGGTTCTTGTCGTACTGCTCGCCGCGCTCGGCTCCGCCGTCTCCATCGCATCAGCCTCCGTGGACGATGCAGGTAGCTACTAGCTAGCGAACCTTGTCTCTCAGCTCGAGCTCTCCCTTTCTCCACATTTTCTGTCCATGTAGTATACACTGCAGCAGAGGCGCAGTCCTATTGTTGTACACCGCGAATTCTGAGCTAACGTCATGCAGGATTCTCGCCGGAGCACGCGCCGCCGCTCGCCCCTCCCGCCCCGTCGGCGTCTACCACCGTCCTTCCCCGCAACAACGTCTTCCGCCCGGCAGCTGGTAACTTTCCGTCCTCTTCCGAGCTTCTGTCACTTCGCTCAGCGTTCGATCCTTTGATCGTCCTACTCCCTGTCCACTTCCTCTCTCCTCGCATGCAGCCACAGACGTCGACGGAGCCCGGCCGCACCGCGTGAGCACCGGCTGCGCCGGCGCGGGGGACATCTCCATCTCCCAGGGCAGGGGGACGACGCTGCCCAGCGGGATCCCGTCCTACACGGTGGAGGTGATGAACCGCTGCATCGACGACGGCGGGGGCTGCGCGATCGGCGGCATCCACGCGCGGTGCGGGTGGTTCAGCTCCGTGACCCTGGTGGACCCGCGCAAGTTCCTGCGGCTCGCCTACGACGACTGCCTCGTCAACGACGGCCAGCCGCTGCTCGCCGGCGACACCATCTCCTTCGAGTACGCCAACTCGTTCCCCTACGAGCTCCGCGTCGCCTTCGCCTCCTGCGTCCACCCGCCCCCGGCCACCCCCCACTAGCCGCCGCAACAGCTGCAGCTAATTCAGAAGTTCAGAACTAGGCGTTGCTGGCACAGTGTACGCCATAGCTAAATTACAATAAGAATTACATCCTGTTGGTTTATCCATCCATTAGCAAACAAAAAAAAGAATGTCCCCCTGATCTCACACGAAGAATAACAAGCATCATTGGCATTGCTAATCTCAAGTGTCACTCTGAAGTCTGAACAGCCAATTTACTGAATATCAGTCGGACATGTACGTACCTTTCCTAACCAAACCATGGTGAATATTGTGTGATAATATGGGCACTAAACAAGCAATTTTGAAATGAACTACTTGCACAAAAGGGCGGTGATCAAATATACATAGAAGTTGCTTTCCACACATCGAAACGGATTTGTATTTCCCCGCAAAATAGAAATGGATTTGTATTAATTTAGTACGGTGAAAATGTTGATATTTTTTTATAAAGTGGGTCAAAAAAAACTTCACAAAGTTTAACTTAAAACAAAACTGATATGCAAAGTATTTTGGAATGGAGGGAGTACACATGTAGAATACATCCATATGTACTTGTAACTTTCTCGATTTTTGGCAACTTAAATTTGATTTTCGTTTTTTTTTTTTTTGGGACTCCACTACAACTCTGGGGTCATTTTTTTACCATGGCAAATTATGTTCTCCAAGGATGGCAAGATTAGTTGGCGAGCACAACAAATCTGCCTCCGTTTATTTTTCTGTCAAAAATTTCCGTGCTTGCAAACTAAATTTGTCATCATCGTGCCAACATAAATTACCATGGAAAACGTAAGATTGACCATGCCTAAAAAGCTGACGTCAGATTTTTAGTGTTTCCATTTTTTTAAGGTGCTCCATGGATCCCATGATAAAAAGCACCTATTTCCTTGCCATAATGTTTAAAAACCTTACAAAGTTACTCCTTTTTAATGGATCTTACAATGCTACTCCCTTCGATCCGAAATAAGTGTCGTGGTTTTAGTTCAATACCTATATGTACCAAATTTGATAGCATCATACGAAGGGCTCAGTTCCAAGCATAGTGGGCCATAAGTTGGCCTAGTTCTTTGGATAAAAGGATACACAATGCCCATGGCCAACCTCGCGCTCCGCCACTATGAGAGAGCGAGCTCCAACTCCTATTTACCGCATAGGGCAGTACAGGCGCAGCGAACGCGTACTTTGCGCCGCCCCGTTGCGTTTTTTTCCTACTTTCTAATTGTTTTTTTCCTACTTTCTAATTGTTTTTTTAACTTTTGTTTTTCTTTTATGTTTTTATTAACGTTTGAGATTTAAAAAAATGAATTCCAATTATACTCACGACTACCGAATTTTCAAAAATAGTCATGAATTTATAAATGTTCAATTTAAAAATCGTTCATAAATTTGGAAAGTGTTCTCAGATTTAAAAAATGTTCATGAATTACAAAAAGTTTCCATTGTTTCAAAAAATGTTCATGGATTTCAAAAATGTTCCTAGATATCAAAAAATGTTTGTGAATTTGAAAAATACTCTTGTATATCAAAAACAAAATCCAAAATACACAAATGTTCATGAATTCAAAAAAATCTGAATTCCAAAAATGCTAGTAGATTCAAAAAAATCAAGAATTTCAAAAATTATTTCCAAATTTTGAGAAATGTTAGTCAATAAAAAAGATCACTGATTCAAAAAAATGTTCATGAATTTTTTTAAAAAACATTGATCAGAAATGCTCACAAATTTCAAAATATTTTCCCCAAGTTTTTTTAAAAAGTAAATTCAAAACTATTGCCGAATTTAAAAATCTTCTAAATTTTAAAGTGAAAAAAATGACAAAGAAAACCAAGAAAAAACCTGTTTAGGGGAAGGTTGTGGGAGCTATATCTCGCATTAATCAAGACGGAAGGACCTCTCTCCTTAAGAGGCCACAGTAACAGGTCAGCCTATTATAGCACCTTCAAAAGAAAAAGAGAAGAATAAAGGGAGATCCTAGGCCACAGTAACACTAGGGCGCAGCCCACTTATAGGCAAAAGAGACGGTTTTCCATTTTTGGGGTTTTTTTTTTGTTTTCCTTTGTTTTTCATCAGTTTTTCTCCGTTTTTTTTTATATTTTTACCTTTTTTTTCTTTCTTTTCTTCTGTTTTATTTATTAGTTTTCCTGATTCTCATTGGTTTTTTCTTTCTTTCTTTTTCTTCATTTTATTTCGGTTTTGTTTGTCTCTTTCTCATTTTTCAACGATTTTCCGGGTTTTTTCTCGGGTTCACTTTTTTTCTATACACATTTTTTGTATATATCTAACACATTTTTCAATACATGTTTAATTCTTTTCAATTCTTAATTAAAAAGATTCAAATACCAGATTAACATTTTTTTAGTACATAGTCAACATTTTTTCTATGCACATTTAAGTTTTTTACAGTTGCTTGATTAACATTTTTTAAATACAAAGTTTATGATTTTTAATGCATGGTCAACATTTTTCTATACACATTTACATTTTATAAATACAAGTTTATCAATTTTTTAATACCTGGTCAATATTTTTTCTACAGATTAACATTTTTTAAAATACAAATTTAATATATATTTTAATACATGGTCAACATTTTCTCTGTCCACATTTAACATTTTTCAAATGCCTGATTAATATTTTTCAGATACTTGTTCAACATTTTTGTAAAATGTTTGATTAACATTTTTATACATGATCAAATTTTTCATCATTTTTTAATACTTGATCAACTTTTTTTTCTATACATATTTACATTTTTCGAATACTTGATTCATATTTTAAATACTTTTTCAGCATTTTTTCAAATGCTTGATTACATTTTTCGTATACATGACAAACATTTTCTGTATACACATTTAAAAAATTTAAAATGCTTGGTCAACATTTTTCAAATGTTTTATGTAGAGTATTTTTTGTAATATATATTTTAGATTATTTTACAATGTAAACAAAAGTAAAAAAAAATGGAAACAAAAAAGGTGAAAAAAATATGGAAAAAAATGAGGTTGTGGCCTCGCTAGGGTTCCCTAGGTCTCGCTGTAAATGAGACATAGGGGCGCCCTAAGGCGGGGGAGGCGACAAACCCGTACCATCCGCCGTGAAGTGCTAAACTGGAGCGGCCTAAATAAGGATAGAGAGCGCTAATTACGAGCTTATCCGATGTTTTTTTCATCGATTAGTTTTCAGCTGTTGAAATCGTTTTTTAATCCGGCTAAAAAAATTCTGAAATTTAAATAATGTTATGTAATTAAAAATATTACAACAAACAACAACAAACAAAGCCTTTAGTCCCAAACAAGTTGGGATAGGCTAGAGATGTAAAAATGTAAATGTGTATAGAAAAAAAGTTCATGTGACCAACTCATCAGATCTCTCTTTACGAACTCTTCCCATGTCAAGTTCGGTCTACCCCGGCCTCTTTTGACAATATCAGCACGCTTTAGCCGTCCGCTATGTACTGGGGCTTCTGGAGGCCTGCGTTGAATATGTCCAAACCATCTTAGACGATGTTGGACAAGCTTCTCTTCAATTGGCGCTACCCCAACTCTATCTCGTATATCATCATTCCGGATTCGGTCCTTCCTTGTGTGGCCACACATCCATCTCAACATGCGCATCTCCGCCACACTTAACTGTTGCACATGTCGCCTTTTAGTCGGCCAACACTCAGCGCCATACAACATTGCGGGTCGAACCGCCGTCCTATAGAACTTGCCTTTTAGCTTTTGTGGCACCCTCTTGTCACAGAGAATGCTAGAAGCTTGGCGTCACTTCATCCATCCGGCTTTAATTCGATGGTTCACATCTTCATCGATATCCCCATCCTTCTGCAACATTGACCCCAAATATCGAAAGGTGTCCTTCTGCGGCACCACCTGCCCATCAAGGCTAACATCCTCCTCCTCGTGCCTAGTAGTACCGAAAGCGCACCTCATGTACTCGGTTTTAGTCCTACTAAGTCTAAAACCTTTCGATTCCAAAATATTCTCGAATTAAAAAATGTTCATGAATTCCATAATATCTAAAAAATGTGTCAATTTTTTAAAAAAAAATCATGGGTTTGAAAAATATTCCCTCATTAAAAAAAATGGTCTGGGAAGTTTCTAGTTGGGCCGGCTCAAATATGCGTACCCACACTTACGGGTGCGAGTTTCGTCGATATCTATCGACCTACGCAGGGAATAGAAATTTCCCAGCACTACATATGCATATTATCACGGAGAGAGTGCGATCATGCTGATCGAGCAATCAAGAATTTGTGTGCGCGGAGACGAGCAAACTAACACTGCACGGATACCACATGTTAGCCAACCCAGCCCCACCAACCAACGATGCAAACAATACACACGTTATTGCAGCCTCAATCATAACAATGCACACAATGCTTGAGTTCAAACTATCACTGTCACTATCAAGACAGATAATTACATGATCAGTAGTTGAAATCATGAAAAGAACATGAAACAGAAGAAGGAAATTTCAGCCGTGAATAGTAGTTGAAAGTAAAATTCACAAAAGAATTTGAATCCATAGCTGGATTATCTCTTTTGTTCGTTTCTCAGTCTGAATAGAATTTATAGGTGGAATTTTACAAGATGGAAGGTACGTCTTGTGCCAATCTATGTTTTGAAGTAGCTTCTCACAATTTTCTGACTGCTACCATGGCAATAGTAATAAGGCCATCTGATGGCATCACCACAGTCGTACACGGCGCCAACAGCCCAGTCCGGACCGCATATGTTAGCTAACCCACCCACCAATCAACTTCGCAAATAGCACACGCATTACAGCAACCTCAAACATAAACATCTCTACTCCTAATGTCTCAGTTGGTAGTCTCCGTTCCAGGTTTTTTTTCGTCCCACCTACCACTTCGCTGGTTTTTTTTCGCTGGTTTTTTTTCGTCTGGCTTATTTTCGTCTCACTTCCCACCACCATCTTCTCACAATGGTTTTTTCATCCTCCCAATAAAAACTTTCCTAATCTTTTTAAACTTTCCTAACCAGACATGTTACAAACGGCAGGGAGTGATTCTTTTCCGATCCACCTCGATCTCCTTCCCGATCCATTCTGGATTCTGATTTTGCTTTCCAAACCCAAACTGAACGGGTCAGAACTTTCCATGCGGGTGAAAAAATAAGAAGAAAAGGGGAAAATCACCCCCGAGAGAAAAAAATAACAAGTTGGGAAAAGAGAAAAAGTTAGGTGGAGAGGGGCGGAGAGGTCAAAAGGTTAGATCCCCGGGGGAGGCGGATGGAGGCCGAGGCGATTGGTTCGGCGGCACCGGCCACTTGCGCCGCCGGAGATTTCCTTCTGGATCCTGTGTGCAGGTCGACCGCCGCGTTCATCGCCCCTGTTCGTCTCCGCGAGGCTAACAATAACCGGTGTGCTCTCAATCTTCGCGGCTTGACAATATTTCCGGCCGGGCTCGTCGTCACACGTCGCCGTTCATGATGAAGGTAGCAAGGTCGAAGGCTTGGTGGGTGGCGGAGTGCGAGATTCGTTGGTGACTGCTCACGAGTCACGACGCGACCCATATGGCGAGGGATGCAGAGACAGCGCTCCAGCAGAGTTCGGAGAGTCCGCGGTCAAGTCAGATCCGAAGGCGCCGGGTGGATTAGAAGGTATTTCTCCACCTACCTACCCCCAGACCCACCGCCCCCACCCCCACCCCATTATCACTTTGTTCTGTGTGGTAAATTGCCTTTAATTTACAGTAGTTGATGCTGTTCTTGGTTGCTGATTAGAAAAAAAAAATCTGTGAGGATAGCGAAAATTTGCTGGCTGGAATCCTTGATGGTGGATCCATGGGAAAGCCATATGGATTTTGTTCTAAAAAATATGTACATAAGAATTTATAAATAATTTTTAAAAGCCATTCCTTGGAGCATCTATGTGTTGTACACAGGTACATCTATGTGTTGGAACAACGAATTTTTTTTTGGTTGGACGTGCCAATTTGGCCATACAGATTTCTGTTGTGTAGTCAGGTGATATTCATGTCAAAACTGACGTACCTAATTTTAGGCTTTGAATTTTGCAGTTAGAAAAATATAGCTCATCTAGGATTTAAAAAAAAAAGGGACAGTTCGCTGAAAAATATATAATTTTAATCTGAAGGTGAAGTTAAAACCCAGACATCATGATATTAGGATCTGTAGGTACAAAGATTTGTGTTGCCAAAAATCATGTGCCTGTTTTGTATGGGAAAACGGTGTGCATAAATTTATGCATTTTTTTTAAAGATGGGTGAAATTTTAGGAGCACAATAGTACTTGATGTTCGTTTTGGTGCAACGAGATGTATAGCTATAAATCTGAATGTTTAGTTCAGCGAGTTCAACAATATCTTCCCATTTAATTGTGCATTTGGTTTTTAATGAGGGAGAAAATAAACCAATGCGAGGGGGTGGTGGGAGGTGGGACGAAATAAAAACGGACGAAAAAACCCGCGCACCAGGCTACCAACCACCCCCCCCCCCCCCCCCCCCCCCCCAAGGAGTAGAGATTCGATAGGATAAAAATATATGTAAACTGGTAAAATAAAAATATCTCATTTTTGTTGTATTAGGAAAGTTATGATTGTCATTTAATGATAGAGATAATGATAACAATAAATGGCAGCACATTGAGTAATATCTTATTTTGTTTTAGAAGCTTATCAAGAAAAATCTTATGTTTGTCTTCTTGGAAGGTGATCTCACAGATATGGTATGATTTCTGAATTCTTAACTGCTTATTATTTACGTGATTAAATCGATTCAACACCTTCCAAAGAAAGCACGAAACAAGATCTTTCCCTTTAATGGTGGATTGGTTTTTTAATGAGAGGGAGAAAATAAACCAATGGGAGGAGACAATGGGAGGTGAGACGAATATAAAACCGGAGTACCAAAATAAAACCAGAGTACCAGGCTACCAACTGCTCCATTAGGAGTAGAGATCTCTACTCCTAATGTCTCAGTTGGTAGGATTGCGTCCACGATTTTTTTTTGTCCCACCACTTTCGTCCGGGTTTTTTTCAACTGGTTTTTTTCGTCCCCTCCCCCCACCCCACCGGTTTAGTTTCGCGTCACCCTTTCACACAGCGAAAAAAACTGAGACATTCAGAACTTTCCTTGCTGACGCAAGTTATTTAGTAATGTCTTTATGTAAAAGAATCAATCACAATCAATATCTAAAGATCAAATCTAAATTAATTAATCTTCATAACATTTGCTTCCTTCCGCATCACGTCCATAACTTTCCTTCCTTGTTTGGGCGGGAACTGTTTGGTAGCAGAGATTAGGAAGCTTCCTATGAGCGCAGTAATAGGAAGTATTCTTTTTCTTGATGATTCGTTTCCATGCATGATGATAGTAAATTAGGCCAACATTCACCACTATTTATCATCGTCATCAATCGTATCCATTCCTGCCAGTTTTAAGGGAATCCGCTCGCTACATCTTTTTTTAAGGGAATCCGCGGGGAAAGACGCGGGGTTCCAGATCGGGCGACAGAACAAAATGGGTGGAGGTGGAGGCAGGTTCGATGAAACCAAAATTAACATATCCTTGTTAAAAAAGAAACAAAAATGAACATATGATGAGGAAGGAAAGTACATGGGATGTGTGGGTAAGGAAAGGAAAGCACATATTTGATTGAGTTGGTATATTGATCGAAAATGTTAAATTTATTTGTTTCAGTTTAAGTTGAACCCATGGGGACGGGTGTGGGTGTGCACATATCGATACAAAATAAATCGATGGGGAGGGGGGGAGAGGTGAACGAATGCGAGAAAAAACAACGGGAGGGGAAAAAGCCCACGCGGTGGGGTGATGGTGGGATGTGGAGGCAAAAATAGATCGTGTATGGAAAAAAAAACAATGCGTACCGGACTAACAACTCCCCTATTAGGGGTAGAGATATATGCGATTCGGTAGGATAAAAAATATGTAATTTGGTAAGATAAGAATTATGTCATTTTTGTTGTATTAGAAAAGTTGTGATTGTCATTTAATAACAGAGATAATGATAACAATAAATGACATCACATTGACGAATATTTTATTTTGTTTTGGAAGGTTATCGAGAAATATGTCTGTCTTCTCGGAAGGTGATCTCACATATATGGTATGATTTGTGACGTCTTAATTACCTATTATTTATGTCATTAAATCGAATCGACACTTACCAAAGCAAGCACGAAACAATATCTTCCCATTTAATTGTGCATTTGGTTTTTAATGAGGGAGAAAATAAACCAATGGGAGGGGGTGGTGGGAGGTGGGACGAAATAAAAACGGACGAAAAAACCCGCGCACCAGGCTACCAACCCCCCCCCCCCCCCTAGGAGTAGAGATTCGATAGGATAAAAATATATGTAATCTGGTAAAATAAAAATATCTCATTTTTGTTGTATTAGGAAAGTTATGATTGTCATTTAATGATAGAGATAATGATAACAATAAATGGCTGCACATTGAGTAATATCTTATTTTGTTTTAGAAGGTTATCAAGAAAAATCTTATGTCTGTCTTCTTGGAAGGTGATCTCACATATATGGTATGATTTCTGAATTCTTAACTGCTTATTATTTACATGATTAAATCGATTCAACACCTGCCAAAGAAAGCACGAAACAAGATCTTTCCCTTTAATGGTGGATTGGTTTTTTAATGAGAGGGAGAAAATAAACCAATGGGAGGACACAGTGGGAGGTGAGACGAATATAAAACCGGAGTACCAAAATAAAACCAGAGTACCAGGCTACCAACTGCTCCATTAGGAGTAGAGATCTCTACTCCTAATGTCCCAGTTGGTAGGATTGCGTCCACGATTTTTTTTCGTCCCACCACATTCGTCCGGGTTTTTTTCAACTGGTTTTTTTCGTCCCCTCCCCCCACCCCACTGGTTTAGTTTCGCGTCACCCTCTCACACAACGAAAAAAACTGAACGGATTAGAACTTTCCTTGCTGATGCAAGTTATTTAGTAATGTCTTTATGTAAAAGAATCAATCACAATCAACCTCTAAAGATCAAATCTAAATTAATTAATCTTCATAACATTTGCTTCCTTCCGCATCACGTCCATAACTTTCCTTCCTTGTTTGGGCGGGAACTGTTTGGTAGCAGAGATTAGGAAGCTTCCTATGAGCGTAGTAATAGGAAGTATTATTTTTCTTGATGATTCGTTTCCATGCATGATGATAGTAAATTAGGCCAACATTCACCACTATTTATCACCGTCATCAATCGTATCCATTCCTGCCAGTTTTAAGGGAATCCGCTCGCTACGTCTTTTTTAAGGGAATCCGCTCGCTACGTCGTCGTCGCACGTTATTTTCACAAGCAATTGCCCTAAAAAAACACAGCGCCCTACCTCGACTTCCCTACCTGGACGCCGTCGCCGCCGCTGCCCACCGATCTCGCCGCCTCCCGGTGATCCCCTCCTCCCTCCCGCTGCTCGAACGACCCACATTTTTGGCCACGAGCACCACCTGCCTCTTCGCCCATGCGCCGCCCCTCCTCTTCACCATAGCCACGAGCGCCGCCACACCTACCTCCCTCATGGCGGCTGCACCATCCGAGGCGGAGTTGCGGCGCCTCCATAGATGCGGTGGAGACACCATATCCAGTGGAGACGGCGGCCTAAAGCTTCTCCCACTCTGCTCCTTCCCCTGGTTACCGGGCTGCTCCACCTCCACTCTGCTTCGTGTGGATCTGCTCATGTGCAGCAGTAAACTTTATCTCTACTCTAATGTCTCAGTTGGTAGGATCACCGGCTGAGGCATCGAGAACTTGAAGTTGGTGAAGAAGGCGTGGGTATTGGTAGAGCTCTGAGAAGCTGCCCTTCGTCCTGCCCGCCGTCTTCACCATCGGTCCCCGGGTGACCACCCTGGAACTCGGCGACGCTGCCAAGGTGACACGATCCGGGTTGGTTCGGTCCCTCATCGAGCCACCATTTGGACCGGCCAACCACCACCGGCGTCAACGTGCAGGGGCAGCGGCAAGGTGGGCTGCGTGTGCAGGTGCTGTGGCGAGGTGGTGGACATGCGGGAGCGCCAGCGATGAGGTCGGTGATGTGCCGGGGCAAGTGCGCGGCTGTTAGCCATGAACCTTCCGTAGCAATTTTTTTCATGAGCCCATGTTTTTTTGTGTTCGGGCCTTGCCATAATTAGCAGATCAACCATGAAAAAAATACCATGACGTTCAGTTTATTGTCAAATGGTGCCGTGATTTTCGGATCAAGCCATGTTTCTCTTGTACTTCCTATTTCCTGTTCGACTGAATAAAAGTGCAGAAAGTGAACAACACACCAACACGACTGAAAGCAGTCATATCCAGTTATAGAGGTATACATTTATACAAGATATACACAGGCAGGTGCGGCCAGTAACCCAACTAACTCCTGAGCTGACCTCACTAATCCTTTACTTGCGATAAAGACGTAGACGATTAGGAAAGGTTGTTACGGTGCTTCAACAAAGAAAACGGCAGCGGAGGATCATGGTGCGTGATTATAGACGGAGGCTATTAAATCTCATGCCTTCCAAAAAATACTTACTTGATTTGTTGGGCGCGGAAATCACGGCCGAGCAATTCTCCCACGATCTGAAGTTCACACCCAATCGACCGTTTTCCCCAGTTGATGGCCTGCATGTGTGCTGTGCTGAAACGGTCGCTGCCATGGCAGCGAAACCCGCAGCTAGAACGCTGCCAGTGCCAGGTCGAGAACTCGAGATCGTCAGCGGTGCACGCATGACAGCGGCGGCGAGAGGCTATGGTGCATGGGGAATGAAGCTAAAGGCAACTTTCCTGATATTGTGAAAGAATTTCTTAAGCGCATCATCTAGATATTGATAGTTTTGTAATAGATGTTAAGGTCGAACATCGCTCAGTTTGTTACATGAACATGTCGTTAATCTTTCTTTTTGTTATCAATTTACATTGCAAAAATGGACTTCAATTATTCAATAATTGTACGTGTGTGTTATATTGTTTGTACGTGTGAAATTTAACATATAACTCTTGCAAACTATTTCAAGAGCCCGTGGCAACGCACGGGCACTCTACTAGTCACACTAATAAATGCTTGAGACTTTAAACTATCACCATCACTATTCAAGACACACAAACCGACCAACACTATTCTCCAGCAAGCACTCCTATAAAAATAAAAGCCCATCATTTCGCGAGCTCTCAGGCAAAAGAGATATATATATGTTTTGAGTTCTCTCTCACATTCACAGAAAAATGAAGAATATCTAGAGAACTACTGTCCCCAGGGAAAGAACAGAGAAGCCCCCCAGGAAGATTTACTGAATCATGGAGCTAAAAACTGCCAGGTGGGTCTCTTCATTGTGACCGGTGAAAAAAATGCTTCTCTTTCAGAGCCAAATATCGACGACCAAGGGAGGATGTCTGTTTGCTCAGGCGCCAGCCATTCATGCTTCAGTAACATCGGTAGGATAGCTCCCAAGAACTCTTAGGAAGGTCGCGAACTCTTGCTGCAAAAAAAAAAAAAAACACAGAGACGGGTTGAGTCACCGCTTGCTCACTTAACCACCAGACCATACCAACCAATAAAACCACACCTTTAAGTTACTCAGAGCATTTTGAGCATTTGGATCAGCCATTGATGCCTCGAAATCTACGTAGAAAAGGTAGTCGAAGTGCCTGGCGCAACAGTTTGAGAAATGTTGTCATATATACAATACAGTTATGTTCTTGAAAAAATATATACAATACAGTTTCCGTGCAGCTCAAACTGTACACTGTTAAATGTAACTCAAATGAATAAGTTTGTTCTTACTTCAGCGGCGTGGAGTTGTCATCAGCCACACGTAGAGGCCTTTTCTTGTGTGGACGGCTTTCCATCTGCAGACCATACAAAAAGTATGCAGCACTGATCAGCTCAGCTTCAAATACGCACGAGTGTTGGCGAAATACCAAGAGCATGAATGTTGCTGAAGATACCTTGGTCAGGTTAATTTTCCGCAGAGCAAACACTGCAAGCGCCTTGAAGAGCTGTCCAGGTCCTTCTTCCAGAGAGAACACTATGCTAGTCTGGAGATCATACGATCGTAGAGCAACATTTCATTAGCACTTACCAGGAAAGGGGGGAACGAGGAATTGCAGGAAGATTCCCTGCAACACATACCTTGAATGGCTTATCAGTACGAGGGATAATGGGTTCCCGAGCCAGCATCATAAAGCGGGTTACATTATCCGCGTCATCCTGTATAAAGGGGTGAGTTACTGTTCCATGAATAAAAAGTGAAGATGATCTCGTAGAGGTTTAGAATGAACTAGTTCTACCTGGATATTTTCTGCAAGAATATCCAGTCCATATAGTTGAGCAGCCAATGAACTGGCAACTGCAGCGGTATCTTGGAGATTTTCTTCTGCAATTTGCTAAAAAGGCACAGATTACTTTGATTAGTGACCGGTGAAAATACTAAGTGACAACAGAATTAACTTGATGTTCGAAACTAGTACTAACAAAGAAGTGAACAACAACATAGTGAACCAAATAATGCCTTCAAACAGCATCCAACCTTGGCTGCGCCGGCTGTATCATCAACAGCTTCTCTATGTTCAATTCCTAGCTTTGTCAGTGTTTGCTCACACTGTGCAAGGGCCTAAAAACAATCAAGAGAAAGAAAAAAGCATTTAATCAAGCAAATCAAACATGGTCAGGACTGAATACATGAAACGGTCAGGCAGATCAGACTTACTTGAGGATGGCTCATGGCACTCCGTAGGTTCTCAATCTTGACGCCACGGTTCGCCAGCAAGCAATGACGAACAGCGAGCCGTACCTCGCCAACAATGTGCAGCCGATGGCGGAGTAGGAGGTCATAGTTGCGATGTATGCTACCGCCCAATGAGTTCTCTAGCGGCAATACTGCGCGATCAGCTACCCAATTCTCAACAGCCTGTTAGATAGACATTTATCATCACTATGTGCTGCGGTCGATGTCTGACAGGATCAAAACTAGGGGCGTTCAAAAACGGCTCGCTGAAACCGAGCACAAAACCTGTTTGTTGGTTCCTATATCGTAATAATTGGTGCTAATTTGGATTACAAGACATCGTTGGTGTGCTTACTTTGATGGTTTAGCATTGCAATATATGACACAAGTCCCGAAACTGTCACATGGATTGGAGAGGATCAGGGGACAGTGGATTGACGGATGGTACCTGGAAGGCGGTCTCGAAGTACTCGCAGGGCACGGTCTCGCAGCTCGGGTAGGCCTTCTTGGCGGCGGCCTCGCTGTAGGCGCCCGGGCACCCCTGAGATTGATTCAGAGTGGTAATGCATCATGGTCAGAACTCAGAATTATTCATCATCACAAGAAGGGGAAGAAATGCACCTGGTATGCGACCTTGAGTCCCTCGCCGCTGGCCTCCCCCATCAGATCCGCGCTGGTCAGCGGCCCTGCATTGACAAACAAGCACACTCATATCATACCTGAAGAAGCGCAGCGAGCACCAAACACAAACGACTATCCCGAGAAGTCTCTGTCGGCCTTACGAGGCAGCGCGATGGCGGCGTCGCGGGAGAAGGGCACGGGCACGGGCACGGCGGCGGGCCCGTTGTCGTCGCCGTCACCCGGTGCCGGCGCCTGCTGGGGGGAGGAGGAGGCGGAGACTGCGGAGCGGCGGGGACGGACGGAGACGGCGTGGAAAGGCAGCCGCCGCGGACGAGCCCCCGCGGCAGCGGCGGGGTGGTGGGTTGGTGCGGGGATCCGGAGCGAGGAGGAGGAGGCGGCCATGGTGGTACGGGTCGGGGTATGGTGCAGGTGGATTGGTGGACCGAGTTGCGGAGGTTGGTGACGGCTCGGCGCCGGAGGCTTGTTTAACTTAACGAGGGGCGGAGCGGAGGGAGGGAGAGCCCACCTGCCCTTGCCCTTGTTGGTTTTCCGGCCGTTCCCATTGGTTGGTGTTTGGTGATTCCCTCTTTATATAGCTCGATATAAATGCAAGATCAGAAAAAGATATTGCGAGTTATTAGGAAATGGAGTACTGGCTACTGCCCTGCCTGCCACGATGCTGGCTCTGGCCGACGCGCAGCCGAAACAGAACAAAAAAATCACATCAAATGAAGAAATGCCGATGCCCTGGCCGACCACTCGAGCAAACGCTGATGGCAAAACGCACTCTGCAGCGGACGCTGCTATTCCAACGACAAAACTGCGGCCACCATCGGAGGCGGAAGCAGTTTTGTTCTGCGGAGCAGCTCCAGGTACACTGCTGAGAGCTAGATCCAGGCTAACACAAAACTGGCTGACAGACACCACCACAAGCTGGGTAAAACAAACACTGAGATAAGATCCAGGACCAAATTTTCATTTCGTCCTCGACAGGGAATAACAACCGGAAAGGAACTACATAACACTCAGCAGTTCATACTACAAGCACGCCCATCACAAGACACGAGGCGTCAAAAGCAAAACAATGGAACAACCCATCGACCGATCCATCTAATCCAAATCCAGTCCAGACAAACACATGACATGGCCACGGGCCAACGACAGATTCTTATTGCTCTTCTTCTTCATGATCTTCTTCTTCTTCATTACCAACCTTCAGGCACCCAACTCAAATCAGCAGCAGCCCTCAACAGGCTCGCCAAATCTGGGAAAACAATCAAGATGCGGGTTACTCTCAGAGGATCTTGCACAAGCAAAGTTGTCAATGCAACAATCGCACATCCGATGGTGCTCGCATCACTTACCCCAATTCAGAGAGCTTGAGGTGTGCCTCAGCGTAGTCAGCAAAGAAAGCATCCTCATCCTGCAAAATCAATCACCACTCACAGCGTCTCAGATCTCACACGGTAAATTGATAGGGTATGGTATACACAGATGAACTCTCCAAGAAACCGATAGGCTACAAAGGATCGAGGGTGTACCGCAGCATATTTGTCAACAAGTGGGCGGAAGGCCGGGTCAGTCAGGAGAGTCTTGTCGGTCGGCAACTGAAGAAGGCCTTCCTTCTCCCCAGAAAGGAGCTCACTGTCAAGAGATGGAAATTTTCATTTGAGGAAACAAGAACAGCATATGAATATGGCAAAATAAAATAAAAAGATAACAGAGACAGCTTCAACTCTTGCGAACAAGCATGCATATAGATTACATACATGAAGTAAGAGTTGTCGAAGATCAATGGATTGGCGGTCCAGGCTCCCTCAAAGCCGGACCTCTCCTTGTGGCATCTTCCCTGCATCAGACAATTAAAGCTGCATAAGCACAACCTTTCAATCAAGCCTACAAACAAGCATGGCCCAACATGATAATTGAGCAGTTGGGCTAACCAGGGTGTGAGCACCAGAAAGAGCAACAATGTCCTGGTCACTCAAGCCCATCTGAGTGGAAAACACCTGCCTGAGGTGGTCAGAGCCTGATACAACAGTAAGTTCACCATGTCAGCCAGGTAAAATCAAATCCACCAACCACACACCATAAAATTCACAGGATAAAACAAACAGACAAGCATAATCCGTTTAACCCTGACTATAGAAGCAGAGCAAATAAGAGCATGGTGCAGCATTGACAGGGTGCATCGCATACACCCAAACTAAAAGAAACGTAGGAATTCTAATTGCAATATCAAAACAAATCAAATCATTACTCAACGAAGTTAATTGTGTCCTCTCGTGAAACTATGCCCACTACAACATGGTTACATAACTAACAGTTGATACCACTATGAATTGCTAAATGCCTGAATGACGATATGCTAACACATTCCGTTGCATAACTGGTACCAAAAATAATAATAATAATGCAATCAGCCATGCTTATCAATATGTAAGTTCTGTAGTTGTGTTGATATAGAAGGTGCTGCACGATAGTACCTTGGGTGGCATCAGGAAGACGGCCTTCCGGAGGAGGCTCGGGCTTGTCCTGCAAACAAAGTCAACCCATTATAACATCCACAACAAACCGTGTGCATACACACATACAGGGGAAAGAAAACCACTGCTATTCAGTAATTTCCATGTAACCAGATTTTAGACAGCACTACGAGAAGACAAGGATATACATGCTCCAACTCATTCACACACAACAGTACAGGAAGCATAAACATTCATGCAGATACTATGTTAGATATGAAGATAAACGGTGAGCTAATGTCTATAGGGAGGCAAGTTTGAGGACAATTCTCATTATTTAAATGATGTTTTAAAAGTAGATAACTGTGCAAAGCATCTACATTGTAGACATATGCATACAATGTTGTCTAAGAAACAATGTGAATGGACAAGAATTTATGCATACAATCTAGATTGAATATCAAATTAGCCACATAATCCTCTCAATCTACCATGGTCACACCAAAGCATAACATGGACCAGAACACCATTTCCCCTGAACTCTCATTATTAGCACACCAACACATAGACTATGAATTTATGGAATACCATGTCATTTCTTTTCATAGTTATGACTATATCAGATTAAGGATCAGACATTGGATGGAACAAAAATACACCCCACTCACAAAGCCGCAATAATTGTCTTGGATGTATCCATCACAGCAATAAACAAGCCCCGTATTTCGCCAAATCGCCATTCTATAAACAATTTTGTCTCGACCAACTATTCCAACTACCCAACTAAACAATACCACATCTGTCGTCACTAAAGTCAATAATGAGAATATGAGGACAAACAATACCCCATTAAAGTCACTAAAGTCCATAAACAATACCGCATCTGTTGTCACTAAAGTCACTAAACAATACCCAATTAAACCACTGCTCTTCAGTTATTTCCATGTAAAGCAGTTTTAGACAGTATGAGAATATGAGGACACACATGCTTTTCATAACATTGCATAACAACAGTTGTTAAAGTTTGGTAACGAGTAACCTTAATTGAGTACAAGCCATGGTGTTTATTCAAGCTAGCATCATAAAGTTGTGTAGAACTAGAAGGCTAAAATAGAACAAAAGAGACATGACATCTGTAATTGTATGGCATATAAATACAATCTAGGTAGAAGATTAATTAGCAACTCCACACATAGATTCAATCATCATTACTTGATCAGAACACCATTTCCCCTGAACTCTCATTAGGACACCAACACATGGACTAGAATTTTATCTTTTTCATAGTTATGGCTATATCAGATCAGATAAGGATCGGACACTGAATGGAACAAAAATACACCCCACTCATGAAGCCGCAATAATTGTCTTGGATGTACCCATCACAGCAATAAACAAGCACCATATTTCGCCAAATCGCCATTCTATAAACAATTTTGTCTGGACCAACTATTCCAAGTACCCAACTAAACAATACCGCATCTGTTGTCACTCAAGTCAATAATACACGTTGACAGGTCCACCATCCCGCACAAGGATAAGATACAGAAATGGCGCATCATTTCAGGCAGCACAAAAACAGGCTTAAACCCTAGAGAAATCTTGTGTTTAGAGGGATCAGAAATGATTCTCACCTGTCTCCCCGGGTGGAAGGGAACCTCAGGCCCGCCGGTCACCTCGACGGCGACGACTCCAACAAGCTGCGACACGGCAGAAACGGCAAAATCAGATCGGATTTAATGCTTCGTTTCGAGAATTAAAGGACCGCGATCTGGGCGGCCGAGATCGGATCGAGGATGTGCGTCACCTGGTAGAAGTCGGCGTAGGAGAGGATGGGGAACTGCTCCTTGATGGGCTCGAGCAGCCTGACGGCGATGTCGAGGCCGGCGTTGGCGCCGTGCGCGAGCTCCGCGGGGCACTTCATGGTGCCGAAAGGGCCGCCGGTCTTGGTGGCCACGTCGAAGGTCCCGGCCGAGTGCCACCTGCGGACGACAGATCAGATCAGATCAGATCGCGGTGGGCCGAGAAGAGAGGGAGGGCGGATCGCGGCGTTCTTACGCGAGGCGCAGCATGAGGGGCGCGCAGTTCTTCTCGGCGATGAAGCCGCGGAGCTTGCGCTTGGCCTTGGCGACCGCCGCCAGGTACTCGTCGCTCACCGTCGGGTAGCACTTGGCGGCCATGGCTGGAGCTCCGGTGGTGGGCGGAAATTGTCAAACGCGTGTGTGGGGGCGGACGGACCGGGAGGAGGAGAGGGCTGAAGACGATGGAGGCCACTGGCCCTCTCGGGCTTATATACACCGGGCCGGAAGCTTCTGGTAGGGCGACCGGGGCCGCTGGATCTGGGGATCGTGCGGCCACGAGGGCGGACGGGTCACACGGGCGTGCTTGGAGATTGTGAGTGACGGTACTGCCCTCGTGAGGTCGCCGGGGAAGGAGGGCGTTTGGGTAATTTGGGAGTGTGAACACGGGAGATTCCGCCGGGGAGGGGTGCCAAGTGGTGGGCCAGGATTGGGCCGGATCCGGAGTAGTACTCTAATTTTCTGGCACGGCCACGTCGGTCGGTCAGTCTGCCAGCCAGAGCGCTTCGCTACTTTTGCTAGCGGAGGGAGTGGACGACGACGAACCAACGACCGGCCGGCCAGAGGCAGGCGAGGCACGGCAACGGCATGCACCTGGCTGCCCCACCGGCCGTCTGGCCGGCTTAATCAAGGATCTAAATGGCTAATGGATATGCTTTACTAGTACTCCCTCCGTTTTTTTAGTCTGCATCTAAGGTTTGGTCAAAGTCAAACTATTTCAAGTTTGATTAACTTTATATGAAAAAATACCAACATTTATAATATGAAATCAATATTATTAGATGCATCATGAAATTAATTTTCATACCCTATAGATTTAGTATTGTAGATGTTGATATTTTTTTCCTACAAAGTTTGATTTTGTCCAAATTTTATATGCAGACTAAAAAGAAACGGAAGGAGCATTAATATAATGTTAATTTAAGTAGTATAATCAACGATTCCCCGGCAGATTAGATCCATGGTATAATTCCAAGCTCATTCCCATCCAAAGAAATAGCTCCGGTGGTTGTCAGAATGTGAACGTGGCTTATGCCCTGCACGCGCCGCGCCCCCGTCAAGCCAACATCACCCAATCAATCACACGCACGCCTACCTTCCAAGTTTCAACCACGAACGCAAACAGGACCCATCGCCAGCTTAATCAAGGGATCAAGTGACTAAATAAATGGCTAATGGATATGCTTTACTATGGCTAATACTCCATATTACTTGTCACAGCTTTATTCTAAAGTTGTACTAAAGCTGCGACAAGTAAGTAATATGGATCGGAGGGATTCCCCAGCAGAATAGATGCATGATACTCCCTCCGTCTCACAGTACAAGACGGTGGTTGTCAGAATGTGAACGTGACTTATGCCCTGCACGCGCCCTTCCAAGCCAACATCACCCGATCAATCACACATTCACACGCCCACCTTTCGACCACTAATGCAAACAGGATCCCATCGCCATCGCGTGCCAGTCACACGCCGCCCTGTTACATACTCACTCATCTGCATTTCGCACTCCCGCTAGACAACAACAGCAACACGACATCCGGACAAAGCAAGTGCGCTAAAGCTACGTGATCATTCATTTGTCCGAATTTATAATTCTTTACAGGGGCTTCTACCCCCGGGCTTCTACCGGGGGGGAAGAAATGGAACGAAAAAACTCGCGGACAAAACAGTGTGGTTCGTTCGTGGCCCTGACTGACGATGATCTCGCTCACTCACTCTCACCAACAAACGTATTGGTCTCTCGCTATCGCCTACATCTGCTCCTGGACAATGTTATACACAGATATCAAGATCTCCACGCTGAT
The DNA here is from genome assembly GCA_039707655.1 of Elymus sibiricus. NCBI lineage: Eukaryota > Viridiplantae > Streptophyta > Magnoliopsida > Poales > Poaceae > Elymus > Elymus sibiricus. The sequence continues at coordinate 76,388,672 of CM077666.1, read as the reverse complement.
CAGGATGATGATCAGCCACTCCAGGAAGTCCGACTTCCTGTTCTGGAGGATCTCCTGGAGGAACCGGATGTTGTGCTGCAAAAAAATTATAGACTCTCTGTCAGACATCTTCAGATAAACTAACTCGCAGTGCAGGAATATCAATTGGTGTAAAATACATCACCGCCGTGATTCTTACCTCGACAAATTTCAGCTTGAAATCAAGGTTTCCGAATCTTTGGGTTAGCTCGTACTCATCCCGGAGGAATTCCCAGATCTGAGCATAGTTTGCGTTCTTCCAAGCAATGTCTGACCTGGTGGAGTAGACAAAAGTTTAAGGAAACGTGCACGCACAAATATAGTAGAAGGGTATTTGTGAACTGGAAGGGACTTAAAAGGCGTACACCCTGCAAGGTCATACTAACAAGGGGAAACCCCTCCAGCTTTTCACAATTTATTATTTTCCAAATTTTAATACACAGATTTGCATATAGAGCAAACACACAATTTTTGGTGTTAAAAGAAGAGAGGTGCTCTCAGAACACCTGTACTTGCAGAGAAACAAGACCAACCTTGGTATATGTATTTTATGATATGGACTTTCTCTGCATACTTAAACATTTGAAATGAAGAGTGCCAAGAGGTCAATCCAATTGAGACAATACAATGCTGGCATCAAACTGAGCTGATAACCACTACGAAGTCACACACACACAAAAACTGAAAAACACACCTATTTCCATTTAGGAAATAAATACAATTTCTCCCATGGTTCTGGCATACCAAATGACCTTTTTTACCAAAAAGGTAATATCAGACATTCATTCATATAGCACTTGGACTGTAATATAATAATATGATATTTAAATTTGGCAATGACTATCCAACATGCGGCTAAATGTCTGTAGATAGACAAGTGTAAAGTTCGTTTCAGTGACAGAGAATAGTTTTTCTTTAAATGGGGGTGGGGGTAGGGGGATGAAAAGGTGCAAGCCCTTCAAGTTCATAATTACGAGGGCAACACCTGTTCAGCTTTTTACAATTTATAAACTTTCAGAAATTACAAAGGCAAATCATGTTCTCGTTTTTACAATTCCCAAATTTTAGTATACATATTTACATAAATGGCAAACATCTTTTTTTTTGCTATAACAAGAAAATTCTTTCAGCACACCTGCACTTGCAGAGAAATAAGGCTAACTAATATATAAAATATTTGAATTATCATGATGTCTAATTATACCTACATTGTTGGGATCTGATGTGATTATGTATACGTGATCTAAAATTTCAATTGGTGTGCAACAAAGCTCAGCCAGTCCAGATCTTTTCTGATTTTTGCAGGGGAACAACTGAATTGGTATGACTAAACTATTCAATCAGTAATGGTGCTAAAAGGTTCCGAGAGTTATCCGGCTTAAGAGTAGACATGATTATACTTGAAACCTGAAGTTCAAATAAGAAATCAATTTAATTCAAAAACGGAACGGCTGCATGTAGCTGATAGATCAACTAGATAGCTAAGTCAACACACAAAAACACCAAAAGGATACACCTATTTCCCGGTAGCCAACAAATACTATTTCCCATGATTCTGGCTTTCTGGCAAACGAGCTTTTTTAACAGAAAAAAAGTACTGTCTGACATTCATGTGACAGTTGGAATGTAATATCAGATCTACATTTGTCAATGATTGTGCAACAATGCAAGCCCAATCGTAATCCATCAGCTTTTGACATCTCTCAGCATTACACAGAACTTATAAACTAGAAACAAAGCAAAATACTTATCTCAGATATGATCGCATAAAGCAGAAGATTTTGCGCACAAAACTGTACGACATGACTGACTAGTGGATGATAGCAGAAAGAATAAGAGGTGGTCAAAACACATGCAAGAAAGCATTGTATTTAAGATGGGAAATGGAAGGGAAATTAATCAAATTATCTAGCCTGTTTATACTCCAGAGACTGGAAACTATTTACCCTTTAGACAAAAGAAGTGTTGTATAAAAGATTAGTCCAACAGTCACATCCTAACACAAATTCAGGAAACGGAAACCACATATTTTGGCATATATTGAGTTTACATGCTTAGATCTCAATATGATGCTATTTTACCTCTCAAAAAGTCCAAGCTTAAGAATGACATCTGCCAAGTTAGAGTTAGCCTTTCCGACCAGCTGGAAAAGCTTTTTCCTCTCCATAGTGAAGGTACCAGTTTTCTCCATTCCACGATTTATATCCGTGAACTCAGCAACCATTCCATCCACCTATCAGTGAAGATTTTTTAAATAGATATTTCAAAGTTTCATAACCATATATATGAAACTAACAAGTACATACTTGCCGGATATAATAGTCAAGAGCAATGCTCTGACCAAGGACACTTCCAATTGTCCGAATACCATCAATACTCAGATCTTTGAGTATAATAAAATCAAGTCCACCTTCCATCCACGTCTCCAAGGTAGGCTTCTCAACAACGGCGTAATCTACAGTTTAAGGTTTCAAGGTTGAATCCTCAGAAAATACTAACGATTAGATTACTACAACAGCAATCACAATGATACATACATATCATGCAGTTGGATTTATTTAGTTTTTTGGAATGCGGCTCCTAGAGCTTAGGCTATTTGCTCTTGCAAAAGACCGAAATCAAAGGGCAAACCTCACCATTAATCAGCAATGAACATCCAACAAACTGTGAGACCATTTTATACGAGCTGTAAATTACAAAGTTAAAGGCCAGATAGATTATCACAAAGTAGGACAAGATTGTACAATTGCATTAGCAGTTTCGACTAAGAGGAAATGCCATAGTCATTATAAGAGTACAGTCTGCAACTCTGCATGTGAAAAAAGAAAACAAAGATCAAGTATTACAGAAATAGCCCGTTGACTCTACAAAGGCAACTTACAACTGCCTAAATTTTCTTCCCTGTTGTTGCGTAGTGGGGACTATTTAGACTTTAGACTGTGTTTCTATGCGCGTCCGTTAACATCATATCACCTTTTCAAATGAACAAGGATCATCGCCAAATATTTATGTTGGGAGTACTAAATTTGAAACATCTCATCATATGACAACATAGCATTCGTATGAGGAAGAAAACAGTAACGGTTACAGATAAATATTCAGCAATTATACTGTATCAAATCAGATAAGTGCTCTTTTCTTATATTGAGAAAGAGTTTACCATCTTTTCTCATCTCTGGCAGTAATCCTGAAGCATGCCTCTCGACAATTTTTAGGTACCCATCTGCTTCATGGTCAGAAACATTGAACAGCACAATGGACCCATATTGGAAAACTACCATATAGTGGCAATGGCTCTCATCTATGACACCGGTCTTAAAACCCTGCAAAATAGCAGGTGACACAGCCCATTTAGTCTCTATTAGATCCCTAGGAACACACTAAAGAATGATAAACATCACCATTCTAAAAAAGTGATGGCACAATGACAAAATAACCGAATGTGGAGCTATAATCAGCTTGTAACAGTTTTTTCATGGTCTCAAAAGACTGAACTCGTGTTGAATATTGTATGAATAAACAAGACAGCAATCACAAGTCTGAAGTATAAATGTGCCCTAGCAGAAATATGTACTGAGCGGGCATGATGAGAATCAAACTATTAGATACCCATCCCAAGTCCAAATATATTCTAAATCATCTTGTAGTGCCCTAAATAATCCTACTGTTTGTCCAAATAACTAGAGAACAAAAGGAGAGTTGCGAAGGCAGTTCATCCGTGACATGTTTTGCATTTAGCCAACCTGTAGGCTATATAGGTTAGAATAGTGTGGTTGTGTCACTGTGACAATGGGCAAAGGCCACTAACTAACTAAGTCATGTATCGAGCTTGTGTCTTGGAAAACTTAAACTATGGTTATAGCGTTACCGAGAGCACGTTCTTTCGCTCTTCTGTGTGTAAAACTGATAATCCTCTATTGCAAATTATCTCAGTACTATGTGACTTGGCTTGAACAAAAGGCTGAGGGTAATCACCTTCCATGTAGGGTGTCGGGAAATGAGACTGGGAGATTTGTTTTAGCCTAACCACATTTCGCATAATAAATGGCCATTGAATAAAGAGATCCTAGAAAAAATAGAAATGGAAGTGATTTTCCCCTCTATTCTTTTTACAGGTACTTTTGAAGCGGTTAAGTAGCCTTTTGCAAATCGTGCCTATTTAAATCTTCATCCTTAGATTAACAAGTGTGGACTGACACACACAATTTTGGTACAGGAGATACATTGTTTCCTAGGTTCAGCGACCAGACCACCTAATGGTGGTCACATTGCCTACGAATCAACAAACTCCAGCGGAAATGGACCAAAGAACTGTAACCAGGTGATAAACAGGGGCGTGAATAGGGTTACCGCTCACCTCTGGGTCTCCCTTGACATCATAGTATCTGAGGACAACATAATTGGTGGCACGCGAAGTGGGTGGGATGACATTGAAGGAATTCTGCGACTGGAGGCTCTTGAGGTTGATGCTGCAAGAGATGACAATTGGCAAAGTGGAGGATGAGCCCAGAATCCCAACAACCATACGGACGAGTGAGATAGGCTAGGTAGGCGACCTGGTGCAGGGGAAGTAGGCCTTGACGGGGACGAGGCGGACCTCGTCCTCCTGCGTGTACTCGAGCAGCTGCTCCTGGTAGTAGGCGTCGTCGTCGGAGCCGAGCTCCTCGGGCGGCGGCGGGAGGGGCGCGGGCGGGAGGCCGTCGTCGTCGTTGCGGTTGTTGCCCTGGAGGTCCTTCCCCGGGGCCGACGGGGCCGGGGAGAGGGAGGCGAAGGAGCGGAGGGGCGGGAGCGAGGCGCGGCGGGGGGGATGGGGATGGGGAGCGAGGTGGCGCGTGCGGAGCAGGAGGAGGAGGGAGGGGGCGCGGGGCGGCGGAGGGGAGGAACGGGCCAGGGTCTGGAACGCCCTGGAGCGCGCGGGGAGGGAGAGGAGCGGCCGGAGGAGGCGCTTCTCGAAGGTCCGGATCCTGGAGAGCTCCATGAGCCGCCCTCTGCCCTAGGCGGAGGCGGGGATGGGGGCGGCGGTGGACTGGTGGAGTGGAGAACGAGACGGGGAAGGAGGAGGACGAGGGTGGGGCAGAGGCCGCCATAGAATGGGGATTTTCTCTGTGTCTTGGGGCTCACGTTGGTGTGAGGCTGCCTGGTGGGCCCTGTTGGCTGACTGGCTGTTACCCGAAACGGGAATGGGATGGGCCGCAAAGAATTCAGAGCCTAGATGGGCTACAACAACCCTCGCACGTTCCATTACTATAATTGTTCCCCCTCAATTTACTCAAAAAAAATTGTTCCCCCTCAAAAAAATACAATAATTGTTATTAATTGTTTCTATTTCTCAAAAAATATGTTATTAACTGTTTCTCACCCAAAAAAACGAGTATCCCTAAAAAAACGGGTACTCCCTCCGTCCCATAATATAAGACGTTTTTTGATACTAATGGGACTAGTGTACTATAATTGTGTGCTCCTATAAGCTCGGCCAAACAAACTATTAAAAGTCAATGATTAGCCTATTGCTCTATCATAATTTAATGAAAGAAGACCCTCAAAAAAGGATGGAAGAAGGGACGCGACGTTTTGGCTCTCGGGTGCATCTGCCCCGAGGTAAACAGTAAATTCATTTAAAATAGTAAAAAAAAATGAATTTTTTGTGATGCTAGATGCTCATGTGCGTGAATTCCGTGCCAAATTTCGTGGAGTTTGGACATTTCAGTAGCTCTCAGCAAGAAAGACAAATTTGGGGTTATAAGAAAGTTTATTGTTCACGTACTGTTTTGACCGATTTTGTCTTTTTTGCCATGAGCTCCTCAGATGTCCGAACAAGCTGAAATTTAGCACGAACATCACGCACTGGAACATCTTCCACCTAATTGAATTTACTATTCACCGGGTGCGGATGAGCCGAGGCACCGAATTGAATATCAGAAGTTCATTTTTTACCCCAAATTTTCCTCAAGGAATAAACCCCCCCTCAAGTCGATCTTGGTAGTGACCCTTACAACGTGTGGCTAAAATGAAGAAAAGTAATGGGAGTATACATGTGGGAGTTTAATAAGAAATTAGGCAAGGGAAGTTGATTTTTATTCCCAAACCCATGTTTGGTGCATGGTGTTAATTAGTATGGGGTATTTTAAAGGAAGTAACATCCCATCTGAATTAACATGGGAAGGGCAGGAAGAGATACATGGGAATTGACCCCCTTAATTTCCTTTCCCCTTCCCTCCTCAACTCCCTAGCATCCCAACCAAATAATGGATTATATGTCTCATAGGCCTCAGTTTCAGATTCCCTGCCACTATTCCCCCCAAGCAAACAGGCTGTCAAATATTTGAAACTTGGTAAATCCCTCTTAGGTGGTTTTAGTATGATTTAGGCAGTTTTGGGAGATGGCATGGCATTGTTGGGTTGTTTCTCTTCACGTCCCTGATCGCTTCTCTCATATTCCACGTGATCTCTTGCACGCACGTGTATCCAAATTGATCCCACAGGGCATTTGATGATGTTGAAGCCAATGATGTGTTGGAAATATGCCCTAAAGGCAATAATAAAGTTGTTATTATCATATTTCTGTGTTCTTGATAAGTGTTTATTCTCCATGCTATAATTGTATTAACCGAAAACTCAAATACATGTGTGGATACATAAACAAACACTGTGTCCCTAGTGAGCCTCTACTAGAGTATCTCGTTGATTAAAGATGGTTAAGGTTTCCTAACCATAGACATGAGTTGTCATTTAATAACGGGATCACATCATTAGGAGAATAAAATAGGCAAAAGCAGAAACTGGCACTGGGCACTAGGTTAATAGGTTAGTCCCCAAAAATGATATAAAGTTGCATATAAAGCATACAAAATTGATAATATAATAGCATAAAACAATAAAAAATTATAGATACGTTGGAGACGTATCAGAGGTTGCGTCCACGGGGTAAACCCTTAATTATCATAAGTTGTAACCCTATGGGGGAGACTATGATGGTGGCATGCGTGGCACAAAGTCTACTTCGAGTAGAACGTTGATACGTCCAATTTGCATCATGATTGCCTACTGTTATTTATTATGTATTTGATCATTATTTCACTTTATGATGCAGTTCTTATGCCTTTTCTCTCTTAATTTGCAAGATTTTTATGAAGAGGGAGAATACCGGCAGCTGGAATTCTGGACCTGAAATGGCTACAACAGAGATACCTATCCTATAGAGCTCCAATTGACTTGAAACTTCACGGAGATTTTTTATTGAATATATGGAAAATACTGGAGAAAAGAGATACTGGAGGGGACCCACCAGTTACCCACAAGGCAACAGGGCACGCCCCCTGGGTGCGCCTTGATGCCTTGTGGGCCCCCTAGCTGGCCTCTGGCCACCTCCTTCTGCTATATAAGCTCATTTGCCCTAAAAAATAGAGAGAAGGCTTTCGGGACGAAGCGCCGCCGTCTCGAGGTGGAACCTGGGCAGTTGCAATTTTGCTCTCCGGCGGAGCGATTTCGCTGGGGATACTTCCCTCCGGGAGGGGGAAATCGAAGCCATCGACATCACCAACGATCCTCTCATTGTGGGAGGACCAATCTTCATCAACATCTTCACCAGCACCATCTCATCTCAAACCCTAGTTCATCTCTTGTATTCAATCTTTGTCTCAAAACCTCAGATTGGTACCTGTGGGTTGCTAGTAGTGTGGATTACATCTTGTAGTTGATGCTAATTGGTTTATTTGGTGGAAGATTATATGTTCAGATCCTTAATGATATTCAATACCCCTCTGATCTTGAACATGAATATGATTTGTGAGTAGTTACTTTTGTTCTTGAGGACATGGGAGAAGTCTTGTCATAAGTAATCATGTGAATTTGGTATTCGTTCGATATTTTGATGATATGTATGTTGTTGCTTCCTTTAGTGGTGTCGTGTGAACGTCGACTACATGACACTTCACCATCTTTGGGCCTAAGGGAAGGCATTGTGGAGTAGTAATTAGATGATGGGTTGCTAGAGTGACAGAAGCTTAAACCCTAGTTTAAGCGCTATTCCGTAAGGGGCTGATTTGGATCCATATGTTTCATGCCATGGTTAGATTTATCTTAATTCTTCTTTCGTAGTTGCGGATGCTTGCGAGAGGGGGTAATCATAAGTGGGAGGTTTGTTCAAGTAAGAACAGCACCCAAGCACCGGTCCACCCACATATCAAATTATCAAAGTAGCGAACGCGAATCTAACAAACATGATGAAAGTGACTAGATGAAATTCACATGTGTCCTCGAGAACGCTTTGCTTATTATACGAGTTAGTTCCGGCTTGTCCTTTGCTATAAAAGGGATTGGGCCACCTTGCTGCACTTTATTATACTTGTTACTTGTTATGAATTATCTTGCTATCGAAACTATCTGTTACCGCTACTTTCAGTACTTGCAGTGAATACCTTGCTGAAAACCGCTTGTCATTTCCTTCTGCTCCTCGTTGGGTTCGACACTCTTACTTATCGAAAGGACTACGATTGATCCCCTATACTTGTGGGTTATCAAGACTCTTTTCTGGCGCCGTTAACGGGGAGTGAAGCGCCTTTGGTGAGTGGAATTTGGTAAGGAAACATTTATACTACGTGCTGAAATTTACTGTCACTTGTCACTAGGGAAAGTAATCCTTTGAGGGGCTTGTTCGGGGTATCTTCACCTCGACCGGAAGCATTGAGAGTTGCTCTTCAACCTACTGAATCTACTGAAAATATTTATTATGAAATACCTTCGGGTATGATAGAGAAACTGCTAGCTAATCCTTATGCTGGAGATGGAACGGTGCATCCTGATGTGCACTTGATATATGTGGATGAAATTTGTGGATTGTTTAAGCTTGCAGGTTTATCCGGAGATGGAGTTAAGAAGAAGGTATTCCCTTTATCTTTGGAGGGAAAGGCATTGACATGGTATAGGCTATGTGATGATACCGAAACATGGGATTGGAACTGGTTGAAGCTGGAATTCCACCAAAAAAATTATCCTATGCATTTGGTTCATCGTGGTTGGAATTATATATATAATTTTTGGCCTCGTGAAGGAGAAAGAATCGCTCAAGCTTGGGGAGGCTTAAGTATATGTTGCACACATGCCCCAATCATGAGCTCTCAAGAGAAATAATTATTCAAAACTTTTATGCTCGGCTTTCTCATAATGATCAATCCATGCTCGATACTTCTTCTGCTGGTTCCTTTATGAAGAGAACTATTGAATTTAGATGGGATCTTTTGGGAAGAACTAAACGTAACTCTGAAGATTGAGAAATCGACAAAGGTAAAGAGTCGGGTATAAATCTTGAGTTTGATTGTGTTAAATCTTTTATGGAAACTGATGCTTTTCATAAGTTTAGTACTAAGTATGGACTTGACTCTGAGGCAGTAGCTACCTTTTGTGAATCCTTTGCTGCTCATGTTGATCTCCCTAAGGAGAAATGGTTTAAATATCATCCACCTATTGAATTAAATGAAGAACCTATTAGTGTTAAAGAAGAAACAATTGTTTACAATGTTGATCCAGTTGTGCCTACTGCTTATATTGAGAAACCCCCTTTCCGTGTTAGGATTAAGGAACATGCTAAAGTTTCAACTGTGGTTAACAAAAGTAATATAAGAGCACCTAGACCTTCTGAACAAATTAAAGTTGAACCTAATATTGAAATGGTTAAGGATCTTTTGGTTGATGATATTGATGGGCATATTATTTACTTTTGTGATGAGGCTGCTAGAATTGCTAAACCTGTTAGAAATGAACAAGATATGTTAGACAAGAACAAGCCCGTGGTTGGCATGCCTGTTGTTTCTGTTAAGATTGGAGATCATTGCTATCATGGTTTGTGTGATATGAGTGCTAGTGTCAGTGCTATTCCGTTTTCTTTATATCAAGAAGTAATGCATGATATTGCACCTCTTGAGATTGAAGATATTGATGTTACTATTAAGCTTGCAAACAGAGATACTATTACACCACTTGGGATTGTTAGAGATGTTGAAGCCTTGTGTGGTAAAATCAAATACCCTACCGATTTCTTAGTACTTGGTTCACAACAAGATAATTTTTGTCCCATTATATTTGGTAGACCCTTCTTGAATACCGTTAATGCTGAAATCGATTGTGTTAAAGAGAAAGTTAGGGTTAAGTTTGGTGATATATCTCATGAATTTAATTTCTCTAAATTTCGTAGACAACCTCATGATAAAGAATTACCCAATAAATATGAAATTATAGGTCTTGCTTCCATTGATGTGCCTCCTACTGATCCTTTAGAACAATATTTGCTAGACCATGAAAATGATATGCATATGAATGAAAGAAATGAAATAGATGAGTTGTTCTTTAAGCAAGCACATATCCTTAAGCATAATTTGCCTGTTGAAACTTTGGGAGACCCTCTTCCACCAAAAAGTGATCATGTGTTTGAATTAAAGCAATTACCTGATACGCTTAAATATGCTTATCTTGATGAAAAGAAGATATATCCTGTTATTATTAGTGCTAACCTTTCAGAGCATGAAGAAAAGAGATTACTTAAAACTCTGAAGAAGCACCATGCAGCTATTGGATATACTATTGATGATCTTAAGGGCATCAGTCCCACTTTATGTCAGCATAAATTCATATGGAGCCAGATGCTAAACCCGTTGTTGATCATCAAAGAAGGTTGAATCCTAAAATGAAGGATGTGGTAAGAACTGAAATATTAAAGCTCCTGGAGGCAGGTATAATTTATCCCATAGCTGATAGTAGATGGGTAAGTCATGTTCATTGTGTTCCTAAGAAAGGAGGTATTACTGTTGTTCCTAATGATAAAAACGAACTTATCCCACAAAGAATTGTAACTGGTTATAGGATGTTAATTGATTTCAGAAAATTAAATAAAGCTACTAGGAAAGATCATTACCCCCTACCATTTATTGATCAAATGTTAGAAAGATTATCTAAGCATACACACTTTTGCTTCCTAGATGGTTATTCTGGTTTCTCTCAAATACCTGTATCACCAGAAGATCAGGAGAAAACCACATTTACTTGTCCTTTTGGAACTTATGCTTATCATCGTATGCCTTTTGGTTTATGTAATGCACCTGCTACCTTTCAAAGATGTATGACTACTATATTCTCTGACTTTTGTGAAAAGATTGTTAAGGTTTTCATGGATGGTTTTTCTGTTTACGGAACTTCTTTTGATGATTGCTTAAGCAACCTTGATCGAGTTTTGCAGAGATGTGAAGAAACTAATCTTGTCTTGAATTGGGAGAAGTGACACTTTATGGTGAATGAAGGTATAGTCCTTGGGCATAAAATTTCTGAAAGAGGTATTGAAGTTCATAAAGCTAAAGTCGATGCTATTGAGAAAATGCCATGTCCTAAAGATATCAAAGGTACAAGAAGTTTCCTTGGTCATGCTGGTTTCTATAGAAGGTTTATAAAATACTTCTCTAAAATTTCTAGGCCTCTTACTAATCTCTTGCAAAAAGATGTGCCATTTGTTTTTGATGATGATTGCGTAGAAGCCTTTGAAATACTTAAGAAAGCCTTAATTTCTGCACCTATTGTTCAACCACCTGATTGGAACCTAACCTTTGAAATTATGTGTGATGCTAGTGATTATGTTGTTGGTGCTGTTCTAGGACAAAGAGTTGATAAGAAATTGAATGTTATTCATTATGCCAGTAAAACTCTAGACAGTGCTCAAAGAAATTATGCTACTACTGAGAAAGAATTTTTAGCAGTTGTGTTTGCATGTGATAAATTTAGATCTTACATTGTTGATTCCAAAGTTACTATTCACATTGATCATGCTACTATTAAATATCTTATGGAAAAGAAAGATGCTAAACTTAGACTTATTAGGTGGGTTCTTTTGCTACAAGAATTTGACTTGCATATTGTTGATGGAAAGGGAGCTGAGAATCCCGTGGCAGATAATTTGTCTAGAATGAAAAATGTTCTTGATGACCCACTTCCTATTAATGATGATTTCCCTGATGAACAATTAGCTGTGATAAATGCTTCTCGTAACACTCCGTGGTATGCGGATTATGCTAATTACATTGTTGCTAAATATATACCACCTAGTTTCACATACCAACAAAAGAAAGAGTTCTTCTTTGATTTAAGGCATTAGTTTTGGGATGACCCACATTTATATAAAGAAGGAGTAGATGGTATTATTAGACGTTGTGTACCTGAGCATGAATAGGAACAAATCCTATGGAAGTGTCACTCCGAGGCATACGGAGGACACCATGCGGGCGACAGAACTGCACATAAGGTATTACAATCTGGTTTTTATTGGCCTACTCTCTTCAAAGATGCACGTAAGTTTGTCCTTTCTTGTGATGAATGTCAAAGAATTGGTAATGTTGGTAGACATCAGGAAATGCCTATGAATTATTCACTTGTTATTGAACCATTTGATGTTTGGGGTTTTGATTATATGGGACCTTTTCCTAAATCCAATGGGTATACTCATATTTTAGTTGTTGTTGATTACGTTACTAAGTGGGTAGAAGCTATTCCAACTAGTAGTGCTGATCATAACACTTCTATTAACATGCTTAAAGAAGTTATATTTCTGAGGTTTGGAGTCCCTAGATATTTGATGACTGATGGTGGGTCACATTTTATTCATGGTGCTTTCCGTAAATTGCTTGCTAAATATGATGTTAATCATAGAATTGCATCTCCTTATCATCCTCAGTCTAGTGGTCAAGTTGAATTGAGTAATGGAGAAATAAAATTAATTTTGCAAAAGACCGTTAATAGATCCAGGAAAATTTGGTCTAAGAAACTTGATGATGCATTATGGGCTTACAGAACTGCTTATAAAAATCCCATGGGTATGTCTCCATATAAAATGGTTTATGGAAAAGCATGTCATTTACCTCTTGAGTTAGAACATAAGGCTTATTGGGCAATAAAAAAACATAACTATGATTTTAAACTTGCCGGTGAAAAGAGGTTATTTGATATTAGCTCTCTAGATGAATGGAGAACTCAAGCCTATGAAAATGCCAAGTTATTTAAAGAAAAGGTCAAAAGATGGCATGATAAAAGAATCCAAAAACGGGAATTTAAAGTGGGTGAGCAAGTTCTATTGTACAACTCTCGTTTTAGATTTTTTGCAGGAAAACTTCTCTCTAAATGGTAAGGACCATATATCATCGAAGAAGTTTACCGCTCCGGAGCTATCAAAATGATCAACAACCCCGAAGGCACCAACCCGAGAGTGGTGAATGGGCAAAGAATTAAGCATTATATCTCAGGTACCCCCATTAATGTTGAAACCAATATTATTCAAACAATGACACCGTAGGAACAGATCGAAGAGTCCTTTCGGAACGCTCCAGAACCCTGAAAAGGGGTAGGTATGTGATACGGTAAGTAAACCGACTCCAAAAATTCCATAAAAATTATTTCTGTCTGTTTTGGAATATTAGAAAAAATACAAAACTAAGAAACAGCCGAGAGGACCCACGAGGAGGTCACAAGGTAACAGGGCACGACCCCCCCGGGGCGCGCCGTGTTCCCTTGTGGGCCCCTCGTGTGCCCTCCCGACTCTGTTTTCCTCTCGTATGCTTGTTTTGCAAGATAAAAATTCTTTATATATACTCAAGGGTGTTTTGACCACCGCATCGCAAGTTTCCCCTCTGTTCTTGTTTTGGGCTGTTTTTCTGACAGATCTAGATCACCATGGCGTCTCCAAGTTTGTCCAAGGACAAGTTCTATGAGAAGGTCATTGATACGTCTTCAACGTATCTATAATTTTTGATTGTTCCATGCTATTATAGTATCAATCTTGAATGTTTTATATGCAATCATATGCCATTATATATCAATTTTTGGGACTAACATATTAACCCAGTGCCCAGTGCCAGTTGTTGTTTTTTGCTTGTTTTTGTCTTTTCAGAAAATCATTATCAAAAAGAGTCCAAACGAGAAAAAAACTTTGGATTAATTTTTTCTGGACCAGAAGAGACCCACGAAGCTTTGGGAGAAGACCAGAAGAGCCACGAGGAGGCGGCAAGCCTGGAGGGCGTGCCCAGGGGGTAGGCGCCCCCCCCCCCACATGCTTGTGGGCCCCTCGTAGCCCCTCCTGACCTAATTCCAGCGCTAGAAATTCCCAAATATTCTCAATATAACAGAGAGACGGAAGAGAAAACCTTTCCGCTGCCGCAAGCCTCTGTTCTTCCACGATCCCATCTGGAGGCCTTTTCCGGTACTCTGCCGGAGGGGGAATCGATCACGGAGGGCTTCTTCATCAACCTTGCTGCCCTTCCGATGATGTGTGAGTAGTTTACCACAGACCTACGGGTCCATAGCTAGTAGCTAGATGGCTTCTTCTCTCTCTTTGATCTTTAATACCATGTTCTCCTCGATGTTCTTGGAGTTCTATCCGATGTAATCTTCTTTTGCGGTGTGTTTGTTGGGGTCCGATGAATTGTGAGTTTATGATCAGATTATTCATGAGAAATATTTGAGTCTTCTCTGAACTCTTTTATGCATGATTATTATAGCTTTATATTTCTCTCCGATCTATCGATTTGGTTTGGCCAACTAGATTGGTTTATCTTGCAATGGGAGAGGTGCTTTGTGATGGGTTCAATCTTGCGGTGCTCAATCCCAGTGACAGAAAGGGACATGACACGTATTTGTATTATTGCCATTAAGGATAAAAAGATGGGGTTTAATCATATTGCTTGAGTTTACTTTGTCTACATCAGGTCATCTTGCTTAAGGTGTTACTCTGTTTCATACTTAATACCCTAGATGCATGCTGGATAGTGGTCGATGGGTGGAGTAATAGTAGTAGATGCAGGCAGGAGTCGGTCTACTTGTCTCGGACATGATGCCTATATACATGATCATTGCCATGAATCCGTCATAATTATTTGCTTTTCTATCAATTGCCCAATAGTAATTTGTTTACCGACCGTATGCTATGTGTTCGAGAGAGAAGCCTCTAGTGAAAACTATGGCCCCCGGGTCTACTTTTATCATATATTAAAATCAAAAATACCTTGCTGCAATTATTTACTTTTATTTTATTTAGTATTTTTGTTTATCTATCTATCACTATCAGAATTAATCCTTGCAAATAACCGCTAAGAGGATTGACAACCCTCTTATTTGCGTTGGGTGCAAGTGTTTGCTTTTGTGTGTGCAGGTGCATTTAACGGGATTTTGCTTGGTTCTCCTACTGGATTGATAACCTTGGTTCTTAACTGAGGGAAATACTTATCTCTACTATACTGCATCATCCTCTCCTCTTCGGGGAAATACCAACGCAGTCTACAACTAGCAGGAAGAATTTTTGGCGCCGTTGCCGGGGAGACATCATCAAAATTACCAAGTACCTTCGCACAAACAATCATCCACTTGCATTTATTTTATTTGCCTTTTTATTTGCTTTTGCTTCTCGTTTTCATCTCCCCCACTTCTAAAACAATTTTACAAAAACACAAAAAATATTATTTGCTTGCTTGCTTGTATTGCCATGTCAACACACAAAAACAGAAAGTAAAACAAAAATTTAAGATCACTATGGATCACCTTAAAATTTTCTACTTGGATCATCTTCGATCCATTTGTGCTCGTGCTGAAACCCCAACTAGTTTAGTTGAGGGAAAATCATTAGATGAGCATGCTCATTTTGTGCATCACCGTTTGTCTAAAAAAGGGAGACTCTTATGGAATCAAATAAATTGTTTGCTATGCTATGCTTGGAATCTATGTGAAATTCATGATTTTACTTGTTGCTCTGAGAACCCTAAAAAACACCTTTCCTACCTATGTGAGTTCAATGATAATGAAATCTTATCTTCTTATGCCAAGGGTGTTTATAGCTATTATGATATCGAACAAATTGAAGAATTTGTTGCTTTTAAGGGTGCCCATGAAGTTGCTTCTTTGATTGAAAAGTATGATATTACTCTCTACAAATCTGAAAATTTTGCCATACTTAAATATTGCGATGAAAACTATGCTTCCAATACCTATGTTAGTGAATTCATTGAGAGAATGTCTGCTGCTTTAGAAGAGAATAATGATATGCATGAATCTATAGATAATTATGATTCCGTTGATTCGATTGAAATATCCCCTCTTGATGAATGTGATGCTTGCTTTGGCCATGATGCCAATATTAATGGTGCTTATAGAGATGAACTTGCTATAGTTCCTTATGTTAAAAATGAAATTATTGCTATAGCACCCATACTCAATAGCTCCTTGAATTAAAAGCATGATTGCAATGATGTTATTATAAATTCTATTAATGTCAATTGTGTTAATAATTGCTACTTGTGAGCTGCGTTGGGATTTCCCCGAAGAGGAGGGGATGATGTAGTACAGTAGAGATAAGTATTTCCCTTAGTTATGAAACCAAGGTTATCAATCCAGTAGAAGAATCACGCAACAACTCGTTAGCAGCACCTACACACAAAATAACAAATCCTCGCACCCAACGCGAACAAGGGGTTGTCAATCCCTTGGCGGTTAATTGCAAGATTAAATTGTATGGTGATAGATAGATAGATCGAACAAAAATACAAAATAAAATAAATAAAGTAAAATTGTAGCAAGGTATTTTTAGGATTTTCAATATATGATAAAGGTAGACCCGGGGGCCATAGTTTTCACTAGAGGCTTCTCTCTTGAAAATAGCATACGGTGGGTGAACAAATTACTGTTGGGCAATTGATAGAAAAGCAAATAATCATGACGATATCCAAGGCAATGATCATGTATATAGGCATCACATCCGAGACAAGTAGACCGAAACGATTCTGCATCTACTACTATTACTCCACACATCGACCGCTATCCAGCATGCATCTAGAGTATTAAGTTCATAAAGAACGGAGTAACGCCTTAAGCAAGATGACATGATGTAGACAAAGTAAACTCACGCATGAATAAACCCCATCTTTTTACCCATAATAGCAACGATACATACGTGTCATGTCCCTTTCTGTCACTGGGATTGAGCACCACAAGATCGAACACATTACAAAGCACCTCTCCCATTGCAAGATAAATCAATCTAGTTGGCCAAACCAAATCAATAGATCGGAGAGAAATACGAAGCTATAACAATCATGCATAAAAGAGTTTAGAGAAAACTCAAATAATATTCATGGATAATCTGATCATAAACTCACAATTCATCGGATCCCAACAAACACATCGCAAAAAGTAATTACATCGGATAGAACTCCAAGAACATCGAGGAGAACATTGTATTGAAGATCAAAAAGAGAGAAGAAGCCATCTAGCTACTAACTATGGACCCGAAGGTCTGTGGTAAACTACTCATGCATCATCGGAAGGGCAGCAAGGTTGATGTAGAGCCCCTCCGTGATCGAATCCCCCTCCGACAGAGTGCCGAAAAAGGCCTCCAGACGGGATCTCTCGAGAATAGGAACTTGCGTCGGCGGAAAAAGTATTTCGTGGACTGCCCTATTGGTTTCCTGATTTTAGAGTATTTATAGAGGTGGAATTAGGTCAAACGGAGCAGAGGTGGGCCCACGAGGCACCAGGGCGCGCCACCCCCCCTAGGGCGCGCCCTGGTGGCTCGTGGCCACCTCCTTTGTCTTCTGGCCCTCTCCCGAAGCTTCTAGTGTCTCTTATGTCCAGAAAAAAAATCTCCAAAAAGTTTCGTGGCATTTGGACTTCGTTTGATACTGACATTCTAAAAAACCAAAAACAGGCAAAAAACGGCAACTGACACTGGGCACTAAGTTAATAGGTTAGTCCCAAAAAATGATATATAATTGCTTGTAAGTGCATATAAAACATCCAAGATTGATACTATAGTAGCATGGAACAATCAAAAATTATAGATACGTTGGAGACGTATCAAGCATCCCCAAGCTTAATTCCTGCTCGTCCTCGAGTAGGTAAATGATAAAAACATAATTTTTGATGTGGAATGCTACCGATCATATTCATCATATACTCTTTTCTTTGTAGCATGGACATTTGGACTAGAATGATTCAAAGCAATAGTCTATAGTTTGACATAAAGACATAAATACTCAAGCATACTAACAAGCAACCATGTCTTTCAAAATATCAATGCTAAAGAAAGTTATCCCTAGCCCATTATGCTCAATCATTGATCCATTCATGAAACACACTCAATATTAGCTACACACAATGCACAAGTATGACAATAGTGCTCTCTAGTTGGTGCTTTGTAAGAGAAGATGGAGACTCAAAATAAAAATAAAAATTGCATAAAAGTAAATAGATAGGCCCTTCGTAGAGGGAAGCAGAGATTTGCAGAGGTGCCAGAGCTCAAAGCTTAAATTAGAGAGATAAAATTATTTTTGAGAGGCATGCTTTTCCTGTCAACGAAAACGATCGAGAATTCCCAATATCTTCCATGCTAGACACATTATAGGCGGTTCCCAAACAGAAAATAAAGTTTATTTCCTTTCCACCATTCTTTCACAATCCATGGCTAGCCGTATCCACGGGTGCCCTCCATACCAACACTTTCCAAGGAATTTATTATTATCATCATATTAAAAAAATTCATTTCGGGACTGGGCATCCCTATTACCTGCCACTCTCTCGTGCAATGACAAGTGAATAAACACTCATCGTGAGAATAACACACCTAGCATGGAAAATATTGGCCACCCCCTGCCGCTTCATGAGCGGTACGGGCACACAAAACAGAAAATTATTTTGAAAAATTAGAGTTGGCACATGCAAATTTACTTGGAACGGCATGGAAATACCACATATAGGTAGGTATGGTGGACTCATTTGGCACAACTTGGGTTTAAGGAGTTGGATGCACAAGCAGTATTCCCGCTTAGTACCAACCAAAAAGCGAAAACGGTCATAAACATGCATTGAACATAACTAACACCGAATAATGCACCATAAGTTGGATATAATTTCGTTGCATAACTATTGACTTTATGTGCATGCATAGGGAATCACAAACCTTAACACCAATATTCTTACTAAATCACAATTACTCACTAGCATGACTCACATATTATCATCTCCATATCGCAAAACTATTGCAAGGAATCAAACTTATCATATCCAATGATCTTTCATGATAGTTTTTATTATATCCCTCTTGAATATTCATCACTTTGGGACCAAATTCATATCTTGTGCAAATTACCATTACTATTATCAACTCTCAAAAAGATATAAGTGAAGCATGAGAGTGCAAATATTTCTTCAAAATTTAATCTTATCAACTCTCAAAATAATATAAGTGAAGCACGAGAGTTCAAATATTTCTTCAAAATATAGCCACCGCCGTGCTCAAAAAGATTTAAGTAAAGCACATAGAGTATTCTAACAAATCATGATAAACGTGTGGCTCTCTCAAATAGATGTGTCCAGCAAAGATGATTGTGATAAACTAAAAAGCAAACAAAGCAAAGACTCATATAATACACGATGCTCCAAGCAAAACTCATGATATGTGACGAATAAAAATATAGCTCCAAGTAAAATTACCGATAGTTGGTAGAAGAAAGAGGGGATGCCTTCCGGGGCATCAACAAGCTTAGACGCTTGAGTCTTCCTTGAATATTACCTTGGGGTGCCTTGGGCATCTCCAAGCTTAGGCTCTTGCCACTCCTTATTCCTTCATCTATCGTGATCTCAGTCAAAACTTGAAAACTTCAATCACACAAAACTCAACAAAACCTTCGTGAGATCCGTTAGTATAACAAATAAATCTTTAACTTTAAGTAATGTAGTAAATTGATTCATATTTAATATTGGCATAATGCTACTGTACTCTAACTTCTCCATGACTCATACCCCCCGATACGATCCATAGATTCATCAAAATAAGCAAACTATGCAATAAAAACAGAATCTGTCTAAAACAGAACACTCTGTAAAGATCTATTTAAAAGCTATACTTCTGTAACTCCAAAAATTCTGAAACAATAGGAAAACGTGGGAAATTTATATACCAATACTGTGTAAAACTGTCAGATTTTTCTGACGCTCCAGTACAGAATTAAAATTCTAGCACTGGACGCAAAACTTTCTGTTTTCCAAACAGCATCAATTATACTATCTTCCAAATCATCCCAAAGGCTTTACTTGGCACAAACACTAATTAAAACATAAAAACACAATCATAACAGTAGCATAATTGTGTAAACACACAAGAACATAAATAAAAAGCAAAAAAATATTTTATTCATTGGGTTGCCTCCCAACAAGCGCTATTGTTTTATGCCCCTAGCTAGGCATAATGCATAGTTTCAAGTATTGTCATCCTTCAAGTTGATTCCATAAGTGGCCCTCATAATGGATTCATAGGGTGCTTTAATTCTTTTCCTAGGGAAGTGTTCCATCCCTTTCTTTAGTGGAAATTGAAATCTTATATTACCTTCTTTCATATCAATAATAGCACCAATAGTTCGAAGAAAAGGCCTACCAGGTATTATGGGGCAAGACGGATTGCAATCAATGTCAAGTACAATAAAGTCCATGGGCACATAATTTCTATTTGCAAGAATAAGCACATCATTTATTCTTCCCAATGGCTTTTTAATAGTGGAATCCGCAAGATGCAAATTAAGAGAACATTCATCTATATTGGTAAAACCTAGCACATCACATAGAGATTTTGGAATTGTGGAAACGCTAGCACCCAAATCACATAAAGCATTGCACTCATAATTTTTAATTTTAACTTTAATGGTGGGTTCCCACTCATCATATAATTTTCTAGGGATTGAAATTTCTAGTGTAGCTTTTCTTCTAACGATTTCATCATCGCTTCTACAATGTATTTAGTAAAAGCCTTATTTTGTTCATAAGCGTTGGGTGAATTTAGCATGGATTGTAACAAAGAAATACACTCAATCAAAGAACAACTATCATAATTAAAGTCTTTATAATCCAAGAGAGTGGGCACATTGCTAGTTAAAGCTTTTACCTCTCCAAACCCACTTTTATCAATTTTTTCATCAAGATTTTCACCCTCCGAATTATGGGGACGCCTTCTAGCTAAAGTTAACTCTTCTTCAGTCCCCTTTTCATCAAGTTTTATATTGCTAAACAAGGAATCAATAGATGAAACACCAATCATTTTAATATCCTCATCATTACTACGATAGCCCGGGAGGAATCACTTTTTCTAAAGATTCTCGTTTAGCTTTTAGCATAGTAGTTCTTTTCTTACTCTCATCCATGGAGACATATAAAGCTTTAATTGATTCATTAATATCAATTTTGGGTGGAAAAATTTTAGTCTTAAGATTTTCCACATCATGAATGATTCTATCAATGCTCCTAGACATATCATCAAGTTTACTTAATTTTTCTTCTATCGTAGTGTTGAAATTTTTTTGAGCATTAATAAATTCTTTAATATTACTTTCAAGATCAGAGGGCATCCTATTATTATTATTATAAGGATTACCATAGGAATTGCCATAATTATTAGAGGAATTTACAGGAAACAGCCTAGGATTAAAATTACCTCTATAAGCATTACTATTAAAATTGTTTCGCGAGACAAAATTCTCATCTACGGGATCATTATTTTGCTCAATCAAGGTGGATAAAGGCACATCATTAGGTAGCAACCAATTTCATAACCGCATCAACTTTATCACTCAAAGTACTAATTTCTTCAACATAATTCACCTTTTTACTAGTAGGAACTCTTTCGGTATGCCATTGTGAATAATTTGGCACAATATTATCAAGCAATTTAGTATCTTCCCCCAATGTAATCTCCATAAAAGTACCACCCACGGCGGAATCTAAAAGATTTCTAGAAACAAAATTTAATCCCGCATAAAAAATTTGTATGATCATCCACAAATTTAAACCATGAGTAGGGCAATTTCTTATCATTAATTTCATCCTTTCCCAAGATTGGGCAACATGTTCATGATCAAGTTGCTTGAAATTCATAATTTGATTTCTAAGGGAAATAATTTTTGTGGGGGGAAAATACTTGGTAATAAAAGCATCTTTACACCTATCCCAAGAATCGATACTATTTCATGGCAAAGATGAAAACCAAATTTTTGCACGATCCTGCAATGAGAACGGGAATAATTTTAATTTCACAATTTCATTATTCACATCTTTTTTCTTTTGCATATCACACAATTATACGAAAGTGTTAAGATGGGATGCAGCATCTTCATTAGGACTACCAGAAAATTGTTCTTTCATGACAAGATTTAACAAAGCGGCATTAATATCACAACTCTCCGCACTAGTGGCGGGAGGAGCAATCGGAGTACTAATAAAATAATTATTATTAGTATTAGAAAAATCACACAATTTTGTATTTTCTTGAGACATCGTGGCTACGCAAATAAGATAACAAGCAAGCAAATAAGCAAACAAGAAAAAGGCAAACGGAAAATATTTTTGTACTTTTGAAAAAAAAATAGAAGTGGGGGAGATGAAAACGAGAGGCAAAGGCAAATAAAATGAATGCAAGGAGATGAAAGTTTATGCGTAGGTACTTGATAGATGTTGATGATGTCTCCCCGGCAACGGCGCCAGAAATTCTTCCTGCTACTTGTGAGCTGCGTTGGGATTTCCCCAAAGAGGAGGGGATGATGCAGTACAGTAGAGATAAGTATTTCCCTCTGTTATGAAACAAAGGTTATCAATCCGGTAGGAGAATCACGCAACAACTCGTTAGCAGCACCTGCACACAAAATAACAAATCCTCACACACAACGCGAACAAGGGGTTGCCAATCCCTTGCCGGTTAGTTGCAAGATTAAATTGTATGGTGATAGATAGATAGATCGAACAAAAATAGAAAATAAAATAAATAAAGTAAAATTGCAGCAAGGTATTTTTAGGATTTTCAATATATGATAAAGGTAGACCCGGGGGCCATAATTTTCACTAGAGGCTTCTCTCTTGAAAATAGCATACGGTGGGTGAACAAATTACTGTTGGGCAATTGATAGAAAAGCAAATAATCATGACGATATCCAAGGCAATGATCATGTATATAGGCATCACGTCCGAGACAAGTAGACCGAAACGATTCTGCATCTACTACTATTACTCCACACATCGACCGCTATCCAGCATGCATCTAGAGTATTAAGTTCATAAAGAACGGAGTAACGCCTTAAGCAAGATGACATGATGTAGACAAAGTAAAATCACGCATGAATAAACCCCATCTTTTTACCCTTAATAGCAACGATACATACGTGTCATATCCCTTTCTGTCACTGGGATTGAGCAACGCAAGATTGAACCCATTACAAAGCACCTCTCCCATTGCAAGATAAATCAATCTAGTTGGCCAAACCAAATCAATAGATCGGAGAGAAATACGAAGCTATAACAATCATGCATAAAAGAGTTTAGAGAAAACTCAAATAATATTCATGGATAATCTGATCATAAACTCACAATTCATCGGATCCCAACAAACACATCGCAAAAAGTGATTACATCGGATAGAACTCCAAGAACATCGAGGAGAACATTGTATTGAAGATCAAAAAGAGAGAAGAAGCCATCTAGCTACTAACTATGGACCCGAAGGTCTGTGGTAAACTACTCACGCACCATCGGAAGGGCAGCAAGGTTGATGTAGAGCCCCTCCGTGATCGAATCCCCCTCCGACAGAGTGCCGAAAAAGGCCTCCAGATGGGATCTCTCGAGAACAGGAACTTGCGGCGGAAAAAGTATTTCGTGGACTGCCCTGTTGGTTTCCCGATTTTAGAGTATTTATAGAGGTGGAATTAGGTCAAACGGAGCAGAGGTGGGCCCACGAGGCACTAGGGCGCGCCCTGGTGGCTCGTGGCCACCTCCTCTGTCTTCTGGCCCTCTCCCAAAACTTCTAGTGTCTCTTATGTCCAGAAAAAAATCTCCAAAAAGTTTCGTGGCATTTGGACTTCGTTTGGTACCGATATTCTGAAAAACCAAAAACAGGCAAAAAATAGCAACTGGCACTGGGCACTAAGTTAATATGTTAGTCCCAAAAAATGAAATATAATTGCTTGTAAGTGTATATAAAACATCCAAGATTGATACTATATTAGCATGGAACAATCAAAAATTATAGATATGTTGGAGACGTATCAATAATATGCAAAACTACAAGCTTGGGGATGATGATTTTGTTATGTCCACTACTTATTGCAATGATCATGATTGGGGTGATAATGTTTCTTATGATCTTGAAAATTTATTTAAGCCTCATGATGAATATGTCATTGATAATAATGTTTGCAATAATATTGAAAGTGGGTTTGGAAGAGTGTCAACTTTAGGTAAAAATAATCCCACATATTTGGAGAGTGTTCAATCTTATGAAATTTTTGATAAAAGTGGGTTTGGAGAGGTCTTGATTTTAGTTGATGTTAATCCCACTATCTTGGAAGATTATAAAACTTTTATGCATGTGGATCATGAATATAAAATTTTATATGATAGCTATATTATTGAATTTGATTATGATCCTACATGTAATTATTATGAGAGAGAAAAATATGGTTGTATAAATTTTCATGTTACTAAATTACCTCTCGTTGTGTTGAAATTGTCAATGTTTTATTCTTCTATCTTGCATATGCTAGATATTTCTTGTCTTGATAATTTGTTTGCTTATAAAATGCCTATGCATAGGAAGTATGTTAGACTTAAATATGTTTCTTACATGCTATATGATGCTCTTTTTGTGCTTCAGTTCTTATCTTTTATGTGAGCATCATTAAAATCTCGAAGCTTATCTTAATGGCTATAAAGAAAGAGCTTGTTGGGAGACAACCCAATATTTTCTATTTTTGTGTGTTTACACAATTATAGCCTCTGTTATGATTGTGTTTTTATCTTTTAATTAGTGTTTGTGCTAAGTAATGCCTTTGGGATGATTTGGATGATATTATAATTGATGCTGTTTGAAAACAGAAACTTTTGCGTCCATTGCTGGAATATTGTTTTTTCTCCGAAGTGTCAGAACCTTCTAAATTTTTGACACAATACTGATATATGAATTTCCCACGTTTTACTAATTTTTCTGAATTTTTGGAGTTACAGAAGTATGAGATTAATTCAGGTCTTTACAGACTGTTCTGTTTTAGACAGATTCTGTTTTTGTTGCATAATTTTCTTATTTTGATGAATCTATGGATCGTATCAGGGGGTATGAGTCATGGAGAAGTTGGAGTAGAGTATCATTATGCCAATATTAAATATGAATCAATTTACAACAGTACCTAAAGTTTAAGATTTGTTTGTTATACTAACGGATCTCACGAGGTTTCTGTTGAGTTTTGTGTGCTGAAGTTTTCAAGTTTTGGGTGAGACTACGATGGATGAAGGAATAAGGAGCGGCAAGAGCCTAAGCTTGGGGATGCCCAAGGCACCCCAAGGTAATATTCAAGGAAGACTCAAGCGTCTAAGCTTGGGGATGCCCCGGAAGGCATCCCCACTTTCGTCTACAATCTATCGGTAACTCACTTGGAGCTATATTTTTATTCATCACATGATATGTGTTTTACTTGGAGCGTCTTGTGATATATTTTTTGTTTGCTTTTTAGTTTGTCACAATCATCTTTTCTGAACACACCTTTTTGAGAGGGACACACATTATTCGTGATTTGTTAGAATACTCTATGTGCTTCACTTATATCTTTTGAGCTAGGCAGTTGCTCTAGTGCTTCACTTATATCTTTTAGAGCACGGCTATGGTTATATTTTAAAGAAATAGTTGCACTCTCATGCTTCACTTATACCTTTTTGAGAGTCTAATGATTAGCAATGGTAATATGCATGGGTTATGAATTTGGTCCTAATATGATAGGTATTCAAGAGGGATATAATAAAAACTTTCATGTAGATCACTGAATATGATAAGTTTGATTCCTTGCAATAGTTTTGCGATATTAAGATGGTAATATGTGAGAGGTGCTACTAGATAATTGTGGTTTAGTAAGAATATTGGTGTTAAGGTTTGTGATTCCCGAAGCATGCATGTATGGTCTGTCGTTATGCTAAGAAGTTGGAGTATGATTTATTCTTGATTGTCTTCCTTTGTGTGGTGGTCGGGGGTGCGCGATGGTTAACTCCTACCAACCTCCCCCCTAGGGGCATGTGTAGTAGTACTTTGCTTCGAGGGCTAATAAACTTTCACAATAAGTATGTGAGTTCTTTATGACTAATGTGAGTCCATGGATTATACGCACTCCCACCTTTCCGCAATTTGCTTGCCTCTTCGGTACCGTGCATTGCCCTTTCTCACATCGAGGGTTGGTGCAAACTTCACCAGTGCATCCAAACCCCGTGATATGATACGCTCTATCACACATAAGCCTCCTTATATCTTCCTCAAAACAGCCACCATATCTACCTATCATGGCATTTCCATAACCATTCCGAGATATATTGCCATGCAACTTCCACCGTTCCGTTTTTATGACACACATCATCATTGTCATATTGCTTTGCATGATCATATAGCTGACATAGTATTTGTGGCTCAGCCACCGTTCATCATTTTTTATACATGTTACGCTAGTATCATTGCACATCCTGGTGCACCGCCAGAGGCATTCATATAGAGTCATATTTTTGTTCTAGTTTCGAGTTGTAATTTTCTTTTGAGTTGTAAGTAAATAGAAGTATGATGATCATCCTTATTAGAGCATTGTCCCAGTGAGGAAAAAAGAGGCCAAAAAGAGCCCACGAAAAAAGAGGCCAAAAAGAGCCCACCAAAAAAATGAGAGAAAAAGAGAGAAGGGGCAATGTTACTATCCTTTTCCATACTTGTGCTTCAAAGTAGCACCATGTTTTTCATATAGAGAGTCTCCTATTTAGTCACTTTCATATACTAGTGGGAATTTTTCATTATAGAACTTGGCTTGTATATTCCAATGATGGGCTTCCTCAAATGACCGAGGTCTTCATGAGCAAGCAAGTTGGATGCACACCCACTTAGTTTTCATGTTGAGCTTTCATACACTTATAGCTCTTAGTGCATCCGTTGCATGGCAATCCCTACTCCTCGCATTGACATCAATTGATGGGCATCTCCGTAGCCCGTTGATTAGCCTCGTTGATGTGAGACTATCCTCTTATTTTTGACTTCCCCTTATTGATCTCTACCACCACACTCTATTTCACCCATAGTGCTATATCCATGGCTTGCGCTCATGTATTGCGTGGGGGTTGAAAAAGCTGAAGCGCGTTAAAAAGTATGAACCAATTGCTTGGCTAAAACAGGGGTTGTGCATGATAAATATTTTGTGTTAAGAAGATGGAGCATGACAAGATTATATGATTTTGTAGGGATAACGTTCTTTAGCATTTTTATTTTGAAAGACATGATTGTTTGTTAGTATGCCTGAGTATTGATGTCTTTATATTAAACTACAGACTATTACTTTGAATCATTCGAATCTTATTATTCATACCGTAAGAGAGAGATTACATGATGAAACATGATAGGTAGCATTCCACATCAAAAATTCTATTTTTATCATTTACCTACTCGAGGACGAGCGGGAATTAAGCTTGGGGATGCTTGATACGTCTGCAACGTATCTATAATTTTTTTATTGTTCCATGCTATTATAGTATCAATCTTGGATGTTTTATATGCAATCATATGCCATTATATATCATTTTTTGGGAGTAACCTATTAACCCAGTGCCCAGTGACAGTTGCTGATTTTTGCTGGTTTTTGTCTTTTCAGAAAATCATTATCAAAAAGAGCCCAAATGAGAAAAAAACTTTGGATTAATTTTTTTTGGACCAGAAGAGACCCACGAAGCTTTGGGAGAAGACCAGAAGAGCCACGAGGAGGCGGCAAGACTGGAGGGCGCGCCCAGGGGGTAGGCGCGCCCTCCCCCCCAGGCTTGTGGGCCCCTCGTAGCCTCTCCTGACCTAATTCAAGCGCTATAAATTCCCAAATTTTCCCAATATACTAGAGAAACAAAAGAGAAAACCTTTCCGCCACCGCAAGCCTCTATTCTTCCACGATCCCATCTGGAGGCCTTTTCTGGTACTCTGCCGGAGGGGGAATCGATCACGGAGGGCTTCTTCATCAACCTTGTTGCCCTTCCGATAATGTGTGAGTAGTTTACCACAGACCTACGGGTCCATAGCTAGTAGCTAGATGGCTTCTTCTCTCTCTTTGATCTTCAATACCATGTTCTCCTCGATGTTCTTGAAGTTCTATCCGATGTAATCTTCTTTTGCGGTGTGTTTGTTGGGATCCGATGAATTGTGAGTTTATGATCAGATTATTCATGAGAAATATTTGAGTCTTCTCTGAACTCTTTTATGCATGATTATTATAGCTATGTATTTCTCTCTGATCTATCGATTTGGTTTGGCGAACTAGATTGGTTTATCTTGCAATGGGAGAGGTGCTTTGTGATGGGTTCAATCTTGCGGTGCTCAATCCCAGTGACAGAAAGGGACATGACACGTATTTGTATTGTTGCCATTAAGGATAAAAAGATGGGGTTTAATCATATTTCTTGAGTTTACTTTGTCTACATCAAGTCATCTAGCTTAAGGCGTTATTCTGTTTCATACTTAATACCCTAGATGCATGCTGGATAGCGGTCGATGGGTGGAGTAATAGTAGTAGATGCAGGCAGGAGTCGGTTTACTTGTCTCGGACGTGATGCCTATATACATGATCATTTCCATGAATCCATCATAATTATTTGCTTTTCTATGAATTGCCCAACAGTAATTTGTTTACCCACCGTATGCTATGTGTTCGAGAGAGAAGCCTCTAGTGAAAACTATGGCCCCCGGGTCTACTTTTATCATATATTAAAATCAAAAATACCTTGCTGCAATTTATTTTATTTTATTTTATTTAGTACTTTAGTTTATCTATCTATCACTATCAGAATTAATCCTTGCAAATAACCGCTAAGAGGATTGACAACCCTCTTATTTGCGTTGGGTGCAAGTGTTTGCTTTTGTGTGTGCAAGTGCGTTTAACGGGATTTTGCTTGGTTCTCCTACTGGATTGATAACCTTCGTTCTTAACGGAGTGAAATACTTATCTCTACTATACTGCATCATCCTCTCCTCTTCGGGGAAATACCAACGCAGTCTACAAGTAGCAGTCATCAACCCGTACCTATCGGAGGTGATGAAGCACCATCAAGCCATCGAGGTGCGTGAGGGGGTGCTCCACATCCGGGACGTTCAAGGACCTAAGAAGACCGGGAGCGATAAGGCCAGGTTGGAAGCGGTGGAATAGGAGATCTTCAAGTGCCAAGTGATGGTGGAGCGCGGACTTAGTGCTAACCACTCCATGATCACGGAGTTCATCCGTGAGCACAAGGTGGATGGCAAGAATATTGAGGACGTCATCTTCAAGCTCAATGACCAGATCGATTATCTTCAGGCCCAAATCTATGATCTACAAAACCAAAATTTTGAGTATGAGGCCAAGTTCAAAGGTATGAGTTTAGCTGCAAATTTCAGGACTCCGGAAACATGTTCGTCCTTTTATGATGGAGAACCTATGCCTTGGAAGACGGAGGATAAGCCTATCACTTCATCACCACCATCACCGAAGAAGGAGACTTGAGTATATGGGTATCGACACCACCCTAGGCTTGTGCCAAGCTTGGGGGAGGTGCTCCGGTATCGTATCACCATCACTTTTATCATCATCATCTATCTTAGTTCGATCCTTAGTTATTTCGTGATTTAGAAGAATAAAGTTTTAGTATGATCTAGTTTCGAGTGCTTTCTTTGTGGTCTATCTATCTATGTAATCGTGTGTGAAAGTTATATAATAAAGAGTAGTTTGAGTTGAGTGTTTTGCTTTTGTTGATCCAATCTTAGAAATAAATAAAGAGAATAAAAAGGTAAAGATCATATGCTAATCCCATGGGGAGTGATGACTTCACATAAAAGAAGTATAATTGATAAAACTTGTTGGAAGTTGACAAACATAGCATTGGTCATTGTTGCAATTCATGAAAAAGTAATAAAGGAAGAGAGGTCTCACATAAAAATATACTATCGTGGACATCTTTTATGATTGTGAGCCCCCATTAAATATTCTATGTCAAATGGTCGACGTTGGACAAGGAAGACAATGTAATGAGTTATGTTTGCTTATATTCACATAGAAGTTATATTGTTTTGGATCCTCTAACATGTGTTGCTTGCCCCCTATCTTTTGCTAGCCAAAATTCTGTACTAAGTAGAGATACTACTTGTGCATCCAAAAACCCTTAAACCCAGTTTCATGTCATGAGAGTCCACTATATCTACCTATGGATTGAATAAGATCCTTCAAGTAAGTTGTCATCGGTGCAAAAGCAATAAAAATTGCTCCTAGCTATGTATGAACTTTTATTGTAAGGGAAAATAAGCTTTGTACAATCTTGTGATGGTGGAGAAATAAAAGCGATAGATTGCATAATAAAGGTCGCTATCACAAGGGGCAATATAAAGTGACGTTCCTTGGCATTAAGAGTTTGCACATCCAAAAACAAAAAGCGGATGACAACCTCTGCTTCCCTCTGCGAAGGGCCTATCTTTTACTTTATGTATTTACTTTCTTGCAAGAGCCAATAGTATTCTCTTCTATTCCATTTTTATTTTCTCTCTTGGCAAGCATCATGTGGTGGGGATAGATCTAGGCATATATATCCAGTTGGATGTAGGTGATCATGAGTTATTGTTGTTGACGTTACCCTTGAGGTAAATAAGTTGGGAGGCGAAATTATAAGCCCCTATCTTTCTATGTGTCTAGCTGAAACTTTTGCTCCATAAGTATGCCGTGAGTGTCAACAATCATAGAAGACTAAATGATAGTTGAGTATGTGAACTTGCTAAACAAAGCTCTTACATAGACTCTTTCTAAGAATATGATGAATTGCAATTGCTTCAGTGACTGAGATCATAGTTTGTTAATTTTCAATACGGTTTATGGTTCATACTTTAACTTGTGAATGAATTGTCACTTTTTCATGAGAAGTTTTATGATGATGTATTGTTGTTATAATAAAGATCATGATGCCTTCATGTCCGTATTTTATTTTTATCGACACCTCTCTCTCTAAACATGTGGTCATGATTATCGATTTCGGCTTTCGCTTGAGGACAAGCGAGGTCTAAGCTTGGGGGAGTTGATACGTCCAATTTGCATCATGATTACCTATTGTTATTTATTATGTATTTGATTATTATTTAACTTTATGATGCAATTTTTATGCCTTTCTCTCTTAATTTGCAAGATTTATATGAAGAGGGAGAATACCGGCAGCTGGAATTCTGGACCTAAAATGGCTACAACAGAGATACCTATCCTACAGAGCTCCAATTGACTTGAAACTTCACAGAGATATATGAAAAATACTGGAGAAAAGAGATACTGGAGGGGACCCACCAGTTGCCCACAAGGCAACAGGGCGCGGCCCCCCTGGGCGCACCCCGATGCATTGTGGGGCCCCTGGCTGGCCTCTGGCCCCCTCCTTCTGCTATACAAGCTCATTTGCCCTGAAAAAAATAGAGAGAAGATTTTCGGGACGAAGCGCCGCCGTCTCGAGGCGGAACCTGGGCAGGAGCAATTTTGTTTTTCGGCGGAGCGATTCCGCCGGGGATACTTCCCTCCGGGAGGGGGAAATCGAAGCCATCGACATCACCAACGATCCTCTCATCGTGGGAGGACTATTCTTCATCAACATCTTCACCGGCACCATCTCATCTCAAACCCTAGTTCATCTCTTGTATTCAATCTTTGTCTCAAAACCTCAGATTGGTACCTGTGGGTTGCTAGTAGTGTTGATTACATCTTGTAGTTGATGCTAATTCGTTTATTTGGTGGAAGATTATATGTTCAGATCATTAATGATATTCAATACCCCTCTGATCTTGAACATGAATATGATTTGTGAGTAGTTATTTTTGTTCTTGAGGACATGGGAGAAGTCTTGTCATAAGTAATCAAGTGAATTTGGTATTTGTTCGATATTTTGATGATATGTATGTTGTTGCTTCCTTTAGTGGTGTCGTGTGAACGTCGACTACATGACACTTCACCATCTTTGGGCCTAAGGGAAGGCATTGTGGAGTAGTAATTAGATGATGGGTTGCTAGAGTGACAGAAGTTTAAACCCTAGTTTAAGCGCTATTCCGTAAGGGCTGATTTGGATCCATATGTTTCATGCCATAGTTAGATTTATCTTAATTCTTCTTTCGTAGTTGCGGATGCTTGCGAGAGTGGGTAATCATAAGTGGGAGGCTTGTTCAAGTAAGAACAACACCCAAGCACCGGTCCACCCACATATCAAATTATCAAAGTAGCGAACGCGAATCTAACAAACATGATGAAAGTGACTAGATGAAATTCCCATGTGTCCTCGAGAACGCTTTGCTTATTATACGAGTTAGTTTCGGTTTGTCCTTTGCTATAAAAGGGATTGCGCCACCTTGCTGCACTTTATTATACTTCTTACTTGTTACTTGTTACGAATTATCTTGCTATCGAAACTATCTGTTACCGCTACTTTCAGTATTTGTAGTCAATACCTTGCTGAAAACCGCTTGTCACTTCCTTCTGCTCATCGTTGGGTTCTACACTCTTACTTACCGAAAGGACTACGATTGATCCCCTAAACTTGTGGGTAATCAAACATGTTCTGTACCCGGCTCCGCCCAGCATAATCGTCAAGAGTGGCTCAAGTATCCATACTATACTATGCCCATGCATAGGTGCTCTAGAAACATACCAATGGGGATTCCGGACTCCCTGAGAACGCCTTACTCCTCTGCTGTCCCATCAGTCACTTTTAGCTATTGTTCTTTATTTAATTTTATGTTGTTCACTCCAAAACTTGTTCACTACTCAGTTACAATTTATTTTCACCCTTACTTTGCTTTAAGTCTACAATTAGCTGCTGATACATCTCCAACGTATCTATAATTTTTTATTGTTCCATGCTGTTATATTATCAATCTTGTGTTGGGGAACGTTGCATGGGAAACAAAAATTTTCCTACGCACACACAAGATCTATCCATGGTGATGAGCATCTACGAGAGGGAGAGTGAATCTACATACCCTTGTAGATCGCTAAGCGGAAGCGTTAAGAAACGCGGTTGATGTAGTCGAACGTCTCCGCGATCCAAATCGCAAGTCATCCCTCGATCCGATCACGAACTAGTGCCGAACGGACGGCACCTCCGCGTTCAACACACGTACGGCTTGATGACGCCTTCACCTCCTCGATCCAGCGAGCGATGATGAAGTAGTAGATGAGTTCCGGCAGCACGACGGCGTGGTGATGGTGGTGAGGAACAATCTCTGCAGGGCTTCGCCAAGCACTACGGAGATTATGACGGGAGAACTAGAGGGTTAGGGTTGCCGACACACGGCTTGGGAAATCTTAATGTATCCCGTGTGCTAGCCCTGCCCCTCTATTTATATGTTGAGCCTTGGGGTCTAAACTTGGAGTAAAAGCCTCCTCCAGGTCGGTTTTGCCCGCACAAGGTCGGTTTGGCCCGTAGGGAAAGAGTCCAACTCGGATCCCTGCAGTACCGCTTGAGCGGTAGTACCGCTTCACACAAGCGGTAGTACCGCTTATGCGGTAGTACCGCTTCACACAAGCGGTAGTACCGCTTACGCGGTAGTACTGCCTTACCAGCGGTAGTACCGCTTAAGGCAGCAGCAAAACTTCCTTTTGCACTTTCCAATACCTCGTGGGCTTTACCCCTTTGGCTCATATAAAGTGTTGCTGCACCCGAACACTTCGGTAAACATCCGGAACCACTTCCGGTGAATTCCGGAACCCTTCCGGAGATCAAAACACTATTATCACATATATCAATCTTTACCTCCGGACTCTTCCGGAGATCCTCGTCATGTCCGGGATCTTATCCGGGACTCCGAACAACCTTCGGTCACCAACATAATAACTCAACTATACTAATCGTCACCAAACGTTAAGTGTGTAGACCCTGCGGGTTCGAGAACTATGTAGACATGACCGAGACACCTCTACGATCAATAACCAATAGCGGGACCTGGATGCCCATATTGGCTCCTACATATTCTACGAAGATCTTTATCGGTCGAACCTCTATGTCAAGGATTCAGTTAATCTCGTATGCTGTTCCCTTTGTTCTTCGGTATGTTACTTGCCCGAGATTTGATCGTCGGTATCTCTATACCTAGTTCAATCTCGTTACCGGCAAGTCTCTTTACTCGTTCCGTAATACAAGATCTCGTGGCTAACACTTTAGTCACATTGCTTGCAAGGCTCATTGTGATGTTGTATTACCGAGTGGGCCCTGAGATACCTCTCCGTCACACGGAGTAACAAATCCCAGTCTTGATCCATGCCAACCCAACAGACACCCTCGGAGATACCTGTAGAGCACCACAGTTACGTTGCGACGTTTGATACACACAAGGTACTCCTCCGATGTCAGGGAGTTGCATGATCTCATGGTCATAGGAACAGATACTTGACATGCAGAAAACAATAGCAATAAACTGACACGATCATATGCTACGTTCGTAGTTTGGGTCTTGTCCATCACATCATTCTCCTAATGATGTGATCCCATTATCAAATGACATCTCATGTCTATGGCTAGGAAACCTTAACCATCTTTGACCAACGAGCTAGTTAACTAGAGGCTTACTAGGGACACAGTGTTGTCTATGTACCCACACATGTATTTGAGTTTCCAATCAATACAATTATAGCATGGATAATAAACGATTATCATGAACAAGGAAATATAATAATAACTAATTTATCATTGCCTCTAGGGCATATTTCCAACATCTTGGATGTTTTTATAATCATTTACAGCACTTATATATCATTTTTGGTGACTAACCTATTAACTTAGTGCCCAGTGCCAGTTGTTGTTTTCTGCCCTGTTTTTGTTTTACAGAAAATCAATACCAAACGAAGTCCAAATGCCACAAAACTTTTTGGAGATTTTTTTCTGGACAAGATAAACACTAGAAGCTTCGGGAGAGGGCCAAAAGACTCAGGAGGTGGCCACGAGCCACCAGGGCGCCCCCCAGGCGCGCCCTGGTGCCACGTGGGCCCCCTTTTGCTCCGTTTGACCTAATTCCACCACTATAAATTCAGAAAAAAAAACAGAAACCCTCAGGGGAGTCCACGAAATACTTTTTCTGCCGCCGCAAGTTTCTGTTCCAGAGAGATACCATCTGGAGGTCTTCTCCGGTACTCCGCCGGAGGGGGAATCGATCACAGAGGGGCTCTACATCAACCTTGCTGCCCTTCCGATGATGCGTGAGTAGTTTACCACAGACCTTCGGGTCCATAGGCAGTAGCTAGAGGGCTTCTTCTCTCTTTTTGATCTTCAATACAATGTTCTCCTTGATGTTCTTGGAGTTCTATCCGATGTAATCACTTTTTGCGGTGTGTTTGTTGGGATCCGATGAATTGTGAGTTTATGATCAGATTATCCATGAATATTATTTGAGTCTTCTCTGATCTCTTTTATGCATGATTATTATAGCTTCGTATTTCTTCTCCGATCTATTGATTTGGTTTGGCCAACTGAGTTGATTTATCTTGGCATGGGAAGAGGTGCTTTGTAATGGGTTCGATCTTGCGGTGCTCAATCCCAGTGACAGAAAGGGACATGACACGTATGTATCGTTGCTATTAAGGGTAAAAAGATGGGGTTTATTCATGCGTGAGTTTATCTTGTCTACATCATGTCAGCGTTCTTAAGGCGTTACTCCGTTCTTTATGGACTTAATACACTAGATGCATGCTGGATAGCGGTCGATGTGTGGAGTAATAGTAGTAGACGCGGGAAGGAGTTGGTCTACTTGTCTCGGACGTGATGCCTATATACATGATCATTGCCTTGGATATCGTCATGATTATTTGCTTTTTTATCAATTGCCCAACAGTAATTTGTCTACCCACCGTATTCTATTTTCTTGAGAGAAGCCTCTAGTGAAAACTATGGCCCCCGGGTCTATCTAAATCGTATTACTAAAACCCTAAAAATATTGCTGCCATTTCCTTTTATTTATTTTATTTTGTATTTTTGTTTCAATCTATCTATCTATCACGTACAATTTAATCTTGCAATTTACCGCCGAGGGATTGACAACCCCTCGTTTGCGTTGGGTGCAAGGATTTGTTGTTTGTGTGCAGGTGCTGCTAATGAGGTGTTGCATGATTCTCCTACTGGTTTGATAACCTTGGTTTCATAACTGAGGGAAATACTTATCTCTACTGTGCTGCATCATCCCTTCCTCTTCGGGGATAATACCAACGCAAGCTACAAGTAGCAGCTGCAGGTATAAAAATACATAATTCAGTACAAGAGGCAAAAGGCTTATTCATGTGCTCCCTGTGGGATCGATACTCTTACTTCGAAAGTGCTACAACTAAACCCTGTGCACTTGCAAGCCATCAACTTTCCAGTAGACAGGTGATAAAACTTGTTACCTTTACACATAACTAAGGTCTAAGGCATGACTTTCTTTGACGACTATGTGCTGAAGAATAACTTAATTTCTTTAACGCATGCCCTGCTGATACGTCTCCAACGTATCTATAATTTTTTATTGTTCCATGCTATTATAGTATCAATCTTGGATGTTTTATATGCAATTATATGTCATTATATATCATTTTTTGGGACTAACCTATTAACCCAGTGCCTAGTGCCAGTTGCTGTTTTTTTGCTTGTTTTTGCCTTTTCAGAAAATCATTATCAAACGGAGTCCAAACGAAGAAAAAACTTTGGATTAATTTTTTCTGGACCAGAAGGGACCCTCGAAGCTTCGGGAGAAGACCAGACAAGCCACGAGGGAGCGACAAGCTCGGGAGGCACGCCCTGGGTGGTAGGGCGCGCCCCCCAGGCTTGTGGGCCCCTCGTGGCACATCCTGACCTAATTCCAATGCTATAAATTCCCAAATATTCCCAATATACCAGAGAGACAGAAGAGAAAACCTTTCCGCCGCCGCAAGCCTCTGTTCTTCCGCGATCCCATCTGGAGGCCTTTTCCGGTACTCTGCTGGCGGGGCAATCGATCACGGAGGGCTTCTTCATCAACCTTGCTGCCCTTCCGATGATGTGTGAGTAGTTTACCACAGACCTACGGGTCCATAGCTAGTAGCTAGATGGCTTCTTCTCTCTCTTTGATCTTTAATACCATGTTCTCCTCGATGTTCTTGGAGTTCTATCCGATGTAATCTTCTTTTGCGGTGTGTTTGTTGGGATCCGATGAATTGTGAGTTTATGATCAGATTATTCATGAGAAATATTTGAGTCTTCTCTGAACTCTTTTATGCATGATTGTTATAGCTTTGTATCTCTCTCCGATCTATCGTTTTGGTTTGGCCAACTAGATTGGTTTATCTTGCAATGGGAGAGGTTCTTTGTGATGGGTTCAATCTTGCGGTGCTCAATCCCAGTGACAGAAAAGGACATGACACATATTTGTATTGTTGCCATTAAGGATAAAAAGATGGGGTTTAATCATATTGTTTGAGTTTACTTTGTCTATATCATGTCATCTTGCTTAAGGCGTTACTCTGTTTTTATTAACTTAATACCCTAGATGCATGCTGGATAGTGGTCGATGGGTGGAGTAATAGTAGTAGATGCAGGCAGGAGTCGGTCTACTTGTCTCGGACGTGATGCCTATATACATGATTATTGCCATGAATCCGTCATAATTATTTGCTTTTCTATCAATTGCCCAACAGTAATTTGTTTACCCACCGTATGCTATGTGTTCGAGAGAGAAGCCTCTAGTGAAAACCATGGCCCCCGGGTCTACTTTTATCATATATTAAAATCCAAAAATACCTTGCTGCAATT
The DNA here is from genome assembly GCA_039707655.1 of Elymus sibiricus. Classification (NCBI taxonomy): domain Eukaryota; kingdom Viridiplantae; phylum Streptophyta; class Magnoliopsida; order Poales; family Poaceae; genus Elymus; species Elymus sibiricus. Next base: position 76,350,824 of record CM077666.1, on the reverse strand, counting down.
TATTTACTTTTATTTTATTTAGTATCTATCACTATCAGAATTAATCCTTGCAAATAACCGCTAAGAGGATTGACAACCCTCTTATTTGCGTTGAGTGCAAGTGTTTGCTTTTGTGTGTGTAGGTGCTGCTAAAGGGGTTTTGTGTGGTTCTCCTACTGGATTGATAACCTTGGTTCTTAACTGAGGGAAATACTTATCTCTACTATACTGCATCATCCTCTCCTCTTCGGGGAAATACCAACGCAGTCTACAAGTAGCACCTGCCGTCAAAGTGGTGGTGGTGCACCGGTTGGTCTACGCACGGGTGGCGGCGAACAGCAGGCCGACAGCGTCAGCGGTCCAGGAGGTCGTGGCTTTAGTGGAGCTATGTGCTCCGGGGGGGTGCTATTGCAGAAGCTTGGTGTGCAACCATCCTTGATCTGTGAGGGTCTTCCTCTAGATTTGGAGATTGGCCTAGAGGAGATGCCCGTTGGCTGCTCAATTCCAATGGCCAATGTTGGTTTGGGTTTTGGCAGCTTGATGTTGTGGGCTTCTCCAATTTGTCCAAGGAGCTACTCCATTGGATGCCAAGTGATGATAGTTTCCCATCGTGAGGCGCGACGGCGGCGTGCTCACTGCGAGCAAAGTGCTCCGGTCATGTGGCATAGCGTCGATGCGGCAGTGCGCTCTTGAACTAGCGGCGGGTCCGTTCCGCATGGGCACGCGTTGGCAATGGTGATCCATCTTTTGTGCTCCAGTTTCGGCCATGTCAGCCGACGGGCCTGAGCAGGGTTCTCTTCGACGAGGTGGTAGTCGGTGTTGGTGTGCTTCGTCGTCGGTGTTGGTTCCATTTATGACCACTTCGGCCTGCGGCGGCTGCCTCCCTGCGGATTGCGGTGGCCACCGAAAGGTCTTCGTGACGGTTCCTCCCTCTAGATCCGGTAGCTGACTTCGTTGGCGAAATGCAAAATATGGACGATGGCTTGTGAAAAACGACAAAACTGGCCCTTTGGGCAAAGTTCAGCACAAAATGAACCCATTTTCAAAATATTTCATAAAATAGTCCTTCCTGCATAACGCCCGCACCCGGGGCGCCATGCTAGATTACATAACGCCATGGTCAAAGGCGACATACTGGTCACCGCTCACTTGCCACGGTGGCAGGGCCTGGTTGCATGGCTCCCCAGGCTAGGGCGCCATGCTCACCAGCATGACGCCCCAGCCCAGGGCGTCAAGCCCCTTGAATAAAAAAAATCGGTTGCCCCCTCTCTTTCCCCCCAAACCCTCTCTTTTCCCCCCTTTCTCCACCCCGGCCGCCCCACTCATGCCCCTCCCTAATGCCCACAAAATTTCTTGGATCGGAGCTCCAAATCGGTGATCTATCCTCCCCTTCGGCCCCTAAAGGTATTCTCCCTCATTCCTCCTCTTTTTGTTGGTTGAAATCTCCGCATTTTGGCAATTTGGGGAAACCCTAGGTCATCCAATTTTGCAATTTTCATTGATGCATTTTGGTGTTTATGATTGTAGATGGCGAGGATCGTGAATGTGCATCATGTGGACTTTGTCTCCTTTGAGAAGGGAGACGCGGAGTATGGTGACCCGAAGAAGAAGCTGGTAGTGATGGTGTTTCCCACAAGTCCTAGCCTTGAGGAGGTTATGGTTGAGCTTCGAAGAAGGTTGAATTGGATGGAAGAAAGTGATGGAGTAGACTTAATCGGAAGGTATAATGTTGGGTATGGGCAACATATTCGTTGGAAGATAATGCCTCTTGACTCCGAGTTTCATTGGAAGCATATAAGGAGAGTGTGCTGGCCTCACAAGATAAATCATTTGAGTTATTTGCCACAAAGGTTGTTCGTGCTCGGTTGCACATTGATTTGAATCGGTGTGCATCTTCATGTGATGTTAGAAGCCCGGTTCGAGATTCAACACATGTCAATCCGGATGTGTATGACACAACAATGAGCCAACCTCCAATGACCCAACCTTTGAGCCCCGTCGGGAATGAGCAACTTGATAATCAAGACTTGCACATGGATGGTGATGAGTTTGAGGGTGATGAATCGGAGGCTTATCTTCGTGACCATTATGTTGGCGATGTGGAGGCAAATTGCATGGAAGAGGACATGGACCATGACATTCCATACAATAGGTCCTATGCGGGGGACTCAGAGGACGAAGGCCTGAATGAAGAAATAGATGAGGATGGTTTGACGGCTAAAGAAGCCAATGCTTTCAAGAAGGTAATAGGTCGGGGTCACAAGACATCATTGTTCTGTGATCTAAGCCTAGCCGATAAGGCGATTGTTGATGGTGACACAAGTAAAATTCTTGCACCAAGGTTAACTTCAAAGCGAGATACCGGGGCAAGTGTGTATGGTGTTAGTGAAGGAACAATCTTTGAAAGCTTGGTAGAACTTCAAATATGGGTCAAGGACTACGCGGTTAAGTTTCATTGACCATTCTTTGTGGACAAGTCAAACTCCAAATTGCGTTATGTGGTTAAATGTGAGGAACACAAGAATCATTGCCCTTGGGTTATCCGTGCAAGATGTGTCAAAGGCGGGCCACAATGGAAGATTACAAGTTCCATGTTTCACCAGCGATGTAGTGGCAAGAATATTGATGATGATAATGTAAAGGATGATCACCGTCAATTGACCTCCAAATTGATTGCATATCGATTTTCACCCTCCATAAAGATACTCCCGACATATCCCATTAGGGCATTGATGGAGATGGTGAAGGAGGGTCTTCGGGTACACGGTGAAGTACGGGAAGGCATGGAAGGCCAAGCAAGCCGCCTTTGAGATATTGTATGGTGGTTGGGAAGAATCATACAATCGCCTCGCGATGGTGTTGAAAGCGATGGCAGCAGAAAATCCGGGCATGTACTATGTGGTGGAGCCAGATGGCGTGAGAACAAGGATATACAACGATGCAACCGTTCGAATATTTGGACGCGCATTCTGGACTTTTGAGCCATGCATTAGGGCCTTCAAGCATTGTAGGCCGGTTATGTCCGTGGATGGCAGACCGGCCAGTTCAAGGGCACATTGTTGATCGCCGTTGCTAATGATGGTGGTGACAAATTGGTTCCATTGGCTTTCGCTTTGATATCGGCGGAGAACAATGACAACTGGGAGTGGTTTCTTAATCTAGTGAGGACCAAGGTAATTGGACCTCAAAGAGAGGTTTGCATCATCTCGGACCGCCACCCAGGGATACTCAATGCAGTGGAGATTGACATTCCAGGACATCCTCGTGTGCACCATAGGTGATGCATGAGGCATTTTGTGTCTAACTTTTACCAGTACAAATCATTTTTCGGCACAATCTAAGCTAGCACATAGATATAACGGTAACTTACCACAAAGCGGAGAGGCGGCGCCGATTCATACCGTCTACCATCTCTAATAAGCCTGTTGTACTCCATATTGGCCATCCGATCAAAACCTGGATTGGGTTCATGCAATATGTCCTCTGGTTCAAACGCAGGCGGGTTAAGTTGAGTACGTGCAACGGAACGAAACCACACGAGATAACGGTTGAATGCTTTCGTATCAAAAGGCCATGGGGGAGGCTTAGAAGTGGATTGACGCAATGAAAGCTCAATATTATTGATCTTGTGCTTGAACTCCTGGATATACATGTTATGCTCTCGATTCCATTTCTTTATACTCTTCTGCTTCATCTTGTCGAGACTGTAGAGCATTTGAAAAAAGTATTTTTGTAACTATCTTGAAACAATGAAAACACATTTGAAGTGCTATTAAGCACTTACCTATGCAACTGTAGCGAAGTGTCCTTAAACTTTGGCGGGGTCTCTTGAAATAAGCCAAACTGTGTCATAACTCGCTGTGGCTGATGAAACTCGATAGCAAAGCAACAAATCAACAGGCAACACATCCGCCATAGGTGTGCTTCCTCTAGACACTTTGGGTTTAGTCTGAAAGTAAGACTTCTGCCAATATTGCCCGCCGTTCCGTACGGTTCCCAAGTCACCTATCCAGATTAAAAATAAACTACATTGTTACTATGAATTTTTGGAAAACCGAACAGACAATAAAGGCAACAAGCTACTAAGATAACCTGCTCTAGGGTCATGATGTCGAGCTCGTTGCAATAGTGCAAGTACATGGTCTTTGAATTGCCAACGAAACCTTCAACCTTGTCCCACTTATACGCCCATGTAGGCATACGGTCCGGATCATCATGATCATCCCATGCCTCGTAACCAACACCCGCAGGCACCAGCCGCCCAACTAGCAAGTGCTCCCAACTCCAGATCGATAAGAGAAGCATCGGACCACCTATATTGGCTTCCTTTGACTCTGCGGTGTTCTTTGGATTCGCGCCCCTACGGCATGCCTTGTCCAGCTACACACAAATACGAAATATGTAAATACAAACTAGAGAAAATTTCTACATTGTGAACACACTATTTGCAAGCAAAACTAGTTACCTAGCGATACAAATAAGCTAGTGACGCCGTACCCCAACTGAGTCCATGCTCCCACCCAGCAAACAGCTTAAGCCACATAAAGGAAGCGTTCACGCCAGTGCCGTCAGAGAAAAGAGTCCGGCTGACTACATACCACAAGTATGCCCTGGTATACTGTTGCACTGTTTCATCGTCCGCATCATCCGGGCACACCCCAAAGTTGTTAGCAATCCAGTGATAAGTTGCACCGGCGGACTTCCCTCGCACCCCCGGCTCCCTCCCGATGAGTCCAACCATAATGTCAGGCCATCCCTCAGAATCTGTGCTAAAACAAATAGGCTCTCCTTTGATGGGAAGTCCGGTGATCAGAGAAACATCCTGCAAAATGACCGTCATCTCTCCAGCAAAGAAGTGGAAAGTATGTGTCTCAGGGCGCCATCGGTCAACGAGTGCCGCGATCGCACAAGGGTTCATCTTCGGCATCGAACGAGACACGAGTGAAATGAAAGGGAGAAGCCCGGTCTTCCGGAATACTCTGTGTATCACTCGTCATACTGCATCTTGTCATGAACCGAACCGGACCTCAGGTGAAGCTGATAAAAAACCCTTCCTTCATCTGCCATGTACCGTCCACGATGCAATTGACCATACGATGGATGGATAAGAGAAGCCATCCTACAAAATCACAATGTATATGATAAGCCTCGTTGTCTGATACATCTCCAACGTAGCTATAATTTTTTATTGTTCCATGCTATTATAGTATCAATCTTGGATGTTTTATATACACTTACAAGCAATTATATATCATTTTTTGGGACTAACCTATTAACATAGTGCCCAGTGCCAGTTGCTGTTTTTTTGCCTGTTTTTGGTTTTTCAGAATATCAGTACCAAACGAAGTCCAAATGCCACGAAACTTTTTGGAGATTTTTTTCTGGACATAAGAGAAACTAGAAGCTTCGGGAGAGGGCCAGAAGACAGAGGAGGTGGCCACGAGCCACCAGGGCGCGCCCCGGGGGGGTGGCACGCCCTGGTGCCTCGTGGGCTCACCTCTTCTCTGTTTGACCTAATTCCACCTCTATAAATACTCTAAAATCGGGAAACTAACAGAGGAGTTCACGAAATACTTTTTCCGCCGCCGCAAGTTCCTGTTCTCGAGAGATCCCATCTGGAGGCCTTTTCCGGCACTCTGCCGGAGGGGGATTCGATCACGGAGGGGCTCTACATCAACCTTGCTGCCCTTCCGATGATGCGTGAGTAGTTTACCACAGACCTTCAGGTCCATAATTAGTAGCTAGATGGCTTCTTCTCTCTTTTTGATCTTCAATACAATGTTCTCCTCGATGTTCTTGGAGTTCTATCCGATGTAATCACTTTTTGCGGTGTATTTGTTGGGATCCGATGAATTGTGAGTTTATGGTTAGATTATCCATGAATATTATTTGAGTTTCTCTGAACTCTTTTATGCATGATTGTTATAGCTTCGTATTTCTCTCCGATCTATTGATTTGGTTTGGCCAACTAGATTGATTTATCTTGCAATGGGAGAGGTGCTTTGTAATGGGTTCGATCTTGCGGTGCTCAATCCTAGTGACAGAAAGAGACATGACACATATGTATCATTGCTATTAAGGGTAAAAAGATGGGGTTTATTCATGCGTGAGTTTACTTTATCTACATCATGTCATCTTGCTTAAGGCGTTACTCCGTTCTTTATGAACTTAATACTCTAGATGCATGCTGGATAGCGGTCGATGTGTGGAGTAATAGTAGTAGATGCAGAATCGTTTCGGTCTACTTGTTTCGGACGTGATGCCTATATACATGATCATTGCCTTGGATATCGTCATGATTATTTGCTTTTCTATCAATTGCCCAACAGTAATTTGTTCACCCACCGTATGCTATTTTCAAGAGAGAAGCCTCTAGTGAAAACTATGGCCCCCGGGTCTACCTTTATCATATATTGAAAATCCTAAAAATACCTTGCTGCAATTTTACTTTATTTATTTTATTTTGTTCGATCTATGTATCAATACAATTTAATCTTGCAATTAACCGCCAAGGGATTGACAACCCCTTGTTCGCGTTGGGTGCGAGGATTTGTTATTTTGTGTACAGGTGCTGCTAACGAGTTGTTGCGCGATTCTCCTACTGGATTGATAACCTTGGTTTCATAACTGAGGGAAATACTTATCTCTACTGTACTGCATCATCCCCTCCTCTTCGGGGAAATCCCAACGCAGCTCACAAGTAGCATTGTCATTTGCAAATATACGCACTAGTGCAAAAACATACATACATGTGCAAATGTCCATATCCATACAATAAAAAAAATTACACCAAATGGGTACATACATGTGTAAGCATAAAGGAATACAAGTGTCTATCTAACAAATACAAGTCCTAGTCCATACCTAAAAAATTCCTAAACATACTAATCCTATCATATCCCCAACCATGCCATAAACAAAATCCCTAGCCATACCTAGAAATTTCCTCACCATACAAATACTAACAAACCCCTATCCATACACCATCAAATACCTCACATATCCCCATCCATACATCATATAAACCTAACAAATCCCTGAAAATAGCATGAACTAGGGTTTCTCCAATGTGAAGATTTTGACCAATAAAAGGAGAGGAGAGTGAGAGGAATACCTTGAGGATGGGAAGGGAAATAAGATCCACCATTTTTTTGCTTCGATCCACCACTTTTGGCCACCGATTTGAGAGGAGGGAGAGAGGGGCGACGGGGGGGGGGGAGGGCGAGAAGAACAACACGAACAGGGGAGGAGAGAAAAAGAGCCTTTGGCTCGGGCTAGGCTCGAGCGAGGCTTATCCACAACGAAGGGGCATGGTACCCTGGGCCAAGGTGCCATCCTACTTAACATGGCGCCCCTGTCCGGGGCGTTATGCTCCAGCAACTGGGCCCCGCAGGAAGCCAACGTGGCGGGTCAGCGCGGTCACATGGCGCCCTTGACCAGGGCGTCGTGCTGTCTAACATGGTGCCCCGGGTGCGGGCGTCATGCAAGAAGGGCCATTTTGTGAAATATTTTGAAAATGGGTTCATTTTGTGCTGAACTTTGCCCAAAGGGCCAGTTTTGTCGTTTTTCACCGATGGCTTGACGCAGAGGGATGGTTGTGCGGCGGCGGCGATTGCACGTCGCATGTAACTGCTGGGATTGCAGAAAAGTGGTGGCGACAACACATGACTGATGTAGTTGGTCGTGTTACTCGAGCACCCGGTCTCGAGCTCCGGAGTGAAAACTTAGATCTGACCCGAGTTGGTTATACTTGGCAATGATGGTGTTTTTACGTCGTTACCTTATTGAAGGCATTGCCCGGATATGCTTGGACTGACTCTTCCTGAATCTAGTTCGTCAAGTGGCTCGATGGATAGACTACTCTTTTGTAATGTGGTAGAAGTATCTATGTTCCATATATATGTTGGCTATGAAGTGTGTAAATGTACATGTGTATTTTTTATGAAAGACAACTTGTGCAAATAAATGATGTATGCCTGCGTATTCTGCTCCTGTGTTTTTGTCAATTTCATTTGGATGTCTTGCTGGTACCGCTATAAATAAAGCTAAGCAATAAAAGGGGGCAAATTCAGCTCGCGATGAACAATTATCACCAACCGACCGACAGACTTTGCTGAAGTGCTATCACTAACTGGCCAAGTGGCCCGTCTGTGGTGGTGAAGTCATCACTGACGGGCCAGAAGCGTGTCAGTGATGATATAAATTGGCCGGTCCTTACTGTTCGGTTCTGTAGTAGTCATCGGCGCCGGAACATAGGGGAGGTATAAGAGGAAGGAATACAAGTGGCAATGAATGGTGAATGTAGGGAGGGAGTGGTGTCAGGGACGAGCAGTGAGGGTTTGGAATGGGGACGACTAGTGGACGATCGATTATAACATGCCGCGTACAAACCAACACTGACCGACGGGAAAATTGATGGGTAAGATTGGAATAGGCTACACAGACGGGTCAAATGTAGTTGATGACCATTGATAACGTTCACTCCATTTTGGTCATCATAACACAGTATCGCAGACCGGTCTATGATAAATGTTCAGCCAAGCCCCAAAATGTCTTATCAGTGGCGCTTCGGGAGTGGCCGGCCAGTGCTAAGTATCATCACTTATGTGTGGTCATGGGACAGTCAATGATGGGGGGTCAATACTATTCCGGTATGTAGTATTGACATTTGGCTATGTCACTTTGCCACATTTCTCGTTTGAGAATACACATTTATTTAGTATAATCAATAAAAAGATTGAAGTTAGCTATAAGAAAAAAAATATGCAACATGTGTACGCATATTGGTTCTTTCTTGTTACGTAGGTGCTACTTACTTTTAGTTGGTTTGGTAGATAATATAGTACTCCCTCTGTAAACTAATATAAGACGTTTTAGTTAATTTACAGAGGAAGTGTTTCTTTACGAAAAATTTCAAAAATAGGTTCAGTGGAGCTCAACATCCGCAAAAGATACATAGTAAGTATACAGATGCAATTCATTTGCCATATTGTTCGTACTGAAAATCCTCCTTCCTACAACATCGATTTTGGCGCCAGTGTTCTTCTGACACTCATTTTTAGAAAAGAGGCGCTTGCCCGGCCTTAAACTGAGGCCCTTACGAGTACCACAAGTTTGACAGAGTACAGGAAAGCAAAAGATGGCAAAAGATGTCAGTACAGCCACACATCGATCTAGCGAAACAAGCGATACATGCCCGTAGGCGGGATCAAAGCGGCGCAGCGCTAAGAAGTACTCTATGCTCTCGTTGTAGCAAGGGGCGACTCATCCGGTCAAAGCTTCTCAATCATTAAATTATAAGAAAATAAAGTACATAATATATGACGGACTGTTTTGTAAGTGTGTATCTAGTTTGATTGATGTTACTTTAGAATCACTTGACTTCTTTTAACAAGTGGGGCATTGTTTACTTTTCTACAGCAATTGGTTGGCCTCCGATTGTGGCAGCTTGCCGCCGTTGCCGTTGCAAAGAGCAGAGTTCAGTGAGACGATGGCAACAGGGGGCAAACAATTGGAGGTTGTGGTATGAAGATATTTGCTGTTAGAGTTGTGTCGAATATTGTGTACGAGTTGGGTTACGTTTGGACTTGGTGTTGTATTGTGGGTAGGATACGTGTAGTGTCGGAGTCGGACACGTTGTACCCTTGGCCTCTTATATATGAGGAGGCACCCCACGTTGTAACCTATGACGACTAGATAGCGACAGGCTCGCAAGGGGGAGCCGGCGGCTTGTGCCGGCGCCCGGGTGGCCGGTGTTGCGGTATCTCGGGGAGGAGCGCCCGTAGTCATTGCCCCGGGGAGTAGGCGAGTTCGCCGAACCTCGTTAACAAATCTCGGTGTCGTTATCATGCTGTGATTGCTTGTTCTTCGGTGGATCGACCTCATACCTCGGATTTATTCTAACAAGTGGTATCATGAGCAAGGTTACGAGGAGGTCGCTGTGCGTTGATTCAGAGGATCAGAGAAGCGATCGCGTGGTTTGCAGCAGCAGGCGAGTTCGGCGACTCGGCGAGACGCAGTTGCGGCGGCGTGTCGCACGCGGTAGGCAGCAGCAGGCTGCGAAGCGCAAGGCACGTGCGTGGGCTGCGGCCCAGGAGAAGCTGGACGGTAGCAGGCAGGCAAGTCACGGGAAAAGCGGCGCTTGGTGCTCAGGCCTACGCGTGCGTACGCAGAGGCGGTTTGGATCGGGGCCGTGTACAGCAAGGCATCGTACGTGTGTACGTGAGATTTGTTTGGAGACAAAAACGGGACCGAGTCCCGAGAGAACTCGTAGCCGAGCCGGACTGCTGGTCTGCTGGAGACGTGCAAGCACATTATAAAAGCAGGCAGCCGGGCAAGGGACGAGACGCACAGCAGATCCAATCGGGAAGAGAAAAATCCATCAGATTTTGAACAGGAGCTACGCATCCATCGGGAAGGCAAGGGCGAGGCGAAGCAATTAACTAGCATCCTGATTTGTGCCTGGGAGTAGACCACGTGAAGGCCAATTTATTGGTGGATTGCTATTAGTGCACGGAGGCGAGACCAGGTGGGTTTTGCTTGTGTACTTCGGCATCGCGGGGATAACTCAGGTATTTTTTCACACAGTCAGCCGTACAAAGAACCATGGCGCCATCGGGTACCAGGTTTGAGGTGGAGAAGTTCGATGGGACTGGAAGCTTTGGGTTATGGCAGACAAGGGTGAAAGATTTGTTGGCACAACAGGGATGCTTGAAGGCGTTGTTGCAGGAAGCCAAGCCAGCTAAGATGGAGGCTGAGGACTGGGAGGAGTTACAGTTGAGGGCAGCCGGAACTATACGGCTGTGTCTGTCGGACCAGGTTATTTATCATGTGATGGATGAGAATTCGCCGAAGAAAATCTGGGAGAAGCTGGAAAGTCAGTTTATGTCCAAGACTGCGACGACCAAGGTGTATCTGAAGCAAAAGTTGTATGGGATGAAGATGCAGGAGGGGTCGGATCTTGTGGAGTATATGAACGCCTTTAATCAAGTCGTGACGGATCTAGCACGCTTGGGTGCGATGGTTGACGACGAGGATAGGGCAATTCTGCTTCTTTGTTCATTGCCATCGTCCTATGACCATTTGATCACTACTTTGACACACGGCAAGGAGACCGTCAAGAATGAGGATATTACTGCGGCATTGCTATCTTATCATATGAGAAAGAAGAACGCGGTGGAAGTCTCTCATGGTGAAGGTTTGCTAGTCAAGGGTGAAGAGTGGCGGAAGGGATATGAGGCAGGGAAGAACAAGAAAAAGAAAAAGAAAATACAGTGTCACAAGTGTAAGCAGTGGGGACATATGAGAAAGGACTGTCCAGATCTCAATGGTGGGACAAGTGCTAATGTGGCAACTCATGGTAATGACTCGGACAGCAGTAGTGATGTCCTCGTAGTATCAGACAAGCGGTCAACCAAAGGTGAAGCGTGGATGTTGGATTCAGCTTGCTCTTTTCATGCGACACCCAACAGGGAGTGGTTCTCTTCGTATAAGTCTGGTGAGTTTGGTTTAGCCTACATGGGCGATGACACTGGTTATCGTGTTGATGGAGTAGGTGACATCAAAATCAAGATGTTTGACGGAGTTGAGCGGATGCTTCGGGGAGTCAGGCATGTGCCGGGGCTAAGGAGGAATCTAATTTCGCTTGGAGTTCTCCATGATAGTGGTATGGTATTCCGTTGTGATCGGGATAGGAGGACCATGAAAATCATGGAGGATGAGGTGACCGTGATGATTGGAGCGAGGACGGCTTCACATCTTTACAAGTTGCAAGGGAGCACTATTGCAGGTGGAGTCACGGAAACTGGAGTTGCGGGAGTAGCAGCGGGGTCCCACGGTGGCGGCGGGTCTGGGGCAGACTCGTCGAGTAGCTCCCGGTAAGCTACGAAGAAGACAACACAAGTCCGGAGTACATGGAAGTTTGACGCATGGACAAATTCAAGGTGGTGGAGAATATTCGCCAAGGTGGAGTTTGTTAGAGTTGTGTCGAATATTGTGTACGAGTTGGGTTACGTTTGGACTTGGTGTTGTATTGTGGGTAGGATACGTGTAGTGTCGGAGTCGGACACGTTGTACCCTTGGCCTCTTATATATGAGGAGGCACCCCACGTTGTAACCTATGACGACTAGATAGCGACAGGCTCGCAAGGGGGAGCCGGCGGCTTGTGCCGGCGCCCGGGTGGCCGGTGTTGCGGTATCTCGGGGAGGAGCGCCCGTAGTCATTGCCCCGGGGAGTAGGCGAGTTCGCCGAACCTCGTTAACAAATCTCGGTGTCGTTATCATGCTGTGATTGCTTGTTCTTCGGTGGATCGACCTCATACCTCGGATTTATTCTAACATTTGCTGCTATTAGTTGGTGCACCTTCAGGCGATTAGGTGATGACCGGCTTTTGGTGCCAAAACTTACTTTTCTTTTGCTTTGCTTTGCCTTGCCTTATGCATAGTTGCATATACCCTTTTTGCTTTTGCGAGATTTATACATACTAAATTGGATGCACCCTTTTTCCCCTGGGGTGCATTCGCTTGATGTAGAGGCTGGAAGATCAATATAATTACCACTTTTTGAGTTTTTCTAGCTAAATCGATGTACCACACCAGTAAGTCTAATTTGGTCTTATATTTTTATGTCACCCTATCCACATAATAATCTCCCACTTGTACGTTGGAATTGGCTATTTTGCCATTCGTCCTCCTGGCAGTGCATGTTAATCATCCACTTAGGCCAATTGAATCATGGGGGAAAAAATATACAAGTACTAGAGGTCTTCAGAAAGAAAAAATACATAAATGCCAGACCATTCTTCAAACAAGATAACAAGAAGACGAATAACGACTGTGTAATGCCATGACTTCTTTATAATCGGACGGGAAAACAAAAACAAAATATTTTCAATACCAAATGAGAAAACATTGTCCTCAGAATGTCTGGTGGCATGTGAACCAAGCTCTCCAAAAGTCAGGAAGAATCATATGAGGAGGGAAAGGATTCAGCGCAGGCCACACAAGGGCAAAGCAAAAGAAAGATGCAAAGCTAAAAGCCACTGCTCATCTCCCAGCCACACCAGCAAAGGATAAGTGAAAGCAAGAGGAGATGATGCCTGCAGAATCTCTTAGGACCAAGTGGCATTCAACTGACCATGAGTCTTGTCGTCTCTTCTCTACTCTTTCATCAACCATACGATTATGTTATCAAATTAATTAATTGTGAAGCATGGGAGCAGTTAATCACAGTGGTTTGGAATTCACTGCCGTTTTATTGGCTCTACCTTACTATTTTACCAGCAGGTGATTAATTAGTGGCCATGGTTAGTGACGCAATCAGCAGACCAATCTGAATTTGGTGTGACTGCTTTGGCTTTATCTTTTGCTCTGAAACCTAGGTATGTGCTAAAGTTATGTCTTGTGATGACAATTAGTTATGCATGCAGAAAGCGTTTCTGTTTTCCAATTAAGTGGACTTTGAGCAGAAGGAGGTGGACCGGGGTAGACATCTTGGAGAATATCTATCTGGTTTGTGGTTGGCTCTTTAGGCAGACATAGCTTTCTTTCCAGCCACAAAACCTTTCCGACCACAAAGCATATAATAAGTATATATGAACACAAATAATAGAGGTAGTACATGTATATTTCATTTTCTAGTTCCCGCAAGGAGAAGAAAGGAAGAAGCAAAGTTTGACGATAGTTTTACATATTCCCCCCTCAGCCTCCCCAAAGTTGGAACGTAATTCTGACCATCAGTTTCTGCTAGTACAACATGGTAGTCAAACCCAATAAAAATAATATCATAAAAAAAATTTCTTGAGAAAACATAAAAGTATTTCTTGAAACAAAACTGTGTGTGAATAGACACACTTAATCACAGTATAAATTCTTAAGGAAAAAAAATATTTGTAATCATTCCCTACAAGCTAAGTCTCTATAACACAGTAAAAAAAGAAAATCATTTAGGAATGAAACTAAGACACTTTTATAGAGGCCCACATAAAAATATTAGAAGGCATAACTACCTTACTCAGATGTTCAAGTGGTATATATATTTGACTGTTGTTTACGAAGGCGGTGGTTTTACAGAAATCAAACTATGACCCCGAGTCAGATGCTCCCCATATAAACAGTAAATTCAAATAAAATATCTAAAAAAACTGAAATTTTTACACATCAAAGATGAGAGACTCTTCTAGATACATGCAATGACACAGGAGGAGCTCGGTACGAAAAAAAAAAATCGGAGCTCGAATTTTGTTGCACCTTTCCACATTTTTTTAGCTCTGATTTTTTTTTTGGTACCAAGATCCTCGGGTGTCACCTTGGTGCAAAAGTTTGCAAGCACCTAGAAAAGTCTCTAATATTTGATGTGTAAAAATTTCGGACTTTTTTGAGTTTGTGTGGTATTTCTTTTGAATTTGCTATTCACATAGGTGCAGATGCACCCGAGCTCCGAAACGATGCTCTCGTTTCTATGGAAATTGCTTTAGAATCCCAAAGCGCCAGTGAAGCCAGGTTTACCAAAAAAAAATGGAAAATTATATTCAAAGTGCCAAAAAAAATTCTAATTTTTTTGACATGTACATATAGGTATGGTCAATGTACCTATAAAGGTTTCATGTAATACATGTGTATATACAAGCGCAAAAAACCTAAATACATGGATCTGAAAAAAGAAAACAATACACACATTGTGTGGTAATAAATCCACAGATTTTTCCTTTTTGTGAGCGCACATGGTATGTTATGTTCTAATGAAATTTTACACATATGTAGTGTATATGTACATGTTGGATTTTGCTCATAATTTGTTGATACTTTTAAATAGATCCAAAGCGCCTCACCCGTGGCTTTATTACCACTATATTTGACGAAACTATTTTCATTTTCAAAGGAATGCAGATAGAGTCGGAGCAGAAAACACATGAACACAAATAGATTTTGGTGAGAGGCTGAGAAAACTGAATATTGGCATGCATATGCCGATGTCGTGCAATGTATCAAAAGCTAGTTTGGGAATAGATTCTGGCGAGATGATGTGTCGGCCTTAGCTTGTGCGCTTGTGATACAGGAACATCCTAGTGGCTCACGTTGCCTCACGATGTTATCAAAAGAAAGAACCTTATCATTTCTCAACTTGATTCTGCCTGTCACGTGCATGCATCCACATTACAACGACGGCATGTACAGTCACACGACCTTACAACGGTCTACAATGACGACTTACTTTGCCGACACTCCCTCAATCAAGTACTCACTCCGTTTATATTTGCTTCCCAAATTACTTTTATCTTAAGTCAAACTTTGGTCAATTACAAAAAATATATAGTAACATCTGCAGTTCCTAATCAATACCACATCCTGCTCACTTGTGTTTTGCCTAGATCGGTGTGGCATACGATTTTTGCAGCCCTTGGAAACACTGGAGCTTTGGACAGTCGCACCATCCTGTCAATAGACCTGTGGGAGCTTTGGAAACACTGGAACGCCGTCGTTTTTGATGGAGTCACTCCATCCGTTGTGGCCGTGATCGCTAGGGTAGAGAGTGAATGTAGAGCGTGGAAATTAGCTGGACTCCTCAAGGATGACTTCACCACCTTTCTTGGAGGGCTAACAACGTGGGAAAGAGCGAGTAGTTAGCGATGCTTGCGGCCGTGTGGACGTGGAGTTCTTGCATGTAATCTATTGTAAGAACATTGTTGTGGATGGGGCTCTTTTCCCCCTCTTCTTCTTTAATATATGATAAGCGCACTCGTGCATATTCTAGAAGAAGAAAAAAAGATTCACCGGTGAATGTACTTTCATATCACATCCACTCCCTTTGTAAACCAATACTCCCTCTGTCACAAAATAAGTGCCGTTGATTCAGTACAACTTTATACTTTAGTATAAAGTTGTACTAAATCAGCGACACTTATTTTGTGACGGATGGAGTACTACATATGTCCTAAAACGTCTTATATATTCCATATCATTTCATATCAGAGGGAGTATAAGACATTTTAGATCACTAAAGTAATGACCTAAAATGTCTTATATTTGTTTACAGAGGAAATAGTTGTTATTATAAATGTTTATAATCTTTTCTTACAAATTTGGTCAAACTTTATATAGACTAGCTCATGTGACAAAGCTAATATGGAGAGTGAATAAAAACATACGGACTATATATGGTGGACAAAGTACAGCCAGACAATATCAAGGTTGGAGTAACTAAACCTGCAGTCAGCTCACAACCACGCTCTCGTCCCTAAACTATTTTAACTAGCAAAGAATATTAATGAAATTAGTTACAGTCAAGAAGATTATACCGCATTTCTAACCGATCAAACTACTTAAAGAACATTTCATATATACCACTAAAAACTTGCTCATGTGCTCAAAATAGCACTTGAATTTCCTAGCTTCAGAATATACCACTGAGATTTTTGAATTAATACTACGGTGAGTTGACGACACGCTGATTATGTAGGAGATAAAACCTTGCCAGGTTTAATATGCTGGCCATTTCACCTGTTAGAGCATCTACAACTGGACCCCCATACCCGCCCCAAACGCCCAGACGGGCAGCCCGGTCAGTGCCCGGGCGGAAAAACGCCAGCCAACCGGCCTCCTCATAGCCAGCCCAAACGTCCGGACTAACCGACACTCCCCATATCCAGCCCAAATCTGGGGGCGGATATGGGGATGCCCGGACGCGCCCGGGCACGCCCACCACTTCGGATTTGGCTCACGCTGACCCACCCGACCCCACATAAAATGGACCCTATCCACACTTTGGCCGAAATCCTAGCCGCATTCCATTCCACTCCCCTCCCCTCCCGCACTACCAAACTCCTCTCCGGCCAGCTCTGGTGTTCTCATCCATGGCCGTGCACGGATCCAACTCTGACATGTCCGCATCCGAGGACAGGGAGCTCATCCCTTGCAGACTCGAGGAGCAGACGGTCGTCCGCGCTGTTCTCCGACGCTCCTGAGAGGAGTGCGCCCTCCCACGGTCTTCAGCGAGCTGGCGGGAATCCGCCGCCCAACTGGCAGACGGATCCGGGGTCGGAGGATCTCGTCGCGCGTCGCCTGCAACGGTCACCACGGCTGCATGTCGCAACCCCGCCATGCCGCCGGAACCTTTTAGGTGGCACCTCATCCCCACGGCGTCGGGCGCCAGAACGGAAGCCATTTGCGCCTGCATGACCAGACATGAATCCGAACAGGAGGGGCGGCGTGCCCGCTGCGCGAGGCTTCGGGCGCGGCTTCAAGCAGAGGCGGTTGCTGCAGCCCTCGCGGCGCAGGTGCCACGACAGCCCGCGACGCGGGGAAGGCTTCCGCAACATGCGAGGCATCGGAGGAATCCCTCCGTGCCCGCATAGCCGAGAAGCGACGAAGGAGGGCGGCCAAGGCGATGGCAGAAGACCAAAGCCGTGCGGTCCGCGCCATGACCGGACTGCCGCCCAAGGAGGAGAAAGACGAGGACGGCGGCAGATCGGACAACTCCGGCAGTGAGTAGATCTGCCTCGATCCGTTCTGCGTCTTCGACCGCTACTGCCACAAGGACGACGGGACGGGCAAGGGCAAGGCAAGGCCGGCCGTGGATGAACTTCACCGGTCATCGTTTGTTTCGTAGTTAGTAGAGCATGTCAATATTTGGTACTCCGATGACATGTGTTTAGCTACGTTGGACGTTGCATGAGCTAATATGGATTTGAGTATTCGGTTTAGATGCATCCGGTTGTGGAGGAGCTATTTTATGTGTTGTCCGGTCAGTGCCCGCGGACACGCCCGGGTACGTCCGCGGGCGTTTGCGGATCGAAATTTGGTACTTTTGGTTGTAGATTGTAACATCCCCAGATCTCAACCCTGGCATTAAGCTAATTAATTAGCCATGTCATCATGATCATCCTAAATAAATTGCATTTAGAAAATAATCCAACTTCAAGTTCAAATTCAAAGTTCAAATGCAAGTCAAATTATTATTTATTCAAATAATTAAACAAAATAGTTCATGATATTGCAAATATTCCCAAAGCAATTATAAAAATAAAACAAACATTATTTAAATTCCCAAATTGACCCTAGCAACCAAAACAGTGGACCAGCAGCAATTTAATTGACATTTTCAATTTCTAAAATATATAAAAAAATCCAAAAATCCTGAAACTTTTTGTGACAGCCCAGAATATTACCTAGTATTTAAGTACCAAGTTTCATGTTCGCCAAAAATCATTTGGTACTAAAAGAAAATAGAAAACAGTGCCAGAAAATGTAAAACAAAAAAAAAAGAAAAAGAGAAAACCTACTATGCACTAGAGCCCACTATCTACAGTGCTCGGCCCAGCCCACGCCTGTCACCTTCAACCTCCTGCTCACTCCCCTCGTTGTCGACCGCAGACGCGCGCGCGCCTTGGCCCCCCCACCTCGCCGCTGCTCAACAACGAGCGCTACAAACGCCGCGGGCGCCTACAAGTCGTCATCCGCAGCCCCCCCGACAAACCCTAGCCCTCTCTCTCTTCTCCCTCGCGTCGTTCCCTCTCTCCCGCAAAGCGCCCGAACGCGCCGTCACCGCCGCAGCTCGCCTGCGCGGCCACCGGCCTCCCCGCGCCTCCTGCTGATGTCCAGGAGGACCATCGTGCTCTTCTGCATCACCCACCACCACCGGTTCGAGTCGGGACGCCGCCAAGCCGTCACCATCGCCGATCTTCCCCGACTGCATCCGTCGAACGCCGCCGCTCGATCCGCTCGCCTCCGTCCTCCTCCGGCTTCCCCGAGTTGCTCCTCGTCGCTGCTGTGAGCCACCGGGTCGACCCCCCTTCTTTCCTGCTATCTCGTGCCCTCTAGCTCCCCTACCCGCACGAGCCGAAGCTCGGCTCCGCCATTGTCGCAACACGCGTGCTCCCCGTGCTCCGTTTGTTGCCGTCGTGCAACAGGCGTGCTCCAGAGTGGCCCCTGACGCTGATGTGCAGCCCAGCCGACTCGGTAGCGAGCGCCCGAACAATCACCGAACGCCGCCGCCGACATTGCTCATCGCCGGCGCCCTTACAGGCCACCCCTGGTCATGTCGCGGCCACCATTCGACTCGCCTTGATGCGCACGATCGAACGCCACCACCCACGCGAGCTCCCGTGGCCGGAATCGGCCGGCCGGAGCTCCTCCGCCGCGCTGGATTAGCGCTAGCGGCTAACCGCCGATTAGTGCTGACGTGGCACGTCATTAGGGCTCTAACCACCCCCACAAACAGTCACTGACCATGGGCCCCTGGCACTGTAGCACTTAGGTTAATTCTAATCTAAACACTAATCAACCACTGACAGCGGGCCCCACCACAAAAATAACGATTCGGTTAAGTCAGACACTGACACGTGGGACCCATCCGCTTATTAACCTAATTATGTTTAATTAAAACCCTGTTAACTAGATGTGACACTGACAGTCGGGTCCCACTGGTCAGTTGACCAGTCAACGTTGACCCAGTCAACCGCTGACTGGGCAGTTGACTGGGCCCCTCTATCAGCCACACATGCAAATTACTGGGTACACTTTCTGTGTACCCGTAGCAATTTGTCCATTTATTTTTGAATTAATTTAAATTCCAGAAATTTCAGAATATTGATAAATTTTGAAAAATCATAGAAAATAAACCGTAGCTCGGATTGAAAAGTTTTCTACATGAAAGTTGATCAAAAAAACGAAACGAATCCGAATGTGCCCTCCATGTACCTGTCACATGCCCACAACACTGCAAACATGGAACCTTCCCCTCCGGATCAACTGTCCGAAAACTGCCTAAGGCCGGGAAAATATCCCCAGATATTTTTCCGCTCCGCCTGCAACGTATAGCACTGCATTAGAGCACCCCTAGCATAGCATATTGCCTTGTCATGCATTTTTGTTGCATTGTTTGACGTGTATTTATTGTTTCTTCCCCCTCCTTCTCTCCCGATAGACCCTGAGACTGCCGACGACACTGTTGAGTACGACTGCGTCGTCGACGACCAGACCCCTTCAGTAGAGCTTCCAGGCAAGCAAAACCCCCTTGATCATCCAGATATCGCCCACTCTTTCTCTCTTATGCTTGCATTAGAATTGCTTCTGTTGATAATCCGATAGCTCCTATTCTGATGCATAGCCTGATTTCGTCGCCTGCTATTGATACCTTACCTGCTATCCTATGATGCTTAGTTAGGTATGCTATGTTTCATCGCTGGCCCTTCACCCTTGTCCGGTTGCCAGGCTTGTTATCGGGCCGTGATCACTCTAGGTGATGATCACGGAAATGTTACATTACTGCAATACTTTTAAACTGTTAAAGTCGGGCCGGCTCCAAGAGTGCCCGCGAGATAATGAAACAAGACGGGTTGAACCCAAGGGTACCCGCGAGTGATATTGTGGCGGAACGACAGGGCAGGCGGAGACCACCTAGGAGAGAGGTGGGCCTGGTCCCTGGTCGGGTCCGCGTGTTACCAAGTCGGAGCGACAGGAACCCTGTTCGTCTCTGCGAGCTACTAAAACACGCCTAACGGATTTGGGTATTTGATCTGAGTTGGTTGCTGGCCTATACGCACTACCACCACGCGGGATAATGGTTTAATGGGGACCTCTACGTCGTACGTTCCTTCCGAAAGCGATCCAGATGTCACAGTTCAGAGATGTGGGCTGATTGTTGGGGTGAGCTGGGTACGTCTGTTGGTGTTTCCACAGTTGCGCTTGGGCCCCGGCCAGCCTCGCAATGTGCAGGAGTGCAAAGGGCGATGGGCCCAAGACCCCTTCGCACTTAGGATTTAGACCGGCGTGTTAACCTCTCTGGAGAGTCTAGGTTGGTCTACGGCGTGTCGATTACCTGAGGCCGGGCATTACCCAGCAAGTGTGTCCGGCCAGATGTAATCGAGCGTGTTGGGTAACAGTAGTGCACCCCTGCAGGGAAGTGATCTATTCGAATAGCCGTGTCCACAGTAACAGGACGCTCGGAGTTGTATCCTGATCTACTACAACTATGAATGGATACTGTTACAATGTTAAACTGTTACTACTGCTCTCGGGATCACTTTCTCGCAGGGTAGTCGAGGAAGGATCTCAGGGCATTGCTAATATATACTTACTATTATATGTTGCTGTGTTATATTCTCTTCTGATGCTGCAAGATTGCTTCAAGATGCTAGTCTTTGATAGGCTAGGCCTTTCCCCCTCTGTTCTGGCATTTCTGCAGTTTAGTCCAAAGATATAGCCCCATTCCTTTGATACCGATGCATACTTAGTATAGTTCTGATGTAAGTCTCGCGAGTACTTTGGATGAGTACTCACGGTTGCTTTGCTACCTCTTTTTCCCCTACCCGGTTGTTGCGATCAGACGACGGAGTCTAGGAGCAGGAGATCCCCGGAGGCACCTACTACTACGTTGAGCCCGCCGACCAGGAGTAGTTCGGAGGCCCTAGGCAGGAGGCCTTCGCCTTTTCGATCAGTGTCGCTGTTATGCTAGCCTTCTTAAGGCAAACTTGACTAACTATGTCTGTACCCAGATAATATTTGTTTGTATGACTTATGTATTCGGGTCCTCGTGACCCCTGATTTGTAATATGAAGATTTATGTTTAAATTGTGTTTAGAGTTGTGTTGTGATATCTTCCCGTGAGTCTCTGATCTCGATCGTGCACGTTTGCGTGTATGATTAGTGCACGGTCGAGCAGGGGCGTCACAAGCTGGTATCAGAGCCGACTGCCTGTAGGAACCCCCTTTCCAACTCCTTGGCCGAAGTTGAGTCTAGTCTTTGAAAAACCGTTTTACTAACATGGCTATGTGGCTTACGGGCCCACATCGCAAATGGATGGGATTAGGATCTTTTATTCCGCCCCTTTACTCTGGGACTCTCTCTCTTCTATTCGGGTTAATTTTTTACTAACTCTAACTCTAGGTTCATGTAACGACTTCATTCCGGAGAGCCACTCATTCCCGATCATCCCTGGATATTTAAAGATATCCCGAAGCACTCTTCGATGCTTTCCCGAGACCCTTGTGCTCGTCACTTTTCGATTCCCTACCACCAATAAATCCCCGTGGATAACTACACATCCTTGCCATTCATACATTCATTCCCAGTTGCTCTTGTTATTACAAGATGCCCTGAAATACTCTCTGACTTTCCGAGAATCCGATGTGTCTTGCTGCTGTTGAAATTCCTTGTCGCCTACTTACCCTTGTGGTTAACTCCAGGTGTTCGACAATCATCATTGACATCTTTTGTCATTGTCATTCTGATCCTATTGATTCAACAATTGTGCGAATACTCGCAATCATCAGTTGATTCCCTATAAATTATCCTTCCAGCTCAGACGTCATTCCGGATATGAGATGGAACTTGATCGATCAAATTGTGCTCGATTGTGCCTCTAAGTCTATTCAACTTACTTATCTTTTGATCAGAGCGTCTGCTTCTGATCCCACGATTTGGAAATCATAATTCCTTTGTAGTTAAGCCTCGAATTGTTCATATGTTTCTATGATCTGATGCCTTTGCCTTCTTTCTTCTTCTGGTTGAGTACCGATACTCACATCAGCTATTTTGTGAACCGCCAGATCCTTTGTTGGGCTGTTATCCGACAGTGTCCTTCATATTCAATAACCTTGTGAGTTCTTCCCCTGATGCATAATGCCTTTGGTAAATTGTATCCTCTGTTTTTGTCAACCATGCTCTGCTTCCAAGCTTGTGTTATTTACTCCTGGAATTTGTCGTATAGGTTCCTAAAATGCCCCGATGGGTGGTATCTATGCTTCTGCCATCTGAGTGAACCCGAAAACTCCTATGGGTCTTA
This sequence comes from Elymus sibiricus, assembly GCA_039707655.1. Taxonomy (NCBI): domain Eukaryota; kingdom Viridiplantae; phylum Streptophyta; class Magnoliopsida; order Poales; family Poaceae; genus Elymus; species Elymus sibiricus. The sequence continues at coordinate 76,328,065 of CM077666.1, read as the reverse complement.
CTCTACTGGTGTTACTCCAGATAAAATTTCAACACCACAACTTCATCGAAAGCGAGAAGTGAATGAAGGGTTATGCATTGAAGAAGTGGGAGTCGACCTTGAACTTTGTGTTCATGTCCATGGAAACGACGTAGACTGTCACAGAAGCTTCATGCAAAATATTTATTCATTTGTATAATTCTTCCAGTTTCCTTAACTTGATTCCATGCAGTAATGGTTCTGACCATGCTGACCTCATTTGATAACTCCATTCCCGTGCGTCGTCTATTTTTCAACAAGGTTAAAGCACCTGCCATCCGCAGATCAACGATCTACTTCAGCTTCTATTCTGTTCTACCTTCGAGTATTACCCTCTGGTATCTCGAGGATATCATACCATTGCACTACATCTTATGAAGCTTTGATAAGGTGATACCTTTCCCCATCATAGTAATCCCACGGGTTCTGGTTTGTTGTCAACCGAGAACACCGATAAGTGAATCAAATCCACCCTATAACACATTGACCTTCTGCTTCCCCATTTCTTCTGCTTGATCATGTTATTGATCAATTACATCTTCCTGAAACCTTTCGATAAATTGTGTCGTGATCATCGTCAACATTTTGACTTCTTCTGAGATGTCAATTGAACTCATGGTGAGAAATACCATCTTTGCCCCTCGATGATTTGTGTTATCATCGACACCATCCTTGACTTCCTGCCAACACAGACTTGGTCATGTTTTGCTTACACCTTGTTTTCCCTGCTATTCCTGAAATTGCTCCTTGTGTATTTCTTATGATCTTCGGACCCAACCCTTACTTGAAACACCATATTATTGCTACCCCTAAGCATGACTGTGGTATTTCGAATATCAACAAGAACATTGGAAGCGCAATGCTAAATGTTTCTTGATCAATTATCCAAACACCATTGTATGGGTAACATCATGAATTTCATCGCCCCTTTATCTAAATGATTTTGTACTTGCTGTCCTGCCATGTATATCATGCTCTGCTTTTCCTTGGGAAGGATATACACCTAATACTTGTGTATAATCATATTTTCCTTTCCATTAGTCTGTTTAATCTGATAATCACATTTTCCTTTCCATTGGTCTGTTTAACTTTTCTTGTAAATCTAACTTATCTGAGCAGTGATAATTCCCTGCTTATGTAAACACCTCGGTGTACAACTCTGTCAGTAAGACCCTGTTACTATTGTTGATGACATTCCGGAAACCACCGGTGGACGAGAAATTTGCCTATTGGTCCGCCTCGTTTTAACGAGCAGGAAAACGGCTCTCTTCGTCCCCCGCCCTTGGTACCGATGTTGTTGTCGACATAGCTCACAAGCTATCCTCTAACATGTCTTGCTATCATGACCGTGCAAGATGTCACCGCCCTCCCTACTCTTAATCCACACTGACCATCGTTCCATAGGATCGAAACCTGACTCTCCTGTACACCCTTGGTTCCGAAGTATCCTTTGCACTTGGCCTCGTAAGTAATTCACGAGCCACCTTCCTAGAGATGATCTAGTCTGGTATCAAACGCAATGCTTATTCCTGTTGCCCTGGTACCCCCCTTTCATCATCTGTCATATGTAACAATGATTGCCTACCTGCTTGAAACTCCTTATAACTTCTTATATATGTACCTTGCTCTCGATGACTTCCCTGAGTTTCCAACTCGAGAGATACCTTGTGCTTCATTTCCTGAGATAATTACCGGATGAAAATCCTTCCAGACATCCGTCTCTATAGAGTTTCCCCTCCTACCCCTTTTCGTAAGTACAATGAAGATCCCGAAGGAAGGGTGACCACTTCGTCACGATGCACAGAAGCAGAGAAATGAAGACATCAACGAAAATTATCAACTACTTCGGGAAGAGCAACCAAGACCGAGAAGACTCGTTAGAATTCCGTAACCAATTCTTTCCCCTTTCCCCTACCTCTTAAATCTCGGGACGACATTTCTTGTAGTGGGGGAGATTTGTAACATCCACAGATCGAAACCCTGTCATTAAGCTAATTAATTAGCCATGTCATCATGATCATCCTAAATAAATTACATTTAGAAAATAATCCAACTTCAAGTTCAAATTCAAAATTCAAATGCAAGTCAAATTATTACTTATTAAAATAATTAAACAAAATAGTTCATAATATTGCAAAAATTCATAAAGCAATTATAAAAATAAAACCAACATTATTTAAATTCCCAAATTGACCCTAGAACCAAAACAGTGGACCAGCAGCAATTTAATTGACATTTTCAATTTCTAAAATAGATAAACAATTCCAAAAATCCTGAAACTTTTTGTGACAGCCCAGAATATTACCTAGTATTTAAGTGCCAAGTTTCATGTTCACCAAAAATCATTTGGTACTAAAAGAAAATAGAAAATAGTGCCAGAAAATGTAAAACAGAAAAAAGAAAAGAAAAAGAGAAAACCTACTATGCACTAGAGCCCACTATCTACAGTGCTCGGCCCAGCCCACACCTGTCACCTTCAACCTCCTACTCACTCCCCTCGTTGTCGACCGCAGACGCGCGCGCGTGCCCTGCCCCTCCCCCCTCGCCGCTTCTCAACAACGAGCGCTACAGACGCCGCGGGCGCCTACAAGTCGTCGTCCGCAGCCCCCCCGACAAACCCTAGCCCTCTCTCTCTCTCTTCTCCCTTGTGCCGTTCCCTCTCTCCCGCAAAGCGCCCGAACGCGCCGTCACCGCCGCAGCTCGCCTGCGCGGCCACCGGCCTCCCCGCACCTCCTGCTGATGTCCGGGAGGACCACCGTGCTTTTCTGCATCACCCACCACCACCGGTTCGAGTCAGGACAACGCCAAGCCGTCGCCATCGCCGATCTTCCCCGAGTGCATCCGTCGAACGCCGTCGCTCGATCCGCTCGCCTCCGTTCTCCTCCGGCTTCCACGAGGCCTCCCCGAGTTGCTCCTCGTCGCCGCTGTGAGCCACCGCGTCGACCCCCCCTTCTTTCCTGCTCTCCCGTGCCCTCTAGCTCCCCTACCCGCACGAGCCGAAGCTCGGCTCCGCCATTGTCGCAATACGCGTGCTCCCCGTGCTCCGTTTGTTGCCGTCGTGCAACAGGCGTGCTCCAGAGCGGCCCCTGACGCTGATGTGCAGCCCAGCCGACTCGATAGCGAGCCCTAGCGCGCGCCCGAACAATCACCGAACGCCGCCGCCGCCATTGCTCATCGCCGGCGCCCTTACCGGCCTCTCCTGGTCGTCTCGCGGCCACCATTCGACTCGCCTTGATGCGCACGATCGAACGCCACCACCCACGCGAGCTCCCGTGGCCGGAATCGGCCGGCCGGAGCTCCTCCGCCGCGCTGGATATAGCGCCGGCGGCTAACCGCCGATTAGTGCTGACGTGGCACGTCATTAGGGCTCTAACCACCCCCACTAACAGTCACTGACCGTGGGCCCTTGGCACTCTAGCACTTAGGTTAATTCTAATCTAAACACTAATCAGCCACTGACAGCGGGCCCCACCACAAAAATGACGATTCGGTTAAGTCAGACACTGACACGTGGGACCCATCCGCTTATTAACCTAATTATGTTTAATTAAAACCCTGTTAACCTGATGTGACACTGACAGTCGGGTCCCACTGGTCAGTTGACCAGTCAATGTTGACCCAGTCAACCGCTGACTGGGCAGTTGACTGGCCCCCTCTGTCAGCCACACATGCAAATTACTAGGTACACTTTCTGTGTACCCGTAGCAATTTGTCCATTTATTTTTGAATTAATTTAAATTCCAGAAATTTCAGAATATTGATAAAACTTTGAAAAATCATAGAAAATAAACCGTAGCTCGGATCGAAAAGTTTTCTACATGAAAGTTGATCCGAAAAACGAGACGAATCCGAATGTGCCCTCCATGTACCTGTCACATGCCCACAACACTGCAAACATGGAACCTTCCCCTCCGGATCAACTGTCCGAAAACTGCCTAAGGCCGGGAAAATATCCCTAGATATTTTCCCGCTCCGCCTGCAACATATAGCATTGCATTAGAGCACCCCTAGCATAGCATACTGCCTTGTCATGCATTTGTGTTGCATTGTTTGCCGTGTATTTATTGTTTCTTCCCCCTCCTTCTCTCCCGATAGACCCTGAGACTGCCGACGACATTGCTGAGTACGACTACGTCGTCGACGACCAGACCCCTTCAGCAGAGCTTCCAGGCAAGCAAAACCCCCTTGATCATCCAGATATCGCCCACTCTTTCTCTCTTATGCTTGCATTAGAATTGCTTCTGTTGATATTCCGATAGCTCCTATTCTGATGCATAGCCTGATTTCGTCGCCTGCTATTGATACCTTACCTGCTATCCTATGATGCTTAGTTCGGTATGCTATGTTTCATCAGCTGGCCCTTCACCCTTGTCCGGTTGCCAGGCTTGTTATCGGGTCGTGATCACTCTGGGTGATGATCACGGAAATGTTACATTACTGCAATACTTTTAAACTTTTAAAGTCGGGCCGGCTCCAAGAGTGCCCGTGAGATAAGGAAACAAGACGGGTTGAACCCAAGGGTACCCGCGAGTGATATTGTGGCGGAACGACATGGCAGGCGGAGACCACTTAGGAGAGAGGTGGGTCTGGTCCCTGGTCGGGTCCGCGTGTTACCAAGTCGGAGCGACAGGAACCCTGTTCGTCTCTGCGAGCTACTAAAACACACCTAACGGATTTGAGTATTTGATCTGAGTTGGCCGCTGGCCTATACGCACTACCACCACGCGGGATAATGGTTAATGGGGCCCTCTACGTCGTACGTTCCTTCCGAAAGCGATCCAGATGTCACAGTTCAGAGATGCGGGCTGATTGTTGGGGTGAGCTGGTTACGTCTATTGGTGTTTCCACAGTCGCGCTTGGGCCCCAGCCAGTCTCGCAACGTGTAGGAGTGCAGAGGGTGATGGGCTGAAGACCCCTTCGCACTTAGGATTTAGACCGGCGTGTTGACCTCTCTGGAGAGTCTAGGTTGGTCTACGGCGTGTCGATTACCTGAGGCCGGGCATTACCCAGCAAGTGTGTCCGGCCAGATGTAATCGAGCGTGTTGGGTAACAGTAGTGCACCCCTGCAGGGAAGTGATCTATTCGAATAGCCGTGTCCACTGTAACAGGACGCTCGGAGTTGTATCCTGATCTACTACAACTATGAATGGATACTGTTACAATGTTAAACTGTTACTACTGCTATCGGGATCACTTTCTCGCAGGGTAGTCGAGGAAGGATCTCAGGGCATTGCTAATATATACTTACTATTATATGCTGCTGTGTTCTATTCTCTTCTGATGCTGCAAAATTACTTCAAGATGCTAGTCTTCGATAGGCTAGGCTTTTCCCCCTCTGTTCTGGCATTTATGCAGTTTAGTCCAAAGATATAGCCCCATTCCTTTGATACCGATGCATACTTAGTATAGTTCTGATGTAAGTCTTGCGAGTACTTTGGATGAGTACTCACGGTTGCTTTGCTATCTCTTTTTCCCCTACCCGGTTGTTGCGATCAAACGACGGAGTCCAGGAGCAGGAGATCCCCGGAGGCACCTACTACTACGTTGAGCCCGCCGACCAGGAGTAGTTCAGAGGCCCTAGGCAGGAGGCCTTCGCCTTTTCGATCAGTGTCGCTGTTATGCTAGCCTTCTTAAGGCAAACTTGACTAACTATGTCTGTACCCAGATAATATTTGTTTGTATGACTTATGTATTCGGGTCCTCGTGACCCCTGGTTTGTAATATGAAGATTTATGTTTAAATTGTGTTTAGAGTTGTGTTGTGATATCTTCCCGTGAGTCTCTGATCTCGATCGTGCACGTTTGCGTGTATGATTAGTGCACGGTCGAGCAGGGGCGTCACATAGATGCTCTTAGGTCAATATCTTAGCAAACATGGTGAGGGACTAAAAGCTCTCTGTTTGAACCAACAAACTTGATCCCACCTATCTCTGTGAGTTTTACCGTAACCTTCTTAGTTTTTTTTCATGATGCTCCAAAATTCGCCCAAATTTTCTGGTTAACAGAAATGATAACTCCATTCATCTTAAATATCTGACTAGAATAGAAAGGACAACATGTATGATTTACTATACAATACAAGCTTATTTTTTAAAAAAAAATCAAGCTTTAACCAAATTTAAATAAAATTTTGATAATTCCATTCTCTTGAACAACTACCTAGAATAGGTTGAAAGATTACCAACATAGTTAGGAAACCATTTATGATTATAATTTTTAGTTTTTTCTCAAGTTCCAAAATTTTGATAAGTATTGTTAATTGATTATCTCTTTAAATGTCGCACATATTTGTCTCATTAAAAAAAAAATTGTGGCATACTACAACCGTTTTCTTTTTTCACTTTGCAGACAAGATTTGCCTGAAATCAAACATCATCATAAAGTTTGACCGAATTTATATTAAAAATACATCAACACCTACAATGTTAAAGTTATACGATATGAAAATTAGTTTCACAGTGCATCTAATAATATTGATTTCGTATCGTGGATGTTGATATTTTTTTTTCTTATATAAAGTTGATCAAACTTTACAAGGTTTGACTTCGGACAAATCTTATGTGAGCGGTATTCGGTCGTACGAGCAAAATGGATGACAAACGCTTCACATTGTGAGGTTGAAGAAGATGGATTCAGTTGACGGCTCCAGCGTTCCAGGGCTCCCTCTGAGCTCCCGCCAGTCAAAGGAGGGCACCCGTCCACGTGTCGGCATCCGGTTCGTCCCCGCGCCAGTAGCTCCCCCGCTGCCTCCGCCACCGGCCGCCAGGCGGGGCCCACAAAATCTGATCCGCGCGCTCGGGCGCCTCCGGAGGGCAGAAAAGATATGCGGATCCAGCGGGGGGAGGTGGGCGCGCGGCTTTTGATTTACGGGGATCTCTTTCTGGCCGCCCGGGGCCCCACCACCGGCGCTCCCCGCCTCCATTTCGTCCACGTCACCCGCCCCTCCCCCGATATCTACTCCCCCGCCCCCGCCCCCTTGGCTCCCACACAGCACACACCAACGCTCCATCGATCTCTCTGCTCGGCTCGAGTCGCCGCCATGGCCGTGCCCCCTCCTCAGTCTTCATCCCCGTCCTCCTCCTGACCAGCGACGCAGCAGCAGCACAAGGTGATCCTCCTGCCTGTTCTTCACTCACGCAATCCGTTTCTGCCTGTTCAATCTGTGTCTGTGGATCCAGGGCATGTTCGTTCATTCTGAAAATTACTGGGAAATTAATCAGCTCGCTCCCTTGTCTGCTACTGCCCCCCTTTTAGCCGCCGCTCGCCGCCGGCAGCTCAGCTCAGTTCCATTCGAGGAGACGATTCATTCCGCCCCGTCTCAATCTCTTGCTCTTGTGTTTTTTGCGTTTTGTTTTTTGGTTGATTTGGTGGTCCGCCGCCGCGCCGCGCCGTCGACGAGCGCGCGCACGCACGCACGCCCTGGGACTCCCGGATGCGACCGAGGTTCGATTATTCACGGCAGCAAGCCTCCCTACTACTACTACTACTGATACTGCTATGCGCGCCTCCTCCCTCCCCGTCAACTACCAAACGACCCCAACATATTTCCTCTTGGAGTCAGGCCGCCTCCTCCTAGCACCATGGATCGTCATCATCATCATCAGCAGCAGCAGCAGCCGCCGCAAGGGGACCATGCCGCCCAGCCGCTGTGCTGGGAGGAGTTCCTCCACAGGAAGACCATCAGGGTCCTGCTCGTGGAGACCGACGACTCCACCAGGCAGGTCGTCACCGCCCTGCTCCGCCACTGCATGTACCAAGGTTATCCTCTATCTTAGCTACCAGTATTAATTTGTACTGGCTCGGTCGTCATATATTAGGTACTAAATTTGGGCGTTGGTTGTCTCTTCAGTTATCCCTGTCGAAAATGGCCACCAGGCGTGGGCGTATCTTCAGGACACGCAGAGCAACATCGACCTTGTTCTGACAGAGGTTTTCATGCACGGTAGCCTGTCTGGGATCGACCTGCTGGGTAGGATCATGAACCACGAGGTCTGCAAGGACATTCCCGTCATCAGTAAGCAGATCGATCGACCCCCCTCGGCGCTAAAATGTTTCAGTACCATGTTCATTTGCTCCAGTGCTGCTGCGTGCATCGGTTTATATCTTGTTCGTTTCCAGTGATGTCGTCGCACGATTCGATGGGCACGGTCCTCAGTTGCCTGTCAAATGGTGCTGCTGACTTCTTGGCCAAGCCGATACGTAAGAACGAGCTTAAGAACCTTTGGGCGCATGTGTGGAGACGGTCTCACAGCGTAAGTTACTATCTCTGATGGCATCATTCAGATCCACCGAATGCAACTTGCTGCTGCTTCAGTTCCTAGTTTCACTTGCGTCCTTCCAGCTTACTAGTGCATCTTTTACTGGGTCAGCATGTGGGATTATATATTATACTAAAACAAAGTTATTTTCTTGGAACTCAGTCCAGTGGCAGTGCCAGTGGAAGTGCCATTCAGACGCAGAAGGGTACCAAATCAAAGAGCGGCGACGATTCCAATAATAACAGCAATAATCGCAACGACGATGCCAGCATGGGGCTCAATGCAAGGGATGGCAGCGATAATGGCAGTGGCACTCAGGTATGAGACTTTTCATGTTTCTTTTTTACTTCTCCAGAGTTTACTACTATCTGTAATATTTCCAGACAAGACAGAACAGAACAATTGTTAGCATAAGGAAGCTAGATAAAACTGAATGGAACTACTTGCTTCTCTGAGTGCACTAGAGGTCAATTTGTCCATATAGCAAATTACTTATCTGTGACTACTACATCTACATGACTTACCCTTTTCGTTAACTGCCGGACTTAGACAGGTCTGATTTGCATGTGTATTTTTCATTCTAGTGTAGTAGTGGTAGTAGTAGTAGCCTTTGTTTAAATTGTACAGTAGGAAACTGCTGGATAATAAGATTTGAAACACATGCTAGTTGTTTGGACTTTGGATAAACTTGAATCAACTGCTGTAAGTAGAATACTTACATATGTGACAAGTATCTGCATCTGAACTAGTTTTCTCATCAATTTATTTTAAGGCGCAGAGCTCATGGACAAAGCGTGCTGTTGAGATCGACAGTCCACAGGACATGTCTCCAGATCAGTCACTTGATCCGCCTGATAGCACTTGCGCGCATGTGAGCCACCTGAAGTCAGAGATATGCAGCAATAGATTAAGAGGTACAAATAACAAAAAATGCCAGAAACCAAAAGAAACTAATGGTATGGTATGCTCAACTGCTCAACCAGTTCACTGTGCAACTGAACCAAAGGCTGCTTGTGCCATTTTGTATTGACTAAATTCCAATATATTTTCCAGGTGATGAGTTCAAAGGGAAGGAGTTGGAGATGGGTGCCCCTGGTAATTTGAACACAGATGATCAATCCTCCCCGAATGAGAGTTCGGTCAAACCAACCGATGGACGGTGTGAGTATCTGCCACAGAACAATTCCAATGATACAGTTATGGAAAATTCGGATGAGCCAATTGTTCGAGCTGCTGACCTAATTGGTTCGATGGCCAAAAACATGGACGCCCAACAGGCAGCTAGAGCCATAGATGCTACTAACTGCTCGTCACAAGTGCCGGAAGGGAAAGATGTGGACCGTGAGAACGCTATGCCATATCTTGAGCTGAGCCTAAAGAGGTCGAGATCAACCGCAGACGGTGCGGATGCGGTCCAGGAGGAGCAGAGGGACGTCGTGAGACGATCAGACCTGTCGGCATTCACGAGGTGCAAAGCATAATATCAGTGTCCTTGCTGAATCCTTAAATCATCCGTATGTTGCATACTAACCGTTTTCATTCTTTGCAAGGTACAATACGTGCGCGGTCTCCAATCAAGGCGGTGCAGGGTTCGTCGGGAGCTGTTCACCCAACGGCAACAGCTCCGAGGCCGCGAAAACGGACGCCGCTCAGATGAAGCAAGGCTCAAATGGTAGCAGCAACAACAACGACATGGGCTCCACCACAAAGAGCGTGGTGACCAAGCCCGGTGGCAATAATAAGGTTTCGCCCATCAACGGCAACACGCACACGTCGGCGTTCCATCGTGTGCAGCCATGGACGCCGGCCACCAACGGCAACACGCACACGTCGGCGTTCCATCGTGTGCAGCCATGGACGCCGGCCACAGCAGCAGGGAAAGACAAGGCTGATGAGGTGAGCAAGAAGAATGCTGCTGCAGCAGCAGCCGCAGCAGCCAAAGACAATGGTGGTGAAGCACAGAGCAAACACCCGTGTGCAGCGGCCCATGATGCGAATGGTGGATCGGCAGGAGGCGCTCAGTCCAACCTGATCAATCCTTCGGGTCCGATTGAAGGTCATGCTGCCAACTATGGTAGCAACTCTGGCAGTAATAACAATACTAATAATGGGAGCACTGCTGCTGGTGCTGCTGCTGCACATGCTGAGACCGGTGGCATCGACAAAAGAAGCAACATGATGCACATGAAACGGGAGCGCCGAGTGGCCGCCGTGAATAAATTCAGAGAGAAGAGAAAAGAGAGGAACTTCGGGAAGAAGGTACTGGTTTTTCTGAAAGCAATTTTGTTTGTTCTTCAGTTTCTTCAGCTGGCCAACTTGTTTCTGGTTTTGTTAGTGGCGGCTGATGAAAAATGGGCCATTCGTTTTGCAGGTGCGTTACCAGAGCAGGAAGAGACTGGCCGAGCAGCGCCCGCGGGTGCGCGGGCAGTTTGTGCGGCAGCCGCCACCGCCGGTGGCCGTGGAGAGATAACCTCCCGCCACACACCTAGCTATACCTAGTAAGTACTATTTAGACAGCTGATTCTTGTGTCCTTGGCCATGGATCATTGGGAGCTCGTCTCATCTCCTGGAAGAAGAAGAATAACAAGCGACTCCTCGCGCCTGCCTTAGCTACCTACCATAGAACATGCCGGCGGAGGAGGACGAATACAATAGTACGAGCGTGTGGAGTCGATTAGACAGGCTCCCGCTCTAGTATGTAGCAGTAATTAATCAATTAATGTCTGAACCTGTAGAACGGTATGAGTGAGTATTGTGCTGTACACTTGTCATCAGCTTGGCTCTGGCGGCGGCGGCGGCATTGCACGCACGCACGCACGCACGCAACCAACCAAGCCGATCGAGTGTCTCTGGTGTCATCAATCAACGCATATTTGTGGTTTACCAGCAAGTCATTACTGTATACTTGTCCCAAATCTGACCTGTGTCGGCATCATATGTGGGCGGCTCGCTTTGTTGTCTAATCCAAGACATGAGGGGGCATGACAAAGAAACTACTCCCTCCGTTCCTAAATATAAATATAAGACCTTTTAGAGATTCCACTATAAACTACATACAGATGTATATAGTCCTATTTTAAAGTGTAGATTCACTCATTTTGCTCCGTATGTAGTCCATAGTGAAATCTCTAAAAGGTCTTATATTTTGGAACGGAGGGAGTAATTAAAAGTGCAATGCAAAAATAGAATGAAAAGGGAATTGTGTTGGACCTTTTTCTTTTAGAAGAACAGCAGGGGCGCCACTGAAACGGAACCAGACAGTTGCGTGAGTTGTAAAAGGAAAAAAAAGGTTCAGTAAAGGGCTCACTGCGTTTCCTATCCAAGTGTCGTAGTACGAAGCTTGCGACGCGTCTTGCTTCAGGATCCTTGCGCAGCGGACTCAGGGAGGTCGATCGTCGACGTCCATGTCCAATGCATGCCTGGCCACACCTTGCCCTGAAAGCGCATTCCATTCCGACACTTTCAGATGTGCTCCGTGTAGCAGCTCAAGCACAGACATGAGCAGCCAAAGTAGGTTATCATCATGAGTAAACACTTCATTATGTAGCAGCGGCGGCCGAAGAACACACACGAATCTTGGATTGCCGGTACAGAGCACTTCCGAATAAACTGAGAGAATGGAGAAACCGCATCACCAAAGGAACCAGATCCTGTACAGGACCACACAGGTGAATCAAGGCCGGTGGACGAGGCAAGTTGATCCACGATGTCAAGGAGTTCAGTCCACATATCTAGTTCAGTCCACATATCTAGAGTTGCCGCAGCGGCGCAACGACGAACGGTCAACTTAAGTTGAGTCCACCCCACGCCTCAGCAGTGCAGATCCTCTTCTTGTTAACGGTGTTATTATAGAGTTCTAGAAGACAGCTTTCGGAAAGAGTTTTTTTACAGTACCCTATCCTGCTGGTAGATTGTGAGCAGTATATGTAAATCTGGCCGTCAATTTTTGAGGGTATTATTGACCAACAAGTTCTGGAAGAGTAACACGGGCCACGCTGGTGGCCGGCGCTCGCCCGTATGGCCGTATCTACACGTCGCTCGTCCAAACTAAGCTAGCACAGCCACAGCAACAGCTGGGTTTGCGTGCTGCCTTCTCTTTCTTGTTCGCATGAGCTGCCTACCAAAAATTCATCTGTTTCTCTCGATCTCGGATTTGTAGCAGGTGCATGGCTTTCCTTCTTCCCAAGCAATGGGGTCACCGATGGCCACGGCCCACCGGTTGCCACGGCCGTCTCGAATGGCCACCGCCGGCGGCCGGATCCAGATATAGGAAGGGTCCGTGAAATCCGTGAGATCTGTTCGACATGTAACTGACGATTTTGCCCCTACATCCTGTGTACGGCTGATTTGCCCCGGTTGTTCCGCATATATACTGCTCACACAAACGAGCAGTATAGATTAATCTTCACCGCTAGATCTACAGAAATAAACGACTCATAGTGATTTGGAGGTACTGTAAAAAAGCTCTACAAAAATTCATCTGTTTCTCTCGATCTCGGATTTGTAGCAGGTGCATGGCTTTCCTTCTTCCCAAGCAATGGGATCACCGATGGCCACGGCCCACCGGTTGCCACGGCCGTCTCGAATGGCCACCGCCGGCGGCCGGATCCAGATATAGGAAGGGTCCGTGAAATCCGTGAGATCTGTTCGACATGTAACTGACGATTTTGCCCCTACATCCCGTGTACGGCTGATTTGCCCCGGTTGTTCCGCATATATACTGCTCACACAAACGAGCAGTATAAATTAATCTTCACCGCTAGATCTACAGAAATAAACGGCTCATAGTGATTTGAAGGTACTGTAAAAAAGCTCTTCGGAAAAAAGTTCAGAAGTTTTTCCCAGGCCACAGTAAAATTGCCTGCCTCTGGTTGCTACCATGGGCTTCACGCCTGGGAAAAACTGCTGGCTGGCCTTGACGCGAAAAAAATGTCAATTCTTGCCTGGCTTGGGGATTTTTTTTTTTTTGAGTGCCTTGGGGAATTGTTGAGCGAGGTCAAAAAGGAATATTGGGCTATGATGCTGACTTACCATAGGCGCTACGGTGATGTACTGTTTTGCGATTAGTAGTACCCAGGCAGCGATGAGCATCCAGGCAAGACGCTCAGGCGCTTGAAATTGGTTGTGTGGTGTCGCCTCGGCCAGGCACCTATTTTTATTGATGTTTCTCGGTTGTTTTTTGTTTTTCTTATATTGTTTAATACCCCCTCTGTCCCATAATGTAAGACGTTTTTTTGAGTTATGGGACGGAGGGAGTATATTATAAATACATATGTTCCAAAAAACAACTTAGTGTACTTAAATTTTGAAAAAATGCTCACCGTGAACTAGAAAAATGTTACCACATCGTAAATTTTTTGTTAGTGTAGTTTTCAAAAAATGTGGCAAAAAAATGTAGGGTGTTTTGTGCTATTATCTAGGGACCCTATCGTAAATGTAACTACTGACAAATGGGCTCCACGTCTGACATTAAAGATTTTTACGGGATCTATTCTGTGGGAACACATGCCATATACCGTTAAAACGTGTAAAAACTGTTTCATGAAATCCTTTAAACGTCTCTTGCGGGACGAGTATTTACAGGATCTGCTGGAGATGCTCCCGCTCCCTCCATTCCACGAGGGCAAGTAAACAACCTCCTCATCCAGGCAGGCTCCAGGCAAGGCAGCTGTGACGAGGACGTGAACCAAACTAACCCTTAAAGTAAAAAGAAAAAAGAAAAATTCACTGTTACCTACCTGCCGGACACACCCAAGTCTTGCAGTGACTAAGTGACTAGAGGCCGGAAAGCAGTCGGATGCAGTACTAGCTAGGTATTGTGGTTGACTTTTCACCAGGCAACCACAAACGTAACTTCCCGCCAAAAAAAAAAAACACACACACACACACACACACAAACGTAACTTTGCAGGAGTGACCACCAACTGAAATCGCCAAAAACATCTGAAATTTACAAACTGACACCTGCAGACTCCTACTCTGTGCAGAAGGGAATTAAAACACGTCCGTTTCCCCGCGAGGCGTGCTAGCTGACGGCGATGGCGGCACATGGGGCAGTGCAGCCTGCGCAGGAGCCAGCGGCGGATGCAGCCCACGTGGAAAACGTGGGAGCATGCGCGGAGCCTCCCCGCGCGCTCGCCGCCCCGGCGGTACCCCTGGAGGCAGATGGGGCAGGTGGTTTGCCCGGCCGTGTCCTTCGTCGTCACCACGACGGCGTCCTTCGTCTTGGTGATCACCTGCCCGTCGGGCGCGAAGACGAGGAGGCGGTCACCGCGACCGGAGTAGTGCGGGTCGGCGAGAGCCGTCAGCCCGACAACGGCGCCGACGGTGCGCTTGATTCGCCCGGTGCCGGTGGAGCAGTGGTCGTCCTGGTGACGGCGGCACCATATGGCCAGGAGGGAGCGGGCGAGGTCGAGGGACACGAGCGCTCCGGCGACCGCCCCCAGCAGCGTCCCATGCATGAAGCCGTCCTCCTCGTCGACGAAGCCGGCCGACAGGAGGCCGTACGCGGCGCCGACCACCGTGCCGGCCGCCCCGAAGACGCCGGCCACGAGGGCGCGCACCAGCCCGCCGGCCACCCGCGTGATCGCCATCTTAATTAGTTGATCACTTGGGCCGATCTCCAGAACGGCAACGAGCAAAGCGATCACTGATCCACTGTGATATGAATATATGATAGGTACAAAACTGCAGGCTTCACTTGATCGAGCGCAGGCCAGGCCACGTACTATATATTGTATTGTATGGCGGTCGAGTAGTCGGCAAGAAGAAGCTACTACTCCAGGCCTGTTGCGGTCCGCAATGAAAATGCGGTTGCCCGTCGGCGTCCATGCATTCAACTCAAGCATCAAGGACGTGCGGATTGAAGCACCAATGAAAATGGGGACGCCTTTCATCTTCCCCACCCCCCACCCCGGACTCCACTGCAGCTAGATTCTGCTAAACTGAATTAACAAGGGATGTACGTGCGGTGACATGAAACGACACGCTGCCATGCCAACCGATGAAAGCAGAGCAGTGTAGCTAGCTTTTCAAGAGTATGTCAAGCTGCTAATGAATGGATCTGATTAGAGCGGGAGGAGGATGCCGTGTCAAAATCAAGGCACGTATAGCGACAGCACGAGAGACATCAGGCATCACCACGCTGCTTTCAAGCTTCAAACCACGTGGGCTCAACTCATTCAAAACTGCAAGCATTGCCCCAGGAAATCCACATGCTTAAATAATCGGAGGTCGAAGCTGTCGGTCTTTCGGTGGGTGAAACTCGTTCAAAACTGCAAGCATTGCCCCCAAGTCCGCGATGTTCAGACAAAAATTCTCTAATTCCCTTGATTAAGTAGCACCGTGTGAGGTTTATTTCATTTGTTTTGCATTCGATCTCTCTTAATTTCACTCCAAGCTCCGCCACTGTTGTAGATCAGATAGTGACTTGCCTATTTAAGCGGCCGGGTAGAACGGCCAGATCAGAACGCCATGCCGCCCGAGCTTCTGCCACGGACTTTGTTCGTCCAGAAGGTGGCTTTGGGTTGATCCTTATATTCATTTTGTCAGGCTCTGATGAATAATTAATAAAGATGGTTGTGTGCATCATGCTGATGCAGAGGCCAAGGATAATCCTCCTTTTTAAAAAAAAAATCTCACTGAAGCCCGTCTCTCTCCCCTCCGACCTCTACCAAGAAGTTGGCCTCCTCCTTCCTCACGCCACGTGTAATGGTCGTGCTTAACCAAAAACACAGCACCGTTCTCAACCGAAAACGCATCATTATGCTCTATATGCCAATGGAATAATTGCATCCCTTCTGTGTCGACGCACGCACACTTATGTATCCATAGATCAATAACGTGCCAAATAGAACAAGAAAACACTGTTTGAAAATCAAACAATTAGCGTTGTTTTTTCTATCACCCATGCTAATATAACATGGCGTCCTTTATCTGTGTTTCTCAAAAAGGAAAAAACATGACGTTCTTTATGCGGCACAAAGGAGATACCATGACGTTCATCCAAAATAACGTGTCAGGCTAACATCCGTGGACTGATTTTTTGAACACAGTACACACACGGACACTCATAGATACACACTCACCTATATGAACGCACACATGTACGCCCTACCCCTATGAGAGACTGAGCCGGCACATCATCTTCAAATTGACGAAGTCGTCATAGACGCCTTCATGAGAATTTACGAGACCGAAGTAGATTGATTGGCATGTGTGTGTGAAATACTTCTACAGCTGACATGGCGTGGCAGATACGTTGTACTACGTCTAATTAAACCGTACACTGCCACGCGTCTATGCATGGTGCTCCGGAGGCCAAATTCACTGTTCTAACCCTTTTGTCAAATTTTAGCACGATTTGACCCCGTTATGAAATCTTTTTCGGATCTGACCCTTTTTCTACCACCGTCGTCCTTGGCGGTAGGTTTACACTGCCTACCGCCAAGGTCAATGGCGGTAGGCTTTGGTCAACGTTTAAACAGGCGTCTGCTGACTGACGAAGCCTACCGCCATAGCCGGTGGCGGTAGCTCGTTGTAGCTTACCGCCAGCCACAGTGGCGGTAGGCTTCAGTGTGTGTCGTTGCATGCATGCATGTTCATACAGAGCACTCCATCACCTTGCTGTATGCACGCACTCGTAACCTCACTATGTAAGCACTAATGCATGCACATACTACGTATCAAAATACATACACCGGCCGGCCGCACATGCATACGTAATATTTTTGTCTCCTCTATACACGGGTATTCAGAACGTATGTATTTGGCCTTCAACAAGTGCAAGTATTTGTATGTAATCCCACAAAAAAATTACTAGTAAATACACACATTTGACACATGTATTAAGTAACTCAAACTTAGTAAAAAGTAAACACCTTTGACATGCATGTACATGCAAGCTAATCAATAAATCAACTAGTACATGCACGTAGTACTACATATACTACCATGATTAAAATGTATATGTGTGTATATAAGAGCATCTACAACCGCGAACACCAAATCCAATCCCACAAACGCCCGCGGACGTGACCGGACGCGTCCTCGGCCAGTGTCCTCCTCCAACTTCTCCTCCGGATCCACCGTGTCTGGAGGTAGGCCCACGGCGATCCAGGCTTCACGCCTTACCCGGATTTGCTCAAGGAGTTACAGCCGGCGCTCCGGCGTTATTTAAGGGTAGCTCCTAACCCGCCGGCGTGGTCGTGTGACTACTTGAATGTGGTGCGGCCGGTGAGTGAAATGTGGAGGTGGACGGCGAATGGAAAGTGGCGGCGACGGACGGGAGAGAAGAAAATGTGGATGGATAGGGTTTCGGTGCCGGCGTCCGCCTTAAATAGTCGGGCTAGGGGGCTTGCACGGCGCACCGAAGCGCCGACACGCGGCGCCATCGGTCCGTAGGAGGAGACGCATCGGACCGTTGGGTTCCGGGCGATTTTGTGTGGGACCCGGCTATCAGTCCGACTAATTATCCAAATGACTATTCTTGTGATAACCCAGATAGTGAGATTACTAATTATTTTAAGATAAACAATGATTTAAGAAATAAGAACATGCAAGCTAATATATGATAAGTATATTTAGTTTAAAGTTAAAACTCAGATCTATATCTGATACTTATCTCATTGGTTGGCTCTATAGTTACGCGGGTATTTGGATATGTATACATATGCGGCCGGCCGATGTACGTATTCAAATATGTAGTCTATGCATGCATTAGTGCTTACGAACACGGGCTACTTACCTGCGTGCATATGAACATGCATGAATATCGACAAGAAGTGGTGTGAGTGAAGCATGGTCTATGTATGAAAATGCATGCATGCAACGACACACACTTGCAATCGATGCAAGCCTATCGTCACTGTGGCTGGCGGTAAGCTACAAGGAGCTACCGCCACCGGCTATGACGGTAGGCTTCTCCAGTCAGCGGATGTCGTTTAAACGTTTACCAAAGCCTACCGCCATTGACCTTGACGGTAGGCAATGTAAACCTACCGCCAAAGACGATGACGGTAGAAAAAATGTCAGATCCGAAAAAGATTTCAGAACGGGGTCAAATCATGTTAAAGTTTGACAAAAGGGTCAAAACGGTGAAGTTGGCCTGCTCCGGGGCGCCGTGTCAAAATCAGCGCACGCGCGCTTTTTAAATATTTTAGCTGCCGGGGACAACTTGATGGAATCGCAGTTTTAGACTTTAATGGGGCCAACTCGCTCGAAACCATATTAGCAAAACCATTTCTGTGGAGATCGTAAGAGCATCTCCAATAAAAAAAAATGCAAATTTGAATATGTAAAAATTTACATCTTCAAAAAGTGTTTTTTTACATCTCCAAAAAAGTGGCAACTCCAACAAATGTATATTGGAGATGTAAAAGAGCAACTCCAATAGATGATGCAAAATGGAGATGTAAAAACGAGTGGGCGGCGGCCAAATCGGGGCAGCGGCAGTGGGGACGGCGGAGGAGCGGCGGAGGGGCGGCGGGGGTGGTGAATCGGGACGGCGGCGGCGCGAATCGGGGCGGCGGAGCAGCGGCGGTGCAGCGGCAGAGGAACGGCGATTCGAGGCGAAGAGAGGAGGAGGAGCGGCGTAGGGGCGGCGGAGGAGCGGCGGAGGGGCGGCGGGAGCTCGGCGCTGCGGGCGGCCGGCTTCGCGCGGCAGGAAGAACGGCGAAGGCGAACGGCCGTCGGGCGGGCGGCGTGGCGCGCCTCCCCTACCTTCGGCGGTGGGTCGAGGCTAGGAACAAGCCCAGCCCGTCCACGACCGCGCCGTGGAAGCCATTACAGCAGCCGGACCTCCTGCGAAGCTTCAATTCGAAGCGGCGGCCGAAATCGAATCGGCGGCTGCGGGGGACAGCCGACGCAACTACGGCGAGGCAGGCGGTCTCCGGGAGGCAGAGATGTAATTTTTCTTTTCATCTACATCATCTGTTGGAGAAGGGTTTTTTGGCCTCGAAAATGCAAAAGTTAGTTATTTTTGCATCTACATTTTCTATTGAAGATGCTCTAACCAGAGACGTATAGAGAATTGACGCTAGAAGAGACTTTTATTGTGTACTCTGTTGGAAACTTCGTAATCAGAGCGCTTGTCTGTGATTTTTTTTAACATAGTACAAACGCAGAGCTCATACATACCCTTATGAACGCTCGTCTCGTCTGTGATATTGAAATAAACTTCATGAGAAACTGGACGAGCGTATGTACTCTCTTCTTCACCGATCATAAGGTCATGAATTTTACATGTAAATATTTGTGAAAATACCACAAATATATGGTTCTTGTGCCAAATATTGTACCATTGATGTGTCATTCAAAATAAGTTTTCAATAGTTTAGGTTTAATGGCACGTATGTCCAATATTTATTGTCTAATTAATTGTCAAAGTAAAAAATTCAAAATACGTGGATACCTAATAATCTAGGAAATTTGGAGCATATTATAAAGGTTTGCTATCTATTAATAATCGTTTATGACTTTGTTGATTTGATCTCAATGAAAGCGGTTTTGATGACGACGTGGCAACAATTTCATGCATGTGCCAGTCCAATCAAAAGGTTTCTTGAAAATGAAAGATAACATGGAGGGTGTATGCATGTATTTTTTTTAAGGAGAAACATAGACGGAAATACACAACAAAACCTGGGTCTAATCACATCCACATTGAAAAAATATTCAAATAGTTCTAAAAAACTTCCTAACGAACATGGTCTAGCATTATACTCAAATGTAAATTTTTGCGGAGAAATGAGTTCTATTATATCCTATGCCAAAAAATAAAATCAGTTCTATATAAAAGTTACTATTCGAGTTTTCTGAAGTTACAATTTTGTTTTGTTTTTTCATCCAGACGAACACGAAAGTTACTATTCAAATCTCTCGCGTTGTTAAAAAAAAACTGTATTTCACTTTGGTGTACTAGGTATTGTGGTTAAGTTTTCACTGGTTGACTGGAAACGGTAGTTAGGTTTGCAGCAATGACCAACCAATATACACGTGGCAGCTCCCAAGTAAGCACACACGGTGAACACGAACTGAAATCGCCAAAAACATCTGAAATCACAAATTGACCTCTTTGCCGCTTGGTCAACAGTCGTGTGTCGCATGCTCTGGACAGAGCTAGTGGACGGCGTGACGGCACATGGGGCAGTGGGGCTTGCGCAGGAGCCAGCTACGGATGCACTCCAGGTGGAAGACGTGGGAGCACGCCGGGAGCCGCCGCCCCGCGCGCTCGCCGCCGGCCTCGAACTCCTGGAGGCAGATGGGGCAGCAGCTGCCACCTGCAGCAGTGACGGCCACCGACGGAAAAAAGTCGAAGCTGGAGACTGGTGGCTGGTGATCCAGGACCACGGCGCGACCACTCCGTCTTCCACAGTGCTGCGGGTCGGCGAGAGCCGTCAGTCCGAAGACGGCGCCGACGGTGCGCTTGATTCGCCCGGCGTGAGTGTCCAAGGGGGAGCAGTGGTCGTCGTGGTTGCGACGGCACCATATGGTCACGAGGGAGTGAGCGAGGTGGAGGGACATGAGCGCTCCGGCGAGCGCCCCCAGCAGCGTCCCCTGCATGAACCCGTCCTCCTCGTCGACGAAGCCTGACAGGAGGCCGTACGCGGCGCCGACCACCGTCCCGGCCGCGTCGAAGACGCCGAAGAGGAGGGCGCGCACCAGCCCGCCGGCCACCCGGGACACCACCATCTTCGCTGATATCGTTCCGGACGCGGGGCCTATATATGCACAGGATGGGATGGATATATGATAGTAGCTACAAAACCGCAGGCTCACTTGATCGAGGGAATACAAGTAATGTATATATAGCGATCGAAGAAGCTACAGTACTGGTTAACTTATGTGGCAGTACGAGATGGACGAGCTGGCGACCTGTCTCGTGCGTGGGATGGATCCGAGTGTGTTCCGATCGAGTCAGAGCTTGAGCAGTCGGAATTTTTGTCTAAAAGGACCACCTGTCGAGTGGAATTGCCAAAACAGACCACCTGCGACTGGAATTGCCAGATTAGACCCCCCTGCCGCCACCAGCGGAGGTGGCCGGCCGGGCTGGTGGGGCCTGCCGCCACCAGCGGAGGCGGCTAGGGCCTGCCGCCACCAGCGCAGGCGGCCGACCGGGCTGGTGGGGCCTGCCGCCACCGCTCCTGGCGGCCGGCAGGAATGTGTACGTTCTTGCGCGGGAGAGCAGACGAGTGTGTGAATGTGGATGCGTTCTTGCACGTCCGCTGGTGTGTGTGTTGTGTGCGCGCATGCATGTGTGGGTAACGGAAGGTACAGGGCGGCGCTGGGATTCCTGCCGGCCGCCAGGAGCGGTGGCGGCAGGCCCCACCAGCCCGGCCGGCCGCCTGCGCTGGTGGCGGCAGGCCCCACCAGCCCGGCCGGCCGCCTCCGCTGGTGGCGGCAGGGGGGTCTAATCCGGCAATTCCAGTCGCAGGTGGTCTGTTTTGACAATTCCACTCGACAGGTGGTCTTTTTGGACAAAAATTCGAGCAGTGGCGTGTCACCGGTGACAGCAATGAAAATGCGGTTGGCCGTCGACGTCCAGTCCAGGCATTGAAGCACCAAGGACCGGCCTCATCTCATCCACAGCTCCTACTCCACTGTATGTATGGATTCTACTGGTAGCTATGTTCTATACGTGGAATGCGGTGGCAGTTGCACGAAACGACACGCTGCCAACTGATCGTCGATGCATGCAACAGTATATGGCCTCCTTTGTTCATAGGGTAAAAAAATTATAGGAATAGGAAAGTCACCGGGCAGGCAGCCAGCCAGAGCCACCCACCTGTAAAATGTTTAGGGCCTAATTAAGAGGATGTATGGGTTAGAGCCAGACAGACAGTTAATAAGCTGCTAATGCATCTAATTAGAGCGGAGGATCACCATGAAACACTTGGAGCGGAGGACCAGCCTATGCCCAGAGGCAGCAGGAGGTCGACAATGGCCAATTCGCCCACCATGCTGCTGCTTTCAGGCTCATTCAAGGCCGAGAATTGACATGCGTACGTGATGGAAGGTCGAAAATTCTCCGTCTTTCGGTGGGTCTTGTTGGTTCAAACCGCGAGCTGGCTGTCCGGCCGGGGCCGGTATTTGTACGACCATTTTGTTGCCTAATTGCCTTGATTAAGTAGCACCGTACGCGTGAAGTTGATTTCGTAGCTAACCATCAGTACTAAGAATCACGGTCTGGTTTGTTTGGCCATCAGAGCATCTACAGCCGGACTTGGCAAATCCGGCCCCTCAAACACCCGCGGACGCGTCCGGGCGCGTCTGCGGGCACTGACCGGGCATGTCTCATATGTGGCTTCCACACCCACGTCCCTCATATTCGAGATCTCAAACTCATGCAATCCATGCAACGCTACGTATAAAGTATAAACATGATCGACTAGTCGGATCATCATTGCATCGCCGGACAAAAGCACATAATTCATCGAAGGTTCATCGGCGGACAGTGCAAATTCATACTACAAGCAACTTAGAACATAGTTAAAATATAAACAGAATGGGGAAGGGCGGAGGAAATCACCATTTCCTCGCCGGCCCCTTCCCCTTCCGGTCGTCGGCGCGGCTGTGCCCCTTCCCCGTGTAGGCGTCGTCGTCGGAGCTGGAGCTGTCGGTGGAGCCGTCCGTCAGGTCGGAGTTGGAGCTGCACCTCATGCCCGACAGCCTGCGGAGCGGGCGGTCCTGCTCCTTGGCATGGCTGGCCACCTTCGCCTTCGCCGCCGCCGCCGCCTCCTTGTTTGCCTCGCGCTCCGACAACTCAATGGCGAGTCGGAGCGCCTTGGCATTCTTGCGGCGGAGGCGCCGCGCATCCGTCTCCGCCGTCGTAAGAGAGCGGCAGAGGACCGACGCGAGGAGCGCGGCCTCCGGATCGACCGGTGGGCTCGCGTGCGGACGGCGCGCGGACATCGCCTCCCCCCTCTCCCTCGCCCGCTGCCGCTCGCGCCGGGCTGCATGTACCTCAGACTCGGGCGTCCTCGTGCGCGCCGGCCCCGGCACGGGCACGAGGACACACCGGTGGTCGGGTACCACTTCCGAACCAGAGAGTGGTGGAGGTGGGAGGCGTACCTGGCGGAGCGGAGCTGTTCCCGGCCGGCGACGTCGCCGGCGTTGCATCGACGGGCGACTGGGGCTGAGGAAGAAGATCCACCGCTGCCGGGGCCACCTTGCTCGAGCAGCGACCTCCTCAATGCGATGCGGAGGGCCACCTCCTCCACGTCGATGTTCGAGCCGTCGGATTCTGCACCGGAGCGACCGTTGCTTCCGTCACCGGCCATCGGATCGGAGGGGAGGGGATCGGAAATGGAGTGGACGGAGAGGGAGTGAAGTGGAATTCGGATTGACCGGTGTTTAGGGTTTGCCGGATGGGGATATTTGTGGGGTCGGAGTGGGCCGGGCTGAGGTAGCGGACGCGCCTGGGCGCCCCATGTCCGTCCCATATTTGGGCTGGATATGAGGGGTGCCGGTCAGTCCAAACGTTTGAGACCCGTTTGAGACACCCGGCTGGGTCACAATTTTTATGACCGGGCAGGCCGCCCTGGCGTTTGAGGGCGGTTTAGGGCGCCGGCTGTAGAAGCTCTCAGTCGGTCTCTCTTGATTTTGTTCCTGTCGTGGATCGCAATGCTAGAGCAGTTCGGCTGTTCGGGGCTTCGGGCCCTTCCACCCACTGGTGACTGGAGTAAAACAGAGCGCAAGACGACCACACAACAGTAGACCTTGTTAAAAAAAAAAAAAAAAAAAAAAAAAAACAGTAGTGGGAGGATCCAGCAACCTGTTCTGCAGGAACTCCGAAGCAGTTTCCCAAAGATTCCCATCATGATCACCGTCCTGAATCGCTGACAGGCATCAGCAGTCCTGCGTCATGCGAACTTAAAGCCACGCAATAATAAGTGAATGGTCCTCATTTGATCATGATGATTCATGGGACCAATGTAAGTACTCAGTTGATTGGCATATGTGTGTACAATACCTGACACGGCATGGTCGATACGTACGTATACTGCCTAATTAAACCGTGCTCTGCCCCGCGGTCTACGCTTGGGGCTCCAAATCTAAACCAGAGGAAACGAACACGCGCGCCTTAAAAGTTTGAGCTGCTGGGGACCCGTAGAGGGGAGAGGCTGTGTCTCGCCCGCGGCGAAAAAAAGCACGTCTCGCCTCAAGGAGGCCATAAATGGGTCGGCCCATAAATACGCAGGTACACTTACGCCTTTTTGTTGGTGTTTATCGTTTCCTTTTTCTTTCTAATTTTTTGGATATATTCTAAATACATACATTCCAACCAAATTTTTTAAAGTAATTAATTTGTTAAAATGTTCACCATGAAATAGAAAATCTAAATAATTTTAATAAAAAAATGTTTGTGTAATATTAAGAAATGTTGATAGCATTCAAAAAAATGTTCGCAACATTTAAAAAGTGTTCACGCCATTTTTGACAAATTTTTACACAATGTAAAAAAAAATGTTTCATATCATTCAAAAAATTTATGTTATACTTTAAAAAATGTTCACGTGTTTCAAAAATACGTTTGTGGCATTCTAAAGAAATGGTTATACAATGCAAAAAAGAAAAATTACACAGTTTTTAAAAAAGGTTTTGTATCATTAAAAAATCAATGTGTAATTGTAAAACTGTTTAACACGTATTTGAAAAAATGTTCAAAAATATGTATTTCAAAAATATTAATCAAGTGTTTGAAAAATGTTAAACATGTATAAAATGCTTTATATGTATACAAGAAATGTACAATGTGTATGAAAAATAGATATCAAAACATATATTTGAAAAAATGTTAGTCATGTGTATGAAAAATATTAAATGGTACAAAAATGTTATTGATGTAAAAAAGCAAATGTGTAAGAAAAATGTAGACATCTGTTGAAAAACATAGAATAAAAACATGAACATCAAAAAGAAAATCGAAGAAATTCGCTAAGAAACCACACAGAGAAAAGAAAACTCGCGTCGCAGCTACAGTACTAGGCCGGCCCAGTAACACCACGCCAGAGGTGAGACAGGCTACGTCTCGGAATAAGAGAGACATAGCTCGCGCACCCATAGAGACAATACGGCTTTATAGGATCGTGGGCTTTATAAAAAATACCATGGGCTTTAGTGGGTGAGTTCAATGGAAACCATACTACCAAAACTCATTCTACAAAGATCGTGACCAGAGAGAAATGGAGAGCCGAATTTTTCTCCGAGTTCAGATCATGTGCCGTTACTATTGAAGGGTGCGGCTGATCCGCATGTCCCTAGGGGAACAGGAAGGCGATATGAGATTTTCTGGGAAAGGGATGCGGGACTGCCAGATCTGATCAATAAAGCATGGTCAGCTTTCGGAGTTATGGAGGGTCTAGGAGAAGTGAGCAACGCTCTCAAGAGTACTATGTCCAGTCTGCGGAGATGGAGTAGCAAGAAATTTGGCAACGTGAGTAGAGATATTAATAAGACTTGGTCTTGCCTAGAAGAGCTCATGAACATGAATGCGGATAGGCAAGAAATCAGAGAGGTTACAGATAAACTTAATGATCTGTTATATAAGGAGGAAATGATCTGGCTCCAACGGTCTCGAATTACTTGGTTGAAAGAAGGGGACATGAACACGAAGTTTTTCCAGAGTAAGGCAGTGTGGCGCGCGCGGAAAAATAAAATTAGTGAATTACATGATGATGATGGAAATATTCATACAGACCCAAAGGCTATGGGTGATTTGGTCTCCTCTTATTATCAGTCTATTTTCATGAGGGACCCGAGTCTGAACCCTCTCCCTGTTCTTGATTTATTTCATTCAGTCATTGCTGATAAGGATAATGTTAAACTTTGTAGTGAGTTCTCTGACATGGAAGTCTCAGATGCGCTTTTCCAAATTGGGCCCTTGAAGGCGCCGGGTCCGGATGGGTTTCCTGCGAGGTTTTTTCAGCGGAATTCGGATAGTTTAAAAGAAAATATCATTAAGGCAGTCAAAGTTTTCTTTACAACAAATGTTATGCCGGAAGGAGTGAATGAAACTTCCATTGTACTTATACCGAAAGTTGCTCATCCAACAAAAGTATCTGACTTCCGTCCTATTAGCCTTTGCAATGTTATATACAAGGTAGTCTCCAAATGCCTTGTGAATAGGCTACGGCCTCTCCTTGATGATATCATCTCCCCTGAGCAGAGTGTGTTCGTACAAGGGAGGATGATCACGGATAATGCTTTGATTGCCTTTGAATGTATCCATTACATTAAACAAGAGAAAGATCCAACAAAGTTTATGTGCCTATAAGTTGGACCTGTCAAAGGCGTATGATAGGGTTGATTGGAACTTCTTGAAGCAAGTGATGCAAAAGTTGGGGTTTGCACATCGATGGATCGACTGGATTATGACATGTGTCACATCGGTGCGGTATTCGGTTAAGTTAAATGGAATCCCCTTAGATTCATTTGCGCCGTCGCGTGGGCTACGGCAAGGGGATCCTCTCTCTCCGTTCTTATTTTTGTTTGTTGCTGGTGGTCTGTCTGCGATTTTGAGGAATAGGGTGCAAACAGAGGAGATTGAGCCAGTTAAAATTTGTAGAAGAGGCCCAGGGATCTCACATCTCTTGTTTGCGGATGACACACTTTTATTCTTCAAGGCCTCCCGTGAGCAGGCGGAGAGGGTGAAATCATGTCTGGATTTATATGCTTTGGCGACGGGACAGCTACTGAACTATAATAAATGTTCCATTCTGTTTGGGGACGCTTGTCCTTTGAATGTACATGATGAGGTGAGAGATGCCCTGAATATTCCTGTTGGTAATTTTGAAGAGAAATATTTGGGTTTACCTACGCCGGACGGGCGTATGTCCAGAGGAAAGTTCCAAAACCTACAAGCTCAACTAATGAAGAGATTAGTGCAATGGGGTGATGGCCATTTAGCTCAACCTGGTAGAGAAGTTTTAATAAAATCAGTAGCTCAAGCCTTGCCTACTTATATCATGGGGATATTTAAGTTGCCCTTTTCAGTTTGTGATGATCTAACTAACATGGTCCGGAATTTCTATTGGGGAGCTACAAATGGAAAGAGAAAGGTTCATTGGAAGGCGTGGCCAAAGTTGCAACAGTCCAAGAGTAAAGGGGGTGCGGGCTTTCGGGACTTCCGATTTTTTAACCAAGCCCTACTTGATCGCCAGGCATGGAGACTACTTACAAATCCTGATAGCTTATGTGCTCAACTCCTGAAGTCTCGATATTACCCGAATGGTAAGCTCGAGGACACCGTTTTCTCGGGTAACGCCTCCTCCACATGGACTGCAATTTCGCATGTTCTGGACCTCCTCAAAAAAGGTTTAATATGGCGGATTGGCAATGGTCAAAGCGTCCGTATCTGGCGTGATAATTGGATTCCGCGGCCATTTTCGTATAAGCCTATATCGAACCAAGGGGTAACCCGTGTAAGATTTGTATCGCGGCTTCTGGAAAGCAATGGATCATGGAAAATCGACCTGCTACAACCTATCTTCATGCCATGTGATGTCTCTGAAATTCTAAAAATAAGAGCTTCTCCGAGGCAGGGAGAAGACGTCTTGGCATGGGGTCCGGGTAGGTTTGGAGTTTTCTCTGTTAAAACGGCGTACCAGTTAGCTTTTGACGAGTCTTGTAGAGATTCAGCTCAAGCATCTAGTTCTGCGCCTGATGGGAATCGTTCATGCTGGAAGCTGATCTGGGGATCCATGGTAACTCCCACTATTAAGAACTTTGCATGGAGGGTAGCTGTCAATTCTCTTCCAACCTGGGAAAACAAAAACAGGCGCACCTTGGAGACTACTAGCATATGTCCGGTTTGTGGAATTGAACCAGAGGATTGCTTTCATGCTCTATGCCGCTGCCCTCTAGTGGTTCAGCTATGGGAGTACATGAGTGAAGTCTGGCCATTGCCGAAGCTGAGTAGTGTATCAAACAGTGGCGTTGAGTGGCTACTGGAACTATTATACCCACTAGGTGAGATTCAGCGAGCAATGGTGATGTTTACCTTCTGGAGATGCTGGTATCAACGCATTGAAATTATGCATGATAAAACACCACCGCCCATGGATGTTTCCCGTCGGTTCTTATGCAGCTACCTGAACTCACTGATTGGGATTGCCCAGGAATCCAATTGCGATCCAGTGAAAAGCAAGACAGTGCTAACTTATGCCCCGATTGGTAAACAGCCACATGAAACCATAAGGAGATCTCCCAATGTCAAATGGACTCCTCCTGTGCTAGGTTGGGTTAAGCTTAATGTTGATGGATCTTGGAAGGAAGATGGAAGTGCAGGAGTTGGCATGGTTCTCCGTGATAATCTCGGCAATATAATTTACTCGTCCTGCAGAACACCGTTCTCTTGTAGGGATGCCCTTGAAGCAGAATTAGGCGCATGTATGGAGGGTCTATCTCTCGCTATTCAGCGAACGGAGCTTCCCATTCATATCGAATTGGACTCACTATCAGCGGTGAACATGTTGAATGATATTGGCACAGACAGGTCTGTCTATGCGTCCTTAGTGGCGGAAATCAAGTATCTGAAGTCGCTCCGTATGGCTCGTATTGCTCATATCAACCGTGAACAAAATTTAGTTGCAGATTTCTTATCTAAGTTTGCTAGATCAGAAGGTAGAACTGTAGTCTGGCTAGGCTCTGGCCTCCCAGAAGTTATTGATTTATGTAAGGTCGATTGTACGGTTGATGATTGAGGAATATAAGTTTTACCCGCAAAAAAAAAGAGAACACAACTCTTAAACTAGTTCTCGCCATCATATTAATTAAACCTTGACGTCAATGATACAAACATTTCAACAACACTCTAAACTCGTTGGTTTCAAGTTTAAAAAAAATCACATTACTTAGTAAGTAGCAAATAAGTAATGGGAAATAAGTAATGGGAAAACTGAAACCAGAGACGTACGGAGAATCGAAGTTGGGATCGTGAGACTTTGTTTCTAAAACAAAGTCGTCCATATTGCCAGCCTATAATACAAGGGTCCGACAATTGTATATCTATACATGTGATATTCGAACCTCTGCTATGCATCGATGATCGTTTTTTGCTACTTCACAAAAAAAAAGGCGACCATGTTACCCATGAGCATCTATCTCTACTTCGATCAAAGCGATCTTGGTGACGACCGCATCGTTTTCACACACACATGGGAGAATAAAGATGTAAGAATCACGAAACCAAAAAATATTTGGTAAATATCTTGAAAGCAAAATGTTTGGTAAATATCTTGATTTTTTTTTCCAAATGCAGGAGAGCCAAAAAAAAACTTAGAAATCATGGAGTTTGGTACTATTTTTTTTTTCTATTTTCAATTTAAGTTCCCATAACATTAAATAGCTCATTTGGACTATTTTATTTCTGCAGATATTTATTATAAGAAAGCACTTTTGAAACACCTAAGAATAAGCAAATCATACTATTTTCATTATTAAATATATTTCCTTCTGTCCTAAAGTTAGTTCGTTTTTTATAACAAATATTCATTTTCCACATATTTCCTCATTTCTTTGTGTTTTGTCCATTTTGTGATGTATAGGACGCGGTGTGTGCAGAACTGTTGCCATGTCACCACCAAACCTGTTTGTACTACGCAAATTGAGGGAGAAATCTTGACAGTTTTTGAACTTGAGGGATCAAATAATTTCTAGTATTAGAGCCGTGAGACCAACTTATAATTTGTAAATAGTCAAGGGCACAAAATTATGCTCACATACTTTCCTTAAGTATGTTGATTGTGATCTATTTAATAAATCTATGATTAGTTGATGATCTATATATGAGATGTGATTGTGGTACATTTTAATAATTATAAAAAGGCTCTAGAGCAGTGGTGGGCCTACATTGTACACGCTGGTTGGTCCTAGTCTGAATGCAAGCCCAAGAATTTTGCTCTCGTGGGCCAGTTTTACTCTCTCTTTTTCTCTGGGCTAGACGGGCCAAGGCCTTGGTTTGCTACAACTATGCCACTGCTCTAGAGAATGTTAGTCAGATGTTTTGGAAAACCCTATACGACGCTTACTGCATCAAGTTGTCATGCAAACGCACAGACCGAGGGACGCGAGCGACTAAATGGGCCGGCCCGTTGCGCGTTTCACATATCCCGGTTTTGGAAACCTTCTAGAAGGTTCCCAACCGGTCCAGGTTTGGTTTTTTCTTTTTCTTTGTTCCTGCTGTTTCTTTTATTGTTTTCTTCGGTTTTTAATTACTTTTTTTTATTTTTAATTTTACGTTTTTCTTTTTCTGGTTTTTTTATCTGTTTCTTTTTTGGTTACCCTTTTTCTTTTTCGTTCCTATTTCAATTTTTAGAAATTTAAAATTTTAAAAAATGTTCAAATCTTCAAAACATGTTCAGAATTTCAAATTATGTTCCCTTCCATTCAAATAATGTTTGGGAATTTCAAATTTTGTTCATGTTTTGAAAAATTGTTCAGAATTTCAAATTGTGTTCCCTTCTATTCAAAAAATGTTCAGGAATTTCAAATTTTGTTCACATTTTTAAAAAATGTTCAGAATTATAGAAAAAATATTTTTCCTAAAATGTTTGGGAAATTCAAATTTTCTTAGCGTTTTAAAAAATGTTCGGAATTTTGAAAATTATTCATTTTTTCCAAGACAAATTAAAGATTTTCAACTTTCGTTCGCGTATTAAAAAAAAACAGAATTTCGAAAATTATGAACTTTTTCCAAAAATTGTTCAGGATGTTCAAATTTTGTTTGCGTTTTAAGAAAAATGTTCGGAATTTTGAAAATTGTTCACTTTTTGAAAATATGTTCAAATATTCAATAATTGTTTGAACATTTCAAAAATTGTTTGTTTCATATATTTGTTCACTCTTTTCAACAACATTCAGTATTTCAAAATTTGTTCACTTTTTTCAGAAAATGTTCGAAACATTTCAAAAAATGTTCGGAATTTTAAAAAGATCGCGTTTTCAAATCTGTTCTTGTTTCTCAAAAACGTTCTGAAATTTTCAAAAACTGCTTCTAATTAGCAATTGCATTGTGATTCTTGCATGTAAAGCACCTAAATATAATTTTTAAGTGATATATTTAGCTGAAATATGTTTGTAGAGGGTAGGTTTAAGCCTGATGATGCCTACCTAGTAAACTCGCCACTGTGTAGTAGTACGTGTCCCGCAAAAAAAAAATGTAGTAGTACGTGTAATGGCTGCGTGGTCGCGGCCCTACATCCTGCCATCACGTATGTACGGCAGCGGTAGCTACTATACGCCTATACGCTGGACGGAGTAAATCGTACGCACTACGTACACGTACGTACCACGTACATGGACACTCAGCGGGTCGATCACGCAGACCTGTCTCGTCTGTCTGCCCGCACGGCTGCACCACAAATTAATACTACAGCCGTTGTATATCGCCTGCCAGCCGAACAACGCGTCTTCCCGATGATTCCGCTCCTAATCGGGCAAAAATCTCTCCAGTCTTTCTTGCTCGCTCCGCATCTCGTTCGCACCTGCATCTGCATGTTTCCGCATTTGATCGCTTCGACATGGTCGTCGTCCTACTCGCGGCGCGCTGTCTTTCCATATCCATGCGGTGGGCAGCAGCTGGTAGTACATTCTGGTTCCGATGCTACGCGGCGCCACGATCCATCCAGGTTTATAGTTTTATACTTTCTCTGTCTTATAATATAAGGCGTTATCACATTCGATTTGCTCTCAACAAATCGGATGTATTGAGAGCAAATCGGATGTAATAACGTCCGCATTCTGGTTCTGACGTTACGCGCCGCCACGATCCATCCAGATTTATGCTACCACTGCGGCTCCTTCTTTGATTTTTAATTTTGTGCCATGTGGTAAAAATTCAACTTGTCTATTGTCGGAGCATCTACAGCCGGACTCCCCAAACCTCCCTCAAATGCCCGGGCGGGCCGCGCGGTCACTGACCGGTCACGATTTTTCGACTCAGCCGGGCGCCTCAAACGGGCCTCAAACGTCCGGGCTGACCGGCACCCCCCATATCCAGCCCAAATATGGGGCGGATATGGGGGCGCCCAGGCATGCCCGCCACGTCGGACTGACGGCGGGGTCCCACGCGCAAACACCCGGAAACCCGGCGGTCCGAAGCTCGTCTCCTCCGTCGGACCGCGTGGTGCCGCTCCGGCGGGCCGCGTAGTGCCTAGCCCGGCTATTTAAGTCGACCGGCGGCACCAAAACCCACCATCCACATTTTTCCTCCGCCTGTCCGCCGCCGCCGCCACTTTCCACTTCACTCGTCCGCCTAGTAGCCATGCCCTCACGCCGCCGGGTGAGGAGCGAGCCATTTCTGACGCCGGAGCGCCGGCTCGAGCTCCTTGAGCAGATCTGGGCAAGGCGCGAAGCCCGGATCGCCGCGGGGCTACCTCCGGATGCAATGGATCCGGAGGAGGAGTTGGAGGAGGAGGAGGACAAGGAGGAGGAGGTTGAGGAGGAGGAGGATGAGCCGGAGGAGGAGGATGAGCCGGAGGAGGAGGATGTGGGGGACGCCGGCGACGCGGATCTGCAGGCGGAGCAGCAGGCCATCCTCGATTCCATCCGGTCAGAGTCGGCTGCGGAGGCCAGACGCCGTCGCCGGCAGGAGATGGAGGCGCAACAGGCCGCGGAGGAGGCGGAGATGCTCGCCTACATGGATGAGGTCGAGCAGGAGGAGGATGAGCCGGAGCCCTCCAACCCGCCCGTCCAGCCGGCGCCCGACACCGTCGTTGTGGACATCTCCGACGACGAAGAGTAGTTAGGGTAGTACGTAGTACGTAGGATTTTTTTGCATGCTTTGTATGGATCTAGGGGTTCAAATATGAGGGAGTCGGATACAGAATGGTTAATTTGAGACGTGACCTGTCAGTGTCCGCGACCCGTCCGCGGGCATTTGACGGGCCGGATTTGCAAAGTCCGGTTGTAGATGCTTTTATTTGTTGATGAATGGCGCTAGCAGTGTTCAACTTGTCATCTGCACCCATTGACCCACCTTCCAATGTGATACTGTACCACCACGCCCGCACAAACGTCACTCTACGTAGCCGCAAGGCTTCAGCCTCACGCTGACCCGTTCAAAAAAAGGAAAATAAATTGCTTCGCGCTGGCTCCAGCAGACATTAATAGCAACGGGAGTGCACGCGGTTTCAGGTAGTGCTTTCAATGTCTTTCCCCACACAAAACAAATCGAGTAAATGAGATTCTATTTACTATACGCTCATGGTTTTAACTTTTAAGCCGTACGTACACGTCTCATCCTCTAGTGTATATATATAGTGCTGCCCTGTGTAGAATTCAACATGGTGGTTTTGAGTTAGCAGGTCTTAGATGTTGGTGGAATGCTGGAATGTATATATTTTTCTTGCGAAACATATATTTGATTGTAAATTTTACCATAAATACAAAGCACCTCAACTATAATAAACTTTGCATCGAGGTCCCTAGAGCATCGAACGACCACCGTTGCTAGCTACACAAGCCATCGACGTGCCTCTGTCGCCGCTCTCATATCAGAGCCGATCCGACCTTGTCGATGACAACCGGAAAGTCTTCGTGCATATGCCTCTAAAGACCATCGCCATGGAGCCGCAATCGTTGAACACTTGAATCGATCCGAAGAATCTAAAACGAAATCTTGTCGTCGCGTATGCACGATGAGAAACCCTAACCCCACAACCCCAAGGAGCTAGCATGAATCTACGCCGAAGTTCCATCTAATTCGTCCCAGTGGATGAACTTGAAGAGGATCGGATCCCGAAATAGCGATTAAAAGTAGAAGCGTCAGCATCTGTCCGAGCGCCACCCCTACGAGGACTAAAAACCCTAAATTATATACTAGCCGGAGCCAAGGCACCAGGATTCCTCTCCCCGCCTCTGATCGTCGGAGCAGCTGGCGGAGGGGAGACAAATCCACGAGCTTGCCGACAAAGGTCAAGGGGAGGAAGGCTTTGCCCTAGTCGCCCCTGGAGAGGGGAAAGAAAGACTATTGGAACTCTCATGGAAATGTTGGAATATATTCGTTACACTCAGCTAAAAGCCTCTGGCTTTTCAATTGCTTGCTCTGACATGGTAGTATTTTCCACGAGTTTCATAAGGGTTTTAAAGCTACGAAGAGTCACATGAAAAATAAATGAGTGATAAGAAAATGCTTATACCTCTTATTGGAAGACTTTATACCTCTTTTATTGGAAGACTTTCATGAAATTTTATAGTATTGAAAATTGCATGATAATGATTGGTATAAAGGCCTTTTGATCATACAAATTCTCTCATATTTAAAAAAGATGTAAGGTTTTGTCATCCTCTCGTACTTGTCTGAACTTATGTACCTTCTTCCTCCTTCGCTTTGTTTTTTTATTTTTCCTTTAGTTTTCTTTCATGGGTTTTCATGAAAACCACCTCAACTATCACACGTCTTATTGATTTACAATTTTTTTTCTTTGGTAAGCCAATAAGTGCTTATCAGATAAATTTTTATTTTTTATACAATTACATTAATATGGACAGGTAAATCACATGCAACCTACTAAAGAATTTTTAGTACCTCATTGCAACACACATGCAATTATCTAAATCTAAATCTATATCTATACCAATATAAAAACACCAAAAAGGACTGATCCAACAAATCTCGCCATCAAACCATATAATTCAAAGACCTATATTGCTTCAATGGAGAGCGCTCAACATGTTTAGCATGTAATTAATATCATATCAAATATCAACGTCTACAGTATCCGTGTAATTAACATGTAATTGATATCCTACCTAATATCAACGTGCAATTAATTTTATCCTAATATCAACGTGCATGGTATGTATTTACTAGTCTAGTGTTGTAGAAAGCCTTTGTAGTTTTATGCAAGTATTTCTTTGGGTGTTGCATCAATCTTCTCCTTGTATGTTGTCCCCACTTGAATTCCATTGCATTTTCAAGGGAGTTTGCAGTTCACGCTATCATGAGGAGAGATGGTCGCGCCACACCCCGACGTGCGCTTTAAGAACACCTTTGGCAGAATTGGTACATACTTTTCATGTGTGTGTGTGTGTGTGTGGGGGGGGGGGGGGGGGGGGGGGGGGGGGGGGGAGGGGAGGGGTATTCGCGTAGCTGGGTCTATCGCTATAGTTTTTTTGAGCGCACTCCATATTTGCCTCCAGCCTCCATATTGCATTCTCATAGGCAATTTCCGGAGCTCACTCTATCCAAACCTGTGCCGCCTTGAACCGCACTAGCAGGATGATGCCATGGCCATCAAAATCGAGTTGCTCCTCCTCCCGCCTGGTCCTCCCTTCCCCCCACGCCCCAATCACCGTGATTTCCCGCACCACTTCTCCTACTGCCCAACACCGCCGCTACCCTAGGAGGAGGACCATAGCGAGGTGGCATTAATCTAGAAGGAGGACCACAGCGAGGTGGCACCGACCTAGAAGGAGGACGGCCAGAGCGAGGTGGCACCAAACTGGAAGGAGGAGCTATGAAGCTCCGATGATGATAGGGTGACGACGCGACCGTCTCCACCCGATGAGGTGAGAAGGAAGCGAGGAAGCTCTGACCAAAAGAGGGTGTCACCATGCTCCTGAACTCCTACTCCCGTCAACATCCGATGGCTCTGTCCGCTCATTGCTAGCCACAATGTGGCCTGTCGTCAAAATCGACATCACGTTGCCGGAATCTATGCCTCGCCTAGTTCCATGCCAATGCTAGAAGAAAGGGAAACAATCCCTCAATGACAGGTGAGTCTCATGTTGTAGATGATTTATGCCTCCTCCCGGCCTTTTCACACACATCCTCCCGCCTGCTCAAACGCAAGCTAGCACATGCTCTCACGTGGCAACTATCTCAACGGGCCATCACGGGAATCTGATGGAGTGGCAACGCCATAACGGTCGGGTGGTTGCCTCGCGGGTGGTGCTTAAGAGGACATGCCGCTTCAAATCTCGTATGTGGCGCAAGGAGAAAAAGCTGGAACTTCCTTCTCGCGCTGCCAATTGGGTTTGGAGCGAGCTCTAAATGAGAGCTGATCCATAACCCCAAAATATGGAGAGGTTGGGAGGCCACACATGGAGGGA
Organism: Elymus sibiricus; assembly: GCA_039707655.1. Lineage (NCBI taxonomy): Eukaryota > Viridiplantae > Streptophyta > Magnoliopsida > Poales > Poaceae > Elymus > Elymus sibiricus. The sequence goes on along the minus strand of CM077666.1, from coordinate 76,291,737 downwards.
TCTCCAAAATCTATGGCGATTGAGGGACGAATGGCGACTTTGTTAGAGTGATTTTTTAAGCTTAAGCCTCCATATTGACAATTATTATGCGGTTTGCGACCTTTCGGCAGCATTGCTAGAGTTGCTCTAAGGGAACTCCAACACAAATCACCAAATCAACCGCTAATGTCCAGACCAGACGGTCTTTGCACTTTTGGTTGTCCAATGGGGTCACCTGATTTTTCCAGGTAGGCCCGAACATCAGAAATTCCACAAACCGGCACCAAACTGGGGCAAGTTTGGGAGAGTCCGCCACGTCGAACTCTGACAACGCGAACCCACACAAAACCAATCTCCCGTAGCTTCCGCTCCGGCTGGACCGCATTCCCTCCTGCTGACCGGCCTCCCGCTTACCCGATTCATGGCGGCGCGGCGGGGCCGCTGAGAAGTCTACTTCGACCTTAAGGTTGGTCGGTGTGGGTCTCCTCCTCCTGCACAATCCTCGTCCTCTCACACACACACCCGGCGCCAGAGTTGCCCTAAGCTAAGCTGAGTACAGTTACGAGCCTTCTAGTCCACGCACGCAGCACCGAACAAGTTTCTGTTTACCCGGCATGGAACGCGGTGCGGCCACTAGCTAGCTAGTGTGGACTTTGAGTTAATTGCATGGAAGTACCACATTTCAGCACGTCGTAACGAATTGGTACCAATAGTCACTTTTTTTGCAAGTCAGTACCAACTCTCAGCCTAAGTGTTGCAAAACGGTCTGACGGTCGTATAAGCATGTATTGACCGTGTATCTGACCGTGCGGCCCCACCTGTCAGGCGACACGCTGGCGAACCCGCGCGCGCCGCACCGCTGACTAGGACGAAGCCGGCTCGGTCGTTGTAACTGGTTGGCCCGGGTCAAACCGAGCGACCCGCCGCACTCTCTCCCTCAGTTCGCTGCCTCGCCCTCGTCTCTCCCCCTCGCCGCTGCTCGCCGCGCACTCCGCCGCCACCACCGCCGCGCCATGGTGTTCGAAGATGAGAGCAGCGACGACTCCAGCCTGAAGGACATCAGCTCCTCCGACGATGGCGTGCAGTACCAAGTGAGGGCTAGGGTTAGGGTTAGGGTTTCTGATTTGGGGATTTGAGGATTTGGTTTTTGATTTGTCCTATTTGGTTTATTTTGCTCGTGTAGATTCCTGCTAGCATTGATGACGAAGACTACATGGGCATGGAGACGGAACCACAAGGTCTTTGCGTGGAGCATCAGCTGCCAGCTGAGCGTCATGTAGCCTTTCAAGGATTTGAGACGGGCAGGAGGTTTCTAGTTTGTGCTCAGCCTGTAAGAATCATGCACATATTCTGTTCTTTGTATTAAAATTGGTAGTAACTTGTGTAGGCATTTGCTTAGTCATTTAGCCCCTGTTTAGTCATTTAATAGTATTATATTTGGCCAGGAGCTTAGTTAGAAGTGGAGATGCTCATTGTTTAGTCATTTAGTAGTATTGATGCTCACTGGAACAGGTTGTGTAGGCATGTGCTCATGCAATTTTCTGTGTAGTTAAATTGGCCACTAGATGTTAGTATTATATTTGGCCAGGAGCTTAGTTAGTAGTGGAGATGCTCATTGTTTAATTGAGGGCTCATTGTTTAATTGAGGCAAGTAGGTGATTCACTAGAGTAGATGCTCAAAGTTCAGTGCTTCATAGGTGCTGGTCTTTATTGTTTATTGCAGTAGAATTTGTCCTGGAGCATAGGTTGAAGTAGAATTATCATTGTTTAGTTGGCCACATGCCTAGGTTCTAGGTGCTGGTCTTTATTGTTCATTGCAGTAGAATTCTGTAGAGAGTAACAATATAATTGTTTGCTATATTGCAGGAAGGTCAGAATTGTGGTTTTCTTGGGTGGGTTGACCCAGAGTGGCCTCCCACAATGCAAAATGCATTGTTGAAGCTTTGGGAAATGTATGAAGACAGCAGGAGTGGTAGGAGGAATGATAACCTGGAGAGTTCACTAACTATTCACCATCTTACAGAAGAGAAAAAGGTTGTGGATGCCAACTATGACAAACTAGTTGAAGATGTTCAGGAACTTTTCAATTTCCAAGAGGAGAGGGTGCTGGATTTCAGCTATGTGCAGGCTAAGATGCAGGGTGCTGAGGAGAAGAGGGCTGAGGTTACCAGTGCAGCTATGGCTGGCATGCAGACTGAGATGGAGAAGAAAGAGGCAGATAACTTGAAGCTGCAAGAGAAGTATGCAGTGCTTATGAACCTGGCAGAAGCTCAAGGCAGTGTCATTAGGAACCTGAAGATGAATCATTTGAAAGAGAAGAAAAAGCTTAGTGAAGACAACAGGAATTTGAAGGTTCAGGTTGATGAACTCACCAAGTCTGAGAAAAAGCTCACTGAACAGAATCTGCAGTTGAACCTTCACATGGGTGATCTCAAGAAGGGACTTGGGAAACTCATTAAACGCAGGGATGAGCTCAAGCTCCAGATTGCTGATCAGTTGAAGGCAGTGAAGAAGAACAAACAGAAGTTGAAGCTGATCCAGGACATTTTGGAGGAATGAGCTAGATCAAGATGAAGATGAAGTGAGAAGATGAAGAAGACTATGCTTTGCTCACCTTTTGTGAAGAATGGCAGTGTAATGAAGTGCAATGTATGGATGTATTAGTTGTGAACTATGTTGAACTCCACTATGCTATGGTCTGTAGCTATGTAATGAAGTGTAATATAAGAATCTATTAATTATGCAACTGTAAGAATCTAGGGTTTGTAAGAATCTATTAATTATGCTCAAGATGCTATGTTAGATGGTTGAAGTTATATATCTTGATCTATGTTGGTTGAAGTTATATATATATATATATCATGATATATGTTGCTTTGATAGATGGATGATAGATGTGGTTGAAGTTTTATATATATCATGATATATGTTGCTTTGATAGATGGATGATAGATGTGGTTTAAGTTTTATATATCATGATATATGTTGCTTTGATAGATGGATGATATATGTGGTTGAAGTTATATATATATCATGATAATAGACCCAAGTGTTTTGGTAATTAGGGTTCCCTCGACGCCGAGCCCCCCTAGACCCAAGTGTTTTGGTTCCCTCGACGCCGAGCCCCCCTAGACCCAAGTGTTTTGGTAATTAGGGTTCCCTCGACTACAAACAAATATCATATGCAAATATCAAACTTAGTACATATTAAACATTGCTCATATGACAACACTTAGTAATCATCATATCAAACTTAGTACTACTCATCACAACATACTAGTTCAGAAGCATAACCCAGAAGTACACATCACATCATATCAAACTTAGTACTCATCATATCAAACTTAGTACTCATCACAACATACTAGTTCAGAAGCATAACCCAGAAGTACACATCACATCATATCAAACTTAGTACTCATCACAACAACTAGGTAACTTGCACCATCATGTCACTCAAGTGTTACCACTGGCAGTAAAAAATGCCATCCATCCAGAATGATTTCTTGGGCCATCAGAAGGAGGAGGAGCACCAGAAGTGGCAGGACCAGAAGATGAAGCTCCATCAGCGAATCTTGGGGCAGTGAAAGGCCTTGAAACCCTTGCAGGACTAGATCTTACACCCCTAGTTGACCTTGCAGCAGCAGACCTAGCAGGTGGAGGCTGTGAACTTGCATGTGGCTGCTGTGATGGCTACTGTGACCTTCTTGTCTGGTGTTGTGATCTTGCAGGTGGCTGTTGTGATCTTGCAGGTGGAGTAACTTCAGCTTCTCTCCTTGATCTTGCAGGTGGAGTAACTCCAGCTTCTCTCCTTGATCTTGCAGGTGCCTAGCAAAAATAAGGAAACATGGTAGTTAGTCAAAATTTCAAAAATGCAAACCATTTTACAAGGATTATTAACAAGGGTTTACCACATGCTTGTTTTTCCTCATAGCCAACTCTGGTCTCAACTGTTGCTTGCAGTTGGTGTACCTGTGGCCTTGTAGCCCACAATTACTGCATGTTATAGTGGCCATTCTAGAACTGTCCTTTGGCTTTGGAACTTCAAACCTACCCTTTATCCTCTTCTCTTTCTTTCTGCCTCTTTTCACATGAAATTCAGGTGGCTCTATGTCTGGTCCAGGTGTCTTTGTCCAATCATGTTCACCAGGAACAGGAAATATCATAGGTTCATATGCTGCCACATAAAAAGGTTTTTTGAAGAATTTACAGACATAGTCCTCTGGAAATCTTTTTGCCTTGTTAATTGCTGATATTGCATGGTTGCATGGTGTGCCAGACAGGTCCCATTTTCTGCAACCACATGTATGAAGTTCCAAATTTACAGCATGTGTTTGCTGCCCACTGGTCACTTGCCAAAGATTTACATGTGACGCCCCCGACTTAATCGTGCGCTAATCATACATGCAAATGCACACGATCAAGCCTAGGGACTCACTTGAAGATATCACAACACAACTCTAAACACAAAATAAAATAATACAAGCTTTAATATTACAAGCCAGGGGCCTCGAGGGCTCGAATACGTAAGCTCGCGATCAAGCGTCAGCGAAAGCATCAGATATCTGAGTACAGATATAAAAGTAAAACAGACATGCCCTAGCAGGTGGGGCAAAACAACAACACAGATCGAAAAGGCGCAGGCCTCCTGCCTGGGAGCCTCCTAACTACTCCTGGTCGGCTGGCTTAATCCAGTAGTACGTGCCGTCGGGACCCTCCTGGTAGTAAGCTCCTGTGGTGACGTCTGGCTCCTGGGCTCCATCGGCTGATGTATCAACAATTGGGTATGGGGAAAAGAATAGCAGAGCAACCGTGAGTACTCATCCAAAGTACTCGCAAGACTGACATCAGAACTATGCTAAATATGCATTTGTATCAAATGAAAAGGCTGTATCTGTGGACTATATAGCAGAAATGCCCGAAGAGAGAGAAAGGCCTAGCCTATCGAAGACTAGCATCTTCAAGCAATCTTGCAGCATCAGGAGAGAGTAGATAATAGTAGCATACATGTGGATATACAACAGCAATGCCCTGAGATCCTTTCTCGACACCCTGCGAGAAAGCGATCCCGAGAGCATTATTAACAGTTTAATATGAATCATCATCAATTTGTAGTTGTCATGGTACCGGATACAACTCTGAGCGTCCTGTTACCGTGGACATGGCTATTCGAATAGATCACTTCCCTGCAGGGGTGCACTACTGTTACCCAACACGCTCGATTAACTCCGGCCGGACACACTGGCTGGGTAATGCCCGGCCTCGGCTGATCGACACATCGCAGCCCGACCTAGAGCTCAGTAGAGAGGTCAACACGCTGGTCTAAATCCTAAGTGCGAAGGGGTCTTGGGCCCATCACCCTTTGCACTCCTGCACGTTGCGTGGGTGGTTGGGGTGCAGGTGCGACACTGTATACACAAGTGAAGTACCAGCCCAATCCCAACAATCAGCCCGCATCTCTGAACTGTGACATCTGAAGAGCTTTCGGCTGATACATACGACGTAGAGGGCCCCATTAAACCATTATCCCACGTGGTGGTAGTGCGTATAGGGCACGACGACCCACTCAGATCAAATACCCAGTTCCGTTAGGCGTATTTAGTAACTCGCAGAGACGATCAGACTACCTGTCGCTCTGACTTGGTAACACACGGAACACGAACATGGTGGTTTCCGCATGCCCTGTCGTTCCGCCATAGTATCACTCGCGGGTGCCCTCCTGGCAAGCCCGACTTCACATTTCCCCGCGGGTACCCCTCGGGGTCGACCCGCCTGTAATAAAGGTCAAAGTAACAGTGTGTCCAAGTATCGAGAAGGAATCCGAGGAATCACCCTCGATGGATTCCCACTCGAGGAGTTGCACGACGGTAGCTTTATCGGAAATGATGAAAGAGGAATCACCCTCGGTAACTCACAACCGGATAGCTATTCTATAGAGGCATCATCGGAAGTGAGATAAGAGGTATCACCCTCGGCACTCGGTGGTAGCTCTGCAGAGAGGTGCAACTTAGGGGTATGTGGTGATGTGTTGGTCTCAGCCCGTTCGATCACGACAATCGGGGCACAGATTCTAAGCGGAGCAACTACAGCAAGGGAGAGGGCCACAGATGGTTTTTCATCCATCCTATACTAAGCAGTTTGGATAATAGGCAGGTATCAATAGCAGTTACAAGGACAGGCTATGCATCAGAATAGGATAAATCAAAGCCGTAGCAGTTTTCTAATGCAAGCAGGAAGGAGAAAGAATAGGTGATATAGGTATGCGTCAAGGGGGGTTGCTTGCCTGGAAGCTCTGCTGAAAGGGGCTGATCGCCAGTAGGCTGCTCGTCGGGGGTGTAGTCGAACTCTGCTGCAACGGCGTCGGTCTCGGCGTCTATCGGGAGAGAAGGAGGGGGGAAGAAACAATAAATTCACGGCAAAAATTCAATCACTATGCATGACATGCCTAAATGAGATGCAGAGGTGTTTTACTGCCTAACTAAATGATTTAGTTAATTTAGGAATTTATTTGGATTTATTTTATTAAAGTTGAGCACTACTCATTTATCAAAATCAGTCAAAAAGTTCCATGTTCAGCTAGCTAGGAGTGTTGGACACGCATTTTGATTACATATTCAGAATCTTCATATTTTTCTGATCATTCTACATATATAAATTATTTTCATCGAAGTTACGGTTTAAAAGATATGATTTTCTAATGTTTTATTAATTTTCTGGAATTATTTTAATTATTTAATTCCGAATTATCCAGAACACTGTCTGGTGACGTCAGCATGACGCAGAGGTGACGTCAGCAGTCAACAGACCGCTGACCAGAGTCAACCTGACCTGCGGGACCCACCTGTCATAGACAGTGGGCTAATTAAACTAATTAACAGGATAATTAGCTGGGTGGGACCTACTGGTCAGTGGGTAATTAGCGTTTTAATTAACTATTTAACTAATTAAAAATTTAATTAATCATTTCGTTATTTTTTATAAACGTTTTAATCGGCCGGGCCCCACATGTCAGTGGGCGGGACCGCGCTGACCGAGTCAACTGGGCCCAGTGGGACCCAGTGTCAGCGGCTGTGCGGTAGGCCCCGCGGCGCCACGTCGGCGCCAGCTCAGCGCCGGCCATCGGAGAGCTCCGGCGAGGCCAAACGGCGGCGAGCAACTCCGGCGAGGCCGGGTTCTCTCTGTGGTGGTCCGTTTCGGCCGTTCTTAGGCTCGTTCGAACATGTGGAGCGGCACGCGTCGCGTGGTGCCACCCATTCATCCGGAGATGGCCGGAGTAGGGCGGCGCGTCGACGGCGGCGGCGGTGGTTTCGAGCGGTGGTCGGGCGAGCGACTACGGGGCGATTTAGCGCGTGCGTTTGGGCTCAATCGAACGAGGGAACAACACCGCGTCGATCTAGGCTGCTAGCGCAGGCTACGGTGGTCGGAGGCGACAGCAACGGCGAGCTCGGGCGACGGGCAGAACGCGACAACGATGGCGAGCTAGCTAGGGGGGAATGCGGCGGCGAGGAGAGGAATGGCGGGGGGGAGGAGCTCATCGTGCGGCCAAGAAAGGCCCTCGACGGCTTTGTAGCTACAGAGGAGGTCGGGGACGGCGGGGATCGCCGGCGACCGAGAAGAAGAAGCCGTGGTCGATCCGGCAATGTGGTGGCGCAGAGCTCGGTCTAGCGGGCGGAGAGGAAGCAGAGGAGGATGGCGGAGCGGATACGCTCGATCTCAGGCGGTGGCGACGACGACAGCGACGGCATCGAGCTCGGCCATGGCGGCGGCTTCGGGTGGCTGCGCGGGAGGAAGAAGGGGAGCGAGGGAGAGGGAGCTGGTGGCGTTAGGGTTTCGGGGAAGGAGGGAGGCGTCCAGGGGAGACCTTAACGGCGACGGAGGACCGCGGGATCGACGACACGGCAACGATCCGCGCTCGGGCGCGCGCGCCAGGCGACGCGTGCGGGAGGTGAGAGAAGACCCGCTGGCGGGCTGGGGCTTGCACTGTGCAACTAGAGCCCATAGGCATAGTAAACGGTAAGTCTTTTCCTTTTTCTTTTTCCTATTTTCTGTTTTATTTCTGTTTTGCAAATAGATAGGCCACTAAATGACTTTGATAAAATGTGTGACTTGGTTCAAATATTACAATGCAATATGCTCTAACATCAGAAATTGGTTTGGTTAGAATATAATTTCATTTGTAATTCTTATTAAATAAAATGATATTAAATGTTGTTGTTAGCTACTGTTTGAGGTTGATAGAGTCACTTAGGCATTTTTAGTGATGTTGTTTTCCTGAACATAATTAGCTATGAATTATTTGCTATTTAATGAACATTTTAGTTTTCAATTTGAACAACTTTTATTTTTCACTTTAAATTTAAATTGAAGTTTGATTTAGGAATTTGAAATGAGATATGATTCTAATGATGATCAAGCATAGTTAACCATGATGACTTGGCATTATCAAAGGTGATTACTGTGGCATAATGACAGGGGGTGTTACAGATTTACACCAGCTTGAATGGGTTTGCAGAATCTGGCCCTTTCCTTTTCAACCTCTAGCTTCTCAGCATAATGTGGTGTGATCTCCCACAGAGCTGCCTTTCCTCTCTCTCTATTCCTATGCCACCTCACCATCTGCTTGTCCTTAATACCATCAATCAAAGTCTTAATAGGTTTTTTCCTATAATCTAGGATATACTTGTTGAACACCTCAGAAAGGTTGTTAACAACCAAGTCTGTCTTGCAGTTAGTGTCAAAAGCATGCCTGGCCCATGTGTGCTTAGGTATTCCACTCAGCCACTTCCAAGCTTCCTCACTCTCATTTTTCAGATCATTCATTGCAATGTTAAACTTGTGTTCGTTATAAGCATAGCTGGCATTATCCATGCATTTCTTAAGATCTTCCCCCCTAAACCCAGCATTCTGGAAATTTGCATACAGGTGTCTAAGGCAAAATCTTTGATGGCAGTTTGGAAATACTTGGTTCACTGCAAATAGTAGCCCCTGTTCACATAACATGCTATACTTAGCTACTGTAGTGCTGAAGCTACTGTCTACAACATAACTGATATGTAAAAACAGGAAGATGCATGCATACCTTCTGTCTATCTGACATGATAGTATAAGGGCCAAATTTTCCAACTTCTCCTTCTAAACATATCTTCAGTTGATGCAGAAACCAACACCAATTTGCTTTGTCCTCTTGTCCAACAACAGCAAATGCAAGTGGGAAAATATTGTTATTGCCATCTCTGCCAGTGGCAGCAAGGATTTGAGCACCAGTGGTCAGCTTAATAAAGCATCCATCAACACCTGTTTTTGCAAGCAAAGAACAATTTAAGTCATTATATATTACTACTGAACTAACAATCCTATATATGATCCAAAAGCACTACTAAACAATGCAAATGTTTGATGTACACTAACAAAGATTCATAAAGTTGTCATATACAAGGAAATGTGACATGTTCATTAAGAAAACCTACTAAATAAGGCAAAGAAGCACATAACTAACCAATGAATGGTCTGCATGCATTGAGAAATCCCTCCCTTGCTCCATTAATGCAGAAGAACATAGCATGAAACCTTGGTCCTGGATGTGGTATTTTTGTAGTAGCTTTTGGAGTTATTGTTGTAACTACAACTCTACTGCCAGGGTTTGTATCCATGATGGTCTGAGCATAATCCCTCAGCCTGGGATACTGCTTCTTGTGCTCTCCTAAAACAGCTTCTACAGCAAGGTTTTTGGCCCTATAGGCCATGTGCCTTGGCACATCAACACCATACTTCTCCTGGCAGTTGTCAATCACAGTGTGTATGCTAGTGGTTGGATCAGACCTGAACAATGACTCATAGGTCTTTGCAAGCCACTTTGCACTAATCCTTGTTGTCTCTGTACTGCTAGGGCAAGTGTGCTGCAGCCTCATTTTCTTAATAGCAAATGTCTTTTCCCCTTTGATAACTGCAGCAACTATGCAGAACCGGTAGTGCTCTTTTTTACAACAAGCAATGATCCTTTGGTCTGAGTTTCTGTGATACCTGAAATCTCTGGCCTGTGTAATGTGCAAGCTCAACAAAGCATCTCTGAATTGCTGCTGATCCTTAAAGCACATGTACAGACATAACTGCTGATGTGGTTGCTCAAGTTTGTCATTGTACCAAATCCTAGGTTTCCTTTTCTGGGCCCTACTCTTCCCGCCTTTTGTTAGAACAAATGATAGTGGCTCATGTCCATCATCTTCATCCTCAAACAGCAACCCATGATCTTCTTCATCTGATGAAGGATTGAAATCAGGTCTCACCTCCTGTAACACACTTGAATGTGACCTACTGGTGGGGCCTCTCCTAACTGGCAGCTTCTTCCTCTTTTTTGCAGGTTGTTGCATTGGTGGTTCTTCTCCTGCAACAACATTAACCTCCTCTTCCTTCTCCTCCTCCTCCTCCTCCTCCTCCTCCTCCTCCTCCTCCTCAAACAAATCCTCAACCTCAGTGTCACCCTCATAATGTACTTGTTCCTCTTCTGAATCTTCATCTTGATCTTCATCTTCTTGTTCTGCTAGTCTCTTTCCCTCTATTATCTCCGTGTCTTCAGAAATCCTGTACTTCTCCATGCAGAAAGGGTTGTTATCACTGTCATGTGCAGCCTCAGAGTCATCACTACTATTATATGCCTCCTCTAACAGTGGCTCTTCCTCTATTACAGCTTTGAGCTTTCCCTTACTGAAATTTCTGCTCTCCTGTGTCCACACAGCATTAGGTTGAGTAGTACTGCTGCTGCACTGACTTTGAAAAACAACACCTTCTTCATCAACAGCAAACACAACAGGCTCACTGAGATCATACACAGTAGGTGGTTCATACAGTACTGTTGCTAATTCTTCTTCTCTCTGACATACATTACTGACAGGTGCTGTTGCCCTCACTAGCAAATTCAGAACTAAAGTATGCTCATAGTCCTTCTTTAGTTGCTGCAATTTGATGTTTGTGTCAATCAATTCTAAGCCATGCTCTCTCTCCTCTCCTATGCCTAAATTCTTCATGTGGTACAGTTCATCAGAGAAAGAAAATCCTTGTGTTTGCATCAGTGCATATAGATTCAGAAATGTTACATCCGAGCCGCATATCTTCCTATGCAAATTATGTTGAGCATCAAACTCCATCCTAACATCCCAAACAACATCATCCAAACTACATTTGAGAGCAAAATTGAAAATTTCAGTTAAACTAACCCCAGCCCCCAATTTGAACCAGGCAAGTGCAGAAAGAAGAGAGGAGAGGGACTTACATCACGCCACCAGCTGCACAGGTCCAGTGATGGCTAGTGGTAGGGTTGGCCACCCAAATCTCTGCCAGCCTCACCCGCTACTCCATTGACAGCGGCGCCTCCTCCAAATCCTCATCGTCGCTCGAGTAATTCGAACTGGAGCCGCCGCCGTCGAGACCTACGTGCTCATCGCTCCCTAGGCCGGGAAGGTCTCCGTACCCGCCCACACCACCACCGCTGCTACAACCACCCTCACCGCCGCCAGGAGTCGCCGCCGCCATCGCCAGAGAGCCGCGCTACGATGGGAGAGGGAGAGGGGAAACGAGAGCTAGGGTTCGTCGAACCGGTTCGACCTAGCCAGGAACGACCGAGCCGGCTTCGTCCTAGTCAGCGGTGCGGCGCGCGCGGGTTTGCCAGCGTGTCGCCTGACAGGTGGGGCCGCATGGTCAGATACACGGTCAATACGTGCTTATACGACCGTCAGACCGTTTTGCAACACTTAGGCTGAGAGTTGGTACTGACTTGCAAAAAAAGTGACTATTGGTATCAATTCGTTACGACGTGCTGAAGTGTGGTACTTCCATGCAATTAACTCGTGGACTTTTGCTTTCCGTTTGACACTTGCGCGTAGAGCAGCCGTCCTCCCTTCCTTCCTTCCTTCCTTCCTGCGTGCGCTGCGTTGGTCCTTCTAGAAGCCAACCCAGGGCGGAGAGGGCTGCCCCCCCGATTAACTCAAAAATCATTTCTTCCTCGTTTTCGCTCCCCCCCTCGCCTCGCCTCGCCTTCCCTTCCTTCTTCCCCACGCGCACGCGCAACGCGGACGGACGCGGCGCACTCTCAAACCTCCCACCCCTCTCCCCCCCTCTCTCTCTCTACCCCCCACCCCACCCAAGAAGAGGTCTTAGGAGGCGCCATGGACTGCTGCTTCCCCTGCCTGGGCGGCAAGAAGAAGCGCAAGCCGCCGGCGACGGCCGAGAAGCCCCAGATCCCTCCCGCCGCAGGTGATCCGCCCGCACCACTGCCTTCTTTCTTGCTGTCTTCTCGCCCCGTCCTCCCCGGCCGTCGCGGATTCGCTCGTCCTCGCTAGATTCACAGGGTGGTTCGCCGATTCTGCCTGTCACTTCGAGATTCCGCGGAGCAATTTGTGGCTCCGGCTTCCCCCGCCGCCGTTCCTGGCTCACGGGGTTCACGAGCCGTCCCGTCAGTCCATTTCGCCCCTCCCCTGTTTCAAAAGAAAAAGGAAAAAAAGTTCGCCCCTCCAGAAAACCGTTGTAAACTCGGTCCAAAATCATGCTACTCCGCCGAATCCCCCCAAAACATGGCAGCTTGGTGCCGGGATTCCGGCCGGGGATGACGCGTGCTCGCCACTTTTGTCACCACTCACCAGACAACGCGTGCACTCCTTTCCCCAAATTCCCTGTCTTCTTTATTCGCCTCATGATTCTGACGCATGCGTGCTGTTTTTTTTTTTTCCAGATAAAGCGAAGCCGGCGTGCTCCTCGTCGTCGTCGAGCGCGGCGGCGGTGCGGCAGGACTCGCTGTCCGAGGCCAAGAAGGAGTTCGTCCTGAGCAACGGATCCGAGCACCGCCACATTGCCGCGCAGACCTTCACCTTCAGGGAGCTCGCCGCGGCGACCAACGGCTTCAGGGCCGACTGCCTTCTGGGGGAGGGTGGCTTTGGCCGGGTCTACAAGGGATACCTGGAGAGTATCAACCAGGTGAGGAGGTTCTTACGATTCATTAGTTGTATATATGTTTATTCAGAAGCTTCCACTTGGAGGATTGTGTGGAGCACTTGTAAACTGTCTCCTAGTGAACGTGTCACATAGCCTGAACCCGAGACCGGGTTTCGTTATCGATGTAATAGAAAATGGGGGTTATCCAGGTTCCAAGGATTGTTGTTATTAATCCTCGGTTGATTTACATTCGCAGCTGTTGAGCAATAATGTTGTGGTAGAATTGTTAGTTATGCGCAAGAATTTTTCAAACTATTTCCTGAAGCTAATTGACTTTTGCGAGTATTTTGTTGCCGTCACAGGTTGTCGCCATAAAGCAGCTCGATCGAAATGGACTGCAAGGCAACAGGGAGTTTCTTGTTGAGGTGCTCATGCTGAGCTTGCTGCACCACCCACACCTAGTCAACCTTATTGGCTATTGCGCCGATGGCGACCAGAGGCTTTTGGTTTATGAGTATATGCCGCTAGGTTCTTTGGAAGACCACCTTCATGGTATGCTGCTGAAAAAAGAATGTGTTTCTGCTTTGGTACAGCTTCTATTGGATAATTAAAGTTTGTGTACTCACAACTGGATCCTATTTTATTCAGATCCTTCCCCAGATAAACCCCGCCTTGACTGGAATACAAGGATGAAGATAGCTGCCGGTGCAGCTAAAGGGCTGGAGCATTTGCACGACAAAACAAATCCTCCTGTCATATACCGAGACTTGAAATGTTCAAACATCTTGCTCGGAGAGGGATACCACCCAAAGCTGTCTGACTTTGGATTGGCAAAGCTTGGCCCAGTTGGCGATAAGACACATGTTTCCACCAGAGTGATGGGTACATACGGGTATTGTGCCCCTGAGTATGCTATGACTGGTCAGCTGACTCTGAAGTCAGATGTTTACAGCTATGGTGTTGTTCTACTGGAGATCATCACAGGACGAAGGGCTATCGATAACACACGAGCTGCGGGGGAGCAAAATCTTGTTGCGTGGGTAAGCTGCTGATTTGTTTTTTGTTATGTTCTATTCTTTTCTTCTTGGTATCCTTCGATTCCGTTATAGACTGCTGGAGTTTGACTATAGAGAACATCACATTGTGAAACCTTCTACCTCTTGTGAGTATTGGTTGTTAATTTATTCTGGAAAATCCACCAGATATCAGCCTCTTAGCTCGGAAGTTGCGTAAGCTGAGTGTTAGCGCATCAACCTTACGTATCACCTGAAGGGGAACCATAGGAGGTTGATTTTCAGTTCATCTCTGTATTTCTTTCCACTTTTGGAATTTACACTAGTTTTGCTTGAAGGACATATTGTCCTTTCCTTCAGCTCAAAAAATATCGTCCTTGCAACGTTTTTCAGTTGTAGGGTTACTAAAAAGCTACTATACTAGAATGAAATAGTTCCATACTACATTTTTTTTGGCATTATTGGATTGGCCTAGGTTTGCCTTCCCAAAAAGACATTATTGTAGTGTGTTGAATAGGATCGAATGAAGAGGGTCATGACATGCCAAAGCCTTTGCTAAAGATGTCGTATAGCATTTTGCAGTCCCTATTGATGTAACGTTTGTTGGTGCGCAATTTCAGGCCCGCCCCTTGTTCAAAGACAGGAGGAAGTTCCCCCAGATGGCAGACCCGGCGCTGGAGGGCCGGTACCCGGCAAGGGGACTGTACCAGGCCCTGGCCGTCGCTGCAATGTGCGTCCAAGAACAGCCAACCCTGAGACCGTTGATCGGCGACGTCGTCACAGCCCTGAGCTACCTTGCCTCCCAGCCCTACGATGCGGAAGTGCACGGCGTCCACCGCCCGTCGCGCCTGACGGCTTCCGGCACGCCGCCGCAAGCCCGGAACCACGGCGCCGATCATCAAAGAGGAGGAAGCGAGTGAGGTTGTGCGGCTTCGGGAGAAGCCTGAATTTTGTCGCGGTATGAATCCAAAATGGAGCTGAAGAGGAATTTTGTGGATAGCAAGGCGGCTTTGCTTTTACATGTTGGGGGGAATTGTGAATTGGTGATGTATGTTGATCAGTTTATCTATCTGTTGGAGATGGTGCTAGAGATGATGCATGCATGTGCTCTCCGGTCAAAGTCTGTATCTAGGTAGATGATGAGGCAGTCGGTGTAACCACCCATGACTTTACAGTTTGATCGGTCTATGAATTGTCATTTCTCCTTGTATTTGGCAGAACTGCTTGTCCTTTATCCAGGGTTTGAGGGTTCTAGTTCATGTCTGATTGACTAACGAAGGTACTGCCTAGGGTAAGTTACCTGAAAACGATTTTGTGGCTTCCTCTTCCTCTGACAACCGCCAATCCAGCCCAGGCCGAACCGCCTGCCTCCCCCCCCCCCCCCCCCCCCCCCCCCCAACATCCAAATTCTCCAAGGAACCTGCACCCCCCTCCTCCCGAACCATCGAGTTTCGAACTCGCCTCCACCGGCTCCGGCTTGTTAGAGCATCTCCAACAGCCGCGCCAAATAAGCGCCGCGCTGAAAAAAGCGCGTTTTTTGCGCACGCGCACCCGCCCCGCGCGCTCCAGCGGAGGCGCAAAAACCGCGCGCGCGGCATAAGTGGTTCAGCGCGCGGGGCGAAACGGCATCGCGCGCCGCTTATTTCGAGCGCCCGCTCCCGCGCGCTGCACACTCGAGCGCCCGTGCCGCGCCGTCTCCCTCCGCGCCGCTTTGCGCCCCACCCGCGCCGCCGCCGGCGACTTTGCTCGATGGACGGCCGCGCCGACGTCCCCTCTCACCCCATGCTACACTCGCGACCCCTCCGCCACCGCCGCCGGCGCAAACCCTAGCGCGGTGAGCTTTGGCGTCGCCTCCGCCGGTGCTCCTCCAACCGCCGGTCTCGCGCCCAGCCTTTTCATGGCGCCACGGACGACCTCGGCGGCGGGTGGCGGCGCGCCGGCGCCCGCCGTGAAGCCATGTGCCCCTCTCTCGAAGCTCCCAAATGCGGGGGTGGCGAAGGCGGGCAAGGCGTCCGCGAAGAAGAAGAAGGCGGCGGACGGCTCCTCTAGGCGGCCGAAGAAGCGACTTGCAGGGCGAGCGCCGGCGAGCTCGCTTGTTCCGCCGGCGGCCGATGCGCACAACGTGTTCGACGAAATGCCCACAAGGTAAAATTTCACCCACTTTTTTTCGTTGTTGTTTTTTGAAAGGATACATATGGATAGCTTATTTGTTTTGTTGTATGTACTTTGTAGTTGCAATGATGATACATATATGTCAACTATGGGTGTTGGCTCCAACAATTCTCATTGGTCTCAAACCAATGATGTGCATTTGGATGATCATGGGAGGGATGAGTTTTGCGTCTCTCATGGGAGGCATGGGAGCACCTACGGGTGACTTGGGTGGACGCATGTCTTCCGGTGTGCCTCCTCACATACCTTCGCATGATGATGCCAACCCCTTCCGAGCTCCCCATGATGATGCGGCGCGAAACAATGAAGAGGGGGAGGAAGATACGTCTTCGGATGATGATGAAGAATCGGAGGAAGAGGAGGACGAAGATTGAGCATGATTGTTGATGTGCCATTTGTTTGTGTGAACTTTTTTATTATGTCATGAACTTGGTTGGATGATTCTAAACTATGCTATGTCTTGTTGATGTTTGAAATTATCTTCAAAATGTGAGCATGTTGCAATCGCCGGCTGCTTGCGCGCGCTGCAGTTTTGCGTGCCTGCTGGAGCGGCGCGCGAGCGCTGGTTTTTGCAGCGGCCGCTGGAGTCAGCGCTCCGCGGCACGCAAAAAACGGCTGCGGCCACGCGTTGCGCGCCTGTTGGAGATGCTCTTAGCCCTTGCTACCGGCCGCACCCTGCCATATATACCATCGGAGTATTTGTTTATCATATTGATGATCGAAATTAGACTCGGAGTCGACATAGCGTTACATCATCTTTTAGGAAGGAAGTAGTGCCGGATGTGATTTGACCGATTGGTAAGACACAAAGCATCTCGCACACATCACCACGTGTACTACACGACAACAGAAAAGTACATAAATAAAGCATAATAATGTACTAGTATGAGGAGCGGCGATGCGATGGTCAATGCAACGCAATAGAATCAGATTATGATTGTGTGGTCGGCTTGGCACATGCATGCATTGCATGGCACGGATGGCTTACAAAAATGTGTGTGAACGCAGCGCTCACCTGTTTACCGGCCGAAAGTGAAAAGCAGACGCCTACCTGTACCTGTATGCATGCTCAGAGCAGTCGTCGGTGGTCACCCGGTGCACTCACTCCTCACTAGATTGTGTCACCAAAACAAACGTGTCCGGCCAAAAACAAACGGCTGGCTGCAGCAGTTCGTGGGCGAGAAGAGACGGGCAACACGTGTTTTCAGTTAAAATCTCCTAATGAGTTGGTAAACAAAAACAAGCAAGTGAAAGAGTAAGACGCCAAACCTTGATACTACGGCGTTACCGTGTCGAAACCCTAGTCGTCGTTGGTAGGTCCTTCCTTTGCCGCCCCCCCCCCCCTCCGCATCGCTGTCGCCGGAGGGCCTGTCGGCGAAGCCGCGTTGTGCCCTGGGATGGTGGCGGCAGGGCAGCTTTGTCCCTGTCGCGTCGCGGCGGCACCCTCTCCTCCTCCCCCATTCTGAAGTGTGGTCTCGACCAGCAAACTTTTTTTTTTTTGCGGGTAGTCTCGACCAGCAAACTGACTTCCTCTCCGGACCCTCATCTGACTGGAATGGAATTGCTCGGACTCAGGCCAGGGTGAAATCCCTGCTCGGATTGCCGGCGTTGGCAGCGGCACTCGCGGCTGATCTTTACGATCAAAGGTGATGGGCGTGTCTATCCACGTGCCCCGAGTTGGTACCTGACAGATGGAGTTGATTTCTTGCAGGGCCCGCTTGCGCTGGTTGTTGGACGTAAAGGTCTCATAGATCATCATGACCTCGGCTTCGTCCGAGGATTCTTCTGAGTGACTGGAGGTGCCCATAAGGAGGACGGGTCCTCTCTTTGCCACTTGCCTCAATACCCAGCAGTCGCGAAGGCTGTGAGTTGGGCAAGAATCAAGCAAAATAGCATGTATCGGGCATGGTTTATCCAGGAGACCATCAAGGGTGATCCCGGGGAGGACCGAAGTTTTCTTCTTTTTCCGAGGTTGCTTGGTCGGTACGGTCCCCGCGCGGTTTGCGCATCGAGGTGCGGGTCTTTCTCATTTTAATTTGTTGTCACAGATCGAATCTGTGCTCTTCGTGGCAATCCAAGCATCTTCGATGGTGCAGAACCTGGACACCAGATCGGACAACTCCGAGAGGTTTTGTACACAGCGGCTGGCGAGGGCGTTCGAGACGCCTTTATCTTTGCATCCGTGCTGAAAAGTTGTTATTATATCTGAGTCCTGGTATTTTGGTATCTTGTTCTTGACCGACAAGAACCTGGCCCAGAACTGTCTTATCGAGTCGTCGGGGAGTTGTTGCACGTAGGCTAGATCCCAGACATCTGGAGGCCCCGAGTAACCGGGGCTGTACTCGATGTGGGAGGTGGGTGGGTGGTTTTTTATCTCTATGGACCGTGGGTTCGAAGTCCTGGTATCTTCATCCCGTGACATGCCTACAGTTGTCGGACCGGCCGAACTGATTTGAAGATCAGGTCCATTCGCTATGTCCGGCTGGTCGCCGTCTGAATCACTTTCCAAGAAATACTTCGGCCCTTCGCCCTTGAAAGGGGGTTCGGCTGGAGCCAGGGAGGAGTCATGGATTACTCCTGATCCGTGGAGAGGGAAGGGTGCTTTTGTGACAGAAGCTTCAGGTGCGGGAACCATGCCCGCGAGATCGGAATCGTGAGCCGATGATCCCATCGATCCTTTTTTGACCCCACAGCAGAACTCTCAATGAAAGCACCAGTGTCGGTGTAAAAACCGGCTGACCTCGGGGTAGGGGGTTCCGAGCTGTGGATCTCGGATCAATGGTAACAGAGACGGGGGAGACAATGTTTACCCAGGTTCGGGCCCTCTCTATGGAGGTAAAACCCTACGTCCTGCTCTTGTTTATATTGATGGTGGAGTATCAAGTACAGAGTTGATCTACCTCGAGATCGTATGATCTAGTCCTAAGGCTAGGTGAATGAGATTGTGTTGAGGTCCCCTTTAAGGGCTAAACCCTTCGGCTTATATACACGCCAGATAGGGTATGTAGGGTTACAAGGTCGGTATCTTGGCGTGGAGGCGGCAGAAGGAGTCTTGGAGTACGCGCTGTTGGGGAACGTTGCATGGAAAACAAAAAAAATTCTACGCACACGCAAGATCTATCCATGGAGATGCATAGCTACGAGAGGGGGAGTGTGTCTACGTACCCTCGTAGACCGTAAGCGAAAGCGTTAGAAAAACGCGGTTGATGTCGTCGAACAACTTCACGATCCAACCGACCGAGTACCGAACGTACGGCACCTCCGCGTTCAGCACACGTTCAGCTCGGTGACGTCCTCGACTTCTTGATCCAGCAAGATGGCGAGGTAGTGGATGAGTTCCGGCAGCACGACAGCGTGGTGACGGTGATGGTGATGCTATCTCCGCAGGGCTTCGCCCAAGCACTGCGAAAATATGACCGAGGGACGGAACTGTGGAGGGGGGGGGGGGGGGGGGGGCGCCGCACACGGCTAAGACAATGTTGTATCTCCTTTGGGGCGCCCCCCTCTCCTCTATTTATATATGTGTAGGGGCTTGGAGTAGAAGGAATAGTGCCACATGAACAGTAACCGTGAATAGTACACACGTGGACTTGGACTCCAAAGTCCAATCCTATTCCTACTTGGACTCTCCCTTTTTCCTTCCCTAGCCGCATGGGCTTTTGAGGACTTGGTGCGCCTGGCCCAATAAGGCCAGGGCGCCTCCCCTTAGCCCATGCCAGCCCTTGGGACATGGTGGACCCACTTGTGGACTTCCGAACCCCTCCGGAATCCTCCGGAACCTTCTGAAAGCTTCCCGGTACAATACCGAAAAAAACTGCACCTTTTTCCGGAACCCAAAATATGACTTCCCATATATAAATCTTTACCTCTCGACCATTCCGAGACTCCTCGTGACATCCGGGATCTCATCCGGGACTCCGAACAATATTCGGTTACCAATTCACATAACTCATATAACACTATATCGTCAACGAACGTTAAGCATGCGGACCCTACGGGTTCGGGAATGATGTAGACATGACTGAGACGCCTCTCCGGTCAATAACCAATAGCGGAACCTGGATGCTCATATTGGTTCCTACTAGTACACATGCCCGTGCGTTGCACCGGGCGAAAAAGGGACAGAACCTGCTTCATGTGCCATTATGCACAATTTTTCATATCCAATTGTAATAAACATCACCATAAACACCAATAGTTCTGAAGTTTCCAAAGTTACCATGGTAAAAAAGCAAGAGAACCAACCAACATTTATTCAGGAATTAAAGCAACTAAAGGATTCAGGACACATGTGAGTACAACTGCTGTGAAAATGAGTGTCTTCACTATTGCATTTGGGAAGTATTCATTGCTCACTGCATTTGGGAAGCTAGCAAGTAGGTGAGATTCTTCTCCTCAGCTGAATCCATGGAAAATTCAGTGCCCATCATTTATTCAATATAGTATAACAACACACCACCTTTTTAGGGTGAGCATCACCACGCTGAACTAAACTGAACCAAAATCAAATTGAAGCCTTTTTCTGCATGGCTATGGAGGGATTATCGTATAGAGATACATTACATAAATTGTCCGTCGAGCGGCAGCGGTGGCGTACAGACCGTGGCGTTGAGCTGTTGCGCGCAGACCGTGGAGTTGATTTGTTGCGTGTGCGCAAGGATTTGATCGGCGGGGTGACCACGACATCGTCAAGCTGAAAAAATAGCATGCCCCTAACCAAGAAACAATGGTCATATGATGAAAACAATTAGCAGCAATCAATCACGAAACACAAAAGGGTCAGATGGTACCTGCGGTTGGATGAGAGGGGAAAAGGAAAATCCAAGTAGCAGCAGGAGCTCGGGCGGAGACCAAACTTATATCTAATCCGACCAAACTGGATCATTGTTTGTTCCTCAGTGGCATCTCCACAAGGACATGAAAAAAGATCAAGATTTTGATGCCTATGGGTTCTTAAAACTCTCAAGATCAATTGAATGGAGTATCCATCTAGTAGGATTAAATTAATTGAATTAATGGTTGTGCAGGATTAATCAATTAACACTCACGTGGATTGGATGGATGGATGTATCAAGATCATTAATCTATGCCAAACAGAGAAAGGTCCTTTATAAAAGGCCTGAAATTACTGAAAACGTCTGTCAACGCTAGTAAACACAGAAGTTCAACAACGTTAGTGTATGCATTGGTAAATGCAAGCATTCATTCATACTTGCTAGAGATACCTTCCAATAGCCGGCTACTAAAAAACATACAGCCCCTCTCGCCATGTACATGAGCATGCTTCCTCAAGGCAGCCACATCAACAAAGGTCTTGCCGCAGTTGTCATAGCTACAGAAGAAAAGGATCTATGTGGCCGGTTCGACCTTGTGCGGCTGCGCCTCTGGCTCCTGCTCTTGCGCTTCTTTTCATTTTCCTTCAGACTCCAGTACACATCCCATTTGAGCTCTTAAACAACTAAACCACAATTAGTTTTGTATGGTAGGAGTTGAATTAAGGTTTCATGTACGAATATTGAATTTGTACTCAGAAGTGGACATACAGTATCCCTGCAAAAAAAATCCACATACAATACGTAGTTTAGAAAAAAAGTTAAGCAACAATAAACTATGAAACATTCTCATTCATCACAGAACACTACATAGCTGTAACTGGTCTTCACTTGCTCGACCACGTACCTGGCGCACATCACCTCCCCTTTCTTCTCGAAAAAGCACATCACAGAAAATTATCATGTTTTATTTGAAGACTACAGAAAATTTCTCCGTACCAGCCAAATGCTTCTTAGAGGCCATCTCAGATTGGTTCATAGGATAGAAACAAAACCAAGATTGCAATTGGTCCCTGCTGCCCCTGCTGTCTTGAAGCTCCTGCAGCACAAAACAAATATCAGTGCACTTCTGTACTAATCCAGACCAAAACAAATCAAGAGAACTATTAATTTTTCTAGCATAGCACGCGAAGATATATGCTCAAAGGCAGCATGGTGCCTGCATCAACAATCTAAGAATATGCCGCATTCAACATCACAGCTCCTAGGCCCGAAAATCGATCAATTTCACCTATGCACGAAACATTGCTTTCTGAAGAAACAAGATTTAACAGCTAACGACTCCCAATCCCACCGCAATTCGCATCGTCTCCAACCCGACCAGACAGCGAATCCCCGACCCTCCTAAATTGCGAAATCACCGTGACCTGACGAAAAAGCAGCACGCACCAGGAAGTGGAAGAGGAGCAGCACGGCAAGCGCGGCGCCGCCGCCGAGGAGGAGGGCGGGGCCGTAGTTGTAGAGGACGACGGCGCAGTAGGTGACGCCAACGATGGCGAGGACGAGCAGGATCATAGTCTTCCACATTCCAGGGTTTTTTTCTCCACCACTTGATTGCTTGAACGCCTATATATGTAATAAGAAAATACATAATTATATTTAAATAATAGCATAGGGAATAAAGCTGCATCAAGAATAAGTTTCTGTTTCTGTTTCAACTGTTTCAACCATGTAGGTACTGGCAATTTCTGTTGTATCACAAGCTAGTAAATATTTTTACTTTTACTTCTCTAAAAGCATCACATATCTTAAGGCTTTGACAATGTCTCGCAAAGTATTACCGTACACAATCTTCTAACATGAGTTAAAGAGTGAAATTACATATCAGGCCCCCCTTTCATTCCTAGTACATGTGTTTTCTTTTCTAATAATGGTAATTGTAAAAAAGCGTGGTATGCTGACCTGCATACGTGCTCTTGCCAACTCAATAGGGGAACAAGTTATACATGCCAATGATCGTGCAATAGATCCATCAATTAGAGGGGCATATGGCCTAAGTTTGGGATAACTGTGATCTGAATATTCCTTAATCCAATTGCGCAACATGTCGTAAGAAGGCAGATATATCCCAACCTGGAAAACACAACATAAATTTCTAGTGAGAGAAAAATGTAAAGTATATCAAAATGTATAATTCTAACATTCCATGATGTTAATCGAAATTGAATACAGATCCAAGAGGGCATAGAAAATACATTATATCCTAAATCCGTAACAGTCTATAGGAAGATTGTGTCAGACACACCAAACCTCAAACAAGCATTAATATATACACACCACAAATTCTGTTCCTTCTTGTATTTTAAAACTACATCGAGTATCATGGAGAGAAAGAGAAAGATCCGATGGACAATGTTGTTTTCTCGAAGAAAATAGTAGTTAGAGTCAGACCATCTGTAGAAAAATATTGTACACATAGCGATGAGGTACGCACTACCTTCCTGGAATACGATGATCTCAAAATTCATCCATAAATTACTACATAGAAAATTTGTAAATCTTTGGTGGTGAGTACTTACCCGAGGTGAGTGCTGCTGTTGCTGCTATTTCCAGCAAGAGGCCATGATGTATCTCCACGTATCTAGGAAACAAACATGCTTGTCTTCAAAGTGATAAGGCAAGATATAGGGGGTCACCAATATATTAGATATTATTATTTTTAATTTTAAGTTATGGTTTTTTAATGAAATGATGTGTAAGAAAACCATGATATGAGTATTAAGGGCACTATGTTGTCCCAGAAATAAATCACAATATCAAGCTACATGGAACTCTTAGCTTAGGTAATTCTGCAAGATTAGAACTTTCTCTGATCATAACCATATATATCCATTTTCTCGAGCACCATTGTTGAGCAGGGCCTCTTCTCCACTTCATACCACTCAATGCTAATTTTGTACCAATAGTGCTTGATCTCATTGATATAATCTATTCTGGCAATTGGCTATTATTGCAATAAGCAGCCCGGATATATATTTAAACATACATGTCAAAGATAATAACTACTGTTAGTATATATCTAAATTCAGTTAGCAATTTAGGAGAGCCATGTACCTGGAATTAGCTAGGCTGTATGACCTGAGTGCATAAATCTCACATAGAATAATTAATGATTAGAAAGTTGCCAGTGCTAGAAAGAAAATAATTGCAAAGTTTGTTATTCCGACAGATCAGTTGGTGAGCATGGCATTGATCTATTGTATCCTTAACAATCAATAGTCAACGAAAGCTGTGGAAACCAATATATCTATAAGAAAAGTAGCATTCAATGGTATCACATCAGTAAATGGAAGCAAAGATAAGGTCTGCATCACGGCCACACACACGTCACAATCAACCGTGTCAATTTGTGAGAGGAGCTCGTGTGTAGATATTAAACAGTACCTGGATACCTACAGATTCTTGCGATGGAAGCAAGTGTAAGGCAAGGAAACCTCCATGGAATATTAAGGTATGAAATAGACCAATTAGTACAAACAGAAATTGTCTAGCTGATGGCTTTGATTCTTCTCTGTTTTTGAGTTAATGTAAACTTCTCATTCATTTTTGGTTGACCCAGATTCTTTCTTGAGCTGAACCAGAAATCTCACTACAAAATCCAATCATAACATAAGGTCAAATATGACAGATGTGTCAGTAGTTTGCGAATGAAGATGACACATATAAAGATTGAATCTCCTCTAAAAATTCTATCCAGAGATAATACCCTAAAAAAATTGCCTAGATAAGATGAGATGTGCGGGGGTAGGAAGAGCACCACACCACGCCAGGGGGTAGGAGGAGGACGTCCACCTGCAGCAGCAACAGCAGCCATGAGGGCCTGTCCTCGTCCACCTGCAGCCATGAGAGCTCGTCCAGATTCGGGGCAATCTGCACACAAACCAAACAAAGGATCACAAGGAGGGGAGGGGAGATGAAGAAACCGACAAGACAAGGGGAGGAGGGGTTCATGTGCATGCACCATGGTCGGAGATCTGCCTTCGCCGTCGCCGGAGATGGCCTGCAGCAGGCGCGCGTCCTTGGATATTGAGGCGTCGGACCTCTTCCCTTCCCTTCCCTTGGGAGAGAAGGTGAGGGGCTGGAGTGGCAGCCGCCGGCACGATTGTGGTTGGGGCGGCGGCGGCGTTGTGGTTGGGGTCGGGGGAGATGAGAGCGGTGGTGGTTGGTGAATCGTGGCGTGGGGGAGGGAGGAGGACGAGTGTGTGCGTGCGGGCGGGCTGGGTTGGGCCGGCGTCGGAGAGCAGAGGAGGCGGGGACCGGCGGCGGTAGCGGGGAACCCTAGCGCTGGTGCGGGAGCAGAGAGGAGAGGTGTTACACGGCCAGGAGCAGAGATGAGGGATCGCGGATAGAATCTTGTATTTTGAATCGGACACTAACCTCTGCCCCGGTGCCTCCCTAGCCTCTGCCTCCTGGACGCGTCCAACGTCCGCAGGAGCCCGTGTCCAGCGCCCGGATGGCCAGCCGCGCCTCCGCACGACCTGCCCGAGCTCGTCTGGCCGTGAGGCAGCGCGCACGACCTGCCCGAGCTCCTCTGCTCGTGAGGCAGCGCTCGTCCCGTGCGCGCCTGTCGCCGCCGCCATCAACCTCGCCTCCAGCCGCATCCCCGCCGCCCCGTCGACCAGCCAGGTTGCCGGACCGCGTAGCGCGCACGACCTGCCCGAGCTCCTCTGCTCGTGAGGCAGCGCTCGTCCCGTGCGCGCCTGTCGCCGCCGCCATCAACCTCGCCTCCAGCCGCATCCCCGCCGCCTCGTCGACCAGCCAGGTTGCCGGACCGCGCCGCCGCGCCCTACCTCCCGCCTTGGCCCGCCTAAGCCAGCGCCGAGGCCGACGAGAAGCACAAGAATGGCCATTGACCGCGCTCAAAACAGAGCCCAAGGACGCCCGCGAGCTCGCCCTCGTGCAGCCAGCTTCTCGCCTCCCCCAAGCGCACCCGTGAGCCCGCCACCTTCGCCGACGTTCAGCCAGCTTCTCGCCTCCCCCAAGCGCGCCCGTGAGCCCGCCACCTTCGCCGACGTTCCGTCCGCCGCGCTATCCCCGGCCGGTAACCTGTCCGCCGCGCTCTCCCTGGCCGTTGACCCAGCTCAAAGCAGAGCCAGCTCGAAGCCGAGCCGCCAGCGTGCCAGAGACCCCGCCGCCGACGGATCCGCGCAGTGAGGGGAGGAGGAGAAGGGGGGAGGAGGAGGAGGGGCAGACGCTGCCGCGCAGCCGCTGCCGACGCTGCCCAGGGGTTTTTTTTTATAAAAAGACGAAACATTTTTTTCCACTTAATTAAGGGACTGCGGGTTTAATACCAGAAAACATAAGGGCTTTTTTGCAAAAACGCCACGACGTACGACCAGAAGTTATCCGTGCTTTATTATTAGGTAAAGACATATTCCACGAAGATATTATCGGTCGAACCGCAATGACAACATACGTAATTCCATTTGTCCGTCGGTATGTTACTTGCCCGAGATTCGATCATCGGTATCTCCATACCTAGTTCAATCTCGTCACCGGCAAGTTTCTTTACTCGTTCCATAATACATCATCCCGTAACTAACTCCTTAGTCACTTTGCTTGCAAGCTTCTTATGATGTGCATTACCGAGATGGCCCAGAGATACCTCTCCGAAACACGGAGTGACAAATCCCAGTCTCGATCCATGCCAACTCAACGGACACCTTCGGAGATACCTGTAGAGCATCTTTATGATCACCCAGTTACGTTGTGACGTTTGATAGCACACAAGGTATTCCTCCGGTATCCGGGAGTTGCATGATCTCATGGTCTGAGGAACATGTATTTGACATTCAAGAAAGCAGTAGCAATAAACAGAATGATCATATGCTAAGCTAACGGATGGGTCTTGTCCATCACATCATTCTCCTAATGATGTGATCTCGTTATCAAATGACAACTCATGTCTATGGTTAGGAAACCTTAACCATCTTTGATCAACGAGCTAGTCTAGTAGAGGCTCACTAGGGACACGGTATTTGTTTATGTATTCACACATGTATTTAAGTTTCCAGTCAATACAATTCTAGCATGAATAATAAACCTTTATCATGAACAAGGAAATATAAAATAATAACAACTTTATTATTGCCTCTAGAGCATATTTCCATCAGTCTCCCACTTGCACTAGAGTCAATAATCTAGATTACATAGTAATGAATCTAACACCCATGGAGTCTTGGTGCTGATCATGTTTTGCTCGTGGAAGAGGCTTAGTCATGGGGTCTTCCCCATTCTGATCCGTGTGTACTTTGCAAATTTCTATGTCTCCATCCTTGACATATTCACGAATGGAGTTGAAGCGTCTCTTGATGTGTTTGGTCTTCTTGTGAAACCTGGGCTCCTTGGCTATGGCAATTGCTCCAGTGTTGTCACAAAAGATTGTCATTGGACCCGATGCACTAGGTATTACACCTAGATCGGATATGAACTCCTTCATCCAGACTCCTTCATGTGCTGCTTCCGAAGCAGCTATGTATTCCACTTCACACGTAGATCCCGCCACGACGCTCTGCTTGGAACTGCACCAACTGACAGCTCCACCATTTAATATAAATACGTATCTGGTTTGTGACTTAGAGTCATCCGGATCAGTGTCGAAGCTTGCATCGACGTAACCCTTTACGACGAGCTCTTCGTCACCTCCATAAACGAGAAACATGTCCTTGGTCCTTTTCAGGTACTTCAGGATATTCTTGACCGTTGTCCAGTGATCCACTCCTGGATTACTCTGGTACCTTCCTGCCAAACTTATGGCAAGGCACACATCAGGTCTAGTACACAGCATGGCATACATAATAGAACCTATGGCTGAGGCATAGGGAATGACTTTCATTTTCTCTATATCTTCTGCCGTGGTCGGGCATCGAGTCTGACTCAACTTCACACCTTGCAAGACAGGCAAGAACCCTTTCTTTGACTGATCCATTTTGAACTTCTTCAAAACTTTGTCAAGGTATGTGCTTTGTGAAAGTCCTATCAAGCGTCTTGATCTATCCCTATAGATCTTGATGCCCAATATATAAGCAGCTTCACCGAGGTCTTTCATTGAAAAATTCTTATTCAAGTATCCCTTTATGCCATCCAGAAATTGTATATCATTTCCAATCAACAATATGTCATCCACATATAATATTAGAAATACTACAGAGCTCCCACTCACTTTCTTGTAAATACAGGCTTCACCGTAAGTCTGTACAAAACCATATGCTTTGATCACCTCATCAAAGCGTATATTCCAACTCTGAGATGCTTGCACCAGTCCATAGATGGATCGCTGGAGCTTGCACACTTTGTTAGCACCCTTAGGATCGACAAAACCTTCTGGTTGCATCATATACAACTCTTCTTTGAGAAAACCATTAAGGAATGCAGTTTTGACATCCATTTGCCAGATTTCATAATCATAAAATGCGGCAATTGCTAACATGATTCGGACAAACTTAAGCATCGCTACGGGTGAGAATGTCTCATCGTAGTCAACCCCTTGAACTTGTCGAAAACCTTTCGCGACAAGTCGAGCTTTGTAGACAGTGATATTACCATCAGCATCCGTCTTCCTCTTAAAAATCCATTTATTCTCAATGGCTTGCCGATCATCGGGCAAGTCCACCAAAGTCGACACTTTGTTCTCATACATGGATCCTATCTCAGATTTCATGGCCTCAAGCCATTTGTCGGAATCCGGGATTATCATAGCTTCTTCATAGTTCGTAGGTTCGCCGTTGTCTAACAACATAACTTCCAGAATAGGATTACCGTACCACTCTGGTGCGGAACGTACTCTGGTCGACCTACGAAGTTCAGTAGTAACTTGATCTGAAGTTTCATGATCTTTATCATTATCTTCCTCTCTTATTGGTGTAGGCATCACGGGAACGGTTTTCTCTGATGAGTTACTTTCCAATTCGAGAGAAGGTACAATTACCTCATCAAGTTCTACTTTCCTCCCACTCACTTCTTTCGAGAGAAACTCCTTCTCTAGAAAGGACCCATTCTTGGCAACAAAGACCTTGCCTTCGGATCTGTGATAGAAGGTGTACCCAATTGTTTCTTTAGGGTATCCTATGAAGACGCACTTCTTCGCTTTGGGTTCGAGCTTATCAGGTTGAAGCTTTTTCACATAAGCATCGCATCCCCAAACTTTAAGAAACGACAGCTTAGGTTTCTTGCCAAACCATAGTTCATACGGTGTCGTCTCAACGGATTTAGACGGTGCCCTATTTAACGTGAATGCAGCTGTCTCTAATGCATAACCCCAAAACGATAGTGGCAAATCGGTAAGAGACATCATAGAACGCACCATATCCAGTAAAGTACGGTTATGACGTTCGGACACACCATTACGCTGTGGTGTTCCAGGTGGCGTGAGTTGTGAAACAATTCCACATTTTCTTAAATGAAGGCCAAACTCGTAACTCAAATATTTGCCTCCGCGATCAGATCGTAGAAACTTTATTTTGTTGTTACGATGATTCTCTACTTCACTCTGAAATTCTTTGAACTTTTCAAATGTTTCAGACTTGTGTTTCATCAAGTAGATATACCCATATCTACTCAAATCATCTGTGAAGGTTAGAAAATAACGATACCCGCCGCGTGCTTCAACATTCATCGGACCGCATACATCGGTATGTATTACTTCCAACAAATCAGTAGCTCGCTCCATTGTTCCGGAGAACGGAGTTTTAGTCATCTTGCCCATGAGGCATGGTTCGCAAGTATCAAATGATTCATAATCAAGAGATTCCAAAAGTCCATCCGCATGGAGTTTCTTCATGCGCTTTACACCAATATGACCTAAACGGCAGTGCCACAAGTATGTTGCACTATCATTATCAACTTTGCATCTTTTGGCATCAATATTATGAATATGTGTATCACTACGATCGAGATTCAACAAGAATAGACCATTCACAAAAGGTGCGTGACCATAAAATATGTTACTCATATAAATAGAACAACCATTATTCTCTGACTTAAATGAATAGCCGTCTCGCAATAAACAAGATCCAGATATAATGTTCATGCTCAACGCTGGCACCAAATAACAATTATTGAGGTCTAAAACTAATCCCGAAGGTAGATGTAGAGGTAGCGTGCCGACGGCGATCACATCAACCTTGGAACCATTCCCGACGCGCATCGTCACCTCGTCCTTAGCCAATCTTCGCTTATTCCGTAGCTCCTGTTTCGAGTTACAAATATGAGCAACCGAACCAGTATCAAATACCCAGGCGCTACTGCGAGCATTAGTGAGGAACACATCAATAACATGTATATCAAATATACCTTTGCTCACTTTGCCATCCTTCTTATCCGCCAAATACTTGGGGCAGTTCCGCTTCCAGTGACCAGTCCCTTTGCAGTAGAAGCACTCTGTTTCAGGCCTGGGTCCAGCTTTGGGTTTCTTCGTGGGAGCAGCAACTTGCGTGTCGTTCTTCTTGAAGTTCCCCTTCTTTCCCTTGCCCTTTTTCTTAAAACTAGTGGTTTTGTTAACCATCAGCACTTGATGCTCCTTCTTGATTTCTACCTCCGCTGATTTCAGCATCGCGAAGAGCTCGGGAATTGTCTTCTCCATCCCTTGCATATTATAGTTCATCACGAAGCCTTTATAGCTTGGTGGCAGTGACTGAAGAACTCTGTCAATAACACTCTCAACCGGAAGATCAATTCCCAGCTGAGTCAAGTGGTTGTGGTACCCAGACATTCTGAGTATGTGTTCACTGACAGAACTGTTCTCCTCCATCTTACAACTAAAGAACTTGTTGGAGACTTCATATCTCTCAACCCGGGCATTAGCTTGAAATATCAATTTCAGCTCTTGGAACATCTCATATGCTCCGTGGCATTCAAAACGCTTTTGCAGTCCCGGTTCTAAGACGTAGAGCATGGCACACTGAACTATCGAGTAGTCATCAGATCGAGCCTGCCAGGCATTCACAACGTCTGCAGCAGCTCCTGCAGTAGGTCCATCACCTAGCGGTGCATCAAGGACATAATTCTTCTGTGCAGCAATGAGGATAATCCTCAAGTTACGGACCCAGTCCGTGTAGTTGCTACCATCATCTTTCAACTTAGCTTTCTCTAGGAACGCATTAAAATTCAATGGAACAGTAGCACAGGCCATTAATCTACAACATAGATATGCAAAGAAACCATCAAGACTAAGTTCATGATAAATTAAGTTCAATTAATCAAATTACTAATGAACTCCCACTTAAATTAACATCCCTCAAGTTAACTAAGTGATACATGATCCAAATCAACTAGCCCATGTCCGATCATCACGTGAGATGGGATAGTCATCAATGGTGAACATCTCCATGTTGATCATATCTACTATATGACTCATGTTCGACCTTTCGGTCTCCAGTGTTCCGAGACCATGTCTGTACATGCTAGGCTCGTCAAGTTTAACCCAAGTATTCTGCTTGTGTAAAACTGGCTTACACCCGTTGTATGTGAACGTAGAATCTATCACACCCGATCATCACGAGGTGCTTCGAAACGACGAACTTTAGCAACGGTGCATACTCGGGGAGAACACTTTTATCTTGAAATTTAGTGAAGGGATCATCTTATAATGTTACCGTCGTTGTAAGCAAAATAAGATGCATAAAGGATAAACATCACATGCAATCAAAATATGTGACATGATATGGCCATCATCTTGTGCTTTTGATCTCCATCTCCAAAGCATCGTCATGATCTCCATCGTCACCGGCTCGACACCTTGATCTCCATCGTTGCGTCGTGGTCGTCTCGCCAACTATTGCTTCTACAACTATCGCTAACGTATAGCGATAAAGTAAAGCAATTACATGGCGCTTGCATTTCATACAATAAAGAGACAACCATAAGGCTCCTGCCGGTTGCCGATAAATTACAAAACATGATCATCTCATACAATAACGTATATCACATCATGTCTTGACCATATCACATCACAGCATACCCTGCAAAAGCAAGTTAGACGTCCTCTACTTTGTTGTTGCAAGTTTTACGTGGCTGCTATGGGCTTCTAGCAAGAACCGTTCTTACCTACGGCACAAAACCACAACGGTGATTTATCAAGTTTGCTGTTTTAACCTTCAACAAGGACCGGCCGCAGTCAAATTCGATTCAACTAAAGTAGGAGAAACAGACACCCGCCAGCCACCTTTATGCAAAACAAGTTGCATGTCTGTCGGTGGAACCGGTCTCATGTACGTGGACATGTAAGGTTGGTCCGGGCCGCTTCATCTTATAATACCGCCGAATCAAAATAAGACGTTGGTGGTAAGCAGTATGACGATCACCGCCCACAACTCTTTGTGTTCTACTCATGCATATCATCTACGCATAGACCTGGCTCTGATACCACTGTTGGGGAATGTTGCATGGAAAACAAAAAAAATTCTACGCACACGCAAGTTCTATCCATGGAGATGCATAGCTACGAGAGGGGGAGTGTGTCTACGTACCCTCATAGACCGTAACCGGAAGCGTTAGAACAACGCGGTTGATGTCGTCGAACAACTTCACGATCCAACCGACCGAGTACCGAACGTACGGCACCTCCGCGTTCAGCACACGTTCAGCTCGGTGACGTCCTCGACTTCTTGATCCAGCAAGATGGCGAGGTAGTGGATGAGTTCCGGCAGCACGACGGCGTGGTGACGGTGATGATGATGCTATCTCCGCAGGGCTTCGCCCAAGCACTGCGAAAATATGACCGAGGGACGGAACTGTGGAGGGAGGGCGCCGCACACGGCTAAGACAATGTTGTATCTCCTTTGGGGCGCCCCCTCTCCTCTATTTATATATGTGTAGGGGCTTGGAGTAGAAGGAATAGTGCCACGTGAACAGTAACCGTGAATAGTACACACGTGGACTTGGACTCCAAAGTCCAATCCTATTCCTACTAGGACTCTCCCTTTTTCCTTCCCTAGCTGCGTGGGCTTTTGAAGACTTGGTGCGCCTGGCCCAATAAGGCCAGGGCGCCTCCCCTTAGCCCATGCCAGCCCTTGGGACATGGTGGACTCACTTGTGGACTTCCGGACCCCTCCGGAATCCTCCGGAACCTTCTGGAAGCTTCCCGGTACAATACCGAAAAAAACTGCACCTTTTTCCGGAACCCAAAATATGACTTCCCATATATAAATCTTTACCTCTCGACCATTCCGAGACTCCTCGTGACATCCGGGATCTCATCCGGGACTCCGAACAATATTCGGTTACCCATTCACATAACTCATATAACACTATATCGTCAACGAACGTTAAGCGTGTGGACCCTACGGGTTCGGGAATGATGTAGACATGACTGAGACGCCTCTCCGGTCAATAACCAATAGCGGAACCTGGATGCTCATATTGGTTCCTACATATTCCACGAAGATCTTATCGGTCGAACCGCAATGACAACATACGTAATTCCCTTTGTCCGTCGGTATGTTACTTGCCCGAGATTCGATCGTCAGTATCTCCATACCTAGTTCAATCTCGTCACCGGCAAGTCTCTTTACTCGTTCCGTAATTCATCATCCCGTAACTAACTCCTTAGTCACTTTGCTTGCAAGCTTCTTATGATGTGCATTACCGAGAGGGCCCAGAGATACCTCTCCGAAACACGGAGTGACAAATCCTAGTCTCGATCCATGCCAACTCAACGGACACCTTCGGAGATACCTGTAGAGCATCTTTATGATCACCCAGTTACGTTGTGACGTTTGATAGCACACAAGGTATTCCTCCTGTATCCGGGAGTTGCATGATCTCATGGTCTGAGGAACATGTATTTGACATTCAAGAAAGCAGTAGCAATAAACAGAACGATCATATGCTAAGCTAACGGATGGGTCTTGTCCATCACATCATTCTCCTAATGATGTGATCCCGTTATCAAATGACAACTCATGTCTATGGTTAGGAAACCTTAACCATCTTTGATCAACGAGCTAGTCTAGTAGAGGCTCACTAGTTTCACGGTATTTGTTTATGTATTCACACATGTATTTAAGTTTCCAGTCAATACAATTCTAGCATGAATAATAAACCTTTATCATGAACAAGGAAATATAAAATAATAACAACTTTATTATTGCCTCTAGGGCATATTTCCATCACGCGCCAAGTCTTCGGTAGATGCAGTCTTGATCTCTTCTCCTGCGTGTATCTTCTAGAGTCCATCTTGACAAGAATGAGAGCCCACTTGCCCGGCCCGAAGAATATGAACCGACTAGGTTAGTACCCCTAGTCTAGGACACCGTCAGTAGCCCCTGAACTGGTCTCCGACGCCGAGGACGACACTCTTGGACTTCGGTTCCGGATTCTTTGGCTCGGCAGGCAAGTTCCATGCATGATGTCCTCAGCATAGCTTCAAGCAGACCTCGGAAAGATTGATAATCCCGCCGAGTGGGCCCAGCTCCGCCACGCGTGGCCTCAGCTTTTTGATCTTTGAGAATCGTGTCTTACGGGGAAGCGGGTCAACTTATGGCGAAACGTCGAAGCATCGGTCTCCCCCCTCTTTTTATCCTCAAGTCAGGCATGCGGATTTATCACAAACCCTCAATCTTCCTTCCAAGCAAACTACACAAACGCTACCCTTCCTCCCAAGTCCAACTTGAGGGTTTCCCATGGCGAGCGATGCAGGTTCTTCGAGGCGTCCTCGTGGCCCTGTCAGGGGTGATTGGGGCAGTTGCGCCGTCTCGCGCCGCCAGCTGGAGCGCCTGGCCAGACAAGTATACCTGCCAGATTCAGATCTGACAGCGACCCGCCCGGGTTTAACATCCATCAACGGGCAGGTACACGTGGAAAATTTCCCTTCCCCTTAAAAGGATGAACGGGTATGCTTTGTTTCCTTCCTGCTGTGCGGTTTAGGATTTCCAATTCACCCTTTCCTCCGAGGCCTGCTAGAGTTTTATGGGCTGCAGCTCCACCACCTTACCCCCAACTCGATTTTGCACATTGCGGGGTACGTCTCCCTATGGGAGATGCATCTAGGGTGTGAAGCGCACTTCGGACTCTGGAGGAGGTATTTCTGTGTAGTGCCTTGTTCCTCCGCCGAAAGGCTTTATGAGGTTGGAGCGGCGAAGTCTGTCGAATCGAGGGGACAGAATACCCGCCAGCACACCTCGGGAGGATACCGACGTCTGGCCAACAGAGTGGTTCTATATAGACGACGTCCCCCTCCCAGACCCAGTTCCGCCAGGGCTTCCCCCTTTCTCTTCGGAGCCCCCGAAGAGGCGATATAGCTGGAGGCCACAGGGTATGGTCCCAGAAGACGGTGCCGAGGTGACCGAGCTAGCCGCCAAGGTGAAGCAACTGGTAAGGACAGGCCTTACTATAATAGACGTAATGGCCACGGCGATAGACCGAATAGTCTAACCACTCCGGCTACGCCCTCACCAGCTGTGCGCATACAACGGAACCGAAGACTGCTCTCGATCAATTCGGCAAAGTTTCTTTGACCAAGCGGCCTTCAGGACAGTGATGGCCGGTATCTACCAAGGAACAACGGAGGACTTTGCCCGACGTCAATTCCGGGACGGGTTGTCCTACTACAATCCGGCCGACATAGTGAGTCCTCCCGCTTTATTTCGCCTACTGATACGTCTCCAACGTATCTATAATTTATGAAGTATTCATGCCATATTTATAACAATTCTATATGGTTTTGGTATGATTTGATTAGAACTAACCCGGACTGACGCTATTTTCAGCAAAACTACCGCGGTGTTGTTTTCTGTACAGAAATGAAAGTTTTCCAAATGAGCTGAAACTTTTTGGAGATTTTTTATTGGACAAATAAAAAATATTGGCACCAAGACCCACTGGAGGGGGGCCACCCAGTGCCCACGAGGCACCAGGGCGCGCAACCCCCCCAGGCGCGCCCTGGTATCTCGTGGGGCCCACGTGGCTCCGTTTCGCGTAATTCCAACGCTGAAAAATCATATATATTCAGAAACCCCCGAAAGTTAACCTAGATGAATTTTTACTCTGCCGCAAGCCTCTGTACCAGAGAGATCCCATCTACAGCCCTTTTCCGGCACCCTGCCGGAGGGGGGAAAGCATCACCGGAGGCCATCTTCATCATCCCGGTGGTCTCCATGAAGAGGAGGGAGTAGTTCACCCTCGGGGCTCAGGGTTTGTACCAGTAGCTATGTGTTTGATCTTTCTCTCTCGTGTTCTTGAGATGGCACGATCTTGATGTATCGCGAGCTTTGTTGATATAGATGAATCATATGGAGTTTTCCCCTCTCTATCTTCTTGTGATGAATTGAGTTTTCCCTTTGAAGTTTTCTTATCGGATTGAGTCTTTAAGGATTTGAGAACACTTGATGTATGTCTTGCATATGGATATCTGTGGTGACAATGGGATATTCACTTGAGTCACTTGATGTATGTTTTGGTGATCAACTTGCGGGTTCCGTGACCTTGGGGATTTATGCATAAGGGTTGGCACACGTTTTCGTCTTGACTTTCTGGTAGAAACTTTGGGGCACTCTTTGAAGTTCTTTGTGTTGGTTTGAATAGATGAATCTGAGATTGTGTGATGCATATCGTATAATCAAACCCATGGGTACTCGTGGTGACATTGGAGTGCCTAGGTGACATTAGGGTTTTGGTTGATGTGTATCTTAAGGTGTTATTTTAGTACGATCTCTAGGGCTGTTCGTGACAATTAATGGGGATGGCTCATAAGATTGATCGGGAAGGATAACTTTGAGGTGGTTTCGTACCCTACAACAATTTCTTCGTTTGTTCTCCGCTATTTGTGACTTTGGAGTGAACTCTTTGTTGCACGTGAGGGATTTACATATGATTCAACTATGTCAACAATGTTGAGAGATTGCACTAGTGAAAGTATGAACCCTAGGCCTTGTTTCTAAGCATTGCAATACCGTTTTTATGCCCGTTTACTATTTGCTACCTTGCTGTTTTTATATTTTCAGATTACAAAAACCTATATCTACTATCCATACTACACTTTTATCACCATCTCTTCGCCGAACTAGTGCACCTATACAATTTACCATTGTATTGGGTGTGTTGGGGACACAAGAGATTTCTTGTATTTGGTTGCAGGATTGTTTGAGAGATACCATCTTCAACCTACGCCTCCCACGGATTGATAAACCTTAGGTCATCCACTTAAGGGAAAATTGCTACTGTCCTACAAAACTCTGCGCTTGGAGGCCCAACACGAGTCTACAAGAATAAGTTGTGTAGTAGACATCAAGCTCTTTTCTGGCGCCGTTGCCGGGGAGGTGAGTGCTTGAAGGTATATCTTTAGATCTTGCAATCGAATCTTTTAGTTTCTTGTTTATCACTAGTTTGGCTTATAAAAGAAAACTACAAAAAAAATGGAATTGAGGTTGCCTCATATTATTCGTCTTTATCATGTCTTTCGTGAAAATGATGGAAAGGAAAATTGTGCTCAATTGATAGAAGAAGAATTCAATAAAATGTTTGGCATAAAATATTTGAATGATGAGCATGATTGCAATGTTGCTAGTATGAATTCTTTGAATATCCATGATGCTAATGATATGCAAAGCCACAAGCTTGGGGATGCTATGTTTGATGAAGATGATATTTTTACTCCCCCAAGTTTTGATGAGAAAATTTATTATGATGATTGCATGCCTCTTATTTATGATGATTATATTGATGAAAGTGGATTTGGAGAGGCCGTGATTGTATTTAATGATGATTCCACTACTTTGGAAGAGGTTTCAATTGACGATGACAACAAAGTTGCTATCTATCATGATTATTGTGATGACTTGTATGCTATAAAGAATAATGATAACCATGAAACTTGTCATCATGATTTTAATGTTCAATTGGATTATGCCAATCAAGTGTCACATGATAGTTATTTTGTTGAGTTTGCTCCCACTATTATGAATGAGAAGAAATTTGCTTATGTGGAGAGTAACAAAAATATTATGCTTATGGATCATGGAAAGAATGCTTTATGTGATAGCTATATTGTTGAATTCATTCATGATGCTACTGAAAATTATTATGAGGGAGGAACATATGCTCGTAGGAGTTGCAATAATATCAAGTTTCCTCTCTATGTGTTGAAAGTTTTGAAACTATACTTGTTTTGCCTTCCTATGCTAGTTGATTATTGTTCCCATAAACTATTTGCTCACAAAATCCCTATGCATAGGAAGTGGGTTAGGCTTAAATGTGTTTGATATATTTCTCATGATGCTCCCTTTACGTTTCAATTCTTTACTTCTATGTGAGCATCATTCAAAATTATCATGCCTAGCTAAAAGGCTTTAAAGAAAAACGCTTGTTGGGAGGCAACCCAATATGTATCCTTTCTGTTTTAGTGTGATCACATGATTAAGCTACTGTAGTAATCATGTTTTATATGTTTTCTTTCAATAAAGTGCCAAGTAAAACCTTTGGGATAGTGTGGATACTTGTTGATTCAATTCTGTGCAAAAACAGAAACTTTTGCCTCCAGTGTTTAGTTTCCCAGATTTTACTAGAGCGTCAAAAAATTCTGAAATTTTTACAGGGAATTGTTTTACGAATTGTTTACGTTTTCCTTATTTTTCAGAATTTTTAGAGTTCCATAAGTATGGTAGTTGCTCAGATCATTACAGACTGTTCTGTTTTTGACAGATTCTGTTTTCAATGCATAGTTTGCTTGTTTTAATGTTTCCATAGCTTATACTATGAGATATAAATTGTGGAAATGATAGAATATAGTAGGCATTATATGGGAACAATTGTTAATATTGTCTTGGACAGTACCTAAGTGATGGTTTATTCTTTATCATACTAACCGTTCTCACGAAGTTCCGTTAAGTTTTGTGTGATTGAAGTTTTCAAGTTTTGGGTGAGATATCGATATGAGGAGAATAAGGAGCAGCAAGACCCTAAGCTTGGGGATGCCCAAGGCACCCCAAGGTAATATTCAAGGAAGACCCAAGCAACTAAGCTTGGAGATGCCCCGGAAGGCATCCCCTCTTCCGTCTTCAACATTATCGGTAACCTCACTTGGGGCTATATTTTTATTCATCACATAATATGAGTTTTGCTTGGAGCGTCATTTTATTCTGTTGATATTAACTTGGTGTTATCAATAATCATGTTTTGTATCTTTTAGTTCAATAAAATGCCATTTATAGCCTTTACTATGCTCAGTTTGCAAGTTCATGTGTTGCTGTTTGAAAACAGAAAGTTTTCTGTTATGTCCAGAATATTCCTGAATAGTCAGAAGATGATAAAAATCTGAAATTTTTACACAGTAAGAATGAATGAGTTCTCTGTCATGTGGTAATTTTTCAGAATTTTTAGAGTTAGGGAAGTATGGATTCTTATTCGCCTTTTACAGACTGTCCTGTTTAGGCAGATTGCTGTTATGTTTGCATTGTTTGCATATGTTGGCTTGTTTAATGATTCTATTTGAGGATAGGAGTATTAAATATGCAGAGGCATTTAGTATTCAATGTTTAATTATAATTTTTGTGATCTGCTACAGTAGAGAATGTTAAGGTTTTGAGTTGATTCATACTAACTTACCTCACGAGTTCTTGTTGAGTTTTGTGTGGATGAAGTTTTTAAGATTTATAGAAACCGTGATATGAGAGGAATTAAGGAGACACAAAAGCTCAAGCTTGGGGATGCCCAAGGCATCCCAATATAATATTTCAAGAAGTCTCAAGCATCTAAGCTTGGGGATGCCCCGGTAGGCATCCCACCTTTCTTCATCAACAATTATCGGTCAGTTTCGGTTGAGCCTAAGTTTTTGCTTCTTCACATGATATGAGCTATTCTTGGAATGTCATTTTATTTTGTTTTCTTTGCTGTTTGAATAAAATATCAAGATCTGAAACTTTTTAAATGAGAGAGATTCCTTACATAGCTACTTAATGGTTTCACTACTCATTGATCTTCACTTATATATTTTGGAGTAGTTTTTCATTTACTCTTGTCCTTCACTTATATCCTATGAGTAAATTGTTGAAATGAATTGAATATCATATAGTTGAAATTTATATGCTTCATATGCTTGTCCCATGGGGAGTAATGACATTACATAAAGAAAAGTATAAGTGGTAAAATTTATTGGAGGTTAACAAGCATAGCATTAGTCAATTATGCAATTCTTGAAAAAGTTAATAAGGGAAGAGAAGATTCACATGCAAATATACTATCTTGGACATCTTTTATGTGTGAGCCCCCATTAAGTATTTTATGTCAAAGTGTTGACGTTGGACAAGGAAGACAACGTAATGAATTATGTTTGTTCATATTCACATAGAAGTTATATTGTTATAGATCCTCCAACATGTGGTGCTTGCCCAATATCTTTGCTAGCCAAAAATCCGCACCAAGTAGAGATACTACTTGTGCATCCAAAACCCTTAAACCCAGTTTCATGTCACGAGTGTCCACCATGTCTACCTATGGATTGAATAAGATCCTTCAAGTAAGTTGTCATAATAGACGTAATGGCCACGGCGATAGACCGAAGAGTCTAACCACTCCGGCTACGCCCTCACCAGCTGTGCGCATACAACGGAACCGAAGACTGCTCTCGATCAATTCGGCAAAGTTTCTTTGACCAAGCGGCCTTCGGGACAGTGATGGCCGGTATCTACCAAGGAACAGCGGAGGACTTTGCCCGACGTCAATTCCGGGACGGGCTGTCCTACTACAATCCGGCCGACATAGTGAGTCCTCCCGCTTTATTTCGCCTACTGATACGTCTCCATGGTATCTATAATTTATGAAGTATTCATGCCATATTTATAACAATTCTATATGGTTTTGGTATGATTTGATTAGAACTAACCCGGACTGACGTTGTTTTCAGCAAAACTACCGTGGTGTTGTTTTTTGTGCAGAAATGAAAGTTTTCCAAATGAGATGAAACTTTTTGGAGATTTTTATTGGACAAATAAAAAATATTGGCACCAAGACCCACTGGAGGGGGGCCACCCATTGCCCACGAGGCACCAGGGCGCGCCACCCCCCTAGGCGCGCCCTGGTACCTCGTGGGGCCCACGTGGCTCCGTTTCGCATGATTCCAACGCTGAAAAATCATATATATTCAGAAACCCCCGAAAGTTAACCTAGATGAGTTTTTACTCCGCCGCAAGCCTCTGTACCAGAGAGATCCCATCTACAGCCCTTTTTCGGCACCCTGCCGGAGGGGGGAAAGCATCACCGGAGGCCATCTTCATCATCCCGGCGGTCTCCATGACGAGGAGGGAGTAGTTCACCCTCGGGGCTGAGGGTTTGTACCAGTAGCTATGTGTTTGATCTCTCTCTCTCTCGTGTTCTTGA
This sequence comes from Elymus sibiricus, assembly GCA_039707655.1. Lineage (NCBI taxonomy): Eukaryota > Viridiplantae > Streptophyta > Magnoliopsida > Poales > Poaceae > Elymus > Elymus sibiricus. The sequence goes on along the minus strand of CM077666.1, from coordinate 76,250,513 downwards.
GATGGCACGATCTTGATGTATCGCGAGCTTTGTTGATATAGATGAATCATATGGAGTTTTCCCCTCTCTATCTTCTTGTGATGAATTGAGTTTTCCCTTTGAAGTTTTCTTATCGGATTGAGTATTTAAGGATTTGAGAACACTTGATGTATGTCTTGCATATGGATATCTGTAGTGACAATGGGATATTCACTTGAGTCACTTGATGTATGTTTTGGTGATCAACTTGCGGGTTCCGTGACCTTGGGGATTTATGCATAAGGGTTGGCACACGTTTTCGTCTTGACTTTCCGGTAGAAACTTTGGGGCACTCTTTGAAGTTCTTTGTGTTGGTTTGAATAGATGAATCTGAGATTGTGTGATGCATATCATATAATCAAACCCGTGGGTACTCGTGGTGACATTGGAGTGCCTAGGTGACATTAGGGTTTTGGTTGATGTGTATCTTAAGGTGTTATTTTAGTACGATCTCTAGGGCTGTTCGTGACAATTAATGGGGATGGCTCATAAGATTGATTGGGAAGGATAACTTTGAGGTGGTTTTGTACCCTACAACAATTTCTTCGTTTGTTCTCCGCTATTTGTGACTTTGGAGTGAACTCTTTGTTGCACGTGAGGGATTTACATATGATTCAACTATGTCAACAATGTTGAGAGATTGCACTAGTGAAAGTATGAACCCTAGGCCTTGTTTCTAAGCATTGCAATACCGTTTTTATGCCCGTTTACTATTTGCTACCTTGCTGTTTTTATATTTTCAGATTACAAAAACCTATATCTACTATCCATACTACACTTTTATCACCATCTCTTCGCCGAACTAGTGCACCTATACAATTTACCATTGTATTGGGTGTGTTGGGGACACAAGAGATTTCTTGTATTTGGTTGCAGGGTTGTTTGAGAGATACCATCTTCAACCTACGCCTCCCACGGATTGATAAACCTTAGGTCATCCACTTGAGGGAAAATTGCTACTGTCCTACAAAACTCTGCGCTTGGAGGCCCAACACGAGTCTACAAGACTAAGTTGTGTAGTAGACATCACCTACCCGAGTTGTTTTTTAGTAGCCAATCCATTTGACCAATCTTTTTATTGGTTTCGAGCAGAGATGGAGGCGTCGGGTGGAGGCTCTAAACAGCCCGGCGCCCGAGCCGGAAACACACCAACGAGCGGAAGACCCCCTCTTTCACGAGGACGAGGATCTGGACCTTATCTATGAGGGAAGGAAATTTTATATGGAGTGCCTTGGCGGCTCCAAGGTGGTCGTCACCCCGGACGTGCCGGGGATGAGGCCAGCTTCATCGGTAACGCCCTCTTCCTCTACTCGAAAGCGAGCCCCTCGTCCCCAAGCCCCTGGTCGCCTAACTTCTCCTCCGAAGGGACGGCATTCGAAACGTTCACGCGGAGAGACGGCTCCTCAAGGGAACCGCCCGCAAGAAGCGAAAGAAGCACTGGCCGAGGTCATGGAGGCAAGCGAAAGTGCTCCTCCGATTATCAGGTGATTGTGATTACTGTATGTTGTAGAAATGCTGTCTCGTGTTCTGACCCCTTTGATCATTCGCAGGCAGTTTTTTCCTTCCTCCATGGCAGCGAGTGCGAGGGCCGAGGGGACGGCGGCTTCAAACAAGGAAGCCGAAGCACGTCCTTCTTCGGGAGTTACTCCGGAAGTTCCCCAGCCCGAGGACTCAGAGACCAGCTCGGCTACTCCTTCCGAGATCCAATGTGCCGTGAATTATCGGCGGCAAAAGACCTCCCTGAGGAGTCTAGCATTCTCGGACCGGGAGTTCAATGCTCTCAGCTCGGTGGACGCATACCTCGGGGCGACCCGCGCGGTATTTGATCAATCATTAGATGTTTTGTCGCAAGGGTTGCGGGTAAGGTCCAGCCCGAGCTCATTTTAGCTTAAGGCTAGCCGAGGTGCACGAAAGTGCACGTAAATCAATGAAGGAAGTTTTCAAGGCGTTATGGTCCGAAGTGGAGCACGTTCCCGAAGACATGGCCGTCCTAGCTGAACATATGCGGCGAGCTCGGCATCGGATCCAGGCGTGGAAGGTGTCTGCTTGCCGGGAAGGGGCGAGGTAGGCCTGGGCCATGGTCAAGACCCGGTATACGGAGGTTGATACGGCGCACCTGGCCGAGGTAGGGCCAATGGGGCCAGACGGGAAAGAAATACCCACTAGTCTCGTATACGAGAATGTCATGCCTGTCGCTCGGTCGTCGCAGAAGGACTGCGCCTTAGACGTCTTAATAGATGGGTTAGACCGTGTGTAATGAAATGATAATGTATGACTCTATGTATCAAAGTACTTTACGTCATTATTCAATCTGCGCATATAAACTCTGCCAACCAGCCATCGGCTTCTACCTCCTCGATCAGTGACCGAGGAGTGTCCGCTTACTACTGTCTGAAGTGAACGGAACAGATGCTTCAGGAGACGAGGCAATCCGGCTATATGGTGCGAGCGACGAGAGTGAGGCAGAGAGTTATGTTATATTACTTTTTAACATACGAAACATCTTCCGAGGAAAATAGTTCTTCCAACAATTCCTTTCCTCGGGTAGCTGTGTCGAACACATAAGTCCAAAGACGGGTGACCTTGGAGGTGAAGCCCCTGGTCGGGGTTTGAGAGACCCCCTCCACTTTATTTCTATGTCATGGCCGACCAATTTGTACGTTTAAGAGTGCTAGCTTTCGGCTTTGTCCGTCTGAGGTAGTGCACCGGATCACCTGGGAGTAACAATCACATCGGTGCTCCCTTTGCCTCTTAGCCGAAAGATCGGGAACGTAAGGGGCAAACACAGGAGCCGGGCAACCCAGCTTGGCCAAATCTTAAGTCAAATCGATGCATATTATGGCTTGAAAGACAATAGTGTGTAAGAGGTGGAATGATGCGTGCTTTGAAAATAACATGCGGTATTGATTTTGTTCCTCGGGGCCCTTCAAGGGATGCATCCGAAATCTTTTAAGAGAGAAAAAGGAAAGAAAAAAAGAAAATAAAAGTAGGGTGGTGTATGTATAGAGGTGAGTAGTTCTCGGAGCTTCAACCATAGAAACATCGGAGTAGCGCCGCGTTCCAGGGGTTGGGTTCTAGACGCCCGTCCTCTGGGTCTCGAATTCGGTACGCTCCTCTGGTGAGGACATGGTCGATGATGAATGGCCTGTCCCACTTATGGGAGAGCTTATGCATCTGCTTCTCCGGATGAAGCCGCATGACGAGGTCTCCCTTGTTGAAGTCCTTTGCGCGGACCTCCCTGCTATGATAGCGGCGAGCTTGTTGCTAGTAAATGGAAGATCGTGCCTGAGCGACATTGCGTTCCTCTTCTAAGGTGTCCAAGGCATCCTGCCGATCTAACTCGGCCTCCCGCTCTTCGTACATGCATACTCGAGGTGCATCATGTATGATATCATAGGGGAGCACTGCCTCGGCGCCGTACACCATGAAAAATGGAGTATACCCGGTGGATATGTTTGGTGTAGTGCACAGACCCCATAGAACGGAGTCAAGTTCCTCTACCTATTTGCAGTCGGCCTCCTTGAGGGAGCGAACTAGCCTAGGCCTGATTCCAGTAAGGATTAGTCCATTGGCGCGTTCTACCTGCCCGTTTGACTGTGGGTGATATACGGATGCGTAGTCGAGCTTGATGCCCATTTTTGCGCACCATGCTTTCACTTCTTTGGCCGTGAAGTTTGTCCCGTTGTCTGTTATGAGACTATGGGGGATACCATAGTGGTGTACTACCCCCGAGATGAATTCGAGTACGTGGACTGCACCGGCCAAAGTTACTGGTTTTGCTTCGATCCACTTAGTAAACTTGTCCACCATGACAAGTAGGTATTTATTTTTTCTTGACCCGCCCTTGAGTGGGCCGACCATATCTAGCCCCCAGACCTCGAAAGGCCAAGTTATAGGGATTGTGCGGAGAGCCGCGGGGGGAATGTGGCTTTGTTTGGCGAATACCTGGCAGCCGGAGCAGCGCTGTACTAACGCAGAGGCGTCGGCGCCCGCGGTTGGCCAGTAGAAACCATCTCGGAAGACCTTGCTAACCAAGGTCCGAGCAGCGGCGTGATGTCCGCTCATGCCGGAGTGGACCTCCTGGAGTAATAATCGTCCTTCCTCTTCGGAAATACATCGCTGGAGGATGCCCGTGGTGCTTATTTTATAGAGTTCTCCCTCATGAACCTTATAGGCTTTGGATTGCCTTACGATCCGACGTGCATCGGTTTGGTTTTCGGGGAGCTCTTTATGGAGCAGGTATGCGAGGAGCGGATCGGTCCATGGTGCAATACCTGCCATAATTTCGTGTGCAGAAGCTATTATCTGGACAACTGAGCCGCCCACTATATCTGGCCCATCGTCGTCTTCGGGCGGGGCGGGGGGGGGGGGGGGCTGTTCGATGTCGTTTAAGTCCGACGTGCCCTTGTCGTCTTGCCAGACTACGGACGGTTTAAAGAGCCGTTCGAGAAAGGTATTTTCCGGGAGGCGCCCATTCGGGCAAGTATATCTGAGGCATGGTTGCTATCTCGGGGTATATGATGAAATTCAAGCCCCTCGAACTTGGCCAAGATTTGTACGACGACATTCCGGAAGGCTGTCATTTTTGGGTCCCTTGCGTCGAATTCGCCGTTAACTTGTGATATGGCGAGGTTGGAATCACCTCGGACCTCAAGACGTTGGACCCCCATGGAAGCTGCTATCCGGAGTCCATGTAATAGAGCTTCGTATTCTGCCGCGTTATTGGGGTCGGTATACATAATTTGTAATACATACCAAATACTGTCTCATGTGGGAGAAGTAAGCACTATGCCGGCCCCTAGGCCAGCAAGCATTTTGGAACCGTCGAAATGCATCGTCCAATGCGAGTAAGTGTTGTATTCTCGAGGGAGCTCGGCCTCCATCCATTCGGCCACGAAGTCGGCCAACACCTAAGATTTAATAGCCCGGCGCGGTCGGTAAATTATTTAAAATGGTAGGAGCTCTATGGCCCATTTGGCTATGTGCCCCGTTGCATCCCTATTGTTGATTATGTCGCTTAATGGGACGTCGGATGCCACGGTTACAGAGCACTCTTGGAAGTAGTGCCGAAGTTTTCGGGACACCATGAAGACGGCGTAGGCTATCTTTTGATAGTGGGGATAGCGTGTCTTGCACGGGGTTAGCACCTCGGAGACGTAGTACACGGGCCTTTGTACCCGGAACTTGTGACCTTCCATGTCTCGTTCGACCACGAGTACTGCGCTGACCACCTGGTTTGTGGCCGAGATGTATAATATCATCGGCTCGCATATGCCAGGCGCTGCCAAGATAGGATTGGTTGCAAGGAGAGCTTTAATGCCTTCCAGAGCTGCCGCGGCCTCCTCGGTCCATTTGAAGGTCTTTGTCTGTTTTAAGAGTCTATACAGGGGTAAGGCTTTTTCCTCGAGTCTTGATATGAAGCAACTCAGTGCCGCCACGCATCCTGCCAGCTTTTGTACATGCTTGAGCTCTGTTGGTACCTCTAAGCGGTCCAAGGCTTTTATTTTTGCCGGATTGGCCTCGATACCTCGGCTAGACACGATGAAGCCGAGGAGTTTGCCGGCTGGTACTCCGAAGACACATTTGTCGGGGTTGAGCTTAATTTGATACTCCCGTAAGCTAGCGAATGTTTCACGGAGATTGTCTACCAATTGTCCGACGTGTTTGGTTTTGACAACCACATCGTCGACGTAGGCCTCAACGGTCTTCCCGATGTGTTTCTCCAAGCATTATTGAATCATGCGCTGGTATGTGGCGCCGGTGTTCTTTAATCCGAAGGGCATCGTATTGAAGCAAAACGGCCCGTAAGGTGTGATGAATGTTGTTGCTGCCTGGTCAGATTCTTTCATCTTGATTTGATGATATCCTGAGTAGGCATCCAAGAAGCACAGCGAATCGTGCCCGGCTGTGGCGTCTACAATTTGGTCAATTCGTGGTAAGGGGAAAGGATCCTTGGGGCATGCTTTATTGAGGTCTTTGAAATCGACGCAGAGGCGCCAGGACCTATACTTTTTTGCTACCATGACCAAATTGGCAAGCCAATCGGGGTGTTTTATGTCTCGGATGAACCCGGCTTCCAATAATTTGGCCAGTTCTTCGCCCATTGCTTGACGCTTGGGTTCAGAGAAGCGTCGAAGTGTTTGCTTGACGGGTTTGTAGCCTTTCAATATGTTTAGGCTGTGTTCCGCGAGCCTGCGGGGTATCCCTGGCATGTCCGAAGGGTGCCAGGCGAATATATCCCAATTCTCCCTAAGGAAATTACATAGAGCCTTGTCAATCTCTGGATCGAGGTTCGCCCCTATGGATGCCGTTTTGGCTGGGTCCGTGGGGTGCACTTGGAATTTGACTATTTCATCGGCCGGCTTGAAGGAGGTGGACTTCGGCCGTTTGCCGAGGATGACATCATGTCGATCGACTTCGGCTCGTAATGTGCTTAGTTCCTCGGCTACGAGGGCTTAGGACAGTGATTCGAGGGCGAGTGACGCCATTTTGTTCTCGGCTTTGAGTGCTCTGTCGGGGTTGCTCGAGGCGGTGATTATCCCGTTCGGGCCCGACATTTTGAGTTTCATATAGCCGTAGTGTGGTACTGCCTGAAATTTGGAGAAGGCGTCTCGTTCCAGGAGGGCATGATATCCGCTCTTAAAGGGGGCGATGTGGAATGTGATTTCTTCTGATCGGTAATTATCCGGGGTTCCGAAGACTACATCCAAGGTTATCTTTCCACTGCAACGTGCCTCTCGCCCCGGTATGATGCCTTTGAAGGTTGTGCTACTCTGTTCGATGCACGATTTATCGATTTGCATTTTATCCAAAGTGTCTGCGTATATCAAATTTAAGCTGCTGCCCTCGTCCATTAGTACTTTTCGGAGACGGCAGCTGCCCACAATTGGGTCAAGGACCAGGGCGGCGGGACATCTGTTCGGGGTTGACCTCGGCTGATCTTTACGATCAAAGGTGATGGGCGTGTCTATCCACGTGCCCCGAGTTGGTACCTGACACATGGAGTTGATTTCTTGCAGGGCCCGCTTGCGCTGGTTGTTGGACGTAAAGGTCTCATAGATCATCATGACCTCGGCTTTGTCCGAGGATTCTTCTGAGTGACTGGAGGTGCCCATAAGGAGGATGGGTCCTCTCTTTGCCACTTGCCTCACTACCCAGCAGTCGCGAAGGCTGTGAGTTGGGCAAGAATCAAGCAAAATAGCATGTATCGGGCATGGTTTATCCAGGAGACCATCAAGGGTGATCCCGGGGAGGACCGAAGTTTTCTTCTTTTTTCGAGGTTGCTTGGTCGGTACGGTCCCTGCGCGGTTTGCGCATCGAGGTGCGGGTCTTTCTCATTTTAATTTGTTGTCACAGATCGAATCTGTGCTCTTCTTGGCAATCCAAGCATCTTCGATGGTGCAGAACCTGGACACCAGATCGGACAACTCCGAGAGGTTTTGTACACAGCGGCGGGCGAGGGCGTTCGAGACGCCTTTATCTTTGCATCCGTGCTGAAAAGCTGTTATTATATCTGAGTCCTGGTATTTTGGTATCTTGTTCTTGACCGACAAGAACCTGGCCCAGAACTGTCTTATCGATTCGTCGGGGAGTTGTTGCACGTAGGCTAGATCCCAGACATCTGGAGGCCCCGAGTAACCGGGGTTGTACTCGATGTGGGAGGTGGGTGGGTGGTTTTTGATCTCTATGGACCGTGGGTCCGAAGTCCTGGTATCTTCATCCCGTGACATGCCTACAGTTGTCGGACCGGCCGGACTGATTTGAAGATCAGGTCCATTCGCTATGTCCGGCTAGTCGCCGTCTGAATCACTTTCCAAGAAATACTTCGGCCCTTCGCCCTTGAAAGGGGGTTCGGCTGGAGCCAGGGAGGGGTCATGGATTACTCCTGATCCGTGGAGAGGGAAGGGTGCTTTTGTGACAGAAGCTTCAGGTGCGGGAACCATGCCCGCGAGATCGGAATCGTGAGCCGATGATCCCATCGATCCTTTTTTGATCCCACAGCAGAACTCTCAATGAAAGCACCAGTGTCGGTGTAAAAACCGGCTGACCTCGGGGTAGGGGGTTCCGAGCTGTGGATCTCGGATCAATGGTAACAGAGACGGGGGAGACAATGTTTACCCAGGTTCGGGCCCTCTCTATGGAGGTAAAACCCTATGTCCTGCTCTTGTTTATATTGATGGTGGAGTATCAAGTACAGAGTTGATCTACCTCGAGATCGTCTGATCTAGTCCTAAGGCTAGGTGAATGAGATTGTGTTGAGGTCCCCTCTAAGGGCTAAACCCTTCGGCTTATATACACGCCTGATAGGGTATCTAGGGTTACAAGGTCGGTATCTTGGGGTGGAGGCGGCAGAAGGAGTCTTGGAGTACGCGCCAAGTCTTCGGTAGATGCAGTCTTGATCTCTTCTCCTGCGTGTATCTTCTAGAGTCCATCTTGACAAGAATGAGTGCCCACTTGCCCGGCCCGAAGAATATGAACCGACTAGGTTAGTACCCCCTAGTCTAGGACACCGTCACAGGGGAAATCTTTAGTCCGCTTCTTCGGATTGATGATGCCGTCGATCCCCTTCTTGAAGGCGCTATCTTGGTTGCTCGTGGAGTCCTCGGTGTTGGCTTCGGAGATGTTTGGCGTCATGCCGGTTCGGCCTGCCCCTCTTCCAGACTTGGTGGGTTTAGCTGTGATTTTTGCTTTGTTCAGGCTAAGCATCTCTTGTCTCTCTGCTCCGGATTCCATGCACACGCCTTCTCATGTATGTGTTTGTGTCATATGTTATACCCTTTCATGTACTCATTATGTTTTCCTCTATCTATGAAAAGATACGCAAGCTTTGCTTATTCACGAAAAAAGAGAAATAATTCACCGAGGTGTTGAACGAACCTCCTAAGCCATCTTAGCCTTTAAGTGTTGTGATGGATTGTAGTAATCTCATTTTCTCACTCCGATTCGATATGTTTTTGTTAATTTTAGCATTTATTTTGACTCACTTTGCCTATTTGTTGTATGTCTAGTTTTTTCACAACAAGTCATAAAGCAAATACAGCCCACAAAAAAATTATAAAGTAAATACAACCCATCACGATTTAGCAACCGCCTAGTAAGCCTTAGTCAACGGTATCATAGCCAGAAGCACGCCACAGTGCCCTAAGTTGTTTTGGAGGGAACATCACGAGAGCTATATCTTGCTTATAGTGAGATGGTAGCTGCTCTCGTCTCAAGGGTTTTTCGCGTCGAGGTGTTACTGGCTGGTCCAAAAAGGGATGTTATAGCTTTGGTTTTCCGTTCAATTTTTCGGTTTGTTTTTTGGTTTTCTTTTTTCCTTTTTTGTTTCTTTTTGTTTTTTGTCGGTTTCATCGGTTTTCTGTGTCGGTTTTCAATGGTTTTCTTTTGGGTATCCTATATCCTATTTTCTATACATAAGAGAGTAATCCCTGCTATCTTTATTTATATTGATATATGCAGCTATGCCACATCAACATAGAGTCTTGCATGTAGATAGGGCCACCTCAAGATGCTACCATGCATGGCAAATGATCCACCGAAACATGTAACGGTGCATGTGAAAAATATTACGTTATATCCCATAAATATTTTACATCTATACAATAATCAAATATTCATGTTTCAACTTCATAAAGAAAATACCAGCCAACTCCCGCAACAATGTACGGGGCATTATCTAGTTTTCTAAATGACGCATGTTGTGTTGTGTCGACCCTTGGCACAAGCGACCGAGATATGGGTCGACTCATTTGTAAAAGAGAACCTAGTACATGATCCGATTTTGGGAACCTTCTGGAAAGTTCCTGACCAGTTTTGGGAACTTACTGGAAGGTTCGTGGACAGGTATTATTTTGTGATATTTTTTACTAGGTATTCTGGTTTCCCGTTTTTTATCTGTTCTTTTCTTTTTTTTGTTATTTTCCAAAAATTCCAAAAACATTAAAGATTTTCCAAAAAAGTTATTCTTTCAAGTATTTTTCAGAACTTAAAATAAATCTTGTTTTTAAAATTTGTTCACAAATTCAAAAAAATGTATATGCTTTCAAATATTGTCCGGTCTGCTACAGTGAACCAACCGCTATATTGTTTAGGTGCTACATGGGCCGGCCCAATAGAGAGCTCCTTTGTGTGTCATGCCGTTCTTGGACACAGGGACCTCCTATATGGCGCGGTGCGCACGGCAGATCCTATTTGACGCCTGCAGGCGTCAAAAGGAGGCCGCGACGCCCACGTGTGATCAAAATTGGGCCGATCCAGTTCGGGTTTGCTGGCTTCCATGTGCAGGTCGCTCGATTCTTTTTCGTTCGCTGGGTTTCCAGTGGGGTAGCTCACTTCTGTTTACAACGCTGGGCTGCTGCGGTTTTTTTTTCTTCATTTTTCTTTCGTTTTCTATCTGGGTTTTTCTTCCTATTTTTTATTTATTTTTCTGTTTTCTTTTCTCTTCCAGGTTTGGTTTCTCCACTGGTTTCTTCTGGTTTTTGTTTCAGGTTTTCCCTTTCTCTTCTTTCAGATTTGTTTATTTCTTTGGTTTTTTCTTTTGTTTTTTTTTCTGTTAATTTTTTCTTTTTGATCTCTTTTTTGTGTATTATACAAGAGTTCACCACATGTATTTACAAAAATGTTCATCGCACATTTAAGAAAATGTTCACCGTATATTTTAAGGAAATGTCCAATGTATTTTCAGAAAATGTTTATTGTGTATTTAAAAATTGTTCACCATATATAACAAAATGTTTAGTGTGTATTTTAAAATTGTTCAGCATATTTCACAAAAATGTTCAATATGTACTTTAAATATTGTTAAGAATATATATCACAAAAATGTTTAATGCATATTTAAATATTGTTCAGCGTATATCACAAATATGTTCAATGTGTATTTTATATATTGTTGAGCACGTTTTTACAAAAATGTTCAATGATGTATATTTAGTTCCTCTTAGTCCATGTTTTTCTACCCTGTACCCATAAAGCTTCTTCTAGTTTTATTATACTATTTTTCCTGTCTGTTATGATTTTGGGGCCTAAATTTATTTATTTTCTTCATATTCATCAGGGATTCCGCATATTCAAATGAATCTCAAGAAGGAATTCTTTGCCTTGGAATTTCAACAACTGTAGTGGTACATTAACCTACTTTCGCTGATATTACAAGAAATCTAGTTTTGCCACATTGTTTTCTTTGCCCTTGATTATGTTTTTACCACATTAACATAAAATAAATTTTTTACAGGTTCAGAGAGAGATGGATGAACAGATTTACAAGTGGATTTAGAATTTCAAATGCAAACAGAGCCAAAAAATATCCGCCCACCAGTGAAACTAGTTTTTTGTACAACATGCACTCCATTTTTTGCTGCTAGTTGTGGCAAAACAATGTTTTTCCGGATACTTTTTGTCTCTGAATATTGTTCAACAAAACTAGATTCTACCATGCCTGTGGGCAACTTTTATCACTGAACAATATTTTTTGCTGATTCAAATTTATTTTCAATATACTACAAAATATTTTGTTGCAAATTAAGAACAAGTCAATTTTGTACAATTATTTAACAAATTCAGAACAAGGCAACACCTGAAACAGTCAGCAAACAATTGGTACAAACAGTCACTTTTTACTACAATTTATTGTACTAAAAAATGCTGATTCCTTCTTCTCTTCAAAAGTCTGCACGTGAAGTGGTAGAAACAGGAGTGTTTTGATTTAGGAAACAGTCACGAAACAGCCACGATTTGGTTCAGGAGACAGCAACGTTCACATTCCCAAAACATTCTGGAAACAGCCACGTGAACGTTCGAATCACCCTTCGAAGAAATCTACGTTAGCGGGCCACGAAGAAGCCAGCCCGCAAACAACTACTATCAGCGAAAGGAGCTCATTTTGACGCTCACGGGCGTCGAGCAGGACCTCTCGGTGCGCACCAGCTGTAGGGGAAGCGCGCACCCCCGCCCCCGGCGCGCCCTGTTGGGCCGGCCCATGCGCAGGGATGGACGCTCCCTGTGTTTTTTTCGTTTTTACTTTTCGTTTTTATTTTCTGGTTTTGTTTTATTCTATGTTAAAATAATTCGGGATTACAAAAAGGTTCTAAATTTCATAAAAAATGCGTTATTGAATTTTCAAAAACAGTTCTTGAATTCAAAAAATGTCCACGATTTCAAAAAAATAAACATTTTGTTAATTTTAATGAACAATTTTAAATTTTGATGAAAAAATTTATGAGCATTCTTTAATAATGATGAATTAATTTTAAACTTGAAGATTTGTTTTTGAATTCAATGAACACTTTTTGAACTTGATGAACAAAATTTGTATTCAAGAACATTTTTTTGAAAAAAAAATGGATGAACAAATTTTCAATTTGATGAACATTTTTTTGAAAATGATGAACAAAATTTGAATATAACTAACACTTTTTTAGGTCGGTGAACAAAATTTTAATTTTGATGAACATTTTTTAATCTGACGAACAAAAAATTGAATTCAATGAACATTTTTTGAATTGTTGAACTTTTTTTTGACATCGATGAACATTTTTTTAATTCTACGAACAAAAAAATATTCGTGAATTTGAAAAAGAAAATTGGCAAAAAAAATTGAAAAAGTAAAAGATGAAAAAAGAGGAAAGAAAAAAGGAAAACAGAAAAGAAAATAAAGGAAAAAAGAAAAAAGAAAAAAAGAAAAAAGAAAAAAGGAAGAAAAAACGAAACGAAAAAAGCAAAAAATGGGACGGCCCGTGAGAACGGCCAGCGCGAGGGGGGTGCGCGCTACCTCTCGCTAGGGCACGCGGTACGCGCCGTATAGGATTCCCCTTGGACACAATGAGCGTTCGATGGGAGCTCCCATCTCGCGAGAGCAACTAACTAAGGAGCGCTCCTTCGTAGCCTCCCCAACGATCACTTGGGGGTGGGCTGAGAGCGCGCCACTTGGCGTGCTCTCAGCCGCCGCCACATGTCGCGCTCTGGGCGCTCCCTCCGGATTTTGGTTTTTTTATTTTTCCGCATGCGTTTTCGGCTTTTTAAACGGTTTTTTTCGATTTTTTTGGCTTTTTGTTTTTCCACCGGTCTTCCTTAACTTTTGGACAAAAAAATTTCGATTTTTTTTGCGTGAAAAAACACGGTTTTTTTTTTGCTCCCGCGAGAGGCACGGTCTTGCTTTCGCTAGAGGCACGACCGTGCCTCTCGGAAACGAAAAAAAAATGTATTTTATTATTTTTTCTTCCGCGAGAGGCACGGTCTTGCTTTCGCGAGAGGCACGGCCATGCCTCTTTCGGAAAGGAAAAAAAAACATGTTTTCTGTTTTTTTTTCTTCCGCGGGAGGCACGGTTTTGCTTCCACGAGAGGCACGGTCTTGCTTTCGCGAGAGGCACGGCCATGCCTCTTTCGGAAAGGGAAAAAAATGTGCTTTCAGTTCGGTTTTTTCTTTCGGTTTTTTTCGACCAGTTTTTTCGTGGAAAAAAAAGTTCGTCAAAACCTATCAACATGGGATCTAATTTTATAGATCTCGACGCCAAGAATCCAACGGTGAAAACGGTTCGAGATTTGGAGGCACGGTTTAAGAGATAAAACGTTTTAAATAAACGGATCTACGAAAAAGGGAAAACTCGCAGGTTGCGACAAGTGGCGCGCATGCAGTGCGCCACTTGTCGCAACTGTAGGAGATATGCCCTAGAGGCAATAATAAATGTTATTATTTATCCCCATGTTCATAATTATGTTTATGTTCCATGCTATAACTGCTATGATTCTCGAGTCTACAATAACCACGAGGCTCGGAGGAAAACTCATATGCACGTGTGGAATAATAAACGGTAAAATGTATTCCTAGTCTGGCCTCTAAGACTAGCTCAAGTGTTGCATGATGGTTCTGTTTTCCTGATCATGGGCAGGCCTATGCTGGCAACTTTGAGGGCACAATGTTAGGAGAACACTTGTGTTGAATCGACCCGATTGATGTTATGCTATGAGATACATTCGTCACAAGTTAATGGTTAATAACACAGAGAAAGTTAATGTTTGCATAATTCCTTAGACCATGAGAGTATCGAGTTTCTTCATGCTTGCTTCATGAACTTTGGGGTTTGTTAAACGTCATCCGTAAATGGGTGGCTATTACGGCGGCTTACGGGTTCATGGGAAAGTATGTCAAGTAACTTGATAGCTCGAGATTGGGATTTGCTTCTCCGACGATGGAGAGATATCTCTGGGCCCTCTCGGTGTTACGGTATCCATCATCGTCTGGCCAGACTCAATGTGATTTGATCACAGGGATGCCGGAACACGGGAACGAGAAAAGAGAACAAAACCGGTAACGAGGTAACTGGCATTGTGGACAAGTGTTGATCCACGGGGATGTCGATGATTCTCACCTCGGGTATTTGTAACATATCGCGAAACAACAGGAATAGCACACGGCAACTGGAGGTTCACTCGAATATTCATTCGTGTGGGTATAGGGGTCAATATGGGTGTCCACGGCTCCGATGTTGATCATTGATCAGAAAGAGTTCCGGTCATGTCTATACTTCACCGAACCTATAGGGTCACACGCTTAAGGGTCATCTATCTGCTGAATACTAGTCAGGGAGTCTGAGAGAAAGTCATCGGAAAAGTTTCGTAGAAAACGGAAAAGTTCCGGAGAGAACACCGGAATAGTTTCGGTAAAACTGAAAAGTTGTTTCAGGGTATACCAGTAAGTCAAATTGGTTTCGGCACACGTCTGAAAATTCTTGGAGGGTGCCAGAATCGTTCTGGAAACTTCTGGGATTTTTCCGGAGGAAAAGTCGGAAATGTTCCGGAGCAGCCGGAACCGCTATGGTAGCTTTTCGCTGAAGAAAAACATTGTTCCGGAATTGTTTCGGAATGCGTTCAAAATTGTTTTAGTGGGTACTAGAATTATTCTAGGCACACAAAAATATTTGGGATTTAACGGACGCAGAAAAATGTCTTCGTGAATAGTGAAAGTGCTTTTTGGGTTTTTCTTCTAGAAGAAAATCACTTTTGGTGAGAGATAAAGGTGTGTGAAAGGTGGTGGCCCCCCCCCCCCAAAGGGGGCAGCACCAAATTTCGTCCATGGTGGTGTTGGGGGGCCCCCTTGGGGTTTCCTTCCACCTCATGGTGGATATGTTCTACACACACCCTTATGTGGCATTTGGGTGAAAAGATCTTGAGCCCCTTTTGGTCTTTTTCACCCCTTTCCTCTACCCCTTGCTCCTCCTATAAATAGAGGTGGAGAGGGCTCTCCAAAATCAGAAATTCTCTCACATACACATGCCATGCAATTATCTGGCTTCTTCTCTCCCTCCCCGCGAAATAGTTTCGTAGAGCCGAAAGGCTGTCTGGGTTCCGGTGGGAACTAGTTCTGGACGGCGAAGCCCTGCCGGATAGATGACACCGTATGTGTGCAACTCTGTAGAGAGATCGTAGTTTCGGTCTTAGTTCGAGAGTGCCTCCCGAAGGGCTGTCCAAGTGACCGTCCGAGTTTCGAGGGTCCTCCCGAAGGGCTGTCCGAGTGACCGTCCGAGTTTCGAAGGTCCTCCCGGAGGGCTGTCCGCGACACCGTCCGAGGGACTGTCTGACTGCCTCCCGGAGGGCTGTCCGAGGGGCAATCGAGGGAGTACATCCTCGCGGTTGGGAGGTTGTAAATCCTAGCTGCGGGGATCTGCACCGCCGATCGTCATCGACTCTACTTCTGCTGCGCTACGAGTCGGTAACAAAAAGATCAAAAACCTTGTATGCAGTCTCCATAGTGGTCCTGGGCTGGTGCGTAAATCGAAATTTTTTGTTTTCTGCTGCGTTGCCTACAGTGGCATCATGAGCCGTGCTATGCGTAGATGCAGGTTACGATCTAGAATACATAGAGATGTATGGGTATTGCACAATATAATTTGTAGTAGATGAGTTCTACTGCTGATAATTATTTGTGCGGGTAGCAGATGAAATCTGTTACCCGATGTTCTTGTTGCTTCCCTGGAATTTGCATATTTCTGATCTTGATAACAGCATGGTGGAGTTTCAAAGTTCTGGCAATCCGCGATCCTGATTGATCAACGAAGTGCTAACAGTTCATTGAATTCCACCATAGTTAGAGAGAAAGATGAAATTTCACGGACAAAAGGGCAATGTAGATATGATTGTAGGGAAACGCAGCAGAAAACAAAAAATTTCCGACCTACGCACCAGCCCAGGACCACTATGGAGACTGCATACAAGGTTTGATCATTTTCGTTACCGACTCGTAGCGCAGCGGAAGTAGAGTCGATGACGAACGGCGGTGCAGATCCCCGCAGCTAGGATTTTACAACCTCCCAACCGCGAGGATGTATACCCTCATCTGCCCCGCGGACAGCCCTCCGGGAGGCGGTCGCACAGTCCCCCGGACGGTGTCGCGGACAGCCCTTCGGGAGGACCTCCGAAACTCGGACTGTCACTCGGACAGCCCTTCGGGAGGACCTCCAAAACTCGGACGGTCACACGGACAGCCCTTCGGGAGGCACTCTCGAACTAAGACCGAAACTACGATCTCTCTACAGAGTTGCACACATACGGTATCATCTATCCAGCAGGGCTTCGCCGTCCAGAACTAGTTCCTGCCGGAACCCAGACAACCTTTCGGCTCTAAAACTATTTCGCTGGGAGGGAGAGAAGAATGCCAGATCATGCATGGCTTTGTGTATGAGAGCAAGAGTGTGACTTATGGCAGCCCACACACCTCCTATTTATAGGAAACCCAAGGGGTAGGGTGGTTTTACAAGAAAACCCAAAACCCACATGGAAAGGAGTCCTTCCCAAGGACCTAAAAGGTGAAACCAAGGAACAAGGGGGACTCCATGAAGGAGTCCACCATGTGGCCGGCCACACCCTCATGTGGGGCCCCAAAATTGGCCCCTATCCATCCATGTCATCCCCAAGATCTTTTGGAGCAAAGCCCCAAAAGGTGGCTTTCCAAAAATATCCCAAAAAGCACTTTCACTATTCACGACGACATTTTTCAGCGTCTGATCGAACTGAAAATATTCATGTGGGATTAGAACAATTCTAGTACCCACCAAAATAATTTTCAACGCGAGTCGGAACAATTCCGGTTTAGTGATTTCATCTGCGAAAAGCATCTGAAGCGGTTTCGGCAGCTCCGGAACATTTCCGGTTTTCATCCCGGAAAATTCCAGAAAGTTTCCAGAATGATTCTGGCACCCTCCAAGAATTATCAGGCATGTGCCAAAACCAATTTGACTTTATGGTATCCTCTGAAACAACTTTTCAGTTTCACCGGAACTCATCCGGTGACCTCTCTGCGGAACTTTTCCGCTGTCCGAAACTTTTTCGGTGATTTTCTCTCAGACTCCCTGTCTAGTATTCAGCTGATAGATGACCCTTAAGCGTGTGACCCTATAGGTTCGGTGAAGCATAGACATGACCCGGAACCCCTTCCGATCAATGATCAACATCGGAGCCGTGGACACCCATATTGATCCCTATACCCACACGAATGAATATTCGAGTGAACCTCGAGTTGCCGTGTGCTATTCCTGTTGCTTCGCGATATGTTACAAATACCCGAGGTGAGACATGTTGGCATCCCCGTGGATCAACACCTTGTCCACTATGCCAGTTACCTCGTTGCCGGTATTGTTCTCTTTTCTCGTTCCCGTGTTCCGGCATCCCTGTGATCAAATCACCCTGTGTCTGGCCAGACGATGATGGATATCGTAACACCGAGAGGGCCCAGAGATATCTCTCCATCGTCGGAGGAGCAAATCCCAATCTTGAGCTATCAAGTTACTTGACATACTTTTCCATGAACCCGTAAGCCGCCGTAATAGCCACCCATTTATGGATGACGTTTAACAAACCCCAAAGTTCATGAAGCAAGCATGAAGAAACTCGATACTCTCATGGTCTAAGGAATTATGCAAACATTAACTTCCTGTGTTATTAACCATTAACTTATGACGAATGTATCTCATAGCATAACATCAATTTGGGTCGATTCAACACAAGTGTTCTACCAACAATTGTGCCCTCAAAATTGCCGGCATAGTCATGCCCATGATCAGGAAAACAGGATCATCATGCAATACTTGAGCCAGTCATAGAGGCTTGACTAGGAATACATTTTACCGTTTATTATCCCACACGTGCACATGAGTTTCCCTCCAAGCCTCGTTTTATTTGTAGACTCGAGAATCATTGCAGTTATAGCATGGAACATAAACATAATTATGAACAGGGAGATAATCAATAACATTTATTATTGCCTCTAGGGCATATCTCCTACAATGATCTGCACGGGGGTCATGCGTATGACGAAGTTCAGTGTGGGGCTCAAGATTTTATTATCTCGTGTTTCATACACCCCGTAAAGTTAATCTAGCGACTTGAATAATCATACTTGATGATGGACGTTGGTAGCTGCGGTTTGTTCGAAACCTTAGAAGCCACGTAAAATGAAATTTTGCATAAACCGATTAGAGGCGTCTAACTTGGTTTTGCAGGATGGTTTGCATGTGCATATGATGTGGTATAGTAGTGCTCATATTAATTTGATTATGTATGAGATGACTATATGATGTAAATTAACATGACCTGCGTGTCATGATTCGGCATGATGGCTGGAGCCATATGATTGTCACTTTAATGACCTGCGTGTCAACCTTTTGTAATGCACTTATTTTATTAGCTATAGAGATAGCAATATTATCTGGTGCATCGACAAGGTGGTGGCAATCTTCGCAAAGGTGAACACCGACGCGAATGCCGAAGACGAAGAAATACAAGACTTCTCCGTCAGAAAGGGATATACCATATCATGCTATTACGAATTGCCTGAGATGTTTATCCCTTATGATGCACCCTTCTTGATTGCGCAGTAGTCGCTTTTTATTAGGGTGATCTCTCACTTAAAAATATCAAGTAGTTAGTGTTCTCCCAAATGTAGCACCGTCACGGCACCTATCTCTTCGGGGCATCACATGATCTCCATGGGTGCGAACGATTAGAGAAGTGTGAGGCGGGTGAGTTGAGACCTCACAGCGGGATCACTTGGTTGTCTTGACGTTCAGGCAGGACAGTCCTGAGCTCGGAACACACGCATCGAAATATGAACAAGAATCACATGGAGATGTGATCGGCAAGTTTGCCTACCGATTGAAGTTCGCGCCATTTGAGTTCATCTCGAACCGTGGTGTTAAATTGAAATGCGGGTCTTTTATCACTCATAATCAATTTTGAGAGATATTGATTTGAGTGGGAGCGCACTATAGAATTAACTTGTTTAATTCTCAGTGCAATTAATTATGAACTTTGTCTAAAGTGTAATTTGCATAATAGTTGTAGAATAATGGCTCGCGTTTCCACCTTCCCTGTTAAAATTGAACAGCTGTTAAATATCTGGTTAAAACTTTACGGTTGGTAACGTAATGTGAGGATTGTCCTCAAAAGTGCCGAGAAGGATTTTGTCCTATCGCATGCTTTTGGTATTCTCCCGCTAATGCTATGGATAATGTGACTCTCGTCCTTCGATCCAAAAGCTAGAATTCCGTTACGGTCAAGTGCAATATATTTGCTTCCATGAGACCCGAACTTCAAAAGTTTGGGATAGCTATGTGATATTCATGGAACTGAAAATCATTTTCAGACACAAACAAAGGCTAAAAGATATGTGATATCCAAAGCAATGTTTGTTTTGCAAACTATTAAAAGTGTTTACTATGCATTTGACTAATAACAGAGGGATCCAGAAGAACGCCTGTCATATGATGAAAGGTGAATAAAACAACAACTTAAAGAGAAAGGAAATGTCCAAAGGGTGTTAGTGTGACTTACACACCTAGGAAGTCCGGGGCTAACGCCACTCTTCAGTTGAGTGCTTCTTCTGAGAGTAGGAGAAATACTGAGAGTTAAACTGTTAGAAGTATAAAGGCAAAAGAGAGAAGACTGGAATGTCCAGCTCATGTATGAAAGTCATACAAGTTATTGATGTATAGAAGGCTGGTCAAAGAAATAGTTTTTGGGAATTGTGATTAAATTGTTAGTCACTAATTCTTGGGTATTGTGAGTTGATCACAGAGATACCCGCTTGATTGTTTTCCGTTGCAATTCGATGCAATAACTACTACGACCTAAAAGACTGGCCGGAGTGAGGTTCAGATACGTGCTGGGAACATAGTAAATGTTACTATACATTCCATCGGTGTATTACCTATGTATTTATTTTCAATTCATTTTAGAGTTTTACACACTCTAGCCCATTGCATAAGGTATCTTGCAAGAAGGTTGTTCATAAGAGAACTTTTGATGTTCGATGTTATGAATAGCTTAAGGGCCATACTTTCATTGTGAATGAGATGTATGTTATGAATATTGATAATAATACATTACCTCTGTATTTACTTTCATAATTCATTTTAGAGTTTTACACACTCTAGCCCATTGCATAATGTTTGTTGCAAAAGTGTTGTTCATAAAAGAACAATTGTTGTTCAGAATTATGAATAACATAAAGGCCATACTTCCATCAGGGATGGGATGTATGTTATGAATATTGATGGTAATATGATACATCCATAACACTGACGCTAAATGTCGCAAGACTAAAAGAATATCACACATGTGTGGCACTGCATTTGGTCACATTGGAGAAACCCGCATGGAGAAATTCCATAATGATGGATTTTGAAGTCGTTTGATTATGAATCATCTGACACTTGCAACTTTCCTCCGAAAAGTGAAGTGACTGAAATACCGTTCACAGGCCATAAGGAACGAGCAACGAACTTATTGGTGATCATACATTTTGATGTATGTAGCCCGATAAATGTTGTTGCTAGCAGTGGATTTATCTATCTTCAGAAATGACTCAAGTAGATATATGAATATTTACTTGATGAGACGTAAGTCTGGATCTTTTGAAATCATTCATAAGGTTTTCAATATGAAGTAGAAATTATTGTAACAAGAAAATTATGTTCCTGCAATTTGATTGCGGAAAGGAATATTTGAGTTACAAGTTTAGCAAATGTCTGATGAGTTGTGAAAAAGGTTTCATAACTTACACCTCCCGGAACACCACTATGAGTGGAATGTCCGTGAAGATGTAATCAAACCATTTATGACATGGTAAGATCAAAGATGACATAAATCAATTTGCCATTATCCCTTTTAAAAGTAATGCTTTGGAGACTGCGGCTTTTACACTGAAAAGAGCGCCATCAGATCTGTTGAAATGACTCCATGGTATGGTACACCCAACCATGTTATGTATTTTCTTAACATTTGGAATATGGGGCTTGTGTAAAATATTTACAAACCTATTCCAAATCAGACAAGTGCTACTTTATAGGTTATCCTAATTTATTGGGTATTCCTCCCTCACTGTACCGAGGCAAAAATGTTTGCCACAAAGAACGGTGTGATTTTGAAGAAAATGTTTCTTGCAAAAAGGTGAGTGGGAGGATAGTGCAACTCGACGAGATAACATTATCTTCGTCATCAGTTCAAAGGAAATAAACCTTGGAAGTAATTCCAGAGTTTCCTACTGCGACTGATACGGAAGCCTCTACATGAGATGTATGGACTTCGGTCGAACTTGCAGCTGAACCACGTAGGCAAAACTCGTGCAAATCTCTCAGGTGCGCAAGCGAGATATTGTTGTTCGACAACAATATACCTACGATACACAAGGAAGCGTTGATGGGCCCTGACTCCAGGATTGGCTAAATGCCAATATAATCCGAAATAGTATCCATACAAATGATTCAAGATTATATCTTGATAAACCCTTCGGAAGACTTAGAGTCTAACGAACATTAATGGAACTATAAACTGATGTGGATAAAATGTTTTATCCATAAAGCTCGACTTGTTGCAATAACAAGTTCAAGGAGTTGACTATGGTGAGGTTGTCTCACCATAGCGATGCTTAAAGTCAGATCGGGTTAAACTAGCAATTAATACATATTTCAATCTTGAGATATGATACATGGATGCCAAAAGGATTTCCATGTGATGGAAATGCAACCTAGGACTTGCATATGGTACAGTCCAAGGTATTTTGTCAATCCAAAGGATGCTAGTAAGTATGCAAACTTCAGAGTTCCAGCAATGGACAGAAGAGAGCAAAATGGAGTTGGAATCTTCGTTTTGATGAAATAGTCAAAAGAGTTTGATTTCATCAATGGATAACGAAGATGCTTGTGGTTACAAGAAAGTAAGTGGGAGCATAATAATATTTCTAAAAACTTTGTCTGCTTGACACATTGTTGATTGGAAATAATATAAATTTCTTGACACGAATTAGGACTTCATTGAAAATAGTTTTTTGATGAAGTGCTTGGGCTAAATAGCCTTGACATTAGGCGTATTTATCTACGAGATGGAATTGCCTAATAGGCTAAAGCCAAAAATACATAATGACAAGATGCTAAAACTTTTTAGCATTAAAACGCCAAGGAGTGATTCTTGCCGAAGTCACATGGAAAGGGTTTTTGCAAGACTCGGTGTCCCAAAACACTGATGAGCGAAATACATGATGGAGATTCCACACACTTTCGTGTTTGGATTAATCATGTATTCCATGGTATGTAAAACAACCAGATATGTCCAGTACTCCCAAGGAGTTGTGAGTATAGATACCATAGTGATCAAAGTACTGATCATGGGACAACAGTGAAAAATGTCATTTAGTACTGGAGTAGCACTGATGACATGTTTTCTCGCAAGCAGAGATTATGAAGTGCTCGTTGTAAGTAATTGCATCGATACAGTCTTCATCAATTCTCCATGCGATTTTCGATTTAAGTTAAGGGTTTTGTGTAATACACGATATGGTGGCACGGTGTTTGGAAATCGTTTCAAACAGGTTACTGTGGCGAATTCTATAACAGAGGCTAAGTATGTTGCCGCTTTCAAAGCGACATGGAAGATGTTGAATCATACAGTTCGTTCATGAACTTAGTATGGTTCCAAGAAGGCTTTGGTCAATGGAACACTATTGAAGATAGTTGCTCCATAGCTCAGTCTGAGGAATCAAGGTTTGACCAGTGATTCACATACATACAAAGCCAAGTCCACACAAAATATGAATTTTGTGAAAGCGTGAAAACGCGAGGATATGCAGAGATACACACGGAACTGAAGTTGTCAGATCCGTTGGACATCAGGCTATACCACAAGCACAGCATATTTTACACCGGTATGCCATAGGTGTAAAGTGTTTTAGCATTGACTAGATTATTGACTCTAGTGCAAGTGGGAGTCTGTAGGAGATATGCCCTAGAGGCAATAATAAATGTTATTATTTATCCCATGTTCATAATTATGTTTATGTTCCATGCTATAACTGCTATGATTCTCGAGTCTACAATAACCACGAGGCTCGGAGGAAAACTCATATGCACGTGTGGAATAATAAACGGTAAAATGTATTCCTAGTCTGGCCTCTAAGACTAGCTCAAGTGTTGCATGATGGTTCTGTTTTCCTGATCATGGGCAAGCCTATGCTGGCAACTTTGAGGGCACAATGTTAGGAGAACACTTGTGTTGAATCGACCCGATTGATGTTATGCTATGAGATACATTCGTCACAAGTTAATGGTTAATAACACAGAGAAAGTTAATGTTTGCATAATTCCTTAGACCATGAGAGTATCGAGTTTCTTCATGCTTGCTTCATGAACTTTGGGGTTTGTTAAACGTCATCCGTAAATGGGTGGCTATTACGGCGGCTTACGGGTTCATGGGAAAGTATGTCAAGTAACTTGATAGCTCGAGATTGGGATTTGCTCCTCCGACGATGGAGAGATATCTCTGGGCCCTCTTGGTGTTACGGTATCCATCATCGTCTGGCCAGACACAATGTGATTTGATCACAGGGATGCCGGAACACGGGAACGAGAAAAGAGAACAAAACCGGTAACGAGGTAACTGGCATTGTGGACAAGTGTTGATCCACGGGGATGCCGGTGATTCTCACCTCGGGTATTTGTAACATATTGCGAAGCAACAGGAATAGCACACGGCAACTGGAGGTTCACTCGAATATTCATTCGTGTGGGTATAGGGGTCAATATGGGTGTCCACGGCTCCGATGTTGATCATTGATCAGAAAGAGTTCCGGTCATGTCTATACTTCACCGAACCTATAGGGTCACACGCTTAAGGGTCATCTATCTGCTGAATACTAGACAGGGAGTCTGAGAGAAAGTCACCGGAAAAGTTTCGGAGAAAACGGAAAAGTTCCGGAGAGAACACCGGAATAGTTTCGGTAAAACTGAAAAGTTGTTTCAGGGTATACCATTAAGTCAAATTGGTTTCGGCACACGTCTGGAAATTCTTGGAGGGTGCCAGAATCGTTCTGGAAACTTCTGGGATTTTTCCGGAGGAAAAACCGGAAATGTTCCGGAGCAGCCGGAACCGCTTTGGTAGCTTTTCGCTGAAGAAAAACATTGTTCCGGAATTGTTTCGGAATGCGTTCAAAATTGTTTTAGTGGGTACTAGAATTATTCTAGGCACACAGAAATAATTTGGGATTTAACGGACGCAGAAAAATGTCTTCGTGAATAGTGAAAGTGCTTTTTGGGTTTTTCTTCTACAAGAAAATCACTTTTGGTGAGAGATAAAGGTGTGTGAAAGGTGGTGGGCCCCCCAAAGGGGGCAGCAGCAACTTTCGTCCATGGTGGTGTTGGGGGGCCCCCTTGGGGTTTCCTTCCACCTCATGGTGGATATGTTCTACACACACCCTTATGTGGCATTTGGGTGAAAAGATCTGGAGCCCCTTTTGGTCTTTTTCACCCCTTTCCTCTACCCCTTGCTCCTCCTATAAATAGAGGTGGAGAGGGCTCTCCAAAATCAGAAATTCTCTCACATACACATGCCATGCAATTATCTGGCTTCTTCTCTCCCTCCCCGTGAAATAGTTTCGTAGAGCCGAAAGGCTGTTTGGGTTCCGGTGGGAACTAGTTCTAGACGGCGAAGCCCTGCCGGATAGATGACACCGTATGTGTGCAACTCTGTAGAGAGATCGTAGTTTTGGTCTTAGTTCGAGAGTGCCTCCCGAAGGGCTGTCCAAGTGACCGTCCGAGTTTCGAGGGTCCTCCCGAAGGGCTGTCCGAGTGACCGTCCGAGTTTCGAAGGTCCTCCCGGAGGGCTGTCCGCGACACCATCCGAGGGACTGTCTGACTGCCTCCCGGAGGGCTGTCCGAGGGGCAGTCGAGGGAGTACATCCTCGCGGTTGGGAGGTTGTAAATCCTAGCTGCGGGGATCTGCACCGCCGATCGTCATCGACTCTACTTCCGCTGCGCTACGAGTCGGTAACAAAAAGATCAAAAACCTTGTATGCAGTCTTCAAAGTGGTCTTGGGCTGGTGCGTAGGTCGAATTTTTTTGTTTTCTGCTGCGTTCCCTACAGCAACCTGGGAAGGTGGGAGTGATCTTTGAAAGGAGTACTCCTTAATTAGTGATTTCGCCATCTCGCTTATCTCGTCGAGATGGCAGCTGCCCTCGCCTCAAGTGTTTTTCTCGTCGAGGCGTACTGGGCCAGCCCAATAAGGGAACTTATACCTATGATTTTTTGTTCGTTTCTACGTTTTCTGTTTTTCTGTGTTTCTTTACTGGTTTTCTCGGGTTTCCCTTTTTCAGGTTTCCTTTTATTTTCTTTTTGGTTTTATGTGTTGGTTTCAACTGTTTTCTTCTGGGTTTCGGTTTTCTGTTTTTAAATACTGGTTTTATTCAGTTTTTTTCCTTTTTACGTTTTGTTCTTTTTTCCTTTTTCTTTGTTTCCAACACATGTTTGCTTTTTTTTTCATACACATTGTATATTTTTTACTATGCATCAGGAACACTATTTAATACACATTTAGTATCTTTCAAATACATGATTAACATTTTCCCAAATATATGCTTTTATGTTTAATTTTGTCCATACACGTTGTATATTTTTTGTATACATCTGAAACATTTTTGTATAGATGTTTAAATTTTTTAAAATATATGTTTAACATTTTTTCAAACACATATTTTTGAATATGTGTTAAATATTTTTCAAATACATAATGAAATATTTCTTCGAATGATACAAAATATTTTTTTAATCTACATGAATTTTCTTTACGTTTGTATAAACATGTTTTTTCACGAACATATTTTCGAAGTGAATATTTTTTTAAACCTAGCGTACATTTTTCTGAATGATACATTTTTGTAATTACACAAATATTTTTTATATTGTATAAACATTACTTAAAAATGTCCCGTACATTTTTTTGAAACGCGTGAACATTTATTAAACATGACAAACGTTTTATTGAATGATGCTAAATTTTTTTTACACCGCATTAACATTTTTGAAATATGTGGTTTTTAAAATTTCGAAGTAAATTTAAGTTTTGGAATATATGTACTCAGAATATTTTCGGAAACATGAACAAAAGGAAAAGAAAAGGACGAATGGAAAAACTGAGGAGAAAAATAAACTAACCTGCGCTGGCCTGCGTGTCCACACCTGGGCTCCTGGTCGGGGGCTGAACAGGAGCAAGGAGGAAGAAGGTATGGGTTTGAGAGTGACAGGTGGGCCCTTCAGCAAGATAATTTTCCAGTCAAATGGTGTGAGATTTTGGTGCAAAGTCAGCCGTGACAGCGGAACCCAATAGTCAGATTCAACATCAAATGGTTCTTAACCAAGCGTTTAGTGCTTTCGGCAAAAAGAAATCACCAAAAAACAATGCTTTTTGCAAACTATTAGTTCTTTTGGGGGCGTTTTGCACTACTCGACGCAATTATGGTGGTTTTTTGGCAATTTAGTCAAACCAAGCCGGATGGTTGGGAAACTACCTCGAGGGGTAACATATGGGAGCTCTCACAGCGTGAGGGGAACATTCTTCTCCAAGAATTTGAGAGGCGCATTGCTTTCAGTAAACAGCAAGTCACAGTTCACACGATAACCTTTGTTTAAGTCTCGAAATTCGAAAATGACACTGAAACAGTATGGTTGCAGATTGCTAGCTTCATTAAAACTCATATATTTAGTCGAAGACGGCCTATCGACGGATGGAAGTACATGATTGAAGAGATTGGCCCCAATGCAAAGGAAAGGAAACCCTCTACGCAGCCGTTCAGGCAGGAGTCGCCTGCAATTGCCTTTTCAGTTCCTCTTCCGGGAAACCGGCATTACTGAAGCTCAGTATGCAATCTCCTACCGATAATCCATGGCTTGTTGCCGTAATTTCGCTTTGCAAATGTCGATTCTAGATCAGTTCATATATATGCTATGGTGTCAACATAAGTTGCAACGCAAAGGATGAAGAAAAGGTGCTATTCTGATTCCCATTGGAGTGTCATCTTCTCATCTAACATAACATTCCCAGATCCAAGATGGAGTCTGGTATTTACATGCACATGCTCAGCTGTGTATATTCGCTACGCTCAAAAGAAACTTCCTGATTTGCTGGAACTGATCTACTTAATCTCTACTAGAGGCAGAGCTACTACCTTCCTTGCTACTGCCGGTTGTGCCACTGCTACATTGTTCATCTTCCATCCTCGGGAGGCCCAGGCTTACAGGCCACAACGCTGACTGAGTCGGGTACCTTGCCAGCGGTCGTGCGATATGGTTGGTGGCCTCCTGATCTTCTGATGGTTCAAGGCCTTCGATGTCAGATGCCGCATCTGGGAAGAGCTTAAGTTCCCGTGGTGGTGGCGGTGCATATGGGTGCTCCATGACTGTCGGCTGTTGCAGTGGCTGCTGCAAGGGGAATACTGCGCTTGTGATGGCCGGCAGCTGCATTGGCTGCTGTGACGGGAAAACTGTGCCCGCAGAGTGAGGCGATCCGGCAGTAGCATTGCCCCAGCCTGGGTTGCCTGCGGGACGCATCGTCAGCTCATTTTGTAGCTCCAGAATTTCATTGCGGAGCACATCGTTCTCATCCTGCAGCTCATTCCTCTCCATCGTAACCTGTTTGTGGCAGAATGAACATGGGATTATAAACAACCGCTCGAGTATGTAGGTATCATGTTATAATATGCATTGCAGCAATATAAAAGATATTCTGGAATGATGAATGATTTTGGCATTAGTCTCTTGCCTAGTTATCCTATGCATAAACGAAATAATTTGCAGTCCATAGGGTTATCAGATACCAATTATAAACCATCAAGTTCGGAAAAGAAAGGAAGCAAACACAATTACAGAAACGACTTACATAATGGGATTCATTCTGCAGGGTGCTATTCTCCTTTCGGAGAGATTCTAATTGCGAAAGCAGATCTCGAAGGATTCGAGTGGTGTCAGTCAATATACATGCTTTCCCATTGGTCTGCCTGTCTGCTTCTGCAAAATGATGTTGCATTCGATCAGAATAAAATGTTTAATACTAGCAAACTTGGGTGATATCGAAAATCTAAGACCAGTAAGATGCTACTTTCAAGCAGGCAATACACATTCACACTGCCTCAGGCTGATTTAAGCCTTAATTTAATGTCGGAGTTGAAGCTTGACAGATTGTAATAAGTTCATCCACGTTTTCATTAGCAATTCAGCATAAACATTCATTGGGATCTAGTACTAAGGAAACCCATGACACATACTGAACCCCACTATCCACCCAAAAAGCATGACTTGGACATGGATGATAACAACATGATGCAGAATCACACATACCCACGCACGCTCAACCGTAACATTCCAAATAACCACATGGAAAAGAAAAGGGAACGACCCCCAGAATTCAGAAACAGGGTCACTGGAGCAATGCTGTGACAAAATTCAGAAACATGCACACCTCGTGAACTCACCTAGCATTTCGCCAAGCTCACTGAAGAGATCATTGAGCAGGTCGCGCTTATGCTTCTCCCTCTCGGCTTTGTGGATCATCCTCGGGGCCTTCTTCTTGCACTTGCCGTCAGCGACAGGCCTGCGGATCGAGAGCTACTACATCAGCAGCAGCAGCAGCAATGGAGCACGGGCCACGGGCACAGCGCTCACGCCCATTTACTCCCGGCTTGCGTGCAGTGCAGATAATGATGAAGATAAACAGTAGAAGAATCCATTGACTGAAACCCGGCCCCAAGCGAAACGAGATCTAGAACCGCTCCAAGAGCAAAGAGGCCTTACCCGTGGACGAGCTTCTCGGTGGCGCCGGCGCTGGTGGCTGGGGCGGCGTCTCCCCTCGCGGCGGGCAGCATGGCGACCATACCTTGCCTGCCCAGCAGACGTCTGGAGATAGAAACCAAGAAACCGCTGCCGTCAGCCGTGGACAGAGACGCGTCCCCGATCCAAACCCAAAGGGAAAAGATAGGGGCAGGAAGCAGACGATGTAGGACGTACCTCGAACGGAAAGAGAATGGAGAAAAACGTTGCTGCCGTCGCCCTGCCGCCTCGCTCAATGGCGGAGAGTCGAGAAGAAGAAGAAGAAGCAGCAGAAAAGGGATGGAGGGGCGCGTGGCGTGCCCGTTCCGTTGCGCTGGCGGTGCCGATGAGGCGTGGGCCATGGGGTGTAGGGAGCCCACGTGTCTGTGGAAACGGGGGGTCGGGGCGAGAGAGGCAGGGGGCACGCGTGCCGTGCCCCCGCCTGGCGCGTGCCGCTGCGTGGGCTTCCGCCACCCGACACTGATCTCGTGTGTGCAGGCGCGAGGCCATGGCCATTTCTTTCTGGGCTGCGGCCACACGGGAGGGGAGGCTCAGGGGCGGCTCGTGCCACCGCCCGGTCCGCCTCGTGCCACCCGCTGCCCTGCAACCATCCTTGGTCCTGCCTGATCCAACCCGTGCAGGGTTTATTAGCCCCTTTCATTTTATATTAAAAAACCATGCAATACCGTCAGATAATGCGATCATATTTTTTTTTTAAAGGAATCACAATAAATCCGACGTGAGATCTATAGAATTTTGAAAACAAAGCTTTAATTGCCGGCGGATCAGACCAAGCACTTAGAGGATACACGTCAACTTTTGAGCCTGTTCGCTAAAGACATGCTCCGGTGCGAACGCCTTATCCTCTTCATTCCCATTCACTCTCTTCTCCCCCGCTCTCTCTTCCCATCCCGCGAATCTGGTCCCCCGCCATGGCTCCATCACCGGGCCGCGCACACAGTGTCACCATCCTTCTCCTCGTGCTCGTCGCTGCGCCATCCCACTATGGCTCCCTCTCCTGGTCGCGCCCACAGCATTGCCATCATTCTCCTCACGCTCGTCGCCGCGCCGTCCGCGTCTCGCTTTGTTCGGCGGGACAACAACCACAATCATCTACTATGCGACGCCCCTGGTTTTCTTCCCAGACGGCCGCCGCCTCGTCCTGGTCTCCGGCCGCCACTTCATTCAGGTCTTCGGCTACACATCCACGTGGCTTCGCTACAGGCTCAGCCTCTCCCGCGCCGCACCCAGAGCTGCTCCGCCACGCCTCCCATCTCCATGTTGCCGCATGGCGACATCGGCATCATAGTCGCGTCTGACGACGATGAGGGCGCGACGACGGGATCTCTCACAGGTCTTCGAGACGTTCCACCGGATCAATGTCATAGGCACAAGGTCAGCAAACGCGACAGAAATGAGGTGTCGCCGGTGGAGGAGCTGAACAAGTCGCAGGAGGGAAGGGGGCGGCTGCGGGCCATGAGGCAGGTAACATAGAGGTTGTTGTAGGAGGTAGATGATGCGCTGTGAGCGGGGGGTGGCAGAGCTGAATCCGGCAGATATCAGGGTAGGGGATCCCGATCTAGACGGTTAGATGTGATGGTAACAGGACATGAATTTTTACTCAGGTTCAGGCTCTCCGAGGAGATAATACCCTACGTCTTGCTTGTGTTTATTGCTTTGGATTGGAGGACAAAGTACAGACTGATGGTGTCCCGAATTAGGGTTCACTCACCACGTCGTCTCTCGGCCAGGTGGGCCGGGCCGAGGAATCCATGTCTGTTCACCAGCTGGCCACATCAAAGCGGCCCATGGCGCGTAGAAGGAATATTTCCGAAGACTTGACGCATACTCCAAAACTTAGATGTCGTCTACAACACTTATACGTAGCCGGCCTTATTGTAACCCCCCCCCCATACCTATATAAGCCATGGGGTACTGCTCGTAGACGACATCATCGATCTCGTGGTAGATCAATCTGTACTTTGTACTCCTCGGAGAGCCCGAACCTGGGTAAGATCCCTCGTCTTTGTTACCATCGCATCTAGGCTACTAGTTCGGGACCCCCTACCCAAGATCAGTCGGAACCGACTCCGTCATTGGTGGCCCATGCAGGTCACGCTACATAGTTCCATCGATTCGATGGCGATCAAGATCGGCGATCAGATCGACGCTGGCATGACCTTTGTGCCAGGCCAAACCTTTGTTTTCGGCAACACTGCCTTTCTCGCAGATTTGACTGGCCACCTAGGGCGGGTCGAAACCTTGATCCCTCGTCGTCTCGAAGTGATAGAGAAGCCCTAACAACATTTAGAAATAACATAAAAGAAGAGTGGCTCTACAGGGACCTCATCCGTCACCGGCCGAGAACCATGGCCGGACTCTAAGAATTGATGAATAACTACTGCGCCATGGAAGACGCCAGGCTCGCCAAGGAGAAGCACCAGAGCATCTGCGCGAGTTCGATCGGTTTATGAACTACTGTTTCTCCTTTTTATGACAGAATTCGTCAGGTGTATATCCAGAGTTTGAGGGTTGTGCTGAAATACACTGATGTGTCTGTTGTGATTGGCAGGGAGCAAAGCAACATCTGCCAAAATTTGCTGATTCTGCTACGGACCTACGGCTGGCTACGGTATATCTCATCTTCTCATGTCTCCCCTTTGTGAACTGTGCTACGTAAGAGAAGCTACTGCTACTCGTGCCCTGTCCGGAATTACCTGTCGCTCAAATTGATGGCTCATTTAAGCGACAAGTAATTCGAGACGGAGGGAGTACTACACAACAGCAGGAAAAGCTGCATACTATACTCCCTCCTTCCCAAATTACTTGTCTTGGGACGGAGGTTGTATGAAGGATGATGCGGTGAATCAGGTTACGATCTGTGTGGTCGGCTTAGACACAGATGGATGATTTGACAAAGTGTATGTGAATGCTTAAAACACCCACCCAATCACTCATCGTACGTACTGAAAGTAAAAAGTAGCTGCCGACTAGTATTTCAAGCACCAAGGGGATCGAGGGTTGTATGGCCAGCTGCTGTGTTGATCATCCTTGGTTTGGAACTGAAATTCCGACACTAGTCGACGAGTTTGCATCAGGCGAAATGCCCAACGATGGTTAGTAATAAAGCCTTGCTTAATGTAAAAATCCCCAATTTTCGCTCTCATCCACAATTCTCCCCTATCCTCAATCCCCTTTCTACAAAGGTTTTTGTTTGATAGGCAGTGGTCGCTATATTGAGATAACATGGTGCAAATAGCAGTAGTACTACAATTAAAAATATACTCATAAAAGAAATTTTTTGCTACAAAACCACCAAACCAATACACAAGACCTTGCATTTGGCAGAAACTACTCTCAAAAGATTGCTGGGATGATTAAGGTATTAAAACCCAGCAGTAACTTCAAGGTAGCCAGTACAAAGCTTAAATTCTATGATATTAAGACGCTAAGGAAGTTGGTTCAGCTGGTGCGTATCACTTGTCATTGCTTTCACTCGCCTTCATTTTGCACTCTTGGGAGCGAGTTTCTTCTTCTTCTTCCTCAGCTGAAAATAAAATGTTGAAACAGAGTTAACGTTAGCTGCCGGCAGCAATGGAATCTGTACTGAGTGGGATGTTGACAAACTGTTATAGAATTGGAAGATCGATGATTTATCTCAGCAAATGTGGAACACAGTATGCAACACAAATCTAATTAAAGGACACAAAGTAAAAAAACTAAGCTGTAGAAGCAAGCTTCGTCAGCGTTCAGACTGATACAAAACGTTATTTATCTGACTTGTCACATCAACTTCGAAACAAGCACAGTGAAACTTTATTTTGATCGATGATAAAGACCTACAGTACGTGACTGAAGCCAAAGAATATGGACAATATCATGGTGACCAAAGCCACGAACACGAACCATGACATATAGCACCGCAAGCTCCATTTATCTACAAATTGATACAAAACTACCTAGCTAACTCAATACCGCAATGCAGACTTACAATAACTCTGGAACAAGCATTAATGTTATTGATGTTGAAAAGCAGAATATGTTCGACACTATATGATGACTGTCTTATTCACTCAGGGTTGACCTTTTGCTTCTTCGAATGCCCCTTGTTTTTCTTGGCGTCACGGCGCTCCCGCTTCAGACCCTTTATGTCTTTTGTTAAGATCAATTTTGAAATCTTTCAGTCAAAAAAACATGAAGCGGATTAGCATAGCAATAGGTTAAATTGAAACTTCACAACTATTTATAAAACAAATTGGACACAAACCTTCTGGTCTGGAATGTAGATCATGCCCCACTTGCCGTCAATTACATCATTCGTCACATTTTTCACCTGCAAAAATGTTTACATAGTTGAGAATACATACTGACATACAAGTTCTCAGTGACAAAATTAGAGCAGGAAGTATAGTTGTTTAGGGCCAATGACACCAGTCTGCAACCTAACCATCAGGATAACAATATCTGATGAACAAAAGACAGTTGTTCCATTGGAATTACCTTCTTAGCATGACCAGGAGTCCTCATAGCTAGCTTCTTTCTGTAGACTTTTAGCTGGATGATGTCAAAATCCAAGGATTAACCTTTTAAGCTGGGTAGGAATGGTGACAACGTGCAACTACTTCATAGCCAAATAGATATGCATTTGTATATACTTATAATAGTTTTCCTCTAGCATTAATTATGGATTTAGACTTCACTAGATTATCTTACCAAACATACAAAAACCAAATTAAAGCTGGCCCTGGATTAGATATATGATGAAAAATAATAGCAAGTAGCACTAGGTAAATTAACTTAAGTATTGTGATCAGATCTGAAAGTTCTTTTTTTTTAATCCATAGTCAACTATAACAGCAGGAAGTAATTTTGGGGTCAAAATCATTCACAAGACACCCTAGAATGCAGAAGTTATAGTGTTCGAGGGGCTCAAGATGAATGTTAGCTTGTAAAAATTTATGCTATGAATGCTTCCATGGCGCGCCAGGCCACAGGAAAGCTCCAGCATTATCCATGGTATAAAGAAACTCAAAAATAGAATTCTGAATATATCTTATTTCACACGAAAATACAGAATAAAACTGCGCAAACATGATGTTGTCTCTACATCAAGTTTCCAGGTGCAGTTGCGCTGTTCTTTTTTATGGCAGTAGCAATTGTTCTTGCAGGAAGATGATAAATCAGTGTACTGAACATGATCTTCACAGGGGGCATAGTCTTCACAAGTTCACAGTACGAGATAGAAAGGTAACTAATGATGCAAGCAGCTTCAAACAGCCAAATAGGACTTCCTTTGAACTCCTGTTGAGTAATTTTCAGTTGTGACATACTGACATATATGCTCTTTGTAATGTAGTACCACTGCTGATGGAATTGGACTATAGGAGAGGGCTTGGCACAAAAGAAGGGGAAAACAATTAGCAACAGTAAATTCCCATGTTTCTCTTTCTCTAGTAATTATTCTTTGGAACCAAATGCAGCCCAGGAAACAGTCGTCGTGAAAGGATTCCAGCGCGCCAGGGCGCCGTTGCAACATAGAAAAAAAAAAACAAGAGCGCGTGGAGAAGGCCGTGGCGGAGCTCGGCGGTTGCGGTGCGTACGCCAGGGCGGCGTCGAAGCCGACCAACGCGCCGGCACCGGGGTCTGTGCTGGCAGCCATGGCGGAACGGTACCGAGAAACGGCTGGGGGGAGGGGAGGGGCGGCAAGAAAATACCTCCGGGGAGAAGGCAGGGAAGAAGGGCACGCCGGCGTCCTGGAGGCGGCTGCGGCGCGTCGGTCGCAGGAGAATAAACTGCACGTCCCTCGAGGGCTCAATCGGGACGAAATCTGGGACTGGGGCGGGCTGGCCCGGGGCAACCCGGTGTACCAAATAAATCTCTACTTCTAGTTGAGCAGTTGGTAGGTCGTCTCGTCGTTTCGTACCCCCTCCCCCGCGTCGGTGGAAGGCTCTTCCCGCCCGCTTTTCTATTGTGGAAAGTTATGATTCAATCAATCGACAGCAATCACCGTAGCGATTCCGTAATTGGTAATTGAAATCGTAGACAAGAGATCTCCTTCCTTCACTCCTGAAATCTCCACCTTGTTCCTCTTCTCCCCCGCATGATCGTCTCCTGCCTAAGCGCGCTCTCTCTCTTTTCAAAACTGCCGCCCCACTCATCCCAATCCCCTCTCCCCCCGCATGATCCCTCTCGTGAGAAGTAAACCTCCCTGCCCTCAGTGTCGTTCATGGCGTTGTCGTCGCTTAACCTCACCTCTCCACCCCCCACTTCTCCGTGAGGTTGCTATCCTCACCATGGGCATCGTCGCCGCCGTCGTTGAGTCCAATCAACCACAGGCAGGGAGTTCTCCTTAACGGCGTTCCTGGAGCGAGGCTGCCGGAGTGCCGGGTACGGCATGCTACGCCAGCGAGACGTCCAGCCACCAGATGCAGCATCCCCTCCGGAGCCACGCCCTCCCCTGCCTGCGACATCGACCGCGCCGCACCTGCAGCCCTAGGCCTGCTGCAGGTTTGCCCTTTTTCCTTACGTCGCCATTTTAGTCTGTCGTCCGTCTCCTGCGTTTCGTCCGCTGCCCTTCTGGAACCCACCTCTCCCGACTTTGCGCCCAAATCTTGTCGGCGGCACCCAATCCGAGCAACCAGGGTCGATTTGAACGATCCCCGGGAGGACTCGGGATTTCATGCAGATTTCATGGGAGGAGCGGGTAGGAAGGATGGTGGTGGAATGGTGTGGTGGGGTTCGTGGGGATGAGGAACGAACAGGAGCAGTTGGTCAACGCCCACGCGCGTTACACCAAGCCACACCGCGCTTCCTCACTGCCGCTCCACCACCCTGCCCAGACGACGTACCTGGCCTCGCCGGCTGCCTTGGCTCCTCCGCTCCCACGCCCATTTGTGCAGGTCGCCGGCCACATCGGAGTAAGCAGAGCAGGCAACTCGCGAGAGTCCTCCACGAGAGGAAGAATCAGAGGGAGGAGGAGGATGCGTCTCTTGCGCGGGTGCTACTGGTTAATCTGTGCTAAGTCTGTTGATGCTGGACTGTGCCTGTGATCTCTTCTCTCTGTATAAATCACCCGTCTAAACTCTTCCATTCTTACCTGACGAGAAAACTAAGATGTGCAGCTGCATGGTGTTTATCTTATATCCAAACTGTTTTCAGTTAGCTTCTAAGAATATGATATAATACATTAGAAAATATTACATTGTGCAGGCATCCAACTCGGAATGACTCATGCATTCCGCTGAAAAAACACTCGCTCTACATAACCTTCCCATGGAATTGTTTGATCTGCATGCGATGTGTCGCCTCTGATTCTACAGCAATTGAGTTTGTGCCGGGATCGCACGAATAACCTGCTGCTCGGTGTTCAGTGTGTTGTTTGATGAGCACTTGGGTGCTTGCAGGCCCAGCGGAGCAAGTGTTGTGTCCCGGGTGCCCTACTAAATCATGTTTTCTTAGCTCTACCGATTAGCGTCGGTGAACTAAGATTAATCTGGATGTGTGCAAGTAAGATATGCATTGTTTAGCAAGAGGAATTGTAGTTATTAAATCATTTTGTAGCATCTAAACGGGGAAATGCTTTTGTCATCCGAGGAAACTAATATTCTTTCTTCAAAAGTGCAGGGTCTCCTTTGTTTTTGCTTGGCCACTAAAACTGCACGTCACTATGGCCTTTGTATGTTCGTTTGAAGAATGGAGTTTCTTGTTTACTGTACATCATGCTACCACTACAAGGCAACTCAAATTTGGTTTCTGTACTCTTCAGTGTGGATCGGTAAGCTGTTTATCTTACTCTCACTTTTAAACTGTTTGCTGAATCACTACATACATGTGCTCCTATCTACTGCATTTCTCTTAATTCTAAGATGTTATGAATAATTTTTTGTAATATATATCTCATGGTTTTGTGGATTTTGCCTTGGAAGCTTTTTGCCAATGCACAAGTGCTAAGTCCTTTCATTTTCCTCCTGCACACCATCCCTCTCTGTATCAATCACGTACTGTAACATTTGACAAAAGGTATGTGTTGTGTTGGTGTCAACGGGGTGGCACTACATGATCACACTGCTGCAGACTACAGCCAATACTGCCAGGCTATGTTTACAAACAGAAATTAACGATTCAGAGAAGAGAAGTAGAGGGTGCTACGAGATTTACCTTAAGGTGATGAATCAGCTAATCGAGGGACTTATTTTTCGGTGAGGCCAGCGGGGTATTCCATTTCCTGCATTTCCTCTTCAGTATGCTGACTCCGATCTCCAGAGTCCTGGATGCTTCTTTCTTAGTCCGTTTAAATGGGTAATTGTTTTTAGAGGAAATTGCACAAATACACAACTTTTGGGGCTGAGATAACACAAAACCACAACTCTAGGGAATTTTAACAGAAAACCACAACTCTAGGACTAATTGGTAACAAAAACCACAAAACTTTTTTGATTAGTCAGTTAAGGAGACTTATGACATGTGGGTCCCATGTTAACTGACTATAGTTATGACTTGGCTTGGGAGGTCGGCTTAAGCCGAGCCGACCTCAGCTAGTTTGTAAAATTAAAATAATAAAAAATCTCAAAATCTTAAATGATAAATCTGGGGAAAAAATTCAAAAATTCAAAGTTTACAAAAATCTTCAAAAATTCAAAGTTTTCAAAAAAATCTGAAAAAATCATAGTAATTCGAAACATCTTAAATGAGCAATCCGAGAAATTTTCAGACAATTTAGCCCAACCATTTTAGAATTTGGACAGTTTTTGTAAGATTCTGTCAAATTTTCTTCAAAAATTCAAAGTTTAAATCCAAGAAATCTTAAATGGAGTGATGTAGGCAGGTGGGCTCGGCTCAAGCTCATGCAATCGGCTCGGCTCCTGTGTGAGCCCAGGCTAAAATCAGCTCTTCACTAATTTGTGTGTATGACTAGTAGGTCTGGTCGTCAGATTTGTGTTCAACTAGTTGTTTTGTGGTTTTTGTTACCAATTAGTCCTAGAGTTGTGGTTTTCTGTTAAAATCCCCTAGAGTTGTGGTTTTGTGTTATCTCAGCCCCAAAAGTCGTGTATTTGTGCAATTTCCTCTTGTTTTTACCAGGTGGTACACGTTTTTCTTTAAATATGCACTCTCACAATAATATACTCTTTCTGTTCTTCAAAGTGATTTGTTGATAGTACAGGGAATTATTAAAACAGTGTCTTCTCATCAAGGATTGAACTGTGTTCTCATTATAGAGCATAATTTATTATGTGAGGCATTTGCCATTGCAACATCTTGTCCAGGGTATATTTTTTCTTCCACTAAATTGAACTGCCTCGCATACAAATTGCATGTAATACCCCCTTCTCCATAAATAAATGACATCTGCTTGACGGTAGGTCGTGCTTGGCAGCGTCGCCTCCTCCCGGTCTTCGTTGCTCCTGCAGGAACTGAGCGCCAGTGTGGTCGAGCCACATACAACACCAACAAGCGACAACAGCGCACCACTCCGTAAGTTATTTTGGCTCATGTTTCGATTAATTTGAAAGTCGAGATCCATCTGCATGTGTATATTACTATATATACTTGTCCTCGTGGGAATTCAAGTTGCTATTCTTCATAGCATTAAACACGCTGAATTTTATAGTTGATACCTCACATGAATATTGATAGAAGGATTCTATAAATTTATTTATGACTTTGTGATTATGTTTTTATTACAGTTTATGGTTTAATTTGTACCTTGCAAATTGTGCAAGTAAAATATCACTTATTTAAGAGCAGAGAGAGTGCTGTTAAAATGTGTCTAATTACCTTTTATTTATTTTTACAGGATTCAACGATATATGAGTATACTTGCATGTCTACGTGATTCTTCTATACAGAATATGGACCCAGATGGAGTGAAATGTTAAATATGTGCATACCATGTCTGGACTGAGCAATCTATTTATTGATGGCCGGTTTTTAAAGATGTCTTATAAAGTTGTGAAATTCTACGAGAAAAAGCTTGTGAGTGGAATTAATGAACATGGTGCTTGTGATGTTTCCTCCATAGCTTTTCTGCAATCAATCATTCCTCTGTTATTATATGGGTATATTATGGGTAAATGGTCCTCCAATTCCGAAATACACAACAGATTTTAGGTTGCATACATCTGTGTGTTACAATCTATTTCTTTCATATTTTTTCAGCTGTTCCATTGTATGCACGCACGTTGGAAGACAGAAATTAATGTTGGCTAGTTGCCGGAGAAGTCAAAAAGGCTAAAATCTTGAGCTCTATGGAGTGCGGTTGTTTTCTTGAAGTGTCTGATGGACTGTATACCATCGGCTGAGAGGAATCATTCCATGAGAATGGGACAAGAGCACTATTAGAGGGAATTCGACAGAGAGTGTAAGTACATTGCTTTAGCGGTTCAAATATAATGTTTCTATTTTATGCTTGATCGTACAGGTAGCACGATACAAGCCGTTATTCTGAGAAATACATAAGCACTAAGCAACATGATTATCATAAAGAACATTCAATGTATAATTTTTTCATGTTAGTGCTTGCTGATCGTTTGTACATTTGCACATATAAGATAACATATATAATGTTGTTGCTTATAAGTTGTAGTGAATTTTTTACTTCTTGCAATTGCTAATGGATTTAATTTTGGTGGTAAAGACTTTCTTTTACCCCGTTGCAAGTTGCAACGCACGGGCCCTTTTGCTGGACAGGAGCAGCAGCGCGCCAAGCCCACGTCGTTCCCACTGCTCGACCACTTGCACCTCCTCAAGAAGCCGCAGCAATGCTCTCTGGCCACGCTCACCGGGGCGGCACCGCTCCTGTCGCTGAGGCTGGGCGTGCGCCGGGTGCTGGTCGTGTCCATATATGCGGCAGCCAAGGAGTGCTTCAAGGCGCACGACGCCTGATACTGGCAATCATCTCCACCTAGGACCTGATTTCTTGCTCGAAACACTATGTTGTTTCTCTCCATACAGATTTCCCATGTAATTAGCAGAAGCGTCGCCTTGACCCCTTTTCGCTTCCTCCGATCAGCACTATCGATGACTGATCTCCATAGGTTGGTGGTGGTGGTGATCCCGGGCCAGCCAGCCGGGTTCAGCGTTGTGCACCCCCACCAGAACAACGCTGCAGACCACACCATACATGGCCACCAGACAAGAACAGAAAGCATTGCTATTGTACAGTTAGTTGAGATGTGCATTGCTGAAAGCATTGCTGATTTTGTTACCGTGTCATTAGAGTCTATAATAGGAGGCACTATGACTATTCATGCAGATTGCTCTACAGGCAAGAGTACTTTTATGCAGCATCACAAGTTGTTCAAGGAATTTGGTAAGCAAAATTAGTCTAAAGCCAAGAGGACAACTAACAAAAGATGAATTCCTAGAGAGGGAACTCCGGGAAGATATAATAAATTAAGATTAAGTGGTAGGAATGAACAATCGGAACTTAAGCTCCGGTTGTTGTTTCTTAAATTTTGGTTGTAATTTCTTAAGTCTCGATAGGCATAGACAGAAGTCATGTCGAACAGCTCTAGCATGGTGGCTTGGTAGGATTCAGATCGGGAGAAATCTTTAGCCGGCCCTGGTTGGTGACGACGACGGCGACGCCCGAGGGCGCCGTTTCCCCTCCAAGGAGACGTTCGTCGGATCTGC
This sequence comes from Elymus sibiricus, assembly GCA_039707655.1. Taxonomy (NCBI): domain Eukaryota; kingdom Viridiplantae; phylum Streptophyta; class Magnoliopsida; order Poales; family Poaceae; genus Elymus; species Elymus sibiricus. The sequence continues at coordinate 76,209,749 of CM077666.1, read as the reverse complement.
CTATACCTCCACCACGCCCTTTTGTCTCCCGGGTGAAAGCCCTAACTGCGGTGGGTGGCGACGACGTCTTTGGCGTTGTTCCCTTCTTGAAGGCGCTGACGGGTCCCAGCGGCATGGTGCAGCAGAGTCTCAGCGTCGGATGCCTCTTGATGGCCGTGCGTAGGGAGGTGGCGTTGTCTGGCGTCGTGGTGGCGTCGACGGCAGGCCTGGCATGGTCGATGCATCAGTACCTGCTCTGAAGATGGATCGGTGGAAGACGGTGGCGGCAGTCTCTGAGTGTGCCGGACCGGTGTGTGCCCCAGACCCGGCAAGCGGCTTGGTTGGGACCTCCGGCTTTAGATGCTAGGCTTTGGTGCGAGGTCTGTTTGGTATTCGGCTCGGACTATCGACACCCCTTCATCAACTGGATAGGAGTAGCGACAAATGTTGCCAAGATGGTGGCTTCAGACTTACTGATGTATTACTTTGTAAGGTCTTTGTGAATAATTAATAAAATGGCTGCATGCATCACTCAGATGCAGAGGCCGGGGGTCATCCTCCTTTTCGAAAAAAAGGTTGTAGCTTGTTGTGCACATTAGATCGCAGGGTAAAGAATTTTCAATATTTATTTATTATGTATTTTTAAGTCCGATCAGAGTAGGAGCCCATTATGCATTTTCTTCATTTCTAACAAGATAAATTTATTAAATTTCCAGTGGAATTCATATTGGCTATTAGGCCCAATGAGGGAATAGACTTTTCATATGGCTTATACTCACCTCATAGTTATCTCTCATACGGTTTCACTAATTTATGCACTAAATTTTCCGTATTAATTAGTTCTCTGTGCATAAAGAATGAACCTTTCATAAATCCAACTAAGAGAATCACATATCACATCATTGTCTCCGTTTGGGGATCTAAAACGGGCCTTGTTGGTCAAGAAACTATTTTTAGGAAGTGGCAATTTGATGAGGAACACATATTTCATCTATCTTTACTCTAAAGGGGAGTTGGTATATCGGTTCGTTTCGTTTCGTACACCTCTTGTTCCCTGTTTTTAATAGTTATATTTCGTGTTAAAAAAACCGTTATATTCCATACATACGAACAAAAAGCCCTCCTAATCTTTACTCCTAAAGGGGAGTTGGTATATCGTTTCGTTTTGTTTCTTACACCTCTCGTCCCCTGTTTTTAACCATTATTTTTCATACATACGAAACAAAAAGCTCTCTCTCTCTCTGTGTCTCTCTCTCCTCGGTTCCAACCCTGCCGCCTGCGCTGCCCCATGACTCTTCTGCCACTACCTCGCGTGCGTTTTGCACTATCTTTGCAAACCCCATGGCTTTCTCCCAGATAACCAGCATCTCTTCTGACGACCTTGTAGAGAGAAGCCGACCAAGGCGACAACAGCCGCATGTGGCCGAGAGGCGGGGAAGTGGCGCTGCCTACAATCAGTGACCTTCTCCAAGGGTCTGCTGCAGCGCGGTGAGCCGGCGGCGCCGCGGGCGATGCTCCCACCGTCCAGCGCCGTGGTGCGGCCGTAGGGGCCCGACATCGTGCAGCCACGAAGCCAGTGCAAGATCAGGCTGATCTGCTATGGCTGCGGTTCCTCGTCGCAGAGCGCCAACTACTCGATCTTGACGGCCTCACCAAGATCAGGTTTGTTGTCCGAACGAATAAATTCTTCCACCCAGGTCATGGGAAAGAAGGTGTATCAAATTGGTTTTCATATTTTTTTAAAACTCAAATTGCTTTTCATATTTGTCCCAAATAGCTCAAAGGTTCTACTATGAATCTGATGTATTGAAGTCATTGGTGTATACAGATTTCCCTTTTATCTTTTTCTGTATTGTGATTCCAAACTCTTTAGGTTAACCACTCCCACCATTTCTCTAATGAACGTGACATGTTCATAGGAAGGTTGCTTCAAGATTTAATAACTGACACAGTGGCGTATCACTTGCATACCCAGCAACAGACATCATATTTTTGTTTCGTGGTAATGCACGACATTCAACTTTGTGTTACAATGTGGCAATGGCTCAGGAGATATAGGATCTGCCTTGGCTCGGGGGCGTCACGGGCGGCGCATGCCTCCACCCCTGTATGGCAGTGGCGGATCGACACAAATACGCAGGGGGGGGGGGACAGGTTGAAGAGCGGGGTGGTTGGCGGGGTACTCCTTTGTGGTTCGTGGGGAAGTACAGTGTGAAGGAGAAAGAGCATTGTGGTGAAGATGAGATGGGCGTCATCCGGTTTTAAAAGGAGAGGACTCCAGCGAGAAATGGCCTGCTACGGCGGGGAACCGAGCAGGAAAGGGAGGGTCCGACGGAAAAAAGGAAGGGTGTGTCTGGGTCAGTTTTTTGTGTTGGGCCCGCATGTTTGAGATAACATGATGGATAGTCCGGGCAACCACATATCACCACATATGATCTGGATTTGTGTGAGCCCAAACTGTCCAGACGGTTGAATTTTGAGGAGCCTCCTGCGCCCGTTTGATGTCCGTACATGCCCAAACGTATGAGGAAGAAATAAGTTTAGACCTTGAAGACAAGCTTAATTATTCAATTTATTTATATGGCCCGTAGCAACGCACGGGCGTTCTACTAGTTAGCAGTAAGTGAGAAATTTTCGGCCCAGAAAGGATGATATCTGAAATTTCTGGCCCGCCCCGGCCTGCCAAAATAGGCCTCAGTGGCGTATTTCCATGTTGCACCTAAAAATACTAGTAAGATCTAATTTTTTTCTTCAAAAACCTATAAACAACTGTATTTTTTCATTCTACAAAGACTGATACAAAGTTGCCATTTATATGTTTCATCACGTCACATTTCTTTTCTCCTGCAAACAAAATGTCATCTTACTTCTGCACAAAGTTGCACTTGCCATGATCTAAAAATCATTATGCACTTGAGCCATAAATCATGGGATGTTGAAAGCTCTAATAGCTTATTGACATGGGCTGTCATTATGTACTTCTCTTCTTTTAAACGTGATAATGTTTCTGGTCTTTGGAAATCACTTTTTGTGTCCTTGCGGTAATTTTGTTTATATGTACAGCCAAACTAAACTGGTTGGGGTAGTGGATGTACAAACCCAGCACCTGAGTTCAAATCCTCACGGAGGCGAATTTAGTTTCCTATTTATTCTTGAGAACCAGCCTTTCCTGGTACTCATGCAGTTTATCCAGAGGACCAGGCTTGGTTATTAACCAAGATAAAAAATTCTGGTACTCATGCTTAATGGTTGTATGCATCCTCAGTTGGTGCAGAGGCCGGGGAAGTGAAATTCTCCTCCATTCTTGAGAACACTCTGCCGGCGCCCGCGTCGCCCCCACCCTGGGCGACTCGGGTGCCCCCAAACCCTAGCCGCCGGGCTCCTTCCTCCGTCCTCCTTTCCCTTCGTCGATGCAGGAAGACGCCACCGGGCTAAGCCAGGTGTCCGACAGCGGTGGCGGGAGATCCCCTCCGTACTCGCGATGGAGGAGGTGGGGCGGACCTCATCCCGCGAGGAGGCGCGATCGATCTGGATCTTGGCAGCGAGGCGGCTTGCTTCGGGCGGCGGCGTGGCCGTCTAGTGGCAAGCCGGTGGCGGCAGCGTGGTGAGGACGCCGTGGAGGACTGGGCAGATCGGGCCGGGTGCATGCGGTGGTGGCCTCCGGTCATGGCTTGGCCGGGGTGGTCGCCTCGCTGCGCCGCGGCGGATGCCGGGGCGGCGGCCCCAGGCGGTGGCGGACGGTGAGGCCCAGATCGTCCTCGGCTGCATGGCATGGACGTACCCATGTCCAAGGCGGAGCTGCTCCGGCGGTTCGGCGGATTCGACCCCGGACCCCGTTCGGTACAGAGACGGTGAAGAGCGTGCTTGCGATTCATCCTAACGGCTCTTCCGGCATGGCACGGTGGGGTGGCAGCCCTCTCTCCATGTTCTAGTGGTGGCGCCCTTCAGTAGTGGCCGGAGCGTCAGGATACACCGCGGTGGCAGTGCGGCTGTGGATGATCGCCGGATCTGGGTGGCCAACTCCGGGGCTTTGAAGGTGGTCTTGCACATGCACAGTTTGTCGGTTGGATGCTCTTGGGACGGATCCGGGTGAAAACCTGTTCTTCGGCCGGTGGCCGGAGCTGGTGATGGTGATGCCCTTGGCGTCGTTTCCTTCATGAAGGCATCATCGAGGTGAAGCTCCCAACTCCTCCTGCTACCTCCGGGGGAAACCCTTGATCAGTTGATCGGATGATGGCGACGCTCTTGTGTCGTTCCCTCCTTGGGGGCGTCATTCTTGGAGGTGTGCATTGGCTCGAGGGACCAGTGGATGGTTTTAGCAATGGAGCGGCGTCTCATGTCACGCATCGACGATGTGGAGTCTCGGCAGCGTGGTGCAGCGGGGTCTCGGCGACGGATGTATGATGATGGACACGCGTAGGGAGGTGACGTTGTCTGGCGCCGTGGATGCGTCGACGGCAGACCGGCCAAGGTCGATGCGTCAGTACCTGCTCTGAAGATGGATCGGTGGAAGACGGCGGCGGCGGCCTCTCAGAGTGCGCCGGACCGGTGTGTGCCCCAGACCCGACAAGAGGCTTGGTTGGGGCCTCCGGCTTTAGATGTTAGGCTTTGATGCGAGGTCTGTTTGATATTCGACTCGGACATTCGGCACCCCTACATCAACTGGTTAGGAGTAGCGACAGATGTTGTCAAGATGGTGGCTTCAGACTTACTGATGTATTACTTTGTAAGGTCTTTGTGAATAATTAATAAAATGGTTGATCATCCTCCTTTTAAAAAAATGTACCATTTAGAGGTTTGCAGGAATGTTCTCAGGGAAGGATTTTATCCAGATGTGTCCATCACACAATTATATTGTGGAGGCACAAGAATCACAGTTGTGTCTTTGGAGTAATTGGCTTCAGCCATGTTCCCAGCTGCGGTGTTACCTAGCTCTCAATTGTGCTTCTGAATTCATCTAATGTAGGCATGCATGCCATTACTACAACCATGCACAAAGTTCTACTATGATTCTTGTGCCTACAAAATTCATGTGATGTAGTATCATTCTGCTTTCGTATACTTTGACATCTTGCATGATTATTATGAGTTTGTTGGCAGCCTTTTTTTATTGCAAGATGGTATCGGTGTATCATTAACACACTTCTATATTGCATGATTATTATGTAGAAAGCTTCATATTTTTTGTACATTTTTTTTGCGAAAAAGACTCAGATCTATCATCAAAGTTCACCAGAAGTAAAAAACACTCCAAATATAATAAAAATTACATCAAGGTCTTTGGACCACCAAACGATCACGGTCGCCGCTAGAACAAGTCGCCAACCTGTCATTGTCGCCGCCAGAACAAGCCGCCGACCCTTCACTATCGCTGCTCCCATACCGGAGCCGACCTGGCTTTGTTGATGACAGCTGTGAAGTCTTCGTGCAAGTGACCCTAGGGACCATCGTCCTGGAGCCGTAGTCGTCACCGTTGAACCCTTGAATTGATCTGAAGAAGCTGACACCAAATCTCGCCAATGCGTATGCATAGACGCTAACCTCGCCGCCCCCAAGAAGTTGCCGGGAATCTACGCCAGAGCTCCATGTCCCGACAGACGAACTTGACGAGGATCGGAGCCCAAAAGGCTGACTCGAAGAAGAAACACTATCATCCGTCCGAGCGCCGCCCTTTTTTTTGCGAGGACTAAAACCCTAACATATATACTAGGCGGAGTCGAGGCACAAGGATCCCCTCCCCACAACTAGCCGTCGGAGCCAAGGCAGAGGGGAGATGAATCCACAGGCTGATATTGCAGATGAACTGCATACAACATTGTAGTCCTATATTTTTTTCTCTTTATATATTACTCCCTCCTTCAAGAACAAGGGGGATGTTCAGAGTTGTACTAATTACCGTGGAATTAAACTGATGAGACATACAATGAAGCTATGGGAGAGAGTCATTGAGCACCGCTTAAGAAGAATGACAAGCGTGACCAAAAATCAGTTTGGTTTCATGCCTGGGAGGTCGACCATGGAAGCCATTTTCTTGGTACGACAACTTATGGAGAGATATAGGGAGCAAAAGAAGGACCTGCATATGGTGTTCATTGATTTGTAGAAGGCCTATGATAAGATACCGCGGAATGTTATGTGGTGGGCCTTGGAGAAACACAAAGTCCCAGCAAAGTACATTACCCTCATCAAGGACATGTACGATAATGTTGTGACAAGTGTTCGAACAAGTGATGGCGACACTGATGACTTCCCGATTAAGATAGGACTGCATCAAGGGTCAGCTTTGAGCCCTTATCTTTTTGCCTTGGTATTGGATGAGGTCACAAGGGATATACAAGGAGATATCCCATGGTGTATGCTCTTTGCGGACGATGTGGTGCTAGTTGATGAGAGTCGGACGGGGGTCAACAGGAAGTTGGAGTTATGGAGGCAAACTTTGGAATCGAAAGGTTTTAGACTTAGTAGGACTAAAACCGAGTACATGAGGTGCGCTTTCGGTACTACTAGGCACGAGGAGGAGGAGGATGTTAGCCTTGATGGGCAGGTGGTGCCGCAGAAGGACACCTTTCGATATTTGGGGTCAATGTTGCAGAAGGATGGGGATATCGATGAAGATGTGAACCATCGAATTAAAGCCGGATGGATGAAGTGGCGCCAAGCTTCTAGCATTCTCTGTGACAAGAGGGTGCCACAAAAGCTAAAAGGCAAGTTCTATAGGATGGCGGTTCAACCCGCAATGTTGTATGGCGCTGAGTGTTGGCCGACTAAAAGGCGACATGTGCAACAGTTAGGTGTGGCGGAGATGCGCATGTTGATATGGATGTGTGGCCACACAAGGAAGGACCGAATCCGGAATGATGATATACGAGATAGAGTTGGGGTAGCGCCAATTGAAGAGAAGCTTGTCCAACATCGTCTGAGATGGTTTGGACATATTCAGCGCAGGCCTCCAGAAGCCCCAGTACATAGCGGACGGCTAAAGCGTGCTGATAGTGTCAAAAGAGGCCGGGGTAGACCGAACTTGACATGGGAAGAGTCCGTAAAGAGAGACCTGAAGGATTGGAGCATCACCAAAGAACTAGCCATGGACAGGGGTGCGTGGAAGCTTGCTATCCATGTGCCAGAACCATGAGTTGGTCGCGAGATCTTATGGGTTTCACCTCTAGCCTACCCCAACTTGTTTGGGACTAAAGGCTTTGTTGTTGTTGTTCTTGTATATATTACTCCCTCCGTTTTTATCTACTTCACATATTAGCTTTGTCTCGAGTTAAACTTACCCGCCACTGATATTAGGGCGATCCATCGTGGTTTAAATGATGCATTCTGATTGGCTGGACCGGGCCTCCCAGGGATCGCCACCCCCTGGCCGTCCATTTCTCTCTTCCCCCCATCATCTGCCTACCGATCTCTCTCTCCCTCTCTCTCTCTCTCTCTCTCTCTCTCTCTCTCTCTCTCTCTCTCTCTCTCTCTCTCTTGATCCCTCTCTCGGCTCCTCTGCCCGCATCCACCACCAAGTGTTGGCGCCGTCCCATCTACCACGAGATACACGGGATCGATGGAGGTCAGATGGAGGCGGCGGCGAACCTGAGCCACAGTTGCTCACCGGTGCGTCTCTGCTGCTCACCCCTGGCGACCTTCACAGATCTGCGAGGCAGCTATTGATATTTATAATATAATTGGTCATTATTTAACTTTATGATGCAATTCTTATGCCTTTTCTCTCTTAATTTACAAGATTTATATGAAGAGGGACATTACTGGCAGTTGGAATTCTGGACCTGAAATAGCTACAACAGAGATACCTATTCTACAGAGCTCCAAATGACCTGAAACTTCACGGAGTTTTTTTATTGAATATATAAAAAATATTAGAAGAAAGAAATACCAGAGGGGCCCCACCGGTTGCCCACAAGGCAACAGGGCGCGACCATCCCCTGGGCGCGCCCTGATGCCTTGTGGGGCCCACAGCAGGCCTCTGCCCCCCTCCTTCTGCTATATAAGGTCATTTGCCCTAAAAAATAATAAGAGGAGGACTTTCGGGACGAAGCGCCGCCGTCTCGAGGCGGACTTGGGCAGGAGCACTTTTTGCCCTCCGGCGGAGCGATTTTGCCGGGGATACTTCCCTTCGGGAGGGGGAAATCAAAGCCATCGACATCACCAACGATCCTCTCATCGTGGGAGGACCAATCTTCATCAACATCTTCACCAGCACCATCTCATCTCAAACCCTAGTTCATCTCTTGTATTCAATCTTTATTTCAAAACCTCAGATTAGTACCTGTGGGTTGCTAGTAGTGTTGATTACATCTTATAGTTGATGCTAGTTGGTTTATTTGGTGGAAGATTATATGTTCAGATCCTTAATGATATTCAATACCCCTCTGATCTTGAATATGAATATGATTTGTGAGTAGTTACGTTTGTTCTTGAGGACATGGGAGAAGTCTTGTCATAAGTAATCATGTGAATTTGGTATTCGTTCGATATTTTGATGATATGTATGTTGTTGTTTCCTTTAGTGGTGTCATTTGAACGTCAATTACATGACACTTCACCATACTTGGGCCTAAGGGAAGGCATTGTGGAGTAATAAGTAGATGATGGGTTGCTAGAGTGACAGAAGCTTAAACCCTAGTTTATGCGTTATTTCGAAAGGAGCTGATTTGGATCCATATGTTTCATGCTATGGTTAGATTTATCTTAATTTTTCTTTCGTAGTTGCGGATGCTTACGAGAGGGGATAATCATAAGAGGGTTGCTTGTTCAAGTAAGAACAACACCCTACCTCCGGTCCATCCACATATCAAATTATCAAAGTAGCGAACGCGAATCAAATAAACATGATGAAAGTGACTAGACGAGAATTCCCATGTGTTCTCAAGAACGCTTTGCTTTATATAAGATACCGTTTCGGCTTGTCCTTTGCTATAAAAAGGATTGAGCCACCTTGCTGCACTCTTGTTACTATCGTTTGTTACTCGTTACGAATCTTGTTACAAAACTATCTGTTACCGTCACTTTCAGTGCTTGCAGAAAACACCTTGCTGAAAACCGCTTATCATTTCCTTCTGCTCCTCGTTGGGTTCGACACTCTTACTTATCGAAAGGACTACGATTGATTCCCTATACTTGTGGGTCATCAGACACCCTCCTCCGTCTACCTCATCCAAGTCGCAGCGGTGAGCTCTGCCTTCCCTCGATCCAAATCCTTTCATCTCCTCTTCTTCCTTTTCTCCCTGATTCCCTTGTTCATTTGATTCGGAGCACCAGGCAGATCTAGCGGGCATGCAGAGGCAGATCCAGTGGGGGCACGCGGGGCGGCGGATCCAGCGCACGCGGTTGCGGCGGATCCAACGCACGCGGCGGCGGTGGCAGCCAAGACGTTGCGTGCCTGCCTGCGTGCTAAATTCCCGAGCTGGGCAGGGCCAAGGTGCATTTTTTTTCTAAAATCTTACCGGTGGCGGGCGGGAAACAAGGACCGCCACAAGTACGTGCCCCTGCTGGTGGCGGGTGAATATTGACGCCCGCCATTGATAGTGTGCGCCTTTAGTGCTGTCAGTGGATTACTAGTGGCAGGCGCTAGGTAAAACCCGGCACTGCTAGGTCTTTACGGGCGCGCGTCCATCTCTGATGCCATGTTAGCAGTGGCGGGAAGTCAGTGACGGGCGGCCCTGAGAGCCTTACTCGCCACTGCTAGGCTTTTTTCGCTCGCCACTGTGAGGCATTACTACAGTAGTGCCAGCCAAACTAAGAGCGAACTTTGCGAGCCTACACGAGCCTCGATATTTATGTTCCTACCGGGGATGGCTAACGCGCAGGACTCAAACCCAGCGGCAGCTCATTAATTTCCTTGATAATTGTTCCGTGCACACCACCAGATTTATTGAAAATGTCATTCACTATTTCCTTGCAATCAGACACAATTTCCATCCTTTTAAGATTTAGATTCGTAGCTACGGCAATAGCTTCTCCACACACGCAATAGCTTCTCCACACACGATGGCTTCCAAAACAGTAGAGTCACTAATTCCGGAAGCGGACGAGGAGCACAGGGAGACTCACCCCTCTGAAATCTTAGCTGGTACGTAGATGTTTGGTTCGGGATCTGTGCATGGTTAACCTGAATGAATTTCACTCATTAATACATCTGACTAGGTAATATATGAACAGTGTCAACTGTCCATACATATTTAATGCGAAAGTAGAGTGCACATGTTTGTACAGAATCTCGAGATAAAAAAAGTGACGAGGTCAAAAACCTCCCGTGGAAAAAGGAAGCGTGAAATAGACGTTGTCGTGGAATCTCGCTTGATCTGTATCTTTCTATTGAATGAATAAATTATGAATTCAGCTCAGCGCATCAGGGGGGTACTCCTGTTCTATGCGACTCGTAGAAGTTAATCCATTTTATATTGATTAGGGGCAACTAAAGCTTTCTTGAACGTAATCCGTTGGAAAATCGTTGAGTACGGCTGTTCCTTCATAATGGGACATGGAATTGAGAGTTGGATATCGACCAAGGTAGTACATGTATGGAAGTTTTGTGTTGAGGGTCCCACGTGCATGCATGCAGCGTCTGAACGAAAGTTACTCCTTGTTCATTAATACTTCCTCCGTTTTTAAATACTAGGTAGGAAATGCCGCTTGCCACACCCGGCAGCACCAATACAATCATTGAAGCATTGCAAAAATAAATAAATAAAAGCATGATATTGGTTCGGAACTGCTACTTGTAAACTGCGTTGCTATTTCCCCGAAGAGGAGAGGATAATGCAGTATAGTAGAGATAAATATTTCACTCAGTTAAAAACCAATGTTATCAATCTAGTAGGAGAACCAAGCAAAATGACGTTACTAGCACATACACACACAAAAGCAAACAATTACACCCAACGCAAATAAGAGGGTTGTCAATCCTCTTAGCAGTTATTTGCAAGGATTAATTCTGATAGTGATAGATAGATAAACTAAAATTAATAAAATAAAAGTAAATAAATTGCAGCAAAATATTTTTGATTTTAATATATGATAAAAGTAGACCCGCGGACCATAGTTTTCACTAGAGACTTCTCTCTCGAACACATAGCATATGGTGGGTAAACAAATTACTGTTGGGTAATTGATAGAAAAGCAAATAATTATGACGGATTCATGGCAATGATCATGTATATAGGCATCACGTCCGAGATAAGTAGACCGACTCCTGCCTGCATCTACTACTATTACTCCACCCATCGACCGCTATCTAGCATGCATCTAGGGTATTAAGTATGAAACAGAGTAACGCCTTAAGCAAGATGACATGATGTAGACAAAGTAAACTCAAGCAACATGATTAAACCCCATCTTTTTATCCTTAATGGCAACAATACAAATACGTGTCATGTCCCTTTCTGTCACTGGTATTGAGCACCATAAGATTGAACCCATCACAAAGCACCTCTCTCATTGCAAAATAAACCAATCTAGTTGGCCAAACCAAATCGATAGATTTGAGAGAAATACAAAGCTATAATAATCATGCATAAAAGAGTTTAGAGAAGACTCAAATATTTCTCATTAATAATCTGATCATAAACTCACAATTCATCAGATCCCGACAAACACACCGCAAAAGAAGATTACATCGGATAGAACTCCAAGAACATCGAGTAGAACATAGTATTGAAGGTCAAAGAGAGACAAGAAGCCATCTAACTACTAGCTATGGACCCGTAGGTCTGTGGTAAACTACTCACACATCATCGGAGGGGCAGCAAGGTTGATGTAGAAGCCCTCCGTGATTGATTCCCCCTCCCGCAGAGTACCGGAAAAGGCCTCCAGATGGGATCGTGGAAGAACAGAGGCTTGCGATGGCGGAAAGGTTGTCTCTTCTGTCTTTCTGGTATATTAGGAATATTTGGTAATTTATAGCGTTGGAATTAGGTCAGGAGGGGCTACGAGGGGCCCACAAGCCTGGGGGGCGCGCCCTACCCCCCCAGGGCGTGCCCTTCGAGCTTGTGGCTCCCTCGTAGCTCCTCTGGTCTTCTCCCGAAGCTTCGTGGGTCTCTTCTGGTCCAGAAAAAATTAATCCAAAGTTTTTTTTCTCGTTTGGACTCTTTTTGATAATGATTTTCTGAAATGAGAAAAACAAGCAAAAAACAACAACTAGCACTGGGCACTGAGTTAATAGGTTAGTCCCAAAAAATGATATATAATGGCATATAATTGCATATAAAACATCCAAGATTGATACTATAATAGCGTGGAACAATAAAAAATTATAGATACGTTGGAGACGTATCAAGCATCCCCAAGCATAATTCCTGCTCGTCCCCGAGTAGGTAAATGATAAAAACAGAATTTTTAATGTGGAATGCTACCTAACATGTTTCATCATGTAATCTCTCTCTTACGGTATGAATAATAAGATCCGAATGATTCAAAGCAATAGTCTATAGTTTGATATAAAGATATCAATACTCAGGCATATTAATAAACAATTATGTCTTTCAAAATGAAAATGTTAAAGAACGTTATCCCTACACAATCATGTAATTCTGTCATGCTCCATCTTCTTAACACAAAATATTTATCATGCACTACCCCGTTGATAAGCCGAGCAATTGGTTCATACTTTTTAACGCGCTTCAGCTTTTTCAACCCCCACGCAATACATGAGCGTAAGCCATGGATATAACACTATGGGTGGAATAGAGTGTGGTGGTAGAGATTAATAAGGGGAAGTCAAAAATAAGAAGATAGTCTGACATCGACGAGGCTAATCAACGGGCTATGGAGATGCTCATTAATTGATGTCAATGCGAGGAGTAGGGATTGCCATGCAACGGATGCACTAAGAGCTATAAGTGTATGAAAGCTCAACATGAAAACTATGTGGGTGTGCATCCAACTTGCTTGCTCATGAAGACCTCGGGCATTTGAGGAAGCCCATCATCGGAATATACAAGACAAGTTCTATAATGAAAAATTCCAACTAGTATATGAAAGTGACAAAATAGGAGACTCTGTATATGAAAAACATGGTGCTACTTTGAAGCACAAGTATGGAAAAGAATAGTAACATTGCCCCTTCTCTCTTTTTCTCTCATCATTTTTTTGTGTGGGCTCTTTTTAGCCTCTCTTTTTTTCCGTGGGCTCTTTTTGGCCTCTTTTTTTTATTTCCTCACTGGGTCAATGCTCTAATAAAGATGATCATCATACTTCTATTTACTTACAACTCAAAAAATTACAACTCGAAACTAGAACAAAAATATGACTCTATATGAATGCTTCTGGCGGTGTACCAGGATGTGTAATGATACTAGCGTAACATGTATAAAAAATGATGAACGGTGGCTGAGCCACAAATACTATGTCAGCTATATGATGAACGGTGAGAGTGCGTATAATCCATGGACTCACATTAGTCATAAAGAACTCATATACTTATTGCGAAAGTTTATTAGCCCTCAAAGCAAAGTACTACTACGCATGCCCCTAGGGGGATAGATTGGTAGGAAAAGACCATCGCTCCTCCCCGACCGCCACTCATAAGGTAGACAATCAAGAATAAATCATGCTCCAACTTCTTAGCATAACGACAGATCATACGTGCATGCTTCGGGAATCACAAACCTTAACACCAATATTCTTACTAAACCACAATTATCTACTAGTACCTCCCACATATTACCATCTTAATATCGCAAAACTATTGCAAGGAATCAAACTTATCATATTCAGTGATCTACATGAAAGTTTTTATTGTATCCCTCTTGAATACCTATCATATTAGGACCAAATTCATAACCCACGTATATTACCATTGCTATTCATTAGACTCTCAAAAAGATATAAGTGAAGCATGAGAGTGCAACTATTTCTTTAAAATATAACCACCACCATGCTCTAAAAGATATAAGTGAAGCACTAGAGCAACCGCCTAGCTCAAAAGATATAAGTGAAGCACATAGAGTATTCTAACAAATCACGAATAATGTGTGTCCCTCTCAAAAAGGTGTGTTCAGCAAAGATAATTGTGACAAACTAAAAAGAAAACAAACTATATCACAAGACGCTCCAAGTAAAACACATATCATGTGATGAATAAAAATATAGCTCCAAGTGAGTTACGGATAGATTGTAGACGAAAGAGGGGATGCCTTCCGGGGCATCCCCAAGCTTAGACGCTTGAGTCTTCCTTGAATATTACCTTGGGGTGCCTTGGGAATCCCCAAGCTTAGGCTCTTGCTGCTCCTTATTCCTTTATCCATCGTAGTCTCACCCAAAACTTGAAACTTCAGCACACAAAACTCAACAGAAACCTCATGATATCCGTTAGTATAACAAACAAATCTTAAACTTTAGGTACTATTGTAAATTGATTCATATTTAATATTGGCATAATGCTACTGTACTCCAACTTCTCCATGACTCCTACCCCCCGATACGATCCATAGATTCATCAAAATAAGCAAACTATGCAATAAAAACAGAATCTGTGTAAAACAGAACAGTCTGTAAAGATCTATTTAAAAGTCATACTTCTGTAACTCCAAAAATTCTGAAGAATTAGGACAACGTGGGAAATTCATACACCAATACTGTGTAAAAATTCAGATTTTTCTGACGCTCCAGTACAGAATCAAAAATCAAGTACCGGACGCAAAACTTTCTGTTTTCCAAACAACATCAATTATACTATCATCAAAATCATCCCAAAGGCATTACTTGGCACAAACACTAATTAAAAGATAAAAAAACAATCATAATAGAGGCTATAATTGTGTAAACACAGAAGAACAGAAAGTAAAACAAAAATTTATTTTATTCATTGGGTTGCCTCCCAACAAGCGCTATTGTTTTATGCCCCTAGCTAGGCATAATGCATAGTTTCAAGTGTTGTCATCCTTGGTTTTGACATCCTTAGGGGTGTGATTTTCAGGAGTTTTTTCAAAAACAATGGGGAACACATCATCAACCAAAATTTTAGGGTCATTAAGGCTACTTTCTTCAAACCCTTGTTGGTTCCCTTTTACAATCCAGGAGTATTTCTGATTAATACCATTGAAAGCTTGTTGGATGATATGCAGAGTATGAACTTCCTTTTTAGTATTTTCATCAATATCATGGTGATCATGGAAAACATATCTCAACATATATTCCTCATTATATAAAATTGCATCTATCACTGGATTTTCTTGGCTCATATTGTAGAAATCAAAGATCTCTCTAGCCTTTTGCACTATGTAATCTAACTCATTCATAAGGATAAGAGTAGCTATCTTTTTAGCCTTAGGGTTGTTTATAATAGGTAACTCATAAAACAATCTTTGCAAGGTGGGATGAGTACGAATAAATCTTCTTTCAAGTTTAAGAACGAGTGCGGAGATAGCCTCCCCATAACTGTTGGTTCTTTTAAGAATTGGCGTATCATTGCAAACCAAAGTTCCCGTACAATTAAAGAACTCTTGAATAATGTTTTTCCCTATGATATTTCCACTCCCTACTACAAAATTTTTTGAGTCTAAATTTGAGGGAATTTCTATCTTAGTGACTTTACCATCCTCACTCTTTCCAATAACAAACTCAGACATGATGGCAACTTCAAGCAAAGCAAGTCAAACAAGCAAACAAGCAAATAAAAATATTTTTGTGTTTTTGTAAAAAAAATTAGAAGTGGGGGAGATGAAAACGAGAGGCAAATGCAAATAAAAAGGCAAATAAAATAAATGCAAGTGGATGATAGTTTGTGCTAAGGTACTTGGTAATTTTGATGATGTCTCCCCGGCAACGGATTCTTCCTGCTACTTGTAGACTACGTTGGTATTTCCCCGAAGAGGAGAGGATGATGCAGTATAGTAGAGATAAGTTCTTCCCTCAGTTAAGAACCAATGTTATCAATCCAGTAGGAGAACCAAGCAAAATCACGTTAGCAGCACCTACACACACAAAAGCAAACACTTGCAACCAACGCAAATAAGAGGGTTGTCAATCCTCTTAGCAGTTATTTGCAAGGATTAATTCTGATAGTGATAGATAGATAAACTAAAATACTAACTAAAAATAAAAGTAAATAAATTGCAGCAAAGTATTTTTGATTTTAATATATGATAAAAGTAGACCCGGGGGCCATAGTTTTCACTAGAGGCTTCTCTCTCGAACACATAGCATACGATGGGTAAACAAATTACTGTTGGGCAATTGATAGAAAAGCAAATAATTATGATGGATTCATGGCAATGATCATGTATATATGCATCACGTCCGAGACAAGTAGACCGACTCCTGCCTGCATCTACTACTATTACTCCACCCATCGACCGCTATCAAGCATGCATCTAGGGTATTAAGTATGAAACAGAGTAACGCCTTAAGCAAGATGACATGATGTAGACAAAGTAAACTTAAGCAATATGATAAACCCCATCTTTTTATCCTTAATGGCAACAATACAAATACGTGTCATGTCCCTTTCTGTCACTGGGATTGAGCACCGCAAGATTGAACCCTGCTACTTGTAGTCTGCATTGGTATTTCCCCGAAGAGGAGAGGATGATGCAGTACAGTAGAGATAAGTATTTCTCTCAGTTAAGAACCAAGGTTATCAATCCAGTAGGAGAACCAAGCAAAATTCCGTTAAGCGCACCTGCACACACAAGAGCAAACACTTGCACCCAACGCAAATAAGAGGGTTGTCAATCCTCTTTGCGGTTATTTGCAAGGATTAAATCTTATAGAGATAAATAGATAAACTAAAATACTAATTAAAATAAAACTAAATAAATTGCAGCAAGGTATTTTTAGGTTTTTTATATATGATAAAGTAGACCCGGGGCCATAGTTTTCACTAGAGGCTTCTCTCTCGAACACATAATTATGACGGATTCATGGAAATGATCATGTATATAGGCATCACATCCGAGACAAGTAGACCGACAACTGCCTGCATCTACTACTATTACTCCACCCATCGACCGCTATCCAGCATGCATCTAGGGTATTAAGTATGAAACAGAGTAACGCCTTAAGCAAGATGACATGATGTAGACAAAGTAAACTCAAGCAATATGATTAAACCCCATCTTTTTATCCTTAATGGCAACAATACAAATACGTGTCATGTCCCTTTCTGTCACTAGGATTGAGCACCGCAAGATTGAACCCATCACAAAGCACCTCTCCCATTGCAAGATAAACCAATCTAGTTGGCCAAACCAAATCGATAGATCGGAGAGAAATACAAAGCTATAATAATCATGCATAAAAGAGTTTAGAGAAGACTCAAATATTTCTCATTAATAATCTGATCATAAACTCACAATTCATCGGATCCCAACAAACACACCGCAAAAGAAGATTACTTCGGATAGAACTCCAAGAACATCGAGGAGAACATGGTATTGAAGATCAAAGAGAGAGAAGAGGCCATCTAGCTACTAGCTATGGACCCGTAGGTCTGTGGTAAACTACTCACACATCATCGGAAGGGCAGCAAGGTTGATGAAGAAGCCCTCCGTGATCGATTCCCCCTCCGGCAGAATACCCGAAAAGGCCTCCATATGGGATCGCGGAAGAACAGAGGCTTGCGGCGGCGGAAAGGTTTTCTCTTCTGGCTCTCTATTTGTTTTGGAATATTTGGGAATTTATAGCGTTGGAATTAGGTCAAGAGGTGCCACGAGGGGCCCACAAGCTTGGGTGGCGCGCCCTCCAGGCTTGCCGCCTCCTCGTGGCTCTTCTGGTCTTCTCCCGAAGCTTCCTGGGTCTCTTCTGGTCTAGAAAAAATTAATAGACACAATAGCAACTAGCACAGGGAACTGGGTTAATAGGTTAGTCCCAATAAATGATATATAATGGAATATAATTGCATATAAAACATCCAAAATTGATACTATAATAGCATGGAACAATAAAAAATTATAGATACGTTGGAGATGTATCAAGCATCCCCAAGCTTAATTCCTGCTCGTCCTCGAGTAGGTAAATTATAAAAACAGAATTTTTGATGTGGAATGCTACCTATCATGTTTCATCATGTAATCTCTCTTATGGTATGAATAACAAGATCCGAATGATTCAACGCAATGGTCTATAATTTGATATAAAGACATCAATACTCAGGCATACTAATAAACAATCATGTCTTTCAAAATAAAAATGCTAAAGAACGTTATCCCTTAGATCGGAGAGAAATACAAAGCTGTAATAATCATGCATAAAAGAGTTCAGAGAAGACTCAAATATTTCTCATGAATAATCTGATCATAAACTCACAATTCATCGAATCCCAACAAACACACCGCAAAAGAAGATTACATCGGATAGAACTCCAAGAACATCGAGGAGAACATGGTATTGAAGATCAAAGAGAGAGAAGAAGCCATCTAGCTACTAGCTATGGACCCGTAGGTCTGTGGTAAACTACTCACACATCATTGGAAGGGTAGCAAGGTTGATGAAGAAGCCCTCCGTGATCGATTCCCCCTCCGGCAGATTACCGAAAAAGGCCTCCAGATGGGATCGCGGAAGAACAGAGGCTTGCGGCGGCAGAAAGGTTTTCTCTTCTGGCTCCCTGTTGGTTTTGGAATATTTGGGAATATATAGCATTGGAATTAGGTCAAGAGGTGCCACGAGGGGCTCACAAGCCTGGGGGGCACGCCCTACCCCCTCGGCGCGCCCTCCAAGCTTGCCGCCTCCTCGTGGCTCTTATGGTCTTCTCTCGAAGCTTCCTAGGTCTCTTATGTTCCAGAAAAAATTAATGCAAAGTTTTTTTCTCGTTTGGACACTTTTTGATAATGATTTTCCGAAAAGGCAAAAACAAGCAGAAAACAGCAACTGGCACTGGGCACTGGGTTAATAGGTTAGTCCCAAAAAATGATATATAATGGCATATAATTGCTTATAAAACATCCAAGATTGATACTATAATAGCATGGAACAATAAAAAATTATAGATACGTTGGAGACGTATCAAGCATCCCCAAGCTTAATTCCTGCTCGTCCTCGAGTAGGTAAATGATAAAAACAGAATTTTTGATGTGGAATGCTACCTATCATGTTTCATCATGTAATCTCTCTTACGGTATGAATAATAAGATTCGAATGATTCAAAGCAATAGTATATAATTTGATATAAAGACATCAATACTCAGGCATACTAATAAACAATCATGTCTTTCAAAATAAAAATGCTACAGAACGTTATCCCTACAAAATCATATAATCCTATCATGCTCCATCTTCTTAACACAAAGTATTTATCATGCACTACCCCGATGACAAGCCAAGCAATTGGTTGATACTTTTTAACGTGCTTCAGCTTTTTCAATCCCCACGCAATACACGAGCATAAGCCATGGATATAGCACTATGGGTGGAATAGAGTGTGGTGGTAGAGATTAATAAGGGGAAGTCAAAAATAAGAAGATAGTCTCACATCGACGAGGCTAATCAACGGGCTATGGAGATGCCCATCAATTGATGTCAATGCGAGGAGTAGGGATTGCCATGCAACGGATGCACTAAGAGCTATAAGTGTATGAAAGCTCAACATGAAAACTAAGTGGGTGTGCATCCAACTTGCTTGCTCATGAAGACCTCGGGCATTTGAGGAAGCCCATCATCGGAATATACAAGCCAAGTTCTATAATGAAAAATTCCCACTAGTATATGAAAGTTAAAAAATAGGAGACTCTCTATATGAAGAACATGGTGCTACTCTGAAGCACAAGTGTGGAAAAAGGATAGTAACATTGCCCCTTCTCTCTTTTTCTCTCATCATTTTTTCTTTTCGTGGGCTCTTTTTGGCTTCTTTTTTTTGTCTGGAGTCTCATCCAGACTTGTGGGGGAATCATGGCTCCATCATCCTTTCCTCACTGGGACAATGCTCTAATAATGATGATCATCACACTTTTATTTACTTGCAACTCGATACTAGAACAAAAATATGACTCTATATGAATGCCTCTGGCAGTGTACCAGGATGTGCAATGATGCTAGCGTAACATGTATAAAAATGATGAACGGTGGCTGAGCCACAAATACTATGTCAGTTATATGATCATGCAAAGCAAAATGACAATGACGATGTGTGTCATAAAAACGGAACGGTGGAAGTTGCATGCCAATATATCTCGGAATGGCTATGGAAATGCCATGATAGGTTGGTATGGTGGCTGTTTTGAGGAAGATATAAAGAGGCTTATGTGTGATAGAGCGTATCATATCACGGGGTTTGGATGCACCGGCTAAGTTTGGACCAACTCTCGATGTGAGAAAGGGCAATGCATGGTACCGAAGAGGCTAGCAAATTGCGGAAGGGTGAGAGTGCGTATAATCCATGGACTCACATTAGTCATAAAGAACTCACATACTTATTGAGAAAGTTTATTAGCCCTCGAAGCAAAGTACTACTACTATGCATGCCCCTAGAGGGATAGATTGGTAGGACAAGGTCCATCGCTCGTCCCCGACCGCCACTCATAATGTAGACAATCAACAATAAATCATGCTCCAACTTCTTAGCATAACGACAGATCATACGTGCATGCTTCGGGAATCACAAAACTTAACACCAATATTCTTACTAAACCACAATCATCTACTAATACCCCCCACATATTACCATCTTAATATCACAAAACTATTGCAAGGAATCAAACTTATCATATTCAGTTATCTACATGAAAGTTTTTATTATATCCCTCTTGAATACCTATCATATCAGGACCAAACTCATAACCCGTGCATATTACCATTGCTATTCATTAGACTCTCAAAAAGATATAAGTGAAGCATGAGAGTGCAACTATTTCTTTAAAATATAACCACCACCGTGCTCTAAAAGATATAAGTGAAGCACTAGAGCAACTGCCTAGCTCAAAAGATATAAGTGAAGCACATAGAGTATTCTAACAAATCACGAATAATGTGTGTCCCTCTCAAAAAGGCGTGTTCAGAAAAAATGATTGTGACAAACTAAAAAGCAAACAAACTATATCACAAGACGCTCCAAGTAAAACACATATCATGTGATGAATAAAAATATAGCTCCAAGTGAGTTACGGATAGATTGTAGACGAAAGAGGGGATGCCTTCCGGGGCATCCCCAAGCTTAGACGCTTGAGTCTTCCTTGAATATTACCTTGGGTTGCCTTGGGCATCACCAAGCTTAGGCTCTTGCCGCTCCTTATTCCTTTATCCATCGTAGTGTCACCCAAAACTTGAAAACTTCAGCACACAAAACTCAACAGAAATCTCGTGGGATCCGTTAGTATAACAAACAAATCTTAAACTTTAGGTACTGTTGTAAATTGATTCATATTTAATATTGGAATTATGCTACTGTACTCCAACTTCTCCATGACTCATACCCCCCGATATGATCCATAGATTCATCAAAATAAGCAAACTATGCAACAAAAATAGAATCTGTCTAAAACAGAACAGTCTGTAAAGATCTATTTAAAAGCCATACTTGTGTAACTTAAAAAACTCTGAAAACTTAGGACAACATAAACAATTCATATACTAATACTCTGTAAAAAATTCAGATTTTTTTAAGGCTCCAGTACAGAAGTAAAATTCCAGCACTGGACGCAAAACTTTCTGTTTTCCAAACAGCATCAATTATACTATCATCAACATCATCCCAAAGGCATTACTTGGCACAAACACTAATTAGAATATAAAAACACAATCATAACAGAGTCTATAATTGTGTAAACACACAAAAACACAAATAAAAAGTTTATTGGGTTGTCTCCCAACAAGCTCTTTCTTTATAGCCATTAAGATAGGCTTGAGATTTCAATGATACTCTTATGAAAGATAATAATTGAAACACAAGGAGAGCATCATGTAACATGTGAAAAAAAACATTTAAGTCTAACATACTTCCTATGCATAGGCATTTTATAAGAAAACAAATTATCCAGACAAGCAATATCTAGCATATGTAAATAGGAGGAATGGAGCATTAATAATTTTAGCACAAAGAGAGGTAATTCAGTGACATGAAAGTTTCTACAACCATATTTTCCTCTCTCATAATAATTACATGTAGGATCATAATCAAATTCAACCATATAGAAATCATATACAATTTTATCTTCATGATCCACATGCATAAAAGTTTTATAATCTTCCAAGATAGTGGGATTAACATCAACGGAAGTCATGACCTGTCCAAACCCACTTTTATCAAAAATATCATAAGATTGATAATTCTCCAAAGTAGTGGGATCATTATTACCTAAAGTTGACGCTCTTTCAAAGCCACTTTTAATAGTATTGCAAACATTATTATCAATAACATATTCATCATGAGGGTTAATTTTTTTTTCAAGATCATAAGAAGCATTATCACCCCAATAGTGATCATTGCAATAAGTAGTTGACATAACAAAATCATCATCCCCAAGCTTGTAGTTTTGTATATCATTAGCACAATTGACATTAATAGAATTTATACTAACATCATTGCAATCATGCTTTTTATTCAAGGAACTATCATGAATCACTTTATAAATTTCTTTTTCTAACACTTCATCACAATTTCCAGATTCATGATTTTCAAGCAAAACTTCATAGAGATAATCAAGTGCACTCAACTCACTAGCAATTGGTTCATTGGATCTTTTGAAAAGATTAGCAAGTGGATGAGGATCCATATCAATAGATTTTTAGCAAGCGAAGATGCAAGCAAATAGAAGGCACATGGCAACACAAGCAAAGATAGCACACAAAATATTTTTGTATTTTTGTTAAATTGTTTTAGAAGTGGGGGAGATGAAAACGAGAGGCAAATGCAAATAAAAGGCAAATGAAATAAATGCAAGTGGATGATAGTTTGTGCGAAGGTACTTGATAAATTTTGGTGATGTCTCCCCGGCAACGGCCCCAGAAATTCTTCCTGCTACTTTTAGTCTGCGTTGGTATTTCCCCGAAGAGGAGAGGATGATGCAGTACAGTAGAGATAAGTATTTCCCTCAGTTAAGAACCAAGGTTATCAATCCAGCAGGAGAACCAAGCAAAATTCCGTTAAGCGCACCTGCACACAAAAGAGCAAACACTTGCACCCAACGCAAATAAGAGGGTTGTCAATCCTCTTAGCGGTTATTTGCAAGGATTAAATCTTATAGAGATAAATAGATAAGCTAAAATACTAATTAAAATAAAAGTAAATAAATTACAGCAAGGTATTTTTAGGTTTTTTTAATATATGATAAAGTAGACCCGGGGCCATAGATTTCACAAGAGGCTTCTCTCTCGAACACATAGCATACGGTGGGTAGACAAATTTCTGTTGGGCAATTGATAGAAAAGCAAATAATTATGATGGATTCATGGCAATGATCATGTATATAGGCATCACGTCCGAGACAAGTAGACCGACTCCTGCCTGCATCTACTACTATTACTCCACCCATCGAGCGCTATCCAGCATGCATCTAGGGTATTAAGTATGAAACAGAGTAACGCCTTAAGCAAGATGACATGATGTAGAGAAAGTAAACTCAAGCAATATGATTAAACCCCATCTTTTTATCCTTAATGGCAACAATACAAATACGTGTCATGTCCCTTTCTGTCACTGGTATTGAGCACCATAAGATTGAACCCATCACAAAGCACCTCTCTCATTGCAAAATAAACCAATCTAGTTGGCCAAACCAAATCGATAGATTTGAGAGAAATACAAAGCTATAATAATCATGCATAAAAGAGTTTAGAGAAGACTCAAATATTTCTCATGAATAATCTGATCATAACTCACAATTCATCGGATCCCAACAAACACACCGCAAAAGAAGATTACATCGGATAGAACTCCAAGAACATCGAGGAGAACATGGTATTGAAGATCAAGGAGAGAGAAGAAGCCATCTAGATACTAGCTATGGACCCGTAGGTATGTGGTAAACTACTCACACATCATCGAAAGGGCAGCAAGGTTGATGAAGAAGCCCTCCGTGATCGATTCCCCCTCTGACAGATTACCGGAAAAGGCCTCCAGATGGGATCGCGGAAGAACAGAGGCTTGCGGCAGCGGAAAGGTTTTCTCTTTTGGCTCCCTGTTGGTTTTTTAATATTTGGGAATTTATAGCGTTAAAATTAGGTGAAGAGGTGCCACGAGGGGCCCACAAGCCTGGGGGGCGCGCCCTACCCCCCTGGGCGCGCCCTCCAGGTTTGCCGCCTCCTCGTGGCTCTTCTGGTCTTCTACCGAAGCTTCCTGGGTCTCTTTTGGTCCAGAAAAAATTAATCCAAAGTTTGTTTTTCTCGTTTGGACACTTTTTGATAATGATTTTCTGAAAAGGCAAAAACAAGCAGAAAGCAGCAGCTGGCACTGGGCACTGGGTTAATAGGTTAATCCCAAAATATGATATATAATGGCATATAATTGCATATAAAACATCCAAGATTGATACTATAATAGCATGGAACAATCAAAAATTATAGATACATTGGGGACGTATCAGGCAGAGTCTAGCAAATTTCTAGAGACAAAGTTTAGTCCCGCATAAATTTTTTGTATGATCATCCATAAATTCAAGCCATGAGTTGGGCAATTTCTTATCATTAATTTCATTCTCTCCTAAGATTGTGCAACATGTTCATGCTCAAGTTGCTTAAAATTCGTAATTTGATTTCTTAAAGAAATAATCTGAGCGGGAGGAAAAATACTTGGTAATAAAAGCATCCTTACACTTATCCCAAGAATCAATACTATTTCTAGGCAAGGATGAAAACCAAGTTTTTGCACGGTCTCGTAGTGAGAACGGAAATAATTTTAATTTGACAATATCATTATCCACATCTTTCTTCTTTTGCATATCACAAAGTTCAACGAAAGTATTTAGATGGGATGCAGCATCTTCTTTAGGATTACCAGAAAATTGCTCTTTCAAAGAAAGATTAAGCAAGGCAGCATTAATATCTGATACGTCTCCATCGTATCTATAATTTTTGATTGTTTCATGCCAATATTCTACAACTTTCACATATATTTGGCAATATTTTATATTATTTTTTGGACTAACATATTGATCCAGTGCCCAGTGTCAGTTCCTGTTTGTTGCATGTTTTTTGTTTCACAGAATATCCATATCAAACGAAGTCCAAACGCGATAAAAATTTACGGAGATTTATTTTGGAATATATGTGATTTTTGGGAAGAAGAATCAACGCAAGACGGTGTCCGAGGTGGCCACGAGGCACCAGGGCGCGCCTGGGGGGGGGCAAACGCGCCCTGGTGGCTCGTGAGCACCTCATAAGTTGGTTTACCCCCTTCTGTCGCCAAAGGAAAGATAATATCCAGAAGAAAATCGTGTTAAAATTTCAGCCCAATCGGAGTTACGTATCTCCGGGAATTTAAGAAACGGTGAAGGGCCAGAAAACAGGAACGCGAAACTGAAAAGAACAGAGAGAGAGATGCAATCTAGGAGGGGCTCCTGCCCCTCCGCTGCCATGGAAGCCATGGAACAGAGGGGAAACTCTCCTCCCATCTAGTGGGGAGGCCAAGGAAGAAGAAGAAGGAGGGGGTCTCTCTCCCCTCTCTCCCGGTGGCGCCGGAATGCCGCCGGGGCAATCATCGTGACGGCGATCTAGACCAACAACTTCGCCGCCGTCAACACCAACTCTCTCCCCCTCTATGCAGCGGTGTAACACCTCTTCTCCCTGCTGTAATCTCTACTTAAACATGGTGCTTAATGCTACATATTATTATCCAATGATTTGTGGCCATCCTATGATGTTTGAGTAGATTTTTTTTTCCTATGGGTTGATTGATGATCGTGATTGGTTTGAGTTGTATGTTTTATTTTGGTACTGTCCTATGGTGCCCTCCATGTCACGCAAGCGTGAGTGATTCCCACTGTAGGGTGTTCCAATACATTCATAATTCTCTTATGGTGGGCGGCTAGAGTGACAGAAGCTTACACCCGAGTAAGGGGGTTGTTGCGTATGGGAGTAAAGAGGACTTGATACTTAATGCTATGGTTGGGTTTTACCTTAATGATCTTTGGTAGTTGCAGATGCTTGCTACAGTTCCAACCATAAGTGCATATGATCCAAGTACAGAAAGTATGTTTGCTCATGCCTCTCCCTCATATAAAATTGCAACAATGATTACCGGTCTAGTTATCGATTGCCTAGGGACAAATCATTCTCTTGTGTTACAAAAGCTTTCTACTAAACAACTAACTTTTATTATCTTGCAAATTATTCGCAGTTTTATTCTCACAAAGTACTTCTAGTTTTATTCTTGCAAACCTATCCTATCACCTACAAAATAGTTTCATACTTGTTCTAGGTAAAGCGAACGTTAAGTGCGTGTAGAGTTGTATCGGTGGTCGATAGAACTTGAAGGGAATATTAATTCTACCTTTAGCTCCTCATTGGGTTCAACACTCTTATTTATCGAAAAAGCTACAATTGATCCCCTATACTTGTGGGTTATCAAGACCTTTTTCTGGCGCCGTTGCCGGGGAGCAATAGCGTGGGGTTGATATTCTCGTGTGTGCTTGTTTGCTTTATCACTGAGTAGATTTTATTTTGTGCTTTTGTTTTCTATCTTTAGTTATGGGTAGGAAACATAAAATACCAAAAAAATTAGTTGTACCTGCTAAACCAATGGTTGAAGAACCACCCAAAATCTATCATACTGCTGAAGCTTTCTACTTGGATCATCTTCGATCCCTATGTGCTCGTGCTAAAAACCCAACTAGCTTAGTTGAGGGAAAATCATTAAATGAGCATGCATATTTTGTGCGACACCGCTTGTCTCAAAAAGGGAAACTCTTATGGCATTATATTAATACTTTGAATTGCTATGCTTGGAATTTGTGCGAAATACATGATTTTACTTGTTGTTCTGAAGACCCTAAGAAACACCTTCCCTACCAATGTGAGTTTAGTGATAATGGAATCGTATATTCTTATGCTAAAGGTGTTTATAGTTACTATGATATTGAACAAATTGAAGAATTTGTTGCTTTTAAGGGTGCTTATGAAATTGCTTCTTTGATTGAAAAGTATGATGCTACTCTTTACAAATTTGAAAATTTTGCCATACTTAAATATTGCTATGAAAACTATGCTTCTAATGCTTATGTGAAAAAATATATTGAGGACACCTCCGCTGTCCAAGAAGAGACTAATATTTTGCAGGAATCTATGGAAGACGAAATTGATGACACTGTGAGCTCATTAGATGAAAAAATTGAGGAGGAGAGCGAAGAACAAAAGGAGGAAGCGCGGATTGATCACCCGTGCCCACCTTCTGATGAGAGTAACTCTTTATCCCATACATTGTTTAATTTCCCTTCGTGTTTACCGAAGGATGAATGCTATGATCCCTTAGATTCGTTTGAAATATCTCTTTTTGATGAAATTGATGCTTGCTATGCTTGTGGCCATGATGCCAATATGAATTATGCTTATGGAGATGAACTTGCTATAGTTCCTTATGTTAAGAATGAAATTGTTGCTATTGCACCCATGCATGATAGTCCTATTATCTTTTTGAATTCTCCAAATTACACTATATGAGAGAAGTTTGTGCTTATTAAGGATTACATTGATGGGTTGCCTTTTACCATTACACATGATAATTTTGATGAATATAATATGCATGTGCTTTCTGCTCCTACTTGCAATTATTATGAGAGAGGAACTACATCTCCGCCTCTCTATGTTTCAAATACGATAAAATTGCAAGAAACTGTTTATACTGTGCATTGGCCTTTACTTGATGTGCATGAATTGTTCTCTTATGACATGCCGATGCATAGGAAGAGAGTTAGACTTCGTCATTGCATGATATATGTTGCTTTGTGCTCACTACTAAATTACAAATCATTGTTAATTAAAATTGGCTTTGATATACCTTGGGATCCGGGTGGATCAATTACTTGAGCACTTTATGCCTAGCTTAATGGCTTTAAAGAAAGCGCTGCCAGGGAGTCAACCCGGAAGTTTTAGAGAGTCATTTTATTCTGTTGTGTGCTTTTAAAAAATTTAAAAACAAAAAAATATAGAGGGGAACCTAAAACTTTTCAAAAAGGAAAGTGAAAGTAAGAAAGACGAGCACCGTTGAAGTGGGGGAGCTCCTTGAACTTTGTTCACGCCCATGGAAAGTTTGCAAATCTTGAATTACAGAAAATTTTCAACAAAAATAATTATCCCCTTGTACAAATCCATTGTATTACAAAAATAATGTGCCAAGATTTACCGTTAGGATGTTTAAATTGCTAGTTTGGTGTGTGCAGTGCAAAAACAGAAACTTTTGCTGTAGTGCATGAATTTACATTTTTTACTGGAACGTGCAAAAATTCTGAAATTTTTACACAGTACTTCCATGCAAATTTTTTATTTATTCCTAATTTTTCAGAATTTTTGGAGTTACACAAGTATGGTCAATGTTCAGATTACTACAGACTGTTCTGTTTTTGACAGATTCTATTTTTGATGCATTGTTTTGCTTGTTTTAATGAAACTATGGATTGTTTCGGAAGGTATAAACCATGGAGAAGTTAGAATACAGTAGGTATAATGCAAAAATAAAATATGAATGGGGTTTCTACAGTACTTAAAGTAGTGATTTGCTTTATTATACTAACGGATCTCATGAAGGTTTTATTAAGTTTTGTGTGGATGAAGTGTTCAAAGATCGAGGAGGTATTGATATGAGAAAAATGAGGAGAGGCAAGAGCTCAAGCTTGGAGATGCCCAAGGCACCCCAAGTAAATATTCAAGGAGACTCAAGCGTCTAAGCTTGGGGATGCCCCGTAAGGCATCCCATCTTTATTCAACAATTATCGGTATGTCTCGGTTTTTGTTTTGTTCACATGATATGCGTAAATTCTTGGAGCGTCGTGTGCCTTTTATTTTTTCTTTCAATAAATGCACCATGCTGGTATGAGATAGTACTAGGTTGATTTATAGAATGCTTCATGCACTTCACTTATATCTTTTGAGTATGGCTTTATAGAATGCTTCATGTGCTTCACTTATATCATTTGAAGTTTGGATGCCTGTTTCTCTTCGTCTAGAAAACCGTTATTTGTAGAATGCTCTTTTGCTTCACTTAAATTTATTAGAGCATGGTCTTTTGTAGAAAGAATTAAACTATCTTGCTTCACTTATATCTATTTAGAGAGTCAACAGGAATTGACCATTCACATGGTTAGTCAGAAATCCTACATAAAACTTGTAGATCACTGAATATGATAAGTTTGATTCCTTGCAATAGTTTTGCGATATAGAGATGGTAATATGTGGGAGGTACTAGTGAATGATTGTGGTTTAGTAAGAATATTGGTATTAAGGTTTGTGATTCCCGAAGCATGCACATATAGTCTCTCGTTATGCTAAGAAGTCAGAGCGTGATTTATTATTGATTGTCTTCCTTTGCGTGGAGGTTGGGGGTGCACGATGGTTAACTCCTACCAACCTCCCCCCGAGGGGCATGCGTAGTAGTACTTTGCTTCGAGGGCTAATAAACTTTCGCAATGAGTATGTGAGTTCTTTATGACTAATGTGAGTCCATGGATTATACGCACTCTCACCCTTCCGCAATTTGCTAGCCTCTTCGGTACCGTGCATTGCCCTTTCTCACCTCGAGAGTCGGTGCAAACTTTGCCGGTGCATCCAAACCCCGTGATATGATATGCTCTATGACACATAAGCCTCATTATATCTTCCTCAAAACAGCCACCATACCTACCTATTATGGCATTTCCATAGCCATTCCGAGATATATTGCCATGCAACTTCCATCATCATCATATACATGACTTGAGCATTCATTGTCATATTGCTTTGCATGATCGTAAGATAGCTAGCATGATATTTTCATGGCTTGTCTGTTTTTTGATATCTTTGCTACGCTAGATCATTGCACATCCTGGTACACTGCCAGAGGCATTCATATAGAGTCATACCTTGTTCTAGTATCGAGTTATAATTTTTTGAGTTGTAAGTAAATAGAAGTGTGATGATCATCATTATTCATTATTAGAGCATTGTCCCAGTGAGGAAAGGATGATGGAGACTATGATTCCCCCACAAGTCAGGATGAGACTTCAGACAAAATAAAAAAAAGAGAAAAAAAGTGAGGCCAAAAAGAGCCCAAGAAAAAAAAGGAAAAAAAAGAAAAAAAAAGAGAAAACAAAAAAAATTGAAATGAGAGAAAAAGAGAGAAGGGGCAATGTTACTATCCTTTACCACACTTGTGCTTCAGAGTAGCACCATGTTTTTCATATAGAGAGTCTCCTATGCTTTCATTTTCATACACTAGTGGGAATTTTCATTATAGAACTTGGCTTGTATATTCCGATGATGGGCTTCCTCAATTGCCCGAGGTCTTGAGCAAGCAAGTTGGATGCACACCCACTTAGTTTTCAGTTTGAGCTTTCATACACTTATAGCTCTTAGTGCATCCGTTGCATGGCAATCCCTACTCCTCGCATTGACATCAAATGATGGGCATCTCCATAGCCCATTGATTAGCCGCGTCGATGTGAGACTTTCTTCCTTTTTTGTCTTCTCCATATTAATCTCTACCACCGCATTCTATTCCACCCATAGTGCTATATCCATGGCTTTCGCTCATGTATTGCGTGGGGGTTGAAAAAGCTGAAGCGCGTTAAAAAGTATGAACCAATTGCGTGGCTGACAGTGGGGTAGTACATGATAAATACTTTGTGTTAAGAAGATGGAGCGTGACAAGGCTATATGATTTTGTAGGGATAGCGTTCTTTAGCATTTTTATTCTGAAAGGCATGATTGTTTGTTGGGATGCCTGAGTATTGATGTCTTTATATCAAATTATAGACTATTGCTTTGAATCACTCGTGTCTTAATATTCATGACTTGATTAGATTACATGATCAAGATCATGCTAGGTAGCATTCCACATCAAAAACTATCTTTTTTATCATTTACCTACTCGAGGACGAGTAGGAATTAAGCTTGGGGATGCTGATATGTCTCCATCGTATCTATAATTTTTGATTGTTTCATGCCAATATTCTACAACTTTCACACATTTTTGGCAACATTTTATATTATTTTTGGGACTAACATATTGATCCAGTGCCCAGTGCCAGTTCCTGTTTGTTGCATGTTTTTTGTTTCACAGAATATCCATATCAAACGAAGTCCAAACACGATAAAAATTTACGGAGATTTATTTTGGAATATATGTGATTTTTGGGAAGAAGAATCAACATAAGACGGTGTCGGAGGTGGCGGGGGGGGGGGCAAACGCGCCCTGGTGGCTCGTGAGCACCTCGTAAGTTGGTTGACCCCCTTCTTTCGCCGCAAGAAAGATAATATCCGGAAGAAAATCGTGTTAAAATTTAAGCCCAATCGGAGTTACGGATCTCTAAGAATTTAAGAAACGGTGAAGGGCCATAAAACAGGAACGCGAAACAGAAGAGAACAGAGAGAGAGATCCAATCTAGGAGGGGCTCCTGCCCCTCCGCCACCATGGCAGCCATGGACCAGAGGGGAAACTCTCCTCCCATCTAGGGGGGAGGCCAACGAAGAAGAAGAAGGAGGGGGGCTCTCTCCCCCTCTCTCCCGGTGGCGTCGGAATGCCGCCGGGGCAATCATCGTGACGGCGATCTACACCAACAACTTCGCCGCCGTCAACACCAACTCTCTCCCCCTCTATGCAGCGGTGTAACACCTCTTCTCCCCGCTGTAATCTCTACTTAAACATGGTGCTTAATGCTACATATTATTATCCAATGATTTGTGGCCATCCTATGATGTTTGAGTAGATTCTTTTTGTCCTATGGGTTGATTGATGATCGTGATTGGTTTGAGTTGTATGTTTTATTTTGGTGCTGTCCTATGGTGCCCTCCGTGTCGCGCAAGCGTGAGGGATTCCCGCTGTAGGGTGTTGCAATACATTCATAATTCTCTTATGGTGGGCGGCTAGAGTGACATAAGCTTACACCCGAGTAAGGGGGTTGTTGCGTATGGGAGTAAAGAGGACTTGATACTTAATGCTATGGTTGGGTTTTACCTTAATGATCTTTGGTAGTTGCGGATGCTTGCTACAGTTCCAATCATAAGTGCATATGATCCAAGTATGGAAAGTATGTTAGCTCATGCCTCTCCCTCATATAAAAATGCAACAATGATTACCGGTCTAGTTATCGATTGCCTAGGGACAAATCATTCTCTTGTTTTACAAAAGCTTTCTACTAAACACAAACTTTTATTATCTTGCAAATTACTCGTAGTTTTATTCTCGCAAAGTACTTCTAGTTTTGTTCTTGCAAACCTATCCTATCACCTACAAAATAGTTTCATACTTGTTCTAGGTAAAGCGAACGTTAAGTGCGCATAGAGTTGTATCGGTGGTCGATAGAACTTGAAGGGAATATTAATTCTACCTTTAGCTCCTCGTTGGGTTCGACACTCTTATTTATCGAAAAAGCTACAATTGATCCCCTATACTTGTGGGTTATCAATGTCATACGACTCGGTACTAGTGGCGGGAGGAGCAATAGGAGTACTAATAAAATCATTATTATTAGTATTGGAAAAGTCACACAATTTTGTATTTTCTTGAGACATCGCGACGAAGCAAGGAAACTAGCAAACAAGAAAATAAAAATATTTTTGTGTTTTTGTAAAGAAAAATTAGAAGTGGGGGAGATGAAAACGAGAGGCAAATGCAAATATAAGGCAAATAAAGTAAATGCAAGTGGATGATAGTTTGTGCGAAGGTACTTGGTAATTTTGATGATGTCTCCCCGGCAACGGCGCTAGAAATTCTTCCTGCTACTTGTAGTCTGCGTTGGTATTTCCCCGAAGAGGAGAGGATGATGCAGTACAGTAGAGATAAGTATTTCCCTCAGTTAAGAACCAAGGTTATCAATCCAGTAGGAGAACCAAGCAAAATTCCGTTAAGCGCACCTGCACGCACAAGAGCAAACACTTGCACCCAACGCAAATAAGAGGGTTGTCAATCCTCTTAGCGGTTATTTGCAAGGATTAAATCTTATAGAGATAAATAGATAAACTAAAATACTAATTACAATAAAAGTAAATAAATTGCAGCAAGGTATTTTTAGGTTTTTTATATATGATAAAGTAGACCCGGGGGCCATAGTTTTCACTAGAGGCTTCTCTCTCGAACACATAACATACGGTGGGTAGACAAATTACTATTGGGCAATTGATTGAAAAGCAAATAATTATGATGGATTAATGGCAATGATCATGTATATAGGCATCACGTCCGAGACAAGTAGACCGACTCCTGCCTGCATCTACTACTATTACTCCACCCATCGAGCGCTATTCAGCATGCATCTAGGGTATTAAGTATGAAATAGAGTAACGCCTTAAGCAAGATGACATGATGTAGACAAAGTAAACTCAAGCAATATGATTAAACCCCATCGTTTTCTCCTTAATGGCAACAATACAAATACATGTCATGTCCCCTACTGTCACTGGGATTGAGCACCGCAAGATTGAACCCATCACAAAGCACCTCTCCCATTGCAAGATAAATCAATCTAGTAGGCCAAACCAAATCGATAGATCGGAGATAAATACAAAGCTATAATAATCATGCATAAAAGAGTTCAGAGAAGACTCAAATATTTCTTATGAATAATCTGATCATAAACTCACAATTCATCGGATCCCAACAAACACACCGCAAAATAAGATTACATCGGATAGAACTCCAAGAACATCGAGGAGAACATGGTATTGAAGATCAAAGAGAGAGAAGAAGCCATCTAGCTACTAGCTATGGACCGGTAGGTCTGTGGTAAACTACTCACACATCATCGGAAGGGCAACAAGGTTGATGAAGAATCCCTCTGTGATCGATTCCCCCTCTGGCAGAATACCGGAAAAGGCCTCCAGATGGGATCGCGGAAGAACAGAGGCTTATAGCGGCAGAAAGGTTTTCTCTTTTGACTCTCTGTTGGTTTTGGAATATTTGGGAATTTATAGCGTTGGAATTAGGTCAGGAGGTGCCACGAGGGGCCCACAAGCCTGGGGGGCGTGCCCTACCCCCTGGGCGCGCCCTCCAGGCTTGCCGCCTCCTCGTGGCTCTTCTGGTCTTCTCCCGAAGCTTCCTGGGTCTCTTCTGGTCCAGAAAAAATTAATCCAAAGTTTTTTTCTCGTTTGGACACTTTTTGATAATGATTTTCTGAAAAGGCAAAAACAAGCAGAAAACAGCAACTGGCACTGGGCACTGGGTTAATAGGTTAGTCCCAAAAAATGATATATAATGGCTTATAATTGCATATAAAACATCCAAGATTGATACTATAATAGCATGGAACAATAAAAAATTATAGATACGTTGGAGACGTATCAAACCCATCACAAAGCACCTCTCCCATTGCAAGATAAACCAATCTAGTTGGCCAAACCAAATCGATAGATCAGAGATAAATACAAAGCTATAATAATCGTGCATAAAAGAGTTCAGAGAAGACTCAAATATTTCTCATGAATAATCTGATCATAAACTCACAAATCATCGGAGCCCAACAAACACACCGCAAAAGAAGATTACATCGGATAGAACTCCAAGAACATCGAGGAGAACATGGTATTGAAGATCAAAGAGAGAGAAGAAGCCATCTAGCTACTAGCTACTGACCCATAGGTATGTGGTAAACAACTCACACATCATCGGAGGGGCAACAAGGTTGATGAAGAAGCCCTCCATGATCGATTCCCGCTCCGGCAGAGTATCGGAAAAGGCCTCGAGATGGGATCACGGAAGAACAGAGGCTTGCGGCGGCGCAAAGGTTTTCTCTTCTGTCTTTCTGGTATATTGGGAATATTTGGAAATTTATAGCGCTGGAATTAGGCCAGGAGGGGCTACGAGGGGCTGCTACTTGTGAGCTGCGTTGGGATTTCCCCGAAGAGGAGGGGATGATGCAGAACAGTAGAGATAAGTATTTCCCTCAGTTATGAAACCAAGGTTATCAATCCAGTAGGAGAATCATGCAACAACTCGTGAGCAGTACCTGCACACAAAACAACAAATCCTCACACCCAACGCGAACAAGGGGTTGTCCATCCCTTGGCGGTTAGTTGCAAGATTAAATTGTATGGTGCTGGATAGATAGATTAAACAAAAATAAAATAAATAAAGTAAAAGTGCAGCAAGGTATTTTTAGGATTTTGAATATATGATTAAGATAGACCCGGGGGCCGTAGTTTTCACTAGAGGCGTCTGTCTTGAAAATAGCATACGGTGGGTGAACAAATTACTGTTGGGCAATTGATAGAAAAGCAAATAATCATGACGATATCCAAGGCAATGATCATGTATATAGGTATCACGTCCGAGACAAGTAGACCGACTCCTGCCTGTATCTACTACTATTACTCCACACATGGACCACTATCCAACATGCATCTAGTGTATTAAATCCAAAAAGAACGGAGTAACGCCTTAAGCAAGATGACATGATGTAGACAAAGTAAACTCACGCATGAATAAACCCCATCTTTTTACCCTTAATAGCAATGATACATACGTGTCATGTCCCTTTCTGTCACTGGGATTGAGCACCGCAAGATCGAACCCATTACAAAGCACCTCTCCCATTGCAAGATAAATCAATATAGTTGGCCAAACCAAATCAATAGATCGGAGAGAAATACGAAGCTATAATAATCATGCATAAAAGAGTTCAGAGAAAACTCAAATAATATTCATGGATAATCTGATCATAAACTCACAATTCATCGGATCCAAAAAAACACACCGCAAAAAGTGATTACATCGGATAGAACTCCAAGAACATCGAGGAGAACATTGTATTGAAGATCAAAAAGAGAGAAGAAGCCATCTAGCTACTAACTATGGACCCGAAGGTCTGTGGTAAACTACTCACGCATCATCGGAAGGGCAGCAAGGATGATGTAGAGCCCCTCCGTGATCGATTCCCCCTCCAGCAGAGTGCCGGAAGAGGCCTCCAGATGGGATCTCTCGAGAACAAAAGCTTGCGGCGGCAGAAAAAGTATTTCGTGGACTCCTCTGTTGGTTTCCCGATTTTAGAGAATATATAGAGGTGGAATTAGGTCAAATGGAGCAGAGGTGGGCCCATGAGGCACCAGGGCGCGCCTCCCCTTGGGGCGCGCCCTGGTAGCTCGTGGCCACCTCCTCTGTCTTCTGGCCCTCTCCCGGAGCTTCTAGTGTCTCTTATGTCCAGAAAAAAAATCTCCAAAAAGTTTCGTGGCATTTGGACTTCGTTTGGTACTGATATTCTGGAAAACCAAAAACAGGCAAAAAACAGCAACTGGCACTGGGCACTAAGTTAATAGGTTAGTCCCAAAAAATGATATATAATTTCTGTAAATGTATATAAAAACATCCAAGATTGATACTATAATAGCATGGAACAATCAAAAATTATAGTTACGTTGGAGACATATCAAGCATCCCCAAGCTTAATTCCTGCTCGTCCTCGAGTAGGTAAATGATAAAAATAGAATTTTTGATGTGGAATGCTACCTATCATATTCATCATATAATCTTTTCTTTGTAGCATGGACATTTGAACTTGAATGATTCAAAGCAATAGTCTATAATTTGACATGAAGATATAATTACTCAAGCATGCTAACAAGCAACCATGTCTTTCAAAATATCAACGCTAAAGAAAGTTATCCCTAGCCCATTATGCTCAATCATTGATCCATTCATGAAACACACTCAATATTAGCTACACACAATGCACAAGTATGACAATAATGCTCTCTTGTTGGTGCTTTGTAAGAGAAGATGGAGACTCAAAATAAAAATAAAAATTGCATAAAAGTAAATAGATAGGCCCTTCGTAGAGGGAAGCAGAGATTTGCAAATGTGCCAGAGCTCAAGGCTTAAATTAGAGAGATAAAATTATTTTGAGAGGTCAACGAAAACGACCGAGAATTCCCAATATCTTCCATGCTAGACACATTATAGGTGGTTCCCAAACAGAAAATAAAGTTTATTTCCTTTCCACCATTCTTTCACAATCCATGGATAGCCGTATCCACGGGTGCCCTCCATACCAACACTTTCCAAGGAATTTGTTATTATTATTTTTGATTCATTGTGGGACTGGGCATCCCTATTACCTGCCACTCTCTCGTGCAATGACAAGTGAATAAACACTCATCTTGAGAATAACACACCTACCATGGAAAATATTGGCCACCCCCTGCCTTTTCATGAGCGGTACGGGACACAAAAAGGAAAATTATTTTGAAAATTTTAGAGTTGGCACATGCAAATTTACTTGGAACGGCATGGAAATACCGCATATAGGTTGATATGGTGGACTCATTTGGCACAACTTGGGTTTAAGGAGTTCGATGCACAAGCAGTATCCCCGCTAAGTACAAATGAAGCCTAGCAAATAGATTGAGAAGCGACCAACCAAAAAGTGAAAACGGTCATAAACATGCATTGAACATAACTAACACCGAATAATGCACCATAAGTAGGATATAATTTTGTTCCATAACTATTGACTTAATGTGCATGCATAGGGAATCACAAACCTTAACATCAATATTCTTACTAAATCACAATTACTCACTAACATGACTCACATATTTTCATCTCCATGTCGCAAAACTATTGCAAGGAATCAAACTTATCATATCCAATGATCTTTCATGAAAGTTTTTATTATATCCCTCTTGAATATTCATCACTTTCGGACCAAATTCATATCTTGTGCAAATTACCATTACTATTATCAACTCTCAAAAAGATATAAGTGAAGCATGAGAGTGCAAATATTTTTTCAAAATTTTATCTTATCAACTCTCAAAATAATATAAGTGAAGCATGAGATTTCAAATATTTCTTCAAAATATTGCCACCGCCGTGCTCAAAAAGATTTAAGTGAAGTACTAGAGCAACTGCCTAGCTCAAAAGATTTAAGTGAAGCACATAGAGTATTCTAACAAATCATGATAAATGTGTGGCTCTCTCAAATAGGTGTGTCCAGCAAAGATGATTGTGACAAACTAAAAAGCAAACAAAGAAAATACTCATATAATACACGACACTCCAAGTAAAACACATATCATGTGATGAATAAAAATATAGCTCCAAGTAAAATTACCGATAGTTGGTAGAAGAAAGAGGGGATGCCTTCCGGGGCATCCCCAAGCTTAGACGCTTGAGTCTTCCTTGAATATTACCTTGGGGTGCCTTGGGCATCCCCAAGCTTAGGCTCTTGCCACTCCTTATTCCTTCATCTATCGTGATCTCACCCAAAACTTGAAAACTTCAATCACACAAAACTCAACAAAACCTTCGTGAGATCCGTTAGTATAACAAATAAATCCTTAACTTTAAGTACTATTGTAAATTGATTCATATTTAATATTGGCATAATGCTACTGTACTCCAACTTCTCCATGACTCATACCCCCCGATACGATCCATAGATTCATCAAAATAAGCAAACTATGCAACAAAAACAGAATCTGTCTAAAACAGAATAGTCTATAAAGATCTATTTAAAAGCTATACTTCTGTAACTCCAAAAATTCTAAAACTTTAGGACAACGTGGGCAATTCATATACCAATACTGTGTAAAAATTTCAGATTTTTCTGACGCTCCAGTACAGAATTAAAATGCCAGCACTGGACGCAAAACTTTCTGTTTTCCAAACAGCATCAATTATACTATCTTCCAAATCATCCCAAAGGCTTTACTTTGCACAAACACTAATTAAAACATAAAAATACAATCATAACAGTAGCATAATTGTGCAAACACACAAGAATAGAAACAAAATGTAAAAATTTATTTTATTCATTGGGTTGCCTCCCAACAAGCGCCATTGTTTTATGCCCCTAGCTAGGCATACTGCATAGTTTCAAGTATTGTCATATTTTGTCTTCTTATCCAAAGATGTAATTTCATCAAAGGCTTTTTCAAAGGTAATATGAAACACATCATCCATAGAAATTTAGCATTAGCAAGTTGTCCATCTGTAAATCCCTCTTGATTACCGGCTACAATCCAAGAGTATTGTCCATTAACACTATTGAAAACTCGTTGGATTATATTCAAAGGAGGAACTTCCTTTTTAATATTCTCATCAAATATGTGGGCATTGCGGAACAAATACCTCAACAAGTAGTCATTATTATAAAGGATCTCATCTATTACCGGTTTTTCACGGTTCATACCATAAAAATCAAAGATCTCCCTAGCTTCTCGCACTATGTGATCAAATTCATTCATGAGGACAAGGGTAGCTATTTTCTTAGCTCTAGTATTTTTAATAACCGGTAACTCATAAAACAATCTTTGCAAAGTAGGATGGGTGCAAATAAATCTCCTTTCAAGTTTAAGAACAAGTGTGGAAATAGCTTTGGCATAATTTTTGGTTTCTTTAAGTATAGGAGCATCATCACAAGCCAAGGTCCCAATGCAATTAAAGAATTCTTGGATGACACTTTTTCCTATAACATTCCCATGTCCCAACACAAAAGTTTTAGCATCAAGATTGGTAGAATTGCCAATTTTAGGAGTTCTACCATCATCAGTTTCTTCCATGCCAAAATCACTCATGATAACAACTTTAAGCAAGTGAACAAGAAAACACGCAAAAAGGCAAACGGAAAATATTTTTGTATTTTTGTAAAAACTTTTTAGAAGTGGGGGAGATGAAAACGAGAGGGAAAGGCAAATAAAATAAATGCAAGGAGATGAAGGTTTTATGCGTAGGTACTTGATAGATGTTGATGATGTCTCCCCGGCAACGGCGCCAGAAATTCTTCCTGCTACTTATGAGCTGCGTTGGGATTTCCCCGAAGAGGAGGGGACGATGCAGTACAGTAGAGATAAGTATTTCCCTCAGTTATGAAACCAAGGTTATCAATCTAGTAGGAGAATCACGCAACAAGTCGTTAGCAGTACCTGCACACAAAACAACAAATCCTCGCAAATAACGCGAACAAGGGGTTGTCAATCCCCTGGCGGTTAATTGCAAGATTAAATTGTATGGTGATAGATAGATAGATTAAACAAAAATAAAATAAATAAAGTAAAACTGCAGCAAGGTATTTTTAGGATTTTCAATATATGATTAAGATAGACCCGGGGGCCATAGTTTTCACTAGAGGCTTCTCTCTTGAAAATAGCATATGGTGGGTGAACAAATTACTGTTGGGCAATTGATAGAAAAGCAAATAATCATGACGATATCCAAGGCAATGATCATGTATATAGGCATCACATCTGAGACAAGTAAACCGACTCCTGCCTGCATCTACTACTATTACTCCACACATCGACCGCTATCTAGCCTGCATCTAGTGTATTAAGTCCATAAAGAACAGAGTAACGCCTTAAGCAAAATGACATAATGTAGACAAAGTAAACTCACGCATGAATAAACCCCATCTTTTTACCCTTAATAGCAATGATACATACATGTCATGTCCCTTTCTGTCACTGGGATTGAGCACCGCAAGATCGAACCCATTACAAAGCACCTCTCCCATTGCAAGATAAATCAATCTAGTTGGCCAAACCAAATCAATAGATCAGAGAGAAATACGAAGCTATAATAATCATGCATAAAAGAGTTCAGAGAAAACTCAAATAATATTCATGGATAATCTGATCATAAACTCACCATTCATCGGATCCCAACAAACACACCGCAAAAAGTGATTACATCGGATAGAACTCCAAGAACATCGAGGATAACATTGTATTGAAGATCAAAAAGAGAGAAGAAGCCATCTAGCTACTAACTATGGACCCAAAGGTCTGTGGTAAACTACTCACGCATCATCGGAACGGCATCAAGGATGATGTAGAGCCCCTCCGTGATCGATTCCCCCTCCGGCGGAGTGCCGGAAAAGGCCTCCAGATGGGATCTCTCGAGAATAGAAGCTTGCAGCTGCGGAAAAAGTATTTCATGGACTCCTCTATTGGTTTCCCGATTTTAGAGAATTTATAGAGGTGGAATTAGGTCAAACGAAGCAGAGGTGGGCCTACGAGGCACCAGGGCGCTCCACCTCCCCTAGGGTGCGCCCTGGTGGCTCGTGGCCACCTCCTCTGTCTTCTGGCCCTCTCCCGAAGCTTCTAGTGTCTCTTATGTCTAGAAAAAAATCTCCAAAAAGTTTTGTGGCATTTGGACTTCGTTTGGTACTGATATTCGGGAAAACCAAAAACAGGCAAAAAATAGCAACTGGCACTGGGCACTAAGTTAATAGGTTAGTCCCAAAAAATGATATATAATTGCTGTAAATGTATATAAAAACATCCAAGATTGATACTATAATAGGATGGAACAATAAAAAATTATAGATACGTTGGAGACGTATCAGGGGCCCACAAGCCTGGGGGGCTCGCGCTACCCCTAGGGCGCGCCCTCCGAGCTTGTGGCTCCCTCGTGGCTCCTCTGGTCTTCTCCCTAAGCTTCGTGGGTCTCTTCCAGTCTAGAAAAAATTAATCCAAAGTTTTTTTTTCGTTTGGACTCTTTTTGATAATGATTTTTTGAAAAGACAAAAACAGGCAACTACCACTGGGCACTGAGTTAATAGGTTAGTCCCAAAAAATGATATATAATGGCATATAATTGCATATAAAACCTCCAAGATTGATACTATAATAGCATGGAACAATCAAAAATTATAGATACGTTGGAGACGTATCAGGTACAGTGCCATACACCAAATCATTATCTATGAACCCAAGAAGGTAGGAAGTGCGGCCTGCCGCACCCCACTTAGTCTTGTCTTAGCTAACCCGGTAATGAACAATATATGGCTTTCAAAGTAAAAAAATTGAGCTGACAGAAAGATAAAAGAATGTTCAAACATCTGGTATTACTCAATGGTAAAAGGTAGTAGTAGATACTTAATGGTCCAGTACATAATATGAAGTTTCATTACATGACATTGGTGTATATTAGGAAACACAACAGGAAATACCCAAAACATCATTACAACATTACAAAATCAGGCCATAGCGGTAGTAACATAGAACATTACAAAATGAAGTTTCATTACAACATCTGGTATCACTCAATGGTAAAAGGTAGTAGTAGATAATTAATGGTCCAGTACATAAAATGAAGTTTCATTACAACATTACAAAATCAGGCCATATGATTCGTGGACCTGATCCAGTCCTAACTATCCAATACACAATATATATTTCACAGCTCTACAGGATGATAAGGTCCAAATAGTGATTGCTAGTTATCATCTGGAAAAAGCACAAAACAGAAAAGCTTAATCCAGAAAACCAAAATATAATCATATATATGAGAAGGCACCTATGTTAATATAGCTCATCACAGAGAAATGCCAAAGAAGTCAAAAAAAAGTTTATCTAGAAAATTATTCAATCCTCGTTTGACATTATGGCATCCTGGTTGGTTTAATTAGTGAGCCAATAATTAATTATACATGCAAGAATTAGAAAGTAAAAATCGATTAAAATCTGAATAGAAGGGTCAATGATTGCAGTAGGGGGTATCACTTCTGCAAAAAAACTATACTTCCACACTTTCAATGGTAAAATATGTATAATAGCTTTACCGCCAGTCGGTCAAGCAGTTGTAAGGCACAAATAAATAGATTCACTTAGGAAAGAGCAGTTACTATGTATATCATAGTATCATGTAGTAGTACTAATCAAGAAGAATTGTTTGATAGCTAAGAGATTCTAAGTCATGCTTGTAAACTGTTTTCATACTTAAAAGACATAGCAGCAGACCAATGTAGGAAAATAGGGCTGCTCATTCGTGAAAAGCAACATATGCAGCATATCGTTACCATCAATCAGTTGAGCACTTGTAAGGCACAAATAAATAGATTCACCTGCAATAGCTCAGCGGTGACTAACAACCAAGTGCCAAATCCAAACAATGTAGTAGCTCCGTGCCAAATCCAACACATAATTTCTTAGAAAATAAAGCAGAACTCAACCAACCCTATAACAGAAATCAGAATTGCAGACAATAAAATATAAATGTTGCATGTGTATTTCATTCACAGAGCAAAAATGTTAGGTGAGTAATTGTTGGTGGCAGAATGACATAAATAGCAGATAATGCTACATGCAGAACTGTTGAAGGGAGAGATGCAAAATTAAGCATTGGTAACTAACCGCCACATCTTCTTAGGTATTATCAATACGGTAAAACAGAGCAAGCACATAAATCTAAGTGGGGGAATGAGCTTACTGGGCTAGAGGTTGCGCTTGTGCAAGAAGTCCACATGCCACAGTCACGACATGGCCGCTGTAATTGGGTACATGACAGGATAGATTTTGTGCTGGAAAGAAATATAGCTTTTTAGAAATTCAAAGCAGTCTTTCAAATGGTCAACATATGCATCAAGACACCTCCAGCTTCATTAGGTCTAGTAGTAGTAGTACTTTGTAGGCGAAAACAAAATTAGCAATTTCTTTGTTTCAGTATGCGCATGATTTACTAATTTTCAGTACTTTAGATTGTGCCTCGTGCCTTTTTAGTTTGTGTCTGAACCAGCAATAGAAGTTGGAGGTGTAAATGACTAAATTTGTACCAAGGTCTTAGTAATATACAAGAAGCAAAGGATGAACTGATTAAAACTTAGATGCCACAGTGCATAGATCTATATATGATTAATTAATGGGGCTAGCCACCCCAACTTGCACAGAAGCAGGCACGCGTGCGCTAGCAGACGACGCTTGTCCAGGGGAGGTTCGATAGAAGACCTCACCGCTATTCATGGTGGGCACAAGATGCCTATGCAATAGGATTTTACAGGAAAAGAGGGAAAGGCAACAACCATGGCCACAATGAGCGGAATCAAAAGCGAGAAGAAAATGGCAGAAGCACTTGCCCGTGGTTAGTTACCCTGAAGGATGACTGGTGGTGCCGGAGTGACCAGTCCGGCGCCGCCGCCGCTTGCCTGGTCTGGAGCAGAAGGAAAGGAATAACGTTAGGTCAGAGGTAACCAAATCGAATTTTATAGTGGTAGATGAAGTCATGGGCTTCCTACTGTTCTTAGATGGGCCTTTAGAATTCTACAAAACGACTAAGATGTGGGCAAGGCTATGAAATTGTTCATCTTTTAACAATTCTTTTGCAGGGTCAAAGGATGCTACTTGTAGACTGCGTTGGTATTTCCCCGAAGAGGAGATGATGATGCAGTATATTAGAGATAAGTATTTCCCTCATTTAAGAACCAAGGTTATCAATCCAGTAGGTGAACCAAGCAAAATTCTGTTAAGCGCACATGCACACAGAAAAGTAAACACTTGCACCCAACGCAAATAAGAGGGATGTCAATCCTCTTAGCGGTTATTTGCAAGGATTAATTCTGATAGTGGTATCTAGATAAACTAAAATACTAAATAAAATAAAAGTAAATAAATTGCAGCAAGGTATTTTTGATTTTAATATATGATAAAAGTAGATCCGGGGGCCATAGTTTTCACTAGAGGCTTCTCTCTCAGACACATAGCATACGGTGGGTAAACAAATTACTGTTGGGCAATTGATAGAAAAGCAAATAATTATGACGGATTCATCGCAATGATCATGTATATAGGCATCACGTCCGAGACAAGTAGACCGACTCCTGCCTGCATCTACTACTATTACTCCACCCATCGACCGCTATCCAGCATGCATCTAGGGTATTAAATATGAAACAGAGCAATGCCTTAAGCAAAATGACATGATGTAGACAAAGTAAACTCAAGCAATATGATTAAACCCCATATTTTTAACCTTAATGGCAACAATACAAAAATGTGTCATGTCCCTTTCTGTCACTGGGATTGAGCACCGCAAGATTGAACCCATCACAAAGCACCTCTCCCATTGCAAGATAAACCAATCTAGTTGGCCAAACCAAATCGTTAGATTCAGAGAAATACAAAGCTATAATAATCATGCATAAAAGAGTTCAG
Source organism: Elymus sibiricus (assembly GCA_039707655.1). Classification (NCBI taxonomy): domain Eukaryota; kingdom Viridiplantae; phylum Streptophyta; class Magnoliopsida; order Poales; family Poaceae; genus Elymus; species Elymus sibiricus. The sequence goes on along the minus strand of CM077666.1, from coordinate 76,164,848 downwards.
AGAAGACTCAAATATTTCTCATGAATAATCTGATCGTAAACGCACAAATCATCGGATCCCAACAAACACACCACAAAAGAAGATTACATCGGATAGAACTCCAAGAACATCGAGGAAAACATGGTATTGAAGATCAAAGAGAGAGAAGAAGCCATCTAGCTACTAGCTATGGACCCGTAGGTCTGTGGTAAACTATTCACACATCATCGGATGGGCAGCAAGGTTGATGTAGAAGCCCTTCGTGATTGATTCCCCCTCCGGCAGGGAACCAGAAAAGGCCTCCAGATGGGATCATAGAAGAACAGAGGCTTGCGACAGCGTAAAAGTTATTCGGGGTGGCTCTCTTTTGGTTTCCCAATATTTGAGAATTTATAGAAGTGGAATTAGGCCAAACAGAGCCACGAGGGCCCCACAAGGCATCAGGGCGCACCCCCTTGGGGCCGCGCCCTGTTGCCTTGTGGAGGCTTCGTGAACCTTCTGGCCTCCTCTCCAAGTCTCCAGGGTCTCTTTTGTCCAGAAAAAAAATCTCCAAAAAGTTTCGTGGCATTTCGACTTCGTTTGGTACTGATCTGCTGAAAAACCAAAAACAAGCAGAAAACAGCAACTGGCACTGGGCACTATGTTAATAGGTTAGTCCCAAAAAACGATATATAATTGCATATAAAAACATCTAAGATTGATACTATAATAGCATGGAACAATAAAAATTATTGATACGTTGGAGACGTATCAAGCATCCCCAAGCTTAATTCCTGCTCATCCTCGAGTAGGTAAATGATAAAAACAGAATTTTTGATGTGGAATGCTACCGAACATGTTTCATCATGTAATCTTTCTCTTACGGTATGAATAATAAGATCCGAATGATTCAAAGCAATAGTCTATAGTTTGACATAAAGACATCAATACTCAGGCATACTAATAAACAATCATGTCTTTCAAAATAAAAATGCTAAAGAAAGTTATCCCTACAAAATCATATAATCCTGTCATGCTCCATCTTCTTAATACAAAATATTTATCATGTACTACCCCAATGAGAAGCCGAGGAATTGGCTCATACTTTTTAATGCGCTTCAGCTTTTTCAACCCCCATGCAATACATGAGCGCAAGCCATGGATATAGCACTATGGGTGGAATAGAGTGTGGTGGAATAGATCAATAAGGGGAAGTCAAAAATAAGAAGATAGTCTCACATCAACGAGGCTAATCAACAGGCTATGGAGATGCCCATTAATTGATCAATGCGAGGAGTAGGGATTGCCATGCAATGGATGCACTAAGAGCTATAAGTGTATGAAAGCTCAACATGAAAACTAAGTGGGTGTGCATCCAACTTGCTTTCTCATGAAGACCTCAGGCATTTGAGGAAGCCCATCATCGGAATATAGAAGCCAAGTTCTATAATGAAAAATTCCCACTAGTATATGAAAGCGACTGACCAAGAGACTCTCTATATGAAAAACATGGTGCTACTCTGAAGCACAAGTGTGGAAAAGGATAGTGACTAAACAAGAGACTCTCTTTTTCTCTCATTTTTTTGTGGGCTCATTTCAGCCTCTTTTTTTTAGAACGGTCTCATGGACCTCATCCCCACTTTTTCGAGGACTCATTAGTCTCCACCATTCTTTCCTCACTGGGACAATGCTCTAATAATGATGATCATCACACTTTTATTTACTTACAACTCAATATTACAACTCGATACTAGAACAAAAATATGACTCTATATGAATGCCTCTGGCAGTGTACCAGGATGTGCAATGATACTAGCGTAACATGTATAAAAATGATGAACGGTGGCTGAGCCACAAATACTAAATCAGCTGTATGATCATGCAAAGCAATATGACAATGATGATGTGTGTCATAAAAAAACGGAACGGTGGAAGTTGCATGGCAATATATCTCAGAATGGCTATGGAAATGCCATGATAGGTAGGTATGGTGGCTGTTTTGAGGAAGATATAAAGAGGCTTATGTGTGATAGAGAGTATCATATCACGGGGTTTGCATGCACCGGCGAAGTTTGCACCAACTCTTGATGTGAGAAAGGGCAATGCACGGTACCGAAGAGGCTAGCAAATTGCGAAAAGGTGAGAGTGCGTATAATCCATGGACTCACATTAGTCATAAAGAACTCACATACTTATTGCGAAAGTTTATTAGCCCTGAAAGCAAAGTACTACTACCCGTGCCCCTAGGGGGATAGATTGGTAGGAAAATACCATCGCTCGTCCCCGACCGCCACTCATAAGGTAGACAATCAAGAATAAATCATGCTCCAACTTCTTAGCATAACGACAGATCATACGTGCATGCTTCGGGAATCACAAACCTTAAAACCAATATATTTACTAAACCACAATTATCTACTAGCACCTCCCACATATTACCATATTAATATGGCAAAACTATTGCAAGGAATCAAACTTATCATATTCAGTGATCTACATGAAAGTTTTTATTATATCCCTCTTGAATACCTATCATATTAGGACCAAATTCATAACCCGTGCATATTACCATTGCTAATCATTAGACTCTCAAAAATATATAAGTGAAGCATGGGAGCACAACTATTTCTTAAAAATATAACCACCGCCGTGCTCTGAAAGATATAAGTGAAGCACTAGAGCAACTGCCTAGCTCAAAAGATATAAGTGAAGCACATAGAGTATTCTAACAAATCACGAATAATGTGTGTCCCTCTCAAAAAGGTGTGTTCAGAAAAAATGATTGTGACAAACTAAAAAGCAAACAAACTATATCACAAGACGCTCCAAGTAAAACACATATCATGTGATGAATAAAAATATAGCTCCAAGTGAGTTACGGATAGATTGTAGACGAAAGAGGGGATGCCTTCCGGGGCATCTCCAAGCTTAGACGCTTGAGTATTCCTTGAATATTACCTTGGGATTCCTTGGGCATCACCAAGCTTAGGCTCTTGCCGCTCCTTATTCCTTTATCCATCGTGGTCTCACCCAAAACTTGAAAACTTCAGCACACAGAACTCAACAGAAACCTCGTGAGATCCGTTAGTATAACAAACAAATCTTAAACTTTAGGTACTGTTGTAAATTGATTCATATTTAATATTGGCATAATGCTACTGTACTCCAACTTCTCCATGACTCATACCCCCCGATACGATCCATAGATTCATCAAAATAAGCAAACTATGCAACAAAACAGAATCTGTCTAAAACAGAACAGTCTGTAAAGATCTGAATTAACGTCATACTTCTGTAACTCCAAAAATTCTGAAAAATTAGAACAACATGGGAAATTCATATATCAATATGTTTTAAAACATTCAGAAGGTTCTGACATTCCCGCAAAAAATTAAAATTCCAGCACTGGACACAAAAGTTTCTGTTTTCAAACAGCATCAATTATACTATCATCCAAATCATCCCAAAGGCATTACTTGACACAAACACTAATTAAAAGATAAAAATACAATCATAACAGAAGTTATAATTGTGTAGACACTCAAGAACAGAAGGTAAAAGTAAAAATTTATTTTATTCATTGGGTTGCCTCCCAACAAGCGCTATTGTTTTATGCCCCTAGCTAGGCATAATGCATAGTTTCAAGTGTTGTCATCCTTCAAGTTAATTCCATAGGTGGCCCTCAAAATAAATTCAGAAGGTTCCTTAATTCTATTTCTAGGGATGTGTTCCATCCCTTTCTTTAATGGAAATTGAAATCTTATATTACCTTCTTTCAAATCAATAATAGCACCTATTGTTCGTAGAAAAGGCCTACCAAGTATTATGGGGCAAGAAGGATTGCATTCAATATCAAGAACAATAAAATCCACAGGCACACAATTTATATTTGCAAGAATAAGCACATCATTTATTCTACCCAATGGCTTTTTAATAGTGGAATCCGCAAGATGCAAATTAAGGGAACAAGGATCCATTTCGGTGAGACCTAGCACATCACACAAAGATTTTGGTATAGTGGAAACGCTAGCACCGAGATCACAAAGAGCATTACATTCATAATCTTTAATTTTGACTTTAATTGTGGGTTCCCATTCATCTTGTAATTTTCTAGGAATTGAAACTTTCAACTCAAGTTTTTCTTCATGCGCTTTCATCATGGCTTCTACAATATGTTTAGTGAAAGCTTTATTTTGTTCATATGCATTTGGTGAATTAATCATGGATTGCAACAAGGAAATACACTCAATTAAAGAACAACTATCATAATTAAAATCCTTGTAATCCAAAGTAGTGGATGCATTAGTATTTAAAGTTTTGACCTCTCCAAACCCACTTTTTTCATTTTTATCATTAAGATTATCACCCTCCAAGCAATTGGGACTCCTTCTATCTAAAGTTGACTCTTCTTCAGTCCATTTTTCATCAATTTTTATGTTACTAAATAATGATTCAATAGGAGTCACACCAATCATTTTAATATCTTCATCATTACTACAATAGAAACCGGGTGGAATAGCTTTTTCTAGAAATTCTCACTTAGCTCTCAACCTAGCGGTGCATTCTGTACTTTCATTAATGGAGACATAGATAGCTTTAATAGACTCATTTATATCATGCTTGGGTGGCAAAATTTTAGTTTTGAGATTTTCCACATCATGAGCAATTATATCCATGTTCCTAGCCAATTCATCAACTCTATTCAATTTTTCTTCTATCATAGCATTAAAATTCTTTTGTGAATTAATAAATTCTTTAATATTACTTTTAATCTCAGAGGGCATCCTATTATTATTATTACATGGATTGCCATAGGAATTACCATAATTATTAGAGGAATTTCCAGGAAACGGTCTAGGATTGAAATTACCCCTATAAGCATTGTTGTTGAAATTATTTCTAGAGACAAATTCACATCAATAGCATCATTATTTTGCTCAATCAAAGTAGACAATGGCACATCATTAGGATCAATATGATCACTTTTACTAGCAACCAATTTCATAAGAGCATCCATCTTATCACTCAAAGTATTAATTTCTTCAACAGAATTTACCTTCTTACCAGTTGGAGTTCGTTCAGTGTGCCATTGAGAATAATTTGTCATAATATTGTCAAGACGTTTTGTAGCTTCTCCCAACGTAATTTCCATAAAAGTACCACCTACGGCAGAGTCTAGCAAATTTCTAGAAACAAAGTTTAGCCCCGCATAAATTTTTTGTATGATCATCCATAAATTTAAGCCATGTGTTAGGAAATTTCTTATCATTAATTTAATTCTCTCCCAAGATTGTGCAACATGTTCATGCTCAAGTTGCTTAAAATTCATAATTTGATTTCTTAAAGAAATAATCTTAGCGGGAGGAAAATACTTGGTAAAAAAAGCATCCTTACACTTATCCCAAGAATCAATATTATTTCTAGGCAAGGATGAAAACCAAGTTTTAGCACGATCTCGTAGTGAGAACGGAAATAATTTTAATTTGACAATATCATTATCCACATCTTTTTTTGCATATCACAAATTTCAACGAAAGTATTTAGATGGGATGCAGCATCTTCATTAGGACTACCAAAAAATTGTTCTTTCATAACAAGATTAAGCAAAGCAGCATTAATGTTACACGACTCCGCACTAGTGGCGGGAGGAGCAACAGGATTTCTAATAAAATCATTATTATTAGTATTGGAAAAATCACACAATTTTGTATTTTCTTGAGACATAACGACAAAGCAAGCAAACTAGCAAACAAGCAAAGAGAAAAAAAATTGTGTTTTTGTAAAAAAAATTAGATGTGGGGGAGATTGAAACGAGAGGCAAATGCAAATAAAAAGGCAAATAAATGCAAGTGGATGATAGTTTGTGTGAAGGCACTTGGTAATTTTGATGATGTCTCCCCGGCAACGGCGCCAGAAATTCTTCCTGCTACTTGTAGACAGCGTTGGTATTTCCCCGAAGAGGAGAGGATGATGCAGTATAGTAGAGATAAGTATTTCCCTCAGTTAAGAACCAAGGTTATCAATCCAGTAGGAGAACCAAGCAAAATTCTGTTAAGCGCACCTGCACACACAAAAGCAAACACTTGCACCCAACACAAATAGGAGGGTTGTCAATCCTCTTAGCGGTTATTTGCAAGGATTAATTCTGATAGTGGTAGATAGATAAACTAAAATACTAAATAAAGTAAAAGTAAATAAATTGCAGCAAGGTATTTTTGATTTTAATATATTATAAAAGTAGACCCACGGGCCATAGTTTGCACTAGAGGCTTCACTCTCGAACACATAGCATACGGTGGGTAAACAAATTACTGTTTGGCAATTGATAGAAAAGCAAATAATTATGATGGATTCATGGCAATGATCATGTATATAGGCATCATGTCCGAGACAAGTAGACTGACTCCTGCATGCATCTACTACTATTACTCCACCCATCGACCGCTATCCAGCATGCATCTAGGGTATTAAGTATGAAATAGAGTAACGCCTTAAGCAAGATGACATGATGTAGACAAAGTAAACTGAAGCAATATGATTAAACCCCATCTTTTTATCCTTAATGCCAACATTACAAATACGTGTCATGTCCCTTTCTGTCACTGGGATTGGGCTCCGCAAGATTGAACCCATCACAAAGCACCTCTCCCATTGCAAGATAAACCAATCTAGTAGGCCAAACCAAATCGATAGATCGGAGAGAAATACAAAGCTATAATAATCATGCATAAAAGAGTTCAGAGAAGACTCAAATATTTCTCATGAATAATCTGATTATAAACTCACAATTCATCGGGTCCCAACAAACACACCACAAAAGAAGATTACATCGGATAGAACTCCAAGAACATCGAGGAGAACATGGTATTGAAGATCAAAGAGAGAGAAGAAGCCATCTAGCTACTAGCTATGGACCCGTAGGTCTGTGGTAAACTACTCACACGTCATCGGAAGGGCGGCAAGGTTGATGTAGAAGCCCTCCGTGATCGATTCCCCCTCCGGTAGAGTACCGGAAAAGGCCTCCAGATGGGATCACGGAAAAACAGAGGCTTGCAGCGGCGTAATATTTATTTGGGGTGGCTCTCTGTTGGTTTCCCAATATTTGAGAATTTATAGAAGTGGAATTAGTTCAAACGGAGCCACGGGGGCCCCACAAGGCATCAGGGCGCGCCCCTCCTGGGGGCGCGCCCTGTAGCCTTGTGGAGGCTTCGTGAACCTTTGATACGTCTCCAACGTATCTATAATTTTTGATTGTTCCATGCTGTTCGATTATCAATCTTGGATGTTTTTATATGCATTTACATCAATTATATATCATTTTTGGAGACTAACCTATTAACTTAGTGCCCAGTGCCAGTTGCTGTTTTCTGCCTTTTTTTTGTTTTACAGAAAATCAATACCAAACGAAGTCGAAATGCCACGAAACTTTTTGGAGATTTTTTTCTGGACAAGATAAACTCTAGAAGCTTTGGGAGGAGGCCAGAAGCTCCAGGAGGTGCACACGAGGCACCAGGGCGCGCCTGGGTGGGGGCAGGCGCGCCCTGCTACCTTGTGGGGCCCACAGAGCTCCATTTGACCTAATTCCACCACTATAAATTCAGGAAAAATTAGAAACCCTTAGGGGAGTCCACGAAATACTTTTCCGCCGCCGCAAGTTTCTGTTCTCGAGAGATCCCATCTGGAGGCCTTCTCCGGTACTCCGCCGGAGGGGGAATCGATCACGGAGGGGGTCTACATCAACCTTGCTGCCCTTATAATGATGCGTGAGTAGTTTACCACAGACCTTCGGGTCCATAGTTAGTAGCTAGATGGCTTCTTCTCTCTTTTTGATCTTCAATACAATGTTGTCCTCGATGTTCTTGGAGATCTATCCGATGTAATCACTTTTTGCGGTGTGTTTGTTGGGATCCGATGAATTGTGAGTTTATGATCAGATTATCCATGAATATTATTTGAGTCCTCTCTGATCTCTTTTATGCATGATTATTATAGCTTCGTATTTCTTCCCCGATCTATTGATTTGGTTTGGCCAACTAGATTGATTTATCTTGCCATGGGAAGAGGTGCTTTGTAATGGGTTCGATCTTGCGGTGCTCAATCCCAGTGACAGAAAGGGACATGACACGTATGTATCGTTGCTATTAAGGGTAAAAATATGGGGTTTATTCATGCGTGAGTTTATCTTGTCTACATCATGTCATCGTTCTTAAGGCGTTACTCTGTTCTTTATGGACTTAATACACTAGATGCATGCTGGATAGCGGTCGATGTGTGGAGTAATAGTAGTAGATGCAGGCAGGAGTCGGTCTACTTGTCTCGGACATGATGCCTATATACATGATCATTTCCTTGGATATCGTCATGATTATTTGCTTTTCTATCAATTTCCCAACATTAATTTGTCTACCCACCGTATGTTATTTTCTTGAGAGAAGCATCCAGTGAAAACTATGGCCCCCGGGTCTATCTAAATCATATTACTAAAACCCTAAAAATATTGCTGCCATTTTATTTTATTTATTTTATTTTGTATTTTTTTTCAATCTATCTATCTATCACATACAATTTAATCTTGCAATTGACCGCCGAGGGATTGACAACCCCTTGTTTGCGTTGGGTGCAAGGATTTGTTGTTTGTGTGCAGATGCTGCTAACGAGGTGTTGCGTGATTCTCCTACTGGTTCGATAACCTTGGTTTCATAACTGAGGGAAATACTTATCTCTACTGTGCTGCATCATCCCTTCCTCTTCGGGGATAATACCAACGCAAGCTACAAGTAGCAGGAAGAATTTCTGGCGCCGTTGCCGGGGAAACATCATAAACATCTATCAAGTACCTTTGCATAAACTCTCATCTCCTTGCATTTACTTTATTTGCCATTTGCCTCTCGTTTTCATCTCCCCCACTTCTAAAACGTTTTTACAAAAATACAAAAATATTTTCCATTTGCCTTTTTCTTGTTTGCCTGTTTGCTTGCTTGTTACCTTGTTTTCTTAATCATGATGCCCCGAGAGAATTATCATGATACTTCTTATTATAAAATTCTGTCTAAAATTGAGAAAAATACTAAAGATTACATGACTACGCAGTTTGAGCACAACAAAAAATTTACCAAGGAACTTAAAGAACACTCTACTTTATTGGATGCTATTGCGAAACAGCTCGATGATGTTAGTAAAGAAGTTGCCAGTCTTCAATCTAAATTTGCTCTTACTGAAAATTTGCTAGGAAAAATTTCTGATGCACAAGCTACGCTAGTAAATCAAATGGCAGCTAAGCCGGAATCATTGGAACATATTAATGATGAGGATATTAAAATGATTGGTGTTTCATCTTTTGATTCTTTGTTTAGCAATATAAAACTTGATGAGAAGGGGACTGAAGAAGAGTCAACTTTAGCTAGTAGGCGTTCCCATAATTCGGAGGGTGAAAATCTTAATGAAAAAATTGCTAAAAGTGGGTTTGGAGAGGTAAAAACTTTAAATAGCGATGTGTCCACTCTCTTGGATTACAAAGATTTTAATTATGATAATTGTTCTTTGATTGAGTGCATTTCTTTGTTACAATCCATGTTAAATTCACCCAACGCTTATGAGCAAAACAAGGCTTTTACTAAACACATCGTAGAAGCAATGATGAAAGCGTTAGAAGAAAAGTTAGAACTAGAAATTTCAATTCCTAGAAAATTATATGATGAATGGGAACCCACCATTAAGGTTAAAACAAAAAATTATGAGTGCAATGCTTTATGTGATTTGGCTGCTAGCGTTTCCACAATTCCAAAATCTTTATGCGATGTGTTAGGTTTTACCAATATAGATGAATGTTCTCTTAATTTGCATCTTGCGGATTTTACTATTAAAAAGCCTTTGGGTAGAATTAATGATGTTCTTATTCTTGCAAATAGGAACTATGTGCCCGTTGATTTTATTGTACTTGACATTGAATGCAATTCTTCTTGCCCAATAATACTTGGTTGACCGTTCTTACGAACCATAGGTGCCGTTATTGACATGAAAGAAGGGAATATAAAATTTCAATTTCCATTAAAAAAGGGTATGGAACATTTCCCTAGGAATAAAATTAAAGCACCATATGAATCCATCATGAGGGCCACTTATGGAATCAACTGCAAAGATGACAATACTTGAAACTGTGCATTATGCCTAGCTAGGTGCATAAAACAATAGCGCTTGTTGGGAGGCAACCAAATGAATAAAATAAATTTTTTCTGTTTGTGACGCCCCCGACTTAATCGTGCGCTAATCATACACGCAAATGCACACGATCAAGCCTAGGGACTCACTTGAAGATATCACAACACAACTCTACACAAGAATAAAATAATACAAGCTTTATATTACAAGCCAGGGGCCTCGAGGGCTCGAATACAAAAGCTCGACGTCATACAAGCATCAACGAAAGCAGTAGATATCTGAGTACGGATATAAAAGTTAAACAAGCCTGCCTTAAGAAGGCAAAAACAGACAACAAATCCGATCGAAAGAGGAAAGGCCTCCTGCCTGGGAGCCTCCTAAACTACTCCTGGTCGTCGGCGGTCTCCACGTAGTAGTAAGCTCCACCAGAGGGGTAGTAGTAGTCGTCGACTGGGACAGCTGACTCCGGGGATCCATCATCTGGTTGCAGCAAACGGGTATGGGGAAAAAGGGAAGCAGAGCAACCGTGAGTACTCATCCAAAGTACTCGCAAGACTGACATCAGAACTATGTTAAGTATGCATCGGTATCAAAGAAAGGCTGTATATGTGGACTAGTCTATAGAATGCCAGAATAGAGAGAGCCTAGCCTATCGAAGACTAGCATCTTCAGCGGTCTTGCAACATAAGAAGAGTGTAGATTAGTATATAATTAAAGTAGCAAGCATGTTGTAGCAAAGCCTAGGGATCCTTCCTTGACTCCCTGCGAGAAAGCGATCCCGGAGCTTCCAATTAATTAACAGTATCTAGTTCAAGTAGTAGTAGATCGGGATACAACACTGAGCGTCCTGTTACCGTGGACACGGCTATTCGAATAGATAATCTTCCCTGCAGGGGTGCACTACTATTACCCAACACGCTCGATTAACTCTCGTCGGACACACTTTTCTGGGTCATGCCCGGCCTCGGCTGATCGACACACCGCAGCCCTACCTAGAGCTCAGCAGAGAGGTCCCCGCCGGTCTACATCCTAAGCGCTCAGGGGTCTTGGGCCATCGCCCTGTGCACTCCTGGTCGTTGTGTGCAGGGTGGATACCAGCGCCAACGGCACGATCTGACCCGGCCACAATGCTGAACTGGACATCTGACAGAGCTTTCGGCTGATACATACGGCGCCGAGGGCCCCATAAACCATTATCCCGCGTGGTGGTAGTGCGTATAGGCCAGTGGCCAACTCAGATCAATACCCAAATCCATTATTCCATTATTAGGAGCTCGCGGTGACGATCAGTACTCCTGTCGCCCCGTCTCGAGGAAGTGCAACAAGGGCCAGGACCATCCCTCTCTAGGGCGGTCTCTGCCTGCCCGGCCGCGCCTCGTAATTATCTCGCGGGTGCCTTATAGGTCAACCCAACTTCCCAAGAGACTGTCGGGAACTCAGGTCCACCTCTACCGGGGTGGTACCGCCTGTCCCTTCAGTCCTGCCATAACAGTACAAGGGGGCAACAGTCAAATGTAACTGTGTGTCCGTAACATCAAGAGGGTAATCCGAGGAATCACCCCCGATGGATTCCCACTTGATGTTACCCTCAAGGTGAGCCCGGAGGTATCACCCTCGATGGATTCACACTTGAGGGGTTGCACGACAAAAGCTTCATCGGAGGTGGTGGAAGAGGGATCACCCCCGTATCCCACAACCGACTAGCTGTACCACAGAGGCATATCAGGAGTGAGATAAGAGGTATCACCCTTGGCACTCGAGGATAACTCTGTGGAGTCGAACAACTTAAGGGGGTGTGCAGTGATGTGCTGGTCTCAGCCCATCGATCACATCGATCAGGGCACAGGTAACTAAGCGGGGAAACTAGAACGAGAAGAGCTGCCACAGATGGTTTATCAATCCACCTATACTAAGCAGTTCGGATAGCAGGCAGGTATCAATAACAGTTACAAAAACAGGCTATGCATCAGAATTAGGATCAATCAGTAGCAGTAGCAAATTCTAATGCAAGCAGTAGGGAGAAAGAATAAGTGATATAGGCATGCGTCAAGGGGGGTTTGCTTGCCTGGAAGCTTTGCCGGAAAAGAAGAGTTGTCGGTGATGAAGTAGTCCTCAGGGGGCTACGTCGGTGCCGGAATCTACCGGAGAGAAAAGGGGGAAGAAACAGATAAATACACAGCAAACACAAGCATCTCAGAGCATGACATGGCAAAATGCAGTGCAGGGGTGACCTAATGCATGCCTAAACCATTTTTGTTATTTAGGATTAAAGTTGGAATTATTAGCCGGTATGTATGCACTATTCATCTGCCGGAAATAGACGAAAAGTTGCGGGTTCTCCTACGTAGAGGGTCCCGACATGAAAACAGATGGCACGATCGGATTTGTAGGATTTTTCTGAGCACTTTCATGTAGAAAACTTTTTCATCTGAGTTACGGATTAATTTCTACGAATTTTCAAAGTTTAAATCATTTTCTGAAATTTCTGGAATTTATTTAATTTCGAAAATAAAAGGAAAATTGCTATGGGTACACAGAAGTGTACCCAGCAATATGCACGTGTGGCTGACAGTGGGCCCCAGTTGACTGCCTAGTCAGCTGTCAACTGGAGGCTCGACTGGTCAAGGGAGGGGCCCACCTATCATTTGGCCGCAGTCACTGACGACTGGGCCCGGTCAACTGCTGACGAGGCCGGGTCCAACTGACACGTGGGGTCCACTGGGTTAGTTTAGTCCTACCCAAAATAATCAACCGGCTAATTAATCTAGCGGGACCCACACGTCAGTGCCTAATTAGCGGGTAATTAGTTTAGCTCTAAACCTAAACTAATCCAGTCGGCGTTTAACCGACGGCGTCCACAGGACGCGGCGGAGTCCCGCCGGAATCGCGCTGCGGGCGACCATTTGCAGCGCCGCTTGCGGGTACGAGCTGCTGGACGAGCGGCGCGTGCACTGGAGTCGTTGGGAGGGCGCGGGGCGGTCAGTAGTGACGCCGGCGATGAGCGAGGCGACGGCCGGAGTTCGGTGGGGTGCGGGCGCGGGAAAACGGCGACGGAAACGAGAGGAAAAAGCGGGGATCGAGAAAGGAGCTCACATTCGAGCTGCAGGGAACGTCAGTGGGCTCGGGGGAGCACCGGAGCGGCGGCATTCGGTGAAGAACGACGATGGCCATGGCGGAGGGGATCGGCTCGATCCCGGCGCGGTGGTGATCTCCTGCTCGAGCTGCTCCTCGATGTCGGTCTAGACGACGACGCTGCGGCTGCTAGACCTCTCCTTGGGGCTCGGGGAAGCTCCTGGCCATGCAGACGACGCCGATGCTGCGACGGGTTCGTTCGGTGGTGCTCGAGGAAGAGAGTGAGGGGGCGCGAGGGGATAAATGGAGGGGCTAGGGTTTCAGGGGAAGGGGGAGACGATCGGGGTGGCCTTATCCACGCCGGGGAGTCGGCGGATGGCCGGCGCGTGGAGCTCATGCGTCCATGGCGTGCGCACGTGCTGACAGAGAGGAGGGAGCAGGTAGACGATGAACAGATGGGCTGGGCCTCGCCACTGTATCACCAGGCCGGTAAGTGCACAGGTATTCTTCTCTTTTCTTTTATTTCTTTTTTCTGTTTTCCCCTTTTTTTCATTTCTGTTGCATTTTGTTTAGCCAGTAATTGACTTTTGGTAAAATGTGAGACTTGTACCAATAATTATTATGCAATATTTCCCACTGCCACAAAAGGTTTGGTAGTTGAATAATTTCATTTGAATTGTGCTTAATTGGAAATGAATTAAAGTGGCTGTTAAAGTCACTGTTTTTTGGTTTTTAGGGTCAAATTGGAATTCAAATAATGTTGATTTTATTTTTATAATTGCCTTGGGATTATTTGCAATATTATGAACTATTTTGTTTTGCTGTTTGAATAATTATTATTTTTGACTTTATTTTAAAATCTGAATTTGAAGTTGGATTATTCTTAATTGTTTTTATAGGGCTTAATGATGATGGCTTGGCATGACTAATTAGCATAACTACTGTTTAGTAATCTGGGGATGTCAGAAATTTCCCCCACTACAGGAAATCTCGTCCCGAGATTTAAGAGGTGGAGGTAAGCGGTATCTTCGGGGTCAAGGATGTACAGGAGAGTCAGGTTTTGATCCTGTGGAACTGTGGTGAGTGTGGGTTAAAAGTAGGAAGGGCGGTGACATCTTGCACGGCCATGATAGTAAGGCACGTCAGAGGAAAGTCTGTCAGCTATGTCGGCAACAACGTCGGTACCAAGGGCGGGGAGCGAAGAGAACCATTTTCCTGCTCATTAAAACGTGGCGGACCAATAGGTAAGGTTCTCGTCCATCGGTGGTTACCGGAATGTCATCAACAATAGTGACAAGGTTTTATTCGGGGGGGGTTGGCTTGAGCAGGGAATTATCGCTACTCAGATAAAGCCAGATTACAAGAAAGGTTAAACAGACCAATGGAAAGGAAAATGTGATGATCAGATTAAACAGACCAATGAAAAGGAATAGTTGCAGACAATCCAGCTCTTCGCGTGAATGTGATCACGAGAACCTAATGTCAGTGTTAGCAAAATCATTTAACCCGAAGAGGAAGGTGATCAGAATCCCAGAGTATGGAAGAGGAATAAAAGATCCTAACACCACCCATTGGCGACGTGGGCCCGTAAGCCACACAGCCATGTTAGTAAAACAGTTTGCAAAGACTAGACTCAACTTCGGACAAGGAGTTGGAAAGGGGCTTCCTACAGGCAGTCGGCTCTGATACCAACCTGTGACGCCCCCAACTTAATCGTGCGCTAATCATACACGCAAATGCACACGATCAAGCCTAGGGACTCACTTGAAGATATCACAACACAACTCTACACAAGAATAAAATAATACAAGCTTTATATTACAAGCCAGGGGCTTCGAGGGCTCGAATACAAAAGCTCGATGTCATACAAGCATCAGCGAAAGCATTAGATATCTGAGTACAGATATAAAAGTTAAACAAGCCTGCCTTAAGAAGGCGAAAACAGAAAACATCTCCGATCGAAAGAGGCAAGGCCTCCTGCCTGGGAGCCTCATAAACTACTCCTGGTCGTCGGCGGTCTCCACGTAGTAGTAAGCTCCACCAGAGGGGTAGTAGTAGTCGTCGACTGGGGCAGCTGACTCCGGGGCTCCATCATCTGGTCGCAGCAAACGGGTATGGGGAAAAAGGGAAGCAAAGCAACCGTGAGTACTCATCCAAAGTACTCGCAAGACTAACATCAGAACTATGTTAAGTATGCATCGGTATCAAAGAAAGGCTGTATATGTGGACTAGTCTGCAGAATGCCAGAATAGAGAGAGAGCCTAGCCTATTGAAGACTAGCATCTTCAGCGGTCTTGCAGCATAAGAAGAGTGCAGATTAGTATATAATTAAAGTAGCAAGCATGTTGTAGCAAAACCTAGGGATCCTTCCTCGACTCCCTGCGAGAAAGCGATCCCGGAGCTTCCAATTAATTAACAGTATCCAGTTCAAGTAGTAGTAGATCGGGATACAACACTGAGCGTCCTGTTACCGTGGACACGGCTATTCGAATAGATAATCTTCCCTGCAGGGGTGCACTACTGTTACCCAACATGCTCGATTAACTCTGGCCGGACACACTTTTCTGGGTCATGCCCGGCCTTGGCTGATCGACACACCGCAGCCCTACCTAGAGCTCAGCAGAGAGGTCCCCGCCAGTCTACATCCTAAGCGCTCAGGTGTCTTGGGCCATCGCCCTGTGCACTCCGGGTCGTTGTGTGCAGAGTGGATACCAACGCCAACGGCACGATCCGACCCGGCCACAATGCTGAACTGGACATCTGACAGAGCTTTCGGCTGATACATACGGCGCCGAGGGCCCCATAAACCATTATCCCGCGTGGTGGTAGTGCGTATAGGCCAGTGGCCAACTCAGATCAATACCCAAATCCGTTATTGCATTATTAGGAGCTCGCGGTGACGATCAGTACTCCTGTCGCCCCGTCTCAAGGAAGTGCAACAAGGGCCAGGCCCATCCCTCTCTAGGGCGGTCTCTGCCTGCCCGGCCGCGCCTCGTAATTATCTCGCAGGTGCCTTCCAGGTCAACCCGACTTCCCAGGAGACTGTCGGGAACTCAGGTCCACCTCTACCGGGGTGGTACCGCCTGTCCCTTCAGTCCCGCCATATCAGTACAAGGGGGCAACAGTCAAATGTAACCGTGTGTCCGTAACATCAAGAGGGTAATCCGAGGAATCACCCCCGATGGA
This sequence comes from Elymus sibiricus, assembly GCA_039707655.1. Lineage (NCBI taxonomy): Eukaryota > Viridiplantae > Streptophyta > Magnoliopsida > Poales > Poaceae > Elymus > Elymus sibiricus. The sequence goes on along the minus strand of CM077666.1, from coordinate 76,148,474 downwards.
TTCCCACTCGATGTTACCCTCAAGGTGAGACCGGAGGAATCACCCTCGATGGATTCACACTTGAGGGGTTGCACGACAAAAGCTTCATCGGAGGTGGTGGAAGAGGGATCACCCCCATATCCCACAACCGACTAGTTGTACCACAGAGGCATATAAGGAGTGAGATAAGAGGTATCACCCTCGGCACTCGAGGATAACTCTATGGAGTCGAACAACTTAAGGGGGTGTGCAGTGATGTGCTTGTCTCAGCCCGTCGATCACATCGATCGGGGCACATGTAACTAAGCGGGGCAACTAGAACGAGAAGAGGGGCCACAGATGGTTTATCAATCCACCTATACTAAGCAGTTCGGATAGTAGGCAGGTATAACAGTTACAAAAATAGGCTATGCATCAGAATTAGGATCAATCAGTAGCAGTAGCAAATTATAATGCAAGCAGTAGAGAGAAAGAATAGGTGATATAGGCATGCGTCAAGGGGGGTTTGCTTGCCTGGAAGCTTTGCCGGAAAAGGAGAGTTGTCGGTGATGAAGTAGTCCTTAGGGGGCTACGTCGGTGCCGGAATCTACCAGAGAGAAGAGGGGGAAGAAATAGATAAATACATAGCAAACACAAGCATCTCAGAGCATGACATGGCAAAATGCAGTGCAGGGGTGACCTAATGCATGCCTAAACCATTTTTGTTATTTAGGATTAAAGTTGGAATTATTAGCCGGTATGTATGCAATATTCATCTGCCGGAAACAGACGAAAAGTTGCGGGTTCTCCTACGTAGAGGGTGCCGACATGAAAACATATGGCATGATCGGATTCGTGGGATTTTTCTGAGCAACTTTCATGTAGAAAACTTTTTCATCTGAGTTACGGATTGATTTCTACGAATTTTCAAAGTTTAAATCATTTTCTGAAATTTCTGGAGTTTATTTAATTTCGAAAATAAAAGGAAAATTGCTATGGGTACACAGAAGTGTACCCAGCAATATGCACGTGTGGCTGACAGTGGGCCCCAGTTGACTGCCCAGTCAGCAGTCAACTGGAGGCTCGACTGGTCAAAGGGGGGGGGGCCCACATGTCATCTGGCCGCAGTCACTGACGACTGGGCCCGGTCAACTGCTGACGAGGCCGGGTCCAACTGACACGTGGGGTCCACTGGGTTAGTTTAGTCCTACCCAAAATAATCAACCGGCTAATTAATCTAGCGGGACCCACACGTCAGTGCCTAATTAGCGTGTAATTAGTTTAGCTCTAAACCTAAACTAATCCAGTCGGCGTTTAACCGACGGCGTCCACAGGACGCGGCGGAGTCCCATCGGAATCGCGCTGCAGGCGACCATTTGCAGCGCCGCTTGCAGGTACGAGCTGCTGGACGAGCGGCGCGTGCACTGGAGTCGTCGGGAGGACGCGGGGCGGTCAGTAGCGACGCCGGCGATGAGCGAGGCGGCGGCCGGAGTTCGGTGGGGTGCGGGCGCGTGCAAACGGCGACGGAAACGAGAGGAAAAAGCGGGGATTGAGAAAGGAGCTCACATTCGAGCTCCAGGGAACGTCAGTGGGCTCGGGGGAGCACCGGAGTGGCGGCATTCGATGAAGAACGACGATGGCCGTGGCGGAGGGGATTGGCTCGCTCCCGGCGCGGTGGTGATCTCCTGCTCGAGCTGCTCCTCGATGTCGGTGTAGACGACGACGCTGCGGCTGCTAGACATCTCCTTGGGGCTCGGGGAAGCTCCTGGCCATGCAGACAACGCCGGTGCGGCGACGGGTTCGTTCGGTGGCGCTCGGCGAAGAGAGTGAGGGGCGCGAGGGGATAAATGGAGGGGCTAGGGTTTCGGGGGAAGGGGGAGACGACCGGGGTGGCCGTATCCACGCCGGGGAGTCGGCGGATGGCCGGCGCGTGGAGCTCCTGCGTCCATGGCGCACGCGCGTGCTGACAGAGAGGAGGGAGCAGGTAGACGATGAACAGATGGGCTGGGCCTCGCCACTGTATCACCAGGCCGGCTAGTGCACGGGTATTCTTCTCTTTTCTTTTATTTCTTTTTTCTGTTTTCCCCTTTTTTTCATTTCTGTTGCATTTTGTTTAGCCAGCAATTGACTATTGGTAAAATGTGAGACTTGTCCCAATAATTATTATGCAATATTTCCCACTGCCACAAAAGGTTTGGTAGTTGAATAATTTCATTTGAATTGTGCTTAATTGGAAATGAATTAAAGTGTTGTTAAAGTCACTGTTTTTTGGTTGTTAGGGTCAAATTGGGAATTCAAATAATGTTGATTTTATTTTTATAATTGCCTTGGGATTATTTGCAATATTATGAACTATTTTGTTTTGCTGTTTGAATAATTATTATTTTTTACTTTATTTTAAAATCTGAATTTGAAGTTGGATTATTCTTAATTGTTTTTATAGGGCTTAATGATGATGGCTTGGCATGACTAATTAGCATAACTACTATTTAGTAATCTGGGGATGTCACACTGTTATTGTGTGTTTTCACTTTTATGCTAATGGTATGATTGAGTTTTTGTGTTTTTAATTAGTGTTTGTGCCAAGTAATACCTTTAGGATGATTTCGAAGATAGTATAATTGATGCTGTTTGGAAAACAGAAAGGTTTGCGTCTAGTGACCGAATTTTGTTTCTGTACTGGAGCGTCATAAAAATCTGAAATTTTTACAAAGTATTGGTATATGAATTTCACACGTTGTCCTAATTTTTCAGAATTTTTGGAGTTACAGAAGTATGGTTTTAAATAGATTGCTACAGACTGTTCTGTTTTTGACAGATTCTGTTTTTGATGCACTACTTGCTTGTTTTGATGAATCTATGGATTGTATCGGGGGGTATAAGCCATGGTGAAGTTAGAGTACAGTAGGTATAATGCAAAAATAAAATATGAATGGGTTTGCAACAGTACTTAAAGTAGTGATTTATTTTGTTATGCTAACGGATCTGACGGAGGTTTTGTTGAGTTTTGTGTGATTGAAGTTTTCAAGTTATGGGTGAGATCACGATGGATGAAGGAATAAGGAGTAGCAAAAGCCTAAGCTTGGGGATGCCCGAGGCACCCCAAGGTAATATTCAAGGAAGACTCAAGCGTCTAAGCTTGGGGATGCCCCGGAAGGCATCCCCTCTTTCTTCTACCAACCATCGGTAATTTTACTTGGAGCTATATTTTTATTCGTCACATGATATGTGTTTTACTTGGAGCATCTTGTATTATATGAGTCTTTGCTTTGTTTGCTTTTTAGTTTGTCACAATCATCTTTGCTGAACACACCTATCTTGAGAGAGCCACACATTTATTATCATTTGTTAGAATACACTATGTGCTTCACTTAAATTTTTTGAGCTATTCAGTTGCTCTAGTGCTTCAGTTAAATCTTTTTGAGCACGGCGGTGGCTATATTTTGAAGAAATAAACTCTCTTGCTTCACTTATATTATTTTGAGAGTTGGTTGAAATTTTGAAGAAATGAATTCTCATGCTTCACTTATATTATTTTGAGAATTGATAAGATTAAAATTTTGAAGAAATATTTGCACTCTCATGCTTCACTTAAATCTTTTTGAGAGTTGAAAATAGTAACGGTAATTTGCACAAGATATGAATTTGGTCCCAAAGTGATGAATATTCAAGAGGGATATAATAAAAACTTTCATATAGATCATTGGATATGACAAGTGTGATTCCTTGCAATAGTTTTGCGATATGGAAATGATAATATGTGAGTCATGTTAGTGAGTAATTGTGATTTAGTAAGAATATTAGTGTTAAGGTTTGTGATTCCCTATGCATGCACGTTAAGTCAATAGTTATGCAAAGAAATTATATCCTACTTATGGTGTATTATTCAGTGTTAGTTATGTTCAATGCATGTTTATGACCATTTTCGTTTTTTGGTTGGTTGCTTCTCAATCTATTTGCTAGCCTTCATTTGTACTAAGCGGAAATACTGCTTGTGCATCCAAAATCCTTAAACCCAAGTTGTGCCAAATGAGTCCACTATATCTACCTATATGCGGTATTTCAATGCCGTTCCAAGTAAATTTGCGTGTGCCAACTCTAATTTTCAAAATAATTTTTCCGTTTTGTGTGCCCGTACCGCTCATGAAGCGGCAGGGGGTGGCCATTATTTTCCATGCTAGGTGTGTTATTCTCACGATGAGTGTTTATTCACTTGTCATTGCATGAGAGGATGGTTGGTAATAGGGATGCCCAGTCCCACAATCAAATCAAAAATTAATAACAACAAAATTCCTTGGAAAGTGATGGTATGAAGGGCACCCGTGGATACGGCTAGCCATGGATTGTGAAAGAATGGTGGAAAGAAAATAAACTTTACTTTCTGTTTGGGAACTGCCTATGATGTGTCTAGCATGGAAAATAATGGGAATTCTCGGTCGTTTTCGTTGACAGGAAAAGCATGGCTCTCAAAATATTTTATCTCTTTAATTTCAACCTTGAGCTCTGGCACATTTGAAAAATCTCTGCTTCCCTCTGCGAAGGGCCTATCTATTTACTTTTATGCAATTTTTATTTTTACTTGAGTCTCCATCTTCTCTTATAAAGCACCAACTAGAGAGCACTATTGTCATACTTGTGCAATGGATGTAGCTAATATTTGAGTGTGTTTCATGAATGGATCAATGATTGAGCATAATGGGCTAGGGATAACTTTCTTTAGCGTTGATATTTTGAAAGATATGGTTGCTTGTTAGCATACTTCAGTAATTATATCTTCATGTCAAATTATAGACTATTGCTTTGAATCATTCAAGTCCAATGTCCATGCTATAAAAGAAAAGAATATGTGATGAATATGATAGGCAGCATTCCACATCAAAAAATTTATTTTTATCATTTACCTACTCGAGGACGAGCAGGAATTAAGCTTGTGGATGCTGATACGTCTCCAACGTATCTATATTTTTTGATTGTTCCATGCTGTTATATTATCAATCTTGGATGTTTTTATATGCATTTACAGCAATTATATATCATTTTTGGAGACTAACCTATTAACTTAGTGCCCAGTGCCAGTTGCTGTTTTCTGCCCTGTTTTTGTTTTACAGAAAATCAATACCAAACGAAGTCCAAATGCCACGAAACTTTTTGGAGATTTTTTTCTGGACAAGATAAACGCTAGAAGCTTCGGGAGGAGGCCAGAAGCCCCAGGAGGTGCCCACGAGGCACCAGGGCGCGCCTGGGCAGGCGCGCCCTGGTACCTCGTGGGGCCCACAGAGCTCCGTTTGACCTAATTCCACCACTATAAATTCAGGAAAAATTAGAAACCCTTAGGGGAGTCCACGAAATACTTTTTCCGCCGCCGCAAGTTTCTGTTCTCTAGAGATCCCATAGGGAGGCCTTCTCTGATACTCCACCGGAGGGGGAATCGATCACGGAGGTGCTCTACATCAACCTTGCTGCCCTTCCGATGATGCGTGAGTAGTTTACCACAGACCTTCGGGTCCATAGTTAGTAGCTAGATGGCTTCTTCTCTCTTTTTGATCTTCAATACAATGTTCTCCTCGATGTTCTTGGAGTTCTATCCGATGTAATCACTTTTTGCGGTGTGTTTGTTGGGATCCGATGAATTGTAAGTTTATGATCAAATTATCCATGAATATTATTTGAGTCTTCTCTGATCTCTTTTATGCATGATTATTATAGCTTCGTATTTCTTCTCCGATCTATTGATTTGGTTTGGCTAACTAGATTGATTTATCTTGCCATGGGAAGAGGTGCTTTGTAATGGGTTCGATCTTGCGGTGCTCAATCCCAGTGACAGAAAGGGGCATGACACATATGTATCGTTGCTATTAAGGGTAAAAAGATGGGGTTTATTCATGCATGAGTTTATCTTGTCTACATCATGTCAACGTTCTTAAGGCGTTACTCCATTCTTTATGGACTTAATACACTAGATGCATGCTGGATAGCGGTTGATGTGTGGAGTAATAGTAGTAGATGCAGGCAGGAGTCGGTCTACTTGTCTCGGACGTGATGCCTATATACATGATCATTGCCTTGGATATCATCATGATTATTTGCTTTTCTATCAATTGCCCAACAGTAATTTGTCTACCCACCGTATGCTATTTTCTCAAGGGAAGCCTCTAGTGAAAACTATGGCCCCCGGGTCTATCTAAATCATATTACTAAAACCCTAAAAAATATTGCTGCCATTTTCTTTTATTTATTTTATTTTGTATTTTTGTTTCAATCTATCTATCTATCACATGCAATTTAATCTTGCAATTGACCGCCGAGGGATTGACAACCCCTCGTTTGCGTTTGGTGAAAGGATTTGTTGTTTGTGTGCAGGTGCTGCTAACGAGGTGTTGCGTGATTCTCCTACTGATTCGATAACCTTGGTTTCATAACTGATGGAAATACTTATCTCTACTGTGCTGCATCATCCCTTCCTGTTCGGGGATAATACCAACGCAAGCTACAAGTAGCAACCTTCTGGCCTCCTCTCCAAGTCTCCGGGGTCTCTTTTGTCCAGAATAAAAATCTCCAAAAAGTTTCATGGCATTTGGACTTCGTTTGGTACCGATTTCCTGAAAAACCAAAAACAAGCAGAAAACAGCAACTGGCACTAGGCACTAGGTTAATAGGTTAGTCCCAAAAAATGATATATAATTGCATATAAAAACATCCAAGATTGATACTATAATAGAATGGAACAATCAAAAATTATAGATACGTTGGAGACATATCAAAGGAGTACATATGTCTGCATAAATTTTGCAACATATTTTGTAGACCAAAATCGGCTTGTATTTTGTTGGCACAAACGACATTGTCATATAGCATAGCGCATACACAAGCCATCAAATTTACAGTCGTTTAACATTGCACCTGATCCAGTCTTATGAAAATTTAGATAGTTAAAATATTAGCTTACTTACATCCATATAATTGTTCACACGACTTAGTAAAACCATTTTCTCACCCTAACAAAACATTGAAGAGGTGTTCATGTCACTCTTAATAACCGTTGTACCATTCAACAGACCAAGATCATGGATCATAGAGTTATCAAAGTCAAATTGCAAAGACCATGAGCAAAGCCTGGACAAAATATGCATGCATCAGGAAATATATTTTAAACAATTACATAGAAACGATCAGGCAAAGCCATGTCCTCTCAGCATTAAGGTCATGGATCAGAAAGCAATTAGAGGCAAACTATAATAGATCCTTGAGCAGGTTGTAGGCAATGTATGCTATCCACTGGACCAACACAACATCAAAATCATCGCCCCAACATTCAGTCAGCACACAGAGACAGTTTGAAACACATTTTTCCACCAAGGTAGGTCTGAATCAACAGAAAATATTGGATTTGGATCTAGCATTCGATAGAGCATACTTAATTAATATCCATTGGAGTAGTAGCAACTACGGAATAGAAACAAAGATTATCTATGGTCAAAATTTTGGTGCCTTGATTAGTTTAATTAGCTGCATCATTTCTTAGCGTCTCAGGGGCAACCACATGCGAAAGGACACCACATCCTCGCAAGGTAAGGAACTAAGGATCCAAATACCTCTCAGGTGCTGTGGAGCAAAGGGGTCAACGGCATTGATGCCCTGCCTTGGACACGGACTACCATCCCCACCCAGATATTGGCAACCACGTGAGCGTCGCGATGACCTAGACGGCAAGAGAGGTGGCGGGCTATCCTGACCAAAATGTAGCAATAAGAAAACAATTAACTACCTTAAGAATAAATTTAGAAAGAAATAGGAAGAATAAAACCAGGAACAAATTGCATGGAAAGCATTTTCTGGTGGTCATTTGAGAAACATGGCACTCACTTTTTAGTCAAACTCAAGTTGGATGAAGCTGAGAGCAATTGCTCCTAAAAGTGAAACATCACATTCGCTAAGATTTCATTTTCCTAATGGTATTTATATTGTAATGGAACCAAACTATCCTAATAACAACAATCCTAGTTCTACAACCGAACATAACAACCATGCACTTCAATAAAACAAAACGTTTTAGTACATCAAAGGAAATCAAAGTAGCCAATCAAGATAAATTAATTTAGTATAGATCACAAAGACTAAAATGTACCAAATAAAATGCATAGTCAATACAAAACATCCTAAAAGCTTTCATACACATGAACGATCACATGGGACTGAAATATACCAACACATACTTTTGATCACAAACACGTCGTTACATCGAATAAACATATCCCATGAAAAGTAAATAACAAATTTTGCATTAACATATATCTACTTGTCGGTGTATAAAACATGGGTATTTTATACCCTGACTTATGCACAGACGGTAGCAGCCTCCTTGCCGGCCGAGGCTTACCGGGAACCACCAAGACCAAAATTCAGGGCCCAGTTGCAAAAGCTACTGGGGAGAAGCTTAAGACGAAGCATCAACAAGCACCCAACTAGTACTGAAGATGAAGACGTTTATTGCCGGAAAGGCCAGACCGGCAGGGTGAAGACCCGGCAAGCTCCGTGCCGGCAAGCCTTCGCCAGCTCGTTAGCGCTCCACCTCACAGGGCAGCTAGTCACTGATCAGTGAGGTGTCGACCGCGCAGGCTGGTTGGTGAGGTTTGTCGGGCATGTGTCAACACGTAGGGAGAAGATTTGCCTTCAATGACACCCGTCCAGGAGGCGTGTCAGAATAATACAAGGGCTGCCTCTCCACATGACACCTAACGGTGCATTTAATGCCTTTGTCCTAAACTGGCAGAGTTATGTATGATAGCACTGTTTGCTATCTAATCACTATGTAATTACCGTTTTGCCACCGTGGTAATCCCTTTAGCTATAAAAGGAGGGCCAGGGCAACAGTTAGAGGGATTCGGACCCCTTTTCAAACACCAGCACGTCTCGCGTAGCTGCTCTCCCCACACCTTGCCGGGAGAAGCGCTCCTTGTACTTGTGCTCTCGTACAACCAATACACAAAAAGTAGGAGTAGGGTTTTACGCTTCTCAACGGCCCGAACCTGGGTAAATCCCTTGCGTCTTCCATTGCTTCTGCTCTTTGTGCACGTAGATCTCCCCTGCCGAACCACAAAGGGGCTGGATGGCCCCATAGATGGTCGTACCCACGACATCTTTGGCGTGCCAGGTAGGGGGATTCGCTTGCGCGAACCTGAACCAGTGGATTGCGCATCACCTTCACCAACTTCATCATCGTCCTCCTCGTCATCGATGGCCCCCAAGAAGAAGGGCATCACGATGACGGCCCCTTCACACGTATCCGCAGGCTGCGCAGGTGGCATGGCCAATGCAAGCGGTGCGGGTACCGCGGTTGGCATGACCAGTGCAGGCGGCGCGGTCGCCATCCCCACCGTGGTCGGTGCAGGAGACGAGTGCGCCGGAGGCGGTCGACTTCCTCGATCCTCTGGCGAACAAAGCCAAGACGGCGCGGGCGGAGCAGATGGACGTCTTCCTCCTCCTCCTCGCCATGCCGACGAACGCAGCCACCGGAGCGGCAACGCCCGGGCCGGCGCGAGCCAAGATCCCGCCGTGGCGGCGTCCAAGGATGCAGCTTCAGGACAGACACCGCGCCCCTCGCACAACGGGCGTGGTACGGCTCCGAGCGGCGCCAACGACTCCGTGCAGCGGCGGCCTCCTGGCAAGACTCCTGTTGATCAAATACCAGATCCTCAGGCACCGCCTCCGCCACAGCGACCCGCTGTTGATCATGTGCCGCGGCAGCAAGACCGTGATGGCGCTCCTGCTGGCTTTACCAGGAGTAGAGCGACATCGCGCTATTCGCTCCCGGCCATGCCAGCCACAGCAGCAGAAGCAATGGTGCGAGCCCAGATGCTGCTAAATTTCCCTCCAGCGCCAGAGAAGATGGATGAGTGGAGAGCCACCATCCAAAGCTTGATTGGGCCTGCCGAGGCCAGCAAATCGCAACAAGCGGAGCCCTCACGGCGTCCGCAAATAGCACCAGTAGCTCCAACTGGTGGCCGTGTTGACAGTGCTGCGCTAACGGTGCAATCACCTCAGCGGCAACAGTCTCAACAGCAGCAACGCCAACAGCCGCGGCGAGCTCAACAATCTTTTGAGCCTGACGAGATGTCGATGGCCTCTTCGGATCCGCGAGAGCGGCAAGACCAGCGGCAAGTGCTGCGAGACAGGCGGGTAGAAGACGCTCGCACCACCATCGAACGGCACCGGGAGGTGCGCCGCCAATCTGACACGCGCAATGGCCCCATCGTTGATGAGCCTGCGCCAGGGGTTGGCGGATATCTACCTTACAAGGTTGGGTGTCCTGCCTTCACCCGTGAGCTGCGGCAAGTCCGATGGTCGTCCGTCCGGGCCTTCAAGCCAGAAGTACCTTAGAAATACGACGGCAAACTGAACCCAGCAGAATTTCTGGGCATCTACACGATTGTCGTGCAAGCTGCAGGAGGAAGAGATGAGAAAATCCTCGCCAACTACTTTTCATTGGTGCTGAAGCCCAACGTGAGATCTTGGCTGATGAACTTGCCGGAGAACTCCATTTCTTCATGGGAAGATCTCTGTAATGAGTTTGTTGGAGCCTTTACCGGTGGCCACAAGGCCCCTGGACAGCCCAGCGACCTGCAAGTGATTCCGCAAAGAGATGGAGAAACTTTGCGCAAGTACATCCAGAGGTTCAGCCGTGTGCACCGTAACATTCCAGATGTGCACCCCGCAGCCGTCATTGCCGCCTTTCACACGAATGTGCGCAATCGGAGGATGCGGGAAAAGATGAACGTCAAGCTGCCCAAAACCGTCAACGAGCTCTATACGTTGGCAGATAAATGCGTGCGTGCTGAGGAAGGAAGAAGGCTTCCCGGGGAAGACGCTGGTGCCGAGGTGGATTCCGAGGACGACGACGCTGCCACCCCGAGGAAAAAGGGCCGAAAGCGCAACAGGAAGCGCAAAGGAAAAACTGTTATGGCTGTCGAAGGCTCCAACAACTCTGAGTCCGCCAAGAAAGCTAAGACTGAGAACTCTGGCAAGGAGGCAGCAGTATGCGCCGCTTGCCAGGAGGCGGCGGCAAACGAGAAGGCCGGCAAATTTGATGGGCCATATTGCAAGATTCACCGCACCAAGGGCCATGATCTCCAAGAGTGCCGACAAGTCGAACACCTTGTTGAGAAACAAAAGGCTGAGTACGAAAAACGTGACAAAGAGAAGAGTCAAGATGGTGCCGGTGGATCCGGCAAAAAGGGCCGTGGTGGTTGAGGAGGCCATCGCGGCAAGGCCAAGCAGCAGAAAGAAAAACCTGCTAGAGGCCGCGAAAAGAAGGGTGAAGATGATGGAAGTGAGGAAGAAGAGGACGACGGAGAGTCCTGTGAACAAGAATTCCAGAAGGCAACCGAGGCCATGTGCATTGACGGAGGGGCATCTTTGCACTCCTCTCACTGCCAACTTAAGCAGTGGGCACGTGAAGTTAATGCGGTAGAACCGGCAATGGGCTCTCAAAAGCCGCTCAAGTGGTCGCACACGCCTATCATTTTCGATGCCGAGGACCACCCTGATCGCACAACCGCGGTCGGGTGTTTGCCGTTGTTGGTTTCGCCAACAAGTCGCAACCTCCAGGTCACGAAAATGTTAGTTGACGGTGGGGCCGGCTTAAACTTGATTTCTTCGGAAGTAATCAAGAGGCTGCAGATTCCCGACGAGGAGCTTGAAAAGACAGGCACGTTCCAGGGAGTAAACCCGGGAAGGAGCCAGCCCAAGGGGAAAATCACATTGCCGGTGACGTTTGGCGGGGAATTGAACTACAGGATGGAAAAGATTGTCTTTGATGTTGTCAAGATCCCCTTGCCGTATAATGGAATTCTTGGCCGCCCAGCCTTGGCAAAATTCATGGCAGCATCTCACTATGCCTACAATACATTAAAGATGCCAGGGCCAATAGGTGTCATTTCCATCAACTCCGACAAGAAAGATGCGGTTATTTGCGTCGACAAGATGTACAGAGATGCGGTTGCAGCAGAGGCCGCCAAGACGCCAGCTCCTGCCAAGAAGAAGGAAAGCAAGAAGTCCGGCAAGACCTCTGACAACGATTCCGGGAAGCGCACCTCTTTGGAGTGCTGCGCGCCCGTCGAAGACTTGCCGGAGTGCTCTACCGGTAAGAAACCTAGAGCCACTGCACCGGCAACCAAGAAGCTGCCGGCGAAGGAGGATGGCGCTGACAGTACCTTCACCATCAGTGCCACCCTTGACAGCAAATAGGAAAGCACGCTCATTACCTTCCTGCGGGCGAATGTCGATGTGTTCGCTTGGCGACCGTCTGACATCCCCGGTGTTCCCAGGGAGGTAATTGAGCACCACCTTGCCGTCTGTCCCCACGCTCGGCCCATCAAGCAAAAAGTCCGGAAGAAAGCTTTGGAGCGGCAACAATTCATTGCCGAAGAAATCAAGAAACTTGAAGCAGCAGGCTTGGTCAGAGGTGTACTACATCCCACTTGGTTGGCAAATCCAGTGGTGGTGCGCAAAGCAAATGGAAAGTGGAGACTTTGTATTGACTACACTGATATTAACAAAGCTTGTCCAAAGGATCCTTTCCCCTTGCCGCGCATCGATCAAATTGTAGACTCCACTTCTGGCTGCAATTTACTCTCCTTCCTTGATGCATATTCTGGGTACCATCAGATATTCATGGCCAAGGAGGATGAGGAGAAAACCGCATTCATTACTCCATGTGGCACATACTGCTTCGTGCGTATGCCTTTCGGATTAAAGAGTGCTGGTTCGACATTCGCAAGAGCAGTCCAGATTGGTTTTGAGCCCCAGCTGCACAGGAATGTGGAAGCATACATGGATGATATAGTGGTCAAGACCAAGGACAAATCTACCCTCATTCAAGATTTAGAAGAGACATTTGCAAACTTGCGCAAAATCAATCTAAAGCTCAATCCCGAGAAGTGTGTCTTTGGTGTTCCATCCGGCAAGCTTCTCGGATTCTTTGTATCTCAACGAGGAATTGAAGCGAATCCCGACAAGATTAAAGCAATTGAGCAGATTCAAGCACCAAAAAGCGTCAAAGATGTGCGGCGTCTTGCCGGCTGTGTTGCTGCCTTGGGTAGGTTCATTTCAAGATCCGCCGAGCGCGCCCTGCTGTTTTTCAAGATTTTGAAAAAGGCAGGCCCGATGAAATGGACTCCGGAAGCGGAGGCCGCGCTGCAAGACTTGAAAAGATACGTCTCCTCTGCGCCAACGCTAGTTGCGCCTAGACCACAAGAGCCCTTGCTGCTGTATGTAGCGGCAACAAATCAAGTGGCTAGTGTTGCATTAGTGGCGCAGAGAGAAGTCGATGACGAGGAAGCGGCCACGGCAAGCCCATCCAGCGACAAACCGGAATCTTCTCTGGCAAGGTCCGACGCTGACAAGTCAGAAACAGCGCAAGTAAATGAGATTAATCAACAAACAGTGCCGAAGAAAAAGGTGGTTCAGCGACCCGTGTATTTTGTTAGTTCCCTTCTGCAGGGGGCTAGGTCAAGATACTCTGGGGTGCAAAAATTGCTTTTCGGCCTTCTTATGGCCTCGAGAAAGCGGCGTCACTACTTCCAAGCACACGAGATCACCGTCGTCACTCACTTTCCGTTGCAACGCATTTTGAGAAATCCAGAAGCAACTGGCAGGATAGTAGAGTGAGCGTTGGAATTGTCAAGCTTTGCACTTAAGTTTGAAAGCACTTCAAACATCCAGAGCAGAGTCTTGGCGGAGATCATTGCAGAATGGACGCCAACGTAAGACGAAGAAGCTCAAGAAACAGCTCTCCCCGGCAAAGAGACAGCCAAATAATGGATCATGTACTTTGACGGTGCCTTCTCGCTGCAAGGCGCCGGTGCCGGAGTGCTGCTTGTCGCACCCACCGAAGAACATCTCAAGTATGTGGTTCAAATGCACTTTCCTAGGGAGCAAGCTACAAACAACACTACTGAGTACGAAGGACTCCTTGTCGGTCTTAGGATCACAGTGGACCTTGGAATCAAAAAATTGATCGTCCGCGGTGAATCGCAGCTTGTTGTGAAGCAAGTGAACAAAGATTACCAGAGCCCGTTGATGGAAGCATACGTGGAAGAAGTGAGGAAGTTGGAAGAACACTTTGACGGATTGCAAACAGAGCACATCCCTCGTGCGGAAAACAGCATTGCTGATCACCTATCAAAGTGTGCCGCTCAAAAGCTACCTGTGGAACCAGGAACTTTTGTGCTCCATTTGAATCAACCAACAGTCACTCCATCAACGCAGGCCGGTAAGAGAAGGAAGTTGAACACCGGCAAGTATTTTCCGGCAGAACTCCCAGGAGCCGCCAGCAAAAAGGTTGCTGGAGACAACGACGCGGTTGCCAGTGAGCAGCAGCTTCGCGCAGAACCTTGGGTTCTTGCCGCAGAAGCAAGCGCTCCCGCAGCCGAAGAAGCGCCTTTAGTCCTTGTCGTCGAGCCACAGGCTCCGGCATGGGCATAGTAGATAGTTCATTTCCTTCAAACAGGAGAACTTCTCGATGAGCAAGAAGAAGCTGAGAAAGTAGCCCGTCAGTCAAGCATGTATCAGTTTGTGGATAGCATTCTATACAGAAAGCGACCAAACGGTGTGAAATTGAAGTGTATTTGCCGGGAAGACGGACTGAAGCTGTTGGCGGAGATACATGGAGGCATATGTGGCTCTCATATAGGATCAAGGGCACTTGCCGACAAAGCTTTCCGGCAAGGCTTCTATTGGCCCACTACCCTCCAGGATGCAACTGAGCTAGTAACCAAATGTGAAGCATGCCAGTTCCATTCAAAGAACATACATCAGCCAGCTCAAGCCCTGCAAACAATCCCTCTCTCCTGGCCCTTTTCGGTCTGGGGGCTCGATATCTTAGGCCCCTTCCCCCGTGCTGCCGGGGGCTTTGAGTTCTTGTACGTCGCCATCGACAAGTTCACAAAGTGGCCTGAAGTGGAGCCGGTGAGGAAGGTGACAGCGTAATCAGCCGTCAAGTTCTTCAAAGGATTGGTTTGCCGTTTCGGGGTTCCTAACAGAATCATCACCGACAACGGCACACAATTCACAAGCCGCACCTTCATGCAGTATATCCAAGACCTTGGCAGCAAAATCTGTTTTGCGTCTGTCGCTCACCCGAGGAGTAACGGCCAAGTGGATAGGATGAATGCTGAAGTGTTGCATGGTCTCAAGACAAGAACCTTTGACAGGCTGCGCAAATGTGGAAGGCACTGGATCGATGAGTTGCCGGTGGTTCTTTGGTCACTCAGGATGACACCAAATCGAGCTACCGGCCAAACACCCTTCTCCCTAATCTATGGTGCAGAAGCGGTGCTCCCCACAGAACTCATATACGGGTCACCTCGAGTGCTCGCTTACGACGAAGTTGAGGAAGAGCAGCTGCGGCAAGACGACGCAACACTCCTTGAGGAGGATCGTCTTCGGGCGGTTGTGCGAGCTGCACGCTACCAGTAAGCCTTGCGCCGCTATCATAGCCGCAAAGTGCACGCCCGAAGCCTTGAGGAAGGCGACCTTGTTCTTCGGCGCGTTCAGTCCGCCAAGAGATCAAACAAGTTGACGCCGAAGTGGGAAGGCCCTTATCGGGTAGTACGAGTCACCAGACCTGGCACAGTCCGTCTGGAGACCTAAGATGGCACTCCAGTGCAGAACTCATGGACTATTGAGCATGTTCGCAAGTTCTACCCATAAGGTGCGGTTGCCGAGCCCCCCGGCAACCCCTTTTGTACAAGCTTTGTCGGCAAGACTTGTAACCCTTTGTACAAAGCCAGGTGCAGATCCTGTGCATAATAAAGCTAAGTGTTTCGCAACTCTTCATGCATATTCATTTATATATGGATACATGTAATGTTGTGATTTACACTTTAGTTTGTATGGAATGGCTAACGAACCGTCAAGCTTCCCAAACCACTCTTTTCTCTTCTTTGTTTTTCTTAAAAGGACAGAAGAATCCCTCGCGTGCAAGTTTCCCGGGGGGGTGACAATGGGGTACCATTCTAATGACGTTCAAGTGATCATTTCATACGACGAGGAAAACAGTGCGAGGAAAAGCTAAGTTGAAAAACTTCAAAAAAAAATCCTTGTTACATTTGCAATTTCCCTTGAACGATTCTGTGTTTGTATGAGAAACCTGCACGCGAAAGGAATCTTGTCGCGATCAGTCCGCGCTCTAGTTTGCCTCGAGTCCGCTCGGCAAGCTCAGCAGCTGCATTCTGGCCCGGCAAGTTACCTTACCGGCAGCGGCACTTCCAGCAGGCAGCTAAGGACCTGTTCCTCGGAGCGCTCGCTGCAAGTGTGCGCACCGGCAAGTTTCCCAACAGCGTAGGGAGCATGATCATACAAAGGCAAGAGACATCATAGAACGCACCATATCCAATAAGGTTCGATTACGACGTTTGGACACACCATTATGCTGTGGTGTTCCAGGTGGCGTCAACTGTGAAACAATTCCACATTGTCTTAAGTGACTGCCAAACTCATAACTCAGATATTCTTCCCCTCGATCAGATCGTAGGAATTTGATTTTCTTGTTACGATGATTCTCAACTTCACTCTGAAATTGCTTGAACTTTTCAAACGT
The DNA here is from genome assembly GCA_039707655.1 of Elymus sibiricus. Taxonomy (NCBI): domain Eukaryota; kingdom Viridiplantae; phylum Streptophyta; class Magnoliopsida; order Poales; family Poaceae; genus Elymus; species Elymus sibiricus. Next base: position 76,131,919 of record CM077666.1, on the reverse strand, counting down.
TTCAGACTTGTGTTTCATTAAGTAAATATAGCCATATCTACTCAAATCGTCGGTGAAGGTGAGAAAATAACGATATCCACCGCGCGCCTCAATGCTCATCGGACCGCACACATCAGTATGTATGATTTCCAACAAGTCACTTGCCCGTTCCAATGTTTCGGAGAACGGGGTCTTAGTCATCTTGCCCATGAGGCATGGTTCGCATGTGTCAAGTGATTCAAAATCAAGTGACTCCAAAAGTCCATCAGCATGGAGTTTCTTCATGCATTTTACACCAATATGACCTAAGCGGCAGTGCCACAAGAAAGTGGTACGATCATTATCAACTCTACATCTTTTGGCATCAATGTTATGAACATGTGTATCATCACTATCGAGATTCAATAAGAATAAACCCCTCACAATGGGTGCATGACCATAAAAGATATTACCCATATAAATAGAACAACCATTATTCTCTGATTTAAATGAGTAACCGTCTCGCATTAAACAAGATCCAGATATAATGTTCATGCTCAACGCAGGCACTAAATAACAATTATTCAGGTTCATCACTAATCCCGATGGTAATCGAAGAGCGAGCGTGCCGACGGCGATCACATCAACCTTGGAACCATTTCCCACGCGCATCGTCACTTCGTCCTTCGCCAGCCTCTGTCTATTCCGCAGTTCCTGCTTTGAGTTGCAAATGTGAGCAACCGCACCGGTATCAAATACCCAGGCACTACAACGAGAGTTGGTAAGGTACACATCAATAACATGTATATCATATATACCTTGTTTGGCGTTGGCCCCCTTCTTGTCGGCCAGATACTTGGGGCAATTCCGCTTCCAGTGGCCAGTTCCCTTGCAATAGAAGCACTCAGTTTCCGGCTTGGGCCCAGCCTTGGGTTTCTTCACAGGAGGGGCAACTACTTTGCCACTCTTCTTGGAGTTTCCCTTCTTGCCCTTGCCATTCTTCTTGAAACTAGTGGTTTTATTGACCATCAACACTTGATGCTCCTTCTGGATGTCTGACTCAGTGACTTTCAGCATCGCAAACAGCTCGGCGACTGACTTGTTCATCCCTTGCATGTTATAGTTCAACACAAAGCTCTTGTAGCTGGGTGGTAGCAATTGAAGAACTCTGTCAGTGATCGCCTCTGGCGGGAGCACAACTCCCAACTCAGCCAGACGGTTGTAATACCCAGACATTTTGAGTATGTGTTCACTGACAGACCCGTTCTCCTCCATCTTGCAAGCATATAATTTATCGGAGGTCTCATACCTCTCGATCCGGGCATTCTTCTCAAAAATAAACTTCAACTCCTGGAACATCTCATATGCTTCATGATGTTCAAAACGCCTTTGAAGTCCCAGTTCTAAGCCATACAACATGGCGCACTGAACTATTGAGTAGTCATCAACACGCGCCTGCCAGGCGTTCATAACGTCCACAGATGCTGGAGGGGGTTGCTCACCAAGCGGTGCATCAAGGACATAAGCCTTTTGGGCAGCCGTGAGGATAATCCTCAGATTACGGGCCCAGTCTACAAAGTTACTTCCATCATCTTTTAGCTTGGCTTTCTCTAGGAACGCATTGAAATTCAGGGAAGCTACTGCGCGAGCCATTGATCTACAACATAAATTTGCAGAGACAACTTAGACTATTGTTCAAGATAACGAGTTTAGTTTACTTAAAAACTCCCACTCAAATCGACATCCCGCCGGTCGTCCGAGTGTAACATGATCCAAATTCACCAACCCAAGTCCGATCATCACATGAGATGAGGTGGTTTCAATGGTGAACATCTCCATGTTGATCATATCTACTATATGACTCATGTTCGACCTTTCGGTCTCTTGTGTTCTGAGGCCATGTCTGTACATGCTAGGCTCGTCAAGTTTAACCCAAGTGTTCCGCATGTGCAAAACTGGCTTGCACCCGTTGTATGTGAACGTAGAGTCTATCACACCCGATCATCACGTGGTGCTTCGAAACGACGAACTTTCGCAACGGTGCACACTTGGGGAGAACACAATTTTATCTTGAAATTTTAGAGAGGGATCACCTTATAATGCTACCGTCGTCCTAAGCAAAATAAGATGCATAAAAAGATTAACATCACATGCAAATCATAAGTGACATGATATGGCCGTCAACTTGTGCTTTTGATCTCCATCTCCAAAGCACCGGCATGATCTCCATCGTCACCGGCATGACACCATGATCTCCATCATCATGATCTCCATCATCGTGTCGCCATCGGGGTGGTCACGCCAACCATGCTTCTACTACTATTGCTACCGTTTAGCGATAAAGCAAAGCATTACATAGCGCTTAATGATTGACACGCAGGTCATACAATAATTAAAGACAACCCTATGGCTCATGCCGGTTGCCGTATTCATCGACATGCAAGTCGAGATAAACTATTACAAAACATGATCATCTCATACATCAAATATATTTCATCATGTCTTTGGCCATATCATATCACAACATACCCTGCAAAAACAAGTTAGACGTCCTCTAATTTGTTGTTGCATGTTTTACGTGGCTGCTATGGGTATCTAGCAAGAACGATTCTTACCTACGCAAAACCACAACGGTGATATGCAAGTTGCTATTTAACCTTCTACAAGGACCGCCTTCGTCGAATCCGATTCAACTAAGGTGGGAGAGACACACACCCGCCAGCCATCTTATGCAACAAAGTCGCATGTCAGTCGATGGAACCGGTCTCATGTACGTGGACATGTAAAGTTGGTCCGGGCCGCTTCATCCCACAATACCGCCGAATCAAGAAAAGACCAAGGAGGGAAGCAATCTGAATATCAACGCCCACAAACTCCTTTGTGTTCTACTCGTGATGTCATATACGCAAAGACCTAGCTCATGATGCCACTGTTGGGGAACGTTGCATGGGAAACAAAAAATTTCCTACGCTCACCAAGATCGATCTAGGAGATGAACGTCTATGATAGGAGAGATTGCATCTACATACCCTTGTAGATCGCTAAGCGGAAGCGTTAAGAAACGTGGTTGATGTAGTCGAACGTCTTCGCGATCCAATCCGATCCGAGCACCGCACGAGCGGCACCTCCGAGTTTAGCACACATACGGCACGGTGACGTCTCCGCCTTCTTGATCCAGCAAGGGAGGGTGGAGAGGTAGATGGGATCTGAACCAACACGATGGCGTGGTGGTGGTGGCGGCAGCGGAACTCTGGCAGGGCTTCGCCAAGCGCAAACTGGAGGAGGAGATGGAGCAGCAGGAGGGAGAGGAGGCTAGGGTTGTGTATTGTCCAGCCCCCTTGTGCCTCCCACCCTTTATATAGAGGAGAAAACTTGGAGGAGGGGAGTACTATTCACGTGAACAGTACGTGAATAGTACTTGGCCTCCAAGTCTCTCCCTATTTTCAAGGGATTCGATCTTATCCTCTTATCCCATGTGCATGGGCCAAGTGGGGCTGGGCGCTTGGCCCATGTAGGGCTGGTGCGCCACCCCTTGGTCCATGTGGGACGTTCTGGACAAGTGGGCCCCACCATGGAACCCTCCGGAACATTCTAGAAGCTTCTCGGTACAATACCGGAAAAAACCGAACTTTTCCGGAATCCCAAAAAACAACTTTCCATATATAAATATTTACCTCCGGACCATTCCGGAGCTCCTCGTGATATCCCGTATCCCATCCGGGACTCCGAACAACCTTCGGACTTTCCACTTATTAATATCCCAAAACTACCCTAGCGTTACCGAACGTTAAGCGTGCGACCCTACGGGTTCGAGAATCATGTAGACATGACCGAGACACCTCTCCGGTCAATAACCAATAGCGGGACCTGGATGCCCATATAGGTTCCTACATATTCCACGAAGATCTTTATCGGTTGAACCACGATGTCAAGGATTCAGTTAATCCCGTATACAATTCCCTTTGTCCATCGGTATGTTACTTGCCCGAGATTCGATCGTCGGTATCTCCATACCTAGTTCAATCTCATTACCGGCAAGTCTCTTTACTCGTACCGTAATACAAGATCCCGTGGCTAACTCTTTAGTCACATTGCTTGCAAGCTTATTGTGATGTTGTATTACCGAGTGGGCCCTGAGATACCTCTCCGTCATACGGAGTGACAAATTCCCAGTCTTGATCCATGCCAACTCAACAGACACCCTCGGAGATACCTGTAGAGCATCTTTATAGTCACCCAGTTACGTTGCGACGTTTGATACACACAAGGTATGCCTCCGGTGTCAGTGAGTTGCATGATCTCATGGTCATAGGAACAGATACTTGACATGCAAAAACGATAGCAATAAACTTGACACGATCATATGCTATGTTCATAGTTTGGGTCTTGTCCATCACATCATTCTCCTAATGATATGATCCCGTTATCAAATGGCAACTCATGTCTATGACCAGGAAACCATGGCCATCTTTGATCAACGAGCTAGTCCGGTAGAGGCTCACCAGGGACATGTTGTTGTCTACGTATCCACACATGTATTTGTGTTTCCAACCAATACAATTATAGCATGGATAATAAACGATTATCATGAACAAGGAAATATAATAATAACCATTTTATTATTGCCTCTAGGGCATATTTCCAACACTACAGTAGCGAGATGGTCTGGAAAATGATCCGGAAAAGATTGTCCAGACACAGCCTGTTGCCCACACATAGTAGCAGGTCCTTTCCCTCTTTGTCCACCTCTCACCCCCCCAACTTCGTGCTTGAACAAGAGGAAAGCGAGGCTGACCATACCTGGCGGAGCGAAGTTGAGCAGGAAGCTGGAAGATGAGAGGACGTCAGAGCAACGACGACGGCGCAGACAGCTCGACCTCCTTGTTATCTCTGTGGCCCACGCTCCTGGTCCTCCTGCCTGGTGATGTCTTGATGGAGTATTTCCGTCTGAATGTACCAAAAAGCAAACCAATCCATTAGACATATTAGTGTATCACTATTTAGTAGCAAGCAGCAGAGTGGAATGAATCAATTCATCATAGGCACTACATATTAGCAAATCCTGTAGATGCACCTCCCACTCCACTTTCTTATAAGTGCTTCTCAAATTACGATTGTTTGTGGCAAGACACGCTTCCTATACCCCATTCAACCAAGCTATACCCTTATCTTCATTCAGAGCCCAAAATCATTCAGATCAAGGTATTTGCTATTTTTTAATGCATAAGAAGCTAAAGCAATATATTTGCAAAAGAAATAAAAAGAACTCAGTAAACATGCAGCTTTTCTAATCAGAACAATCATGGTATAATAGCCCTGTTGGATACATGTTCAATGAGCAAGTCAATAAAAAAATATAGCCCTGTTGGATACACTCTTCCACAACCAAGCATAATAGTGATGTTGCAACATCCACATATGTATCAAAGAGAAACAATTTTTAGTCAGCAACTCATGTCTACCATAAAAACATCAGTTATATACCAGGTACAATGTGACAAATGAATACTAATGTTAGCGCGAGCTCAAACTATTTCGGTAACATAAGAACGAGTTCATCCACATATTTTGGATAGCTATAAAACAAATTTAACTTCACATTAATATTATGAGGTGTACCTCAGGTTGGTAGATCCTCTAATCGGCTTCTTCCATCCCTTCAGAAAAATCACCAATCTTTTGCAGAAGAAGGGGAGGGGTTTCAAAATAACTGCATCTTCTGACTACCTCCTCCATCAATAAAAGAGCAGAAGAAATTACCTGGTAAAATTATATAGCGAGTCATCTGCACAAAATGGAAAAAATACAAACCATCAGCAATAGTCTGGATTACATGATTGTGTAAACTCAACACATGATATTTCAGTTGTTTGGTCACTTTATATAAGAGTGTAAGCTTGTAGATGAAAACATGCAGTGTTACCTTCGAAAGGGAGGAATCACTCGAGACAGTCTAATCATTTTGATTGACCTAACAAATCATCCAAGAGGAAGCCTGAATCTATACAAAATTCACAACAACGTGGGATTTAAATATGAGAAGAAATTTTACATATGCAAGAGCAGTAAAAACAATTCAAGTTGGTCACCTGACAATGCATCCAGCTCACACATCTTATCCAGTTGCAACACACATAGTTCTTTCCTCGATACTTCCTGCCTTTTATGCCCTAGCTGAAATTCCTAAACGTTTGCATCCACTAAACCATTGGCCTGAGTCTACTAAACAGTCAGCCAGGATGTCCAGATGCTAGCAGTTGTAGGGGCAATAACCTGCCAAAACATTATGGAAAACTATTATTATTTCATTATTACCTACACTTTCTCATAGCATAGTTCTTCCTTCATACCCATGTATATGCCAGCAATCCATGTCATGCCGAGGTAGAAATTAAGCAATTAAGAAACCACAAATTTCACCATGCTTTGTAATTAAGAAACCACAAATTTCATCAGCCTCTACAATTAAGAAACCACAAATTTCCAATCCAGCATGGCATTAACAAGCAAATCCGCAAGACACAGGGGAAGAAACTATGGAGAAGTGGGCTTACCTTCGGAGGAGCACGGCGGTGGCAGTTGGTGCCATAGGATGGAGCGTGCTGCACCCCGGTGGCCACCTCGCCGTCAGCCAGTAGGGATCTAGAGGGAGACATGATGACCTTGCCGGAGACGTGCCTCTGCTTCATCCACCACCACGTTGGGAGGGATGGCCACACGCATGCCAACTTCTTTGTTGGTCTCGGGAAGGGCAGAGGAGCATGCCAACGAGCTGAATCTCGGCCGCCACGGCTGGATCTTGTCGTCTCGAGTCACACGGCTGGGCGGAGGAGGCGTCGGGGTTGTAGTCCCACATCGTATGGTGAGGCGGCGGCCTGCGCTCCTGCCGAGCATATGGGAGGAAGAAATGACGACGCGACGAAGGCGACCGAGCTCGGCAGGGAGAGATGCGGCGGCTAGCTCGGCGGAGATAGCGGCGGCGGCCAGCTCGGCGGAAGGAGAAGAATGGTGAGGCGAGGAGGACAGGAGCATGGCGGGGAGGGGACGAAGGAGAGCGGCGTGAGCTTGAGGGGGAGTGGTGGCTAGGGTTCTAACCAATCGGTCGCCCTCCTCACTCCTATCCGTCCCTGGCCACCCACAGTACGCCACGCAAGCCCGAACATATGGAATCCCAGAACTACCCTCGGCGGCTAGCCAAATTAACAGGCGGTGGCATGCCCCCTTGATACGTCTCCAACGTATCTATAATTTTTGATTGTTCCATGCTATTATAGTATCAATCTTGGATGTTTTATATGCAATTATATATCATTTTTTGGGACTAACCTATTAACCTAGTGCCCAGTGCCACTTGCTGTTTTTTGCCTGTTTTTGGATTTTTAGAAAATCAATATCAAACGGAGAAAAAACTTTGGATTAATTTTTTTCTAGACCAGAAGGGACCCTCGAAGGTTCGGGAGAAGACCAGAAGAGCAACGAGGGAGCGACAAGCTCGGGAGGCGCGCCCCAGGGGGGTAGGCTCACCCCCCAGGCTTGTGGGCCTCTCGTGGCACATCTTGACCTAATCCCGCCGCTATAAATTCTCAAATATTCCCCATATACCAGAGAGCAAGCTAGAAAAACTTTTCCGCCGTCGCAAGCCTCTGTTCTTCCGCGATCCCATCTGGAGGCCTTCTCCGGTAATCTGCCGGAGGGGGAATCAATCACGGAGGGCTTCTACATCAACCTTGTTGCCCTTCCGATGATCTGTGAGTAGTTTACCACAGACCTACGGGTCCATAGCTAGTACCTAGATGGCTTCTTCTCTCTTTGATCTTCAATACAATGTTCTCCTCGATCTCCTTGGAGTTCTATTCGATGTAATCTTCTTTTGCGGTATGTTTGTTGGGATCCAATGAATTTTGGGTTTATGATCAGATTATTCATGAGAACTATTTGAGTCTTTTCTGAACATATTTATGCATGATTGTTATAGCTTTGTATTTCTCTTCGATCTATCCGTTTGGATAGGCCAACTAGATTGATTTATCTTGCAATGGGAGAGGTGTTTTCTGATGGGTTGAATCTTGCGGTGTTCTATATCCCAGTGACAGAAAGGGACAAGATACGTATTTGTATTGATGCCATTAAGGATAAAAATATGGGGTTTAATCATATTGCTTGAGTTTACTTTGTCTACATCATGTGCTTAAGGCGTTACTCTCTTTTCATTAACTTAATACCCTAGATGCGGGCTGGATAGCGGTCGATGGGTGGAGTAATAGTAGTAGATGCAGGCAGGAGTCAGTCTACTTGTCTCAGACGTGATGCCTATATACATGATCATTGCCTTGAATATTGTCATAACTATGCGCTTTTCTATCAATTGCCCAACAGTAATTTGTTTACCCACCGTATGCTATGCGTTCGAGAGAGAAGCCTCTAGTGAAAACTATGACCCCCGGGTCTACTTTTACCATATATAAAATCCAAAAATACCTTGCTGCAATTTTATTTCTTTTATTTTACTTTGCAATTTACTTATCTATCTATCACTATCAGAATTAATCCTTGCAAGTAACCGCCAAGGGGATTGACAACCCTCTTGTTTGCGTTGGGTGCAAGTATTTGCTTTTGTGTGTGTAGGTGCTGCTAACGAGGTTCTGTGTGGTTCTCCTACTGGTTTGATAACCTTGGTTCATAACTGAGGGAAATACTTATCTCTACTGTACCGCATCATCCTCTCCTCTTCGGGGAAATCCCAACGCAATTCACAAGTAGCATGAAGAATTTCTGGCGCCATTGCCGGGGAGACATCACCAAAACCTATCAAGTACCTTCGCATAAACTATCATCTACTTGCTCTTATTTTCATTTTCCTTTTCTTTTGCATTTGCCTCTCGTTTTCATCTCCCCCACTTCTAAAACAATTTTACAAAAAACAAAAAAATATTTGTGTTTGCTTGTTTGCTAGTTTGCTTGCTTTGTCATTATGGCTAGTTCTTCAATTGTTACTTGCACCCCTGAAAATGAAGTTCTTAATTTTAAACAAAGGGGAGGAGAAAATTTAAAAGATGCTTGGTATAGGATTTGCGACGCTCAAAATAGGTCCACTTGTAAGCAGTCTACTACCGTTCTTCTGCGCAATTTTTATGTGGGTATTACTACTTGGTATAGATTTGTGCTAGACACTATTACCGAAGGGAATTTCTTGAGTAGTCACCCTCTGGATGCTTTCAATGCCATGGGAAATTTAGTGGGATCACCACCTATCATTATTAATGAAACGGCATTGACTTTGGAACATGTTATGCAAAGGTTAGAAGCTATTGAAAATAAAATGTCTACTATTGAACATCTTGAGAATCTAGACAAAAAGGTCCATAATCATATTACTCAATTTGGTTCTAAGGTAGGAACTACATTAAAAAATTTAGAAGAAAAGGAACCAATAGTTAGTCAAAGAATAGAACAATATCCCGCTAGAATCAATAAGTTGGAGGAAATTATTAATAGCTTGGGTTCTGCATTTTCCTACGTTAAAACTATTGATAGGACCCCTCCCAATAAAAATTGCAAGTTTATGTATGTTCCTATGACTAAGGGTGCAACTTCTAGCAAGGGGAATGAAGATCTTAAAATGATTAGCGTGCATCCAAATTTCATTGATATAATAAAGGAACCTATCTATGAAAGCAAATTTCTTAAGTTCTCGCCTAGGAGTTTTATGATAAGAAATTCCTATTTTGGATCTCCTAGGAAGAGTGGGTGTGTAATTGGGGATTTGGAAATGAAGGATGGCAATACTTGAAACAATGCATTATGCCTAGCTAGGGGCATAAAACAATAGCACTTGTTGGGAGGCAACCCAATATGTATCTTAAATTTTTGCTTTTTATTTCTGTTTTGTTTGTTTACACAATTATAGCTTCTGTTATGATTGTGTTTTTATCTTTTAATTAGTGTTTGTGCCAAGTAATGCCTTTGGGATGATTTGGATGATAGTATAATTGATGTTGTTTGGAAAACAGAAAGTTTTGTATCCAGTATTTGATTTTTGTTTCTGTACTGGAGCGTCAGAAAAATCTGAAATTTTTACAAAGTATTGGTATATGATTTTTTTACGTTTTCCTAATTTTTTAGAATTTTTGGAGTTACATAAGTATGGTTTTTAAATAGATCTTTACAGACTGTTTTGTTTTAGACAGATTCTGTTTTGGTTGCATAGTTTGCTTATTTTGATGAATCTATGGATCGTATCGGGGGGTATAAGCCATGGGGAAGTTGGAGTACAGTAGCATTATGCCAATATTAAATATGAATCAATTTACAACAGTACCTAAAGTTTAAGATTTATTTGATATACTAACGGATCTCACAAGCTTTCTGTTGAGTTTTGTGTGCTGAAGTTTTCAAGTTGGGTGAGACCACGATGGATGAAGGAATAAGGAGCAGCAAGACCCTAAGCTTGGGGATGCCCAAGGAACCCCAAGGTAATATTCAAGGAAGACCCAAGCGTCTAGGCTTGGGGATGCCCCGGATGGCATCCCCTCTTTCATCTACAATCTATCGGTATATCACTTGGAGCTATATTTTTATTCATCACATGATATGTGTTTTACTTGGAGCATCTTGTGCTATAGTTTGCTTGCTTTTGTTTGCTTTTTAGTTTGCCACAATCATCTTTTCTGAACACACCTTTTTGAGAGGGACACACATTAGTCGTGATTTGTTAGAATACTCTTTGTGCTTCACTTATATCTTTTGATCTAGGCAGTTGCTTTAGTGCTTCACTTATATCTTTTAGAGCACGGTGATGGTTATATTTTAAAGAAATAGTAGAACTCTCATGCTTCACTTATATATTTTTGAGAGTCTAATAATCAGCAATGGTAATATGCATGGGTTATGAATTTGGTCCTAATATGATAGGTATTCAAGAGGGATATAATAAAAACTTTCATGTAGATCACTGAATATGATAAATTTGATTCCTTGTAATAGTTTTGCGATATTAAGATGGTAATATGTGGGAGGTACTAGTGAATGATTGTGGTTTAGTTAGAATATTGGTGTTAAGGTTTGTGATTCCCGAAGCATGCACGTATAGTCCTTAGTGTGATGAAGTTGGAGCATAATTTACTATTGATTGTCTACCTTTGCATGAAGGTCGGGGGCGCGTGATGGTTAACTCTTACAACCCCCCCCCCCCAAGGGGTAGGGACGAAGCCAGGATTTTAACTTAGGGGGGGCGAGATTTTGCGTGTGAAGACTGATTGGGAAAAAACTTGGGCAGAGACGGTTGTAGCCTAGGTTAATACTAGATTTCATCAAGGGATGAAAACAGATGGCAGCTTTGAACAATTAATTTTTTACTAAAAGTGCCATGAAGCAAATGCAAAAAGGGGATAAACAATTTAAAATATTGTCTTACGGATCATGCATATTCCCTAATTGCAATCTTTCTTCTTCTACAGGCACAAATTAATCTAAAATATTAAAAGTAAGCCATGGATGAAGTAACAAAATTGAGAAGTCCTTGCTTGCCTTATTGCCGATCATGCTAGCTATGTGGCCGACTGGCCGGCCGTCCATCCAAGCAACCTTTGGATTGCCTTGCCCCCCTTCAGCAGTCTAGGTCTTGAGTTAGGAGTTGCATAACGCTGGATTGGGAACTACCCTAGACGGCGGCTATACCGCATCGGAAGCAATTAAGAAAAGTAAACGGACGCAGATTACGTCTTGCGTCTTCCAGTCATGGGCTACTACTGTAGGGCCTTCTATGTATGGGCTTTGTAGTTTTGGACTTCACGTGGTTAGGGGGGGCGAAGTTATCCATGCACTCGTTATTTTCCTTTATTTTTACCGGCTGCTTCAGAGTTACTTACGTAAAACAATATCGTTAAGGGGGTCTAGCCCCCCCTCGCCCCCCTTGAAATCGTCCCTGCCTAGGGGCATGCATAGTAGTACTTTGCTTCGAGGGCTAATAGACTTTTGCAATAAGTATGTGAATTCTTTATGACTAATGTGAGTCCATGGATTATACGCACTCTCACCCTTCCGCAATTTGCTAGCCTCTTCGGTACCGTGCATTGCCCTTTCTCACCTCGAGAGTCGGTGCAAACTTCACCGGTGCATCCAAACCCCGTGATATGATACGCTCTATCACACATAAGCCTCTTTATATCTTCCTCAAAACAGCCACCATACCTACCTATTATGGCATTTCCATAGCTGATACATCTCCAACGTATATATAATTTTTTATTGTTCCATGCTATTATAGTATCAATCTTGGATGTTTTATATGCAATTATATGCCATTATATATCATTTTTTGGGACTAACCTATTAACCCAGTGCCCAGTGTCAATTGTTGTTTTCTGCTTGTTTTTGCCTTTTCAGAAAATCATTATCAAAAAGTGTCCAAACGAGAAAAAAAAACTTTGGATTAATTTTTTCTGGACCAGAAGAGACCCACGAAGCTTCGGGAGAAGACCAGAAGGGCCACGAGGAGGCGACAAGCCTGGAGGGCACGCCCAGGGGGTAGGGCGCCCCCCCCCAGGCTTGTGGGCCCCTCGTTGCCCCTCCTAACCTAATTCTAGCGCTATAAATTCTAAAATATTCACAATATACCAGAGAGACAGAAGAGAAAACCTTTCCACCGCCGCAAGCCTCTGTTCTTCAGCGATCCCATCTGGAGGCCTTTTCTAGTACTCTGCCGGAGGGGGAATCGATCACGGAGGGCTTCTTCATCAACCTTGCTGCCCTTCCGATGATGTATGAGTAGTTTACCACAGACCTACAGGTCCATAGCTAGTAGCTAGATGGCTTCTTCTCTCTCTTTGATCTTCAATACCTTGTTCTCCTCGATGTTCTTGGAGTTCTATCCGATGTAATCTTCTTTTGCGGTGTGTTTGTTGGGATCCGATGAATTGCCAGTTTATGATCAGATTGTTCATGAGAAATATTTGAGTCTTCTCTGAACTCTTTTATGCATGATTATTATAGCTTTGTATTTCTCTCCGACCTATCAATTTGGTTTGGCCTACTAGATTGATTTGTCTTGCAATGGGAGAGGTGCTTTGTGATGGGTTCAATCTTGCGGTGCTCAATACCAGTGACAGAAGGGGACATGACACGTATTTGTATTGTTTCCATTAAGGATAAAAAGATGGGGTTTAATCATATTTCTTGAGTTTACTTTGTCTACATTATGTCATCTTGCTTAAGGCGTTACTCTGTTTCATACTTAATACCCTAGATGCATGCTGGACAGCGGTCGATGCGTGGAGTAATAGTAGTAGATGCAGGCAGGAGTCAGTCTACTTGTCTCGGACGTGATGCCTATATACATGATAATTTCCATGAATCCTTCATAATTATTTGCTTTTCTATCAATTGCCTAACAGTAATTTGTTTACCCACCGTATGCTATGTGTTCGAGAGAGAAGCCTCTAGTGCAAACTATGGCCCCCGGGTCTACTTTATCATATATAAAAAACCTAAAAATTACTTGCTGCAATTTATTTAATTTTATTTTAATTAGTATTTTAGTTTATCTATTTATCTCTATAAGATTTAATCCTTGCAAATAACCGCTAAGAGGATTGACAACCCTCTTATTAGCGTTGGGTGCAAGTGTTTGCTCTTGTGTGTGCAGGTGCGCTTAACGGAATTTTGCTTGGTTCTCCTAATGGATTGATAACCTTGGTTCTTAACTGAGGGAAATACGTATCTCTACTATACTGCATCATCCTCTCCTCTTCGGGGAAATACCGACGCAGTCTACAAGTAGCAGGAAGAATTTCTGGCCCCGTTACCGGGGAGACATCATCAAAATTACCAAGTACCTTCGTACAAACTATCATCCACTTGCATTTATTTTATTTTCCTTTTTATTGCATTTTCCTCTCATTTTCATCTTCCCCACTTCTCTAAGAAATCAAAAATACAAAAATACTGTGTGTGTTATCTTTGTTTGTGTTGCCATGTGCCTTCTATCTGCTTGCATCTTCGCTTGCTAAAAATCTATTGATATGGATCCTCATCCACTTGCTAATCTTTTCAAAAGATCCAATTATAATGAACCAATTGCTAGTGAATTGAGTGCACTTGATTATCCCTATGAAGTTTTGCTTGAAAATCATGAATCTGAAAATTGTGATGAAGTGCTAGAAGAAGAAATTTATAAAGTGATTCATGATAGCTCCTTAATTGAAAACCATGATTGCAATGATGTTATTATAAATTCTATTAATGTCAATTGTGTTAATAATATGCAAAACTACAAGCTTGGGGATGATGATTTTGTTATGTCCACTACTTATTGTAATGATCATGATTGGGGGGATGCTTCTTATGATCTTGAAAATTTATTTAAGCCCCATGATAAATATGTTATTGATAATAATGTTTGCAATAATATTGAAAGTGGGTTTGGAAGAATGTCAACTTTAGGTAAAAAGAATCCCACATATTCGGCGAGTGTTCAATCTTATAATTTTTTAGATCAAAGTGGGTTTGGAGAGGTCATGACTTTAGTTGATGTTAATCCCACTATCTTGGAAGATTATAAAACATTTATGCATGTGGATCGTGAAGAGAATATTTTATATGATAGCTATATTATTGAATTTGACTACGATCCTACATGTAATTATTATGAGAGAAGAAAATATGGTTGTAGAAATTTTCATGTTACTCAATTACCTCTCTTGAAGTTCAAATTGTCAATGCTTCGTTCTTCTTCCTTGCATATGCTAGATATTGCTTGTCTTGATAATTTGTTTTCCTATAAAATGCCTACGCATAGGAAGAGGGTTAGACTTAAATGTGTTTGTAACATGTTTTATGATGCTCTCTTTGTGTTTTCTTTCTTGTGAGCATCATTGAAATTTTAAGCCTATCTTAATGGCTAAAAAGAAAGAGCTTGTTGGGAGACAACCCAATATTTTCTATTTTTGTGTGTTTACACAATTATAGCCTATGTTAAGATTGTATTTTTATGTTTTAATTAGTGTTTGTGCCAAGTAATGCCTTTGGGATGATGTGGACGATAGTATAATTGATGTTGTTTGGAAAACAGAAAGTTTTGCGTCCAGTGCTGGAATTTTAATTCTGTACTGGAGCATCAGAAAAATTTGAATTTTTTACAAAGTATTGGTATATGAATTTTTTACGTTTACCAAAGTTTTCAGAATTTTTGGAGTTACAGAAGTATGGCTTTTAAATAAATCTTTACAGACTGTTCTGTTTTAGACAGATTCTGTTTTTGTTGCATAGTTTGCTTATTTTGATGAATCTATGGATCGTATCGAGGGGTATGAGTCATGAAGAATTTGGAGTACAGTAGCATTATGCCAATATTAAATATGAAGCAATTTACAAAAGTACCTAAAGTTTAGGATTTGTTTGTTATACTAACGGATCTCACGAGGTTTCTGTTGAGTTTTGTGTGCTGAAGTTTTCAAGTTTTGGGTGAGACTACGATGGATAAAGGAATAAGGAGCAGCCAGAGCCTAAGCTTGGGGATGCCCAAGGCACCCCAAGGTAATATTCAAGGAAGACTCAAGCGTCTAAGCTTGGGGATGCCCCGGAAGGCATCCCCTCTTTCGTCTACAATCTATCGGTAACTCACTTGGAGCTATATTTTTATTCATCACATGATATGTGTTTTACTTGGAGCGTCTTGTGACATAGTTTGTTTGCTTTTTAGTTTGTCACAATCATTTTTGTTGAACACACCTTTTTGAGAGGGACACACATTATTCGTGATTTGTTAGAATACTCTATGTGCTTCACTTATATCTTTTGAGCTAGGCAGTTGCTCTAGTGCTTCACTTATATCTTTTAGAGCACGGCGGTGGTTATATTTTAAAGAAATAGTTGCACTCTCATGCTTCACTTATATCTTTTTGAGAGTCTAATGATTAGCAATGCTAATATGCACGGGTTATGAATTTGGTCCTGATATGATAGGTATTCAAGAGGGATATAATAAAAACTTTCATGTAGATCACTGAATATGATATGGTAATATGTGGGAGGTATTAGTAGATAATTGTGGTTTAGTAATAATATTGCTGTTAAGGTTTGTGATTCCCGAAGCATGCACGTATGATCTGTCGTTATGCTAAGAAGTTGGAGCATGATTTATTATTGATTGTCTTCATTTGTGTGGCGGTCGGGGGCGCGTGATGGTTAACTCCTACCAACCTCCCCCCCTAGGGGCATGCGTAGTAGTACTTTGCTTCGAGGGGTAATAAACTTTCGCAATAAGTATGTGTGTTCTTTATGACTAATGTGAGTCCATGGATTATACGCACTCTCACCCTTCCGCAATTTTCTAGCCTCTTCAGTACCGTGCATTGCCCTTTCTCACATCGAGAGTTGGTCCAAACTTCGCCGGTGCATCCAAACCCCGTGATATGATACGCTCTATCACACATAAGCCACCTTATATCTTCCTCAAAACAGCCACCATACCTACCTATCATGGCATTTCCATAGCCATTCCGAGATATATTGCCATGCAACTTCCACCGTTCCGTTTTTATGACACACATCGTCATTGTCATATTGCTTTGCATGATCATATAGCTGACATAGAATTTGTGGCTCAGCCACCGTTCATCATTTTTATACATGTTACACTAGCATCATTGCACATCCTAGTACACTCTCAGAGGCATTCATATAGAGTCATATTTTTGTTCTAGTATCGAGTTGTAATATTTAGTTGTAAGTAAATAAAAGTGTGATGATCATCATTATTAGAGCATTGTCCCAGTGAGGAAAGGATGATGGAGACCATGATTCCCCCACAAGTCGGGATGAGACTCCGGACGAAAATAAAAAATGAGAGAGAAAAAAGAGAGGCCAAAAAGAGCCATGAAAAAAAATGAGAGAAAAAGAGAGAAGGGGCAATGTTACTATCCTTTTTCCACACTTGTGCTTCAGAGTAGCACCATGTTTTTCATATAGAGAGTCTCCTATTTTGTCACTTTCATATACTAGTGGGAATTTTCATTATAGAACTTGGCTTGTATATTCCGATGATGGGTTTCCTCAAATGCCCGAGGTCTTCATGAGCAAGCAAGTTGGATGCACACCCACTTAATTTTCGTGTTGAGCTTTCATATACTTATAGCTCTTAGTGCATTCGTTGCATGGCAATCCCTACTCCTCGCATTGACATCAATTGATGGGCATCTCCATAGCCCGTTGATTAGCCTCGTTGATGTGAGACTATCTTCTTATTTTTGACTTCTCTTATTTATCTCTACCACCATACTCTATTCCACCCATAGTGCTATATCCATGGCTTGCGCTCATGTATTGCGTGGGGGTTGAAAAAGTTGAAGCGCGTTAAAAAGTATGAACCAATTGCTTGGCTAAAACCGTGATTGTTCATGATAAATATTTTGTGTTAAGAAGATGGAGCATGACAGGATCATATGATTTTGTAGGGATAACGTTCTTTAGCATTTTTATTTTGAAAGACATGATTGTTTATTAGTATGCCTGAGTATTGATATCTTTATATCAAATTATAGACTATTGCTTTGAATCATTCGGATCGTATTATTCACACCGTAAGATAGAGATTACATGATGAAACATGATAGGTAGCATTCCACATCAAAAATTCTGTTTTTATCATTTACCTACTCGAGGACGAGCAGGAATTAAGCTTGGGGATGCTTGATACGTCTCCAACGTATCTATAATTTTTGATTGTTCCATGCTATTATAGTATCAATCTTGGATGTTTTATATGCAATTATATGCCATTATATATCATTTTTTGGGACTAACCTATTAACCCAGTGCCCAGTGCCAGTTGCTGTTTTCTGCTTGTTTTTGCCTTTTCAGAAAATCATTATCAAAAAGTGTTAAAACGAGAAAAAAACTTTGGATTAATTTTTTCTGGACCAAAAGAGACCCACAAAGCTTCGGGAGAAGACCAAAAGAGCCACGAGGAGGCGACAAGCCTGGAGGGCGCGCCCAGGGGGGTAGGGCGCGCCCTCCAGGCTTGTGGTCCCCTTGTTGCCCCTCCTGACCTAATTCTAGTGCTATAAATTCTAAAATATTCCCAATATACCAGAGAGACAGAAGAGAAAACCTTTCCGCCGCCGCAAGCCTCTGTTCTTCCGCGATCATATCTGGAGGCCTTTTCCGGTACTCTGCCGGAGGGGGAATCGATCACGGAGGGCTTCTTCATCAACCTTGCTGCCCTTCCGATGATGTGTGAGTAGTTTACCACAGACCTACGGGTCCATAGCTAGTAGCTAGATGGCTTCTTCTCTCTCTTTGATCTTCAATACCATGTTCTCGTCGATGTTCTTGGAGTTCTATCCGATGTAATCTTCTTTTGCGGTGTGTTTGTTGGGATCCGATGAATTGCGAGTTTATGATCAGATTATTCATGAGAAATATTTGAGTCTTCTCTGAACTCTTTTATGCATGATTATTATAGCTTTGTATTTCTCTCCGATCTATCGATTTGGTTTGGCCTACTAGATTGATTTGTCTTGCAATGGGAGAGGTGCTTTGTGATGGGTTCAATCTTGCGGTGCTCAATCCCAGTGACAGAAGGGGACATGACACGTATTTGTATTGTTGCCATTAAGGATAAAAATATGGGGTTTAATCATATTTCTTGAGTTTACTTTGTCTACATCATGTCATCTTGCTTAAGGCGTTACTCTGTTTCATACTTAATACCCTAGATGCATGCTGGATAGCGTTCGATGGGTGGAGTAATAGTAGTAGATGCAGGCAGGAGTCGGTCTACTTGTCTCGGACGTGATGCCTATATACATGATCATTGCCATGAATCCGTCATAATTATTTGCTTTTCTATCAATTGCCCAACAGTAATTTGTTTACCCACCGTATGCTATGTGTTCGAGAGAGAAGCCTCTAGTGAAAACTATGGCCCCCGGGTCTACTTTATCATATATAAAAAACCTAAAAATAGCTTGCTGCAATTTATTTACTTTTATTTTAATTAGTATTTTAGTTTATCTATTTATCTCTATAAGATTTAATCCTTGCAAATAACCGCTAAGAGGATTGACAACCCTCTTATTTGCTTTGGGTGCAAGTGTTTGCTCTTGTGTGTGCAGGTGCGCTTAACGGAATTTTGCTTGGTTCTCATACTGGATTGATAACCTTGGTTCTTAACTGAGGGAAATACTTATCTCTACTGTACTGCATCATCCTCTCCTCTTCGAGGAAATACCAATGCAGTCTACAAGTAGCAATAGCCATTCCGAGATATATTGCCATGCAACTTCCACCGTTCTTTTTATATGATACACATCATCATTGTCATATTGCTTTGCACGATCATATAGCTGACATAGTATTCGTGGCTCAGCCACCATTCATTATTTTCATAAATGTTACGCTAGTATCATTGCATATCCTGGTATACTGCCAGAGGCATTCATATAGAGTCATATTTGTTCTAGTATCGGGTTGTAATATTGAGTTGTAAGTAAATAAAAGTGTGATGATCATCATTATTAGAGCATTGTCCTAGTGAGGAAAGGATGATGGAGACTGTGATTCCCCCACAAGTCAGGATGAGGCTCTGGACGAAAAATAAAATAAAAATATAAAAAAAAAGAGGCCAAAAAGAGCCCAACAAAAAAATGAGAGAAAAAGAGAGAAGGGGCAATGTTACTATCCTTGTCCACACTTGTGCTTCAAAGTAGCACCATGTTTTTCATATAGAGTCTCCTATGTTGTCACTTTCATATAACTAGTGGGAATTTTTCATTATAGAACTTGGCTTGTATATTCCGATGATGGACTTCCTCAAATGCCCGAGGTCTTCATGAGCAAGCAAGTTGGATGCACACCCACTTAGTTTTTATTTTGAGCTTTCATACACCTATTGCTCTTAGTGCATCCGTTGCATGGCAATCCCTACTCCTCGCATTGACATCAATTGATGGGCATCTCCATAGCCCGTTGATTAGCCGCGTCGATGTGGAACTATCTTCCTTTTTGACTTCCCCTTATTAATCTCTATCATCATTATATTCCACCCATAGTGCTATGTCCATGGCTCGTGCTCATGTATTGCGTGAGGATTGAAAAAGCTGAAGCGCGTTAAAAAGTAAGAACCAAATGCTCGGCTGACATCGGGGTAGTGCATGATTAATACTTTGTGTTAGGAAGACCAAGCATGACGGGCTACATGATTTTGTAGGGATAGCGTTTTTAGCATTTTTATTTTGAAAGGCATGATTGTTTGTTGGTATGCCTGAGTATTGATGTCTTTATATCAAAGTATAGACTATTGCTTTGAATCACTCGGTTCTTAATATTCATACCGTAAAAGAAAGATTACATGATAAACATGTTAGGTAGCATTCCACATCAAAAATTCCGTTTTTATCATTTACCTACTCGAGGACGAGCAGGAATTAAGCTTGGGGATGCTTGATATGTCTCCAACGTATCTATAATTTTTTATTCTTCCATGCTACTATAGTATCAATCTTGGATGTTTTATATGCAATTATATATCATTTTTTTGGGACTAACCTAGTAACCTAGTACCCAGTGCCAGTTGTTGTTTTTTGCCTGTTTTTCGCTTTTCAGAAAATCAATATCAAACGGAGTCCAAACGGAGAAAAAACTTTGGATTAGTTTTTTCTCGACTAGAAGGGACCCTTAAAGGTTCGGGAGAAGACCAGAAGAGCCAAGAGGGAGCGACAAGCTCGGGAGGCGCGCCCCCCAGGCTTGTGGGCCCCTCGTGGCACATCTTGACCTAATTCCGCTGCTATAAATTCTCAAATATTCCCCATATACCAGAGAGCAACCTAGAAAAACTTTTTCACCGCCGCAAGCCTCTGTTCTTCCGCGATCCCATCTGGAGGCCTTCTCTGGTAATCTGCCGAAGAGGGAATCGATCACGGAGGGCTTCTACATCAACCTTGCTGCCCTTCCGATGATGTGTGAGTAGTTTACCACAGACGTACGGGTCCATAGCTAGTAGCTAGATGGCTTCTTCTCTCTCTTTGATCTTCAATACAATGTTCTCCTCGATCTCCTTCGAGTTCTATTCGATGTAATCTTCTTTTGCGGTGTGTTTGTTGGGTTCCGATTAATTGTGGGTTTATGATCAGATTATTCATGAGAAATATTTGAGTCTTTTCTGAACTTATTTATGCATGATTGTTATAGCTTTGTATTTCTCTCCGATCTATCCGTTTGCTTAGGCAAACTAGATTGATTTATCTTGCAATGGGAGAGGTGCTTTGTGATGGGTTCAATTTTGCGGTGTTCTATATCGCAGTGTCAGAAAGGGACAAGACACGTATTTATATTGTTGCCATTAAGGATAAAAAGATGGGGTTTAATCATATTGCTTGAGTTTACTTTGTCTACATCATGTGCTTAAGGCGTTACTCTGTTTTCATTAACTTAATACCCTAGATGCATGCTGGATAGCGGTCGATGGGTGGAGTAATAGTAGTAGATGCAGGCAGGAGTCGGTCTATTTGTCTCGGACGTGATGCCTATATACATGATCATTGCCTTGAATATCGTCATAACTATGCGCTTTTCTATCAATTGTCCAACAGTTATTTGTTTACCCACCGTATGCTATGCGTTCGAGAGAGAAGCCTCTAGTGAAAACTATGGCCCCCGGGTCTACTTTTATCATATATAAAATTCAAAAATACCTTGCTGCAATTTTATTTCTTTTATTTTACTTTGCAATTTACTTATCTATCTATCACTATCAGAATTAATCCTTGCAAGTAACCGCCAAGGGGATTGACAACCCTCTTGTTTGCGTTGGGTGCAAGTATTTGCTTTACTGTGTGTAAGTGCTGCTAACGAGGTTCTGTGTGGTTCTCCTGCAGGATTGATAACCTTGATTCTTAACTTAGGGAAATACTTATCTCTACTATACTGCATTATCCTCTCCTCTTCGGCGAAATCCCAACGCAGTTCACAAGTAGCACCCCTGCGCACACAAAAACCAGCACCGGTCACACCCGCCTCTGCGGTCGCTGACAGCAGCGGCCCACCCCACCTGGGTCCCATGTGTCATGGACAGCCAGCGTGGTAGCGCGGTTGCAGCAAGTCTTGACACTGTTCATTGCTTGTCACATCAGAGTTGATCCAACGGTCCAGATCATTTCATCTGAAGATCCAACGGCCAGGATTTGTTTGGAAGCGCAATCCGACAGTCCAGAATGCAAGTGCACTGAGAATCCTCCATTCCATGCCACAATCTAACAATGGGATAAGTCTTTTTAAGGATTTTAATATGGACTACATACGGATGAATATAGACGTATTTTAGAGTGTAGATTCACTTATTTTGCTCCGTATATAGTCTATATTGAAATCTCTAAAAGACTTATTTCTAACATGTAAGGATGCTAGCCGACCCTCCTCCACGGAGCTCCTCCCGTGCGCATCGCTCGTGGCCGTCGGATGGCATTTGACTTTTGCTGCTGGTCGTTGATTGGTTGACTGCATGGTAATTTTTGTTACCTTTTCTCTGCTTCTTCTGGTTGGATGACTTGTGGACCTTTTGTGTGTGTGATTCGGTTCGTTCATTGTGGGTAGTTTCAAATCTTGGTGTAAGTCAGCCAGTACGGTGCGCGCCTGGTGTGTGAGCCGTCTGGCTGGCAGTGTGGCTGACGAAGGCACTATGGCTGGCACTGTGGCTGATGAAGGCACTATGGCTGACGAAGCGAATGCCGCGGACGGGAACCAGAGAACGTGCGAGAAGGGAGTGCCACACACGGGAACCACGGAGGGAGTGCCACACGCGGGAACCACGGGACGTGGGAGGAAGGGTCGCACGCATTAGGTCTTTTATTATCTGTCCAATCCATGTGAGCCTCACGCACTGCATCTATTCGTCCCACCACACAAGCACTATCCCCTTTCCAGCAAACCCCACAGCCGCCCTCCTTCTCCACCCCCTCCTCCCGCATCTGCTCCTCCCCCCCCAAACTGCACGGCGGCGGCTGGTCACGGGAGGCCGAGCCCCAGCGACGCGGCGGCGGCTGGTCACGGGACGGCCGAGCCCCAGCGACGCGGCGGCGGCTGGTCCGGGACGGCCGAGCCCCAGCGGCGCGACGGCGGCTGGTCCGGGGCGGCCGAGCCCCAGCGACGCGGCGGCAGCGGCTGTCCAGCCGAGCCCCAACGGCGCAGCGGCAGCTGGTCCGGGACGGCCGAGCTCCAACGGCGCGGCAATGGCTGGTCCGGGAGGCGAGGACGCAGGTGTTGGGCGCTGGGTGCGTGGACAAGTAGGGAGGAGAGGAGAGAGATGAGGGTTGCAGCGATTGCAGGGTGAGGAGGAGGAGTCTGGAGAGGTAGAAACAGAGAAAAGAGGAGAGGGAGGTCCGGTGGCGGACGACACCTCCGCCCCTTCCTCTTCCTCCGCCGCAACCAAGGATGGCCACCGGTTGATCCAATAGGTCTGCTGCATGGAGGAGGTGAAGGGAACCCAGTCCATGCCTCCTTCATTGGCCAGTTGTTGAATCCTCCAGCGAGCCACCGCCATCTCCCTCTTCCCTTCTGATGGCCTCTCCGTATGTAAGCTCCCTCCTTCAATCCATGTTATGCATCTCTTCCTGCTGCTCTTGCCCTATTTGTACTTCCGGCAATTCCTTGATGCTTCATACATGTGTGGCAATTCCTTAATTATAAGTCCCAGTTTATGCACTTTCTAGAAGGATGACGTGCAGGAGGGGCTGCCTTTTCCTTAGAGAAGAGGTCGACCGTGGGAGGTGACGGACCCTAACTGGACTTCGTATTGAACCTTTGTGTGTGTTACTCTTTCATCTGCATGCGAAATTCAGAGTTCTAATCACCGCCTTGGTGCTTGCTGGTTTCAGGCATTGTGTGGGAATGAAGCAAAAAGCAGGAAGGAAATAGAGCGGGTCGTGTCTCGTCATGCACGTAGTCTGCCATCCATTGGCGTGTGAGTACTTGCAGTTGGACCTTTTTGTGAGCAGTACTAAGTAATCTAATGATATGCTCCTTGCAATCTAGGGGAAAGAAATCTAAGTCATTTCCGATCTGAAGGTCTCGGTACCAATTATTTGTGTTTATGTCTACAAGCTTTTGATTTTTTGTCCGGCCTATTTTTATTTGCAATGTTGGACACTCTTTCCATTTCTTGTGAATAATGTTTCTATTTGACCGTATTCTCAATATACTGCATATTAACTCTGTATTGCATATTAACTGCGTATTCTCAATATACTGCATATCTACAGAGGAAGTCAAGGATAACTAGATTAAACATTCCAGAAGATCCTCCCAATTACAGGCGCAAATTCCTTTCAAGATATTAAGAGTGTGGTTGATTACCAGAGATTGTCAGATGGAAAGAAGGTACATCCTTTATCTTTATTTAGATGCTTAATTATCTCTCAACCGTACATGATTCTATAAGGAAACTATTTATCAAGATGATCTTGATATCCAGTCATGTATTAGTATAGGCTGTAATTTTTGGCTAGGAATCTATATATGTGTTCACTCCCTCTGAAATAATTTCAGAGCTACTGTGGTGTAGTAATTATTTGGCACATCCATAACTCAACCAGTTTATGCTGATGATTTTGTGTGTATTTGGTTCGAAAGTAAACAGAATATTGGCCTTCACTGGGCAAGGATAGGTGTTTGGTACCAAGACAAAAAAAATAACTTTGTCAGGCTAACTAGCATGCATGGGTCTGAATCGGCTACTTTTTATAACCTTGGAAAATAGATATCACATGCATCAGTACTTGATGCATCTCTGATATGCTTTTGCTATTTATTGTTGCCCTTAATTACTACTCTGATGTGAACCCCGTGTTTAGGTTGCAGACTCAACTGTATATCCATGGATGTTACACGTACGACAATCTAAAATTTGATATGCATTTTGTAGCTAGCTTGAGGTCATTGTGGTGATCAAGCCTCTAATCTTCATTCTTTACTTGCATGAATGTTGTGTCATCGTAGATGTGCCATCGATGTCGAGAGCAGTCCCATGCTATATTAAATTAGAAGAATAAATTCTTTTACTTCAGATGTTTATTGTGCTTTTAAACACTGCTTTCGTACAGGATGGCGGCGGTAAGGGGCTCTCTGAAACGGCGTAGAAGTAGAGCATGGTTCAGTGTATCATTGCACGTAGTGTAAGGTTCAAATGGGTGTCATCGATGCTGATGAGGAGACACGAGTTTATTTGAAATTTGCGGCAGATATGTTGGACATTTCTTTTCCGGTGCAGGAATGATATTATTGCATGTGTCCTCAAAACATATTATTTAGTTGCTTTAACTGATAAAGATGCAAATTGTATATGAATTGTGATGCTCTTGATTTCATGATAATGTGCTTCAACACTTTATTATTGTTCCCAGATACTGATTTCTTGTCATCTTTTGTAGAATGTCCAAGAGACGAATTATATGGGCACATAAAATGCAGCTGCTCTCAAAGCACATGCAAGATGTCACTGTAGTATTCCCTATGTTTATTTGTATATTGTGCCCATGAAATTTGGGATCGTTTCTAATGTTTGACCAATAGACAATCAAACAATATAAAGGTTTGGTGAAATATGATGACCCACATTAAACTGAATAGAAGCCTTCTGATGTGAAATTCAAATCCAAGCGCATATTAAGATTTGCCAAGACTGTGTGCGTGAGAGCTAATGATCATTATGTTAAGATTTTTTATTGCTTGCACCATTTATGTCTCTATGAACAACATAGCCAAGGCCATTAATGGACTTCAAAGTCCCTATTGCTTATACAGTTCCTGTTTCTGTAAACAATGCGGCTAAATCGACACGGCTGTGAAAGTGTGCTCACGTGACTGTGAAAGTGGGTTCATACTCATATCGTGAAATACACTGGTTCAAAAAAGGGATGTAGCCTTGGGCCTGATATATATCATTGTACACAACAATCTTCAAAGCGATCATAATTAAAAGGGACTGTATGCGTAAGTTGTTGCTAAAACCTATTTTTACCGAGAAAGACAAACCTTTTTTGAAACACTCATTGTAGATTGTGAAGGACAATTCTATCTTAATTTTTCATGTCAAGGCGTGCATTTTTTTTGTTTTAAATTAGACTATATATTATTAAGTTAAGATGTGTATATTCATATATCATTATACACAACATCCCACCGTGTTTTCTATTAGAGGGGATTAAACCATGTATTTTTTTTCATCGCGGACATGGTTTTAGTGTGCCTCTGCGCCATTTGGCGCAACAGGTCCACTAGTATATTTAGAAACGGAGGGAGTACTTACTACAATGAAAGCAATTGGAGCGTGTGGAGCGTACTCGGATAGGTAGGCCAACAAAGTCGATACCCGTACCATGAAAGCATGCGCCCCATTTACTCCACACGTTTTTAAACTGACCTGCTTCCCGGCGGACGATTTGTGGAAGCAGAGGTAAAAATGTTTCAAAACAGAGTGTGCATGTGTTTTTTTACCAAGTTTATCTTGGTGTCCCGCAGTGAAAACGAAAAAGTCTTTTCCGTTGCAAATGGAGCATTCAATTCACTACAAGGTGCTTGGTTGTTGGGAGTCGGTAGGTGAGGGTGACTTGTCAGAACAGGAACCACACCTATACTTCATTTGATATGGAAACTGCTGAAGAACTTACCCAGCAAAATTAATAAAATAAATATGACTGTAATATTGTGGTTGGGATCCCGAGACAATTCAATGAGCGAGATGTCAGTGGGTGTAGTCGCCGTGCGCTCCTATGCATTTTCGCACTAATTCCCTCCAACTACAATATATGCCTCGGCCTATCCCATTAGGCTGGTCATAGGGGGAGTAACTTAATAACATAACACACCTTAATGCAAGTTTGTTTATGTGGCATATAGTTAACGAGGAGAGGGGTGTTTGGTAACATAATATGTTATCGTAAGAGCATCTACAGCCGCGATGGGCAAATCCGGCCCCTCAAACGCCCGCGGACGCGCCCGTCCGCCCGGGCGCGTCCGCGGACACTGACCGAGCACCCCTCAAATAAAGCAATCCATATCCGGACACCTCAATTATCATATCTCAAATCCATACTACTCATGCAACTACGTCGATGCATTACACACATCGTCCGGCTACTCCGTCCAGCTAATCTATCACTACTACATGCCATCGGACTACCAAAATTTGGCATGTTTGGCTATGGTGGAGGTCATCCATGGCTGCCTTTGCCCTTCTCGGCGCCCTTGACGTCCTTCTCGCGGAAGTACCGGTCGAAGACGCAGTAGGGATCGAGCCGGATCTGCTCGTCGCCGGAGCTGTCCTCGCGCGGAGCTGTCCTCCTTCTCCTCCCTCGGTGGCAGTCCGGTCATGGCACGGACCGCCCGATTCTGCTCTCGGGCGAGGGCGCGCATGTTCCTCCGATGCCGTTTCTTCAGAATGCGGGCGCGGATGGCTTCCTCCTCTGCGGCCGCCAGCGCCGCCGCATCAGCCGCGATACGGGCCTCCGCGGCCCTCATCCTCTCCTTCCCACGGCGGGCTGCCCGTTCCCGGTGGGACTCATAGTCTGCCCGACCGGTGATGGGGAAGGAGAGATTTTCCGGCCGCCGGGACCACGATGATCCAGCCCCAGAGGACCCGAGCGCACGTTGAGCCAACGCTATGGAGTCGCGCCGGACAGATCCATCCGTCGGCCGGGCGCTGTCCTCCCTGGAGCGGCGGAGTGCAATGCGGACCGCCATTGCCTCCTCCAACCCGCACGGGATGACACCCCAGTCGACGGATCCGAACTGGTCGGAGTCAGATCCGCTGCCTGCCATGTCGGAGCCGGCCGGAAATCGACGGAGGTGAGCTCGGGTGGCGGAGGGAGTGGAGGGGAGAGGAGTGTGAAGTGGCTAGGGTTTGGTCCGGCGACCGGATCGGGAGGAATATATGTGGGGTCGAGGCGGGCCAGCGCGGGTCAGGCCGACGTGGCGGGCGTGCCCGGGCGCCCCCATATCCGCCCCATATTTGGGCTGGATATGGGGGGTGCCGGTCAGCCCGGGCGTTTGAGGCCCGTTTGAGGCGCCCGACTGGGTCAAAATTTCGTGACCGGTCAGTGACCGGGCAGCCCGCCCGGGCGTATGAGGCGGGTTTGAGGCCCCCGGCTATAGATGCTCTAACATAACGCATCCCAAGTCAAAATGGGTCTACCTCTTAATAAATAATGGATTGCATGATACTCCCACTATGAACAGTGTCAGCATGTCCATACATACAGTAGTATGTTACTACCCACTATAAAGGTAGTAACATAGACTAGCAACCTTCATTTAATCACCTTCTCTCAATGGTCGCATGCACACATAAGTCTGCTACATTTTGGCATTAATTAGGCCATAGAGGTTCCTCTTGGTCTATGTGCAATTCTCTAGATGTCTAGTCTTTCACGGACGGAGGGAGTAAGTTAATAAGTAGCTAGAATGCGGCGTTGCAGCGGCCGAGGGCCAGGTAGATCGATATCGCGTTCGTGGGTATGGGCGTTGGGATTCACTCCTGTCAGGACTTTTGCAGGTATACGAGCCAATATACATCTGCGTGAATAGTTTCGCTATATGCGAGTTGCACATGCTTCTTCCATTGACTTGACCACTCAATATGCAGTAAATTTAACGTGTAACTGGCGCATGCGTAAAAAAATATCAATTTTCTATTCGGTCACGTCATCGTTGCCTGTTCGAGCCATTTCTTATCCTAGGCAATGTCATGTACTCTGTATCATCGAGAGAGCGGCATCGCAGAGGCCGAGCGTCAGGCAGCTCGGTATCCCTCTCATGGGAATATGCTTCACGATTCACTCCTGTCAGGCTTTTTTGAGGTATACGGCCCAATATACAGGTATGGAAATAGTGCAAACGTATACTTGCTCCCTAGACGGTTCGAGTTAATGAGATGATGTTGTTTGATGCGCGTGATGAAGCGGTGACTTGACTGCTCGAAATCAATACGGCAGGCAGCAAAAAGTATCAATTTTATAAGTGTCCAGACGTCTCGCCCATCGCTGTCTCTTACAGCCATGGCTGTCCTGGTCGATTTTCTGACCTGTGCAGTCTGCGTATTTCTTTTTTTAAAAGCAAAAATCCTCTATTTAGTGTACAAATCACCATGGCAATGGTACCCGCTAGCCGCTACCCGTGAACCCGACGGGTAAAAACCATAATTAGGGTAAGGGCATCTTCAAAGCGGACCCTCAAACCTCCCGCAAGCGTCCGGATCGCGCTGTCCGGACACAGTTTGCCATCCAACGTAATCCCGCATCGGTCCGCCGACGCGTCCGGATCCGTTTTCCCACAAACCGGAGACAAACAAAGAAGGGCTTTACGGGACTCCGGACATCCTTCTGGCCAATCAAAAGCCACCATGTGCCCTTTCTCTGTCCGGATGACGGAAGGCCGCTCCTAATTTTTTTTTGCTTTGGTGGAAACTACTTTTAATCCATGCAAGTGTTTGGCAGAAACTACTTTTAATCCACTTTGGTGGAAGCTATAGATTAGTGGTGCTAAGCATACATGTAATTTGACGGAAGGTGTGCATGTGATTTGGCGGAAGGTAATATTTGAACGAAGTTGATTTGATGGAAGGTGTGCATGTGATTTGGCGGAAGGTAATATCTGAGCAAAGTTGATTTGGCAGAAGGTGTGCATATGTTTTATTTTACCAACACAAGCAACACGAAGAACATTTAGGATTTGGCGGAAGGTGTTTTATCTTACTAAACACGTAATTGTTTTCAAATGGATGCGGGCACGGTTGGATGGCCGGCTCCCGTATCAGTGTCAGGACACCGGTCCGGACCGATTTTCAGACAAATAACGCGTCCGTTTACGGGTCGGCATTGGAGATGCCCTAAGGGGTTTGGGAAATAATTAGTCATAGATTTATAAATGGGAAAATGTTATACCCATCGGGTAAGCCGGGTACGAGTATAGGAAGGCAATACCCATACCCGCATACCCATATGCTTATTTGTGTCATGAACCTAATAACACACGTTCATCACGGATTTCTCAGTTTCTACAAAACTAATCCTCAAACTAGTGTGCAATTAGCTACTGTTTTTCTTAACAAATAATTAGATAATCGTGCATCTTTTTTGTGTGGCCCCCCTCGGATGCTAAAAGCAAACTACCATCATGGCCTTTTTCCATCCTTAACAAAACTCGCCTTAATCATCGTCTCAAGGGTACCCACAGCGGTTGCATACACGTGATGTGATGTGACATTCTGCGAAAACAATATGAAGCCAGAGCAGTTGCATGTGTCTGTCGCCAGCCCACCTGTTTCTTACATGCATGGCATGGGGCCTACTCTAAAATACAGTGATATACGACCTTTCAGGCGTAGCTGCAAATTGCAATACATCTTGCGACACGCATCCCCATGCTCGTTCGGCGGGGTGGATTAAGAGCTGCTGCAGACCGGCCTCTGCAGCGCTTTTTCGGTATCATCGGCGCGTTTCTTTGATTTTCCAAAACTAATCATCAAATTAGTATTGAATTAACTATACATTATACTCCCTCTTTAAACAAATATAAGAGCGTTTAGATCACTATTTTAGTGATCTAAACGCTCTTATATTTCTTTACGGAGGGAGTACTTTTTTAACAAACAATTATACCTAACTGATGAAATGCCAAAGAAGGATATCGCATCGACTGCCTCCTTTTTTTTCTGCGCAATGTTATGTATCTGTACCATCGCCATGTTTCTTTGATTTTCCAAAACTAATCATCAATTTAGTATTGAGATGTCAAAATATCAATTTATTATTGCAATTAACTACTTTTTTCGACAAACAATTACCTAACTGATGCAATGCCAAGAGGGATATTCATCCGGTCCCTCCTTTTCTTATGGGCGATTTTATGTATCTGTACCATCGGACGAGCTCCATGGAGCTCTTCTTTACAAAAAGTAAAAAACAATAGCATTTTGAAATTCAAATTTTTTTAAAAAAAATTACACATGTTCATACGGATGTATACTACATGTGTGTAAAATTTGAAGATGGTATACTTATGGTGAGAGATACACAAACAATAAAAAGATCATGATTTTGGAAATATGGTGAATATGATTTTTTTTTCAGATTTTTTTGAAACTTCAAAACGTGATTTTTAAAAAAATAAATAAATAAAAGAGCTCCCATCGACGCGTTTATTTGATTTTTCCTTCAAAATTCCCTTCCTTCGGCGCGTTTATTTGATTTTCCAAAACTAATCATCAAATTAGTATGCAATTAACTACTTTTCAACAAACAATTACCTTACTGACCACATGACACATGTGAAGCTATCTAAAAATTCAATGGGTCAAGGTCAGCTCATAAGTTAAGAGTGTAGCTACGTGTCTCTCCTAGTAAAAAAAAACAATTACCTACCTAACTGACGCAATGCCAAGAGGGATATTGCATCGGTTGTCTCTTCTTTTTTTAAAGGTTGTACCCCTTTCTGCTGCTCATAAGAGCATCTCTAGCAGACCCCTTAAAGCCGTGACCCGTATACCGCGGATAAGGGCTGAGAAAACAGCGGTTTGAGGGGCGAAATTGGCTGCGACCGAACAGAGCCCTTAATTGAAACCGTAAAATTTGAAAAAATGATTTCTCGGGCGAAATGAACAACACAGTGCTACATAGATAGTTTGATCATCGATACATTGCAAAGATATTTTACATCGCGATGCCGCCCAACCCTAACACTAGCCAAAACCGGAGCTCTCCGGGTGCGGCGGCGGCGGCGCTCACTCCTCATCGTCATCGGAGCCAAGATCGATGTAGATCTTGGCTTGCTCCTCGGCTTCGTGGCGCCATCCCGCCTGTTGGGCGTCGAACGCGCGAGCGACGGCGAGCCCCTGCTCGTAGAGGAGCGCGTTGACCTCCTCGTCCCGCCGGCGACGCGCCTCCTCTTCCTCGTGCTCACGCGCAGTGCGTGCGGCAAGCGCCGCTTCAAAGGCGTCCGCCTCGGGCCCGACGAGGTAGTCCTCCGGGCCGACGACGCCGCGGCCGCGCGGGGGCTCCTCTCCCGGCTCCGTCTTCACGATGCGGAGCGGCGGCGCCTCCTCCCCCTTCCCCGGCTCCGTCTTCACGATGCGTAGCAGCCGCGCGCCGAAGGAGCTCCCCGCGTCGGAGGAGGGACCCGCGTCGAAGCGCCTAGCCTATCGCCGATCGAACTCCTCTGTCTCGTGGCGGAGGAGGGACGGCGGCGGCTCAAGGCCTCGGTTGGTGTACCGTCGGGCGACACGCTTCCTCGCCGCGTCGGCGACGACGCAACGCTTTCGCTCGGGGTCGTCACCACCGCGCCGGCCAGAGCTCCACATCCCGCCCCACATCGTGCCGGATCGGTGGGCGGGGCGGCGGATTTATGTCACCGGTGGCGAGAAATCACGGTGGGGAATGGGGAATAGCGGCGGCGGGGGGATAGGGTTTCGACCCATATCGCGGCCGCGGACCAGATATATAATGCGCGGGGGGGGGGGGGGGGGGGGGGGGGGTTTGTTTACGGGCCGCTGTAAAAAAATTTACGGGCCGGGCCGACTATACGGGGTCTGGTTTGGCCTAAGAAACGTGCCAAACCCGTATAGTCGCCGGAATTATATGGGCCGCGCGGTTTTAAGGGGTCTGCTAGAGATGCTCTAACACACTGTCAGCGGTGTTTTTCCCTCCCTGGCAAAATCGCCTTAACCCGTGGTCTCCTGTGGTTGGATGGTTAGAGGGACAGTGGTATCCCCAGCCCACCAGGGTTCAAGTTCAGGTGCTCGTATTATTCCTGGATTTATTTCAGGATTTCCGGCGATGTGCTTTCAGTGGGAGGAGACGTTCCCGTCGACGACGAGGCGCCTACGGTGACTTCGTAAATTTCAAGATGATATGCCGGCTCAGTCTCTCGAAGGTGCTCATAGGGGTAGGGTGTGCGTGTGTGTATTCATAGGGGTGAGTGTATGCGCGTATGTATAAGCGCTTGCGTCTGTACTGTGTTAAAAAAAATAACACACACGCGTGTGTCGCAGCACGGAAAACATGATGCCACACCAGTCACACTCGCCCAGGTTTCGTACCTGTCCCTCCTCATATGGGTCCTCCTCTAAATACGGTGATATACGACCTTTCAGATGGGCAGTAAATTACAATACATCTTATGGCACGCATCCCCATGCTAGTTGGGTGGGGTGCATTCAGAACTACCTGCAGACCGGCCTCTCCAACGCTTTTTCGGCACCAGCCTTATATGCTTCGGCCTATGGCAAAAACGACAAATTTGACCCGTGGACGAAACAATATCACAAAATGAACCGTTGGCGAAATTTTTTCACCCGGCTGACCATTTTATGTAGCGCCCGACAGCTAGGCGTCACACTACACTGTGCAGCGCCTGGCTCTCAGGCGCTACACGCCTAGCCAGCGCCTGGCAAAAATCGATGTTCTGACCTGTGGACCAAACAATATCACAAAATGAACCGTTGACGAAAAAATTTCACCCGGCTGACCCTTTTATGTAGCGCCCGACAGCTAGGCGCCACACTACACTGTGCAGCGCCTGGCTCTCAGGCTCTCAGGCTGCCTGAAAAATGCTAAGTCAGTGTGTAATGTCTGAGATCTAGGCGCTACACTATACTGTATAGTGTAGCGCCTAGCGTCTAGGCGTTGCACTAGTGGCCAGTGTAGCGCCTAGATCTCAGGCGTTACACACACACTGACTTGGCATTTTTCAGGCAGCCCGGGGTGTGACGATGGCCAGGCGTGTAGCACCTGTCAGTCAGGCGCTGCACAGTGTAGTGTGGCGCCTAGCTGTCGGACGCCACACAAAGAGTCAGCCGGGTGAATTTTTTTGGTCAACGGTTCATTTTGTGATATTGTTTGGTCCACAGGTCAGAACAACGATTTTTGCCTCGGCCTATCCCATGTACTAGGAGTATTGATGATGCATATATAGGCAGGGCCCAAGGTAGTTGCCAATTTAAGCTTGCTGTCGGCGCAACTGCCAGTTGACGAACGCAAGCGCCATCTGCAAAAAATTCACCGAACTGTCACATGAGGTGGCCTGTTGCTTTCCATATCAGCTGGCACACTACCAACGCAACACGTGACTGTGACGCCGTCGTTTCAGTGCAACGTATTCTCTGCATCTACCACACCCTCTCTTCCTAAATGTAAGACATTTTGACAGTTCAATACATTTAGAAACAGAGATGTAGTATATATTACTCCTTTTTTTTTGCGAAAATATATTACTCCCTCCGTCCTATAATATAAAAACGTTTTTGACACTACACTAGTATATATTACTCCCTCCGTTCCATAATACTATATACTACATCTCTGTTCCTAAATGTATCAAACGTAGTGTCAAACACGCTTTTATATTATGGTACGGAGGGAGTAGGATCTAAAACATTTTTAAGGCTGCCTTTGACCATTAATAAGATTTATAATATGTAAGATGCATGATATAAAAATTATATTATTAGAAATTCCTTTCAACGTGAATTTGACGGTACACTTTTTGGTACATATACAACATATATTATTGTTCTAACCGATGGTTAAAGTAAGCCTCAAAAAACGTATTAGACCCTACATATTTGAACCGAGGGAGTAATGCGAAGGGAAGTACAAAAAACTCGATCATACATGACCGGCTGGCGGCTACCAAACACTCCGGTGATCTCATTTATTTAGTGTAGTACCAAGTATGCGTGAGGTGAAAGAAATTTTGAGGGATTCCAGTCATTTTAAGAATTACCCTTCTGATTTACTTCCTCCGTCCCATAATGTAAGACGTTTCCTAACACTACACTAGTGTCAAAAAACGTCTTACATTACTAGTGTCAAAAAACGTCTTACATTATGGGACGGAGGGAGTACATCCAATGGCCACTGAATTTTTGGGTCTATACTATTTTTTGGCAGGGCTCTCTTGCTCTTATGTTGTTTGGGTCTTCATCCATGTGAGAGATTTCTTAATGAGCTGAGCCAACTCATAAACTAATACTATAAATTTAGAATATCCACGACCAACTTTTTTTAATTAAATGGTTATTGTAGGTAAAACATGAAAAAAAACGTGACTATAATAGACTAGTAATTATATGTGCCTTGCACGTGAGAGTAAATGAAATCGGATATCGACATACCGTGTTGTAACAGACAAACATATAGATTTTGATTCACATAGTTATGAAATGGAAGATGTAGGTTTAAGTCTAATATCTCATTTGATTGAAATCAAACTATGACTAGAGAATATTTGATGGTTGTGCGGTATATACTACACAAAACTCGTGTCAAATGCCTAAAAATAGCTAGGTGTTCCATCCGCAAAGATAAATGGACTCGAAGATGCTGCCATAGCTTTGAAACAAAAGAAAGAACATGGAGTAAAAGTAAAAGTCAATTCTTTTGAAAGAAAAATAAATCTTGGGAGAATTGAGAAATGGATCCATAGCAAAATCATTTTTTATTTGAAAATAACATATATTTGACTGCTTGGACATGGATACGAGACCAAGTAGCAAAAGCAAAAGCATAAAGCTTCTTTTCAGGCCCTCACGAAGTTCTTAAAATCCCTGACGAAATCATCCGCCAACCTCTTCTGCACGGCGTCGTCCATCAAGAACTCCCTCCACTTGCTACCTTCGCCCTCCCATCCGTCCGCCATCGCCGTGTCCACGGCGTCGCTCACGTCCTCGCGCCCGAACCACCCGTCGCCGTCGCGCCGCGCCACCTCCGCCCCGACGCGGAGGTCACGCGCGAACAGCGCCGCGTTGAGGTACTGGTCGCCCTTCATCGGCAGCAGCACCAGCCGGCAGCCGGCCACGAGCCCCTCCACCACGGAGCTCAGCCCGGCGTGGTTCAAGAAGCACCCCACGCTGCGGTGCCGCAGGATGTGCTGCTGCTGCACCCACCCCGTGTGCACCACGCCCTTGCCCTTGGTCCTCTCCGCGAACCCCGCCGGCGTGCACTTGGCCAGCTCCGCCTTGGTGTCCGTGCCCTTGGGAAAGTTGAGCACGACGAAGAACGGCCGGTTGGTGGACTCCAGGCCGAGGAGGAGCTCCGTCGCGGCGGCGGCCGGGAGGAACGTCTCGCTCCCGAAGGAGGCGAACACGACGGCGTTGTCCGGGAAGGAGGAGAGCCACTTGGCCCACCGCTCCTCCAGCTCGCCCTGCGGCGGCTCCGGCACGACCGGGCCGGTGAGGAGCACCGGTTTGCCGAGCTGGGCGGCGAGGTAGTTGATGTAGGGCTCTTCCATTTCGTCGCACGTCTTGATCACGAGGGCGTCGCTGGACTGGAGGCCGGCGAGGACGCGATCGTACACGCACGGTTCGCCGTGGAAGCTGGTGAACACGTAGGTGAAATCGGCAGCCTGGTAGGCCGGCACGGTGGCGAGCGAAGACGACGGCGGGAAGCCCGTGGGCGCCGACGCGAGGTCATCCGCGGTCGGCACATGGCCACCGGCGCCGAGGCGGCGCGCGGGGACCATAAGGTAGGCGCCGGCAACGGCGGAGAAGACCGAGAACTGGAGCACCTTGATGCCGAGCGGCGCCGCGAGCTCGGTGATCCACGGGGTGGCGAAGTCGAACAGCAGGGCGTCGGGGCGGAGCTCCGCGAGCAGGGCCGCCACCTGCGGCCTGGTGCCGTCGACGGCGACCTTGAGCAGCTCGGCGCCGTCCGCCGAGATCTCGGCCGTGCTCTCGGCGCCCTCGGGGAGCCCCGGCACGCGCTGGAGGCGCAGCGGGGCCACCGCCACCGCGCCGGCCGCCGGCCCCAGCATAGCCTCGACGCGGGGCACGTTGGCCGCGGCCGACAGCAGCGTGACCCTTACTCCGCCGGCGGCGACGAGCTTGCGCGCCAGCTGCACGAACGGGCTGATGTGTCCGAAGGCGAGGAAGGGGAACATCAAGACGTGCATTCCGTCGGCTGCCATCTTTCTCTGTCGAACGCTGGATCGATGCGTTGGTGTCAGCCGTGTGTGGATGTGGTTTGCTTGTGATTCTTGAGCAGCTTTCGCTGGAGGCTTTATTGACAAGATTTCACTGTCGCAATATACAGCGTTTGTGCGGTTCAGTGGCTACCACGTGCTCCGTGTTGCAATTGCAAGCACTGTTAGTGCCGTTGGCGGGCCCTAATTTAGGTGCTCCCAATTAAAATAATTTCAAAAGGTTAAAAATAAAAGGCATCTCATGATCAATTGTTGCTGTGAAGTTGATCCAGGCCAAGGAAGTTGATAGATCGGTCTACTCGTCGCTCATTAAAGAGAATAGATACCTTATGTATCTTCGTGATTCCTGTATTACTCATGTTAATCGTAGTCAAAATAAAACTAGGGATAACATAGCCAAATTTGCTTGTTTAGAAAGCAGAACCATGACTTGATTGGCTCGGGCCCTTCGGATGCTATGGAGCTAGCTACGATTGATTGTATGAACTGTTTGAGTTGAGTAATACAATATTTCACCTGAAAAAACAATTTCACATACAAATGGGTCAAGTCCATTTGCAAATTTCAAGCATTAAATCACAATTTATTTGCAAGCAATTGAAAAATAACAAACCCCAATTTTTTTATATAAAAACTTTCTTGCACAGGACTCACTCTAATATTTACACACCTTCTTTTTTAAATCTGTGAAACTTCTCAACTTAGTTTTAAATTTTTCTAAAATGAAGGGAGCAAGACAGAGAGCATAAAAAACTTTGGGTGTCATATATTATGGTTGTACAGCTGGAGCTCCTTCGATGGGTAGCTTCCTTGATGACGTAGACACTTGCATGTGGACGAATATGCAAGCATACATTTTACGCTTGTTTGGGTAACATACTTGAAAATCATAATGAGAATTGCTAGGGTGTGAGAAGAATATGCCATTCAACTAGAGTTCCTTCCTCACTGTTTCTCTCGATATTTCCTTTTGAAGCTTGTTAGGAAACATATATAAGGGCATGTTTGGTAGCCTGCATATCACCCAGCCAACCCTGAGAATGCATTTTTTGACCCATTTGATTACCTTCGCGCTTCTGAGCCTACATAGCAGCAAACACAAAGTAGCCCAGAACCTGGCTCTGGAGGAGCGGCGGAATCGGCCGTTTCCAGCAAGCCAGACCCGAGCGAGCGTATAGAGGGCACACGACTGGACGTCCGTGGAAGAGCGGGAGACAACATTGTTTCATGAAGCAGCGACATAAATCCCATGACCCCTCTCTCACCGCTCACTCTCCCCTCTCTCCATTGTCACTCTCTCTCACCAGCGACGGGGAGCATCTGCGGCGGGAAGATCTGGACGACGAGCACCGGCTAGTAGCTTTGTCACCCCTTCGCAAATGGCGGTATGCCCTTGTCTCCCCAATTTAGGGATTGATTTACGCATGAATTTATACCCCGAGGATTCGATTTAGGGTCCGATTTACGATTTGATACTACTAGAATTAGGGTTCGGTTTAGGGTCCTTTTGTTTAGGGTTCGATTTGGGTTTCATACGACTCGAATTGGGTGTGGACTAAGACTTAATAGGTTTGATTTGGGGTCAATTAAGGGTTTAATACGATAGACATGTACTCTGCCCACATGCATGGACAAATTTACCGTGCTTGCACCTAGGGTACGTGCCCAGGCTCTGTTCCGCTATGTGCTGGAGCTCCGGGGACCTCCGACAGCGGCACCATAGTTCCTCAAATGACTACTTGTTTAAAAAATTGAAAAGAAGTTCCTTTTTTAGACAATCTCGTGAAGCTTTATTAACCCGTCACAATGTTTAGAGGGACGAAAGTAAGTTCACCGATCTGGCCTAACCAAACATGGCGGCCAACCCATAAAGAAAGAGCATGCTTCGCTAGATTGTGAGCCTCGAC
This sequence comes from Elymus sibiricus, assembly GCA_039707655.1. Classification (NCBI taxonomy): domain Eukaryota; kingdom Viridiplantae; phylum Streptophyta; class Magnoliopsida; order Poales; family Poaceae; genus Elymus; species Elymus sibiricus. Next base: position 76,093,094 of record CM077666.1, on the reverse strand, counting down.
ATTCGAGGTCCTAAATTCATGAATAAACTTGCAAGAATTAAAAAGCCTAGGATGATCAATTACCTCTCTAATGATTGCACCATAACTTGCAACCGTCCCTGATTGATGTCATTCACCACCACCTTGCAATCCGATGCCACTAGTATTCGCATGATATATAGATCGTCTGCTAAAGTCATCGCCTCCCTTGATGCCAATGCTTCAAGTTTTGTTAGGTCCTAGATTTTTTACACCACGCTGGCCGAGGCTCCCAAAAAAGACCCATGGAAATCTCTACACACTCCAGCAACCCCTCCCACCGCACCATTCCTCGTCAACACTGCATCCACATTAATCTTGGATAGATCCCCAGGAGGCGCAAGGCATTGTGATGGTCTCGCAGATGATGCCGATACTCTAGTTCTAATTGTGACAAGCCTCTCCAAAATCTCCAAAATCATTAGTTAAGGTTTACCCTTTGCAAAGGTCACTTCCACCTTCTCAGGCGTTGACAAGTGACGAACTGCAACCTGTGAGTTTACCCTTTGTTCGTGATTCGTTTATTCAAAACATTTTTATCTTTTGAACCGTGTGTCCAAATCTCGAATCATTTTCACTGTTGGATTTCTCATGTCGAGATCTTCGAAACTAGATCCCAAGGTAATAGGTTTCGATGAACTTTTTTCACGGATTTGTGTTCCTTTTTCATTGGTATTTACTCGGGGTTTTCATTCGTTTTTACTCATTTTTTTCTATTTTCTTTTTCTTATTCATTTTTCTTTTCTTTTCTTTAGAATACATGAACTTTCTCAAATTCAAAACTTTTATAAAAATCGATGAACTTTTCTCAAATCCATGATTTTTGTCAAAATTAGGTTACTTTTTTTTTGAATTTTTCACTTTCTAAAAATTGATGAACATTTTTCAAAGTTGTGGTTTTTAAAAAAAATAGATGAACTTTTTTCAAATTTGTGAATTTCTTTTTATCAAAATCAATGAACTTTATTCAAATCTGTGATTTTTTTTAAACATAGTGAATTTTTTTCGAATTCATGTTTTTTTAATTCAAAATAGATGAATTTTTTCAAATTCTGTGAACTTTTTTTCCAAAACTTAATATTTTTTTTTCAATTTTTTGATTTTTTTTCAAAATCGATGAACTTTTTCAGATTTACAAAAAAATCTTGAAAATTTATGAATTTTTTCCAAATTTTCTTCAAATTTGATGAACTTTTTCAAATGCATGATCTTTTAGCTCATTAATCTTTTTTGAAATTCGCTAAAGCATCCAAATTTCATGAACTTTTTCCAAATTTCATATTTTTTCTCAAAATTCGTGAACTTTTTTTCAAATCAATGAACTTTTTCCTAATTCGTAAACTTTTCTCAAATTCATGAACATTTTTCATTTCCGCGAACTTTTTCCAATTTCTATTAACCTTTTGTCAAATTCATTGTTGTTTTCACGAGTTTTAAGAATTTATTTTCAATTTTATGCTTTCATTTTCATATAAATTATGTTGGGTATATACTAGTATATCTTAACTAAAGAAAGGGTCCAATAGTATTGTTTCCTTATAGTGGACAAGTAAATTAGCACGACCTAGTGGTTATTGGCTACAACCAACTATGTTCCCCTCCGTGGTTCAAATCCCGCTTCTCACAAATTAACATGAGGAATTAACCTGTCTTTTTTTTTCTTTGCGTTTGCTGTGTTTCAGAACAGCTGACTGGCCCGGCCCGTCCTTCTGAGAGTTTTCCTATTTTTAGATCCGTTTATTCAAAATGTTTTATCTCTTAAACCGTGCGACCAAATCTTGAACCGTTTTCATCATTGGATTCCTCGCATCGAGATCTTTAAAACTAGATCCCATGTTGATAGGTTTTGACGAACTTTTTTTTCACGAAAAAACCCAGACGAATAAACCGAACCGGGAGCACGTTTTTTTCCCTTTCCAAAAGAGGCACGACTGTGCCTCTCGCGGAAGCAAATCCGTGCCTCCACGAGAAGTAAACCCGTGCCTCTCGCGGAAGGAAAAAAAAATGCATTTTCCGTTTCCGAGAGGCACGACCGTGCCTTTCGCAAAAGCAAAACCGTGCCTCTCGCGAAAGCAAAAACGTGCCTCTCGCGGAAGCAAAAAATAAATAAAAAATAACGCGTTTTTTTTCCAAGAGGCACGGCCGTGCCTCTCGCGGAAGGAAAAAAAAAAGAAAAAACGTTTTTTCGCGGTGTCCAAAAGCTAAGAAAGACCGTGGAAAACCAAAAAGCAAAAAAAAAACCCGTAAAAAACGTCTAAAAAGACGAAAACATGTGCGGAAAAATAAAAATAAAAACAAAATCCGTAGGAAACACCCAGAGCGCGACATGTGGCGGCGGCTGAGAGCGCTCTCAGCCCACCCCAAGTGATCGTTGGGAGACTCTCGAAAGAGCGCTCGTTAATTAACTAGCGCTGGGGGCGCCGAACCGCGACTGCTATAACTCGCATTAAGCGAGATAGAAGATTCACTCGCTGAAGGGTCTACAGTATTTGGGCCGCCCTTTCGTGCAGTGTTAAAGGAAAAAAGAAAAGCGAAATAAGGAGCAAGATGGGGAATCAAACCCAGGTTTCCAAGTCGATTGCAAGCGCTGCACTCCAGTAGGCTAGCGTTGGGTTAATGATAGAGTAGTAGGGCGGCCATCTCAACTCATAATGAGGCGGGTTTCCACAGTTTTTTCTCCCTTTTTTCAGGTTTTTTCGCTTTGTTTTTTCACCTGTTCTGTTTTCATTTTTCCTTTTTTTTGTTGTTGTTTTCCTATGGTTTTCTTTATTTTATTCTTGGGTTTCGCTTAGTTTTTCCTTTTTTCCTTTTTTCATCGGTCTGTTTCTTTCTTTCTCGTTTCTCATCGGTTTTTTTGTTTTCTTTTTTCGTTTGTTTTTCTTATTTCTTCTCTTTTTTTTGTTTTTGTTTTTTCTTATGTTTCTTTTGGTTTTCACTCTATATTTTTTGTATATGTGAAAAACATTTTTCTAGTACATGTTTAGCATTTTTTCATACAAACTTAACATTTTTGTAATACATGGTCAATTTTTTTATATACACTTTTTCAACATTTTTCAAATGCATGATTAATATTTTTCAAATACAAGATTAACATTTTTTAATTCATGGTCAACATTTTTTCTATACACACTTTCAAATATTTTTAAATTCTTGATTACTATTTTTTAAATACAAGATTAACATTTTTTTATACACATTTAACATTTTTCAAATACTCATTCAATATTTTTTCGAATGCTTGATTAACATTTTTATATATACAATAATTTTTTTCATCATTTTTTAATACATGGTCAATATTTTTTCTATACACATTTAACATTTTCCAAATGCTTGTTAATATTTTTCAAACACTTGTTCAACATTTCTTCAAAAGCTTGATTAACATTTTTTAAATACATAAACAAATTGTTTTATACACATTTTTTGTATACGTAATAAATATTTTCTCTATACACATTTAACATTTTTCAAATGCTTGGTCAACATTTTTAATTGTTTTATGTAGAGTGATTTTTGTACTATATTTATTTAGAATATTTTAAAGTATAAGAAATAGTAAAAAAAGAAAGCAAAAAACAAAAACAAAAAATGTGAAAAAAAATAAAATTAAAAATGTGGCTGAATGTTCCCGCGCGTCTGGGCCGGCCCAACTCGTGCCACCCTTCAGCGAGACTTCCCCTCGTCTCGCATGAAGCGAGACATATCAGCGCCCGCGCTGAACAGGAGCTCTCCTCCGAAATCACTAATTAAGGAGTACTTCTTTCAAAGATCACTTCCACTTTGTCAGGTTGCGACAAGTGACGCATTGCATGTGCGCCACTTGTCACAACCTGAGAGTTTTTCCCTTTTTTTTTTGTAGATTCGTTTATTCAAAACTTTTTTATCTCTTAAACCGTGCGTCCAAATTTTGAACCGTTTTCACCGTTGGATTTCTCGCGTCGAGATCTTCAAAACTAGATCCCATGTTGATAAGTTTCGACGAACATTTTTTTATGAAGAAAACCGAACCGGGAGCATGTTTTTTCCCTTTCTGAAGGGGCACGTATTTTTTCCCTTTCCGAGAGGGACGACCGTGCCTCTCGTGGAAGCAAAGTCCGTGCCTCCACGAGAAGTAAATCCGTGCCTCTCGCGGAATAAAATTAGCTTGGCATTCATGTTTATAGAGTGCCTCCACTCCCTATCTTGAGGTAACCTTTACCATTTTATAGCAACACACGGGTATTTAGCTGGTTCTATTAAATTGGGCACTCTTCCAAAGAAATAGTATTTAAAATCGGATCATATAGTTAAAAGCTTTCAAAAAACTTATTAGTGTGTACATTCATTTACATAACTCTCTTTACATATTGATGATGTTCTTAATGATTGCATCATCTAATAATTTCACTTAACTACGAATTAGGACTACAAATGAGACAAAAACCTATGTGGCCACTATATTCCACAATAAATACTACTTGACGAGAGCGGACGTTTGGCTCCCGGGAGCCATGGAGGCCTTTTTTTGAAAACAAATCAAAATTCAAACTTTTCGGTATCAAAAAAATCTGAAAAAAATTGTGCAAGTAAACAAGTATGTTATGTCTATGTGTGTAAAATTTCAGAATGAAAAACGTTGAAATGCGACCTGTACAAAAAAGACAAATTCATGGCCTGGGAGGATGAATAGTATCATGTGTTAAAAAGTCCCAGATTTGTCTTTTTTGCACAGCCCTCATTTCAACGTATTTTGCCCTGAAAATTTACACACATGTGTGTTATGCCTTCATGTATATGTGTGTTTTTCTTTCAGAATTTTTTGAAATGTAGAAAATATGAAATTCGACAAAATTCAAAATTTTCAAAACCGGAGCTCGGCCTCCAAAGACAATATCCGCTACTTGACTATGTACTACAGTTTCTAACTACACAAAAGTTCGCGTGAGCGTGCTGCATCAAGAAGAACACTCCCCTCAAGCGTTCTTCATGCACACACTATACAATTTGTAAAACGAACTATTTTGCTCAACAAAAATATGCGCACACACACAGTGTGCCGTTGCGTGAAGCTTTACTAGTTTGTGTTAGCAACAATGAGCTAGGAGACCTGTCCGGGGGATGACCCCGGGTAGGCAATCAAACCCGGAGCCCCTTTTCAAACTTCGGGGCAGCCCGTGCCCCTCCAAACCGGCTGGCCGTCCAGCCGGCTTCCCAACGCTGGCCGGCTGGGCCCGGCCCCATGCCAGGTCCGGCTGTCCGCTAGCCGGCCGGCGATGGGTCAACGCTCGTCCCATCGCTCCGTATGACAGGACAGCTCTCCACGACGGGGGAGCGTGGCTACAGCGCCGCGAACCCAGAAGAGCATGGCTACAGTGCCGCCAACCCCGCTGACCCGGGCGACCGACGTCAGCACAGCGGGCCGCTGTAGCCCCATGACGCCAACCACTCCATGACGCACGAGGCGACGGACCACAGTGCAGAGCAGCCGGCGGGCCCCGCAGCCGGCGGGTCCCGGCAGTCGGCGGGCCCCACAGCCGGCTCCAGACGCCGACATCCGGGCCCCGCCCGCATGTAGTTTTACCTATGTAACCCTGGGAGGTCGGGCTATAAGACCCCCCAGGAGACCTCCATGCAGGGGGGTCGTGGCCGCATCAGCTCACGCTCACACTCACAGGAGAGGCAGAACGGCGGCCTAGCCCCTTCTTCCTCCTCTGTCCGAATAGCTCCAGGAGCACCATTGTAACCCTTGTAGCCCTTGTGCTCCCCATACTACATCCAGCAGGACTAGGGGTGTTACCTCCCCGGAGGTCCCCGAACCTGGGTACGTCTTGTGTCCCGCACCCGCGCGTACCGACCTCGCTTCTGGAACCCACCGGCGTCCTCACGCAGCCCCCCACTTTTAGCCATCTCATGGCATCTGCCGTGATTTCACCACGACAGTTGGTGCCCATCGTGGGGCTGCTCGTGGCGTCGGCCGGAGTCAAGTTCCGGACGAGGCCCTTCACCAGCTCCGGTGAGCGCATTGCGCACGGCTTGGTCCGGAACTTGACTTCCTGGCAGATCTCGAGTTCCTGGAGGGTGAGGAGCGGCTGCAGCAGCAGCAGCGCGTCCGCGATCTCATCACCGCGGCGAACGAGCAGCAGAAGCGCTTCGATCCGGCCCAGCCCGCCGCCTCCGCCTCAGGAAACACCGCAGACCCGGGGAGAGTCCTTCAGGACACGCAACAGGCGTCTTCCCCTGCCGGCGGCGCCAGCCGCTCTGGCCGGCACCGGGCAAGCCGGAGCCGGCACGACCGCGTCGCGACTGCCAGCGACGGCATCGCCAACGAGACTGCCGGTAACGACCGGGCCCGGCAGCCGGAGCTTCCTCCCCTGCCGCCTCGACGGCCCCAGCCGGTTTCTGCCGGCGCGGTGCCGCGCGGCCCCGTCGCGAGCCGGCTGGGTCCCTGCGAGCCCTACGACGAAAACGACGCCCGCCATCGCATAGACCGGCTGACGCGGTCAATGGCCCTCGAGGAGGAGATTTCCGCTGGTCCAGCCTGCTTCGGACCCCGCATCCACGAGGAGCCCTTCCCCAAAGGGTTCACACTGGCCCGCGACACCCCCAAGTACAGCGGCATCACCAAGCCGGAAGACTGGCTAACTGACTACACCACGGCTGTCGGCATAGCCGGCGGCAACAGGCGTGTGGCGGTCCGCTACGTCTCCCTCATGCTGCTCGGCTCGGCCCGGACATGGCTTAACAGCCTGAGGGCCGGCAGCGTCAACTCCTGGTTGGACTTCGAGGATGCATTCGTACGCAACTTCACCAGCACATACAAGCGTCCGGGTTTGCCTCGCCAGCTCTCCATGTGCGTTCGGGGCCCGGGCGAGCCTCTCCGCGACTTCCTCACGCGATGGACCTAGCTGTGTAACTCCTGCGAAGGGGTCCACGAAGTGTAGGCCGTCCAGTACTTCGTCGACGGGTGTCGAGACGGCACCCTGCTCAAGCACCGGCTGATGTGTGACGAGCCAGACACCTTGGCGGAGCTCATGGCTGTGGCGGACAAGTACGCCACGGCCGACTCCGCGATGCGCGTAAAGATCACGGTCGACGCAGACGGCAAGCTGGTCCCGGTCCAGCCGGTCACCCCAAAGCCGGCTGGCGAAACCAACCAGCGTCGGCAAGACAACAACAACAACAGCAAGCGGAAGGCCGAGCAGCCGGCTCCCCGCTACAACAACCAGCAAGTGGCCGCCGTGGCGGAGGAACAGCCGGACGAGCAAGGCGGCGTCAAGCGCCAGCGCACCGGCAAGATGGCCTGGCAGCCCAAGTTCTCCTTCGAGCAGATGCTCGACGCCCCCTGCAAGCACCACAGCGGCGTGAAGCCATCCACGCACACGCTCCGGAACTGCAACATCACCCAGCGCCTGATGCGCGGCGACTTTCCACCTCCACCTCCCGGTCCCGACCCGCAGCTCTCGCCGCCTCCTCCGCCACCTCCGGCAGCCGGCGCCCTCGCCAACAACGCCTACCCTCAGTAGGACGCGGCCTACATCGTCTTCACCAGCGAGGGCGACGACAAGCACAGCAAGCGCAAGTACCAGCACGAGGTGAACGCCGTCGTCCCCCCGGTCCCCCAGTACATGCACTGGTCCGACTGTCCCATCAGCTGGACCCGGGAGGACCACCCGGCCGTGATGCCCACGCCGGGTGGCTACGCGCTCGTCCTTGACCCCACCTTTGTCGCTGAGAAGCGCACCTGCCACTTTTCGCGGGTACTGATCGATGGCGGCAGCAGCATCAACATCCTCTATCGCGACACCATGGCCAAGCTCGACATCGAGGAAAGCCAGCTGCAGCCTACCCAGACGGTGTTCCACCACATCGTGCCGGGGGCCTCGTGCTCCCCCATCGGCAAGGTTCGGCTGGACGTGCTGTTTGGCACCAGCGCCCACTTCCGCCGTGAGCCGATCTGGTCCGAGGTGGTCGACCTGGCCAGCCCCTACCACGCGCTTTTGGGCCAGCCCGCCATGGCCAAGTTCATGGCGGTCCCCCACTACGCCTACCTCAAGATGAAGCTGCTGGTCCCAAGGGCATCATCACCATCACCGACGACTACAAGAAGTCCCTGGAGTGCGCCAAAGCCGGCTCTAAGCTGGCCGAGTCGCTGGTCATAGCCGAGGAGAGGCGCCAGCTCGACCGTCTCGTCGCGCTGGCTGGCGAGCAGCCGGTCATGCCGGCTCAGCTCAAGCAGCCGGCCGACGAGGGGTCCTTCAAGCCGGCCAAGGGCACAAGGAAGGTTTCGCTCGACCCGTCCAACCCCAACTCCAGCGAGTACGTTGTCGTGGGCTCCGGCCTCGATAGCAAATAGGAAGGCGAGCTCGTCGACTTCCTCCGTGAGAATCGGGATATCTTCGCATGGTCCCCTAAAGACATGCCGGGTGTTCCGAGGAAGTTTGCCGAGCACAAGCTCCACGTCCGGCCGGATGCCAAGCCGGTCCGGCAGCCGCTACACCGCTTCTCCGAGGAGAAGCGAAGAACCATCGGTGAAGAGATCGCTCGGCTGCTCGCAGCCGGCTTCATCATGGAAGTATTCCACCCTGAGTGGCTGGCCAACCCAGTCCTCGTCCTGAAGAAGAACGACACTTGGCGCATGTGTATCGACTACACGAGCCTGAACAAGGCCTGCCCCAAAGACCCGTTTGCCCTACCCCGGATCGACCAGGTCATCGACTCCACCGCCGGCTGCGAGCTTCTGTCCTTCCTGGACGCCTACTCCGGCTACCACCAGATCAAGCTGGACCCGGCGGATGCCCTCAAGACGTCCTTCATCACCCCCTTCGGGGCGTATTGCTACATCACCATGTCGTTCGGCCTGAAGAACACCGGCGGCACCTTCCAGCGCTGCATGCAAAAGTGCCTCCTATTGCAGATCGGCAGGAATGTGCACGTCTACGTCGATGACATCGTGATCAAGCTCAACCCGGAGAAATGCGTCTCCGGCGTGTCGGCTGGCCAACTCCTTGGGTTCCTCGTCTCGGAGCGCAGCATTGAGGCTAATCCGAAGAAGATCAAGGCGACCGAGCGCATGCGCAAGCCGGCTCGGCTGCGCGATGTCCAGAAGTTCACCGGCTGTTTGGCCTCTCTCATCCAGTTCATTAGCTGGCTGGGGGAGAGGGCCCTGCCCCTATATCAGCTGATGAAGAAGTCGACGCCGTTCGAGTGGTCCGACCAGGCGGACGAAGCTTTCCACGACCTCAAGCGCATGCTCTCCACCGCACCCGTCTTGGCCGCGCCGGCCGAGAAAGAGCCGCTCCTGATGTACATCGCGGCAACCACCCGTGTGGTCAGCGTGGTGCTAGTGGCAGAGCGCCCCGAGGAAGGCAAGGCGCAACCGGTCCAGCGCCCTGCGTTGTACTTGAGCGAGGTCCTCTCCACCTCCAAGCAGAACTACCCCCACTACCAGAAGATGTGTGTAGGATCGAAAGTATGTCTAGAGGGGGGGGGGGTGATTAGACTACTTGACCGATTAAAAACCTAACCTTTTCCCAATTTTAGTTGTAGGCAGATTTTAGCAAGCATACAAGTCAAGCATCACCCTACACATGCAATTCTAAGAGTGTGGCAGCGGAAAGTAAACAATTGCATATGTAAGTAAAGGAGGGGATCAGAGATTTCAAACGCAATGAACACACGGTGGTTTTTGGCGTGGTTCCGATAGGTGGTGCTATCGTACGTCCACGTTGATGGAGACTTCAACCCATGAAGGGTAACGGCTGCGCGAGTCCATGGAGGGCTCCACCCACGAAGGGTCCACGAAGAAGCAACCTTGTCTATCCCACCATGGCTTACGTCCATGAAGGACTAGCCTCACTCGGGGTAGATCTTCACGAAGTAGGCGATCTCCTTGCCCTTACAAACTCCTTGGTTCAACTCCACATCATGTAGGAGGCTCCCAAGTGACACCTAACCAATCTAGGAGACACCACTCTCCAAAAGGTAATAGACGGTGTGTTGTTGATGAACTCTTTGCTCTTGTGCTTCAAATGATAGTCTTCCCAACACTCAAACAACTCCTCACAGATTTGGCTATGGTGGAAGAAGGATTTGAGTGGAAAGCAACTTGGGAAAGGCTAGAGATCAAGGTTCAAATGGTAGGAATGGAATGACTTGATCTCAACACATGAGTAGGTGGTTCTCTCTCAGAAAATGTATGGTGGAAGTGTAGGCACGTTCTGATGGCTCTCCATACTGAGAAGGAAGTGGTGGAGGGATATATATAGCCTCCACACAAAATCCAACCGTTACACACTTTTGACCCAACTCGGTGGCACCGATTCAGAAGACTCGGTGGCACCGAAATGTGTAAAAGATATGAACTTTAGGAATCTCGGTGGGACCGACTGGAACAACTCGGATGGACCGAAGTGCAATGGCTAGGGCAAACCTCATCTCGGTGGCACCGATTGCATCAACTCGGTAGGACCGAAGTGAAGCAATAAGGCAACAGAGACTTGGCAAGCCATCTCGGTGAGACCGATTTGCACAACTCGGTGAGACCGAAGTAAGTGCAAACGATTACAGAGAGTTGGCAAGGCCATCTCGGTGGGACCGAGATCCATATCGGTGGATCCGATTTGTTAGGGTTTTGGCAGTGGCTAAGTCCAGATGAACTCGGTGGCTCCGGATAGAGAATTTTGGTGGGGCCGAGTTGGAATGTAGGTTTTGGACATATTTGGATGGAGAAAGTGGTTGAGGGTTTAGGAGTACTGTCACTAAGCACTTGAGCAAAAAGATCATTAAGCAACACCTCATCCCCTTTTAATAGTATTGGCTTTCCTATGGACTCAATGTGATCTTGGATCACTAAACCAAAAATGTAGAGTCTTGATATTTTTCCAATCCTTGTCCTTAGCATTTTGAGGGGTCCACATCTCTAGTCCATGCCATGCCAATCATTGAACATCCTGAAATCTTTAACTTGAATGGACATTAGTTCAATGAGATATATGTTGTTATGAATTACCAAAACCACCAAGGGAGCAATTGTGCTTTCAATCTCCCCCTTTTTGGTAATTGATGACAACATATAGATCAAAGCTTCGACAAATGATTAAATGAATGAAGTACATCGTCGCTTTGAGAAGTATGTGCTAAGCAAGAGCTCCCCCTAAATTTGTGCATTATTAAAAATTTGCATTTGAATGCAAATGCACAATTGATTAGGATCATGGGTCACTCTTCCATGTCACATACATCTTGGTGGAGTGCGCAAAATGATATGAGTGGAATAGTAAGCACGCATCACCAACACAAGTAAGTGATCATACAAGATAATGATAAAGATAAGCATAGTATGATCAATCACATGAAGTAGCTCACAATCATAATGAAGCATAGTACTCACAGACATAGTATCAAGCACACACATCGAAATAAAGTACCAACAAGAAAATAGTAGCAAAAGAACTCGAGAGAAATCCAACGGGCAAAGCAAAGCGAAACTCTCTCTTTCGAAGCTAAGATCTATACAAATTCTCCCCCTTTGGCAACAAGTACCAAAAAGATCGAATAGGTATAGGACTAATCGGCACTCTAAGCACGATCCTCGGAAGCTGCTGAAGGCGATCTCCTGCTGGCAGCTCTGGTGTGCGTAGACGGCGTCGAAAGAAGAGCATCCGCGAAGGCTTCGGCTGATGTCTGCTGGGCTGGAGGAGTGGAGACCGGAGGTGGCACTGTAGCAGCAGCAGCAGGTGCAGATACTATGGTCCTCGGATCCACAACTGGCACTGCAGCAGACCTGGCTGCCCTGGGCACTGTCTGGAATCTCTCCGTGGTTGGTCTGTCATCTCCACTATCATCAGAAGGGGCTGTCCTGACAGCATCAACATCGCTCTTCAGCTTCTCCACTGTAGTCTGGATCTCAGTGACCTTGACATCTAGATCGTGAAACTTTGTCTCGACTATCCGCTCTAAGCTAGCCTGGTTCTGGGTGAGGTTGGCCAGACTTCGCTCAATCCTTAGGGTGGCTTCTAGCAGATAAGTCATTTGGTCGTTTGGAGACTTGAGATTAGCAATTGGAGCATTGGGAGCTGATGCCTCCTTGACTGCTTTTGCTTCCTTGGCTATGCGGATCTTCTCTTGAGCTTGAGCAGAGGTGGGATGCGAAGGATCCATCACTATGACATTATCCTCAAACTCTGGACGCAGTGGCAGATGCTCACGATCAAGAAGATATGTGCTTGTTCCAACCTTGGAATTGATCAGCATCTGGATGTGTGGAGCATATCCGCATGATCTCTTCTGATCAGCTGCAGTCCTCTTGATAGTTTCCACGATCAAGCTCATCACCTTAAATTTCTGAGGTGTATCAAAGAGGTGCAGCAGGTTGATGGAGTGACCACGAATCATCTTATCATCTCCTGACTTGGGTAATAGAGTATACCGCAAGTTAGTGTTTGTGGTGGCCAGTCCTGGCAGTAGGTGCTTCACTGATCCAAGCTTATGTGTGTCGATGTCCTTCTGTGGAATTGCAGTGTACATGTTGACCATGGAGTTGTGATCCATCTTGAGCTTAGCATAGATATCAACATCATCATCCTCTTCCTTGGGAGCACCCAGAAGACTTGCCCACTCAGAGATGGTTGACTGGTACCTGATACCCTCAGTCATCCACACAATTCGGCCATCTGGATAGAAATGAGCTGTAGAGTAGAATTGCATGACCATTTCATCATTCCACTTCGTCAACTTCTGTCCAACAAAGTCATCAACACCTGCAATCCTGAAGCTCTCATGAACATGGGGGAAATAATCCTCATTTTCATCAATGTATTCCCAATCCACCCATCTCATGTCACTAACAATGGGCTTCTTATCCAACAGAACGGTTTCATAAAAGTCTTGCTGTTCTCGTGTGTGAAAGCGATAGTCACATGCTGTTTTCCTCCTTGCAGCATAAGGATCTGACAGTCTCTACTGACGCAGTCCTTTGTCTTTCCTTAGCATCATATTTTCCGCAACTGGGTGCGCATCATCATGGTATGGAATCTTTGGCTTCAATTTCCTGAGCACTAGTGGCTCTTCATCAACATTTGCCTCAGGCACTGGGGCGTTGTTCTTTTCAGCAGCAGAAGTATTCCTTGTAGACCTCTTGGGTGCTGGAGCTTTTGGTTTGGACTTTGTGGGGGCAGCAGTCCTGATTGCATCTGACATGAGCTTCTGAGCTTTTGCTGGGGGTGCATTAGCTGCTGGCTCCTCCTCCTCCTCTGAATCATTCCTCATGGAGGGCCTTCCAAGTACATGAGCTGTAGTCTTCCGAGCTCTCTTCTTCTTTGCTCCTGCAGCTGGTTCTGTGTCACTAGGCTCTTCAAGTGTAAATTGCATAGTTTGTTTAGGAACTTTCCTCACAACAGTTCTTTCTTTGGCAGAAGTGGGCTTGGTGCTATACTCCTTAGCAAGCACCACTCTCTTTTTCTTTGTTGCTGCTTCACTAGCAACAAAATCTTCATCCTCACTGTCTGAGGTTCTCTTCTTCCTTTCTCTAGTGGCAGCCTTAGGAAGATCTGGAGAGCTCCTCTCTCCCTCATAAAAACTCTCCTCATGACTTGATCCTTCACTGAGTTCTGCATGCTGCTCTGACCTGTTCTGGCTGTCGCTATCATCTGACATCTTGCAAAACTGACCCTGTGAATAGATGGGTATAGGCAGAGTAGATGAGTCATCACAAAAAGCAGAAGTTTTTCATAAAAATTGAGTTCAAGTCTTAGTTTCAAGTTTTCACAGAAGGCATTTCGGATGGACCGAGTTGATCATCTCGGTAATACCGAAGCACTCTACAGAAACCTTGCACTCCATTTCGGTCAGACCGAGATGGGTTTCGGTGTCTCCGAGATGCTAGGGTTTCACTGAGACTTTACTTTCGGTCTCACCGATTCGTACAACTCGGTGGCACCGAGACGTACTTGTGCTATTGCCTGAGGCCAAATCGGTGGGACCGAAAATTTCTAATCGGTCGGTCCGAGATGCGTTCGGCGAAAACTTAAACCTAATAATTTCGCTCGAATCTAATCTACGGAATTCTTCTGGTGGAATAAACATTGCAATCTGTGGCAAGAATAATGGCAATCCTATCGTGCATTGAATCAGAAAATGGAGCACGAAAGGGATCGAATCTCACCCTAAATCGGTGGAGATCCTCTACGGCGGCAACGGTGGGGCAGATTGCCGTTGACGGCGACGGAATCTGGCGGCGAGGGCGCGCTGGAGATGAGGGCAATGATCCGGAGACCTGGGCGACGGCAGCAACGGGGTGCGGGAGCGAAAGAGTCGAGAAATTTCAACCGTTCGAGCCCGTGAGATATATATACCCGTACGCTGTCGGTGGCTCCGAGTTGTACAACTCGGTGGCATCGATATGTGTAACTGCACGCAGGTTAGCACATCGGTGGTGCCGAAATAGTTCAACTCGGTGGCACCGAGATGGAAAACCTAGATCAATCTAAGTGATTTCGGTTGGACCGAGTTTGAGTGAATTGGTTCGGCCGAAATCATATAGAAGGTTTTGGAGGTTCAGCCCTTTCAGATCGGTGGCTCCGAGTGCTCCTCACCCGGAGGGTCCGAAAATGACTTGTTCAATTTTTGTGATGCAGCAAGAATAGAATTTGAGACAAGAAAGCATATATAGCTAGAGAAGGTACTTAGGCATTCTTGTACATCCACTTGGCCAGAAAAACCAAGACAATCAAAACAACAAATGGATGTCCTCGAATGATGAAAACATGCAAACCAACATGCTCACACAATAAGATAGCAAATGAAATATGTGTCAAACATGCACAACCAATTCTAGCATCTATCAAGCAATGGCGATGACTAGGTCATCTATATATGAGTATATTGACTTAGGAGCCAAATGAGAACATTTGATCATAGGTCATACTCATCGTTTAAGCACAAGTGGGGTTGCCACTTTTACATAAAGCATTGATGTGTTCACACCATTAGAGTTGCTTTAGCTCAATTGTTTAGAGCAAAGCTCCCCCTAGATGTGATATCCCCCCTAAGAGGGATGAACTAACCTTGAGTTTTGTCGATGATGACTTCATGTAGTTGTTGAAGATGTGGATGCTCAATGTTGATGTAGACCATCAAGAGTTGGGAGCAATCCTTTGGAGTTTTGTACTTTCAATACCTACATGGGTTAGTCCCACACAAGGAACATACAAGGATATCCATAGACATAGAGTGAAATACACATATGATGATGTCCATGAATGCATTGATTACCTTGTCCCTTGCCTTACCAACAAGAGCGTTTGTGACTCCATGAACTAGTGCAAAATGTGGAAGTTGGTTGCACAAGTTCTTGCCATAATGAGTATGAGTGAAGTTTGTTGGCGGAGTCACCCTCAAGAACTCTCTAGTTCTTCTTCTTTTGGACCCACATCAACTTGATGGGAATCCTTGGAGTTGTAGTAGCACTTGATGAAGTAGAACTTGATGAAGTCTTGGGAACCCACTTGACCAAGGCTTGAGGAGCTTCTTCAAATGAATCAATCTCTTCTTGAAGCTTGTCCTTGCCTTTTAGCTTGTGGTCTTGTGGTGGAAGATCTTCTTGAACTTGTGTTCCCTTGAAGGAAGTAGGATCATACTTCTCTTGTTGAGGAACAAACTTCGTCTTGGGGTATTGATCTTCTTCCCACTCATCTCCATCGGCATTGAACTTTCGTTCAAAACCAACACCTTGGTTCTTCCAGTGCCTTCCTTGCTTGCGTACAATTTTCTCGAATTGCTTATTCCCGGCAAGACTCTTGTAGACACCTTTTTCTATAATTCCTTTCAATAGCATATTTTCTTGCTCAAGTGTAACTTGGCTAAGAGAATCATTAGTGGAATCAATAGAACTACTAGAAGCAAGAACATTGAATTTAGCATTGTTATTGTTACTACTAGAGGTAGAACCCTTTTTACTTGTTGCTAGTTTGCTTAGGTTTAACTTGAGGCATAAAGGTAGACAAGAGTAAACGTTTGGCAAGATATGAAGAACTCTTCTTTCGAAGATCGTCATTGATAGCTTTAAGAAACTCATGCTCTTGCTCTAAATTTAGCTTTTCGAAGCGTAGCTTCTCATGAGTTCTTAGAAGTTCTCTATGATCCTCTTGAGTTGTTTCATGAGCTAACTTAAGAGCATTTAGTTCTTTAGTTAGACGCTCAATCTCCTTCGTAGCATTGTCACTCGTTTCCTCTTGACTATCATGATTACTAGCATTTTCATTGTAGCTCACATCACTAGCATTATCAACAAGTAAGTCATCATCACCAAGAAAATCATCTTCATCGCTATTGAAATCAAGATGCTCGGGGTGTGATACCTTGGGGCCTTTTGCCATGAAGCATCTTCCAATTCCTTCATTTGGTGAGTCAAAAAGATCATAGGAGTTGGATGATACAAGAGCAAGTCCGGCAACACCTTCATCTTGACTATAGTCGGAGTTGGAGTGATAGCTTCTCTCGGAGTGGTTGTCGGAGTTGGAGCCGAAAACCCATTCACCAACATGAGCTTGATGTCTTCTTCTTGTGTAGCTCTTGGATGACTTGTCCTTCCTCTCCGAATCCTTGCTTCTTTGAGAGTGTCTTCGTTCATAACGATCATCTCTACTCCTTCTCTCCTTATGTGGTGATTCATCTCTTCTATGTCTTCCTCTTGGTGATTCGTCTCTTTTCTTGTAGGGAGCCGTACTCTCATTGGAATAGTGTCCTGGCTTTCCACAATTGTAGCAATTATGGTCACGACTTGATGATCTTCTCTCATAGTGTCTTGAGCTAGAGCTTCTTTCTTTCCCTTTGTTCTTGTAGAACTTGTTGAACCTTTTCACCATTAGGCTAATCTCTTCATTGGATACTAGCTTGTCACTTGGAGTTATTGGAGCATCGGTTGAGGCTTTGTAAGCACCACTTGATTTGTTGTGAAGCTCCTCTTTGTCCTTGAGTGACATTTCATGAGCAACAATCCTTCCAATGACTTCCGTGGGCTTGAGATCTTTGTAATTTGGCATCATTTGGATCAATGTGCAAACGGTATCATATTTTCCATCCAAAGCTCTAAGTATCTTCTTGATGATGAATTTGTCGGTCATCTCTTCACTTCCTAAGCCGGCAATCTCATTTGTGATGAGAGCAAGCCTAGAGTACATTTCAGCAACTCCTTCACCATCCTTCATCTTGAACTTGTCAAGTTGACTTTGAAGCACATCCAACTTAGATTCCTTGACGGACTCGGTACCTTCATGCATATCAACCAAAGTATCCCAAATTTCCTTTGCATTCTTAAGGCGACTGATTTTGTTGAATTCCTCCGGACACAAACCGTTGAAGAGAATGTTGCAAGCTTGAGCATTGTATTGCAACATCTTCAATTCTTCCGGGGTTGCTTCACGATCCGGTTCCTTTCCATCCTCAAAGAAATCACCTTGCAAGCCAACACGAACAACAGCCCAAACGGCGGGGTTATGACCAAGAATATGCATTTTCATCTTATGTTTCCAACTAGCAAAGTTTGTACCATCAAAATATGGACCTCTACGTGATAGTTACCCTCACTACATGCCATACTCTCCTAGGTTGTGAAACAAAGGCTACGATCACCAAAGCAATGGAAATCAAGGCTTACGAAGACCAAAGATCTGATACCACTTGTAGGATCGAAAGTATGTCTAGAGGGGGGGTGATTAGACTACTTGACCAATTAAAAACCTAACCTTTTCTCAATTTTAGTTGTAGGCAGATTTTAGCAAGCATACAAGTCAAGCATCACCCTACACATGCAATTCTAAGAGTGTGGCAGCGGAAAGTAAACAATTGCATATGTAAGTAAAGGAGGGGATCGGAGATTTCAAACGCAATGAACACACGGTGGTTTTTGGCGTGGTTCCGATAGGTGGTGCTATCGTACGTCCACATTGATGGAGACTTCAACCCACGAAGGGTAACGGCTGCGCGAGTCCACGGAGGGCTCCACCCACGAAGGTTCCACGAAGAATCAACCTTGTCTATCCCACCATGGCTTATGTCCACGAAGGACTAGCCTCACTCGGGGTAGATCTTCACGAAGTAGGCGATCTTCTTGCCCTTACAAACTCCTTGGTTCAACTCCACATCATGTCGGAGGCTCCCAAGTGACACCTAACCAATCTAGGAGACACCACTCTCCAAAACGTAATAGACGGTGTGTTGTTGATGAACTCCTTGCTCTTGTGCTTCAAATGATAGTCTTCCCAACACTCAAACAACTCCTCACAGATTTGGCTATGGTGGAAGAAGGATTTGAGTGGAAAGCAACTTGGGAAAGGCTAGAGATCAAGGTTCAAATGGTAGGAATGGAATGACTTGATCTCAACACATGAGTAGGTGGTTCTCTCTCAGAAAATGTATGGTGGAACTGTAGGCACGTTCTGATGGCTCTCCTTACTGAGAAGGAAGTGGTGGAGGGGTATATATAGCCTCCACACAAAATCCAACCGTTACACACTTTTGACCCAACTCGGTGGCACCGATTCAGAAGACTCGGTGGCACCGATTCAGAAGACTCGGTGGCACCGAAATCTGTAAAAGATATGAACTTTAGGAATCTCGGTGGGACCGACTGGAACAACTCGGATGGACCGAAGTGCAATGGCTAGGGCAAACCTCATCTCGGTGGCACCGATTGCATCAACTCGGTAGGACCGAAGTAAAGCAATAAGGCAACAGAGACTTGGCAAGTCATCTCGGTGAGACCGATTTGCACAACTCGGTGAGACCGAAGTAAGTGCAAACGATTACAGAGAGTTGGCAAGGCCATCTTGGTGGGAACGAGATCCATATCGGTGGATCCGATTTGTTAGGGTTTTGGCAGTGGCTAAGTCCAGATGAACTCGGTGGCTCCGAATAGAGAATTTCGGTGGGGCCGAGTTGGAATGTAGATTTTGGACATATTTGGATGGAGAAAGTGGTTGAGGGTTTAGGAGTACTGTCACTAAGCACTTGAGCAAAAAGACCATTAAGCAACACCTCATCCCCTTTTAATAGTATTGGCTTTCCTATGGACTCAATGTGATCTTGGATCACTAAACCAAAAATGTAGAGTCTTGATCTTTTGCCAATCCTTGTCCTTAGCATTTTGAGGGGTCCACATCTCTAGTCCATGCCATGCCAATCATTGAACATCCTGAAATCTGTAACTTGAATGGACATTAGTTCAATGAGATATATGTTGTTATGAATTACCAAAACCACCAAGGGAGCAATTGTGCTTTCAATCTCCCCCTTTTTGGTAATTGATGACAACATATAGATCAAAGCTTTGACAAATGATTAAATGAATGAAGTACATCGTTGCTTTGAGAAGTATGTGATAAGCAAGAGCTCCCCCTAAATTTGTGCATTATTAAAAATTTGCGTTTGAATGCAAATGCACAATTGATTAGGATCATGGGTCACTCTTCCATGTCACATACATCTTGGTGGAGTGCGCAAAATGATATGAGTGGAATAGTAAGCACGCATCACCAACACAAGTAAGTGATCATACAAGATAATGATAAAGATAAGCATAGTATGATCAATCACATGAAGTAGCTCACAATCATAATGGAGCATAGTACTCACAGACATAGTATCAAGCACACACATCGAAATAAAGTACCAACAAGAAAATAGTAGCAAAAGAACTCGAGAGAAATCCAACGGGCAAAGCAAAGCGAAACTCTCTCTCTCGAAGCTAAGATCTATACAAATTCTCCACCTTTGGCAACAAGTACCAAAAAGATCGAATAGGTATAGGACTAATCAGCACTCTAAGCACGATCCTCGGAAGCTCCTGAAGGCGATCTCCTGCTGGAAGCTCCGGTGTGCATAGATGGCGTCGAAAGAAGAGCATCCGCGAAGGCTTCGGCTGATGTCTGCTGGGCTGGAGGAGTGGAGACCAGAGGTGGCACTGTAGCAGCAGCAGGTGCAGATACTGTGGTCCTCGGATCCACAACTGGCACTGCAGCAGACCTGGCTGCCCTGGGCACTGTCTGGAATCTCTCTATGGTTGGTCTGTCATCTCCACTATCATCAGAAGGGTCTGTCCTGACAGCATCAACATCGCTCGTCAGCTTCTCCACTGTAGTCTGGATCTCAGTGACCTTGACATCTAGATCATGAAACTTTGTCTCGACTATCCGCTCTAAGCTAGCCTGGTTCTGGGTGAGGTTGGCCAGACTTCGCTCAATCCTTAGGGTGGCTTCTAGTATATAAGTCATTTGGTCCTTTGGAGACTTGAGATTGGCAATTGGAGCATTGGGAGCTGATGCCTCCTTGACTGCTTTTGCTTCCTTGGCTATGCAGATCTTCTCTTGAGCTTGAGCAGAGGTGGGATGCGAAGGATCCATCACTATGACATTATCCTCAAACTCTGGACGCAGTGGCAGATGCTCACGATCAAGAAGATATGTGCTTGTTCCAACCTTGGAATTGATCAGCATCTGGATGTGTGGAGCATATCCGCATGATCTCTTCTGATCAGCTGTAGTCCTCTTGATAGTTTCCACGATCAAGCTCATCACCTTAAATTTCTGAGGTGTAGCAAAGAGGTGCAGCAGGTTGATGGAGTGACCATGAATCATCTTATCATCTCCTGACTTGGGTAATAGAGTATACCGCAAGATAGTGTTTGTGGTGGCCAGTCCTGGCAGCAGGTGCTTCACTGATCCAAGCTTATGTGTGTCGATGTCCTTCTGTGGAATTGCAGTGTACATGTTGACCATGGAGTTGTGATCCATCTTGAGCTTAGCATAGATATCAACATCATCATCCTCTTCCTTGGGAGCACCAAGAAGACTTGCCCACTCAGAGATGGTTGACTGGTACCTGATACCCTCAGTCATCCACACAATTCGGCCATCTGGATAGAAATGAGCTGTAGAGTAGAATTGCATGACCATTTCATCATTCCACTTCGTCAACTTCTGTCCAACAAAGTCATCAACACCTGCAATCCTGAAGCTCTCATGAACATGGGGGAAATAATCCTCATTTTCATCAATGTATTCCCAATCCACCCATCTCATGTCACTAACAATGGGCTTGTTATCCAACAGAACGGTTTCATAAAAGTCTTGCTGTTCTCGTGTGTGAAAGCGATAGTCACATGCTGTTTTCCTCCTTGCAGCATAAGGATCTGACAGTCTCTACTGATGCAGTCCTTTGTCTTGCCTCCCGACCCGGCTGACCCTGCGCAAGTGGCCGTCTTCACGGTGGTGGAGACACTGTCTTGGGCCCAACCGATCCTCACCTTCCTGGTAAGCCGCGAGCTCCCGGCGAACGAGGTCGAGGCTCGGCAAGTGCAGCGCCGACTCTCCGCCTACAACATCATCAACAACGAGCTCGTCAAGCGCAGCACCACCGGTGTCTTCCAGCGCTGCGTCGAGACGGTCAAGGGCCTCGAGATCTTGCGCGGCATCCACTAGGGAGAGTGCGGGCATCACGCCGCCTCCCGGTCTTTGGTGGCCAAAGCCTTCCGCCACGGCTTTTACTGGCCGACTGCCTGAAGGACACTGAGGAGCTGGTCCTCAGGTGCAAGGGCTGCGAACACTACAAGGCTCAGAGCCACCAGCCGGCTGCGGCTCTCCAGACCATCCCCATCGCGTGGCCCTTTGCTGTCTGGGGCCTCGACATGGTGGGACCCTTCAAAACCGCTTGAGGCGAAATGACGCACCTATTGGTGGCCGTCGACAAGTTCACCAAGTGGATAGAGGCAAGGCCGATCAAGAAACTCGACGGTCCCACAGCCGTCAAGTTCGTCAAAGACATTGCCGTCCGCTACGGCGTCCCCAACAGCATCATCACCGATAACGGCACCAACTTCGCCAAAGGCGCGCTAGCGTGCTACTGCTCCGTCTCCGGCATCCGGCTAGACCTAGCTTCCGTCGCACATCCTCAGTCCAACGGCCAGGCGGAGCGGGCAAACAGCCTCATCTTGGCCGTCATCAAGCCGCGACTCGTCGAGCCACTTGTGCGATCACCCGGCAGCTGGATCGACGAGCTGCCGGCCGTCCTATGGAGTCTCCGGACCACCCCCAACCGATCAACCGGCTTCACCCCATTCTTCCTCTTCTACGGGGCCGAGGCGGTCATCCCCACGAACCTTGATTTCGACTCGCCTTGGGTCACCCTGTACACGGAAGTGGAAGCCAAAGCAGCACGCGAAGACGGTGTCGACCTGCTAGAGGAGGCCCGCCTGCTGGCCCTCAGCCGGTCGGCCATCTACCAACAGAACCTACGCCACTACCACAGCAAGAAGATCAAGCCCCTCGCTTTCCGCTAGGGCGACCTCGTACTCCGACTGGTCCAACGAACAGCCGGCCAGCACAAGCTATCCTCCCCATGGGAGGGCCCCTTCATCATCAGCAAGGCCCTGCGCAACAACGCGTACTACCTCATCGACGCGCAGAAGAAAAACAAGCGCAAGAGAGACGCCTCCGGCGAAGAGACAGAACGCCCTTGGAACGCGGAGCTCCTCCGTCCGTTTTACAGTTGAATCATGTATGTATATATCGCTACCCCCTTTTGGAAATTAATGAAAGCAGTAGGTCCCCCGAACGACACTCGGGGGTACCTTTTCATCTCCATCGAGTTCTCTGCGCACTTTACCGCATTCACCTCCCTCCCGCCGGGTCGGCACGACCGGCTCGGGGACTCGGGGGCTCACCGGCTAGACCGCGCCCCGCTCTTCTGAACCCGGCCAGTAACTTGCGCCCCACTGAAGCCCCCTCTCTGCCATAAGCCACAGACCGGCTCCCGGCTGTCCAGGCTGGCAAGAGCCAAAGGCTGAAAGCATCCTCACGCGAAAAGCGGTTAAGTACGAACGTCTGTCTCGGCCTGGCACGCCCCCACTAGAAGAAATGCAAAAAGCTCGAAGAAGTACCTTTGGCCTGGCGAAGCTCTTCCTCCTTGGCTGCCTCCCTAGCCGTGCGGTACCGGCCCAGGAGACGATTGTACACCGCCACCCACTGGTCATAGATGGACTGCAAGAAAAGAAAGTTAGCACATAACGCCTGAGAAGGCCCGACCCGCCTGCAGCGCAGCCGGCCCGGGCCTCGGGGGCTACACCCAGTGGGTGCGCTGACGCGCCCCCACTGGAAAGCGACCAAGCCGGTCGAGAAAGGGAAAGAAGAAACAAGACGCAAGAAAATGCGAAGGATAAGCGAACTTACCGTGAAGGTCCGCTCCAGCTGCAGCAGCCGGCCGTTCTCCGCCTGGGCGAAGCTTTGCCACTGGCCACGGTGGTTGGCGAGCTGCACCCGCAGGGAGTCCACCGCCGCGTCCAGCTCGCTCCGTGGGGCACCGCTCGTCGCCTCGTTGGAGCTCGCCGCCCAGGTCTGCTGCGGCTGGGCCGAGGACCTGGCGCTGGTTCCGCTGCCGGCCGGCCTCAGCTCGAGGCTGCGCCCCGCGGCCCGCGGCTCCGCGGTCACCAGGGCACGAGAGCTCCCTGGCGTGGCCTCCGCGCTCGGGGGCGGCGCTCCTCCTCCGCCTGGCGCGGCCTCCGGCTCGCGGCTTCCCTCGTCTCCGTGCCCGGCCCCGTCTCGAGGAAGATAAGGAAGAAGAAAAACAATAGTAGCGGCGAAAAAGGCAATGACTTAGCAACAAAGAGAAACTCACCCTATGGCCGTGGGAACCGCCCGTTTCGGGCCCGCCGACGGCACCGCCCGACGCGCCGTCTTGACAGACCTCTTCATGGCACCTGGCTGCGCCGTGGCCGAGCGCTTCACGGCCGGCCGCGCCTCGACCGGCTGCTTCCCGTGCGGCCAGCTCGGGGCCGCCGGCTCCTCGGCCGTCCTCCGCTGCTGCCCCCTGGGGGCGGCCCCATTGCCCACCTCCGCATCCGGTGGAGATGCATCACCCGCCCCATCCTCGTCATCTTCATCATCGTCCGGCCACTCGCGCAAAGGGTCCGGGATTAAGGACTTACCGGCTTGGTCGGACCCGCCGACTTCCACGTCCGCGAGGCGCTCCTCGCCACCTCCGGCTCCCGCGTCGCCGTCTCCCTCCTCCTCCGGGTCCGAGTCGGCCCGATCCAGCTGGAGGACCATGGGATTCGGGCTGTCATACACCAGCTGACTCGGGAAGTGCTGCAGCCGGCCCAAGGCGTCAGGGCGCATGAAGAGGGCGGACGCTGCGAAAAACAGGGACCAAGGACTCACCGCTGGCGCCGGGGCTTCCCGGCCGTACGGCTCTGTGACACCCTGATTTTTGGCAACTTTTTCTTTTCAAAATCTTTCTCGCTTTATTTGCAATTTGGCTGGTTTTTGAACCTTTTCAGTTGACTTTGGACTTAGGAAACTTTTGAATCTTTCTCTAAGTAATCCAAAGCTCTCAGCATCTTGCCAAAATCTTGCCACACATCTCATGGATCAAATTCGAATTCTCAATCCTTCCCAATTATTCATTTTTTCCTTTGGGAAAAATCTGTGATCACTATGGGTTATGAAGCAACCAATAGTTCAGGTGAACAGAAAAATCCCAAATTAATACCACACCTTCTTGTCATCATCTACTCCCACAATCTTCAAAAACATTTCATGGTCCTGTATAAAATTTTGTCCAGAAAACTCAATGTACCTTCTGGACAGTACTGGCCCTTTGTGCAGCAACCCATATTTTCCCAACTCAGAAAACTCTCAGATAATTCCCTAAGATACTAGGAAACCTATCTTGCCACAATATCCAAAAATATCATCTTGCCCAGTACAAATTTTCAGCAACAATATTCTGACAAGTTTCTGCTCAAATGGAACCTCTGTGAAGGAAGTACCAGCTAGAGGTATCCAATTGAGCTGAAATTTCTATGACATCTTCTATCCACCAAATAACACTCTCACACCAAATTTCAGCTCCAGAGGATCAACCATGTGAGTGCTACAAGCTCATCTTGTTTCTGGTCCAGTAACAGCAGTTGTACATGAACTTCATTCAAACCTTGATGAAATTATCTCAAATTTGGCCAGTTTGGAGTCCTTCCAAAGTAGATCATCCCAGACATCTCTACTGGCTCCATCTCCAGCTCACCTCTCCTCTAGATCTCTCTCAAAGTTTCTGTCAGAAACTGTAACTGAAGCTACAGTTCGAATCAGAGTGAACCTAGCCAAACTAAGGGCACAGGGGCACTAAGTGATCAAAGGAGAACGTGCTGGACATGGTGCGCCAGACCCGCGTGGCCTTCAGGTGCCAGACACCGTGGTGAGCACGGCACTGGCATGCCAGTGCGCGCGCTCTGCACCTCGCCCGCATCTGGTGTGGTCATTCCAGCCGTCCCGTGTTGTCATTCGGTGTCTGGTGGTGCCGACGTCGTCGCTGCCGTCCACGTACCCAATCCCGAACCCTCTCCTCGCCGGAATCATCCCCGGCGGCCGCCACGCACACGGGCACTGTGGCACCCGTGCGGGCACAGTGGCCCTGCTACTCGTTGCCTTCCTCCGCAAGCCGCCACCGCCGCATTAACTCCCTCTGCCCTCTCCTATCCCGTCGCCCACGCCGAGCCAGCCAGCGCGGCGTCCGGACTCCGGCGACGTGGCCGAGGTCCGCCAAGTTCCAGAGAGCTCGCCCCCACCTATAAAAGGCCACGGCCAGCCCTTCCTAGCTCCTCACCGCCCTCCACCACCTCCCAATCGACCTCCCGGGCATCGAGCCAAGGCCGAGAGGCCCTCTGGCCTCGCATCTCGCCGGCGACCCGCTGCCACCCGAGCTCCACCGCCTCGCCGTTCCACTCCAGCCCAGCCTCCACTGACTCCACGCGCGAGCTCAGCTCACTCTCCTGACCCCTCCCAAGCTCTTGCCCGACCGAAACCCTGCCTGAATCGCCGTCTCCGACGACACCCGAGCGCCGCCGACGCCGGAGAGGAAGGGGATGATGTCGTCCGGCTGTCTCTCGTCACTCTGCGGGTACGCACACGTTCGTCTCCATGAGCTCTTTCCATCCCCGTAGTCATGCGACCTCGCCGTCGACTGCATCGCCGGCGACCATCGCCGGAGAGCCGCAGCTCTCTGTTCCCTCTCTCCCCCGTTTAAATCTGATAGAGGGGCCCGCTAGTCAGTGGCTTGCCGAAGCGTTAAGTGGAGGTGCCCTGGCAAAATATGTCTTCGACGTGGCCCTCTGCTGATTTTCTATTTTCTGTTTTTAAATTAGATTTGACCAGTAACTTTGACCTCTCATAACTTTTTATCCCTAAGTCCAAATCAACTGATTGTTTTTGCATTGGGTTTGTCTTGAGCTCCTCAATTTTCTGGTAAAATTTGGTAATTTTCTCATGCTCATAGAATTTCTGGTGAACAGAACAGTGTTATGTGACATTTTCTTTTGCATTTTCAAAATATTTCAGAAGGAAATCCTTTTGGCTTTGAATCCCAGGAGTTTGTGGACAACCCAACAGAGCAAGGCAAGCCATGTCATGCATTTCATGAAGCATTTCAATAGTGCTGGTTATTTATTTGAATTATATGCATTATTTTAACATGTGAAATTCATAGTAATTATTTAAATGCCTAGCTACTGCCATGTAAAGTTATAATGAAAATCCATGCTTGATAAGTACTTGACAACACTAAACCTAATTGGTTGATCAAGTGCCACCTATCCGGACTTATCCGTGCAGCCACATTTGCCGGTATGGGACGGCCTTGACTTGGTCTAGCTTTGTGCTCTTTTGTCGGTACCACCAAAGAGGGAGGGTTATGCGTGCGTGCTGCCCTGATCAGGTAGACGACAATAATCCTGTGAGCCCAGTTGAGTTATTTTGCCGGCGTCCCCGTTTGGGACAGTTTAGTTAGCCACGACGGTGGCAGGTGTCACGGGGTGACACAGGGGCCACCCAGGAGATGACCCTGGGAGGGTATGATTCTTGGTGGTACGATGGAGGAGTCACAGGTTAGGCAAGTTTCGTTGGAGCAGCACCGGTCCACCCGAATGGGAGTACGAGGCCAGGAGCTCCATGGTGTGGGTAAAGTGCGCAACCTCTGCAGAGTGTAAGAATCTATTCGAATAGCCGCGTCCACGGTATTGGACAGTCCGTACTAGGCCACTGAATGGTCAACTGTAATAATGATAATAATGATGGAAGAACTTGTCTTATGTTCAGAAGTACTCAGTGGATTATGAGTATTCTGAGGGTTGTGGAATAACCCCAAAGAGAGTAAGTTGGTATTCGGTAACAGTAAGCATCTAAGCACTTAATATGATCATTGCCATGCTATTGTTGCTGCATTGTTTTGGTTGCCGTGAGCTTGCGAGTACATTCCAAGTACTCACCTGGCGTATCATGTCAGATGCAGGAGAAGCCGAGGACGGAGGTCCCGATGGTTCGTGCTACGCTAACTAGGCCGTGTCCCAGCAGTGTCCCTGTGGACGGAGTCTTCCGCGCTATGTTCCGCTACGCCGTAGAGTCACCTAGTAGTATCGAGGCCCTGCTATGTTCCATAAATAATGTAGATATTGTCATAGGACGTGCAGTGCTTTTGGCCTCGCTATCGATGTAAATTATGAGCTTGTACTCGAGATATATCAATAAAGTTCAGTTCAGTTCAATTCCAAGTTGTTGTGTGTTTCCAGAAGACATGATCTCTGGGTTGGAAACACTGGTAAACCGGTCCTCTGAGCCGGGGTGCCACAACGCTTGGTGTTTGTGACACCCTGGTTTTTGGCAACTTTTTCTTTTCAAAATCTTTCTGGCTTTATTTGCAATTTGGCTGGTTTTTGAACCTTTTCAGTTGACTTTGGACTTAGGAAACTTTTGAATCTTTCTCTAAGTAATACAAAACTCTCAGCATCTTGCCAAAATCTTGCCACACATCTCATGGATCAAATTCCAATTCTCAATCCTTCCCAATTATTCATTTTTTTCCTTTGGGAAAAATCTGTCATCACTATGGGTTATGAAGCAACCTATAGTTCAGTTGATCAGAAAAATCCCAAATTAATACCACACCTTCTTGTCATCATATACTCCCACAATCTTCAAAAACATTTCATGGTCCAGTATAAAATTTTGTCCAGAAAACTCAACGTGCCTTTTAGACAGTACTGGCCCTTTGTGCAGCAACCCATATTTTCCCAACTCAGAAAACTCTCAGATAATTCCCTGAGATACTAGGGAACCTATCTTGCCACAATATCCAAAAATATCATCTTGCCCAGTACAAATTTTCAGCAACAATATTCTGACAAGTTTCTGCTCAAATGGAACCTCTGTGAAGGAAGTACCAGCTAGAGGTATCCAGTTGAGATGAAATTTTTATGACATCTTCTATCCACCAAATAACCCTCTCACACCGAATTTCAGCTCCAGCAGATCAACCATATGAGTGCTACAAGCTCATCTTGTTTCTGGTCCAGTAACAGCAGTTGTACATGAACTGCATTCAAACCTTGATGAAATTATCTCAAATTTGGCCTGTTTGGAGTCCTTCCAAAGTAGATCATCCCAGACATCTCTACTGGCTCCATCTCCAGCTCACCTCTCCTCCAGATCTCTTTCAAAGTTTCTGTCAGAAACTGTAGCTGAAGCTACACTTCGAATCAGAGTGAACCTAGCCAAACTAAGGGCACAGGGGCACTAAGTGATCAAAGGAGAACGTGTTGGACATGGTGCGCCAGACCCGCGTGGCCTTCAGGTGCCAGACACCATGGTGAGCACGGCACTGGCATGCCAGTGCGCGCGCTCTGCACCTCGCCCGCGTCTGGTGTGGTCATTCCAGCCGTCCCGCGTTGTCATTCGGTGTCTGGTGGTGCCGACCTCGTCGCTGCCGTCCACGTACCCCACTCCCGAACCCTCTCCTCGCCGGAATCGACCCCGGCGGCCGCCACGCACACGGGCACTGTGGCACCCGTGCGGGCACACTGGCCCAGGTGCTCGTCGCCTTCCTTCGCAAGCCGCCACCACCGGATTAACTCCCTCTGCCCTCTCCTATCTCGTCGCCCACGCCGAGCCAGCCAGCGCGGCGTCCGGACTCCGGCGATGTGGCCGAGCTCCGCCAGGTTCCAGAGAGCTCGCCCTCACCTATAAAAGGCCACGGCCAGTCCTTCCTAGCTCCTCACCGCCCTCCACCACCTCCCAATCGACCTCCCGGGCATCAAACTAAGGCCGAGAGGCCCTCTGGCCTCGCATCTCGCCGGCGACCCGCCGCCACCCGAGCTCCACCGCCTCGCCGTTCGACTCCACCCCAGCCTCCAATGACTCCACGCGGGAGCTCAGCTCACTCTCCTGACCCTGCCCAAGCTCTTGCCCGACCGAAACCCTGCCGGAATCGTCGTCTCCGACGACACCCGAGCGCAGCCGCCACCGGAGAGGAAGGGGATGACGTCGTCCGCCCGTCTCTCATCACTCTGCGGGTATGCACGTGTTCGTCTCCGTGAGCTCGTTCCATCCCCGTAGTCACCCGACCTCGCCGTCGACTGCATCGCCGGCGACCATCGCCGGAGAGCCGCAGCTCTCTGTTCCCTCTCTCCCCCGTTTAAATCTGACAGAGGGGCCCGCTAGTCAGTGGCTTGCCGAAGCGGTAAGTGGAGGCGCCCTGGCGAAATACGTCTTCGACGTGGCCCTCTGCTGATTTTCTGTTTTCTGTTTTTAAATCAGATTTGACCAGTAACTTTGACCACTCATAACTTTTTATCCCTAAGTCCAAATCAATTGATTCTTTTTTGCATTGGGTTTGTCTTGAGCTCCTCTATTTTCTGGTAAAATTTGGTAATTGTCTCAAGCTCACATAATTTCTAGTGAACAGAATAGTGTTATGTGACATTTTCTTTTGCATTTTCAAAATATTTTTAGAAGGAAATCCTTTTGGCTTTGAAGCCCAAGAGTTTGTGGACAACCCAACAGAGCAAGGCAAGCCATGTCATCCATTTCATGAAGCATTTCAATAGTGCTGGTTATTTATTTGAATTATATGCATTATTTTAACATGTGAAATTCATAGTAATTATTTAAATGCCTAGCTACTGCCATGTAAAGTTATAATGAAAATCCATGCTTGATAAGTACTTGATAACACTAAAACTAATTGGTTGATGAAGTGCCACCTATCCGGACTTATCCGTGCAGCCACATTTGCCGGTATGGGATGGCCTTGACTTG
This sequence comes from Elymus sibiricus, assembly GCA_039707655.1. Taxonomy (NCBI): domain Eukaryota; kingdom Viridiplantae; phylum Streptophyta; class Magnoliopsida; order Poales; family Poaceae; genus Elymus; species Elymus sibiricus. The sequence continues at coordinate 76,062,960 of CM077666.1, read as the reverse complement.
GTCTAGCTTTGTGCTCTTTTGTCGGTACCACCAAAGAGGGAGGGTTATGCGTGCGTGCTGCCCTGATCAGGTAGACGACGATAATCCTGTGAGCCCAGTTGAGTTATTTTGCCGGCGTCCCCGTTTGGGACAGTTTAGTTAGCCACGACGGTGGCAGGTGTCACGGGGTGACACAGGGGCCGCCCAGGACATGACCCTGGGAGGGTATGATTGTTGGTGGTACGATGGAGGAGTCACGGGTTAGGCAAGTTTCGTTGGAGCAGCACCGGTCCACCCGAATGGGAGTACGAGGCCAGGAGCTCCATGGTGTGGGTAAAGTGCGCAACCTCTGCAGAGTGTAAGAATCTATTCGAATAGCCGCGTCCACGTTATTGGACAGTCCGTACTAGGCCACTGAATGGTCAACCGTAATAATGATAATAATGATGGAAGAACTTGTCTTATGTTCAGAAGTACTCAGTGGATTATGAGTATTCTGAGGGTTGTGGAATAACCCCGAAGAGAGTAAGTTGGTATTTGGTAACAGTAAGCATCTAAGCACTTAATATGATCATTGCCATGCTATTGTTGCTGCATTGTTTTCGTTGCCGTGAGCTTGCGAGTACATTCCAAGTACTCACCTGGCGTATCATGTCAGATGCAGGAGAAGCCGAGGACGGAGGTCCCGATGGTTCGTGCTACGCTAACTAGGCCGTGTCCCAGCAGTGTCCCTGTGGACGGAGTCTTCCGCGCTATGTTCCGCTACGCCGTAGAGTCACCTAGTAGTATCGAGGCCCTGCTATGTTCCATAAATAATGTAGATATTGTCATAGGACGTGCAGTGCTTTTGGCCTCGCTATCGATGTAAATTATGAGCTTGTACTCGAGATATATCAATAAAGTTCAGTTCAGTTCAATTCCAAGTTGTTGTGTGTTTCCAGAAGACATGATCTCTGGGTTGGAAACACTGGTAAACCGGTCCTCTGAGCCGGGGTGCCACAACGCTTGGTGTTTGTGACACCCTGGTTTTTGGCAACTTTTTCTTTTCAAAATCTTTCTGGCTTTATTTGCAATTTGGCTGGTTTTTGAACCTTTTCAGTTGACTTTGGACTTAGGAAACTTTTGAATCTTTCTCTAAGTAATACAAAACTCTCAGCATCTTGCCAAAATCTTGCCACACATCTCATGGATCAAATTCCAATTCTCAATCCTTCCCAATTATTCATTTTTTTCCTTTGGGAAAAATCTGTCATCACTATGGGTTATGAAGCAACCTATAGTTCAGTTGATCAGAAAAATCCCAAATTAATACCACACCTTCTTGTCATCATATACTCCCACAATCTTCAAAAACATTTCATGGTCCAGTATAAAATTTTGTCCAGAAAACTCAACGTGCCTTTCAGACAGTACTGGCCCTTTGTGCAGCAACCCATATTTTCCCAACTCAGAAAACTCTCAGATAATTCCCTGAGATACTAGGGAACCTATCTTGCCACAATATCCAAAAATATCATCTTGCCCAGTACAAATTTTCAGCAACAATATTCTGACAAGTTTCTGCTCAAATGGAACCTCTGTGAAGGAAGTACCAGCTAGAGGTATCCAGTTGAGATGAAATTTTTATGACATCTTCTATCCACCAAATAACCCTCTCACACCGAATTTCAGCTCCAGCAGATCAACCATATGAGTGCTACAAGCTCATCTTGTTTCTGGTCTAGTAACAGCAGTTGTACATGAACTGCATTCAAACCTTGATGAAATTATCTCAAATTTGGCCTGTTTGGAGTCCTTCCAAAGTAGATCATCCCAGACATCTCTACTGGCTCCATCTCCAGCTCACCTCTCCTCCAGATCTCTTTCAAAGTTTCTGTCAGAAACTGTAGCTGAAGCTACACTTCGAATCAGAGTGAACCTAGCCAAACTAAGGGCACAGGGGCACTAAGTGATCAAAGGAGAACGTGTTGGACATGGTGCGCCAGACCCGCGTGGCCTTCAGGTGCCAGACACCATGGTGAGCACGGCACTGGCATGCTAGTGCGCGCGCTCTGCACCTCGCCCGCGTCTGGTGTGGTCATTCCAGCCGTCCCGCGTTGTCATTCGGTGTCTGGTGGTGCCGACCTCGTCGCTGCCGTCCACGTACCCCACTCCCGAACCCTCTCCTCGCCGGAATCGACCCCGGCGGCCGCCACGCACACGGGCACTGTGGCACCCGTGCGGGCACACTGGCCCAGGTGCTCGTCGCCTTCCTTCGCAAGCCGCCACCACCGGATTAACTCCCTCTGCCCTCTCCTATCTCGTCGCCCACGCCGAGCCAGCCAGCGCGGCGTCCGGACTCCGGCGATGTGGCCGAGCTCCGCCAGGTTCCAGAGAGCTCGCCCTCACCTATAAAAGGCCACGGCCAGTCCTTCCTAGCTCCTCACCGCCCTCCACCACCTCCCAATCGACCTCCCGGGCATCAAACTAAGGCCGAGAGGCCCTCTGGCCTCGCATCTCGCCGGCGACCCGCCGCCACCCGAGCTCCACCGCCTCGCCGTTCGACTCCACCCCAGCCTCCAATGACTCCACGCGCGAGCTCAGCTCACTCTCCTGACCCTGCCCAAGCTCTTGCCCGACCGAAACCCTGCCGGAATCGTCGTCTCCGACGACACCCGAGCGCAGCCGCCACCGGAGAGGAAGGGGATGACGTCGTCCGGCCGTCTCTCATCACTCTGCGGGTATGCACGTGTTCGTCTCCGTGAGCTCGTTCCATCCCCGTAGTCACCCGACCTCGCCGTCGACTGCATCGCCGGCGACCATCGCCGGAGAGCCGCAGCTCTCTGTTCCCTCTCTCCCCCGTTTAAATCTGACAGAGGGGCCCGCTAGTCAGTGGCTTGCCGAAGCGGTAAGTGGAGGCGCCCTGGCGAAATACGTCTTCGACGTGGCCCTCTGCTGATTTTCTGTTTTCTGTTTTTAAATCAGATTTGACCAGTAACTTTGACCACTCATAACTTTTTATCCCTAAGTCCAAATCAATTGATTCTTTTTTGCATTGGGTTTGTCTTGAGCTCCTCTATTTTCTGGTAAAATTTGGTAATTGTCTCAAGCTCACATAATTTCTAGTGAACAGAATAGTGTTATGTGACATTTTCTTTTGCATTTTCAAAATATTTTTAGAAGGAAATCCTTTTGGCTTTGAAGCCCAAGAGTTTGTGGACAACCCAACAGAGCAAGGCAAGCCATGTCATCCATTTCATGAAGCATTTCAATAGTGCTGGTTATTTATTTGAATTATATGCATTATTTTAACATGTGAAATTCATAGTAATTATTTAAATGCCTAGCTACTGCCATGTAAAGTTATAATGAAAATCCATGCTTGATAAGTACTTGATAACACTAAAACTAATTGGTTGATGAAGTGCCACCTATCCGGACTTATCCGTGCAGCCACATTTGCCGGTATGGGATGGCCTTGACTTGGTCTAGCTTTGTGCTCTTTTGTCGGTACCACCAAAGAGGGAGGGTTATGCGTGCGTGCTGCCCTGATCAGGTAGACGACGATAATCCTGTGAGCCCAGTTGAGTTATTTTGCCGGCGTCCCCGTTTGGGACAGTTTAGTTAGCCACGACGGTGGCAGGTGTCACGGGGTGACACAGGGGCCGCCCAGGACATGACCCTGGGAGGGTATGATTGTTGGTGGTACGATGGAGGAGTCACGGGTTAGGCAAGTTTCGTTGGAGCAGCACCGGTCCACCCGAATGGGAGTACGAGGCCAGGAGCTCCATGGTGTGGGTAAAGTGCGCAACCTCTGCAGAGTGTAAGAATCTATTCGAATAGCCGCGTCCACGTTATTGGACAGTCCGTACTAGGCCACTGAATGGTCAACCGTAATAATGATAATAATGATGGAAGAACTTGTCTTATGTTCAGAAGTACTCAGTGGATTATGAGTATTCTGAGGGTTGTGGAATAACCCCGAAGAGAGTAAGTTGGTATTTGGTAACAGTAAGCATCTAAGCACTTAATATGATCATTGCCATGCTATTGTTTGCTGCATTGTTTTCGTTGCCGTGAGCTTGTGAGTACATTCCAAGTACTCACCTGGCGTATCATGCCAGATGCAGGAGAAGCTGAGGACGGAGGTCCCGATGGTTCGTGCTACGCTAACTAGGCCGTGTCCCAGCAGTGTCCCTGTGGACGGAGTCTTCCGCGCTATGTTCCAGTACGCCATAGAGTCACCTAGTAGTATCGAGGCCCTGCTATGTTACATAAATAATGTAGATATTGTCATAGCACGTGCAGTGATTTTGGCCTCGCTATCGATGTAAATTATGAGCTTGTACTCGAGATATATCAATAAAGTTCAGTTCAGTTCAGTTCCAAGTTGTTGTGTGTTTCCAGAAGACATGATCTCTGGGTTGGAAACACTGGTAAACAGGCCCTCTTAGCCGGGGTGCCACAACGCTTGGTGTTTGTGACACCCTGGTTTTTGGCAACTTTTTCTTTTCAAAATCTTTCTGGCTTTATTTGCAATTTGGCTGGTTTTTGAACCTTTTCAGTTGACTTTGGACTTAGGAAACTTTTGAATCTTTCTCTAAGTAATACAAAACTCTCAGCATCTTGCCAAAATCTTGCCACACATCTCATGGATCAAATTCCAATTCTCAATCCTTCCCAATTATTCATTTTTTTCCTTTGGGAAAAATCTGTCATCACTATGGGTTATGAAGCAACCTATAGTTCAGGTGATCAGAAAAATCCTAAATTAATACCGCACCTTCTTGTCATCATCTACTCCCACAATCTTCAAAAACATTTCATGGTCCAGTATAAAATTTTGTTCAGAAAACTCAATGTGCCTTCTAGACAGTACTGGCCCTTTGTGCAGCAACCCATATTTTCCCAACTCAGAAAACTCTCAGATAATTCCCTGAGATACTAGGGAACCTATCTTGCCACAATATCCAAAAATATCATCTTGCCCAGTACAAATTTTCAGCAACAATATTCTGACAAGTTTCTGCTCAAATGGAACCTCCGTGAAGGAAGTACCAGCTAGAGGTATCCAGTTGAGCTGAAATTTTTATGACATCTTCTATCCACCAAATAACCCTCTCACACCGAATTTCAGCTCCAGCAGATCAACCATATGAGTGCTACAAGCTCATCTTGTTTCTGGTCCAGTAACAGCAGTTGTACATGAACTGCATTCAAACCTTGATGAAATTATCTCAAATTTGGCCTGTTTGGAGTCCTTCCAAAGTAGATCATCCCAGACATCTCTACTGGCTCCATCTCCAGCTCACCTCTCCTCCAGATCTCTTTCAAAGTTTCTGTCAGAAACTGTAGCTGAAGCTACACTTCGAATCAGAGTGAACCTAGCCAAACTAAGGGCACAGGGGCACTAAGTGATCAAAGGAGAACGTGCTGGACATGGTGTGCCAGACCCGCGTGGCCTTCAGGTGCCAGACACCATGGTGAGCACGGCACTGGCATGCCAGTGCGCGCGCGCTGCACCTCGCCCGCGTCTGGTGCGGTCATTCCAGCCGTCCCGCGTTGTCATTCGGTGTGTGGTGGTGCCGACGTCGTCGCTGCCGTCCACGTACCCCAATCCCAAACCCTCTCCTCGCCGGAATCATCCCCGGCGGCCGCCACGCAAACGGGCACTGTGGCACCCGTGCGGGCACACTGGCCCAGGTGCTCGTCGCCTTCCTCCGCAAGCCGCCACCGCCGCATTAACTCCCTCTGCCCTCTCCTATCCCGTCGCCCATGCCGAGCCAGTCAGCGCGGCATCCGGACTCCGGCGACGTGGCCGAGCTCCGCCAGGTTCTAGAGAGCTCGCCCTCACCTATAAAAGGCCACGGCCAGCCCTTCCTAGCTCCTCACCGCCCTCCACCACCTCCCAATCGACCTCCCGAGCATCGAGCCAAGGCCGAGAGGCCCTATGGCCTAGCATCTCCCCGGTGACCCGCCGCCACCCGAGCTCCACCGCCTCGCCGTTCCACTCCACCCCAGCCTCCACTGACTCCACGCGCGAGCTCAGCTCACTCTCCTGACCCCGCCCAAGCTCTTGCCCGACCGAAACCCTGCCGGAATTGCCGTCTCCGATGACACCCGAGCGCAGCCGCCGCCGGAGAGGAAGGAGGCGATGTCGTCCAACCGTCTCTCGTCACTCTGCGGGTACGCACGCGTTCGTCTCCGTGAGCTCGTTCCATCCCCGTAGTCACCCGACCTCGCCGTCGACTTCATCGCCAGCGACCATCGCCGGATGGCCGCAGATTTCTGTTCCCTCTCTCCCCCGTTTAAATCTGACAGAGGGGCCCGCTAGTCAGTGGCTTGCCGAAGCATTAAGTGGAGGCGCCCTGGCGAAATACGTCTTCGACGTGGCCCTCTGCTGATTTTCTATTTTCTGTTTTTAAATCAGATTTGACCAGTAAGTTTGACCACTCATAAATTTTTATCCCTAAGTCCAAATCAATTGATTCTTTTTTGCATTGGGTTTGTCTTGAACTCCTCTATTTTCTGGTAAAATTTGGTAATTTTCTCATGCTCACAGAATTTCTGGTGAACAGAACAGTGTTATGTGACATTTTCTTTTGCATTTTCAAAATATTTTCAGAAGGAAATCCTTTTGGCCTTGAAGCCCAGGAGTTTGTGGACAACCCAACAGAGCAAGGCAAGCCATGTCATCCATTTCATGAAGCATTTCAATAGTGCTGGTTATTTATTTGAATTATATGCATTATTTTAACATGTGAAATTCATAGTAATTATTTAAATGCCTAGCTACTGCCATGTAAAGTTATAATGAAAATCCATGCTTGATAAGTACTTGACAACACTAAACTTAATTGGTTGATCAAGTGCCACCTATCCGGACTTATCCGTGCAGCCACATTTGCCGGTATGGGACGGCCTTGACTTGGTCTAGCTTTGTGTTCTTTTGTCGGTACCACCAAAGAGGGAGGGTTATGCGTGCGTGCTGCCTTGATCAGGTAGACGACTATAATCTTGTGAGCCCAGTTGAGTTATTTTGCCGGCGTCCCCGTTTGGGACAGTTTAGTTAGCCACGACGGTGGCAGCTGTCACGGGGTGACACAGGGGCCACCCAGGGCAGGACTCCGGGGAAGTATGATTGTCTGTGGTACGATGGAAGAGTCACGGGTTAGGCAAGTTTCGTTGGAGCAGCACTAGTCAACCCAGAAGGGAAGTGTACCGAGGTACGGGACAAGGAGCTCCATGGTGTGGGTAAAGTGCGCAACCTCTACAGAGTGTAAGAATCTATTCGAATAGCCGCGTCCATGGTATTGGACAGTCCGTACTAGGCCACTGAATGGTCAACCGTAATAATGATAATAATGATGGAAGAACTTGTCTTATGTTCAGAAGTACTCAGTGGATTATGAGTATTCTGAGTGTTGTGGAATAACCCCGAAGAGAGTAAGTTGGTATTCGGTAACAGTAGGTATCTAAGCACTTAATATGATCATTGCCATGCTATTGTTGCTGCATTATTTTGGTTGCCGTGAGCTTGCGAGTACATTCCAAGTACTCACCTGGCGTATCATGCCAGATGCAGGAGAAGCCGAGGACGGAGGTCCCGATGGTTCGTGCTACGCTAACTAGGCCGTGTCCCAGCAGTGTCCCTGTGGACGGACTCTTCCGTGCTATGTTCCGCTACGCCGTAGAGTCACCTAGTAGTATCGAGGCCTTGCTATGTTCCTTAAATAATGTAGATATTGTCATAGCACGTGTAGTGCTTTTGGCCTCGCTATCAATGTAAATTATGAGCTTGTACTCGAGATATATCAATAAAGTTCAGTTCAGTTCTGTTCCAAGTTGTTGTGTGTTTCCAGAAGACATGATCTCTGGGTTGGAAACACTGGTAAACCGGTCCTCTGAGCCGTGGTGCCACAACGCTTGGTATCAGAGCCGCGCTGACTGTAGGACACCCTAGTTAACCCTGCGCTAGAGCCGCGACTAGTTTAGCGTCTTGTTGTGTCTTGCTTGTTGCATCTGATTGCTGCATTGCATGCATATAGTTTTTATTGTGCTAACCGCTGGTTTGATGAGTGTAGATGGCACCAGTTCCGTACCACTACAACCATGAGCCGGCACCGTTCACTTTTCCAGTGCTGCTTCGTAGTGTCTGGCTTCGGCTGTATCCCAACGGCGAAGACCCAGTGTACCAGGCGTTCCGAGAGAAGCTTGCTGGTTCTGTGTACGAGTATCACGCGGAGGCGTTTCTTACTGCGAGTTCAGATATTGGCAGCTACTCCCGTTCTTCCAAGGGCGGAATTGCTTCTACTCCGGAGCTGGCGATCCAGTTTGCTGCGATGGAGGCTCTCACTGACTTGCACTTCCACGAGGTCGAGATGCAGACTCATCCAGGTTTCTTTCACTACCCCACCCTGTCGCCTGCGACAGGGCGAGTCCTTTTCGCACCCGTTGACCCGGCGAGTGATCGTGCTACTGGTGTTTTATCTCGTTATCTGAATGCCAGTTACGTATGATCACTTCACTAGCTGAGGAGCTGACTCATGCCCGTGAGGCACTTGCAGCTGTTGCGGCAGCATAGTCTCCTCCTCCACCTCCGTTTTCACCCGTGTATACTGCACCCGTTCCACCTTCTGAGACTCCTTCTAGCTCGTTCGGACTGCCAGGCTTTTCGTTTGGTAGCCGACGTGAGACCCCGGCAGAGTGGGCCTCACTCCTAGCTACTCCAGCTGCTCCGATGCTGTGGCGTCGTGCTTCTTCTCCTTCGAAGGGGGAACCTTCCCGTCAGCGTCGTCGTGTTTCCTTTGATCCGGAGGCCGAGGTTCACATCATTAGCTCAGATTCCGAGTCAGGATCAGACGACGAGGAGTCTTCAGTTTGCCAGTGTTCGTGCCGCCCGCGCTACTAGAATGGAGGCTTGAGTTTCAGTGCATGCATCATAGCATCCCTGCATATGTCAACCACCGTATGAGTAGTCCAGGCATGATAATCCCCCTACTAGCTTGTCATGTATGATGTTGGGTTGCCTTGTATAATTATGTTGTTCGCTTTGTTCCCTCTTTCATTTGTTTTTTTTTTCTGGTGTCATATTGCTGTGCTTCCCTTATGGATGTTGCTCATCGATTAGGTATTTTGCAATGGGAACAAATTTAGGATGAAGAGGTGTAGTAATCAAGGCGGCGACGGAACCCCCGTTCGTTGATCCGCCAGACAAGCAGGACAGTCACCAGAAGATTTACCACCTCCACCCCCGCAGTCACCAACCACTGATCAGATTATGAGAATGTTTGAAGAGAAAAGAAATCAAGATCTCATGGAATTTCTGAAAAGTATGCAGACTATGGTGGGTCAGAACAACCATAATGGGACATACTCTAAGTTGTCTGATTTTCAGCGGACAAAGCGACCCAATTTTGGTCAAGCTGTGGATCCGATGGAAGCTGATGATGATGCAAATATGACCTAGAGGCAATAATAAAATGGTTATTATCATATTTCCTTATTCATGATAAAGGTTTATTATTCATGCTAGAATTGTATTGACCGGAAACTTAAATACATGTGTGAATACATAAACAAATACCGTGTCCCTAGTGAGCCTGTACTAGACTAGCTCGTTGATCAAAGATGGTTAAGGTTTCCTAACCATAGACATGAGTTGTCATTTGATAATGTGATCACATCATTAGAAGAATGATGTGATGGACAAGACCCATCCGTTAGCTTAGCACATGATCGTTCTGTTTATTGCTACTGCTTTCTTGAATGTCAAATACATGTTCCTCAGACCATGAGATCATGCAACTCCCGGATACCGGAGGAATACCTTGTGTGCTATCAAACGTCACAACGTAACTGGGTGATCATAAAGATGCTCTACAGGTATCTCCGAAGGTGTCCATTGAGTTGGCATGGATCGAGACTGGGATTTGTCACTCCATCTTTCGGAGAGGTATCTCTGGGCCCTCTCGGTAATGCACATCATAAGAAGCTTGCAAGCAAAGTGACTATAGAGTTAGTTACGGGATGATATATTATGGAACGAGTAAAGAGACTTGCCGGTAACGAGATTGAACTAGGTATGGAGATACCGATGATCGAATCTCGGGCAAGTAACATACGGACGGACAAAGGGAATTACGTATGTTGTCATTGCGGTTCGACCGATAAGATCTTCATGGAATATGTAGGAACCAATATGAGCATCCAGGTTCCGCTATTGGTTATTGACCGGAGAGGCGTCTCGGTCATGTCTACATCATTCCCGAACCCATAGGGTCCGCACGCTTAACGTTCGTTGACGATATAGTGTTATATGAGTTATGTGAATTGGTAACCGAATTTTGTTCGGAGTCCCGGATGACATCCCGGACATCACGAGGAGTCTCGGAATGGTCGAGAGGTAAAGATTTATATATGGGAAGTCATATTTTGGGTTCCGGAAAAAGGTGCAGTTTTCTCGGTATTGTACCGGGAAGCTTCCAGAAGGTTCCGGAGGATTCCGGAGGGGTCCGGAAGTCCACAAGTGGGTCCACCACGTCCCAAGGGCTGGCATGGGCTAAGGGGAAGCGCCCTGGCCTTATTGGGCCAGGCGCACCAAGTCCTCAAAAGCCCACGCAGCTAGGGAAGGAAAAAGGGAGAGTCCTAGTAGGAATAGGATTGGACTTTGGAGTCCAAGTCCACGTGTGTACTATTCACTGTTACTGTTCACGTGGCACTATTCCTTCTACTCCAAGCCCCTACACATATATAAATAGAGGAGAGGGGGCGCCCCAAAGAAGACACAACATTGTCTTAGCCGTGTGCGGCGCCCCCCTCCATAGTTCCGTCCCTCGGTCATATTTTCGCAGTGCTTGGGCGAAGCCCTGCGGAGATAGCATCACCATCACCGTCACCACGCCGTCGTGCTGCCGGAACTCATCCACTACCTCGCCGTCTTGCTGGATCAAGAAGTCGAGGATGTCACCGAGCTGAACGTGTGCTGAACGCGGAGGTGCCGTACGTTCGGTGCTCGGTCAGTTGGATCGTGAAGTTGTTCGACGACATCAACCGCGTTGTTCTAACGCTTCCGCTTACGGTCTATGAGGGTACTTAGACACACTCCCCCTCTCGTAGCTATGCATCTCCATGGATAGATCTTGCGTGTGCATAGAATTTTTTTTGTTTTTCCATGCGACGTTCCCCAACAGTGGCATCATGAGCCAGGTCTATGCGTAGATGATATGCACGAGTAGAACACAAAGAGTTGTGGGCGGTGATCGTCATACTGCTTACCACCAACGTCTTATTTTGATTCGGCGGTATTGTAAGATGAAGCGGCCCGGACCAACCTTACATGTCCACGTACATGAGACCGGTTCCACCAACAGACATTCAACTTGTTTTGCATAAAGGTGGCTGGCGGGTGTCTGTTTCTCCTACTTTAGTTGAATCAAATTTGACTGCGGCCAGTCCTTGTTGAAGGTTAAAACAGCAAACTTGATAAATCACCGTTGTGGTTTTGTGCCGTAGGTAAGAACGGTTCTTGATAGAAGCCCGTAGCAGCCACGTAAAACTTGCAACAACAAAGTAGAGGACGTCTAACTTGTTTTTGCAGGGTATGCTGTGATGTGATATGGTCAAGACATGATGTGATATACGTTATTGTATGAGATGATCATGTTTTGTAATTTATCGGCAACCGGCAGGAGCCTAATGGTTATCTCTTTATTGTATGAAATGCAAGCGCCATGTAATTGCTTTACTTTATTGCTATGCGTTAGCAATAGTTGTAGAAGCAATAGTTGGCGAGACGACCACGACGCAACGATGGAGATCAAGGTGTCGAGCCGGTGACGATGGAGATCATGACGATGCTTTGGAGATGGAGATCAAAAGGACAAGATGATGGTCATATCATGTCACATATTTTGATTGCATGTGATGTTTATCCTTTATGCATCTTATTTTGCTTAGAACGACGGTAGCATTACAAGATGATCCCTTCACTAAATTTCAAGATAAAAGTGTTCTCCCCGAGTATGCACCGTTGCTAAAGTTCGTCGTTTTGAAGCACCTCATGATGATCGGGTGTGATAGATTCTACGTTCACATACAACGGGTTTAAGCCAGTTTTACACAAGCAGAATACTTGGGTTAAACTTGACGAGCCTAGCATGTACAGACATGGTCTCGGAACACTGGAGACCGAAAGGTCGAACATGAGTCATATAGTAGATATGATCAACATGGAGATGTTCACCATTGATGACTATCCCATCTCACGTGATGATCGGACATGGGCTAGTTGATTTGGATCATGTATCACTTAGTTAACTTGAGGGATGTTAATTTAAGTGGGAGTTCATTAGTAATTTGATTAATTGAACTTAATTTATCATGAACTTAGTCCTGATAGTCTTTGCAAATTATGTTGTAGATCAATAGCTCGCGTTGTAGCTCCCCTGTTTTTGATACGTTCCTTGAGAAAGCTTAGTTGAAAGATGATGGTAGCAATTACACGGACTGGGTCCGTAACTTGAGGATTATCCTCATTGTTGCACAGAAGGATTATGTCCTTGATGCACCGCTAGGTGATGGACCTGCTGCAGGAGCTGCTGCAGACGTTGTGCCATGCTCTACGGCTTAGAACCGGGACTGCAAAAGCGTTTTGAACGCCACGGAGCATATGAGATGTTCCAAGAGCTGAAATTGATATTTCAAGCTAATGCCCGGGTTGAGAGATATGAAGTCTCCAACAAGTTCTTTAGCTGTAAGATGGAGGAGAACAGTTCTGTCAGTGAACACATACTCAGAATGTCTGGGTACCACAACCACTTGACTCAGCTGGGAATTGATCTTCCGGTTGAGAGTGTTATTGACAGAGTTCTTCAGTCACTGCCACCAAGCTATAAAGGCTTCGTGATGAACTATAATATGCAAGGGATGGAGAAGACAATTCCCGAGCTCTTCGCGATGCTAAAATCAGCGGAGGTAGAAATCAAGAAGGAGCATCAAGTGTTGATGGTTAACAAAACCACTAGTTTCAAGAAAAAGGGCAAGGGAAAGAAGGGGAACTTCAAGAAGAACGGCAAGCAAGTTGCCGCTCCCACGAAGAAACCCAAAGCTGGACCCAGGCCTGAAACAGAGTGCTTCTACTGCAAAGGGACTGGTCACTAGAAGCGGAACTGCCCCAAGTATTTGGCGGATAAGAAGGATGGCAAAGTGAGCAAAGGTATATTTGATATACATGTTATTGATGTGTTCCTCACTAATGCTCGCAGTAGCGCCTGGGTATTTGATACTGGTTCGGTTGCTCATATTTGTAACTCGAAACAGGAGCTACGGAATAAGCGAAGATTGGCTAAGGACGAGGTGACGATGCGCGTCGGGAATGGTTCCAAGGTTGATGTGATCGCCCTCGGCACGCTACCTCTACATCTACCTTCGGGATTAGTTTTAGACCTCAATAATTGTTATTTGGTGCCAGCGTTGAGCATGAACATTATATCTGCATCTTGTTTATTGCGAGACGGTTATTCATTTAAGTCAGAGAATAATGGATGTTCTATTTATATGAGTAACATCTTTTATGGTCACGCACCTTTTGTGAATGGTCTATTCTTGTTGAATCTCGATCGTAGTGATACACATATTCATAATATTGATGCCAAAAGATGCAAAGTTGATAATGATAGTGCAACATACTTGTGGCACTGCCGTTTAGGTCATATTGGTGTAAAGCGCATGAAGAAACTCCATGCGGATGGACTTTTGGAATCTCTTGATTATGAATCATTTGATACTTGCGAAACATGCCTCATGGGCAAGATGACTAAAACTCCGTTCTCCGGAACAATGGAGCGAGCTACTGATTTGAATTATATGCATTATTTTAACATGTGAAATTCATAGTAATTATTTAAATGCCTAGCTACTGCCATGTAAAGTTATAATGAAAATCCATGCTTGATAAGTACTTGATAACACTAAAACTAATTGGTTGATGAAGTGCCACCTATCCGGACTTATCCGTGCAGCCACATTTGCCGGTATGGGACGGCCTTGACTTGGTCTAGCTTTGTGCTCTTTTGTCGGTACCACCAAAGAGGGAGGGTTATGCGTGCGTGCTGCCCTGATCAGGTAGACGACGATAATCCTGTGAGCCCAGTTGTGTTATTTTGCCGGCGTCCCTGTTTGGGACAGTTTAGTTAGCCACGACGGTGGCAGGTGTCACGGGGTGACACAGGGGCCACCCAGGACATGACCCTGGGAGGGTATGATTGTCGGTGGTACGATGGAGGAGTCACGGGGTAGGCAAGTTTCGTTGGAGCAGCACCGGTCCACCCGAATGGGAGTACGAGGCCAGGAGCTCCATGGTGTGGGTAAAGTGCGCAACCTCTGCAGAGTGTAAGAATCTATTCGAATAGCCTTGTCCACGGTATTGGACAGTCCGTACTAGTCCACTGAATGGTCAACGATAATAATGATAATAATGATGGAAGAACTTGTCTTATGTTCAGAAGTACTCAGTGGATTATGAGTATTCTGAGGGTTGTGGAATAACCCCGAAGAGAGTAAGTTGGTATTCGGTAACAGTAAGCATCTAAGCACTTAATATGATCATTGCCATGTGTTAGGACCGAGAGTATATCGACTAGAGGGGGGGGGTGAATGGGAGATTCAAAAATTCTTTCGAAAGTTTTGAATCGATCCCAAACACAGCAGCGGAAATAAAGTTCGGTAGGAATGCACTCGATTTAGCTCGCTATAAAGGACCAAATCTATCGATAAAGAATGCAGCAATTTTATCAAGCGATGAATATCACAAGTCCAACTTGGTCGATAGAAATGCAACTAGTAATCAGGAGCACAACTACGAGAGAAAACTAGATATGACTGCGATAGAAAGTCACTGGAAATGTTGACAAGGTGAATGAATATGGCATGAGATGAGATCACGCAGACATACAGTATTACAATGAGAAACAAGTTAACTTGATGTGAAGAGAAGAACAATAATAATGCGACAGATAGTTGATGAACAGTGATTGATCAGATACAACTATCGGCACTGAGCACGAATGTAAACTACTGAAGGAAATTCAGTAATGTAAAGCGAACCAGTGGTGCTCGATGGCGACAGAAGAATTTGGTAGACCAGTTCGCCCTTCTGCCAAAGGACTACGTCTGGTTGGAGGGGTTGTGATTTAACACAGAGGATAAACTCTCCTCGCCCTATTCTCCTTCAACTCGGAGCTGATCAGACTCCACTTGATTTCACTCGTGGTAGATACTTGTCGGCTATCTCCAAACCTTCACTGAAGATAAACTCTCTTCAGCTCTCTTCGCGAACCACAAGACTCTTGGTTGCTGAAGATCTCGCTCGGTGAAGACAATACTCTTCGACACTCGAGCCGACACCTATCCTTCTAGAGAGTCGGCAGCTCTCAAGAGTAATAGGTACAAGAACTCTAACTCAGAACTACTGTGATGCTCAACCACTGTCTAAGTTTCGGCTCTTGATTTTTCTCTCGGTGGATTTTAAACTCAAATCTCTCGGAGAGGGGATGCTCAATCAATCTTCTCAGAAATCTTAAGCGGAGCAGCCAACGGGCAACGTTGGAGCGGGGTGGCTATTTATAGCCGCAGCCTTCCCTGATGGGAAATGACCAAATTGGACATGTGGAGCAGCCAATGGCCGAACGACACGAGTCCAACGGTCGGAATTGAGCACAACGGTAACATTACATGCGGAGCAAGTAATGCTAACTCCTCAGTTCGAAAGATATCTCCTACAGCGAAGAAGAACAACGTCTCTTGCTGGTAGGTAATCATTCGAAGCATAAAGAGATTTCTCTCAGTCTCGCATAGGTTTGGGCTAAGCATCACAGCGGATCTAAGCTTCGAGAACCTATACCCCTCTTAATAGTACGGAGGTCCTATGACTCAAATGAATGAAAGAGGAACAACGAAAAGAATGCTACGTCTTCACTTTGTCTTCATCTTTCATCGCTGCAGTCAATTTCTTCGGACAGGATCACCGAACCAATTGCTTCGCGTCAGCAACGAAATTCTTCGAGGGGTCAACTCCTTCACTTCATCTACAAGTCCTCACAGGATGTAGCTCGTACTTCTCTGCATCGCAGATATTCTTCGGTGAAGTTCCTCGAACTGTACACTGGAGACAGCATTCTCTTCGGTACTGCATGGTCTATTTCTCTCTGTGTGCACTAGCAAACAAATCAGTCCATGCCTGTTTCTATCAACAATCTCCAAAACACAAAGGGGCAAATATTGCACCAACAATCTCCCCCTTTTTGGACGATTGGTGACAAAACAGAACACATCGAAAGATAGATAAAAGAATGAAATGGAATGCGAAGGAAAATAAGAGACGAGAGATAAATACAAAGACAAGACACGCTCCCCCTGAAGATATGCATCATTCTGATTTGACTGATCATTAGGAGATAATATGGAGGGTGGCGAGGTGAATCTTCGTATGAGTGACATTGGCAGATGATCTCATTCGTAGCTTCATCCAATGCACTCGGTGGTGTCTGAGGTATTTCCTGCCACACAACCTTTGACAAAAGGTTAGTTAGATAGCGATGATAATTTAAAAAAAACGTTGTGGCAAAAGGATACGCCATGAAGATTTTCTCAGAACACAGTTTAATTCCACACGAGATATAGATTCCCTACTAGTTAGATGTTCGAGAAACAATCAGAGCAAGGGCAATCAGAGCAAAGGAGTAAGATATATTGCTCGGAGTGGATGTACTCCAGATGATGTTTTCCTGCAACAAAAATGATACCATAGATGTATGTGAGGGAAAACAGCTTGTCAGAAAAATAGAGAGAATTTTCTTTCGAGTTCATGAATGACATTATTCTGAAGCGATTTTTCTTCTCCTGCATCGTTAGATAGCGAAAGATAAGCATAGGAGTAAGATATATGAAGTTTCAGGGAGTAAGATTTCTCCTTTTGAGAGGCATGATTTCCAATCCTTCTAGAAAGAGCATATTCTTGCACGAAAGATAAGTATCGAGGATAATCATTGCAAGGAAGTAAGCATTCGATAGCACCTGCAAACAAATAGCTGGAAGCAAATATAGCATTGCAGGGGTTATTAATGCTACATGACGATGCAGTGTGCCATCACCACAGGCGGTGAGATTAAGTTCCACAACCAAAAGTTCAACGGCCAAAAGCAAATTGTTCGAACGAAAAGCAAATGGCGAACAGAAACACCCTGCAAATAACCCGCTTTTCTATCTTCTCGATGTTCTTCTCCCCCTTTTGGTCAACAAGTGTCAAAAAGGAAAGAGAATGCATGCGAGGAACTACTCGTCTGAAGAATCCCCAGAACTTGAACTGTTTGGCGAAGTAGAACGAGCGATGGTCGAGGCCGAAGCAGGAGTTGGAGACGCCGCACGGGCTTCGGGATCTACTTCGGGAGTAGCGGTGTGAGGTGCATCAGGCTTGTATATGAATGTGCCTGCTGTGTCTTCAAGTGCATCATCAGGTTCGACAAACAGCAGGTCGGTGGAGGCAGAACGCTGAGGAAGCACTGGAGTTTGCCTTCGGATGCGAGGAACTTCAAACAACTCCAGATACTCATAATCTTTCTCGATACCCTTGGCAGACAGTTGTTTGCGAGAATAGTGCTTGCGCAGAAGGGTCCATGAGCGCTTCTTCTGTTCTTTCTCATAAAGCAGGGCTTGACGAGCATAATTGTGAAGTAGATTGATCTCAGTCATCATTTCTACTTTTTCTTTGCGATCGAGCTTGATGTGACTTTCCAGAGCTTGCTGAGTACGAAGACAAATCTCATACAGAGAAGGATTTTCTTCACGAGGGATTTCTACCGTGACCTTCTTAACCTTTGGAGCTCTCGCAGAGGCAGAAGCAGTTGCATCAATTGGTGTCTTTCCTTTCCCGATATCCTTTACAATTCGGAGAGTGTGTCGGACTGGTGGCATGAAAACTTTCGGGACATATGGACAGAAAAACTTTTTCTCGATAAGCTGCTCAATGGCGAACATGACCCATGGTGCATATGGCTTCAATACTTGAGGGCTATCAACTGCATAGACCAGGTTGCGAATGACAAGATCTGGAATGTCAAATCGAATTCCATGAGCTACATCATGAAGAGTATTTGCCACAATTCCATGAACGCTTTCAGGCC
Organism: Elymus sibiricus; assembly: GCA_039707655.1. Lineage (NCBI taxonomy): Eukaryota > Viridiplantae > Streptophyta > Magnoliopsida > Poales > Poaceae > Elymus > Elymus sibiricus. The sequence goes on along the minus strand of CM077666.1, from coordinate 76,044,823 downwards.
GGTTTGTTGGTGTGAGAGAATTGCAGAGGATATAGAACAACACTTTGTTCTCATATGCCAGATGCTTTGGATTTACTTCAGTACACTCGTCACCAACAAGCTTAGGGTCCATCAGCATATGCAGTTGAGCTTTGAATACATCCCAGAAATGCAGTCTGTGTTCTCGTGAGGCATCAAATTCAAAACGAGGTAAATTTAACATGGCCAAAAACTAGTCAGCCGAGCATTTGATTCTTTCTTCCTCGGTCATCCATTCGAGGATCCATGTATTGCTATCAGCAAGATCTCCTGAGATATAAAGCGTGGCATAGAACTGAAGGACAACTTCACGATTCCAGCCATGGTTGAATCGAAGAAAACTCTTCAGATAGACCTGCTCAATCTGCTCGATGGTGTGATGGAAGCACGGTATGCTTTCTAGCTCGGCAAAGTCCAGAATCTTGTGCTCGAATATACGATTCTTTCCATACAGGACGCGAGCATAATATACGGCCTGTTCCTTTGTCCAGAACCTTGGTGACATCGAAGTCCTTTCTCCTTCATACGGACTGGTCCCAAAGAATGCAAGTTTCGAGCGATGAAACTGCTCATTAAACGCTGGACCATTCGGGCCATCTTCGACGGGAAACAGAGGAAAGGTTTCCAGTGGATTACTGAGAGGTTCTTCATCGGTCATGGATTTGGTTCGAACATCATCAGGTGCAGGCACACCTTCATCAATGGGCTTGAGAGGAGCATGAAGCTTCGTCGATTTATCTCGTGCAGACAGCTTTGAAGTACTTGACTAACTGCTGTTCTTGTTCGCCGGAACTCCTTCGGCATCTTTCTGATTTTCGGGCACAAGGGCCTTTTCTTTTCTTGCACTTTCATCTGCGGGAGGCACAGCAACTTCTTTCTCGGGTGTTTAAGTCACAATTGGTGGGGCAGTTTCTTCTCGAGCCATCGGCTCAGCAGATTTCTTTTCGTCCTGTACCAACTGTGGTGCAGTGGTACGAGGAGCAGGATCAACATCCATCTGGGTAGGAGCACCAGATGATGAGACCGGGGGTGTTTTCTCTCGGGAAGCATTGAGCCCCCCCTGAATCTTGTCATTCTCCTCCTTATTTTGTTCGGAGGGCTCTGCTTGCAATGTTCTTGGAGGCGATGGTTCTGCCTTCTCAACCTCAATCTCTTCATCAACTTCGTCAACTGGTGATTTCTGCTCGGGAGGTGCATTTTTCTCATCAGTCCTTACCAGGAATATATCAACTTCTTCATGTTGCACTTGGGCAACTGGCTCAGGAATGAGAACCTCTTCAGTACCAACTTGCTGCATGGGTTCATCTTCGCGAGGAGGATAAGGTGGAACTTGCTGCAAGGGTACATGTGAATCCATTGGGGTAGGATCAGCAGAGACGTTCTGAAGGCGGCGGTCTTTGTTTGTTTTCGACTTGCTTGCTCTCGCCATAGCCTTCTGACGCTTTTCCTCTTGAGCTCTTCTCCGAGCGAGATCTGCCTGGTGAGCAATCTCCTCGTTTCTCCTGTCACACAGTTGAGATACTTCCATGTGCAAGCGAGAGTGCCACTCAATTTTCTCATTGCGCAAGACGCTCAGAGCCTTGGTGAATTCAACAATTTCTTTGTTCCTCTTTTTCCTTTCGGACTCAGATTTCGCCTCATTTCTCATTTTCTCGACAACTTGTTTTTCTTTGACAACCTTGTTGAGCTTCTTGGAGATTTTCTTCAGCTCAATGAAATGCTTCGTCACCAATTCGGTAACATCATCGGGCAAACCCAGATCGCACACATCATTAGCATTAGCATCATAAGCAACGCTGTCAATTACATCAATCATGAAATTGAAGTCATATTTTTGTTCCTCTGTGGAAGCAGGAACATTGAGCTTGGCCTTTTTGGCAGCCACATCTGCTTTCTCTTCTGACTGCAGCTTTCTCTTCGCAGCGGCACATGACGAAGTTCTCGGGGCTGCAGAACCCGAAGGTTTATCAGTGGATGCCATAGGTGCATGCCTGGGAGACTTCCTCGGCGATGGCAATGTTTTCACTGGCGAAGGACTCATGTGTGGCTTGTTGAGAATGGCGGGACGATCATGCAAGGGAATTTCATCAGGGGTTTCTTCATCGGATGACTCATCGGACGAGTCGGGAACAACCTTCTTGGTTCTCTTGGTGAGGGTTTTCTTACGTGGTGCACGAGGGGAAACCGATTTCTCAGATTTACTTCCCTTTGAAAAAGATGCACGTTCCTTCTTCATCTGCACGTCTTGCTGGGCTAGCGCGACGTTTTTAGCTTCGACTTGGTTTTTCTTAGCATCTCTAGCTTCTCGCTTGGCTTTAGCCTTAGCCCTCTTAGCTACTTCCTCGGGAAAGTCAGCGATTGTTTTGAGAGAGTCAGGATGAGCCTTTGCTGGCGGAGGAGGCCTGACTTTTTCATCATCTGGGCCAATGCAATTTTCTGCAATGCAGTCATTCCATGGTGGCATGAAGGCAAATAGGATCTGGTACTTTTCGCGAACATTTTCATATCTGTACCATTTGCCAACCCAATGGTGGCGAATTCTCTACAACCTGTTGTTGCGTTCGGTCATTGATTCTCCTTCAGGTGGAGTTCTATAGCTTTCGTGATCTGACATTTCAGCAGTAGTGTTCTTTTCTCTGCCACGACCACCCATTTTGGGATTTCCATCGGAGAAGATGGTTAGAGCGTCAGTGACCAGTTCGTCCTTGGGCTGACTATGAGCAGAAGGAATTTTTTCCGAATCTTCTTCGGACACAGACTCTTGTCTCTTCTTCGGGGCCTTGGGTGGCTTCGAGGATTTTCCCCCTCTTGTCATTCTCATTCGTTCTGACCTTGGTGGAAGCTGAGGCAAATATCCTTCAGAATCTGAGTGTTCTTCCGAACTCTGTGACATGACCAACCTGTGACATAGAATAGATGCGAGGGAAAAAACAGGGTAGGGTCATAAGCATGCATAGAACTATTTTTGAATGAAGAAGATTTTTAGGAAGATTAGGGAACCCATGGAAATCCAAACATATATCCTTGATAGATTTTACAAGCTAGCCTCAGATGATGCTGGGCAGATTGAAAACCATCTAATCTTTCGAATAACACATATGAACCCAAGATGAAGAGACCCAGTACGAGGAAGAACTACAAACCGCACTAGTCAAATCCTAGTGATTCCTAAAGATCTACCGCAGTGAAAGAAATCGAGATAAATTGCGACGGTAAGAACTGCCCAAGAACAGAGAGATGGAGACGAGCAGTTCCAGATCTAGGTGCCCTAACTTGGCAACTTAGATCAACTACGGCAATGCGGGAAGGAGGAATACCGCACCGGCGTGATCAGCTGCGACGAGGCTTCACCGGAGTTGCACGGCGGAGATTCTCGCCGGAGTTGCTTCGAGCTCGGGCTCGGATGAGGGTGAAACGAGGGTTTGCGCGAATGAGGAAGAAGACGCGGCGAGAGGTATTTATAGCTGGAGGGCTGAACCACCCCTCCGAAATCTACGGCCTACAGATGCGGGACGTTCCGCATTCAACGGACACGATCACGATCAAAGAGATCGTGGGCACGAGGCTACCGTTTCCTGCGAAAATCTCGGGAAGAGAGCGGGAGGTCGAAAGGTTTGAAGGGCACAACGCTGAAAAATGAGTAAATGTTCGAAGATAATTTCTTTCGCGACCAAGGATGTCGGAGAGAGATTTACTTCAGATCAAATTGCATGCTCATGACGGACAACACAGATTTAGATGAGAGAATAGAAGGATAAAAGGGTTCGAAACAAATCACTCAGGCAAACGAGAAGAAACACCAAATGAGGAGCTATGAGTGAGTTGTTCATCGGATGAAACACAAACACGGCAACTCGAAAACAAACAACAAACATAGAATAAATAAACACAAAGAACCAGCACCAACTATATAGACCTCAGGGCAAAGGATAAAATGAATAGAATCCCTGAGAGCGAGTTCCTGCAAGAAGGGTTAGTTCTTTCTCGCAACCCACGCCTGTGTGGGCAGCGCAAACCTCATTTGTCTTGACTGAGCGGGGACATTCCTTCGTTGGTCTCTGAAGTTCACCTGTTCATCTCGAGAGTAATCATATGAGTAAGCATTGAAATTGTTCCCAGAGATATGAGCATAATGATTCGAGGAGATACGCATGTACTCCTTTTGTCGAGAGTTTGGATGATATCCATTCGAAGAAGTTTCGGTGCCAAACTGAGAGGAATTATAATATCCTCGAAGAGAACTACTCTGCATATTCAGGTTAGCAGTGACAGATAAATTTTCAATGGTGCACTTTTTCACCCATATTTGCTTCTTGGGTGAGCCAGACCTGCAGTTAGTTCCAACATACCGAGCGAAAACCTTACCATTCTGTTGTTTGAATAATTTGTAGTTTGAGTCATCAGACTCGTCAGAAACAGCAGGAATGGGAGTGTCATATCTAGACAGGAGCGCAGGTTCGAGAGTTTTGCTCTTAGCCAGAACCCAACTTGTTCGTGGATATTGCTCGGGAGTCCAGTAGGTTCCATCAACATTGAGTTTCCTTTCGAAACCCAATCCTTCTTTTCGGGGGTTTTTGTGCAGTATTGACTTCTTGAGCACGTCACATAGTGTTTGATGCCCTTTGAGGCTCTTTAACATTCCTGTCTCAAGCAAGTTCTTTAGCCTGTAATTTTCATCAGAAATAGCAACAAATTCCTCGGAGGAGGGGTTAGAGATCTTATTCGAAGCAGTTGCAATATTCTTGATGGCAGCATTGGACGATTCAGCATGCGAATCAGTATTGCCACGTTCTAAGCATTTTAAGCAAGGAGGCACAAAATCATTAGGAAGGTTGTTAGATTGCTCGGCGAAGAGAGAAGATTTTTCTTTCTCGAATGCGTTATAAGACTCTTTCAGTGACTCGAGTTCTTGATTCCTGTCAAGGAGTTCATCTGATAAACTCTCGTTGTCGACTGTAAGAGAATCATATCATTTGGAAAGATCATTAAATGTTGAAGAAAAAACATCATGCTTTTCAGTCAACTCTTGATTCTTCTCCATCTCTTCGACCAGTAATCCTTCGGTTTTCCTGAGATTCATCTCAAGTCGTTCTAGCTCATCTTGTTGAGATTTTGCAATCTTAACAAGTTTAGCATAGGCAATGTATTCAGAGGAATATGCAGTCTTAGATTTTTGGTGCTTTGCTGATACCTGATCCTTTGAGGTTTTTGCCATGAGACAGAATGCAACAGGTTCATCATCGCTTGAAGCATTGTCATCAGTATCGGATTCGAGAGACTTCTCGGATGGTTCATATGCGACGAATGCATTGCCTCTTCCTAGGTTTCTGTAAAACTCTTCGTCTTCTGATTCGGAGTCAGATGATTCATCTTCAGATTCCATATTCATTTCTGCACACACTCTAGTCAGCTGCGATATTTTCTTCAGATTGGATTCAATGGTCGCTCTTGTTTGCACGTCAGTGACTGGTCTCACGAAGAAGATGATGCGGTAGTTTCATTTTTCTTCGAGAGCTTAGTGTGACGATCCACTTGAATGAATCCAGAGCAGTGACGATTAGTCCATCTGTTGCTGTGTTTTTCATCTTGTTCCCAACAAGGACAGTCTGCTATGAAGTGACCAGGTTGTTTGCACTTGAAGCATTTCATTTCTTTCAGGGGTAATTTCCTCAACGATCCAGGCATGTCAACTTCATCATCATTTGTGAGACATAGATTCTGTCTTCTGAGATAGCTTAGTCTTTCAGTGAGCATTTCCATTTCTCTTGTGATAGAGTGTTGATTCTCGATATCTTCTTCCTGTGAGCCGCCATAGTGTGAACGAATTTCTCCTTCGCTTTCCGAGGAAGATTCTTGATGCCCATTTTCAAGTTCCATCTTTTCTTCGTGAATAGATAGCAGCGTCATGACTTCGACGTAGTGAAGTTCTTCATAGTCTGGTCTTTGCTTGATTTCATCTATGATAGGATCAAAGGTTGCATCAAGAGCACTTAGTAGCTTGTTGACCACATCTCTATCAGTGATATCTGTTACTCCACGTTGGTGAAGCCTTTCAACGATATTTGTCAACCGATCAGTGAGTTCCATAGCACTTTCCCTACGAAGACTTCTGAACCCAGCGAACATGGCACGAAGCATATCTGTGTGTCGATCTGTTCTGGCGATAAATTCTTCATGAACATCTTTGATGGCATCCCAGAGTTGCTTAGCAGTGTCCAGCTTTCGGAACCGAATAAAAATATCTCTAGAGATGCTGTCAGAGATAATATCTTTTGCTTGAGCATCCAACCGTATCACAGCTTCATCGGAAGTAGGAGCATCGGGGTGTTGTACAGTGTATCCATTTTCCACAATTTTCCAAAGTTCAATGTTGATGGCTTGAAGTCTGATTTTCATTCGATCTCTCAAGTAGATATAATCATTTCCATCGAAGATGGGAAACCTTTCAGAGTGCGAGGATCTACCTGCATACGACATACTCAAAACTCCAAGGTTGTTAGGCCTTTAATAAACAGAGACATGGAGTACCCGCTCTGATACCAATTGTTAGGACCGAGAGTATATCGACCAGAGGGGGGGGGGGGGGTGAATGGGAGATTCAAAAATTCTTTCGAAAGTTTTGAATCGATCCCAAACACAGCAGCGGAAATAAAGTTCGGTAGGAATGCACTCGATTTAGCTCGCTATAAAGGACCAAATCTATCGATAAAGAATGCAGCAATTTTATCAAGCGATGAATATCACAAGTCCAACTTGATCGATAGAAATGCAACTAGTAATCAGGAGAACAACTACGAGAGAAAACTAGATATGACTGTGATAGAAATGCACTGGAAATGATGACAAGGTGAATGAATATGGCATGAGATGAGATCACGCAGACATACAGTATTACGATGAGAAACAAGTTAACTTGATGTGAAGAGAAGAACAATAATAATGCGACAGATAGTTGATGAACAGTGATTGATCAGATACAACTATCGGCACTGAGCATGAATGTAAACTGCGGAAGGAAATGCACTAATGTAAAGCGAACCAGTGGTGCTCGATGGCGACAGAAGAATTCGGAAGACCAGTTCGCCCTTCTGCCAAAGGACTACGTCTGGTTGGAGGGGTTGTGATTTAACACAGAGGATAAACTCTCCTCGCCCTATTCTCCTTCAACTCGGAGCTGATCAGACTCCAGTTGATTTCACTCGTGGTAGATACTTGTCGGCTATCTCCAAACCTTCACTGAAGATAAACTCTCTTCATCTCTCTTCACGAACCACAAGACTCTTGGTTGCTGAAGATCTCGCTCGGTGAAGACAATACTCTTCGACACTCGAGCCGACACCTATCCGTCTAGAGAGTCGGCAGCTCTCAAGAGTAATAGGTACAAGAACTCTAACTCAGAACTACTGTGATGCTCAACCACTATCTAAGTTTCGGCTCTTGATTTTTCTCTCGGTGGATTTTAAACTCAAATCTCTCGGAGAGGGGATGCTCAATCAATCTTCTCAGAAATCTTAAGCGGAGCAGCCAACGGGCAACGTTGGAGCGGGGTGGCTATTTATAGCCGCAGCCTTCCCTGATGGGAAATGACCAAATTGGACATGTGGAGCAGCCAATGGCCGAACGACACTCGTCCAACGGTCGGAATTGAGCACAACTGTAACATTACGTGCGGAGCAAGTAATGCTAACTCCTCAGTTCGAAAGATATCTCCTACAGCGAAGAAGAACAACGTCTCTTGCTGGTAGGTAATCATTCGAAGCATAAAGAGATTTCTCTCAGTCTCGCATAGGTTTGGGCTAAGCATCACAGCGGATCTAAGCTTCGAGAACCTATACCCCTCTTAATAGTACGGAGGTCCTATGACTCAAATGAATGAAAGAGGAACAATGAAAAGAATGCTACGTCTTCACTTCGTCTTCATCTTTCATCGCTGCAGTCAATTTCTTCGGACAGGATCACCGAACCAATTGCTTCGCGTCAGCAACGAAATTCTTCGAGGGGTCAACTCCTTCACTTCATCTACAAGTCCTCACAGGATGTAGCTCGTACTTCTCTGCATTGCAGATATTCTTCGGTGAAGTTCCTCGAACTGTACACCGGAGACAGCATTCTCTTCGGTACTGCATGGTCTATTTCTCTCTGTGTGCACTAGCAAACAAATCAGTCCATGCCTGTTTCTGTCAACAATCTCCAAAACACAAAGGGGCAAATATTGCACCAACACCATGCTATTGTTTGCCTCATTGTTTTGGTTGCCATGAGCTTGCGAGTACATTCCAAGTACTCACCTGGCGTATCATGCCAGATGCAGATGAAGCCGAGGACGGAGGTCCCGATGGTTCGTGCTACGCTAACTAGGCCGTGTCCCAGCAGTGTCCCTGTGGACGGAGTTTTCCACGCTATGTTTCACTACGCCGTAGAGTCACCTAGTAGTATCGAGGCCCTGCTATGTTCCATAAATAATGTAGATATTGTCACAGCACGTGCAATGCTTTTGGCCTCGCTATCGATGTAAATTATGAGCTTGTACTCGAGATATATCAATAAAGTTCAGTTCAGTTCTGTTCCAAGTTGTTGTGTGTTTCTAGAAGACATGATCTCTGGGTTGGAAACACTGGTAAACCGGTCCTCTGAGCCCGGGTGCCACAACGCTTGGTATCAGAGCTGCCCTGACTGTAGGACACCCTAGTTAACCCTGCGCTAGAGCCGCGACTAGTTTAGCGTCTTGGTGTGTCTTGCTTGTTGCATCTGATTGCTGCATTGCATGCATATAGTTTTTATTGTGCTAACCGCTGGTTTGATGAGTGTAGATGGCACCAGTTCCGTACCACTACAACCATGAGCCGGCACCGTTCACTTTTCCAGTACTGCTTCGTAGTGTCTGGCTTCGGCTGTATCCCAACGGCGAAGACCCAATGTACCAGGTGTTCCGAGAGAAGCATGCTGGTTCAGTGTACGAGTATGACGCGGAGGCGTTTCTTACTGCGAGTTCAGATATTGGCAGCTACTCCCATTCTTCCAAGGGTGGAACTGCTTCTACTCCGGAGCTGGTGATCCAGTTTGCTGCGATGGAGACTCTCACTGACTTGCGCTTCCACGAGGTCGAGATGCTGACTCATCCAGGTTTCTTTCACTACCCCACCCTGTCGCCTGCGACAGGGCGAGTCCTTTTCGCACCTGTTGACCCGGCGAGTGATCGTGCTACTGGTGTTTTATCTCATTATCTGAACGCCAGTTACCGTATGATCACTTCACTAGCTGAGGAGCTGACTCATGCCCGTGAGGCACTTGCAGCTGTTGCGGCAGCACAGTCTCCTCCTCCACCTCCGTTTTCACCCATGTATACTCCACCCGTTCCACCTTCTGAGACTCCTTCTAGCTCATTCGGACCGCCTGGCTTTTCGTCTGGTAGCCGACGTGAGACCCCGGCTGAGTGGGCCTCACTCCTAGCTACTCCAGCTGCACCGATGCTACGGCATCGTGCTTCTTCTCCTTTGGAGGGGGAACCTTCCCGTCAGCGTCGTCGTGTTTCCTTTGATTCACATCATCAGCTCAGATTCCGAGACAGGATCAGACGACGAGGAGTCTTCAGTTTGCAAGTGTTCGTGCCACCCGCGCTACTAGAAAGGAGGCTTGAGTTTCAGTGCATGCATCATAGCATCCCTGCATATGTCAACTGCCGTATGAGCAGTCCAGTCATGATAATCCCCCTACTAGCTTGTCATGTATGATGTTGGGTTGCCTTGTATAATTATGTTGTTCGCTTTATTCCCTCTTTCATTTGTTTTTTCTGGTGTCATATTGCTGTGCTTCCCTTATGGATGTTCTCATCGATTCAGTATTTTGCAATGGGAACAAATTTAGGATGAAGAGGTGTAGTAATCAAGGCGGCGACGGAACCCCCGTTCGTCGATCCGCCAGACAAGCAGGACAATCACCAGAAGATTTACCACCTCCACCCCCACAGTCACCAACCACTGATCAGATTATGAGAATGTTTGAAGAGAAAAGAAATCAAGATCTCATGAAATTTCTGAAAAGTATGCAGACTATGGTGGGTTAGAACAACCATAATGGGACACACTCTAAGCTGTCTGATTTTCAGCGGACAAAGCCACCCAGTTTTGGTCAAGCTGTGGATCCGATGGAAGCTGATGACTCGCTGAGGACTATGGAGAAGAAGCTGGATAAGGTTCCTTTTGTTACTGACTACCTCGAGGGACCGGCAGCCATATGGTGGGATAATACAAAAATAATGTGGCCTCCTAGGGAAGATATTTCTTGGGAAAAGTTCAAAGAGGTATTCCGCAAGTATCATATTCCTACTGGCATAATGAAGGTGAAACAGAGGGAATTTCTTGCTCTTACTCAAGGGAACATGTCAGTGGGTGAGTATCTGAACAAGTTTAATAATCTGGCACGGTACTCCACCCATGACGTGTCCACCGAAGAAAGGAAGATAGACCGATTCCTAGGAGGACTCAATCATACCCTCTGCTGTCAGCTTTGTATGCTTGACTTTCCTGACTTCCAGACTCTGGTAAACAAGGCTTTCATAGCTGAACGAGAGCATAAGTTAGGATATGATGATCGCAAGCGGAAGTTTGAACCCAAGAAGGACAACCATGAGCAGTTTGTGTAGAAGCCACACATTTGGCAACCAGGGCCATCTGAATACAAGCCTGCTTGGAGCAATGGCAACAACAACAATAAGCCCGTCAGCCAGGAAAAGACCTTCGGCAAACAACCATTGCTGGAGGACTGCCGCCGCAACAACGCATGCTTTACTTGTGGCCAGAGCGGGCATTACTCCAAGCAGTGCCCCACAAGAAATGGGAAGTCATCATCCGACTACAAGCCAGAAGTCAACAATGTTGGCCGCCGCCCCAATACGAACTTCTACCGCGGCCAAGTCCATCATATCTCCGCTGAGGAAGCCCGCGAAGCACCAGATGTGGTCCTTGGTATATTTTCTGTTAACGACATACCTGCAATAATTTTATTTGACTCTGGGCTTCTCATTCGTTTATTTCGTGGAGTTTTGCCACCTTGCACAAATTTTCACCTTCTCTTTTGGACAAAATCATGGTGGTACAATCCCCTGGCTCCATGCTCAGAACAAATGTGATATACAAGGATATGGAAATCTTGATACACGGAGTTAAGTTTCTAGCTACTCTCGTTGCCATTGAATCCCTTGGACTGGATATAATACTGGGGATGGATTGGTTGACACCACATCAGGTGTGTATCAACTGTGCCACCAGGAAGGTGACATTTGTTAACCCGACAGGCCAAACAGTGCAATTCGCTGCTAGAAGAATGATGTCAAAGAAGGGAATGGCATTCAAAGCCACCGCTACAGATATAAATCTGATTCCAGTAGTCAGTGAATTTCCGGATGTATTTCCGAAAGAGTTGCCAGGAATGCCACCGGATCGGGAATTAGAGTTCGCTATTGAGGTTGTTCCCGGAACAGCTCCAAATTACAAGAAGTACTACCGCATTCCTTCACCAGAGCTGGTAGAACTAAAGAAACAGTTGGATGAATTATTGCAAAAAGGGTACATTCGTCCAAGCACTTCACCTTGGGGATCACCCGTGCTGTTTGTCAAGAAGAAGGACGGCAGTCTACGAATGTGCGTGGACTACCGCCTACTGAATGAGGTCACCATCAAAAATAAATATCCGCTTCCCCGCATTGATGATCTGTTTGACCAGTTGAACGGGGCCCGGGTATTCTCCAAGATTGATCTTCGAACGGGGTATCATCAGTTAAAAATCAGGAAAGAGGATATCCCCAAGACAGCCTTCACTACCAGATATGGTCTGTATGAGTTTACAGTCATGTCATTCGGGCTGACAAAAGCTCCAGCATACTTCATGAGTATGATGAACAAGGTCTTCATGGACTTCTTGGACAAATTTGTGGTAGTCTTCATCGATGATATTCTCATCTATTCAAAAGATGAAGAGGAGCACACGCAACACCTCCGTACTGTCCTGGAAAGACTAAGGACGCATCGCTTGTATGCCAAATTCAGTAAATGCGAATTTTGCCTGAGAGAGGTGGGATTTCTGGGACATGTTCTGTCAGAACAAGGTGTGGCCTTCGACCCCAGTAAAGTGACTGCGGTATTAAACTAGAAAACACCCGCCACAGTAACTGAAGTCCGTAGTTTTCTGGGACCGGCAGGCTACTACCGTCGCTTCATTGAAGGCTTCTCAAAAATAGCCAAGCCATTGACAGAACTGTTGAAAAAGAACCACAAATTGCCTAGACGGAAGAATGCGATAGCAGTTTCATGGAATTAAAGACAAGGCTAACTACGGCCCCTGCCTTAGTTCTTCCAGACATTCACAAGAGCTTTGACATATATTGCGACGCTTCCAGACGTGGAATCGGCTGCGTTCTAATGCAAGAAGGAAAGGTTGTGGCATATGCATCCAGACTGCTACGACCCCATGAAGAGAACTATCCCACTCATGACTTGGAATTAGCAGCCGTGGTTCATGCATTAAAGATTTGGAGGCATTATCTCGTTGGACAAAGATGTGAAATATACACGGACCACAAGAGTCTCAAGTATATTTTCACTCAACCCGATCTTAATCTCAGGCAGAGAAGATGGCTTGAATTGGTCAAGGATTATGACATTGGAATTAATTATCATCCGGGAAAAGCCAATGTGGTCGCCGATGCTCTCAGTAGGAAGCAAGGTACCGTGAATGCACTAATTGAGGGTATCCACCCAAGGGTACAAGAAGAGCTTGCCAAGCTAAATATGGTGCTATGCGGCCCAATTAACCCGGATACCATGGAAATTACTCCGACACTTATGGAAGAAATTAAGGCAGCTCAGAAATCTGATATAGGCATACAAGAAATCAAGGAATGTATTCCGCAAGGAAAGGCCAAGTCCTTCCGAATTGTCGATCTGGGCACCTTATGGTTTGAGAACCGAATATGTGTGCCTGATCAAGAAAACTTGAGACAGCAAATACTTAGAGAGGCACATGAATCTGCATACTCCATTCATCCGGGAGGAACAAAAATGTACCAGGACTTGCGAGAAACCTTTTGGTGGCCAGGAATGTGAAGGGATATTGCATATTATGTTGCCTGTTGTGACATCTGCAATAGAGTCAAGGCTGAACACCAGAAACCCGCTGGACTATTGCAAGCTTTGCCAGTTCCCCAGTGGAAATGGGATGACATATGCATGGACTTCATTGTTGGACTACCCAAGTCAACAAGAGGCCATGATGCTATCTGGGTCATCGTAGATATACTTACGAAAGTGGCTCACTTTATCCCGGTAAAGGCCACTTTCAACGCTAATCAACTCGCACAGCTCTACATGTCCCGGATAGTCAGCCTTCATGGAGTACCCAAGTCTATCACATCGGATAGAGGCTCCTTGTTCACTTCAGCATTCTGGCTGCGATTGCATCAAGCCCTGGGAACCATGTTAAAGCATAGTACGGCATATCATCCACAGACGGATGGACAGACCGAGCGTGTGAACCAGATATTGGAAGATATGCTTCGGTCTTGTGCCCTCACCTATGGACCCAAATGGGAGCATAGTCTGCCTTACGCAGAATTCTCTTACAATAACAGTTATCAGTCAAGTCTCAAGATGTCACCATTCGAAGCCCTGTATGGACAGAAATGCCGCACTCCTTTAAATTGGTCTCAGATAGGAGACAGCCGTATCTTCGGCACGGATTTGATGCTCGAGGCTGAGAAACAAGTCAAGGATATTCAGGAACGTCTTCGAGCAGCCAAGTCCCGTCAAAAGAGTTATTATGATCCGAAGCATCGGGAAGTAACTTTTGAGCCCGGCGAATGTGCCTATCTCCAAGTTACCCCCATGAGAGGAATAAAGAGGTTTCACACCCGAGGAAAGCTTGCACCGAGATATATCGGGCCCTTTCTAGTAATTGCTAGAAGAGGCAGAGTGGCATATCAGTTAGAGTTACCACCGGAGTTGTCTGACATTCACGACGTCTTCCACATATCACAGTTGAGAAAGTGCATTGCACCTCCGATCAAGCAGGCAGATATGAGTGAGCTAGAGCTGACCAAAGATTTGACCTACGAGGAAAGGCCTGTCAGAATATTGGATGAGATGGAAAGAACTACTAGGAGTAAGACAATTAAATTTTACAAGGTGTTGTGGGATCATCATACTGAGGAAGAAGCTACCTGGGAAAGAGAGGATTTTCTGAGATCAGCATATCCACACTTGTTCCCTGAGCAACCGAATCTCGAGGACGAGATTCATTCTAAGGGGGGTAGGTTGTTTGTAACACCCCAAAAATTGGGTTATCGATTTTTGAGCTGTTATTCCTTCCTAGCTTTCCTCTCCCAAACTTTTCCTCTGGAATCTGGTAAGTGACCAGGTGAATCCAGACAATCCTCAGCCTCTCAGTTCCTTTCCCATGCTCCTGTGCCAGCCAAGCTCCTGTCAGTAAACCCCGAACCTCATTCAAACCGTAGTTCTAAAATATTGGAACTGGAAATCCTGCCTTTGTGTTTACAAAGGAGCTATCATTTTCCTTGCTCTGTTAATCCTCCCAAAATTTCTAGAGACCCTCCTTCATCCATAAACCATAGATGTGCAAAAATATTGCCAAGTCATATGCAATACTTTTCATCTAGAATTAATTCCTTTTTCTGCCTTTCTGAGGAATTAAATCCAGAAAAATATCTATCCATCTCCAAAGTTCATGAAAACTTGTGGAGATATTCTTTGTGATCATATTGAGCTCTCACAAAAATATTGGCCATAATTAAATAAGGGAAATTGCATTTTCCTATTTAAAACCAATATTTCAATTTGGGGCCTTTCCAAAGGAACTACCATTTTGGTAGCTAGGAAAAATCCCAAATAATTTGTGGAGTTTCTCCTATCCATATATTCACCATTTCCATCAAAATCTCAAGCTCCACAATTCAAATTTTGAGCACAACATCCATTTGCAAATTCTGTCCAGATTTCCAGTTTGCAAAGGAAGTGCTTGTTCCCTTGATCTTTTTGGGCTGAAATTGTTCAGGGTGGTTAACAATGATAAATCACCCCTGGATACCAAAAACCAGCCCATTTCATCTAGCCAATTTTTCCTAGTAAATTATCTAAGTTTCTGTCCAGATTGTATCTCTGTGAAGGAAGTACCCTCATGGATGATCAATTTGAGCTGAAACTTTTCCAGCTATCTATCATGACCAAATCATCACTCTACACCAAAAATCAGCTAATTCTATCTAGCCAGTTGACCCCAACATCATCATCTTCATTTTTGGTCAGATTGCTAGGTTACAAAGGAAGTACCATCTAGACTTGTCCATTTGTGCTGAAACTTGGCCAGGATGACTACCTTGGTAGATTATTGACCCATGCTAAATATCAGGCCAAGAGGAGCACGGTGGTGGCCACACCACCTGTCAACATTCTGCTGTTGGAAACTTGTTGACCAAGGTGCAGTCACACCAGAGCTATCCATTGCATTTCAACCCCACTAGTCAACTCAGGGAAGCACAGAGAACACCCTAGACATGGTTTGGCCTCGCGTGCGGGGTGGCAACACCGTGGCCACGCGGTCACCACGGGCAGAGCGTGCCAAACCAGAGCTCTGCGCTCTGGAGCCTTCGGGAGGCCGCCTCCAGCGGGTTCCAGCTCGTCCGCGAGCGCTGGCGTGCTTCCCACCGCACGCGTGGACCGCCTGGAGCCTTCTCCCCCTCGTCCCCTAGCTCGTGGCCCCTTCTGCCGACATGGGTGCTCCATCGGAGCACCGCCACCTCGCCGAGCTCCCGAAGCTCCATCCACCGTCGCGAGACCTCCTCCCCGCGGCTATATAAGCGCGCCCCCGGGCCCTCCTCTTCACCAGCGAGTCCCAGCCTCTCCCCCTCGAGACCACAAAGCCCTCTGCCTCGCCAATGGCCGACCTCTGCCGCCGCCCGACCCCCTCGCCCACTCCAGCGCCTCGGCCTTCCCCTCCTCTCTGCCCGCGGCCGCCGCATCCCCTAAGTGCCCGCGAGCCGCCGCCGTCCCCAATCCCGCGGGGGAAGCTCTGCCGGCGCAAGTCCCCTGCTGCCGTTCGGCCGCCGCACGCCGAGCCACGGCGCCGGCGCTGTGGGGTGACCCAGGCGACCGTGCGGCTACCCCTGGGCGCGGTGAGGCGCGGCGAAGCCCCCTCGCTCGCCGGCCGGCCTTTTGGAGCGACGAGGCGACGGCCACGCCGGCGCCGGCCCGCCTCTGCCTCTGTTCGGTCGGGAGGAAGAAGACCAGGGGAGAGTAGAAAGAAAGGGATAGCGTGGAGCCCACGTGTAAGCCACATAGCTTTGACCCAGGCCGGGCCCGCGCGTCAGATTAAGTGGAGACATATTCGGCTAGTACGTTTTCCAGTGTTGAAAGCGTACCCCGTTACGCTATTTGAAGAGAATGCGCTTTCCGTTATCGTAAGCGTATTTAGTAAAGTGCGCCTTCATTTTCTCAGCCACGGCCGAAACAGCTATATAGCGAGCGTTCACCCGTTAAGGGGTAAAATGAACAGATTTCTGTTTGTTTTACCACTTAACGAACGAACGGCCGTTTCTCCGCGACCGTAACTCCGATTGAGGTAAATCCAACGCCCACGTTTTCAGTTCGTCGCGCCCGTTCCGATGGCATCATTTTCATAATGTTTCCACACTGTGAAAATGACCATTTTGCCCTTGCCCTTACTCAGCTCCCTTCGAGAGGGAAACTTTTCCGACAAATTTTTCCGCGAGCCCATCGCACTTCTTCCCGGTGACTCCGTCAACCCCAAGGCAAGCCAACCTCATATCATGAGCTCCAGACTTGCGTGATGACTTTGCTTGCACCCTGTGTGTGTGTTGCAGTATATTTCAGATTATTTGTTAGTCTGTACTGCCATAGCCCTGTTATTTCACCTGTGCCTGATGCTAGTGTTATTTACCAGGTGATATCATGAATTGCTGTCATGCTAGTAGCAATATTTTTAGTACCATTATCATGTTAGTGCTATGATTTGATCTCATGCCATGATTGTTAGTACCGTTATGATTTTGCCATGCCACTGTTAAGTAATTGTTCTTGCTCATAAAGGTTGATGTCTTGATCAGATGATGGAAATGTTAAACTGAACTTATAAACTAAACCTCCTCCGTCATCGATGGGATCGAGTCATAGTGCCACCAAACCAAGCTTACCCGTGCAGCCACATCTGCCGATATGGGACGGCCTTAGCTTGGTCTAACAGCGTGCTCTTTTATCGGTACCACCAAAGAGGGAAGGTTATGCGGGCGCGCTACCCTGGCCCGGTAGGCGGCGATAGCCTTGTGAGCCCAGTTGAGTTATTTGCCGGCGTCCCCGTTTGGGACAGTTTCGTTGGCCACGACGATGGCAAGTGTCACGGGGTGACACAGGGGCCACCCAGGGCATGACTCCGGGGGAGGATGATTGTCGGTGGTACGGTGGAGGAGTCACGGGTTAGGCAAGTTTCGTTGGAGCAGCACCGGTCCACCCGAATGGGAACATGTACTAAGTACTCAGCGGCCTTCAATGTGGCCAGGTTCACCTAAG
This sequence comes from Elymus sibiricus, assembly GCA_039707655.1. Lineage (NCBI taxonomy): Eukaryota > Viridiplantae > Streptophyta > Magnoliopsida > Poales > Poaceae > Elymus > Elymus sibiricus. Next base: position 76,027,214 of record CM077666.1, on the reverse strand, counting down.
GATTCGACGTCCACTAGCGAGGAGCCGGAGTGTTCGTGGGCTAGAAGAGTAACCCAGTCAGATCCCTATGGATTGGAGCCGCACCAAGACCATGCTGCCTTAGATAGAGCTTTTCCGCTGCCATCACCCTTGTAAAATATCATGTAAGACATATATATCCATTAATAGAAATGCCTGTGTTCATGATACTTGTTGTAAAAGCATGCGCCAGTGTGATTTCCTGGGCTGGCGTGTGCGGCGACCGTCTGACTACAGTGGTATTCAGGCGGGGCGCCACCAAGACAAGGCCGTCCCATACCGGCAAGTGTGGCTGCACTGGAAAGTTCGGTTCAGTGGCACTATGACTCGATCCCGCCGACGGATGAGGTTGTTGTCATAATATCATATTCTTTATCAATGCAACAATAACGATAATCCAAGATGTGAACTGGTATATAAACATAACAACCTATCTCCACACTGTCATCTACAAGTCACTAGTACGGTAATATGATGAGCGTTAGCAAGTAATGTAAATAGCAAATTCGAACTAGCAGGGGTTTAATTATTTCTAACACAGGCATATTCATTAATTAAACACGCAAGAATAACATAGAGCAATGCTTTAGGGCACATATCAGATGGTCAGCTTGCCTGGGGGTGAAGGAATACTCCGGGAAAAGTGCTATCACCCCGCAGAAGAATTCGCCGGAAAGGATTTCCTCTTGAAGGGGCTGAATATAGGGTAGGGGCAAAATGGTCATTTTCACAGTGTGGAAACATTATGAAAATGATACCATCGGAACGGGCTCGACAAACTGAAGACGTGAGCGTTGGATTCACCTGAATCGGAGTTACGGTTGCGAAGTTACGGGCGTTCGTTCGTTAGGCAGAGAACGATCAGAAAACTGTTCGTTTCTGTCCTTAACCGGTGAACGTCCACAACTTAAGGCTTTCGGCCGGCGGGGTTAAACAGAAAACACACTTCCGAAAAATATGCTTTCTGTATACTGAAAGCGCATTTTCGGCTGAAGCAGTATCGAAATACGCTTTCCAAAAGGGAAAACATACTTTTGTGAGTGCGCTTCCACTTAAAATACCCCGGGCCCGGTCGTCAGCCACCTGCACCCCCTCGCCGGGTCGCTTACAGGCAGGACCCACATGGCCTTCTCACTCCTCCCCTGCCTCTTTCTTCTTCCTCCCTCTGCAGAGGCAGAGGGCTCTGGCCGGCGTGGTTCTCGGCGATGGAGGCCACGACTGCTTTGGGCGCCGACGGGGATGGATCCCCTGCTCCACTCCGCACCCGGGGAGGGTCCTCTCTGCCGCGGGGGTGGCCGGAGGGAGGAGCTGCAGCGGAGGCAGCGCCGCGGCGGCTCCGGTGAATTGGCCGGCTCTGGTGGGGGAGACGGCCCAGCGAGGGTGCTGGTGGGTTCGTGGGAGTGTGGGGAGGCTCAAGAGTGGTTTGGGGAGGCCAGGGGGTGGCTCTAGTGCTCGGTCGACTCGTAGCAGAGGCGGAGGCCGAGGCAGCCGGAGGCGGAGAAGAGGGGCTCCGGGGAGAAAGCGAGGTGCTTGGGGAGCTCCGAGAGGTCCAGGAAGAGGAAGCGGGTAGTGGGGTGAGTTCAAGGAGGCTCGGGCCGCGGCTTTTATAGCCGGCCGAGGCGGATGGATAGGGATGGCCGCCATGGCGTTCCTATCGTCGCACTAGAGCTCTGGCAAGGTGGCGCGCAAGGAGAGGTGCCGACCTGACGACCGTCAGGGGGAGGGGACGGCTCGGGAAAGAAGCAGCCAACGGGAAAGAAGAAGACGACGGCGTCACGGGCGGGACAGTGTCGCGGCGGTGCTCTCCGTGGCATGAGGAGGAAGAAACTAGAGGGGAGAAGGTGCGGGAGATGGGTACGTGGACAGTGCGGAGCTAGTCGGTATGCTCAGACAAGCTCGGGCTGGCCGGAGCTAGCTGGCCGACGAGGACAGCACGCGGAGCGCCGCTTCTGCCCGCTGTCCACGCGGTCAGCATGTGCATGGCTTGCTCTGGAAGGCTCCTGCATGTCCAAGCTTGTCCAACAAGTGTATCACTGCTCAAATAGATAGGAGAAGGGGCTGGAAGCAGCTAGGTAGCTCTGAGGTGAGTAAAACTTGCAGAAAAAGATTTTGACAGCAAACTTGGGTGGACTCTTGCGGAGAAATGAATGAGAGTGGGGGAGCTGAACCTTTGTCAAAATGGAATATGGTAGGAAGGACTAGGTTCTGGTAAAATTTGAAGCCATTTGGACCTCATCCGTTGTGGCGCCCCGCCTGATTACCACTGTAGCCAGACGGTCGCCGCACACACCAGCCCAGGAAATCCCTTTGGCATGCGCTTTTACAACAAGTATCATGAACACAGACATTTCCATTAATGGATATATAAGTCTTACATGATATTTTACAAGGGTGATGGCAGCGGAAAAGCTCTATCTAAGGCAGCATGGTCTTGGTGCGGCTCCAATCCACAGGGATCTGACTGGGTTACTCTTCTAGCCCGCGAATACTCCGACTCCTCGCTAGTGGGCGTCGGATCCTTAGGTGAACCTGGCCACATTGAAGGCCGCTGAGTACTTTTGAATGTACTCGCAAGAAAACCAAACCAACATATACACCAAGCAAAGCAATCCATAGCATTCAAGCATTCATTCATTATCTTAACAATATTAGCTATCATGTCTTAGCAGGATTATCTGGCAGTATCATATCATAACAGGATTATCTAGCATGTTAACTATCAAAGTAACTGTAGTATGACATAGATATAACATAACAAGTTATTAATCCATACTCAGAATAATCTTAGGATCCAATCCAAACCCGATCCAAATCAAATCCAAGTTCTGCGGTCATCCGGCCAATCATCTCATAGCCATCGCATGGCTATCATTCATACCTCTGACATCATCCGATGCACATGCACCTTTGCTGCAAGTCTGACAAACCTTACCATTCTCTGGTTCAGTCATAGCAATAACATTATATAGTTTGTTCCTCCAGACTCGACACACACCAAATAGTGTGACCTAGTATGAACTGTGTCCCATGACCGAGGACGCAGCTATTCGAATAGATTTACACTCTGCAGAGGTTGCGCACTTTACCCACACTATGGAGCTCCTGGCCTCGTACTCCCAGTCGGGTGGACCGGTGCTGCTCCAACAGAACTTGTCTATTGCCTGGCACTCTTATGGTCCCACCGACAATCATACCCTCCCAGGGTCATGTCTTGGGTGGCCCCTGTGTCACCGCGTGACACCTGCCACCGTCGTGGCCAAACAAAACTGTCCCAAACGGGGACTGCGCGCAAACAAACTACTGGGCTCACAAGGTTATCGCCGCCTACCAGGCCAGGGTAGCGCGCACGCATAACCTTCCCTCTTTGGAAGTACCGACAAGAGGCAGGACAATAGACCAAGCTAGGGCCTCCCCATCCAGGCAAGTGTGGTTGCACTCGATGAGCTCGGTTCTGTGGCACTATGACTTGATCCAGCCGACGAAGGAGGTTGTTATCATTAAGTCACATTCTTTAATATTGCAATAACCACAATAATGCATGATGAAAACATAATACCTATCTCCATATTGTTACATACGAGTTGCTAGTACAATAACATGATAAGCATTAGCAGGTAATGAAAATAGCAAGTTCAACTTAGCAGGAGTTTAATTATTTCTAACACAGGCATATTCATTAATTAAACACGCAAGAGTAACACAGAGCAATGATTTAGGGCATATATCAGATGGTCGGCTTGCCTGGGGGTGAAGGAATACTCCGGGAGAAATGCGATCACCTCGCGGAAAAATTCGCCGGAAAAGATTCTCTCTCGGAGAGGCTGAATATGAGGCAAGGGTAATATGGTCATTTTCAGAAAGTGTCAACCTCATGAAAATGATACCATCGGAATGGGCTCGAAGCACTGAAAACGTGGGCATTGGATTCACCTGAATCAGAGTTATGGTCGCGAAGAAACGGCCGTTCGTTCGTTAAGCGGAAAAACAGACAAAAACTGTCCATTTTAACTCTTAACAGGTGAACGCTCACTATATAGCCATTTCGGCCGCGGGGCTGGGCTGAATGCGCCTTTCTAGAAATACGCCTTCCAAAGGGTAAAACGCATTCCGGTCCGCAGAAGCAACGGAGTACGCCTTCCCTCAACGAAAGCGTACTTTGGAAACTACGTTTCCACTTATGCTGACTGGACCGGCTCCTGTGACGCTTACAGGCAGGGCCCTCGCCATCTCTCTCTCCTCCTCACCTCTCCTTCTTCCTCCCCCGACTGGAGCCAGAGAGGAGGCCGGCCGAGCCGTGCGCCGGCGCCCTCCGGCGGCATAGGCCGCCTCCGGCAGCGCTCCGCCCACCGGCGTGACCAGCACGGCGAGGCGCATCCATCCATGCAACTCACGGATGCCGGGGAGCTCAGAAGCGGGCGGGACGCCGGCCACAGCAGACGGCGGTGCTGGTGAGATCGGGCCCGAGGCTAGGGGCATCCCGGGGACGAACTGAAGGGGTGGGGAGCTCTGTGGTGGCCAGGGTAGCGCCGAGGTGAGGTTTGGAGAGGGAGGGAGAGGCTCGGGCAGCTCCAATTTGTGCGAGAGAAGGCGGCGGCCATGGCGGCCATTGGAGGGCAGTGGAGCTCTAGTAGCTCGGTGGAGAGGCAGGGCGGGGCCAGGGGGAAAGAGGGCGGGCTGCTGGGATGGTGAGGTGTTCGGGGAGGGGCTCGGCCACAGCTTTTATAGCCGGCCGAGGCGAGGAGATAGGGATGGCCGCGGTGGCGATCTTATCGGTGCACCGAAGCACGCGCGGGGGGGGGGGACGTGGCTGGCCGGTTGCGGGCGTCGGGTGACTTCGCGGGGAGGGCAGAGGCCTCGAGAGCGCTCGAGAGAGCTTGGGGAAGAAGCCAGGGAGGAATTCGACGACGGGAGTCACGGGCGGAGCCGCCGTGGCATGGGGAGGAAGAAGGGATGGGGAAGCTGCGGGAGAGGGGCTACGTGGACTCCCCGAGGCCGTTAGACAAGCTCGGACAAGCCGGAGCTGGCCGGAGTGAGCTGCCCGACGAGGTCCATACCCAGAGCGCCGTTTCTGCGCGGTCGCTACACGGTCACCACGTGCACGGCGCGTTCCAGTGCCATACTAGCAGCCACACCTTGTCCAACAGGTGGTTCACTGGTCATTTTGGCAGGATGTAACTCTGGAGGGACCTGGAAAAGCCTAGGTTGATCAAGATGACCCAGAACAGATTCTGGACAGAAACTTGGGCAGGAAGTTGATGTCAGAAAAATGTGACAATGAGCTGGGCAAGATGTCACAGAGTAATGTAGTAGGAAGGAGTAGATGATGGCAAAACTTGAAGTCATTTGGACCAGTTTTGCATATACTTCCTTTGTAATGCAAATTTTGGGTCCAGAATCTAGGTCAGGATGTTGAGCTCAATTGGCTTGATGGAATGAGCTGAATTTTTGTGGAGAGGTATTATTTGGATATATGGAGATACTGGAAAAATTTCAGCTCATTTGGAAATACCTAAATGGTGCTTCCTTCACAGAGCTTTCTGCTGGACAGAAGCTAGATGGATTTTTTGAGAGAAATTGGCTAGATGAAATGATATGAATTTTTGCATAATCACATCATATAGAGAATGTGAGGTCCTGGATTAATTTCAAGATTTTTGAAGCAATATAAAATATAGTTGCTTCACAACCTCAAAATTGGTCCAGAAACAAGAATTGGACGATGCTCTCAAAATTTGATCGGTGGAACTTTGGATCTTGATGGAAATGGTGGATATATGGATAGGAGAAGCTCCACAAATTATTTGGGATTTTTCCTGGCTACCAAAATGGTAGCTCCTTTGGAAAGTGCCCAAATTGCAATATTGGCTTTAAATAGGAAAAGGCAATTTCCCTTATTTAATTATGGCCAATATTTTTATGAGAGCTCAATATGATCACAAAGAATATCTCCACAAGTTTTCATGGACTTTGGAGATGGATAGATATTTTCCTGGATTTAATTCTTTTAAACAACAGAAAAAGGAATTAATTCTAAATGAAAAATATTGCAAATGACTTGGCAACATTTTTGCATATCCAGGGTTTATAGAGATAGGATGATCACTGGGAAGAATTTGGAAGGCAACAGATCAAAGTAAATTGGGGTTCCTTTGTAACGGAAGGAATTAGGGTTTCCCTTCCGGCAACTCAGAAGGTAGGGTTTCGGCGACAAAATCCTGAGAAAAAAATCTGGGGTGGCAAGGTTGGTCTGGAGAGAGTCTCTGGTTGGATAGGGAAGGCAAGGCTAAATGACCATCTTCATATACCCAAGAGCGAGCGAAAATCCGATAACACCGAAAAAAAGACGGGAGTCAAATCCCGCGAAGGAAAAAAAACAAGGAGCGAAAACCAGGGTGTTACAAATCTACCCCCCTTAAGAAAATCTCGTCCTCGAGATTTCCGGGCTTACCTCCCGGCTAAGGGGAACATACCTGTGTGCGACTTGGATCCATCAGCTGCCTTGTCTTCATTAGTTCACTAGCCTTTTAACTGCCTCTTCTGATAGCTCAGGTATTGTCTTTTCCAGCGGCTGCATTGAATGCTTCTCTTTCCTGTCAGGCAAACCCTTTGTCCTGGTAGCTTGTTGTCTGAGGTCGGCGGGTAGTGAGTAGTATCGACAAATAACTTGGTTTCCATGGCCTGGAGCTCGCTGCTTTATCCAGAGGTCTAAGATGACACGGGATGTATCATAGCAAGTGATTCCCCATGTCCCATACCATATTTCTGCTTTTCTTTTGGGATTGAATGATTATTTCTGTATCACTTTGATTCCATATAGACGGTCGAACTCTGTCGATCACTGAAGCAGCTCTGCCATATATATCCTTTGCAGTCCTTGCTATGATCACTGAGCTGAACATAGTTTGGCTATCATTTTTGGGTAATTTCTGAAGCAAAGCCTCTTACCTTAGTTGATGGCTCGTATTCACGATGAGTATGACATGCTGGCTGCATTGTTGTGGCCGTATATGCAAGAGTCCGACAAGGATTCATAATATCACCTTATCCATGAAGCTTTATTTTATTGATCGTCACGGAGGTTGTTTATCCAAAACTTCTTTGTTATTGAGGGTTCCTTTTTGGGAAACTTGTCATTAGCTACCATCATGGATCCTTGGTCATATCCCAGCTTGTTGGGCTTGTACTCAAAATTTACTCTTGCATATCTCGTAGGGGCTGCTGTGTCCATATCCTTCCTTGAAGTATGGGGCCAATGTTTCTCTAAATACAGCCATTCCCGTGTACGAGTGGCTCGCATGAACTGATCCACTGGACTGCATGCTCACAACATATGCAGGGGTAGGATAAATCCTTTCATAATCAATTGAGCTCTGAGGCGGACGTGTGTCCGGACTAGTTCAGGCTTCTGACAAGACTGTCGTGGGCACGATGGCATGTTGAAGAAGGCTGACTTCCTTATGCCCGAAGCTTCTGCCAAGGTGGTGTGCTGAAGAAGGCTGGGTATCATACCTCGGAAGCTTTCCCTCATGTGACTTACTACGGAAAGTTGAGTGCCTTATGCCGGAACCTTTTCTCGATAGCTTGCTAAGGAAGATTGGGAGTCTTGCGTTAGAAGCTCCTTCTGGTAGCTTGCGGAGGAAGGTTGGGTTCCTTGTACCAAAAACCTTGCACTGTGATATGCAGTCGGACCTATGGCCGATTCTGGCTTCCTTCGGAAGTATTCAAAATTTACCCATAGCGGAGCCAAAAGTTGGTATAGGCCACATCTTGTCTGAAGATATTCCGTTGGTCGTGCACACCGCTTGACCCTCGGCTGACTTGATCATTACTGCTGTAAAGGTTGCACAACTGATGCTGACTTTATGTTGACAATTAATTCGGAATACCCTTTGCATTCAAAGCAAGTGTTGCTGGTAGTGATCAGTTGACAGATAGTTCCACCCGTTTTAGCTAAGCTTCCAGGTGTTTGGAATCCTCATTGATTCTGGGCAGCCATGAACTCATCCATATTTCTCGCAAACCTTGTTCATCATGCCCAGAAAATTTGTATATACATCGAAGAATTCCATAATATGCTTGGAAATTTGTATCAACATACCAGAGTGTTGTTGTTGCTATCGACACATTCAACTTCTTGAAATATGTCTTCTGTGGATAATAAATGATTCTTGAGTCCATTGAGAAAAGACTCAAGGTTCATCCCACTGACTGAAACAATCCTTGTGTCGAGGACGGAATAATTTATCCCTGTTGGTGTCCATTCCTGATAGCTCATCTGACTGTTCCTTAGATATGATTTGTTCTGAGGCAAACTCTCTCAGGTATATTCTGGCCTTGTGTGTAGCACGCAAATTCTGCTTCTGACTCGTTCTTTATTCTTGGCAGATTCTGGGGTTGCTGTTCTGAATATCAGGCAGTTGGCTCGGCTTGACTCTTACTGAATTTGGATTATTGGGTATTATCCAAGTTGTGTGTCGGTCTTCTTTGGTAGCTCTTGCAGATGGATCCAGTCGGAGCGACAGAACGGAATCGAGAAAAGAAGCAAAACCGCGAAAAACCAAAAAGCAAATAAAGCTCAAATTTTGCGGACCTTACACACGTGGCCAAAGATTCACTAGTATAACTAGCCTAGCGCACTCGATGCACCTCTAAGGATTTAGAAGCAAAACCACACAATGCTCCTGGTAGCAATTGGGGTCAAGCTCTTACTACTTCCTTAGGGAACATCAAACTCGACGCACGACCATAGCCAAAATAGCTTAGTCAACGATCCTAAGGTTGTCTAGGGAAAGATGGAATTCAGAGCCAGGCTGACTGTAGGTTACCCTAGCCAGACTTCATTGCCTCTTGATCAGTAGAAAGCCCCGATGGATTTCAGCCATCTTCGCCAAACCGGCACGGCTACTATTGATCATAAGGCAACCCCATAGGTTTTTGGCTCCACCAGACCTCAACTCTCGTGGCCTTTGCATCCGGTGGGAAAAGTCCGCACCAGGCATTGACCCGTGAGCCCTGAACCCCTAGGTAAACCGGATATCCCTACCTTGCTTGCTAACCATGGTATTTCTCTCCTCAAATCCAGTTTTCTTTGGGAAACGCCTATAAATTCCATCTTTTCCCGACAACCTTAGGATCGTTGACTGAGCCACTTTGGCTATGGTAGTGCGTCGAGTTTGATGTTCCCTAAGGAAGTAGTAGGAGCTTGACACCAATTGCTACCAGGGACATTGTGTGGTTTTGCTTCTAAGTCCTTAGAGGTGCATCGAGTGCGCTAGGCTAGTTATACTAGTGAATCTTCGGCCACATGTGTATGGTCCGCAAAATTTGAGTTTTATTTGCTTTTTGGTTTTTGCTGTTTTTGCTTCTTTTGTCAACTCCGTTCTATCGCTCCGACTGGATCCATCTGCAAGAGCTATCAAAGAAGACCAACACACAACTTGGATAATACCCAATAATCCAAATTCCGTAAGAGCAAAGTCAACTGCCTGATATTCAGAACATTGTCACCGGATCTGTCAAGAATGAAGGATGGGTCAGAAGCAGAATTTGAGTGCAACCGACAAGGCCAGACTATACCTAAGGGAGTTTGCCGCAAAATAGATTACACCTAAGGGACAAATTATTCCATCCTTGGTACAAGGATTATTTTGGTCAGTGAAGTGAACCTTGAGTTTTCCCAATGGACTTAAGAATCATTTATCACCCACTGAAGACATATTTCAAGAATGTGAATGTGCCATGTTGATACAAATTTCAAAGCATATTCTGGAATTCTTCGATGCATATACAAATCTTCTGGGCATGATGAACAAGGTTTGCGAGAAATATGGATAAATTCACGACTGCCCGGAATGAGTGAGAATTTCAAATATGTGGAGGTTCAGCCAAACCGAATGGAAATATCCGTCCAGCAACACCTGGTTTGAATGCAAAGTGTATTTCGGATTAATTATCAATATGAAGTCTGCATCAGTCGTGCAACCTTTACTGCAGCAATGATCGGACTAGCAAAAGGACCAGTGGTGTGCATGACTATAGAATATCTTTAGACAAGGTATGGCCTATACCAAATTTTGACTCCGCTAGGGGTAAATTTTGGATACCTCGAAGGAAGCCAGAATCGGCCATAGGACCGATTGCGTATCACAATGCAAGACTTCTGGTATAAGCAACCCAGCCTTCCTCCGCAAGCTATCGGAAGGAGCTTACAACGCAAGACTCCCAATCTTCCTCGCTACACCACTTGGTGAGAAAATTTTCTGGGGTATGGCACCCCAATCTCCCTCAGCCGCTACCGCGGAAAGCTTCCAACATAAGGTACCTGACCTTCCGCAGTAAGCCACATGAGGAAAAGCTTCCGGGGTACGATACCCAGTCTTCTTCGGCATGCTACCCCGGCAGAAGCTTCGAGCATAAGGTATTCAGCCTTCTTCAGCATGCCCTCATGGCCACAACAATGCAGCCAGCATGTCATACTCATCGTGAATACGGGCCATCAACTAAGATAAGAGGTTGTGTTCCGAAAGGTGCACCAGATGCTAGCCATACTATGTTCAACTCAGTGGTCATAACAAGGACTACAGAGGATACGTATGGCAAAGCCACCTCAGTAAATGACAAAGTTTGACAGTCTAAATTCACATGGCGATAAGACATTCAGATAGAATAGCTAAAAGCACATACACGTCAGCATCGACAGGTTTTGGACGCCATGAGGTCATTGGAATAAGAGATTACCGTCTATGATTGCTTTGTGATCGTGCCGACACTTCGGTTGGGGATCCCCTGAGGACAAAGCCCGAATGCATATGGCAGAAGAAAGCACCCGTATAGAGCCCACAACCAGACTAAGGATTGATCCTGAGCAAGACACGGGGACAATTGTCCACAGATACTCAGGAGGAATAGTGGATGTATGCATGCAATGCCATGCACCAAGAAGGATGTCATGCCCATGAGAGTCAGTGTACAAAGTATCGCAATAAAACCCGAAGCAGCTAGCTCCAAGCCTTGAAAATGAGCTATTCTGTTGATACTACTCGCTACCAACCAACCCCAGGCTACAAACTACCAGGAGAGAAGGATTGCCTGCCAGGAAAGAGAAGGATTCAATGTAGCTGTGTGGAAAGACACCACCCGAGCCATCAGAAGAGGCAGTTAAAAGGCCAGGGAACCGACGAAGACAAGACAGCTGATGGATCCAAGTCACACACAGGTAAGTGTCCCCCACGCTGGGAGGTAAGCCCGGAAATCTCGAGGACAATATTTTCTTAAGGGGGGTAGGTTTGTAACACCCTGGTTTTTGCTCCTTGTTTTTCCTTCGCGGGATTTGACTCCCGTCTTTTTTTCGGTGTTATCGGATTTTCTCTCGCTCTTGGGTATATGAAGATGGTCATTTAGCCTTGCCTTTCCTATCCAACTAGAGATTCCCTCCAGACCAACCTTGCCACCCAACATTTATTCTCAGGATCTTGCCGCCCAAACCCTACCTACCGAGTCACCGGAAGGGAAACCCTAATTCCTTCCGTTACAAAGGAACCCTAATTTCCTTTGATCTGTTGCCTCCCAAACTTTTCCCAGTGATCATCCCACATCTATAAACCCTGGATATGCAAAAATATTGCCAAGTCGTTTGCAATATTTTTCATTTAAAATTAATTCCTTTTTCTGCCGTTTAAGGGAATTAAATCCAGGAAAATATCTATCCATCTCCAAAGTTCATGAAAACTTGTGGAGATATTCTTTGTGATCATATTGAGCTCCCATAAAAATATTGGCCATAATTAAATAAGGGAAATTGCATTTTCCTATTTAAAGCCAATATTGCAATTTGGGCACTTTCCAAAGGAGCTACCATTTTGGTAGCCAGGAAAAATACCAAATAACTTGTGGAGCTTCTCCTATCCATATCTTCACCATTTCCATCAAAATCCCAAGTTCCATAGTTCAAATTTTGAGCACATCGTCCAATTCTTGTTTCTGGACCAATTTTGAGGTTGTGAAGCAACTATATTTTATATTGCTTCAAAAATCTTAAAATTAATCCAGGACCTCACATTCTCTATATGATGCGAGCATGCAAAAATTCACATCATTTCATCTAGCCAATTTCTCCCAAAAATTCCATTTGATTTCTGTCCAGAGAAAAGCTCTGTGAAGGAAGTACCACTTTGGCATTTCCAAATGAGCTGAATTTTTGTCAGTACCTCCATGCACCCAAATCACTTCCCTCCACCAAATTCTAGCTCATTTCACTCAGCCACTTGAGCACAGCTTCAAAGTTTAGCTTCTGGACCAGATTTTTGCATTGTGAAGGAAGTATATGCAAATTAGGTCCAAATGACTTCAAATTTGGTCAGCATATACACCTTCCTACCACATTTCATTATGACAAAGGTGCAGCTCCCCACTCTCATTCATTTCTCCATAAGAGTCAACCCAAGTTTGCTGTCAAAATCCTTTTCTACAAGGTTTACTCACCTCAGAGCTACCTAGCTGCTTCCAGCCCCTTCTCCTATCTATTTGAGCAGTGATACACTTGATAGACAAGCTTGGACATGCAAGAGCCTTCCAGAGCAAGCCATGCACATGGTGACCGCGTGGACAACGAGCACAAGCGGCGCTCCACGTGCTGTCCTCGTCGGCCAGCTAGCTCCGGCCAGCTTAGGCTTGTCTTGGCATGTCTAGTGGCTCCGCAGAGGCCGCGTGCACCCTCCCCCGCAGCTTCCCCCTACTCCTTCTTCTTCTCCACGCCACGGCGAGTACTGCCATGGTATTGGATGTTCGTGACCGTCGTCGTGTTCCCCTAGCTTCTCTCCCAAGCCTTCTTGAGCTCACCCGAGACTTCTCCGCTCTTCCATGGACCTTGCCGACATCGCCCCCACCCTCCGCGTGTCCCCGAGCTGCAGTGCGTGGCTAAGAATGCCACGGCGGCCGTGGTTATCGCCTCACCCCGGCCGGCTATAAAAGCTGCGGCCCGAGCCCTTCCCGAGCACCACCAGCACTCGCGGCCTCCTCCTCTCCCTCCTAGCTCCCTCCAGACGCCGCAGTTTGGTCCCCGGAGCTCCCCCTCTCCGCTTCTGGTCGCCATGGCAGCCACGGTCTCCACTCAAATTCGAGTGAGCTGGAGCTCCCCTTCCTCTTCTTTCCCACCAGAGGAGCCCCGCGGCCACGGCGAAGCCCTGCACGAGCCCCTTCTTACCCATCCATCGCCGTAGCCCCGAGCTGCCCATCGCCGGAAGTGGCCGTCCGCCGTGGCTGAAGATGCGCTCGCGGCCGCCCTCCTCGAAGACCGTGTCCTACATGGATGGACGCGGCTCGTCACCCTGGTCACGCCGGTGGCCGGACCTCGGCCAGAGGTGGCCTGTGCCGCCAGGAGTCGTCGCCGGCGCGCGACTCTTCTCTGCCCCAGTTGCGAGGAGGAAGAAGGGACGAGGAGGAGGGAGTCAACGCCCGCGGGGCCCGCCCGTCAGCCAGATAAAGGTGTTGACCCGGGCCCACGCGCTTTTAAGTGGAAGCGTATTCCCAGGAATAGGTCTTCCTCTTGGGAAAGCGTACTCCCGTGCTGCGTCTGGTAGGAATGCGTTTCTTCTGTTGTGAAAGCGTATTCCGCCAAAGTGTGCTTTCAAATCTCAGCTGCCGGCCGAAAGGGTTAAATAGCGGACGTTCACCTGTTAGCAGCAGAAAAGCTCAGTTTTTATTTGTTTTTCTGCCTAACGAACGAAGGGCCCTAACTTTTCAACCGCAACTCCGATTCAGGTGAATCCAAAGCCCACTTTCTCAGTTCGTCGAGCCCGTTCCGATGACATCACTTTCACCATGGTTACACTTTCTGAAAATACCCATTTTGCCCCTGCCCTCTATTTAGCCCCTTCGAGAGGGAATCTTCTCCGGCGAATTTTTCCGTGAGGCGACCGCACTTCTCCCTAGCGCATTCCTCGACCCCCAGGCAAGCCGACCATCTGATATATGCCCTAAAGCATTGCTCTGTGTTATTCTTGTGTGTTTAATTAATGAATATGCCTGTGTTAGAAATAATTGTACTCCTGCTAAGTTGAACTTGCTATTTTCATTACCTGCTAATGCTCATCATGTTATTGTACTAGCGACTCGTATGTAACAATATGGAGATAGGTTGTTATGTTTTCATCATGCATTATTGTGGTTATTGCAATATTACAGAATGTGACTTAATGATAACAACCTCCTCCGTCGGCTGGATCGAGTCATAGTGCCACCGAACCGAGCTCATCGAGTGCAACCACACTTGCCTGGATGGGGAGGCCCTAGCTTGGTCTATTGTCCTGCCTCTTGTCGGTACTTCCAAAGAGGGAGATTATGCGTGCGCGCTACCCTGGCCCGGTAGGCGGCGATAACCTTGTGAGCCCAGTAGTTTGTTTGCACGCAGTCCCTGTTTGGGACAGTTTTGTTTGGCCACGACGGTGGCAGGTGTCACGTGGTGACACAGGGGCCACCCAAGACATGACCCTGGGAGGGTATGATTGTCGGTGGGACCGTAAGAGTGCCAGGCAATAGACAAGTTATGTTGGAGCAGCACCGGTCCACCCGAATGGGAGTACGAGGCCAGGAGCTCCATAGTGTGGGTAAAGTGCGCAACCTCTGCAGAGTGTAAATCTATTCGAATAGTCGCGTCCTCGGTCATCGGACATAGTTCGTACTAGGTCACAGTATTTGGTCTGTGTCGAGTCTGGAGGAACAAACTATATAATGTTATTGCTATGACTGAACCAGAGAATGGTAAGGTTTGCCAGACTTGCAGCAAAGGTGCATGTGCATCGGATGATGTCAGAGGTATGAATGATAGCCATGCGATGGCTATGAGATGAGTGGTCGGATGACCACAGAACTTGGATTTGATTTGGATCGGCTTTGGATTGGATCCTAAGATTATTCGGAGTATGGATTAATTACTTGTTATGTTATATCTTCGTCATACTACAGTTACTTTGATAGTTAACATGCAAGATAATCCTGTTATGATATGATACTGCCAGATAATCCTGCTAAGACATGATAGCTAATAATTTTAAGATAATGAATGCATGCTTGAATGCCATGGATTGCATTGCTTGGTGTATATGTTGGTTTGGTTGCTTGCGAGTACATTCAAAAGTACTCAGCGGCCTTCAATGTGGCCAGGTTCACCTAAGGATTTGACGACCCCTAGCGAGGAGCCGGAGTGTTCGCGGGCTAGAAGAGTAACCTAGTCAGATCCCTGTGGATTGGAGCCGCACCAGGACCATGCTGCCTTAGATAGAGCTTTTCCGCTGCCATCACCCTTGTAAAATATCATGTAAGACTTATATATCCATTAATAGAAATGTCTGCGTTCATGATACTTGTTGTAAAATCGCATGCCAGAGTGATTTCCTGGGCTGGTGTGAGCGGCGACCGTCTGGCTACAGTGGTAATCAGGCGGGGCGCCACAACGGATGGTATATTTGCAATTTGGCTGGTTTTTGAACCTTTTCAGTTGACTTTGGACTTAGGAAACTTTTGAATCTTTCTCTAAGTAATCCAAAGCTCTCGGCATCTTGCCAAAATCTTGCCACACATCTCATGGATCAAATTCCAATTCTCAATCCTTCCCAATTATTCATTTTTTTCCTTTGGGAAAAATCTGTCATCACTATGTGTTATTAAGTAACCTATAGTTCAGGTGATCAGAAAAATCCCAAATTAATACCACACCTTCTTGTCATCATCTACTCCCACAATCTTCAAAGACATTTCATGGTCCAGTATAATATTTTGTCCAGAAAACTCAATGTGCCTTCTGGACAGTACTGGCCCTTTGTGCAGCAACCCATATTTTCCCGACTCAGAAAACTCTCAGATAATTCCCTGAGATACTAGGAAACCTATCTTGCCACCATATCCGAAAATATCATCTTGCCCAGTACAAATTTTCAGCAACAATATTCTGACAAGTTTCTGCTCAAATGGAACCTCGGTGAAGGAAGTACCAGCTAGAGGTATCCAATTGAGCTAAAAAATTTATGACATCTTCTATCCACCAAATAACCCTCTCACACCAAATTTCAGCTCCAGCAGATCAACCATATGAGTGCTACAAGCTCATCTTGTTACTGGTCCAGTAACATCAGTTGTACATTAACTACATTCAAACCTTGATGAAATTATCTCAAATTTGGCCAGTTTGGAGTCTTTCCAAAGTAGATCATCCCAGACATCTCTACTGGCTCCATCTCCAGCTCACCTCTCCTCCAGATCTCTCTCAAAGTTTCTGTCAGAAACTGTAGCTGAAGCTACACTTCGAATCAGAGTGAACCTAGCCAAACTAAGTGCACAGGGGCACTAAGTGATCAAAGGAGACCGTGCTGCACATGGTGCGCCAGACCAGCGTGGCCTCCAGGTGCCAGACACCATGGTGAGCACGGCACTGGCACGCCAGTGCGCGCGCTCTGCACCTCGCCCACGTCTGGTGTGGTCATTCCAGCCGTCCCGCGTTGTCATTCGGTGTCTGGTGGTGCCGACGTCGTCGCTGCCGTCCACGTACCCCAATCCCGAACCCTCCCCTAGCCGGAATCATCCCCGGCGGCCGCCACGCACACGGGCATTGTGGCACCCGTGCGGGCACAGTGGCCCTGCTGCTCGTCGCCTTCCTCCGGAAGCCGCCACGGACGCATTAACTCCCTCTGCCCTCTCCTATCTCGTCGCCCACGCCGAGCCAGCCAGCGCGGCGTCCGGACTCCGTCGACGTGGCCGAGCTCCGCCAGGTTCTAGAGAGCTCGCCCCCGCTTATAAAAGGCCACGGCCAGCCCTTCCTAGCTCCTCACCGCCCTCCACCACCTCCCAATCGACCTCCCGAGCATCGAGCCAAGGCCGAGAGGCCCTCTGGCCTCGCATCTCGCCGGTGACCCGCCGCCACCCGAGCTCCACCGCCTCGCCGTTCCACTCCACCCCAGCCTCCACTGACTCCACGCGCGAGCTCAGCTCACTCTCCTGACCCCGCCCAAGCTCTTGCCCGACCGAAACCCTGCGGGAATCGCCGTCTCCGACGACACCCGAGGAAGGGGGCGATGTCGTCCGGCCGTCTCTCGTCACTTTGCGGGTACGCACGCGTTCGTCTCCGTCAGCTCGTTCCATCCCCATAGTCACCCGACCTCGCCGTCGACTGCATCGCCGGCGACCATCGCCGGAGAGCCATAGCTCTCTGTTCCCTCTCTCCCCCGTTTAAATCTGACAGAGGGGCCTGCTAGTCAGTGGCTTGCCGAAGCGGTAAGTGGAGGCGCCCTGGTGAAATACGTCTTTGACGTGGCCCTCTGTTGATTTTCTATTTTCTGTTTTTAAATCAGATTTGACCAGTAAGTTTGACCACTCATAAATTTTTATCCATAAGTCCAAATCAATTGATTCTTTTTTGCATTGGGTTTGTCTTGAGCTCCTCTATTTTCTGGTAAAATTTGGTAATTTTCTCATGCTCACAGAATTTCTGGTGAACAGAACAGTGTTATGTGACATTTTCTTTTGCATTTTCAAATTATTTTCAGAAGGAAATCCTTTTGGCTTTGAAGCCCAGGAGTTTGTGGACAACCCAACAGAGCAAGGCAAGCCATGTCATCCATTTCATGAAGCATTTCAATAGTGCTGGTTATTTATTTGAATTATATGCATTATTTTAACATGTGAAATTCATAGTAATTATTTAAATGCCTAGCTACTGCCATGTAAAATTATAATGAAAATCCATGCTTGATATGTACTTGACAACACTAAACTTAATTGGTTGATCAAATGCCACCTATCCGGACTTATCCATGCAGCCACATTTGCCGGTATGGGACGGCCATGACTTGGTCTAGCTTTGTGCTCTTTTGTCGGTACCACCAAAGAGGGAGGGTTATGCGTGCGTGCTGCCTTGATCAGGTAGACGACGATAATCCTGTGAGCCCAGTTGAGTTATTTTATCGGCGTCCCCGTTTGGGACAGTTTAGTTAGCCACGGCGGTGGCAGCTGTCACGGGGTGACACAGGGGCCACCCAGGGCAGGACTCCGGGGAAGGATGATTGTCGGTGGTACGATGGAAGAGTCACGGGTTAGGCAAGTTTCGTTGGAGGAGCACTGGTCCACCCAGAAGGGAATTGTACCGAGGTACGGGACAAGGAGCTCCATGGTGTGGGTAAAGTGCGCAACCTCTGCAGAGTGTAAGAATCTATTCGAATAGCCGCGTCCATGGTATTGGACAGTCCGTACTAGGCCACTGAATGGTCAACCGTAATAATGATAATAATGATGGAAGAACTTGTCTTATGTTCAGAAGTACTCAGTGGATTATGAGTATTCTGAGGGTTGTGGAATAACCCCGAAGAGAGTAAGTTGGTATTCGGTAACAGTAAGTATCTAAGCACTTAATATGATCATTGCCATGCTATTGTTGCTGCATTGTTTTGGTTGCCGTGAGCTTGCGAGTACATTCCAAGTACTCACCTGGCGTATCATGCCAGATGCAGGAGAAGCCGAGGACGGAGGTCCCGATGGTTCGTGCTACGCTAACTAGGCCGTGTCCCAGCAGTGTCCCTGTGGACAGACTGTTCCGTGCTATGTTCCACTACGCCGTAGAGTCACCTAGTAGTATCGAGGCCCTGCTAGGTTCCTTAAATAATGTAGATGTTGTCATAGCACGTGCAGTGCTTTTGGCCTCGCTATCGATGTAAATTATGAGCTTGTACTCGAGATATATCAATAAAGTTCAGTTCAGTTCTGTTCCAAGTTGTTGTGTGTTTCCAGAAGACATGATCTCTGGGTTGGAAACACTGGTAACCGCTGGTTTGATGAGTGTAGATGGCACCAGTTCCGTACCACTACAACCATGAGCCGGCACCGTTCACTTTTCCAGTACTGCGTCATAGTGTCTGGCTTCGGCTGTATCCCAACGGCGAAGACCCAGTGTACCAGGTGTTCCGAGAGAAGCTTGCTGGTTCAGTGTACGAGAATCACGCGGAGGCGTTTCTTACTACGAGTTCAGATATTGGCAGCTACTCCCGTTCTTCCAAGGGCGGAACTGCTTCTACTCCGGAGCTGGCAATCCAGTTTGCTGCGATGGAGGCTCTCAATGACTTGCGCTTCCACGAGGTCGAGATGCAGACTCATCCAGGTTTCTTTCACTACCCCACCCTGTCGCCTGCGACAGGGCGAGTCCTTTTCGCACCTGTTGACCCGGCGAGTGATCGTGCTACTGGTGTTTTATCTCGTTATCTGAACGCCAGTTACCGTATGATCACTTCACTAGCTGAGGAGCTGACTCATGCCCATGAGGCACTTGCAGCTGTTGCGGCAGCACAGTCTCCTCCTCCACCTCCGTTTTCACCCGTGTATACTCCACCCGTTCCACCTTCCGAGACTCCTTCTAGCTCGTTCGGACCGCCAGGCTTTTCGTCTGGTAGCCGACGTGAGACCCCGGCAGAGTGGGCCTCACTCCTAGCTACTCCAGCTGCTCCGATGCTATGGCGTCGTGCTTCTTCTCCTTCGGAGGGGGAACCTTCCCGTCAGCGTCGTCGTGTTTCCTTTCATCTGGAGGGCGAGGTTCACATCATCAGCTCAGATTCCGAGTCAGGATCAGATGACGAGGAGTCTTCAGTTTGCCAGTTTTCATGCCACCCGCGCTACTAGAAAGAAGGCTTGAGTTTCAGTGCATGCATCATAGCATCCCTGCATATGTCAACCGCCGTATGAGCAGTCCAGGCATGACAATCCCCCTACTAGCTTGTCATGTATGATGTTGGGTTGCCTTGTATAATTATGTTGTTCGCTTTATTCCCTCTTTCATTTGTTTTTTTTTCTGGTGTCATATTGCTGTGCTTCCCTTATGGATGTTGCTCATCGATTCGGTATTTTGCAATGGGAACAAATTTAGGATGAAGAGGTGTAGTAATCAAGGCGGCGACGGAACCCCCGTTCGTCGATCCGCCAGACAAACAGGACAGTCACCAGAAGATTTACCACCTCCACCCCCACAGTCACCAACCACTGATCAGATTATGAGAATGTTTGAAGAGAAAAGAAATGAAGATCTCATGGAATTTTTGAAAAGTATGCAGACTATGGTGGGTCAGAACAACCATAATGGGACACACTCTAAGTTGTCTGATTTTCAGCGGACAAAGCCACCCAGTTTTGGTCAAGCTGTGGATCCAATGGAAGCTGATGACTGGCTGAGGACTATGGATAAGAAGCTGGACATAGCCCGCTGTGATGAGTCAGATAAGGTTCCTTTTGTTACTCACTACCTGGAGGGACCAGCAGCCATATGGTGGGATAATACAAAAATAATGCGGCCTCCTGGGGAAGATATTTCTTGGGAAAAGTTCAAAGAGGTATTCCGCAAGTATCATATTCTTACTGGCATAGTGAAGGTGAAACAGAGGGAATTTCTTGCTCTTACTCAAGGGAACATGTCAGTGGGTGAGTATCTGAACAAGTTTAATAATCTGGCACGGTACTCAACCCATGACGTGTCCACCGAATAATGGAAGATAGACCGATTCCTAGGAGGACTCAATCATACCCTCCGCTGTCAGCTTTGTATGCTTGACTTTCCAGACTTCTAGACTCTGGTAAACAAGGCTTTCATAGCTGAACGAGAGCATAAGTCAGGATATGATGATCGCTAGTGGAAGTTTGAACCCAAGAAGGACAACCGTGAGCAGTTTGTGCAGAAGCCACGCATTTGGCAACCAGGGCCATCTGAATACAAGCCTGCCTGGAGCAATGGCAACAACAACAATAAGCCTGTCAGCCAGGACAAGACCTTCGGCAAACAGCCAGTGCTGGAGGATTGCTGCCGCAACAACACATGCGTTACTTGTGGCCCACAAGAAATGGGAAGTCATCATCCGACTACAAGCCACAAGTCAACAATGTTGGCTGCTGCCCCAATACGAACTTCTACCGCGGCCAAGTCCATCATATCTCCGCTGAGGAAGCCCGCGAAGCACCAGATGTGGTCCTTGGTATGTTTTCTGTTAACGACATACCTGCAATAATTTTATTTGACTCAGGGGCTTCTCATTCATTTATTTCGCGGAGTTTTGCCACCTTGCACAAATTTTCTCCTTCTCTTTTGGACAAAATCATGGTGGTACAATCCGCTGGCTCCATGCTCAGAACAAATGTGATATACAAGGATCTGGAAATCTTGATACACGGAGTTAAGTTTCCAGCTACTCTCGTTGCCATTGAATCCCCTGGACTGGATATAATACAGGGGATGGATTGGTTGACACCACATCAAGTGTGTATCAACTGTGCCACCAGGAAGGTGACATTGGTTAACCCGGCAGGCCAAACAGTGCAATTCGCTGCTAGCAGAATGATGTCAAA
Source organism: Elymus sibiricus (assembly GCA_039707655.1). Taxonomy (NCBI): domain Eukaryota; kingdom Viridiplantae; phylum Streptophyta; class Magnoliopsida; order Poales; family Poaceae; genus Elymus; species Elymus sibiricus. The sequence continues at coordinate 76,005,833 of CM077666.1, read as the reverse complement.
GAAGGGAATGACATTCAAAGCCACCGCTACAGATATAAGTGTGATTCCAGTAGTCAGTGAATTTCCGGACGTATTTCCGGAAGAGTTGCCAGGAATGCCACCGGATCGGGAGTTAGAGTTCGCTATTGAGGTTGTTCCCGGAACAATCCAATTTACAAGAACTACTACCGCATGCCTTCACCAGAGCTGGTGGAACTAAAGAAACAGTTGGATGAATTATTGCAAAAAGGGTACATTCGTCCAAGCACTTCACCTTGGGGATCACCAGAGCTGGTGGAACTAAAGAAACAGTTGGATGAATTATTGCAAAAAGGGTACATTCGTCCAAGCACTTCACCTTGGGGATCACCCGTGCTGTTTGTTAATAAGAAGGACGGCAGTCTACGAATGTGCGTGGACAACCACCAACTGAATGAGGTCACCATCAAAAATAAATATCCGCTTCCCTGCATTGATGATCTGTTTGACCAGTTGAACGGGGCCCAGGTATTCTCCAAGATTGATCTTCGAACGGGGTATCATCAGTTAAAAAAAATCAGGAAAGAGGATATCCCCAAGACAGCCTTTACTACCAGATATGATCTGTATGAGTTTACAGTCATGTCATTCGGGCTGACAAATGCTCCAGCATACTTCATGAGTATGATGAACATGGTCTTCATGGACTTCTTGGACAAATTTGTGGTAGTCTTCATCGATGATATTCTCATCTATTCAAAAGATGAAGAGGAGCACACGCAACACCTCCGTACTGTCCTGGAAAGACTAAGGACCCATCGCTTGTATGCCAAATTCAGTAAATGCGAATTTTGGCTGAGAGAGGTGGTATTTCTGGGACATGTTCTGTCAGAACAGGGTGTGGCCGTCGACCCCAGTAAAGTTACTGCGGTATTAAACTGGAAAACACCCGCCACAGTAACTGAAGTCCGTAGTTTTCTGGGACTGGCAGGCTACTACCGTCGCTTCATTGAAGGCTTCTCAAAAATAGCCAAGCCATTGACAGAACTGTTGAAAAAGAACCACAAATTTGCCTGGACGGAAGAATGCGATAGCAGTTTCATGGAATTAAAGACGAGGCTAATTACGGCCCCTGTCTTAGTTCTTCCAGAGATTCACAACAGCTTTGCCATATATTGCGACGCTTCCAGACGTGGAATCGACTGCGTTCTAATGTAAGAAGGAAAGGTTGTGGCATATGCATCCAGACAGCTACGACCCCATGAAGAGAACTATCCCACTCATGACTTGGAATTAGCAGCCGTGGTTCATGCATTAAAGATTTGGAGGCATTATCTCGTTGGGTAACGATGTGAAATATACACGGACCACAAGAGTCTCAAGTATATTTTCACTCAACCCGATCTTAATCTCAGGCAGAGAAGATGGCTTGAATTGGTCAAGGATTATGACATTGGAATTAATTATCATCCGGGAAAAGCCAATGTGGTCGCCGATGCTCTCAGTAGGAAGCAAGGTACCGTGAATGCACTAATTGAGGGGATCCACCCAAGGCTACAAGAAGAGCTTGCCAAGCTAAATATGGTGCTGTGCGGCCAAATTAACCCGGATACCATGGAAATTACTCTGACACTTATGGAAGAAATTAAGGTAGCTCAGAGATCAGATAAAGGCATACAAGAAATCAAGGAACGCATTCCGCAAGGAAAGGCCAAGTCCTTCCGAATTGACGATCAGGGCACCTTATGGTTTGAGAACTGGATATGTGTGCCTGATCAAGAAAACTTGAGACAGCAAATACTTAGAGAGGCACATGAATCTGCATACTCCATTCATCCAGGAGGAACAAAAATGTACCAGGACTTGCGAGAAACCTTTTGGTGGCCAGGAATGCGAAGGGATATTGCATATTATGTTGCCTGTTGTGACATCTGCAATAGAGTCAAGGCTGAACACCAGAAACCCGCTGGACTAGAGCACCCTTTGTCAGTTCCCCAGTGGAAATGGGATGACATATGCATGGACTTCATTGTTGGACTACCCAAGTCAACAAGAGGCCATGATGCTATCTGGGTCATCGTAGATATACTTACGAAAGTGGCTCACTTTATCCCAGTAAAGACCACTTTCAACGCTAATCAGCTCGCACAGCTCTACATGTCCCGGATAGTCAGCCTTCATCGAGTACCCAAGTCTATCACATCGGATAGAGGCTCCTTGTTCACTTCAGCATTCTGGCTGCGATTGTATCAAGCCCTGGGAACCATGTTAAAGCATAGTACGACATATCGTCCATAGACGGATGGACAGACCGAGCGTGTGAACCAGATATTGGAAGATATGCTTCGGTCTTGTGCCCTCACCTATGGACCCAAATGGGAGGATAGTCTGCCTTACGTAGAATTCTCTTACAATAACAGTTATCAGTCAATTCTCAAGATGTCACCATTCGAAGCCCTGTATGGACGGAAATGCCGCACTCCTTTAAATTGGTCTCAGACAGGAGACAGCCGTATCTTCGGCACGGATTTGATGCTCGAGGCTGAGAAACAAGTCAAGGATATTTAGGAACGTCTTCGAGCAGCCAAGTCCCGTCAAAAGAGTTATTATGATCCGAAGCATCGGGAAGTAACTTTTTAGCCCGGCGAATATTCCTATCTCCGAGTTAGCCCCATGAGAGGAATAAATAGGTTTCACACCCGAGGAAAGCATGCACCGAGATATATCGGGCCCTTTCCAGTAATTGCTAGAAGAGGCAGAGTGGCATATCAGTTAGAGTTACCACCGGAGTTGTCTGACATTCACAACGTCTTCCACATATCACAGTTGAGAATGTGCATTGCACCTCCGATCAAGCAGGCAGATACGAGTGAGCTAGAGCTGACCAAAGATTTGACCTACGAGGAAAGGCCTGTCAGAATATTGGATGAGATGGAAAGAACTACCAGGAGTAAGACAATTAAATTTTACAAGGTGTTGTGCGATCATCATACTGAGGAAGAAGCTACCTGGGAAAGAGAGGATTTTCTGAGATCAGCATATCCACACTTCTTCCCTGAGCAACCGAATCTTGAGGACGAGATTCATTCTAAGGGGGGTATGTTTGTGACACACTGATTTTGGCAACTTTTTCTTTTCAAAATCTTTCTGGCTTTATTTGCAATTTGGCTGGTTTTTGAACCTTTTCAGTTGACTTTGGACTTAGGAAACTTTTGAATCTTTCTCTAAGTAATCCAAAGCTCTCAGCATCTTGCCAAAATCTTGCCACACATCTCATGGATCAAATTCCAATTCTTAATCCTTCCCAATTATACATTTTTTTCCTTTGGGAAAAATCTGTCATCACTATGGGTTATGAAGCAACCTATAGTTCAGGTGATCAGAAAAATCTCAAATTAATACCACACCTTCTTGTCATCATCTACTCCCACAATCTTCAAAGACATTTCATGGTCTAGTATAAAATTTTGTCCAGAAAACTCAATGTGCCTTCTGGACTGTACTGGCCCTTTGTGCAGCAACCCATATTTTCCCAACTCAGAAAACTCTCAGCTAATTCCTTGAGATACTAGGAAACCTATCTTGCCACAATATCCAAAAATATCATCTTGCCCAGTACAAATTTTCAGCAACAATATTCTGAAAAGTTTCTGCTCAAATGGAACCTCTGTGATGGAAGTACCAGCTAGATGTATCCAATTGAGCTGAAATTTTTATGACATCTTCTATCCACCAAATAACCCTCTCACACCAAATTTCAGCTCCAGCAGATCAACCATATGAGTGCTACAAGCTCATCTTGTTTCTGGTCCAGTAACAGTAGTTGTACATGAACTGCATTCAAACCTTGATGAAATTATCTCAAATTTGGCCAGTTTGGAGTCCTTCCAAAGTAGATCATCCCAGACATCTCTACTGGCTCCATCTCCAGCTCACCTCTCCTCCAGATCTCTCTCAAAGTTTCTATCAGAAACTGTAGTTGAAGCTACACTTCGAATCCGAGTGAACCTAGCCAATCTAAGGGCACAGGGGCACTAAGTGATCAAAGGAGAACGTGCTGGACATGGTGCGCCAGACCAGCGTGGCCTTCAGGTGCCAGACACCGTGGTGAGCACGGCACTGGCACGCCAGTGCGCGCGCTCTACACCTCGCCCGCGTCTGGTGTGGTCATTCCAGCCGTCCCGCGTTATCATTCGGTGTCTGGTGGTGTGGACGTCGTCGCTGCCATCCACGTACCCCACTCCCGAACCCTCTACTCGCCGGAATCGTCCCCGGCGGCCGCCACGCACACGGGCACTGTGGCACCCGTGCGGGCACTGTGGCCCTGCTGCTCGTCGCCTTCCTCCGCAAGCCGCCACCGCCGCATTAACTCCCTCTGCCCTCTCCTATCCCATCGCCCACGCCAAGCCAGCCAGCGTGGCGTCCGGACTCCGGCGACGTGGCCGAGCTCCGCCAGGTTCCAGAGAGCTCGCCCCCGCCTATAAAAGGCCATGGCCAGCCCTTCCTAGCTCCTCACCACCCTCCACCACCTCCCAATCGACCTCCCGGGCATCGAGCCAAGGCCGAGAGGCCCTCTGGCCTCGCATCTCGCCGGCGACCCGCTGCCAACCGAGCTCCACCGCCTCGCCGTTCCACTCCACCCCAGCCTCCACCGACTCCACGTGCGAGCTCAGCTCACTCTCCTGACCCCGCCCAAGCTCTTGCCCGACCGAAACCCTGCCAGAATCGCCGTCTCCGACGACACCCGAGCGCAGCCGCCGCCAGAGAGGAAGGGGATGACGTTGTCCGCCGTCTCTTGTAACTCTGCGGGTACGCATGCGTTCGTCTCCGTGAGCTCGTTCCATCCCCGTAGTCACCCGACCTCGCCGTCGACTGCATCGCCGGCGACCTTCGCCGGAGAGCCGCAGCTCTCTGTTCCCTCTCTCCCCCATTTAAATCTGACAGAGGGGCCCGCTAGTCAGTGGCTTGCCGAAGCGGTAAGTGGAGGTGCCCTGGCGAAATACGTCTTCGACGTGGCGCTCTGCTGATTTTCTGTTTTCTGTTTTTAAATCAGATTTGACCAGTAACTTTGACCACTCATAACTTTTTATCCCTAAGTCCATATCAATTGATTCTTTTTTGCATTGGGTTTGTCTTGAGCTCCTCTATTTCTGGTAAAATTTGGTAATTTTCTCATGCTCACAGAATTTTTGGTGAACAGAACAGTGTTATGTGACATTTTCTTTTGCATTTTCAAAATATTTTCAGAAGGAAATCCTTTTGGCTTTGAAGCCAAGGAGTTTGTGGACAACCCAACAGAGCAAGGCAAGCCATGTCATCCATTTCATGAAGCATTTCAATAGTACTGGTTATTTATTTGAATTATATGCATTATTTTAACATCTGAAATTCATAGTAATTATTTAAATGCCTAGCTACTGCCATGTAAAGTTATAATGAAAATCCATGCTTGATAAGTACTTGACAACACTAAACCTAATTGGTTGATCAAGTGCCACCTATCCGGACTTATCCGTGCAGCCACATTTGCCGGTACGGGACGGCCTTTACTTGGTCTAGCTTTGTGTTCTTTTGTCGGTACCACCAAAGAGGGAGGGTTATGCATGCGTGCTGCCCTGATCAGGTAGACGACGATAATCCTGTGAGCCCTGTTGAGTTATTTTGTCGGCGTCCCCGTTTGGGACAGTTTAGTTAGCCACGACGGTGGCAGGTGTCACGGGGTGACACAGGGGCCACCCAGGACATGACCCTGGGAGGGTATGATTGTCGGTGGTACGATGGGGGAGTCACGGGTTAGGCAAGTTTCGTTGGAGCAGCACCGGTCCACCCGAATAGGAGTACGAGGCCAGGAGCTCCATGGTGTGGGTAAACTGCGCAACCTCTGCAGAGTGTAAGAATCTATTCGAATAGCCGCGTCCACGGTATTGGACAGTCCATACTTGGCCACCTAATGGTCAACCGTAATAATGATAATAATGATGGAAGAACTTGTCTTATGTTCAGAAGTACTCAGTGGATTATGAGTATTCTTAGGGTTGTGGAATAACCCCGAAGAGAGTAAGTTGGTATTCGGTAACAGTAAGCATCTAAGCACTTAATATGATCATTGCCATGCTATTGTTTGCTGCATTGTTTTGGTAACGCGAGCTTGTGAGTACATTCCAAGTACTCACCTGGCGTATCATGCCAGATGCAGGAGAAGCCGAGGACGGAGGTCCCGATGGTTCGTGCTACGCTAACTAGGCCGTGTCCCAGCAGTGTCCCTGTGGACGGAGTCTTCCACGCTATGTTCCGCTACGCCGTAGAGTCACCTAGTAGTATCGAGGCCCTGCTATGTTCCTTAAATAATGTAGATATTGTCATAGCACGTGCAGTGCTTTTGGCCTCGCTATCGATGTAAATTATTAGCTTGTACTCGAGATATATCAATAAAGTTCAGTTCAGTTCTGTTCCAAGTTGTTGTGTGTTTCCAGAAGACATGATCTCTAGGTTGGAAACACTGGTAAACCGGTCCTCTGAGCCAGGGTGCCACAACGCTTGGTATCAGAGCCGCACTGACTGTAGGACACCCTAGTTAACCCTGCGCTAGAGCCGCGACTAGTTTAGCGTCTTGGTGTGTCTTGCTTGTTACATCTGATTGCTGCATTGGATGCATATAGTTTTTATTGTGCTAACCGCTGGTTTGATGAGTGTAGATGGCACCAGTTCCGTACCACTACATAAATGAGCCGGCACCGTTCACGTTTCCAGTACTGCTTCATAGTGTCTGGCTTCAGCTGTATCCCAACGGCGAAGACCCAGTGTACCAGGTGTTCCGAGAGAAGCTTGCTGGTTCAGTGTACGAGTATCACGCGGAGACGTTTCTTACTGCGAGTTCAGATATTGGCAGCTACTCCCGTTCTTCCAAGGGCGGAACTGCTTCTACTCCGGAGCTGGCGATCCAGTTTGCTTAGATGGAGGCTCTCAATGACTTGCACTTCCACGAGGTCGAGATGCAGACTCATCCAGGTTTCTTTCACTACCCCACCCTGTCTCCTGCGACAGGGCGAGTCCTTTTCGTACCTATTGACCCGGCGAGTGATCGTGCTACTAGTGTTTTATCTCGTTATCTAAATGCCAGTTACCGTATGATCACTTCACTAGCTGAGGAGCTGACTCATGCCCGTGAGTCACTTGCAGCTGTTGCGGCAGCACAGTCTCCTCCTCCACCTCCGTTTTCACCCGTGTATACTCCACCCGTTCCACCTTCTGAGACTCCTTCTAGCTCGTTCGGACCGCCAGGCTTTTTGTTTGGTAGCCGACGTGAGACCCCGGCAGAGTGGGCCTCACTCCTAGCTACTCCAGCTGCTCCGATGCTGCGGCGTCGTGCTTCTTCTCCTTCGGAGGGGGAACCTTCCCGTCAGCGTCGTCGTGTTTCCTTTGATCCGGAGGCCGAGATTCACATCATCAGCTCAGATTCCGAGACAGGATCAGACGAGGAGGAGTCGTCAGTTTGCCTACATATGTCAACCGCTGTATGAGCAGTCCAGTCATGATAATCCCCCTACTAGCTTGTCATGTATGATGTTGGGTTGCCTTGTATAATTGTGTTGTTCGCTTTATTCCCTCTTTCATTTGTTTTTTTTTCTGGTGTCATATTGCTGTGCTTCCCTTATGGATGTTGCTCATCGATTCAGTATTTTGCAATGGGAACAAATTTAGGATGAAGAGGTGTAGTAATCAAGGCGGCGACGGAACCCCCGTTCGTCGATCCGCCAGACAAGCGGGATAGTCACCAAAAGATTTACCACCTCCACCCCCACAGTCACCAACCACTGATCAGATTATGAGAATGTTTGAAGAGAAAAGAAATCAAGATCTCATGGAATTTCTGAAAAGTATGCAGACTATGGTGGGTCAGAACAACCATAATGGGACACACTCTAAGTTGTCTGATTTTCAGCGGACAAAGCCACCCAGTTTTGGTCAAGCTGTGGATCCGATGGAAGCTGATGACTGGCTGAGGACTATGGAAAAGAAGCTGGACATAGCCCGCTGTGATGAGTCAGATAAGGTTCCTTTTGTTACTCACTACCTGGAGGGACCGGCAGCCATATGGTGGGATAATACAAAAATAATGTGGCCTGCTGGGGAAGATATTTCTTGGGAAAAGTTCAAAGAGGTATTCCGCAAGTATCATATTCCTACTGGCATAATGAAGGTGAAACAGAGGGAATTTCTTGCTCTATCTCAAGGGAACTTGTCAGTGGGTGAGTATCTGAACAACTTTAATAATCTGGCACAGTAGTCCACCCATGACGTGTCCACAGAAGAAAGGAAGATAGACCGATTCCTAAGAGGACTCAATCATACCCTCTGCTGTCAGCTTTGTATGCTTGACTTTCCTGACTTCCAGACTCTGGTAAACAAGGCTTTCATAGCTGAACGAGAGCATAAGTCAGGATATGATGATCACAAGCGGAAGTTTGAACCCAAGAAGGACAACCGTGAGCAGTTTGTGCAGAAGCCACGCATTTGGCAACCAAGGCCATCTGAATACAAGCCTGCGTGGAGCAATGGCAACAACAACAATAAGCCCGTCAGCCAGGACAAGACCTTCGGCAAACAGCCAGTGCTGGAGGACTGCCGCCGCAACAATACATGCTTTACTTGTGGCCAGAGCGGGCATTACTCCAAGCAGTGCGCCACAAGAAATGGGAAGTCATCATCCGACTACAAGCGACAAGTCAACAATGTTGGCCGCCGCCCCAATACGAACTTCTACCGCGGCCAAGTCCATCATATTCCGCTGAGGAAGCCCACGAAGCACCAGATGTGGTCCTTGGTATGTTTTCTGTTAACAACATACCTGCAATAATTTTATTTGACTCTGGGGCTTCTCATTCGTTTATTTCGCGGAGTTTTGCCACCTTGCACAAATTTTCTCCTTCTCTTTTGGAAAAAATCATGGTGGTACAATCCCCTGGCTCCATGCTCAGAACAAATGTGATATACAAGGATATGGAAATCTTGATACACGGAGTTAAGTTTCCAGCTACTCTCGTTGCCATTGAATCCCCTGGACTGGATATAATACTGGGGATGGATTGGTTGACACCACATCAGGTGTGTATCAACTGTGCCACCAGGAAGGTGACATTGGTTAACCCGGCAGGCCAAACAGTGCAATTCGCTGCTAGCAGAATGATGTCAAAGAAGGGAATGGCATTCAAAGCCACCGCTACAGATATAAGTCTGATTCTAGTAGTCAGTGAATTTCCGGACGTATTTCCGGAAGAGTTGCCAGGAATGCCACCGGATCGGGAATTAGAGTTTGCTATTGAGGTTGTTCCCGGAACATCTCCAATTTACAAGAAGTACTATCGCATGCCTTCACCAGATCTGGTGGAACTAAAGAAACAGTTGGATGAATTATTGCAAAAAGGGTACATTCAGCCAAGCACTTCACCTTGGGGATCACCCGTGCTGTTTGTCAAGAAGAAGGACGGCAGTCTACGAATGTGCGTGGACTACCGCCAACTGAATGAGGTCACCATCAAAAATAAATATCCGCTTCCCCGCATTGATGATCTGTTTGACCAGTTGAACGGGGCCCGAGTATTCTCCAAGATTGATCTTCGAAAGGGGTATCATCAGTTAAAAAAATCAGGAAAGAGGATATCCGCAAGATAGCATTTACTACCAGATATGGTCTGTATGAGTTTACAGTCATGTCATTTGGGCTGACAAATGCTCCAGCATACTTCATGAGTACGATGAACAAGGTCTTCATGGACTTCTTGGACAAATTTGTGGTAGTCTTCATCGATGATATTCTCATCTATTCAAAAGATGAAGAGGAGCACATGCAACACCTCCGTACTGTCCTGGAAAGACTAAGGACCCATCGCTTGTATGCCAAATTCAGTAAACGCGAATTTTGGCTGAGAGAGGTGGGATTTCTGGGACATGTTCTGTCAGAACAGGGTGTGGCCGTCGACCCCAGTAAGGTGACTGCGGTATTAAAGTGGAAAACACCCACCACAGTAACTGAAGTACGTAGTTTTCTGGGACTGGCAGGCTACTACCGTCGCTTCATTGAAGGCTTCTCAAAAATAGCTAAGCCATTGACATAACTGTTGAAAAAGAACCACAAATTTGCTTGGACGGAAGAATGCGATAGCAGTTTCATGGAATTAAAGACGAGGCTAACTACGGCCCCTGTATTAGTTCTTCCAGACATTCACAAGAGCTTTGACATATATTGCGACGCTTCCAGACGTGGAATCGGCTGCGTTCTAATGCAGGAAGGAAAGGTTGTGGCATATGCATCCAGACAGCTACGACCCCATGAAGAGAACTATCCCACTCATGACTTGGAATTAGCAGCCGTGGTTCATGCATTAAAGATTTGGAGGCATTATCTCGTTGGGCAACGATGTGAAATATACACGGACCACAAGAGTCTCGAGTATATTTTCACTCAACCCGATCTTAATCTCAGGCAGAGAAGATGGCTTGAATTGGTCAAGGATTATGACATTGGAATTAATTATCATCCGGGAAAAGCCAATGTGGTCGCCGATGCTCTCAGTAGGAAGCAAGGTACCGTCAATGCACTAATTGAGGGTATCCACCCAAGGCTACAAGAAGAGCTTGCCAAGCTAAATATGGTGCTATGCGGCCCAATTAACCCGGATACCATGGAAATTACTCTGACACTTATGGAAGAAATTAAGGCAGCTCAGAAATCAGATAAAGGCATACAAGAAATCAAGGAACGCATTCCGCAAGGAAATGCCAAGTCCTTCTGAATTGACGATCAGGGCACCTTATGGTTTGAGAACCGAATATGTGTGCCTGATCAAGAAAACTGGAGACAGCAAATACTTAGAGAGGCACATGAATCTGCATACTCCATTCATCCGGGAGGAACAAAAATGTACCAGGACTTGCGAGAAACCTTTTGGTGGCCAGGAATGCGACGAGACATTGCATATTATGTTGCCTGTTGTGACATCTGCAACAGAGTCAAGGCTGAACACCAGAAACCCGCTGGACTACTGCAACCTTTGCCAGTTCCCCAGTGGAAATGGGATGACATATGCATGGACTTCATTGTTGGACTACCCAAGTTAACAAGAGGCACTAATTGAGGATAGTCTGCCTTACGTAGAATTCTCTTACAATAACAGTTATCAGTCAAGTCTCAAGATGTCACCATTTGAAGCCCTGTATGGACGGAAATGCCGCACTCCTTTAAATTGGTCTCAGACAGGAGACAGCCGTATCTTCGGCACGCATTTCATGCTCAAGGCTGAGAAACAAGTCAAGGATAATCAGGAACGTCTTCGAGCAGCCAAGTCCCATCAATAGAGTTATTATGATCCGAAGCATCGGGAAGTAACTTTTGAGCGCAGCGAATATGCCTATCTCCGAGTTACCCCCATGAGAGGAATAAAGAGGTTTCACACCCGAGGAAAGCTTGCACCGAGATATATCGGGCCCTTTCCAGTAATTGCTAGAAGAGGCAGAGTGGCATATCAGTTAGAGTTACCACCGAAGTTGTCTGACATTCACGACGTCTTCCACATATCACAGTTGAGAAAGTGCATTGCACCTCCAATCAAGCAGGCAGATATGAGTGAGCTAGAGCTGACCAAAGATTTGACCTACGAGGAAAGGCTTGTCAGAATATTGGATGAGATGGAAAGAACTACCAGGAGTAAGATAATTAAATTTTACAAGGTGTTGTGGGATCATCATACTGAGGAAGAAGCTACCTGGGAAAGAGAGGATTTTCTGAGATCAGCATATCCACACTTGTTCCCTGAGCAACCGAATCTCGAGGACGAGATTCATTCTAAGGGGGGTAGGTTTGTGACACCCTGGTTTTTGGCAACTTTTTCTTTTCAAAATCTTTCTGGCTTTATTTGCAATTTGTCTAGTTTTTGAACCTTTTCAGTTGACTTTGGACTTAGGAAACTTTTGAATCTTTCTCTAAGTAATCCAAAGCTCTCAGCATCTTGCCAAAATCTTGCCACACATCTCATGGATCAAATTCCAATTCTCAATCCTTCCCAATTATTCATTTTTTTTCCTTTGGGAAAAATCTGTCATCACTATGGTTTATGAAGCAACCTATAGTTCAGGTGATCAGAAAAATCCCAAATTAATACCGCACCTTCTTGTCATCATCTACTCCCACAATCTTCAAAGACATTTTATGGTCCAGTATAAAATTTTGTCCAGAAAACTCAATGTGCCTTCTGGACAGTACTGGCCCTTTGTGCAGCAACCCATATTTTCCCAACTCAGAAAACTCTCAGATAATTCCCTGAGATACTAGGAAACCTATCTTGCCACAATATCCAAAAATATCATCTTGCCCAGTACAAATTTTCAGCAACAATATTCTGACAAGTTTCTGGTCAAATGGAACCTCTGTGAAGGAAGTACCAGCTGGAGGTATCCAATTGAGCTGAAATTTTTATGACATCTTCTATCCACCAAATAACCATCTCACACCAAATTTCAGCTCCAGCAGATCAACCATCTGAGTGCTACAAGCTCATCTTGTTTCTGGACCAGTAACAGCAGTTGTACATGAACTGCATTCAAACCTTGATGAAATTATCTCAAATTTGGCCAGTTTGGAGTCCTTCAAAAGTAGATCATCCCAGACATCTCTACTGGCTCCATCTCCAGCTCACCTGTCCTCCAGATCTCTCTCAAAGTTTCTGTCAGAAACTGTAGCTGAAGCTACACTTCGAATCAGAGTGAACCTAGCCAAACTAAGGGCACATGGGCACTAAGTGATCAAAGGAGAATGTGCTGGACATGCTGCGCCAGACCCACATGGCCTTCAGGTGCCAGACACCGTGGTGAGCATGGCACTGGCATGCCAGTGCGCGCGCTCTGCACTTCGCCGGCGTCTGGTGTGGTCATTCTAGCCGTCCCGCGTTGTCATTTGGTGTCTGTTGGTGCCGACGTCGTCGCTGCCGTCCACGTACCCCACTCGCGAACCCTCTCCTCGTCGGAATCGTCCCCGGCGGCCGCCACGCACATGGGCACTGTGGCACCCGTGCGGGCACAATGGCCCCGCTGCTCGTCGCCTTCCTCCGCAAGCCGCCATCGCCGCATTAACTCCCTCTGCCCTCTCCTATCCCGTCGCCCACGCCGAGCCAGCTAGCGCGGCGTCCGGACTCCGGCGATGTGGCCGAGCTCCGCCAGGTTCCAGAGTGCTCGCCCCCGCCTATAAAAGGCCACGGCCAGCCCTTCCTAGCTCCTCACCGCCCTCCACCACCTCCCAATCGACCTCCCGGGCATCGAGCCAAGGCCGAGAGGCGCTCTGGCCTCGCATCTCGCCGGCGACCCGCCGCCACCCGAGCTCCACCGCCTCGCCGTTCCATTCCACCCCAGCGTCCATTGTCTCCACGCGCGAGCTCAACTCACTCTCCTCACCCCGCCCAAGCTCTTGCCCGACCGACACCCTGCCGGAATCGCCGTCTACGACGACACCCGAGCGCAGCCGCCACCGGAGAGGAAGGGGAAGGCGTAGTCCGGCCGTCTCTCGTCACTCTGCGGGTACGCATGCGTTCATCTCCGTGAGCTCGTTCCATCCCCGTAGTCACCCGACCTCGCCGTCGACTGCATCGCCGGCGACCATCGCCGGAGAGCCGCAGCTCTCTGTTCCCTCTCTCCCCCATTTAAATCTGACAAAGGGGCCCGCTAGTCAGTGGCTTGCCGAAGCGGTAAGCGGAGGCGCCCTGGCAAAATACGTCTTCAACGTGGCCCTCTGCTGATTTTCTGTTTTCTGTTTTTAAATCAGATTTGACCAGTAACTTTGACCACTCATAACTTTTTATCCCTAAGTCCAAATCAATTGATTCTTTTTTGCATTGGGTTTGTCTTGAGCTCCTCTATTTTCTGGTAAAATTTGGTAATTTTCTCATGCTCACAGAATTTCTGGTGAACAGAACAGTGTTATGTGACATTTTCTTTTGCATTTTCAAAATATTTTCAGAAGGAAATCCTTTTGGCTTTGAAGCCCAGGAGTTTGTGGACAACCCAACAGAGCAAGGCAAGCCATGTCATCCATTTCATGAAGCATTTCAATAGTGCTGGTTATTTATTTGAATTATATGCATTATTTTAAGATGTGAAATTCATAGTAATTATTTAAATGCCTAGCTACTGCCATGTAAAGTTATGATGAAAATCCATGCTTGATAAGTACTTGACAACACTAAACCTAATTGGTTGATCAAGTGCCACCTATCCGGACTTATCCATGCAACCACATTTGCCGGTATGGGACGGCCTTGACTTGGTCTAGCTTTGTGCTCTTTTGTCAGTACCACAAAAGAGGGAGGGTTATGCGTGCGTGCTGCCCTGATCAGGTAGACGACGATAATCCTGTGAGCCCAGTTGAGTTATTTTGCCGGCATCCCCGTTTGGGATAGTTTAGTTAGCCACGACGGTGCCAGGTGTCATGGGATGACACAGGGGCCACCCAGGACATGACCCTGGGAGGGTATGATTGTCGGTGGTACGATGGAGGAGTCACGGGTTAGGCAAGTTTCGTTGGAGCAGCACCGGTCCACCCGAATGGGAGTACGAGGCCAGGAGCTCCATAGTGTGGGTAAAGTGCGCAACCTCTACAGAGTGTAAGAATCTATTCGAATAGCCGCGTCCATGGTATTGTACAGTCCGTACTAGGCCACTGATTGGTCAACCATAATAATGATAATAATGATGGAAGAACTTGTCTTATGTTCAGAAGTACTCAGTGGATTCTGAGTATTCTGAGGGTTGTGGAATAACCCCAAAGAGAGTAAGTTGGTATTCGGTAACAGTAAGCATCTAAGCACTTAATATGATCATTGCCATGCTATTGTTTGCTGCATTGTTTTGGTTGCTGTGAGCTTGTGAGTACATTCCAAGTACTCACCTGGCGTATCATGCTAGATGCAGGAGAAGCCGAGGACGGAGGTCCCGATGGTTCATGCTACGCTAACTAGGCCGTGTCCCAGCAGTGTCCCTATGGACGGAGTCTTCCGCGCTATGTTCCGCTACGCCGTAAAGTCACCTAGTAGTATCGAGGCCCTGCTATGTTCCTTAAATAATGTAGATATTGTCATAGCACGTGCAGTGCTTTTGGCCTCGCTATCGATGTAAATTATGAGCTTGTACTCGAGATATATCAATAAAGTTTAGTTGAGTTCTAATCCAAGTTGCTGTGTGTTTCTAGAAGACATGATCTCTGGGTTGGAAACACTGGTAAACCGGTCCTCTGAGCCGGAGTGCCACAACAGATTATCTAGCAATATCATATCATAACAGGATTATTTAGCATGTTAACTATCAAAGTAGCTGTAGTATGATGAAGATACATCATATCAAGTAATTAATCCATACTCCAAGTATGTCATGATCCAAACCAAATCCGATCCAAATCCAATCCAAGTCCTGTGGTCATCCGGCCCTTTAGCTCATAGCCATTGCATGGCTAACATTCATACACCTGACATCATCTGATGTCCATACATCCGTACTACAAGTCTGACAAACCTTACCATTCTCTGGTTCAGTCTTAGCAATAACATTATATAGTTTGTTCCTCCAGACTCGACACAGACCAAATAGTGTGACCTAGTACGAACTGTGTCCCATGACCGAGGACGCGGCTATTCGAATAGATTTACACTCTGCAGAGGTTGCGCACTTTACCCACACTATGGAGCTCCTAGCCTCGTACTCCCATTCGGGTGGACTGGTGCTGCTCCAACAGAACTTGTCTATTGCCTGGCACTCTTACGGTCCCACCGACAATCATACCCTCCCAGGGTCATGTCTTGGGTGGCCCCTGTGTCACCCCGTGACACCTGCCACCGTCGTGGCCAGACAAAACTGTCCCAAACGGGGACTGCGCGCAAACAAACAACTGGGCTGACAATGTTATCGCCGCCTACAGGGCCAGGGTAGCGCGCACGCATAACCTTCCCTCTTTGGAAGTACCGATAAGAGGCAGGACAATAGACCAAGCTAGGGCCTCCCCATCCAGGCAAGTGTGGTTGCACTCGATGAGCTCGGTTCGGTGGCACTATGACTCGATCCAGCCGACGGAGGAGGTTGTTATCATTAAGTCACATTCTTTAATATTGCAATAACCACAATAATGCATGATGAAAACATAACAACCTATCTCCATATTGTTACATACGAGTCACTTGTACAATAACATGATGAGCATTAGCAGGTAATGAAAATAGCAAGTTCAACTTAGTAGGAGTTCAATTATTTCTAACACAGGCATATTCATTAATTAAACATGCGAGAATAACACAAAGCAATGCTTTAGGGCATATATCAGATGGTTGGCTTGCCTGGGGGTCGATAGATTCGCTAGAGAGAAGTGTGATCAACTCGCGGAAGAATTCACCGGAGAAGATTCCCTCTTGGAGTGGTTGAATAGAGGGCAGGGGCAAAATGGGTATTTTTAGAAAGTGTAACCATGGTGAAAGTGATGTCATCGGAACGGGCTCGACGAACTGGGAAAGTGGGCTTTGGATTCACCTGAATCGGAGTTGCAGTTTGAAAGTTAGGGCCGTTCGTTCGAAAGGCAGAAAAACAAATAAAAACTGAGCTTTTCTGCTGCTAACGGGTGAACGTCCGCTATTTAACCCTTTCGGCCGGCGGCTGAGATTTGAAAGCGCACTTTGGCGGAATACGCTTTCACAACAGAAGAAACGCATTCCTACCAGACGCAGCACGGGAGTACGCTTTCCCAAGAGGAAGACGTATTCCTGGGAATACGCTTCCACTTAAAAACGCGCGGGCCTGGGGTCAACACCTTTATCTGGCTGACGGGCGGGCCCCGCGGGCGTTGACTCCCTCCTCCTCGTCCCTTCTTCCACCTCGCGACTGGGGCAGAGAAGAGGCGCGCGCCGGCGACGACTCCCCGCGGCACAGGCCACCTCTGGCCGAGGTCCGGCCACCGGCGTGACCAGGGTGACGAGCCGCGTCCATCCATGTAGGACACGGTCTTCGAGGAGGGCGGCCGCGAGCGCATCTTCAGCCACGGTGGACGGCCACTTCCGGCGATGGGCAGCTCGGGGCTACGGCGATGGATGGGTAAGAAGGGGCTTGGGCAGGGCTTAGCCGTGGCCGCGGGGGTCCTCTGGTGGGAAAGGAGAGGGAGGGGAGCTCCGGCTCACTCGAATTTGCGTGGAGACCGTGGCTGCCATGGCGACCAGAAGCGGAGAGGGGGAGCTCCGGGGACCAAACTGCGGCGTCTGGAGGGAGCTAGGAGGGAGAGGAGGAGGCCGCGAGTGCTGGTGGTGCTCGGGAAGGGCTCGGGCCGCGGCTTTTATAGCTGGCCGGGGTGAGGCTATAACCACGGCCGCCGTGGCATTCTTAGCCACGCACTGGAGCTCGGGGACACGCGGAGGGCGGGGGCGATGTCGGCAAGGTCCATGGAAGAGCGGAGAAGTCTCGGGTGAGCTCAAGAAGGCTTGGGAGAGAAGCTAGGGGAAGATAACGATGGTCACGGACGCGCAGTACCGTGGCGGCACTCACCGTGGCGTGGAGAAGAAGAAGGAGCAGGGGGAAGCTGCGGGAGAGGGTGCACGCGGCCTCTGAGGAGCCACTAGACATGCCAACTCAAGCCTAAGCTGGCCGGAGCTAGCTGGCTGACGAGGACAGCACGCGGAGCGCCGCTTCTGCCCGCTGTCCACGCGGTCACCATGTGCATGGCTTGCTCTGGAAGGCTCCTGCATCTCCAAGCTTGTCCATCAAGTGTATCACTGCTCAAATAGATAGGAGAAGGGGCTGGAACCAGCTAGGTAGCTCTGAGGTGAGTAAAACTTGCAGAAAAAGATTTTGACAGCAAACTTGGGTGGACTCTTATGGAGAAATGAATGAGAGTGGGGAGCTGCATCTTTGTCATAATGAAATGTGGTAGGAAGGTGTATATGCTGACCAAATTTGAAGTCATTTGGAACTATTTTGCATATACTTCCTTCACAATGCAAAATTTGGTCCAGAAGCTAAACTTTGAAGCTTTGCTCAAATGACCGAGTGAAATCAGCTAGAATTTGGTGGAGGGAAGTGATTTGGGTGCATGGAGGTACTGACAAAAATTCAGCTCATTTGGAAATGCCAAAGTGGTACTTCCTTCACAGAGCTTTTCTCTGGACAGAAATCAAATGGAATTTTTGGGAGAAATTGGCTGGATGAAATGATGTGAAGTTTTGCATGCTCTCATCATATAGAGAATGTGAGGTCCTGGATTAATTTCAAGATTTTTGAAGCAATATAAAATATAGTTGCTTAACAACCTCAAAATTGGTCCAGAAACAAGAATTGGACGATGTGCTCAAAATTTGAACTATGGAACTTGGGATTTTGATGGAAATGGTGAATAATAGGATAGGAGAAGCTCCACAAATTATTTGGTATTTTTCCTGGCTATCAAAATGGTAGCTCCTTTGGAAAGTGCCCAAATTGCAAGATTGGCTTTAAATAGGAAAATGCAATTTCCTTTATTTAACTATGGCCAATATTTTTATGGGATTTCAATATGATCACAAAGAATATCTCCACAAGTTTTCATGAATTTTGGAGATGGATAGATATTTTCCTGGATTTAATTCCCTTAAACAGCAAAAAAAAAGAATTAATTATAAATGAAAAATATTGCAAATGACTTGGCAATATTTTTGCATATCCAGGGTTTATAGATGTGGGATGATCACTGGGAAAAGTTTGGGAGGCAACAGATCAAAGGAAATTGGGGTTCCTTTGTAACGGAAGGAATTAGGGTTTCCCTTCCGGTGACTCGGTAGGTAGGGTTTGGGCAGCAAGATCCTGAGAATAAATTTTGGGTGGCAAGGTTGGTCTGGAGGGAATCTCTGTATGGATAGGAAAGGCAAGGCTAAATGACCATCTTCATATACCCAAGAGCGAGAGAAAATCCGATAACACCGAAAAAAAGACGGGAGTCAAATCCCGCGAAGGAAAAAAAACAAGGAGCGAAAACCAGGGTGTTACAAACCTACCCCCCTTAAGAAAATCTCATTCTCGAGATTTCCGGGCTTACCTCCTGGCTAAGGGGAACATACCTGTGTGTGACTTGGATCCATCAGCTGTCTTGTCTTCGTCAGTTTACTGGCCTTTTAACTGCCTCTTCTGACGGCTCAGGTGTTGTCTTTCCACATAGCTACATTGAATCCTTCTCTTTCCTGACAGGCAAACCTTCTCTCCTGGTAGTTTGTAGCCCGAGGTTGGTTGGTAGCGAGTAGTATCAACAGGATAGCTCATTTTCAAGGCTTGGAGCTAGTTGCTTTGGGTTTTATTGCGATACTTCGTACATTGACTCTCATGGGCAAGACATCCTTCTTGGTGCATGGTATTGCTTGCATACATCCTCGGTAATCCCTGTTAAAACCTCTGAGCTAAACATAGTGTGGCTGTCATTTAGTGCATCTTTTGGAGCATAGCCTTTTATCTTGGCTGATGGCCCGTATTGGTGATGAGTATGACATGCTGGCTGCATTGTTGTGGCCGTATATGCAAGAGTTCGACAAGGATTGGCAACATCACCTTGTCTGTGAAGTTTTACTTCATTGACCGTCGCGGAGATTGTTTATTCAAGACTTCCTTGTTCTTGAGGGTTCCTTTTGGGGAACTGTCATGACCTACGATCATGGCTCCTTGGTCATGTCCCAGCTTGTTGGGCTTGTATTCACAATTTACTCTTGCATATCTCGTAGGGGTGGCTGTACTCATATCCTTGCTTTGAACTATGGGGCCAATGTTTCTCTGAACACAGTAATTCCCGTGTACGAGTGGCTCGCATGAACTGATCCACTGGAGTGCATGCTCACAACATATGCAGGGGTAGGATAAATCCTTTCATAACCACCGAGTTCTGAAGCAGACGTGTGCCCGGAGCTTTTGCCAGGGTAGTGTGCCGAAGAAAGCTGGGTGTCGTACCTCAGAAAATCTTTCATCCTAGTGGCGTAGCGAGGAAGATTGGCGGCGTCTTGCGTCGCAAGCTCCTCTCGATAGCTTGCGGAGGAAGGTTGGGTTCCTTATACCAGCAGACTTGCACTGTGACGTGCAGTCGGGTCTATGGCCGATTCTGGCTTCTTTCTGAGGTATCTGGGATTTGCCCATAGTGGAGCCATAACTTGATGTAGGCCATATCTTGACTGAAGATATTCCGTTATTCATGCACACCACTTATGTGTTGCACGTAGAGTATGCTTCTGACCCATTCTTCATTCTTGGTAGATCCGGTGTCGCTGTTCTGAATATCGGGCAGTTGGCTTGGCTTGGCTTTTCTGAATTTGGATTATTGGGTATTATCCAAGTTGTATGCTGGTCTTCTTAGCGGTACTTGCTGATGGATCCAGTCGGAGCAAGAGAACGGAAACGAGAAAAGAAGCAAGAATCGCGAAAAACCAAAAAAAAACAAATAAAGCTCAAATTTTGCGAACCTTACATATGTGGCCGAAGATCCACTAGTATAACTAGACTAGCGCACTCGATGCACCTCTAAGGATTTAGAAGCAAAACCACACAATGCTCCTGGTAGCAATTGGGGTCAAGCTCCTACTACTTCCTTAGGGAACATCAAACTCGACGCACGACCATAGCCAAAATAGCTTAGTCAACGATCCTAAGGTTGTCTGGGGAAAGATGGAATTTATAAACGTTTCCCAAAGGAAACTAGATTTGAGAAGAGAAATGCCATGGTTAGCAAGCAAGGTGGGGATACCTGGTTTACCTAGGGGTTCAGGGCTCACGGGTCGTTGCCTAGTGCGGACTTTTCCCACCGGAGGCAAAGGCCACGAGAGTTGGGGCCTGATGGAGCCAAAACCTATGGGGTTGCCTTATGATCAATAGTAGCCGTGCCTGTCTGGCAATGATGGCTGAAATTCATTTGGGCTTTCTACTGACCAAGCGTTGTGGCACCCCGGCTCAGAGGACCGGTTTACTAGTGTTTCCAACCCAGAGATCATGTCTTCTAGAAACACACAACAACTTGGAACAGAACTGAACTGAACTTTATTGATATATCTCGAGTACAAGCTCATAATTTACATCGATGGCGAGGCCAAAAGCACTGCACGTGCTATGACAATATCTACATTATTTAAGGAACATAGCAGGGCCTCGATACTACTAGGTGACTCTACGGCGTAGCGAAACATAGCGCGGAAGACTCCGTCCACAGGGACACTGCTGGGACACGGCCTAGTTAGCGTAGCACGAACCATCGGGACCTCCGTCCTCGGCTTCTCCTGCATCTGGCATGATACGCCAGGTGAGTACTTGGAATGTACTCGCAAGCTCACGGCAACCAAAACAATGCAGCAAACAATAGCATGGCAATGATCATATTAAGTGCTTAGATGCTTACTGTTACCGAATACCAACTTACTCTTTTCGGGGTTATTCCACAACCCTCAGAATACTCATAATCCACTGAGTACTTCTAAACATAAGACAAGTTCTTACATCATTATTATCATTATTACGGCTGACCATTCAGGGCCCGACATATCTCGGTGCAAGCTTTCCTCGGGTGTGAAACCTCTTTATTCCTCTCATGAGGGTAACTCGGAGATAGGCATATTCGCCGGGCTCAAAAGTTACTTCCCGATGCTTCGGATCATAATAACTCTTTTGACGGGACTTGGCTGCTCGAAGACGTTCCTGAATATCCTTGACTTGTTTCTCAGCCTCGAGCATCAAATCCGTGCCGAAGATACGACTGTCTCCTGTCTGAGACCAATTTACAGGAGTGCGGCATTTCCGTCCATACATGGCTTCGAATGGTGACATCTTGAGACTTGACTGATAACTGTTATTGTAAGAGAATTCTGCGTAAGGCAGACTATCCTCCCATTTGGGTCCATAGGTGAGGGCACAAGACCGAAGCATATCTTCCAATATCTGGTTCACATGCTCGGTCTGTCCATCCGTCTGTGGATGATATGCCGTACTATGCTTTAACATGGTTCCCAGGGTTTGATGCAATCGCAGCCAGAATGCTGAAGTGAACAAGGAGCCTCTATCCGATGTGATAGACTTGGGTACTCCCAGATAGCATCATGGCCTCTTGTTGAGTTGGGTAGTCCAACAATGAAGTCCATGCATATGTCATCCCATTTCTTCATGGGGTCGTAGCTGTCTGGATGCATATGCCACAACCTTTCCTTCTTGCATTAGAACGCAGCCGATTCCACGTCTGGAAGCATCGCAATATATGTCAAAGCTCTTGTGAATGTCTGGAAGAACTAAGACAGGGGCCGTAGTTAGCCTCGTCTTTAATTCCATGAAACTGCTATCGCATTCTTCTGTCCAGGAAAATTTGTGGTTCTTTTTCACCAGTTCTATCAATGGCTTGGCTATTTTTGAGAAGCCTTCAATGAAGCGACGGTAGTAGCCTGCCAGTCCCAGAAAACTACGGAGTTTAGTTACTGTGGCGGGTGTTTTCCATTTTAATACCGCAGTCACATTACTGGGGTCGACGGCCACACCCTGTTCTGACAGAACATGTCCCAGAAATCCCACCTCTCTCAGCCAAAATTCGCATTTACGGAATTTGGCATACAAGCAATGGGTCCTTCGTCTTTCCAGGACAGTACGGAGGTGTTGTGTGTGCTCCTCTTCATCTTTTGAATAGATGAGAATATCATCGATGAAGACTACCACAAATTTGTCCAAGAAGTCCATGAAGACCTTGTTCATCATACTCATGAAGTATGTTGGAGCATTTGTCAGCCCGAATGACATGAATGTAAACTCATACAGACCATATCTGGTAGTAAAGGCTGTCTTGGGGATATCCTCTTTCCTGATTTTTAACTGATGATACCCCGTTCGAAGATCAATCTTGGAGAATACCCGGGCCCCGTTCAACTGGTCAAATAGATCATCAATGCGGGGAAGCGGATATTTATTTTTGATGGTGACCTCATTCAGTTGGCGGTAGTCCACGCACATTCGTAGACTGCCGTCCTTCTTCTTGACAAACAGCACGGGCGATCCCCAAGGTGAAGTGCTTGGATGAATGTTCCCTTTTTGCAATAATTCATCCAACTGTTTCTTTAGTTCCACCAGCTCTGGTGAAGGCAGGCCATAGTACTTCTTGTAAATTGGAGCTGTTCCGGGAACAACCTCAATAGCGAACTCTAATTCCCGATCCGGTGGCATTCCTGGCAACTCTTCCAAAAATACGTCCAGAAATTCACTGACTACTGGAATCAGACTAATATCTGTAGCGGTGGCTTTGAATGCCATTCCCTTCTTTGACATCATTCTGCTAGCAGCGAATTGCGTTGTTTGGCCTGCCGGGTTAAACAATGTCACCTTCCTGGTGGCACAGTTGATACACACCTGATGTGGTGTCACCCAATCCATCCCCAGTATTATATCCAGTCCAGGGGATTCAGTGGCAATGAGAGTAGCTGGAAACTTAACTCCATGTATCAAGATTTCCAGATCCATGTATATCACATTTGTTCTGAGCATGGAGCCAGGGGATTGTACCACCATGATTTTGTCCAAAAGAGAAGGAGAAAATTTGTGTAAGGTGGCAAAACACCGCGAAATAAACTCCGCACAGTTGATAAACGAATGAAAACATCTGGTGCTTCGCGGGCTTCCTCAGCGGTGATATGATGGACTTGGCCGCGGTAGAAGTTCGTATTGGGGCGGCGGCCAACATTGTTGACTTGTGGCTTGTAGTCGGATGATGACTTCCCATTTCTTGTGGGGAACTGCTTGGAGTAATGCCCGCTCTGGCCACAAGTAAAGCATGTGTTGTTGCGGCGGCAGTCCTCCAGCACTGGCTGTTTGCCGAAGGTCTTGTCCTGGCTGACGGGCTTATTGTTGTTGTTGCCATTGCTCCAGGCAGGCTTGTATTCAGATGGCCCTGGTTGCCAAATGCATGGCTTCTGCACAAACTGCTCACAGTTGTCCTTCTTGGGTTCAAACTTCCGCTTGCGATCATCATATCCTGACTTGTGCTCTCGTTCAGCTATGAAAGCCTTGTTTACCAGAGTCTGGAAGTCAGGAAAGTCAAGCATACAAAGCTGACGGCGGAGGGTATGATTGAGTCCTCCTAGGAATCGGTCTATCTTCCTTTCTTCGGTGGACACGTCATGGGTGGAGTACCGTGCTAGATTATTAAACTTGTTCAAATACTCACCCACTGACATGTTATCTTGAGTAAGAGCAAGAAATTCCCTCTGTTTCACCTTCATTATGCCAGTAGGAATATGATACTTGCGGAATACCTCTTTGAACTTTTCCCAAGAAATATCTTCTCTAGGAGGCCACATTATTTTTGTATTATCCCACCATATGGCTACCGGTCCCTCCAGGTAGTGAGTAACAAAAGGAACCTTATCTGACTCATCACAGCGGGCTATGTCCAACTTCTTTTCCATAGTCCTCAGCCAGTCATCAGCTTCCATCGGATCCACAACTTGACCAAAACTGGGTGGCTTTGTCCGCTGAAAATCAGACAACTTAGAGTGTGTCCCATTATGGTTGTTTTGACCCACCATAGTCTGCATACTTTTCAGAAATTCCATGAGATCTTGATTTCTTTTCTCTTCAAACATTCTCATAATCTGATCAGTGGTTGGTGACTGTGGGGGTGGAGGTGGTAAATCTTCTGGTGACTGTCCTGCTTGTCTGGCGGATTGACAAACGGGGGTTCCGTCGCCGCCTTGATTACTACACCTCTTCATCCTAAATTTGTTCCCATTGCAAAATACCAAATTGATGAGCAACATCCATAAGGGAAGCACAAAAATATGACACTAGAAAAAAAACAAATGAAAGAGGGAATAAAGCGAACAACATAATTATACAAGGCAACCCAACATCATATATGACAAGCTAGTAGGGGGATTATTATGACTGGACTGCTCATACGGCGGTTGACATATGCAGGGATGCTATGATGCATGCACTGAAACTCAAGCCTCCATTCTAGTAGCGCGGGTGGCATGAACACTGGCAAACTGAAGAATCCTCGTCGTCTGATCCTGTCTCGGAATCTGAGCTGATGATGTGAATCTCGGCCTCCGGATCAAAGGAAACACGACGACACTGACGGGAAGGTTCCCCCTCCAAAGGAGAAGAAGCACAACGCCGCAGCATCGGAGCAGCTGGAGTAGCTAGGAGTGAGGCCCACTCTGCCGGGGTCTCACATCGGCACCAGACGAAAAGCCTGGCGGTCCGAATGAGCTAGAAGGAGTCTCAGAAGGTGGAACGGGTGGAGTATACATGGGTGAAAACGGAGGTGGAGGAGGAGACTGTGCTGCCGCAACAGCTGCAAGTGCCTCACGGGCATGAGTCAGCTCCTCAGCTAGTGAAGTGATCATACCATCTTCTTGTTAGTCGTGGCTCTGACCATCTTCTTTATTTTTTCCTTTTGTTTTATGCACAATTGACTTTGTCCTTAGGTGATCCACAATCCAAGGGACAACATGACCGAGCTACGGCTGCTATATCTCCAACTGAAAGGTCAGGCATGATCACAAAGTAATCATAGACGGTAATCTCCTATTCCAATGACACCGTGGTATTTATGAACCGTCAATGTCGATGTGTATGTAGTTTTAGCTATTCTATCTGAATGCCTTGTCTCCATGTGAATTCAGACTGTCAAACTTTGTCAATCACTGAGGTGGCTCTGCCATATATATAGCCTCTATAGTTCTGGTTATGACCACTGAGCTGAACACAGTACGGCTATCACTCGGTGCACCTTTCGGAGACTAGCCTCTTATCTTGGTTGATGTCCATATTCATGATGAGTATGGCATGCTAGCTGTATTGTTCTGGCCATATATGCAAGAGTCTGACAAGGGTTGGTAATATCGCCTTGTCAATGGGGCTTTATTTTATTGATCGTCATGGAGACTGCTTGTCCACAACTTCTTTGTTCTTGAGAATTCCTTTGATGGACCTGTTGTGACCTGCCAACACGGCTCCTTGGTCGTATCATAACTTACTCTTTCATATCTCATAGGGATTGCTGTGTTCACATCCTTCTTTGAAGTATGGGGCCGACGTTTCTCTGAGCACAGTCATTCCCGTATATGAGTGGCTCGCATGAACTGATCCACTGGACTGCATGCTCACAACATATGCAGGGGTAGGATAAATCCTTTCATAATCATTGTGTTCTGAGGCGGACATGTGCCTGGACTAGTTCGTGCTTCTGACAAGATTGTTGTGGGCACGATGGCATGCCGAAGAAGGCTGAATTCCTTACGCTCGAGGCTTCTGCCAAGGTAGTATGCCAAAGAAGGCTGGGTATCGTACCTCAGAAGCTTTCCTTCATGTTGCTTACTGACGAAGGTCGGGTGCCTTATATTGAAAGCTTTCCATGGTAACGGGCTGAGGGAGATTGGAGTGCCGTTCCCTAGAAGATTTCTTCCCCTAGTGGCATAGCAAGGAAGATTGGGGAGTCTTGCATCATAAGCTCTTCCTGATAGCTTGCGGAGGAAGGCTGGGTTCCTTGTACCCAAAAGTCTTTCGCTGTGATATGCGGTCGGGTCTATGGCCAATTCTGGCTTCCTTCCGAAGTATCCGGGATTTACTCATAGTGGAGCCAGAACTTGGTGTAGGCCATACCTTGACTGAAGATATTCTGTTGGTCATGCACCCCGCTTGTCCTACTGCTGGTCTGATCATTGCAATGGTTGGCAACTTCGTGTTGATAATTAATCTGGGTTACCAGATGTTATTGGTAATAAGCAGTTGGCGGATAATTCCCTTCAGTTTGGCTGAGCTTCCAGGTATTTGGAATTCTCATTGGTTCTGGACAGTCATGAACTCATCCATATTTCTCGCAGACCTTGTTCACCATGCCCAGAATGTTATATATGCACCGGTAAATTCCAAAATATGCTTTGAAATGTGTATGAACACACCAGAGTTCCATGGTTGCTCTTGGCACATTTATATTCTTGAAATATGTCTTCTGTGGATAATTCTTGAGTCCATTGAGAAAAGACTCAAGGTTCACCTCACTGGCTAAAATAATCCTTGTATCGAGGATGGAATAATTTGTTCTTACTGGTGTCCATTCTTGGTAGCTCATCTCACTGTTCCTTTGGTGTAATCAATTCTGAAGCAGACTCCTTCTCATGTATATTCTGGCTTTGTCAATGCCACGCAGAGTCTGCTTCTGACCCATTCTTCATTCTTGATAGATCCGGTGATAATATTCTGAATATCATGTAGTTTACTTGGCTCTTGCGGAATTTGGATTATTGGGTATTATCCAAGTGGTATGCTGGTCTTCTTTGGTAACTCTTGCGGATCGATCCAGTCGGAGCGACAGAACAGAATCGAGAAAAGAAACAAAAACCGCAAAAAACCAAAAAGCAAATAAAGCTCAAATTTTGTGGACTTCACATACGTGGCCAAAGATCCACTAGCATAACTAACCTAGCACACTCGATGCACCTCTAAGGATTTAGAAGCAAAACCACACAATGCTCCTGGTAGCAATTGGTGTCAAGCTCCTACTACTTCCTTAGGGAACATCAAACTCGACGCATGACCATAGCCAAGGTGGCTTAGTCCACGATCCTAGGGTTATCGGAGAAAGATGGAGTTTATAGGTGGTTCCCAAAGGAAACTGGATTTGTGGAGAGAAATGCCATGGTTAGCAAGCAAGGTAGGGATATCTGGTTTACCTAGGGGTTGAGGGCTCACGGGTCAATGCCTGGTGTGGACTTTTCCCACCGGAGGCAAAGGCCACGAGAGTTGGGGTCTGATGGAGCCAAAAATCTAGGGGGTTGCCTTATGGTCAATAGTAGCCGTGCCTGCCTGGCAAAGATGGCTGAAATCCATCTGGGCTTTCTACTTATCCAGAGGCAATGAAATCTGGCTAGGGTAACCTACGGTCAGCCTGGCTCTGATACCATCCGTTGTGGCGCTCCGCCTGAATACCACTGTAGTCAGACGGTCGCCGCACATACCAGCCCAGGAAAATCACTCTGGCATGCGCTTTTACAACAAGTATCATGAACACAAGCTTTTCTATTAATGGATATATAAGTCTTACATGATATTTTACAAGGGTGATGGCAGCGGAAAAGCTCTATCTAAGGCAGCTTGGTCTCGGTACGGCTCCAATCCACAGGGATCTGACTGGGTTACTCTTCTAGCCCGCGAACACTCCGGCTCCTCGCTAGGGATCGTCGAATCCTTAGGTGAACCTGGCCACATTGAAGGCCGCTGAGTACTTTTGAATGTACTCGCAAGCAAACCAAACCAACATATACACCAAGCAAAGCAATCCATGTCATTCAAGCATGCACTTGTTATCTTAACAATATTAGCTATCATACTAAGGCAGGATTATCTAGCAAGATTAATCATCTAGCAGCATTAATCATCATATCATAGCAGGATTATCTAACATGTCACTATCAAAGTAACTGTAGTATGACAAGAATACAGCATATCAAGTAATGAATCCATACTCCGAATAATATTGGGATCCAATCCAAATCCGATCCAAATCCAATCCAAATCTTGTGGTCATCTGACCCTTTAACTCATAGCCATCGCATGGCTAACATTCATACCCCTGACATCATCTGATGTCCATGCATCCGTACTGCAAGTTTGACATGCCTTACCATTCTCTGGTTCAGTCTTAGCAATAACATTATATAGTTCATTCCTCCAGACTCGACACAGACCAAATAGTGTGACCTAATACGAACTGTGTCCCATGACCGAGGACGCGGCTATTCGAATAGATTTACACTCTGCAGAAGTTGCGCACTTTACCCACACTATGGAGCTCCTGGCCTCATGCTCCCATTCGGGTGGACCGGTGCTGCTCCAACAAAGCTTGTCTATTGCCTAGCACTCTTACGGCCCCATCGACAATCATACCCTTCCAGGGCCAAGTCCTGGGTGGCCCCTGTGTCACCCCGTGACACCTGCCACCGTCGTGGCCAAACAAAACTGTCCCAAACGGGGACCCTGGATCCATATAACCAAACTAGGCTCACAGGATTATCGCCGCCTACCAGGCCAGGGTAGCACGCACGCATAATCCCCCCTTTTGGTGGTACCGACAAGAGGCAAGATAATAGATCAAGCTAGGGCCGTCCCATACCGGCAAATGTGGCTGCACTGATGAGTTCGGTTCAGTGGCACTATGACTCGATCCAGCTGACGGAGGACGATGTTTTCATTATTAAGTCACATTCTTTCTCATTGCAATAACAATGGTAATGCATGCTGTAATCACTATGAAAACATAACAACCTATATCCATATGCATTACAACAAGTCACTAGTGCGATAACATGATGAGCATTAGTAGGTAATGTAAATAGCAAATTCTAACTAGCAGGAGTTTAATTATTTCTAACACAGACATAATCATTAATTAAACACGCAAGAATAACACAGAGCAATGCTTTAGGGCATATATCAGATGGTTGGCTTGCCTGGGGGTCGAGGAATGCACCGGGGAGAAGTGCGATCATCTCGCGGAAAAATTCGCCGGAGAAGATTCCCTCCCGGAAGGGCTGAATATAGGGCAAGGGCAAAATGGGCATTTTCAGAAAGTGTAAACATTGTGAAAGTGATGTCATCGGAACGGGCTCGACGAATAGAGAACGTGGGCATTGGATTCTCCTGAATCGGAGTCACGGTTAAAAAGTTAGGGCCGTTCGTTTGTTAGGCAGAAAAACAAATAAAAACTGAGCTTTTCTGCTGCTAACGGGCGAACGCCCACAATCTAACCATTTCGGCCGGCTGAGAGAAAAGGAAGGAGCATTTCAGAAAATCCGCTTTCAGCACAGGGAAAGCGCATTTTCGCCTATAGCAGTGTGGAAGTGCACTTTCCCCATGGGAAGACGTACTACTGGAAGTACGCTTCCACTTACTCCCGCGCGGGCCCGATGCGGGGTCAACGCCTAGAGACCAACAGGTGGGATCGTGGGGTCCACTGGCCAGCTCGGTTGGGGTCAACGTCTCCTTCCTCGCGCTCGCCCGCGGTACAGAAGGAGGCCGCGGTCGCCGGCGCTCGTCCGGCCGGCTCCGGCCATCTCCGGCGAAGCTGGAGGCACCGGCGATATCAGGGAGGAGCACCGCGTCCGTCCCGACTGGAAACAGATGCCGAGGAGGGCCGAGGTGGCGGCGGCTTGGATGGCCGTGGGCGGCGGTTCCGGCGTGGTTCCGGCGGCCTGGGGGTTCCCCGGAGAGGGCGAGTAGATGGGAAGGCTCACCGGAGTATGGCGCGTCTAGTGGTGAGCTTGGGCAGAGCCGGGGAGGGCTCGGGAGGTTGAATTTGAGGCGAGGCCGAGTGGCGGCCATGGGGGCCGTGGGTGGCGAGGAGGAACTCCGGGGAGGAAGTGATGGGCCAGGGAGGTTGCTAGGAGAGTGGTGAGGAGAATGAGAGGCTCGGGGATGCCGGGGAGGCTCCAGGCCGTGGCTATTTATAGCCTGGCCACGGCGAGCGGATGAGGACGGGCGCGGTGGCATCCTCATCCTCGCACTGGAGCTCCGGCGAGGTGGCGCGCGAAGAGAGGTGCCGACCTGACGATCATCAGAGGGAGGGGACGGCTCGGGGAGGAAGAGGCCACCGGAGGTAAGCGACAGAGGAGATCACGGGGAGTACAGTGCCGCGTCGGCGGCCGCCGTGGCGTGAGGAGGAAGAAACTGGAGGGGAGAAGGTGCGGGAGAGTGGTACGTGGACGGTGCGAAGCTAGTCGGCATGCTCAGACAAGCTCGGGCTGGCCGGAGCTATCGGGCCAACGAGGACAGTGCCGCAGAGCACCGTTTCTGCCCGCTGTCCACGCGGTCACCATGTGCATGGCTGGCTCGGGAAGGCTCCTGCATGTCCAAGCTTATCCAACAAGTGTATCACTGCTCAAATAGATAGGAGAAGGGGCTGGAACCAGCTAGGTAGCTCTGAGGTGAGAGAAACTTGCAGAGGAAGATTCTAACAGCAAACTTGGGTGGACTATTCTGGAGTAATGGATGAAGGAGAAGAGCTGGATCCTTGTCACAATGAGATAGGGTAGGAAGGAGTAGGTGCTGGTAAAGTTTGAAGCCATTTGGACCTCATTTGCATACACTTCCTTTGCAATGCAATTTTTGGTCCAGAAACTAGATCAGGATGTTGTGCTCAGTTGGCTTGATGGAAGGAGCTGAATTTTGGTGTAGGGTGATTATTTGGAGGTATAGAGGTACTAGAAAAATTTCAGCTCATTTGGAAATGCCAAAGTGGTACTTCCTTCACAGAGCTTGAATCTGGACAGAAACTAGATGGAATTTTTGGGAAAAATTGGCTAAATAAAATGATATGAATTTTTTCATGCTCACATCATATAATGAATTTGAGGTCCTGGATTAATTTGAGAATTTTTGAAGCAATATAAAATATAGTTGCTTCACAGCCTCAAAATAAATCCAGAAACAAGAATTGGATGATGTGCTCAAAATTTGAACTATCGAACTTTGGTTCTTGATGGAAATGGTGAAGATATGGATAGGAGAAGCTCCACAAATTATTTGGGTTTTTTCCTGGCTACTAAAATGGTAGCTCCTTTGGAAAGTGCCCAAAGTGTAATATTGGCTTTAAATAGGAAAAGGCAATTTTCCTTCTTTAATTATGGCCAATATTTTTATTGGAGCTCAATATGATCACAAAGAATATCTCCACAAGTTTTCATGAACTTTGGAGAAGGATAGATATTTTCCTGGATTTAATTCCTTTAACTGGCAGAAAAAGGAATTAATTTTAAATGAAAAATATTGCAAATGACTTGGCAATATTTTTGCATATCCAGGGTTTATAGATGTGGGATGATCACTGGGAAAAGTTTGGGAGGCAACAAATCAAAGGAAATTGGGGTTCCTTTGTAACTGCCAGAATTAGGGTTTCCCTTCCGGCAACTCGGTAGGTAGGGTTTCGGTGGCAAAATTCTGAGAGTAAATCTTGGATGGCAAGGTTTGACTGGAGAGAATCTCTGGTTGGATAGGGAAGGCAAGGCTATATGACCATCTTCATATACCCAAGAGCGAGAGAAAATCCGATAACACCGAAAAAAAAGACGGGAGTCAAATCCCGCGAAGAAAAAAAAAAGGGAGCGAAAACCAGGGTGTTAAAAACCTACCCCCCTTAAGAAAATATCGTCCTCGAGATTTCCGGGCTTACCTCCCGGCTAGGGGGAACATACCTGTGTGTGACTTGGATCCATCAGCTGTCTGGTCTTCGTGGGTTTACTGGCCTTTTAACTGCTTCTTCTGATGACTCAGGTGTTGTCTTTTCACACAGCTGCCTTGAATCCTTCTCTTTCCTGTCAGGAAAACCCTTTGTCCTGGTAGTTTGTTGCCTAGGGTTGGTGGGTAGCTCATATTACCGACAAATAGCTTGGTTTCCAAGACCTGGCACTAGCTGCTTCGGGTTTTATTGCGATACTTCGTACACTGACTGCCAAAGGCGAGACATCCTTTCCTGGCACAAGGCTCAAATGCTTGTACGATCTCGAGTGTCTAGGGGTAGCTTTCTTTCTGCCTTGTCAGAATGCTCAGTCTAGCTCTGGGTTTCGTACTGATGTTTCGTTTTGTTTTATGCACTCTTGACTTTGTCCTTAGGTGATCCACAATCCAAGGGGCAACATGACCGAGCTATGGCTGCTATATCTCCAACTGAAAGGTCAGGCATGATCACAAAGTAATCATAGACGGTAATCTCCTATTCCAATGACAAAGTGGTATTTATGAACCATCAATGTCGATGTGTATGTACTTTTAGCTATTCTATCTGAATGTCTTGTCTCCATGTGAATACATACTGTCAAACTTTGTCAATTACTGAGGTGGCTCTGCCATATATATTGCCTCTATAGTTCTGGTTAAGACCACTGAGCTGAACACAGTACGGCTATCACTCGGTGCACCTTTCGGAGACTAGCCTCTTATCTTGGTTGATGGCCATATTCATGATGAATATGGCATGCTAGCTGCATTGTTGTGGCCGTATATGCAAGAGTCTGACAAGGGTTGGTAATATCACCTTGTCAATGGGGCTTTATTTTATTGATCGTCACGGAGACTGCTTGTCCACAACTTCTTTGTTCTTGAGAATTCCTTTGATGGACCTGTTGTGACCTGCCAACACGGCTCCTTGGTCGTATCATAACTTACTCTTGCATATCTCGTAGGGATTGCTGTGTTCACATCCTTCTTTGAAGTATGGGGCCGACGTTTCTCCGAGCACAGTCATTCCCGGGTATGAGTGGCTCGCATGAACTGATCCACTGGACTGCATGCTCACAACATATGCAGGGGTAGGATAAATCCTTTCATAATCATTGTGTTCTGAGGCGGACATGTGCCTGGACTAGTTCGTGCTTCTGACAAGATTGTTGTGGGCACGATGGCGTGCTGAAGAAGGCTGAATTCCTTACGCTCGAAGCTTCTGCCAAGGTAGTATGCCAAAGAAGGCTGGGTATCGTACCTCAGAAGCTTTCCTTCATGTTGCTTACTGACGAAGGTCGGGTGCCTTATATAGAAAGCTTTCCGTTGTAACGGGCTGAGGGAGATTGGAGTGCCGTTCCCCAGAAGATTTCTTCCCCTAGTGGCATAGCAAGGAAGATTGGGGAGTCTTGCGTCGTAAGCTCTTCCTGATAGCTTGCGGAGGAAGGCTGGGTTCCTTGTACCCAAAAGTCTTTCGCTGTGATATGCGGTCGGGTCTATGGCCAATTCTGTCTTCCTTCCGAAGTATCCGGGATTTACTCATAGTGGAGCCAAAACTTGGTGTAGGCCATACCTTGACTGAAGATATTCTGTTGGTCATGCACACCGCTTGTCCTATTTTTGGTCTGATCATTGCAATGGTTGCCAACTTCGTGTTGATAATTAATCTGGGTTACCAGATGTTATTGGTAATAAGCAGTTGGCGGATATTTCCCTTCAGTTTGGCTGAGCTTCCAGGTATTTGGAATTCTCATTGGTTCTGGACAGTCATGAACTCATCCATATTTCTCGCAGACCTTGTTCACCATGCCCATAATGTTATATATGCACTGGTAAATTCCAAAATATGCTTTGAAATGTGTATGAACACACTAGAGTTCCATGGTTGCTCCTGGCACATTTATATTCTTGAAATATGTCTTCTGTGGATAATTCTTGAGTCCATTGAGAAAAGACTCAAGATTCACCTCACTGGCTAAAATAATCCTTGTATCGAGGATGGAATAATTTGTTCTTACTGGTGTCCATTCTTGGTAGCTCATCTCACTGTTCCTTTGGTGTAATCAATTCTGAAGCAGACTCCTTCTCAGGTATATTGAGGACTTGTCGATGCCACGCAGTGGATGCTTCTGACCCATTCTTCATTCTTGATAGATCCGGTGATAATGTTTTGAATATCATGCAGTTGACTTGGCTCTTGCGGAATTTGGATTATTGGGTATTATCCAAGTGGTATGCTGGTCTTCTTTGGTAACTCTTGCGGATGGATCCAGTCGGAGCGACAGAACAGAATTGAGAAAAGAAACAAAAACCGCAAAAAACCAAAAAGCAAATAAAGCTCAAATTTTGCGGACTTCATATACGTGGCCAAAGATCCACTAGCATAACTAACCTAGCGCACTCGATGCACCTCTAAGGATTTAGAAGCAAAACCACACAATGCTCCTGGTAGCAATTGGTGTCAAGCTCCTACTACTTCCTTAGGGAACATCAAACTCGACGCATGACCATAGCCAAGGTGGCTTAGTCCACGATCCTAGGGTTATCGGGGAAAGATGGAATTTATAGGCGTTTCCCAAAGGAAACTGGATTTGAGGAGAGAAATGCCATGGTTAGCAAGCAAGGTAGGGATATCTGGTTTACCTAGGGGTTGAGGGCTCACGGGTCAATGCCTGGTGCGGACTTTTCCCACCGGAGGCAAAGGCCACGAGAGTTGGGGTCTGATGGAGCCAAAAACCTAGGGGGTTGCCTTATGGTCAATAGTAGCCGTGCCTGCCTGGCAAAGATGGCTGAAATCCATCTGGGCTTTCTACTGATCCAGAGGCAATGAAATCTGGCTAGGGTAACCTACGGTCAGCCTGGCTCTGATACCATCCGTTGTGGCGCTCGGCCTGAATACCACTGTAGTCAGACGGTCGCCGCACATACCAGCCTAGGAAAATCACTCTCGCATGCGCTTTTACAACAAGTATCATGAACACAAGCTTTTCTGTTAATGGATATATAAGTCTTACATGATATTTTACAAGGGTGATGGCAGCGGAAAAGCTCTATCTAAGGCAGCTTGGTCTCGGTACAGCTCCAATCCACAGGGATCTGACTGGGTTACTCTTCTAGCCTGCGAACACTCCGGCTCCTCGCTAGGGATCATCGAATCCTTAGGTGAACCTGGCCACATTGAAGGCTGCTGAGTACTTTTGAATGTACTCGCAAGCAAACCAAACCAACATATACACCAAGCAAAGCAATCCATGGCATTCAAGCATGCACTTGTTATCTTAACAATATTAGCTATCATACTAAGGCAGGATTATCTAGCAAGATTAATCATCTAGTAGCATTAATCATCATATCATAGCAGGATTATCTAACATGTCACTATCAAAGTAACTGTAGTATGACGAGAATACAACATATCAAGTAATGAATCCATACTTCGAATAATATTGGGATCCAATCCAAATCTGATCCAAATCCAATCCAAATCTTGTGTTCATGATACTTGTTGAAAAAGCGCATGCCAGAGTGATTTTCCTGGGCTGGTATGTGCGGCGACCATCTGACTACAGTGGTGTTCAGGAGGCGCGCCACAACGGATGGTATCAGAGCCAGGCTGACCGTAGGTTACCCTAGCCAGATTTCATTGCCTCTGGATCAGTAGAAAGCCCAGATGGATTTCAGCCATCTTTGCCAGACAGGCACGGTTACTATTGACCATAAGGCAACCCCCTAGGTTTTTGGCTCCATCAGACCCCAACTCTCATGGCCTTTGCCTCCGATGGGAAAAGTCCGCACCAGGCATTGACCCGTGAGCCCTCAACCCCTAGGTAAACCAGATATCCCTACCTTGCTTGCTAACCATGGTATTTCTCTCCTCAAATCCAGTTTCCTTTGGGAAACGCCTATAAATTCCATCTTTTCCCGACAACCTTAGGATCGTTGACTAAGCCAGTTTGGCTATGGTCGTGCGTCGAGTTTGATGTTCCCTAAGGAAGTAGTAGGAGCTTGACACCAATTGCTACCAGGGGCATTGTGTGGTTTTGCTTCTAAGTCCTTAGAGGTGAATCGAGTGCGCTAGGCTAGTTATACTAGTGAATCTTCGGCCACATGTGTAAGGTCCGCAAAATTTGAGTTTTATTTGCTTTTTGGTTTTTGCGGTTTTTGCTTCTTTTGTCAACTCCGTTATGTCGCTCCGACTGGATCCATCTGCAGGAGCTATCAAAGAACACCAACACACAACTTGGATAATACCCAATAATCCAAATTCCGTAAGAGCAAAGTCAACTGCCTGATATTCAGAACATTGTCACCGGATCTGTCAAGAATGAAGGATGGGTCAGAAGTAGAATTTGAGTGCAACCGA
The DNA here is from genome assembly GCA_039707655.1 of Elymus sibiricus. Classification (NCBI taxonomy): domain Eukaryota; kingdom Viridiplantae; phylum Streptophyta; class Magnoliopsida; order Poales; family Poaceae; genus Elymus; species Elymus sibiricus. The sequence continues at coordinate 75,969,256 of CM077666.1, read as the reverse complement.
CAAGGCCAGACTATACCTAAGGGAGTTTGCCGCAAAATAGATTACACCTAAGGGACAAATTATTCCATCCTTGGTACAAGGATTATTTTGGTCAGTGAAGTGAACCTTGAGTTTTCCCAATGGACTTAAGAATCATTTATCACCCATTGAAGACATATTACAAGAATGTGAATGTCCCATGTTGATACAAATTTCAAAGCATATTCTGGAATTCTTCGATGCATATACAAATCTTCTGGGATGATGAACAAGGTTTACGAGAAATATGGATAAATTCACGATTGCCCGGAATGAGTGAGAATTTCAAATATGTGGAGGTTCAGCCAAACCGAATGGAAATATCCATCCAGCAACACTTGGTTTGAATGCAAAGTGTATTTCGGATTAATTATCAATATGAAGTCTGCATCAGTCGTGCAACCTTTACTGCAGCAATGATCAGACCAGCAGAAGGACAAGTGGTGTGCATGACAATAGAATATCTTTAGACAAGGTATGGCCTATACCAAATTTTGACTCCGCTAGGGGTAAATTTTGGATACCTCAGAAGGAAGCCAGAATCGGCCATAGGACCGATTGCGTATCAGAATGCAAGACTTCTGGTATAAGCAACCCAGCCTTCCTCCGCAAGCTATCAGAAAGAGCTTTCATAGCTGAACATGCATATAGTTTTTGGTATTTCCGTCCATACAGGGCTTCGAATGGTGAGGATAGACTGCGGGCATTCCGTACAGTCTCATACCATTGGGCTTCGCCGTTCTATAGGTCACCGGAGCATAACTTTCCCAACTCCATGCACCCTACGGCACCCTGGTCTCTCGAAGGGGGGTAGGTTTGTGACACCCTGGTATTCGCTCCTTGGTATTTCCGTCCCCGTGACACATACCATTGGGCCTGCACGACGCTACTATAGGACACTGGGGCAATAGAACGTGTTGGACATGGTGCGCCACAAAGAGGCAAGTCCGATCAAGAAACTCGATGGTCCCACAGCCGTCAAGTTCGTCAAAGACATCGCCGTCCGCTATGGCGTCCCCAACTGATGGGGATATGTACCTAGGGTAGGCTCATAGGCCTGACCAACCTGCTCTACCCAAGGACACTACCCCAGAAAGCTTAAGGGCTGCAAGGAGATCTCCGACTGAAATCACCAAGGCATACAAGTCACTCGACAATATCCACTCGGAGATTACCTTTTCACTCGACGGGTACCATTCACTCGGAAGACCCGGAAGACAGTCGACCGCAGAAGACCAGAAGCCACCCCAGGGAGGCCAACGGGCAGGCATTCGTCTGTCTCATTAATAGCGTTTATTACGTACGTTACCAATAACGTGCGTCCTTATAGCCAAGATCTGACCCTGAAACGCCGGACACTTATGAGGGGCAGCGCACTCTATATAAGCTGCCCCTCCCCTCTGGCACAAGGGTTCGCACCCTCTGTAAGGATACTCATATTCCACTCGACAGATAAACAAAGCCTCTCCAGAGCACGAGACGTAGGGCTGTTATCTCCACCGTGAGAGGCCCGAACTTGCTAAAACCACCGTGTCACCCATTTGCATCTCGGTAGATCATGCTCCTTTACCCTACCCTCTTCGTACTGTCGGAATCGTTCCCACGACAGTTGGCGCCCACCTTGGGGCATGGCGTCTATCGAGCCATGATGCATATGGTTTTTTCTTCAATCGCCGGCAACGGACTAATTTCTGCAGGCAACCCAAGTTTTCTTGGGATGATCTCCCGAGATCAGACAATCACCGCTACCAATTTCGACTATTGGAGTCCCGGCCATCACACAAAATAATCCTCATCATACAAAAGGATTAGGGAGTTGCTCATCTCAACTCGTCCTCTTTACAATCAAACATTGCAATGATCTAACTATGGTTTGTTCTTTTTCTCTATGCACACGAGCTCATACAAAAGGACGCCTCCCTATTTTCCGATTGGTGGCTCGGCTCCCGGACGATGAAGCGTCATCGTCCGCCCGTCATCATCTCGCATACTCATCGGCGACGCCGTCGCCGAGCGCCCACACACGCACAGCCGCTAACGCTCGGCCTGGATCCCCGGCCGGTTGAACACGTGGACCGGTGGTCCAGTCGACCTGGCTCCTCAGGCGACAAGGCCCGGCCGACGGCACTCGACCCAGCTCCGCACGCGTCGAAGCATGACTCCGACCTGTGCACAGCTCCGGCTCCCCCAGCAGTGAAACGCAACCACCGGCGCTCGCGCCGGCCTCGCCATTGGCTGCGCCCTCCCACGACTGGACCGCGGTCAGCTGCTCGTCTTCCTCATCGCCACCTCTCGGCTACCATCTGGTTCCAGCCAGACCGGCCGTTCCCGCAGCGGCGGAGCCCTCCTCCGGCGTCTGCACCAGGTCTCCTGCGTATTTTTCACTCGGACATGCATGGCGTACAGGTCCTGCTCTGCGCACTCGGACGATCGTTGGACAACTCAGCCGCCCTACGCATCGCCACGTGGTCAGGCGCGTCATCATCAACTTTCCCGACTCGACCATCCCGTGCATCGTTACATGGACGCGTCTACTCCAATCCGACGCCCCGCGCGTCGCCACTCCGCAGGACACCTCTACGTCACTCGGCAGCTCCGCGCATCGCCACTCGGCGAGGCACGTCGTCATCACCCGGCAGCTCCGCGCGTCGCCACTCCGCTGGATGCGTCTTCATCACTCGACCGCCCCGCGCGTCGTCATCCAGCCAGACGCATCTACTTCACTCGATGCCCCGCGTATCACCACTCCGTGCGGCCCACCTTCATCACCCCCTCCGACGATGGACACACCGCGCTGGTTTCGTGCTAAATCCGCGGCAGCCGCCATGGCCGACCAGGGAGCTCTGCGCCCCACCTTCCACTTTCCTTCCAATCTTAATCCATTTCATTTATGTCTTGCATGCAGGAGATAAATGGCCGTGGGAAAACGTCTATTACATGCATGAATGGCTTTAACTCTCGCTTAATTAGCGTTAACACCACTTGCATGCAGATTAATTCGGCGCTAGACGAGGGGAACTCCTCGCATGCACTTTGGATCATGTCTGCCTGCAAGTGATAAGGCTGCCTGCTTCCATTGGACGGGGCAGTGCTCATGCGCTCGTGGGCACGTCCATGCCGAACCTCACCCGACGCACCGAGCCCAGCACTCCGCGTCGACCTGGCTAGCCGGCCCACACCGACTGGATCGCAGCCCAGTTGTGGTGCCCTCAGACCAGCAGGTGCACTCGGATGAGGAGTCCATTCGGGCGGCGCACACTCGGCTGTGAAGCCCTTGTTTTCACTTGGCCGGTTCGCCTTTTTCTACTCGACCGGCTAACATCCAGAACATCATCGACAACAACCACAATCGCGAACCTACGGAGTCAACCGCATCTTCATTGTTCGACAGCTCCGCACGCCGTCGCTCTGCTGCACGCTCCGTCGACACTCGACTGCTCCGCGCATCGTCATTCAGTCGGACGCTCCATCGCCACTCGGCGAGACACGTCTTCGACACTCGACAGCTAAGCGCATCGCCATTCAGTCGGACGCTCCTTCGACACTCGGCAGCTTCGTGCATCGCCATTCAGTCGGACGCTCCATCGCCACTCGGCGAGACACGTCTTCGACACTCGACTGCTCCGCGCATCGTCACTCTGCTGCACGCTCCATCGCCACTCGGCGACACACGCCTTCGACACTCGGCTGCTCCGTGCATCGCCATTCAGTCGGACGCTCCATCGCCACTCGGCGAGACACGTCTTTGACACTCGACTGCTCCGCGCATCGTCATTCAGTCGGACGCTCCATCGCCACTCGGCGAGACACGTCTTCGACACTCGACAGCTCCGCGCGCCGTCACTCTGCTACACGATCTGTCGTCACTCGGCAGCTCCGTGCATCGCCACTCAGTCGGACGTGTCTACTTCGCTCGACCGCCCTGCGCGTCGTCAGACAGCTAAGTCATTCTTCACAGACTGCATTCAATTAGTTAATTATTTATACATTACCGAGTGTCAAGGAAATCGTACATGACGTTCACTCGAAGGCCACGCCACCGAGTGTACCCCGGCGCTCGGTTCTTTATCTTCACGTCGGATCCTTCAGTTTCAGAAGTTCACTCGGATCGTTCACTCTTTAGACTCTTGCTGGTTCCGGACCAGCAAGCACCTGGCGCACCCAGCAGGTGTCTATGGGTGAAATTTACACGAATCATTTCAACAAACATCAAATTACTTCGAGAATTTTTTATGTTAGCTTGTGTTATTTTTCATACACAGGTTACCGGGACGCCTCTATGCGCCATTTGCAGCGACACGCTGGACTCGGTCGCCCCACGCGCTGTCACCTGGTCGGACGCCTCCGCGACAACATTCTCGACTAGGCCGCCCCGCGCGCCGTCACTTGGCCGCCCCGCACGTCGCCACTCAGCCAGACGTGCCTACTTCACTCGGATGCCCCGCGCATCACCACTCCGTGTGGCCCGCCTACATCACTCGACTGCTCCGCGCATCGTCATTCAGTCGGACGCTCCATCGCCACTCGGCGAGACACGCCTTCGACACTCGGCAGCTCCGTGCATCGCCATTCAGTCAGATGCTCCATCGCCACTCGGCGACACACGTCTTCGACACTCGACTGCTCCGCGCATCGTCATTCAGTCGGACGCTCCATCGCCACTCGGCGAGACACGTCTTCGACACTCGGCAGCTCCGCGCATCGCCATTCAGTCGGACGCTCCTTTGACACTCGGCAGCTCCGCGCATCGCCATTCAGTCGGACGCTCTTTCGACACTCGGCAGCTCCGCGCATTGCCATTCAGGCAGACGCTCCTTCGACACTCGGCAGCTAAGCACATCGCCATTCAGTCGGACGCTCCTTCGACACTCGGCAGCTCCGCGCATCGCCATTCAGTCGGACGCTCCTTCGACACTCGGCAGCTCCGCGCATCGCCACTCAGCGAGACACGTCTTCGTCACTTGGCACCTCCGCGCATCGCCACTCGGCGAGATACGTCTTCGACACTCGACTGCTCCGCGCATCGTCATTCAGTCGGACGCTCCATCGCCACTCGGCAAGACACGTCTTCGACACTCGACAGCTCCGCGCGCCGTCACTCTGCTGCACGCTCCATCGTCACTCGGCAGCGTCGCGCGCCGTCACTCGGCGAGACACGTCTTCGTCACTTGGCTGCCTCACGCGTCGCCACTCAGCCGGAGACATCTACTTCACTTGGATGCCCCCGCATCGCCACTCCGTGTGGCATGTCATCATCACTCGGTCGCTCTACGCGCCGTCACTCGACTGGATGCTCCTTCGTCACTCGGTCGCTCCTCGCGCCGTCACTCGACTGGACGCTCCTTCGTCACTCGGTCGCTTCGCGCGCCGTCACTCCACTGGACGCTCCTTCGTCACTCGGTCGCTCCGCGCACCGTCCCTCAGCTAGACACTCCTTCGTCACTCGGCCGCTCCTGCGCCGTCAGACAGCTAAGTCATTCTTCATACACTGCATTCAATTAAATAGTTATTTCCGCATTACCGAGTGTCGAGGAAGTCGCACATGGCGTGCATTCGGAGGCCACGCCACCGAGTGTACCTCTGCGCTCGGTTGCTTATTTTCATGTCGGAACACTTCATTTCTGCTTCTTTTGGGTCCAGTACTCAAACGAGTTCAGTCAGATCCTTCACTCTTTAGACTCTTGCTGGTTCCGAACTAACAAGCACCTGGCACACCCAGTGGGTGTCTATGGGTGTTATTTACACAAATTATTTCAGCAAAGATCATGTTACTTTGATAAGTTTTTATGTTGGCTTGTGCTATTTTTCATACACAGGTTATGCGATCACTCGGCGCATCTGTGCGCCATCTTTGTCGCTACTCAGGCTTAGTCGCCGCAATGATCATTCGTGTGTTTCCACTTGTTCGGATGCCTCCTTGATGACGTACTGGACACGGTCGCCCCGTGGGCCGTCACTGGGTCGGACATCTCCTCGACATGCATGGATCGGCAGCTCCGCGCATCCCCATTCAGTCGGACGCTCCTTCGACACTCGGCAGTTCCGCGCATCGCCATTCAGTCGGACGCTCCATCGTCACTCGGCAGCTCCGCGCGCCGTCACTCTACTGGACGCGTCGTCATCACTCGACACCTCCGCGCATCGCCATTCAGTCGGATGCTCCTTCGACACTCGGCAGCTCCGCGCATCGCCATTCAGTCGGACGCTCCTTCGACACTCGGCAGCTCCGCGCATCGCCATTCAGTCGGACGCTCCTTCGACACTCGGCAGCTAAGCACATCGCCATTCAGTCGGACGCTCCTTCGACACTCGGCAACTCCGCGCATCGCCATTCAGTCGGACGCTCCTTCGACACTCGGCAGCTCCGCGCATCGCCACTCGGCGAGACACGTCTTCGTCACTTGGCACCTCCGCGCATCGCCACTCGGCGAGACACGTCTTCATCATCGGCCGCCCCGCGCGCCATCGCTCAGTTTAGCTGCGATTCCGTATCGCCTAAGTCAAAAACTGCTCTGAGTGAGGACATCATCCACACTCGGGGGCTTAGCTGCGATTCCGTATCGCCTAAGTTAAAAACCACTCCGAGTGAGGACATCATCCACACTCGGGGGCTTAGCTGTGATTCCGTATCACCTAAGCTAAAAACCACTCCGAGTAAGGACATCATCCACACTCGGGGGCTAAGCTGCGATTCCGTATCGCCTAAGTTAAAATCCACTCCGAGTGAGGACATCATCCACACTCGGGGGCTTAGCTGCAATTCCGTATCACCTAAGTTAAAATCCACTCCGAGTAAGGACATCATCCACACTCGGGGGCTTAGCTGCGATTCCGTATCGCCTAAGTTAAAATCCACTCCGAGTGAGGACATCATCCACACTCGGGGGCTTAGCTGCGATTCCGTATCGCCTAAGTTAAAATCCACTCCGAGTAAGGACATCATCCACACTCGTGGGCTTAGCTGCGATTCCGTATCGCCTAAGTTAAAAACCACTCCGAGTGAGGACATCATCAACACTCGGGGGCTTAGCTGTGATTCCGTATCACCTAAGTTAAAATCCACTCCGAGTAAGGACATCATCCACACTCGGGGGCTTAGCTGCGATTCCGTATCGCCTAAGTTAAAATCCACTCCGAGTGAGGACATCATCCACACTCGGGGGCTTAGCTGCGATTCCGTATCGGCTAAGTTAAAATCCACTCCGAGTAAGGACATGATCCACACTCGTGGGCTTAGCTGCGATTCCGTATCGCCTAAGTTAAAAACCACTCCGAGTGAGGACATCATCAACACTCGGGGGCTTAGCTGTGATTCCGTATCACCTAAGTTAAAAACCACTCCGAGTGAGGACATCATCCACACTCGGGGGCTTAGCTGTGATTCCGTATCACCTAAGTTAAAAACCATTCCGAGTGAGGACATCATCCACACTCGAGGGCTTAGCTGCGATTCCGTATCGCCTAAGTTGAAAACTCTTCCGAGTGACGAGCGCTTCTCTCACTCGGGGGCTTAGCCGTGAACAAGTTTTCGCCTAAGTTAAAAACCCTGCCGAGTGAATAGCATCCCATTCACTCGGAAACTTAGTTGCGAACCAGTCTTCGTCGCAGTTAAAAACTCTCCCAAGTGACGAGCATTCCTCTCACTCGGGGACTTAGCCGCGAGTCAGACCTCGCTTAAGTTAAAGGTTGTTCTGAGTGACAGGCAACACCTTCACTCGGAAACTTAGTTGCGAACAAGCTTTCGCCTAAGTTCAATATTCTTCCGAATAATGAGCATCCATCTTACTCGGAAACCAAACAAACTTAGCCAAGCAAAGGATTGGAAAGCAAACATGCAAACAATGTCTCTATCAGAGCCCCGCCGATGCAAGCACTCGACGGCGGTCTCGGGGACTACACCCAGTGAGTGCACTCAGCGTGCCCCCACTGGACCTACTATCACTCGACCAGGTCCGGCCTGTCGAATGACAAGCGACTATCAAAGCAAATCTAAGACCCCTGCCGATGTCACCGCCATTCGACAGCGGTCTCGGGGACTACACCCAGTGGGTGCACTCGGCGTGCCCCCACTGGACCAAAAACCACTCGACTAAGACCCGATCTACTCAAGGAAAAAACAAGCAAGTACGCATCTGAAGAAAACACCCAGTGGGTGTAAAGTCAAGATGGACAGGAATACAATCGGAAATGAACTTACAATAGCACTTACTCGGACCGGATTTTGCGTTGAAGTTCACTCAGATATATTTCAAGACAGAATCGATCAGGATGATTGACAAAGGTTCCAATCGACACAGATTTCGGTGAAGCTCTAAAATGCACTCGGAATTGTTGTATCTTATCAGAACCCACGTCGATTCCCTTTTACACTCGAACCCCGATCCATTCGGGGGCTAATGATGGGGATATGTACCTAGGGTAGGGTCATAGGCCTGACCTACCTGCTCTACCCAAGGACACTGCCCCAGAAAGCTTAAGGGCTGCAAGGAGATCTCCGACTGAAATCACCAAGGCATACAAGTCACTCGACAATATCCGCTCGGAGATTACCTTTTCACTCGACGGGTACCATTCACTCGGAAGACCCGGAAGACAGTCGACCGCAGAAGACCAGAAGCCACCCCAGGGAGGCCAACGGGCAGGCGTTCGTCTATCTCATTAATAGCGTTTATTACGTACGTTACCAGTAACGTACGTCCTTATAGCCACGATCTGACCCTTAAACGCCGGACACTTAAGAGGCGCAGCGCACTCTATATAAGCCGCCCCTCCCCTCTGGCACAAGGGTTCGCACCCTCTGTAAGGATACTCATATTCCACTCGACAGATAAACAAAGCCTCTCCGGAGCACGAGACGTAGGGCTGTTATCTCCACCGTGAGAGGCCCGAACTCGCTAAAACTACCGTGTCACCCATTTGCATCTCGGTAGATCATGCTCCTTTACCCTACCCTCTTCGTACTGTTGGAATCGTTCCCACGACACCAACAGCATCATCACCGATAACGGCACCAACTTCGCCAAAGGCGCGCTAGCGCGCTACTGCTCCGTCTCCAGCATCCGGCTAGACCTGGCCTCCGTCGCACATCCTCAGTCCAACGGCCAGGCACAGCGGGCAAACAGCCTCATCTTGGCCGGCATCACGCCGCGACTTGTCGAGCCACTTGTGCGATCACCCGGCAGCTGGATCGACGAGCTGCCGGCCGTCCTATGGAGTCTCCGGACCACCCCCAACCGATCAACCGGCTTCACTCCATTCTTCCTCGTCTATGGGGCCAAGGCGGTCATCCCCACGGACCATGATTTCGACTCGCCTTGGGTCACCGTGTACACGAAAGTGGAAACTAAACCAGCACGCGAAGATGGTGTCGACCTGCTGGAGGAGGCCCGCCTACTGGCCCTCACCCGGTCGGTCATCTACCAGCAGAACCTACGCCACTACCCCAGCAAGAAGATCAAGCCCCTCGCTTTCCGCTAGGGCGACCTCGTACTCCGGCTGGTCCAGCGAATAGCCGGCCAGCACAAGCTATCCTCCCTATGGGAGGGCCCCTTCATCATCAGCAAGGCCCTGCGCAACAATGTGTACTACCTCATCGATGCGCAGAAGATAAACAAGCGCAAGAGAGACGCCTCCGGCGAAGAGACAGAACGCCCTTGGAACGCGGAGCTCCTCCGTCCGTTTTACAGTTGAATCATGTATGTATATATCGCTACCCCCTTTTGGAAATTAATGAAAGCAGCAGGTCCCCCGAATGACACTCGGGGGCTACCTTTTCATCTCCATCGAGTTCTCTGCGCACTTTACCGCATTCACCTCCCTCCCGCCGGGTCGGCACGACCGGCTCGGGGGCTCGGGGGCTCGCCGGCTAGCCCGCACCCCGCTCTTCTGAACCCGGCCAGTAACGTGCGCCCCACTGAAGCCCCCTCTCTGCCATAAGCCACAGACCGGCTCCCGGCTGTCTAGGCTGGCAAGAGCCAAAGGCTGAAAGCATCCTCACGCGAAAAACGGCTAAGTACGAATGTCCATCTCGGCCAACCCGGCTCTCTCCCTCTCTCTTTCACTCTCCGCCGCACAGACCGGCTGCGCTCCAGCGGGCTTCGCCGCCTGCAGCCAGCCGGCCCAGTGGGTGTTTCGCTTGTGCTCAAATCCTAAGGCCTAAGTACTGCTCGCTCTCTTTCGAGTCTGGTTCCCCGTCCCAACTATAGACCGGCTCCCGTTTGTCCGGCTGGCGGCGAGGAGGTCGAGAAGGGGAGGGAACAAGAAGACGACTAAGGAAATGAGCAAGAGCGAACCGCCAGACGGCAAACACAAGCATAGAAGGAAACAAGCATGCATATATACACAAAAGAGGCCCACGGCCAATTGTTCATTACATAAATCTACACCCCAGTGGGTGGACTTGCCAACTAACAAACGATTCAAGTTCAAAAGAAACAAAAGTACAGGAAAGGTAAAACGCCCTAGGCGGCGGCCTCGTCGGCATCGCTCTGCGCCGGATCCTCCATGGCGGCGGTGTTGTCCAAGTCGGCGGCGTCGTCGTCCGCTCCGGCTCCCGTCTCGGCCGAGCTACCCTCCGGAGCTACGAGTGCCAGGCCGAAGTCGTCATCAAGAAGCTCCGCGCCATCTGGCACCCGCTCCAGCACGAACTCGTCATGCGGGGTGAACGACGCGATGTCGCTGGCCCGCACGGCGATTGGCATCGCTCGCTCCGCCAAGTCCGCCTCTACCCCGGCCCTCCGTGCGCGCAGCTGGTCCAAGCGGATGCTTGGGTACCTGGACAGCACGAACCCGAGCACCATCTCCGCGCCGGCCCGGGCCGCGGAGGCCCTCCACGCACTAAGTCGCGCCGCGCCGGCTTCTAGCCAATGCGCCAGCGGGTTGACGATGGTCGGCACCACCGCACCCGGCCAGAGAGCAGCCACCATCGACAAACCGGCTTCGAAAAGCCGGTTCATGTTGTTGGGGAACGTTGCATGGGAAACAAAAATTTTCCTACGCACACACAAGATCTATCCATGGTGATGAGCATCTACGAGAGGGAGAGTGAATCTACATACCCTTGTAGATCGCTAAGCGGAAGCGTTTAAGAAACGCGGTTGATGTAGTCGAACGTCTTTGCGATCCAAATCGCCGAGCGTCCCGCGATCCAATCACGATCCTTCCGATCTAGTGCCGAACGGACGGCACCTCCGCGTTCAACACACGAACGGCTTGATGACGCCTTCACCTCCTCGATCCAGCGAGCGATGGTGAAGTAGTGGTTGAGTTCCAGCAGCACGACGGCGTGGTGATGGTGGTGAGGAACAATCTCTGCAGGGCTTCGCCAAGCACTACGGAGATTATGACGGAGGAACTAGAGGGTTAGGGTTGCCGCACACGGCTTGGGGAAATCTTGATGTGTCCTGTGTGCTAGCCCTGCCCCTCTATTTATATGTTGAGCCTTGGGGTCTAAACTTGGAGTAAAAGCCTCCTCCAGGTCGGTTTTGCCCGCACAAGGTCGGTTTGGCCCGCAGGGAAAGAGTCCAACTCGGACCCCTGCCGAATCGTGCACAGCCGCACACAAGCGGTAGTACCGCTTCACACAAGCGGTAGTACCGCTTGGGCGGTAGTACCGCTTCACACAAGCGGTAGTACCGCTTGGGCGGTAGTACCGCTTCACACAAGCGGTAGTACCGCTTGGGCGGTAGTACCGCTTCACACAAGCGGTAGTACCGCTTACGCGGCAGCAAAACTACTTTTGCACTTTCCAATACCTCGTGGGCTTTTATCCCTTGGCCCATATAAAGTGTTGCTGCACCCGAACACTTCGGTAAACATCCGGAACCCCTTCCGGTGAACTCCGTAACCCTTCCGGAGATCAAAACACTATTATCACATATATCAATCTTTACCTCCGGACTATTCCGGAGATCCTCATCATGTCCGGGATCTTATCCGGGACTCCGAACAACTTTCGGTCACCAACATAATAACTCAATTATACTAATCGTCACCAAACGTTAAGTGTGTAGACCCTGCGGGTTCGAGAACTATGTAGACATGACCGAGACACCTCTACGGCCAATAACCAATAGCGGGACCTGGATGCCCATATTGGCTCCTACATATTCTACGAAGATCTTTATCGGTCGAACCTCTATGTCAAGGATTCAGTTAATCCCGTATGCTGTTCCCTTTGTTTTTCGGTATGTTACTTGCCCGAGATTCGATCGTCGGTATCACTATACCTAGTTCAATCTCGTTACCGGCAAGTCTCTTTACTCGTTCCGTAATACAAGATCCTGTGGCTAACTCTTTAGTCACTTTGCTTGCAAGGCTCAATGTGATGTTGTATTACCGAGTGGGCCCTGAGATACCTCTCCGTCATACGGAGTAACAAATCCCAGTCTTGATCCATGCCAACCCAACATACACCCTCGGAAATACCTGTAGAGCACCTTTATAGTCACCCAGTTACGTTGCGACGTTTGATACACACAAGGTATCCCTCCGGTGTCAGTGAGTTGCATGATCTCATGGTCAAAGGAACAGATACTTGACATGCAGAAAACAATAGCAATAAACTGACACGATCAAATGCTACGTTTACAGTTTGGGTCTTGTCCATCACATCATTCTCCTAATGATGTGATCCCGTTATCAAATGACATCTCATGTCAATGGCTAGGAAACCTTAACCATCTTTGATCAACGAGCTAGTCAACTAGAGGCTTACTAGGGACACAGTGTTGTCTATGTACCCACACATGTATTTGAGTTTCCAATCAATACAATTATAGCATGGATAATAAACGATTATCATGAACAAGGAAATATAATAATAACCAATTTATTATTGCCTCTAGGGCATATTTCCAACAGTCTCCCACTTGCACTAGAGTCAATAATCTAGTTCACATCACTATGTGATTTACATTGTAATGAATCGAACACCCATGCAGTTCTGGTGTTGTTCATGTTTAGCCCTTGGAAGAGGTTTAGTCATCGGATCTGCAACATTTAGATCCGTGTGTACTTTGCAAATATTTATGTCGTCCTCCTTGATGTAATCGCGGATGGAATTGAAACGTCGTTTTATGTGTCTGGTCCTCTTGTGAAATCTTGGTTCCTTGGCTAGAGCAATGGCACCAGTGTTATCACAAAACAGAGTCATTGGGTTAAGCGCACTAGGCACTACTCCAAGATCTGTCATGAACTCCTTCATCCAGACACCTTCCTTCGCCGCCTCCGAGGCTGCGATGTACTCCGCTTCGCATGTAGAATCAGCTACCACGCTTTGCTTGGAACTGCACCAGCTAACCGCACCCCCATTAAGAATAAATACGTATCCGGTTTGAGACTTAGAGTCATCCGGATCAGTGTCAAAGCTTGCATCGACGTAACCCTTTACGACGAGCTCTTGATCACCTCCATAAACGAGAAACATGTCCTTAGTCCTTTTCAGGTACTTCAGGATATTCTTGGCCGCCGTCCAGTGTTCCATTCCTGGATCACTTTGAAACCTTCCGACCATACTTATGGCAAGGCTGACATCGGGTCTTGTGCACAGCATTGCATATATGATAGAGCCTATGGCCGAAGCATAGGGGATGACACTCATCTTTTCTCTATCTTCTGCAGTCACTGGGCATTGAGTCTTACTCAACTTCACACCTTGCAATACAGGCAAGAACCCCTTCTTGGACTGATCCATTTTGAACTTCTTCAAAACTTTGTCAAGGTATGTGCTTTGTGAAAGTCCTATTAAGCGTCTCGATCTATCTCTATAGATCTTGATGCCTAATATGAAAGCAGCTTCTCCTAGGTCCTTCATTGAAAAACTCTTGTTCAAATATTCCTTTACGCTTTCCAGCATTTCTATATTGTTTCCAATCAGCAATATGTCATCCACATATAATATTAGAAACGCTATAGAGCTCCCACTCACTTTCTTGTAAATACAAGCTTCTCCGTAAACTTGTATAAACTCGAACGCTTTGATCACCTCATCAAAACGAAGATTCCAACTCCGAGATGCTTGCACCAGTCCATAAATGGATCGCTGGAGTTTGCAAACTTTGTCAGCATTCTCTGGATCGACAAAACCTTCTGGTTGCATCATATACAACTCTTCCTTAAGGAAACCGTTAAGGAATGCTGTTTTGACATCCATCTGCCAAATTTCATAATCGAAAAAGGCAGCTATTGCTAACATGATTCTGACGGACTTAAGCATCGCTACGGGTGAGAAGGTCTCATCGTAGTCAACTCCTTGAACTTGTGAAAAAACCCTTTGCCACAAGTCGAGCTTTATAGACGGTGATATTACCGTCCGCGTCCGTCTTCCTCTTAAAGATCCATTTGTTCTGAATGGCCTTACGCCCTTCAGGTAATACTTCCAAAGTCCATACTTTGTTTTCATACATGGATCCCATCTCGGATTCCATGGCCTCTAACCACTTCTCGGAATCCGGGCCCATCATCGCTTCTCCATAGCTCGTAGGTTCATCGTTGTTTAACAACATGACCTCTAAGACAGGGTTGCCGTACCACTCAGGAGCAGTACGCGTCCTTGTCGACCTACGAGGTTCAATAGCAACTTGATCCAAAGCTTCATGATCATCATCATTAACTTCTTCTTCAGCTAATGTAGGCTCCACAGAAACAACTTTCTGCACTGCGCTACTCTCAGGTTGAAGTAAAGGTTCAACAACCTCATCAAGTTCTATCTTCCTCCCACTCAATTCTTTCGAGAGAAACTCTTTCTCAAGAAATGTTCCGTTTTTAGCGACAAACACTTTGCCCTCGGATCTGAGGTAGAAGGTATACCCAATTGTCTCTTTTGGGTATCCTATGAAGACGCATTTCTCCGCTTTGGGTTCCAGCTTTTCAGGCTGAAGCTTTTTGACATAAGCATCACATCCCCAAACTTTAAGAAACGACAGCTTTGGCTTCTTGTCAAACCAAAGTTCATATGGCGTTGTCTCAACGGATTTCGATGGTGCCCTATTTAAAGTGAATGCAGCTGTCTCTAATGCATAACCCCAAAACGATAGTGGCAAATCGGCAAGAGACATCATAGATCGCACCATATCCAATAAGGTTCGATTACGACGTTCGGACACACCATTACGCTGTGGTGTTCCAGGCGGTGTTAATTGTGAAACAATTCCACACTGTCTTAAGTGACTGCCAAACTCATAACTCAGATATTCTCCTCCTCGATCAGATCGTAGGAATTTAATCTTCTTGTTACGATGATTCTCAACTTCACTCTGAAATTGTTTGAACTTTTCAAATGTTTCAGACTTGTGTTTCATTAAGTAAATATACCCATATCTACTTAAGTCATCAGTGAAGGTGAGAAAGTAACGATAACCACCGCGCGCCTCAATGCTCATCGGACCGCACACATTAGTATGTATGATTTCCAATAAGTCACTTGCCCGTTCCATTGTTCCAGAGAACGGAGTTTTAGTCATCTTGCCCATGAGGCATGGCTCACATGTGTCAAGTGATTCAAAATCAAGTGACTCCAAAAGTCCATCAGCATGGAGCTTCCTCATGCGTTTTACGCCAATATGACCTAAACGGCAGTGCCACAAGAAAGTGGTATTATCATTATCAATTCTACATCTTTTGGCATCAATGTTATGAACATGTGTATCATTACTATCGAGATTCAACAAGAATAAACCCCTCACATTGGGTGCATGACCATAAAAGATATTAGTCATATAAATAGAACAACCATTATTCTCTGATTTAAATGAGTAACCGTCTCGCAATAAACAAGATCCAGATATAATGTTCATGCTTAACGCAGGCACCAAATAACACTTATTTAGGTTCATCACTAATCCCGACGGTAATCGAAGAGCGAGCGTGCCGACGGCGATCACATCAACCTTGGAACCATTTCCCACGCGCATCGTCACTTCGTCCTTTGCCAGCCTCCGTCTATTCCGCAGTTCCTGTTTTGAGTTGCAAATATGAGCAACCGCACCGGTATCAAATACCCAGGCACTACAACGAGAGTTGGTAAGGTACACATCAATAACATGTATATCATATATACCTTGTTTGTTGTTGGCCGCCTTCTTGTCAGCCAAATACTTGGGGCAATTCCGCTTCCAGTGTCCAGTACCCTTGCAATGAAAACACACAGTTTCTGGTTTGGGTCCAGCCTTGGGTTTCTTCACGAGAGGAGCAACTGCTTTGCCACTCTGCTTGGAGTTACCCTTCTTACCCTTGCCATTTTTCTTGAAACTAGTGGTTTTATTGACCATCAACACTTGATGCTCCTTCTGAATTTCAGACTCAGCGGCTTTCAGCATCGCAAACAGCTCGGCGACTGACTTGTTCATCCCGTGCATGTTATAGTTCAACACGAAGCTCTTGTAGCTAGGTGGCAATGATTGAAGAACTCTGTCAGTGATAGCCTCTGGCGGAAGGGGCATCCCTAACTCAGCCAGACGGGTGGAGTACCCAGACATTCTGAGCACGTGATCACTGATAGACCCGTTCTCCTCCATCTTGCAAGCATAGAACTTATCGGAGATCTCATATCTCTCGATCCGGGCATTCTTCTGAAAGATAAACTTCAACTCCTGGAACATCTCATATGCTCCATGACGTTCAAAACGTCTTTGAAGTCCCGGTTCTAAGCCATACAACATTGCACATTGAACTATTGAGTAATCATCAGAACGAGCCTGCCAGGCGTTCACAACGTCTAGAGACTCAACTGGAGCGGGTGGATCACCAAGCGGTGCATCAAGGACATAAGCCTTCTGGGAAGCCGTAAGGATAATCCTTAGATTACGGTCCCAGTCCACAAAGTTACTTCCATCATCTTTCAACTTAGCTTTCTCTAGGAACGCATTAAAATTCAGGGGTGCTACTGCGCGAGCCATGATCTACAACATAAATACTGCAAAGACAACTTAGACTATTGTTCTTAGATAATGAGTTTAGTTAATCATATTTAAAAAACTCCCACTCAAATTGACATCCCTCCGATCATTCGAGTGTAACATGATCCAAATCCACCAACTCAAGTCCGATCATCACGTGAGTTGAGGTGGTTTCAATGGTGAACATCTTCATGTTGATCATATCTACTATATGACTCATGTTCGACCTTTCGGTCTCTTGTGTTCCGAGGCCATGTCTGTACATGCTAGGCTCGTCAAGTTTAACCCGAGTGTTCCGCACGTGCAACATGGCTTGCACCCGTTGTATGCGAACGTAGAGTCTATCACACCCGATCATCACGGCGTGTCTCGAAACGACGAACTTTCGCAACGGTGCACACTTGGGGAGAACACAATTTATCTTGAAATTTAAGTGAGGGATCACCTTATAATGCTACCGTCGTCCTAAGCAAAATAAGATGCATAAAAGGATTAACATCACATGCAAATCATAAGTGACATGATATGGCCATGAACTTGTGCTTTTGATCTCCATCTCCAAAGCACCGGCATGATCTCCATCGTCACCGGCATGACACCATGATCTCCATCATCTTGATCTCCATCAACGTGTCGCCATAAGGTTGTCGCGCCGACTGTTGCTTCCACGACTATTGCTAACGTTTAGCGATAAAGTAAAGCATTACATAGCGCTTAATGATTGACACGCAGGTCATACAATAATTAAAGACAACTCTATGGCTCCTGCCAGTTGCCATATTCATCGACATGCAAGTCGTGATATTCTATACAACACATGATCATCTCATACATCACATATATCTCATCATGTAATTGGCCATATCACATCACAGCATACCCTGCAAAAACAAGTTAGACGTCCTCTAATTGTTGTTGCAAATTTTACGTGGCTGCTATGGGTTTGCAAGAACCGTTCTT
Source organism: Elymus sibiricus (assembly GCA_039707655.1). NCBI lineage: Eukaryota > Viridiplantae > Streptophyta > Magnoliopsida > Poales > Poaceae > Elymus > Elymus sibiricus. The sequence continues at coordinate 75,951,383 of CM077666.1, read as the reverse complement.
ACCTACGCAAAACCACAACGTGGTGTAGTGATTGCTTTTTGATCTTCTAAAAGAACCCTCTTCATTGAAATCGATTCAACTAAAGTGAGAGAGACAGACACCCGCTAGCCATCTTTATGCAACGAAGTTACATGTTAGTTGAAGGAACCTGTCTCGCGTAAGTGTACGCGTAATGTCGGTCCGGGCCGCTTCATCTCACAGTACCGCCGAATCAAATATCAACTAGTAACGGCAAGCAATATGTATACACCCACGCCCACAACTCGTTTGTGTTCTACTCGAGATCTCATCTACGCATAGACCTAGCTCATGATGCCACTGTTGGGGAACGTTGCATGGGAAACAAAAATTTTCCTACGCACACACAAGATCTATCCATGGTGATGAGCATCTACGAGAGGGAGAGTGAATCTACATACCCTTGTAGATCGCTAAGCGGAAGCGTTTAAGAAACGCGGTTGATGTAGTCGAACGTCTTCGCGATCCAAATCGCCGAGCGTCCCGCGATCCAATCACGATCCTTCCGATCTAGTGCCGAACGGACGGCACCTCCGCGTTCAACACACGTACGGCTTGATGACGCCTTCACCTCCTCGATCCAGCGAGCGATGGTGAAGTAGTGGTTGAGTTCCAGCAGCACGACGGCGTGGTGATGGTGGTGAGGAACAATCTCTGCAGGGCTTCGCCAAGCACTACGGAGATTATGACGGAGGAACTAGAGGGTTAGGGTTGCCGCACACGGCTTGGGGAAATCTTGATGTGTCCTGTGTGCTAGCCCTGCCCCTCTATTTATATGTTGAGCCTTGGGGTCTAAACTTGGAGTAAAAGCCTCCTCCAGGTCGGTTTTGCCCGCACAAGGTCGGTTTGGCCCGCAGGGAAAGAGTCCAACTCGGACCCCTGCCGAATCGTGCACAGCCGCACACAAGCGGTAGTACCGCTTCACACAAGCGGTAGTACCGCTTGGGCGGTAGTACCGCTTCACACAAGCGGTAGTACCGCTTGGGCAGTAGTACCGCTTCACACAAGCGGTAGTACCGCTTACGCGGCAGCAAAACTACTTTTGCACTTTCCAATACCTCGTGGGCTTTTATCCCTTGGCCCATATAAAGTGTTGCTGCACCCGAACACTTCGGTAAACATCCGGAACCCCTTCCGGTGAACTCCGTAACCCTTCCGGAGATCAAAACACTATTATCACATATATCAATCTTTACCTCCGGACTATTCCGGAGATCCTCATCATGTCCGGGATCTTATCCGGGACTCCGAACAACTTTCGGTCACCAACATAATAACTCAATTATACTAATCGTCACCAAACGTTAAGTGTGTAGACCCTGCGGGTTCGAGAACTATGTAGACATGACCGAGACACCTCTACGGCCAATAACCAATAGCGGGACCTGGATGCCCATATTGGCTCCTACATATTCTACGAAGATCTTTATCGGTCGAACCTCTATGTCAAGGATTCAGTTAATCCCGTATGCTGTTCCCTTTGTTTTTCGGTATGTTACTTGCCCGAGATTCGATCGTCGGTATCACTATACCTAGTTCAATCTCGTTACCGGCAAGTCTCTTTACTCGTTCCGTAATACAAGATCCTGTGGCTAACTCTTTAGTCACTTTGCTTGCAAGGCTCAATGTGATGTTGTATTACCGAGTGGGCCCTGAGATACCTCTCCGTCATACGGAGTAACAAATCCCAGTCTTGATCCATGCCAACCCAACATACACCCTCGGAAATACCTGTAGAGCACCTTTATAGTCACCCAGTTACGTTGCGACGTTTGATACACACAAGGTATCCCTCCGGTGTCAGTGAGTTGCATGATCTCATGGTCAAAGGAACAGATACTTGACATGCAGAAAACAATAGCAATAAACTGACACGATCAAATGCTACGTTTACAGTTTGGGTCTTGTCCATCACATCATTCTCCTAATGATGTGATCCCGTTATCAAATGACATCTCATGTCAATGGCTAGGAAACCTTAACCATCTTTGATCAACGAGCTAGTCAACTAGAGGCTTACTAGGGACACAGTGTTGTCTATGTACCCACACATGTATTTGAGTTTCCAATCAATACAATTATAGCATGGATAATAAACGATTATCATGAACAAGGAAATATAATAATAACCAATTTATTATTGCCTCTAGGGCATATTTCCAACACATGTCGCGCTCCACCGTCTCCAAGCGGCCCTTGGCAGCCACGGTGATCTCCGCCACCGACCAGGCGGCGTACTCCTCGACGACGGCTCCCGCCGCCCTCTGCTCCTGCCGGTGGGCGTTCACCGCCTCCTCGGCCGGCACTTGGGTCTCGGGGAAGACCCCTGGAAAAGCAAAAGGAGATGCTCGGTCAAAAGGTCGATGGGCCAGAACTAGGAAGAAACCAAGAGAAAAACAAGCAAGAATACTTACATGTGAAGACCTCGTCGATGTACAGCGCCTCCTGCAACACCTCCCGCTCCCTCGCCGCCAACGCGCTGGCGCTGTGATCGCGGTCCGCCTTGAGCTGGGCGACCTCCTCGGCAGCCTTCTTCGCCTCCTTCTCCTGCTGCACCGCCGCCAGGCGGCGCTCCTCGGCGAGCCGGTCCAGCTCGGCCTTGTGGGCGGCTGCGGCCTCGTCCCTCTCGCGGACCGCCCGGGCCGCCTCCTCCTGTAGCCGGTTGCGCTCCGCGACCGCTTGGTCACGGAGCTGGCCAACTTCAACCAGCTGGCGCCGAAGCCCCTCCATCTCGGCCTGGTCGACAGCGGCGGCTGCGCATCCGGATCCGGATTCCGGTCAGGAGCCGGACAAGAAAGCAAAATATGAAGCAAGAAGATCTGACTCGGTTGCTGCGCAACCGGCCCGAATCTCGGGGGCTACACCCAGTGGGTGCACCGGCGCGCCCCCACTGGAAGAAATGCAAAAAGCTCGAAGATGTACCTTTGGCCTGGCGAAGCTCTTCCTCCTTGGCCGCCTCCCTAGCCGTGCGGTACCGGCCCAGGAGACGGTTGTACACCGCCACCCGCTGGTCATAGATGGACTACAAGAAAAGAAAGTTAGCACATAACGCCTGAGAAGGCCCGACCCGCCTGCTGCGCAGCCGGCCCGGGCCTCGGGGGCTACACCCAGTGGGTGCGCTGACGCGCCCCCACTGGAAAGCGACCAAGCCGGTCGAGAAAGGGAAAGAAGAAACAAGATGCAAGAAAATGCGAAGGATAAGCGAACTTACCGCGAAGGTCCGCTGCAGCTGCAGCAGCCGGCCGTTCTCCGCCTGGGCGAAGCTTTGCCACTGGCCACGGTGGTTGGCGAGCTGCACCCGCTGGGATTCCACCGCCGCGTCCAGCTCGCTCCGTGGGGCGCCGCTCATCGCCTCGTTGGAGCTCGCCACCTCGGTCTGCTGCGGCTGGGCCGAGGACCTGGCGCTGGTTCCGCTGCCGGCCGGCCTCGGCTCGAGGCTGCGCCCCGTGGCCCGCGGCTCCGCAATCACCAGGGCACGAGAGCTCCCTGGCGTGGCCTCCGCGCTCGGGGGCGGCGCTACTCCTCCACCTGGCGCGGCCTCCGGCTCGCGGCTTCCCCAGTCTCCGTGCCCAGCCCCGTTTCGAGGAAGATAAGGAAGAAGAAAAAAAACAGCAGCGGCGAAAAAGGCAATGACTTAGCAACAAAGAGAAACCCACCCTATGGCCGTGGGAACCGCCAGTTTCGGGCCCGCCGATGGCACCGCCCGGCGTGCCTTCTTGACAGACCTCTTCATGGCGCCCGGCTGCGCCGTGGCCGAGCGCTTCGCGGCCGGCCGCACCTCGACTGGCTGCTTCCCGTGCGGCCAGCTCGGGGCCGCCGACTCCTCGGCCGTCCTCCGCTGCCGCCCCCTGAGGGCAGCCCCATCGCCCGCCTCCGCATCCGGTGGAGCTGCATCACCCGCCCCATCCTCGTCATCTTCATCATCGTCCGGCCACTCGCGCAAAGGGTCCGGGATTAAGGACTTACCGGCTTGGTCGGACCCGCCGACTTCCGCGTCCGCGAGGCGCTCCTCGCCACCTCCGGCTCCCGCGTCGCCGTCTCCCTCCTCCTCCGGGTTCGAGTTGGCCTGATCCAGCTACAGGACCATGGGATTCGGGCTGTCATACACCAGCTGACTCGGGATGTGCTGCAGCCGGCCCAAGGCGTCAGGGCGCATGAAGAGGGCGGACGCTGCGAAGAACAGGGACCAAGGACTCACCGCTGGCGCCGGTGCTTCCCGGCCGTACGGATCCTTGCCGAATCGCCACTACTTCACCTTGAGCTCGGCGGCGGAGACATCGTTCACGTGCTGGGCGATCTCGGCCGGCGTCAGCTCCATCGTCGACAGCTGGCAGGGGTTGCGCCGACCGCTCATGTCGCAGATCCGGTGCGGCCTGATACGTCTCTGTCGTATCTACTTTTCCAAACAGTCTTGCTCTTGTTTTGGACTCTAATTTGCATGATTTGAATGAAACTAACCCGGACTGACGCTGTTTTCAGCAGAACTATCATGGTGTTGTTTTTTGTGCAGAAATAAAAGTTCTCAGAATTGGACGAAACTTTTTGGAGATTTTTTATGGAATAAATAAAAAATACTGGAGCCAAGATCCATTGGTAGGGGGCCCCCTACTGCCCACGAGGCACCAGGGCGCGCCACCCCCTGGCACGCCCTGGTAGCTGGAGGGGCCCACGTGGCTCCGCTGACCCTAATCTTAGGCCAATAAATTCACAATTCCAGAGAAAAATCAGAGAGGAAGTTTCATCGCGTTCTACGATAAGGAGCCGCTGGCACCTCCTGTTCTTCATCGGGAGGCCAGATCTGGAGTCCGTTCGGGGCTCCGGAGAGGGGGATCTTCCGTCATCGTCATCATCAACCATCCTCCATCACCAATTTCATGATGCTCACCGCCGGGAGTGAGTAATTCCTTCGTAGGCTTGCTGGACGGTGATGGGTTGGATGAGATTTATCATGTAATCGAGTTAGTTTTGTTAGGGCTTGATCCCTAGTATCCACTATGTTCTGAGATTGATGTTGCTATGACTTTGCTATGCTTAATGCTAGTCACTAGGGCCCGAGTGCCATGATTTCAGATCTGAACCCTTTATGTTTTCATGAATATATTTGTGTTCTTGATCCGATCTTGCAAGTTATACGCACCTGCTATGTGTTATGATCCGCATACCCCAAGGTGACAATAATTGGGATTCTTTCCGGTGATTACCGTAGTTTGAGGAGCTCATGTATTCACTATGTGTTAATGCTTTGTTCCGGTTCTCTATTAAAAGGAGGCCTTAATATCCCTTAGTTTACTTATGGACCCCGCTGCCACGGGACGATAGGACAAAAGATGTCATGCAAGTTCTTATCGCAAGCACGTATGACTATATACGGAATACATGCCTACATTACATTGATGAATTGGAGCTAGTTCTGTGTCGCCCTAGGTTATGACTGTTACATGATGAATGTTATCCAACATAATCACCTATCCAATGCCTACGAGTTTTTCACATATTGTTCTTTGCTAAGTTACTACTGTTGCTACTACTGTCACAATTGTTACAAAACTATTGCTGCTACCGTTACTGTTACTGTTACTATTATTGCTATTGCTATCAAACTACCATACTACTGTGCTACTGATCACTCTGCTGCAGATATTTAGTCTCCAGGTGTCGTTGAATTGACAACTCAACTGCTAATACTTGCAAATATTCTTTGGCTCCCCTTGTGTCGAATCAATAAATTTGGGTTGAATACTCTACCCTCGAAAACTATTGCGATCCCCTATACTTGTGGGTTATCAAGACCTTTTTCTGGCGCCGTTGTCGGGGAGCATAGCTCTATTTGCTGAGTCACTTGGGATTTATATCTGTTGATCACTATGAAGAATCTGAAAGACGCTAAGACCAAGATCGTTCCCTCTAAGACGAGGGGAGGTAAGGAACTGCCATCTAGCTCCGCACTTGATTCACCTTCTGTTTTGAGTTGACTTGTGACACCACCACCTGTTATGCATTCTGATATGTCGCAAGTTATTGATGATACTACTTCTGCTATGAATGATACTTATGATGGTGCCAGTACTATGCTTGATAATACTATGCCACTTGGTGAATTTCTTGATGAACAACTTGCTAAAGCTAAAGAAATTGAGAATGCTAAAAATGTTGAAACTCTTGAGAATTATGATTCACCTATTATCCCTAGCTCTCCTACTAGAGTTTAATCACCTGATGAACATGTCTTTGATAGGGAGACGGCTAGAACCATTCTTGCTTGTAATGATAGAGATGAAGTTATAAAATTGCTTGCTGAAATGAAAGAAAAATCTATGAAGGAGAGAATGAAATATGATCCTAAGTTTGCTACCTCTACCATATTTGTTACTGATAAGGATTATGAATTCTCTGTCGATCCTGAGTTAATTACTTTGGTTGAATCTGATCCTTTCCATGGCTATGAAACTGAAACCGTTGTGGCACATCTTACTAAATTAAATGATATAGCCACCCTATTCGCTCATGAGGAAAAAATTTGCTATTACTATATTCTTAAGTTGTTTCCTTTCTCATTAAAGGGTGATGCTAAGAAATGGTTTAATACTCTTGCTCCTGGTTGTGTGCGTAGTCCCCAGGATATGATATATTACTTCTCTGAAAAATATTTTCCTGCTCATAAAAAACTGTAGGAGATATGCCCTAGAGGCAGTAATAATGATTATTTTGTATCTCCAAGTTTGTAAATAAAGTTTATGTTCCATGCTATAACTGCAATGATTCTCGAGTCTGCAATAACATGAGGCTCAGAGGGAAACTCATGTGCACGTGTGGTATAATAAATGGAAATATGTATTCCTAGTCATGCCTCTGAGACTGGCTCAAGTATTGCTTGATGATCCTGTTTTCCTGATCATGGGCATGGCTATGCCGGCAATTTTGAGGGCACAATGTTAGAATAACACTTGTGTTGAAACGACCCGAATTGATGTTATGCTATGAGATACTTTCATCACAAGTTAATGGTTAATAACACAGAGATAGTTAATGTTTGCATAATTCCTGAGACCATGAGGGTATCGAGTTCTTTCGTGCTTGCTTCGTGAACTTTGGGGTTTGTTAAACGTATTACGGCGGCTTACGGGTTCACGGAAAAGTATGACAAGGAACGAGATAGCTCAAGATTGGGATTTGCTCCTCCGGCGATGGAGAGATATTCTCGGACCCTCTCGGTGTTACAGTATCCATCATCGTCTGGCCAGACAAAGGGTGATTTGATCACAGGGATGCCGAAACACAGAAACGAGAAAAGAGAACAAAACCAGTAGCGAGGTAACTGGCATAGTGGACAAGTTGTTGATCCATGGGTATGCAGAAAATCTCACCTCGGGTGTTTGTAACATATCGCGAAGCAACAGGAATAGCACACGGCAACTAGAGGTTCACTCGAATATTCATTTGTGTGGGTATAGGGGTCAATATGGGTGTCCACGGCTCCGATGTTGATCATTGATCGGAAAGTGTTTCGGGTCATGTCTATACTTCACCGAACCTATAGGGTCACACGCTTAAGGGTCATCTATCTGCTAAATGCTAGACAGGGAGTCTGAGAGAAAGTCACCGAAAAAGTTTCGGAGACACCGGAAACGTTCCGGAGAGAGCACCGGAATAGTTTTGGTAAAACTGAAAAGTTGTTCCAGGGTATACCATTAAGTCAAATTGGTTGCGGCACATGCCTGGAAATTCTTGGAGGGTGCCAGGATTGTTCTGGGAACTTCTGGGATTTTTCGAAGAAAAAACCCGGAAATGTTCCGGAGCTGCCGGAACCGTTTTGTTTGCTTTTCGCAGATGAAAATCACTAATCCGGAATTGTTTCGGAACGCGTCCAAAATCATTTTAGTGGGTACTAGAATTGTTCTAAGACCCACAGAAATATTTTCGGATTTAACGGTCACGAAAAAATGTTTCCGTGAATAGTGAAAGTGCTTTTTGGTTACTTTATGGAAAGCCACCTTTTAGGGCTTTTACCAAAAGGCTTCTAGAAGGACTTGGGGGCTAAGAAACCCCCCTTGGGTGGGCCCCCATGAGGGGTGGCCGGCCACATGAGGGGCTCCTCCATGGAGCCCCACTTGCTCCATTACTTCCCCTTTATGCCCTTGTGGAGGACTCCATTCATGGGCATTTTGGGTTTTTGGAATGGCACCCTACCCCTTGGGATTTCCTATAAAAGGAGGTGGAGAGGACCTCTCCACACTCACTCTTTCTCAACATACACAAGCCATGCATGATCTGGCCTTCTCTCTCCCTCCCCGCGAAATAGTTTCGTAGAGCTGAAAGGCTGTCTGGGTTCCGGTGGGAACTAGTTCTGGACGGCGAAGCCCTGCCGGATAGATGACACCGTATGTGTGCAACTCTTTAGAGAGATCGTAGTTTCGGTCTTAGTTCGAGAGTGCCTCCCGAAGGGCTGTCCGTGTGACCGTTCGAGTTTCGAGGGTCCTCCCGAAGGGCTGTTCGAGTGACCGTCCGAGTTTCGAAGATCCTCCCGGAGGGCTGTCCGTGACACCGTCCGAAGGACTGTCCGACCGCCTCCCAGAGGGTTGTCCGAGGGGCAGACGAGGGAGAACATCCTCGCGGTTGGGAGGTTGTAAATCCTAGCTGCGGGGATCTGCACCACCGATCGTCATCGACTCTACTTCCGCTGCGCTATGAGTCGGTAACGAAAAGATCAAACCTTGTATGCAGTCTCCATAGTGGTCCTGGGCTGGTGCATAGGTCGGAAATTTTTTGTTTTCTGCTGTGTTCCCCTATAGTGGCATCATGAGCCATGCTATGCGTAGATGCAGGTTACGATCTAGAATACATAGAGATGTATGGGTGTTGCACAATATAATTTGTTGTAGATGAGTTCTACTGCTGATAATTATTTGTGCGGGTAGAGATGAAATCTGTTACCCGATGTTCTTGTTGCTTCCCTGGAATTTGCATATTTCTGATCTTGATAACAGCATGGCGGAGTTTCAAAGTTCTGGCAATCCGCGATCCTGATTGATCAGCGGAGTGCTAACAGTTCTTTGAATTCCACCATAGTTAAAAAGAAAGATGAAATTTCGCAGACGAAAGGGCAATGCAGATATGATCTGCACGGGGGTCATGCGTATGATGAAGTTCAGTATGGGGCTCGAGATTTTATTATCTCGTGTTTCATACACCCCGCAAAGTTAATCTAGCGACTTGAATAATCATACTTGATGATGGACGTTGGTAGCTTCAGTTTGCTTCGAAACATTAGAAGCCACGTAAAATGAATTTTGTATGAACCGATTAGAGGCGTCTAACTTGGTTTTGCAGGATGACATAAGATGTGCATGTGATGTGATATAGCAATGCTCATAATAATTTGATTATGTATGAGATGACTATATAATGTAAAATTAACATGACCTGCGTGTCATGATTCGGCATGATGGCTGGAGCCATATGATTGTCACTTTAATGACCTGCGTGTCAACTTTAAGTAATGCACTTATTTTATTAGCTATAGAGATAGCAATATTATCTGGTGCATCGACAAGGGGGTGGCAATCTTCGCGAAGGTGAACACCGACGCAAATGCCGAAGACGAAGAAATTAAAGACTTCTCCGTCAGAAAGGGCTATACCATATCATGCTATTATGAATTGCCTGAGATTTTTATCCCTTATGATGCACCCTTTTTGATTGCACGGTAGTCGCTTTTTATTAGGGTGATCTCTCACTTAAAATATCAAGTAGTTAGTGTTCTCCCAAGTGTAGCACCGTCACGGCACCTATCTCTTTGGGGTATCACATGGATGCATGGGTACGAATGATTAGAGAAGTGTGAGGCGGGTGAGTTGAGACCTCGCAGCGAGCTCACTAGGTTGTCTTGACGTTCTGGCATGAAAGTCATGAGCTCGAAACACGCGCATCGAAAGATGAATAAGAGTCACATAGAGATGTGATTGGCAAGATGGCCTACCGAATGAAATTCTCGTAACTTGAGATGGATGCATCCTTGGCGTTGAATGGAAATGCGGATCTTGAATCACTCGTAATCAATTTTGAGAGATATTGATTTGAGTGGGAGCGCACATTAGAATTAACTTGTTTTAATTCTCAGTGCAATTAATTATGAACTTTGTCCAAAGTGTAAATTTCATAATAGTTGTAGAAAAATGGCTCGTGTTTCCACCTTCCCTGTTAAAATTGAATAAGCTATTAAATATCTGGTTAAAACTTTACGGTTGGTAACGTAATGTGAGGATTGTCCTCAAAAGTGCCGAGAAGGATTTTTTCCTATCGCATGCTTTTGGTATTCTCCTGCTAATGCTATGGATAATGTGACTCTCGTCCTTTGATCCAAAATCTAGAATTCCGTTACGGTCAAGTGCAATATGTTTGCTTCCATGAGACCCGAACTTCAAAAGTTTGGGATAGCTATGTGATATTCATGGAACTGAAAATCATTTTCAGACACAAACAAAGGCTAAAAGATATGTAATATCCAAAGCAATGTTTGTTTTGAAAACTATTAGTAAAAGTGTTTACTATGCATTTGACTAATAACAGAGGGATCCAGTAGAACGCCTGTCATACGGTGATGGTGAATAAAACAACAACTTAAGAGAAAGGAAATGTCCAAAGGGTGTTACTGTGACTTACACACCTAGGAAGTCCGGGGCTAACGCCACTCTTCCAGTTGGTGCTTCTTCTGAGAGTAGGAGAATTATTGGAAGTAAAACTGTTAGAAGTATAAAGGCAAAAAGGAGAGAAGACTGGAATGTCCAGCTCATGTATGAAAGTCATACAAGTTATTGATGTATAGAAGGCTTGTCAACGAAATAGTTCTTGCGAATTGTGATTAAATTGTTAGTCACTAATTCTTGGGTATTGTGAGTTGATCACAAAGATACCCGCTCAATTGCATTCTGCTGTGACTCGATGCAAGAACTACTACGGCCTAAAAGACTTGCCGGAGTGAGGTTTCGATATGCGTTGAGAACATAGTAAAAGTTGCTATACTCGTTACATTACATATGTATTTATTTTCATAATTCATTTTAGAGTTTTTATACACTCTAGCCCATTGCATAAAGTATCTTGCAAGTAGGTTGTTCATAAGAGAACTTTTGATGTTCGGTGTTATGAATAACATAAGGGCCATACTTAAATCATGGATGGGATGTATGTTATGAATATTGATAATAATATATTACCTCCTGTCGTGGGAAACGAACACCTATGGGATCAAGGAGATCCCTTACGGTTCGGCAAGGGGTGAGGGTTGCACAAAGAGCAGAACTAACGAACAGCACGCGGGGGATTTACCCAGGTTCGGGCCGCACGGATGCGTAAAACCCTACTCCTGCTTTGATTGTATTATTGTGGATGTTCTTGGCCAAGTTCTGGGAGCTACAGTAGCAGCTACGCATGCAGAATGGGCTTTCGAAGTGTTTCCTCCTCCTCCCCTGTACGTCTCGGGCCTCCTTTTATATTAGTCAAAGGGGCTACCACAGTGACGTACAAGATAAGGCATGAGGTGGAAAGTAACTACAGTGTTACCACAGTATTATCGTACCTAACCCTGACGGCTTAGGACAAACTCATTAAATGCACCGTGAGGTGTCCGTCGAGGTGTCCCTTAGCTTCTCGGGCTTGGAAAAGCTTTACAGGGGATGGGCAAAAGCAGCCATCCCATCAACACCGCTTAAGCATCGCGTGGCCAGCATTACGCCACGTCACCATGAGGACAAGCCCTAAACGACAAGGCTGGCCGCTGTACTGGAGCGATAGCGCTGTACTGGGCAGAGCCTTGCCGGGGCCGAATCCTTGCCGGGCCCGGGGCTTGCCGGGACCAAATCCTTGCCGGGCCCGGGGCTTGCCGGGACCGAATCCTTGCCGGGCCGGGGCTTGCCGGGACCGGGTCTTGTCTGGCGCGAGGCCTTGCCGGCAAGGGACTTGCCGGGCCTCCGCAACCCTTTGGTCTTCTGTTTTCTGGTCTGATCGTTGACTTGAATGTCTCCTTGTCGTCTTAGTCTCGTGATTACTCCTAGCTATTCCCCGGCAAGGCATGCCGCGGAACGGCTACAACTGCCCGTGCACAAGTAAGGGGTACTAAAAAGACCCATACTTTGGTACACCGACAGGAGCCCCCGGGCCTAGGCCATACACGGGTGCCAGGCCTGTTGGGCTAGGCCCAAAACAGTGCATGGGCACGCGTGGCAGGGAATAACTGCTCGTAATCATTATCTCTCTTACCACGCCCCCCACTACGCGCATTAATCGCGCGACGTGAGAGACGTGGGCGGAAACTCCGCTGTAAAAGCGGGCGGTAAAGAGCCCGCCTCGCGCCTTCCCCATAAAAAGGGAATCACAGAGGGCACTGCTCATTTACCCCCTCCGCCTTTCCAATCTCAATCTCAGAGCCGTCGCCATCGTCTTCTTCCTCGCGCCCAAAGCAGAGCCTTTCTCCCTCCACCCGCCTCCACCGTGCTCTCGACGTCTTCAGCGCCCACTTCCATAGCCACCATGCCGCCCAAGCTGAGCAAGGGCAAGGCGGCGGAAGCGGCCGCCGCGGCGGAGAGCAAGCTGGTGAAGATGCGGAAGGAACGCGCCGTCTTCCCCTTGACGCTTGATGCAGAGACCTTGAAGAAGAGGTACCAGTTCGCATGGGCGACTGAGACCACGGCCCATCCGGCCACCAAAGTGAGTGTAGCTTCTCGCAAGGCAAAGCCAGGAGACTATCCCTTCTTTGCCGATTACTTCTGGTGCGGCCTCTGTCCCCCGTACTCGGATTTCTTCGTAGATATCATGCTCACCTACGGCTTCCAGCTGTTAGATTTCACGCCGAATGCCGTGACTTGTATGTCCGTCTTCGCGCACCTTTGCGAGAATTTTGTTGGGGTCATCCCGAGCACTGCACTTTTCCGGCACTACTTCTACCCCCGCATCCAAAGGGGCGACGCCCTCTCCGGCAGCATTGCTTGGATCCCGAGGACGGCAACCAAGGAGACATACCCAGAGGGGCTCTACTGCGATAGATGGGATGAGTGGTGCGGCAAGTGGTGCTGGGTCCGGGAAAAGGAGCCCCAACCGTTCTGCGAGGTGCGGAAGCAGAAGGTGGCCCGCGGCAAGGATTGGGGCGCCGCGGACCCTGACGACAGCAAACTCACCATCGCCACCACCAGGATACTGCGCCTCAGGGCTGCCGGGCTGAAGGTGGAGATGATTGCTTCAGATTTCCTTCGCCGGCGCATCGCCCCACTGCAGAACAAGGGGCGCCCTGCCTGGGAGTACATGAACGCTGCCGACGTCATGAGGGTGCGGCCCGGGCTGGATAATGATCTGACAGCCATGGGGCACGCAGCCCTCTGCCAACAGCTCTTCAATTCTGGATCAGTGGGAGACTTGCCGGCGGGCGTCGTCCCACTATGCAACAACTCATCACTGACCTCCATCATCGCCATGATGCCGGCGTTTAATGCCCATAGCATCGACGAGAGGTGGATCGAGCCGTCCGCGGAGCAGGCGCTGGCGTTCTTTGACAGCTTGATGGAGAAGGCCATCCGGGCGGAGAACCTTGTCCGCTCCACCACGGAGGAGGAGCTCGCCTACATCGCCAACAGGGCGGAAGAGGCGAACCTTGCCGAAGAAGCCTGCAGCGCTGAGTCCAGCGAAGGCGAGGACTTGCTGCTGGAAGATCTTGCCGGGCGAGACGAGGCTGCCGGGGAGCCAAGCGGAGCCGCTGCCGGGAGCTCTTCTGCCGGAGGCGCCGCCGAAGAGGAAGAAGAGGAGGAGGAAGAGCCCCCAGCTCTTCAACACAGAAAGAGGCGCGTCCTCCGGAAGAACGCCACTGGCGCTCCAGCCTGCCTACCTCCCTCAAGCAGCGAGGCTTCCGGGAAAGGGGCGGCTGGCGAGGCCGCGCCGCAACCTACCGCTGCCAAGCGGCCCAGGGCCAATCCTCCTCCTCCTCCGTCAGGAACTGCGGCGAGGGTCGGCATCGACCTCTCCGCCATCAGCTCTGAGGAAGAAGAAGACGAGTAAGAGTCCCGCCACAGCCTTGATTCTCGTCCTTCTAGTTTTGCTTGATTAATTTGCTCTGTTTTTGCCTCCTCGGGGATGCGGAGACTCTGGCACAGAGGGTGGCGAAGAGGGCCAAGACCTCAACAAGCATCGAGCCGCCGGCAAGCACCTCGGGCGCGCCAGAAACGGTTCTCGTCAGCTCGGAGTCAAGCCCAGAACGCAACCCTCGATGCAGTCCTCGACGCAGCCCCCGGCGCAGCCCCCAGCGTGAGTCTTCTACTCACTACCCACTGGCGCGTGCCGGGGTGTGCATCTTCTCTGCTGACATCTCCGGGCGTGCAGGAGCGGAGCAACAGCGAGAAGCGACAGCAGGAGCTGCCTCTGCCATGCCACCTCCGTCGACCACACCGCCCAGGGGTGAGTCTTCGGGCAAGCTCTACCGCGACGATGAGGAGGGGCCGTCAAGCGCGAGCTTCGGCAACCCCTTCCTTGACGCAGGTAAAGTTACCTGCCCCAAAGAATTCTTGTCGCTTTGGTTTTTCTTCTTTTTGTCTTCTTGGACTTCCTTCCCAGCTTCATCTTAATCAAGTTCTTGGCTTTCAATCTTCTTCTGACAGAGCTCATGGATACTGACGCCGTCATTGAAGAGACCGCCAAGGATGCCGCCACTGAAGCCGGCAAGGTTGCTGCCGAAGAGGCCGCCAAGCATGCCGCCGCCGAGGCTGCCAAAGCTGCTGCCGCCGAGGCTGCTGCCGCTGAGGCCGCCAAGGCCGCTGCCGCCGAGGCCGCCAAGGCCGCTGCCGCTGAGGCCGCCAAGGCCGCCGAGGGGGCCGGCGAGGAGGCCCGCGGCAATACTGACGGCGCTTCCGCCGCAGGAGCGCCAGGCGCTTCTACTGCCGCGGGGCCCTCGACTGCCGAAGACCAATCCTCGTCGTTCCAGGCCCCTCCCTCAAGCCAATAGATCAGGGCCGGCAAGAATGTTGTCAGCATGCCGGGGTCGGCAAACATTGAAGAGCTGGTTGAAGGGGAACATCTTGACGGGGAAATCACCGTCGCTGCCGTCAGTGAGCCCAAGGAGGAGCAACTACTTCAAGCCATGAATGACAATTATCAGAAGCTCCAGACGCTCTATCGCGCCCAGAAGGAGAAACTGGACTCCCGGGCAGCGCTCGTCGAGGCCGCGGAAGGAGACTTCCAACAACGCGTCACGGAGACACAGGCTTGGTATGGCGAGGCCCTCCAAGAGCTGAATATTTATCGGGAGCAGCTGGCGGAAGAGCGGAACGTCCTCCTGCTGAAGCAATCAGACATCGAGAAAGCGCAGGAGGAGGCCGCCCAGCAAGCCGCCGCGGCAGAAGCCCTCTTGACGCAGCGCCGCATCAGCCTTGACGCCCAAGAAGAGGACCTTGCCGCCCGTGAGGCGGCGCTTGCCGCTAAGCTTCGCAACAATGATGAAGAGCTCGAAAGTCTTGTCGCGCGGCGGGTCCAGGAGCTTGAGCAGAAACACTTGAAGACGCTCAGAGCTCTAACTGAAGACCACGCCGGCAAGCTCAAAGAGGCCCTCGACGCTGCCGGAGCTGCGGAGACCGCCAAGAACTTGCTGGAGGAGAAGACGAAGCAGCTGGAAGTCGCTCTCGAGGACCACGGGAAGAAGGTCTCAACACTCGAGGCCGAGAGAGACAAGGCTCTCCACAGCCTGATGGAGACGCAGGCCGCCGCATCCGAGAGGATCCAGCCGCTCTCCTCCGCCAAGGACTCCATTGAAGATCTGAAGCTAAAGCTATCCACGCTGGAGGAGTCTCTTGAGGCCGCCCGAGTTCGCGAGAGGACTCTTATCAAAGACCTCCATGACGAACAGGAGCTGCTCCAGAACGCCGCCACCACCCACAACGAGTACACTTCAAGCGTGAAGCTCTGGACCGCCAGGCTGGCGGACGTCGCCGAGAAGCTTGGCGCGGAGCTGGAGACCATGGACTTGCCGGGCTTCGAATACTCAGTCGACGACAACATATCCTCAAGCACCAGGCTAACCATGTTCTTCGACAAGCTCGTCGACGCCCTCAAGCTACTCCAGGCGAATCAAACAAGCAAGCTGGCCGACGAATCCCGGAAGCTCTGCCAGCTCATCCTCCGCAAGGTGTTGATGAAGGTGGCGTACAGGAACCCTGGCGTCGACCTCTCCAAAGCCTTGAAGAGCTTGCCGAAGGACGCGGACGTCATGGCTCTCGAGGAGCTTGTCGCGCCCATCGTCGATCGGGTGAGCCAGGTGAAGAGGGTCGAGGGCGATCGCCGGGATTAACTGTAGCCTCCTATCTCTTCCTCATCTTGCCGCCAGCATTCCATGTAAAAGACAATTCGTCTTATGTCAGAAACGCGGCAAGCACTAGATGTAATATAACTTGCTCTCTTTGAATTATGGCATGCTATTCCCTTTGTTCAATTTCTCTCTGTATGGCGTGTACCCTACGCTTTGCTGGGAACTTGCCGAAGCATAACCCTGTCGCGAGCACTGGATTCGGGTCGTCAGCAGCTTGCGGGTAGTGCTGCTCACGGCAAGAAATCTTGACGCTTTCAGCGCGGCCACCTAGACTGTTGAGCGGACTCGAAACAGAGTAGGGGCGCAGCCGATCATGACAAGATTCCATCGCGTGCAGGTTTTCCATACAAAGCCGAAATCGTTCAAGGGAATACAGCCTTACAAAAATCAAAATCTGCTTAAGGGGTTTAGCAACTTAGCTCTGCTTTTTGTCGCTATTCCTTTTCTTCCGGCAAGGCGCCAACCTTGAACGTCGTCTGGCCTCCATACCACCATTCTCCTACCCCCCCGGCAAACTTGCGGGCGAGGGAATCTTCTATCTCTTGAGAAAAAGAAAGAAGAGAAAATAAAGGTATGGAACCCTGACGGTTCGTTAGCTCTTACCGGGATCAAGTGCGATACATATCTCAGATAATACATGCATATAGAATGACATGAAATCAACAAGAGATGTAAAGCACACAGATCTCATTAAAATATGCACAGGGATGTGCCTGCTCTGTACAAAGGATTACATGCCAGCGGCAACACTTGTACAGAATGGCGTTGCCAGGATCTTGCCGGAGCGTTACGCTGCCGCGAGCGCTGGATTCGGGTCGTCAGCAGCCTGCTGGCCGTATCGCTATCATAGCAGGAAACCCGAACAACGGCGCCTTATGGGTAGAACTTGCGAAGGTGCTCGATGTTCCAGGAGTTGCTTACTGGCAAGCCCTCTTCGGTCTCCAGGCGGACAGCGCCAGGCCTGGTGACTCGCACTACCCGGTAAGGGCCTTCCAACTTCGGCGTCAACTTGTTGGAGTTCTTGGCCGACTGAACGCGCCGAAGAACAAGGTCGCCTTCCTCAAGACTCCGGGCGTGAACCTTGCGGCT
Organism: Elymus sibiricus; assembly: GCA_039707655.1. NCBI lineage: Eukaryota > Viridiplantae > Streptophyta > Magnoliopsida > Poales > Poaceae > Elymus > Elymus sibiricus. Next base: position 75,933,940 of record CM077666.1, on the reverse strand, counting down.
ATGGTAGCGGCGCAAAGCTTGCTGGTAGCGAGCGGCTCGCACAGCAGCCCGAAGACGGTTCTCCTCAAGGAGCAACGCGTCATCTTGCCGCAACTGCTCTTGATCAAGCTCATCATAAGCGAGCACTCGAGGTGACCCGTATATGAGTTCCGTGGGGAGAACTGCCTCCGCTCCGTAGACCAGAGCGAAGGGCGTCTGGCCGGTGGCTCGATTTGGCGTCGTCCTGATCGACCAAAGAACCGCCGGCAGCTCATCAATCCAGCGTCTTCCATGCTTGTGCAGCTTGTCGAAAGTTCTGGTCCGGAGACCACGCAGCACCTCAGCGTTTGCCCTCTCCGCTTGGCCATTGCTTCTCGGGTGAGCAACAGAGGCAAAACAAATCTTGCCGCCAAGGTCTTGGACGTACTGCATGAAGGTGCGGCTTGTGAACTGTGTACCGTTGTCAGTGATGATCCTGTTCGGCACACCAAAACGGCACACAATCCCCTTGAAGAACTTGACTGCTGACTGTGCTGTCACCCTCCTCACTGCTTCCACTTCTGGCCACTTCGTGAACTTGTCGATAGCAACATACAAGTACTCGAAGCCCCCGGCAGCGCGGGGGAAGGGACCCAGTATGTCGAGCCCCCAGACCGAGAAGGGCCAGGAGAGAGGGATCGTTTGGAGAGCTTGAGCTGGCTGATGAAGTTGCTTCGAATGAAACTGGCACGCTTCACACTTGGTTACTAGTGCCGTTGCATCCTGGAGGGCAGTAGGCCAGAAGAATCCTTGCCGGATGCCTTGCCGACAAGGGCTCTTGAGCCTATGTGGGATCCACATACGCCCCCATGAATCTCTGCCAACAGCTCTAGTCCGTCCTCCCGAGGGATGCACTTCAATTTCACACCGTTGGGTCTCTTTCTGTACAGGACGTCGTCGACGAACTGGTACATACTTGACTGACGGGCTACTTTCTAAGCTTCTTCCTGCTCCTCAGGGAGTTCTCCTGTCTGAAGGAAATGGACTATTTGCTGTGCCCAGGCCGGAGCCTGTGGCTCGACGACAAGGACTAAAGGCAACTCTTCAGCTGCGGGAGCATTTGCTTCTACGGCAAGAACCTGAGGCTCTTGGCGGAGCAGCTGCTCACCGGCAACTGGTATTTCTTCGGCAGCAAGAGCGCTTGCTTCGGCGGCAAGAACCAGAGGTTCTGCGCGAAGCCGCTGCTCACCGGCAACCGGTATTTCTTCGGCAGTAGGGGCGCTTGCTTCCGCGGCAAGAACCTGAGGTTCTGCGCCAAGCCGCTGCTCACCGGCAACCGTGTCATTCCCGGCAAGATCCTTGCCGGGGGCTTCGGGAAGCCTTGCCGGGAAGTTCTCGCCGGTACTTAACTTTCTTCTCTTATCAGGCCTTGTCGATGGCGACACGGATGGTTGAGTCAAGCGGAGCACAAAAGTCCCTGGTTCCACAGGTAGCTTGAGTGCGGCACGCTTCGACAGGTCGTCGGCAATGCTGTTCTCTGATCGAGGAACATGCTCTGTCCGAAGACCGTCAAAGCGCTCCTCCAGCTTCCTCACTTCATCGACGTATGCTTCCATCAGCGGGCTCTGATAATCTTTGTTGACCTGCCTCACGACGAGCTGGGAGTCACCCCTGACGATGAGCTTCCTGATCCCAAGGTCTGCCGCGATCCTGAGACCGGCAAGCAGTCCTTCATACTCTGCCGTGTTGTTGGTCGATCTCTCCCGGGGAAAATGCATCTGGATGACGTACTTGAGGTGCTCTCCGGTGGGTGCGACAAGCAGTACGCCGGCACCGGCGCCTTGCAGCGAAAAGGCTCCATCAAAGTACATGATCCATTCGCGATCTGTTTCCTTCGTCGTCTGGCGTTGGGGTCCATTCTGCAATGAATTCTGCCAAGGCCCTGCTCTGGATAGTTGAAGAACTTTCAAACTTGAGACCAAAGCATGACAGCTCCAACGCCCACTCCACGATGCTGCCGGTTACTTCAGGGTTCCGGAGAATCCGTTGTAGCGGAAAGCGAGTGACGACGGTGATCTCATGTGCTTGGAAGTAGTGGCGCAGCTTCCTCGAGGCCATGAGAAGGCCGAAGAGCAACTTCTGCACACCAGAATACCTCGACCTAGCCCCCTGCAACAGGGAGCTGACGAAATAGACTGGGCGCTGCACCATCTTCTTCTTCTGCACTGCCTGACTTGACTGCGCGGGTCTTTCCTTGTCGGCACCAGACTTTGCCGGGGCTGGCCCCGGCAAGTCGCTTGGCGGGCCTGCCGTTGCCGCTGCATCTTCCTCTGCTTTTCTCTCTGCCACCAGCGCAGCACTAACCACTTGATTAGTTGCTGCCAGATATAGCAGCAACGGCTCTTGTGGTCTAGGCGCGACTAGTACTGGCGAAGAGGAGAGGTACTTCTTCAAATCCTGCAGCGCTGCCTCCGCTTCTGGAGTCCATTTCATTGGACCTGCCTTCTTCAAAATTTTGAAAAACGGCAGGGCGCGCTCAGCAGACTTTGAGATGAACCTACTTAAAGCAGCGACGCAGCCGGCTAGGCGGCGCACATCCTTAACTCGTCTTGGCGCTTCGATCTGCTCAATTGCCTTGATCTTGTCGGGATTGGCTTCAATTCCACGCTGAGATACAAAGAACCCGAGAAGCTTGCCGGATGGGACGCCAAACACGCACTTCTCGGGATTTGCAAATGTCTATTCCAGATCTTGAATGAGCGTTGCCTTGTCCTTGGTTTTGACCACTATGTCATCCATGTAAGCTTCCATATTTCTATGCAGCTGGGCCCTGAAACCAATCTGGACAGCTCTAGCGAAGGTCGAACCAGCACTTTTCAACCCGAAAGGCATACGCAAGAAGCAATATGTGCCACACGGGGTGATAAATGCGGTCTTCTCTTCGTCTTCTTTCGCCATGAAGATCTGGTGATAGCCTGAGTATGCGTCAAGAAATGACAGCAAATCGCAGCCGGCAGTGGAATCCACAATCTGGTCGATGCGCGGCAAGGGAAAGGGATCTTTTGGACAGGCTTTATTGATATCTGTAAAGTCAATACATAGCCTCCATTTACCATTCGCCTTGCGCACAACAACTGGGTTGGCCAACCATGTAGGGTGGAGGACTCCTCTAACCAGGCCTGCCGCCTCAAGCTTCCTAATCTCTTCCGCAATAAACTCTTGCCGCTCCAAGGCTTGCTTCCGCACCTTCTGCTTGACGGGCCGCGCGTGGGGACAGACAGCTAGGTGGTGCTCAATTACCGACCTGGGAACACCAGGGATGTCAGATGGTTGCCATGCAAACACATCGACATTCGCCCGCAGGAAGGCAACGAGCGCGCCTTCCTATTTGTCATCAAGGGTGGAGCTTATGGTGAAGGTTCCCCCCGTCCCGTCCTCCTTGGCGGGCACCTTCTTGGTCTCAGGCGGAGCAGCCTTGGATTTCTTGATCTGGCCGGCAGAGCTCTCTGGGGCACCCTCGACGGCAGCGCAGCACTCTGGAGAGGCGCGCTTGCCGGAGTTTGTACCAGAGGTCTTGCCGGGCTGCTTCTTCTTGCCGGGATCTTGAGCGGCAGGGGCATGCGCCTTGGCGGCGGACGCTGCAACTGCTTCCCGGTAGAGCTTGTCGGTGCAAATGAGCGCGTCTTTCTTGTCGGAGTGGACAGTGATGACGCTCATTGGACCGGGCATCTTCAAGACGTTGTAGGCGTAGTGCGAGGCCGCCATGAACTTAGCCAGCGCTGGGCAGCCAAGGATTCCATTGTATGGCAACGGAATCCTGGCGACGTCGAAGACGACCTTCTCCGTCCTGAAGTTCAGCTCGCTGCCGAAAGTTACCGGCAGCGTGATCTTGCCTTTCGGCTGGTTCCTTCCCGGATTGACCCCTTGGAAAGAACCTGTCTCCTCGAGATCTTCATCAGGAATTTGCAGCCTCTTGATCACATCGGGCGAGATCAGGTTCAGGCCGGCTCCACCGTCAACTAACATTTTCGTCACCTGGAGGTTGCGAATCATTGGTGAAACCAACAACGGCAAGCACCCGACCGCAGTTGTGCGATCAGGGTGATCCTCGGCGTCAAAAATGATAGGCGTGAGGGACCACTTCAGTGGCTTCCGGGCATCGAGGGATGGCTCTGCTGCATTAATCTCACGCGCCCACTGCTTGAGTTGGCGGTGAGAGGAATGCAATGAAGCGCCCCCGTCGACACACATGGCCTCTGTAGCCTTCTGGAACTCGTGTTCGCTGGACTCGTCGCCCTCTACATCGTCATCATCATTTCCTTGTTCTTTGGCGCGGCCCCGGGCAGGCTTCTCTTGCTTCGGCCTGGGCTTGCCGCGACGACCTCCTCGACCGCGCTTCCTGCCAGACCCTCCGGCACCATCTTGGGCTCTTTCCTTGTCGCGCCTTTCGTACTCGGCGCGCTGCTTCTCGGCAAGCTCCTCAACTTGCCGACAGTCTTGGAGATCATGGCCCTTGGTACGGTGGATCTTGCAGTACTGCTTGCCAGATCCTTCTGGCTTGTCGGCAGCCGCCAAGGCTTGACACGCCGCACACCCGGCAACCTCCTTGCCGGGGTCGTCGGTCTTGGACTTCTTGGCGGTGCCGGTGTTGCCCGAACCTTCAACGGCAAGCACGGCCTTGCCCTTGCGCTTCTTGTTCTTCCGCCGCCCCTTTCTTGCCGGGGCAGGAGCGTCTTCGCTATCGGAGTCGACTCCAGCGCCAGCGTTCTCGCCGGGGAGTCTCCTTCCTTCTTCTGCCCGAGCACATTTGTCGGCCAAGGCGTAGAGCTCGGCGACATCTCTGACTTTGTTCATCGCCAACTCCTCCCGCATCTTACGATTGCGCACATTCTGATGAAAGGCGCTGATGACGGCGGCGGGATGAACGTCAGGAATGTTGTGCTGGATGCGGCTGAACCTCTGGATATACTTGCGCAAAGTTTCGCCCTCCTTCTGGGGAATGATGTGCAGATCACTCTCCTGGCCAAGAAGGCGCATCAACCACGATCTCACGTTGGGCTTCAGAACCGGTGAAGGCGCCAACAAACTGATGGCACAGGTCGACCCAAGAAGAGATGGAATTCTCGGGCAGGTGCATCAACCACGATCTCACGTTGGGCTTCAGTACCAACGGAAAGTAGTTGGCCAGCACCTTATCGTCACAAGCCCCGGCAGCCTGCACCGCGACGGTGTAGATGCTCAAGAACTCGGACGGATGGGTCTTGCCGTCGTACTTCTCCGGTACTTCCGGCTTGAAGGAGCGGGAGCTAGGCCACTGGACTTGCCGCAGCTCACGAGTAAACGCTGGGCAACCCACCTCGTAAGGTAGGCAGCCAGGGTACCCTGGCGCGGGCTCGTTAACAGAGGTCCCAGCGCGCTTGTCGGACTGGCGACGCGCTTCCCTTCGGCGCTCGATGGTGGTTCGAGCGTCCTCCTCTTCCGTTCCCGAAGAACGTGACGTTGATCACGGCGAACCCGCGGGTCAGACGATGCCGTGGAATCATCCTCACGGGTGCCGGTCCGCCGAGTTAACGACCGCTCTTGATGCAGCGGAGGGGAACGCAATGTAGTCGTTCCAGCTCCGGTCTTCTCTCCCTCGCCACGCACCAGCCTAGACGACTGTAGTCGCGAGGGTTCACCCTGCTGCGGTACGTCGTTGTTGGCTTGGCCGATGAGGCTCTGGATAGCGGCTCGCCACTCGTCTAGCTTCTCCGCGGCGGGAGGGAAGTCTAGGAGCAGCTGAGCTCGCGCCAACGCCTCTGCTGGCGTAGGCGGCGGTGACAGGTGCGAAGAGCGTGAGGTGCTCAAACTCCTAACAGGGTTAGAAGGAGCACCATCACGACTCTGCACCCGCGCGCGGCTTCCACCAGCTCGCTGGCGCGGATCTTGGCCCTGCGCACCCTGGGAGTGATGCGCAGGGGTCTTCCCATGCGGACGCCCAGAACCACCAACGTCTTGAGGCCGCACGTCACGCGCGTCCTGAGAAGGTCGCGGTGCATGCGCCGGCGTATTCGTCCTGGAAGGCGCCGCTCCATCCTTGGAAGTCGCTGCACCACCGGCAGGTTGCGCAGCTCCATCCTTGGACCTGTTGCTCGTCCGGCTCGGATCGCCGGAACGCCGTGGAAGCTCGGAGCCTCCACCTCCTCCACCCGCGTCTACCCCATCGCCTGCGAGCGCAGCATCAGGCACGATGGATGCGAATGGACCAACCGCCGTGAAACCCTTCTTCTTGGGAGCCATGGTGGTGAAGATGATCAAAGATCTGACGCGCTGATCACTAGATCAGGTTCGCACAACCTCGATCCCCCTACCTGGCGCGCCAAAGATGTCGTGGGAAACGAACACCTATGGGATCAAGGAGATCCCTTACGGTTCGGCAAGGGGAGATTGTTGCACAAAGAGCAGAACTAACGAACAGCACGCGGGGGATTTACCCAGGTTCGGGCCGCACGGATGCGTAAAACCCTACTCCTGCTTTGATTGTATTATTGTGGATGTTCTTGGCCAAGTTCTGGGAGCTACAGTAGCAGCTACGCATGCAGAATGGGCTTTCGAAGTGTTTCCTCCTCCTCCCCTGTACGTCTCGGGCCTCCTTTTATATTAGTCAAAGGGGCTACCACAGTGACGTACAAGATAAGGCATGAGGTGGAAAGTAACTACAGTGTTACCAAAGTATTATCATACCTAACCCTGACAGCTTAGGACAAACTCATTAAATGCACCGTGAGGTGTCCGTCGAGGTGTCCCTTAGCTTCTCGGGCTTGGAAAAGCTTTACAGGGGATGGGCAAAAGCAGCCATCCCATCAACACCGCTTAAGCATCGCGTGGCCAGCATTACGCCACATCACCATGAGGACAAGCCCTAAACGACAAGGCTGGCCGCTGTACTGGAGCGATAGCGCTGTACTGTGCAGAGCCTTGCCGGGGCCGAATCCTTGCCGGGCCCGGGGCTTGCCGGGACCGAATCCTTGCCGGGCCCGGGGCTTGCCGGGACCGAATCCTTGCCGGGCCGGGGCTTGCCGGGACCGGGTCTTGTCTGGCGCGAGGCCTTGCCGGCAAGGGTCTTGCCGGGCCTCCGCAACCCTTTGGTCTTCTGTTTTCTGGTCTGATCGTTGACTTGAATGTCTCCTTGTCGTCTTAGTCTCGTGATTACTCCTAGCTATTCCCCGGCAAGGCTTGCCGCGGAACGGCTACAACTGCCCGTGCACAAGTAAGGGGTACTAAAAAGACCCATACTTTGGTACACCGACACCTCCGTATTTACTTTCATAATTCATTTTAGAGTTTTACACACTCTAGCCCATTGCATAATGTTTGTTGCAAAAGGGTTGTTCATAAAAGAACAATTGTTGTTCAGTGTTATGAATAACATAAGGGCCATACTTCCATCGTGGATGGGATGTATGTTATGAATATTGATGGTAATATGATACATCCATAACACTGACGCTAAATGTCGCAAGACTAAGAGAATACCACACATGTGTGGCACTGCATTTGGTCACATTGGAGAAACCCGCATGGAGAAATTCCATAATGATGGATTTTGAAGTCGTTTGATTGTGAATCATCTGACACTTGCAACTTTCCTCCGAAAAGTGAAGTGACTAAAATACCGTTCACAGGCCATAAGGAACGAGCAACGAACTTATTGGTGATCATACATTTTGATGTATGTAGTCCGATAAATTTTGTTGCTAGCAGTGGATTTGTCTATCTTCAGAAATGACTCAAGTAGATATATGGATATTTACTTAATGAGACGTAAGTCTGGATCTTTTGAAATCATTCATAAGGTTTTAAAAATGAAGTAGAAATTATTGTAACAAGAAAATTATGTTTCTGCAATTTGATTGCGGAAAGGAATATTTGAGTTACAAGTTTAGCGAATGTCTGATGAGTTGTGAAAAGAGTTTCATAAGTTACACTTCCCGGAACTCCACTGTGAGTGGTACGTCCGTGAAGATGTATTCAAACCATTCATGACATGGTAAGATCAAAGATGACATAAATCAATTTGCCATTATCCCTTTTAAAAGTAATGCTTTAGAGACTGCGGCTTTTACACTGAAAAGAGCACCATCAGGTCTGTTGAAATGACGCCATGGTATGGTACGCCCAACCTTGCTTTGTCTTTTCTTAACATTTGGAATATGGGGCTGTGTAAAATATTTACAAACCTATTCCAAATCAGACAAGTACTACTTTGTAGGTTATCCCAAGTAATTGGGAATTCTTCCACCACTATACCGAGGCAAAAAGGTTTGCCACCAAGAACGGTATGCTTTTAAAGAGAATGGTTCTTGCAAAAAGGTGAGTGGGAGAATAGTGCAACTCGACGAGATAACAATATCTTCGTCATCAGATCAAAGGAAAGAAACCTTGGAAGTAATTCTAGAGTTTCCTACTGCGACTGATACGGAAGTCTCTACATGAGATGTGTGGACTTCGGTCGAACTTGCAACTGAACCACGTAGGCAAAACTCGTGCAAACCTCTCAAGTGCGCAAGCGAGATATTGTTGTTAGACAATAGTATACCTACGATACACAAGGAAGCGTTGATGGGCCCTGAGTCCGGAATTGGCGAAACGCCAATATAATCCGAGATAGTTTCCATAAATGATTCAAGATTATATCTTGATAAACCCTTCGGAAGACTTAGAGTCTAAACGAACATTAATGGAACTATAAACTGATGTGGATAAGATGTTTTATCCATAAAGCTCGACTTGTTGCAATAACAAGTTCAAGGAGTTGACTACGATGAGGTTGTCTCACCATAGCGATGCTTAAAGTCAGATCGGGTTAAACTAGCAATTAATACATATTTCAATCTTGAGATATGATACATGGATGCCAAAAGGATTTCCATGTGATGGAAATGCAACCTAGGACTTGCATGTGGTACAGTCCAAGGTATTTTGTCAATCCAGAGGATGCTAGTAAGTATGCAAACTTCAGAGTTCCAGCAATGGACAGAAGAGAGCAAAATGGAGTTGGAATCTTTGTTTTTGATGAAATAGTCAAAAGAGTTTGTTTTCATCAATGAATAACGAAGATGCTTGTGGTTTCAAGAAAGTAAGTGGGAGCATAATGATATTTCTAGAAACTTTGTGTGCTTGACACATTATTGATTGGAAATAATATAAATTTCTTGACACGAATTAGGACTTCATTGAAAATAGTTTTTGATGAAGTGCTTGGGCTAAATAGCCTTGACATTAGGCATATTTATCTACGAGATAGAATTGCCTAATAGGCTAAGCCAAAAATACATATTGACAAGATGCTAAAACGGTTTAGCATAAGAACGCCAAGGAGTGATTCTTGCCGAAGTCACATGGAAAGAGTTTTGCAAGACTCGGTGTCCCAAAACACTGATGAGCAAAATACATGATGGAGATTCCACACACTTTCGTGTTTGGATTAATCATGTATTCCATGGTATGTAAAACAACCAGATATGTCCAGTACTACCAAGGAGTTTTGAGTAAAGATACCAAAGTGATCAAAGTACTGATCATGGGACAACAGTGAAAAATGTCATTGAGTACTGGAGTAGCACTGATGACATGTTTTCTCGCAAGCAGAGATTATGAAGTGCTCATTGTAAGTAATTGCATTGATACAGTCTTCATCAATACTCCATGCGATTTTCGATTTAAATTAAGGGTTTTGTGTGATACACGATATGGTGGCACGGTGTTTGGAAATCGTTCCAAACAGGTTACTGTGGCGAATTCTATAACTAAGGCTAAGTATGTTGCCACTTTCAAAGCGACATAGAAGATGTTGAATCGTACAGTTTGTTCATGAAATTAGTATGGTTCTGAGATGGCCTTGGTCAATGGAACACTATTGAAGATCGTTGCTCCATAGCTCGGTCTGAGGAATCAAGGTTTGACCAGTGATTCACATATATACGAAGCCAAGTCCACACAAAATATGAATTTTGTGAAAGCGTGAAAACGCGAGGATATGCAAAGATACACACGGAGCTGAAGTTGTCAGATCCGTTGGACATTAAGCCTCTACCACGAGCAAAGCATGAGCAACACCGGATAGCCATTGGTGTTAGGGAAGCCATTTAACTAGATTATGTCTCTAGTGCAAGTGGTAGTATGTAGGAGATATGCCCTAGAGGCAGTAATAATGATTATTTTGTATCTCTAAGTTTGTAATTAAAGTTTATGTTCCATGCTATAACTGCAATGATTCTCGAGTCTGCAATAACACGAGGCTCGGAGGGAAACTCATGTGCACGTGTGGTATAATAAACGGAAATATGTATTCCTAGTCATGCCTCTGAGACTGGCTCAAGTATTGCTTGATGATCCTGTTTTCCTGATCATGGGCATGGCTATGCCGGCAATTTTGAGGGCACAATGTTAGAAGAACACTTGTGTTGAATCGACCCGAATTGATGTTATGCTATGAGATACTTTCGTCACAAGTTAATGGTTAATAACACAGAGATAGTTAATGTTTGCATAATTCCTTAGACCATGAGGGTATCGTGTTCCTTCGTGCTTGCTTCGTGAACTTTGGGGTTTGTTAAACGTCATCCCTAACTGGGTGGCTATTACGGCGGCTTACGGGTTCACGGAAAAGTATGACAAGGAACGAGATAGCTCAAGATTGGGATTTGCTCCTCCGGCGATGGAGAGATATTCTCGGGCCCTCTCGGTGTTACGGTATCCATCATCGTCTGGCCAGACAAAGGGTGATTTGATCACAGGGATGCCGAACCACGGAACCGAGAAAAGAGAACAAAACCGGTAATGAGGTAACTGGCATAGTGGACAAGTTGTTGATCCACGGGGATGCAGAAAATCTCACCTCGGGTGTTTGTAACATATCGCGAAGCAACATGAATAGCACACGGCAACTGGAGGTTCACTCGAATATTCATTCGTGTGGGTATAGGGGTCAACATGGGTGTCCAAGGCTCCGATGTTGATCATTGATCGGAAAGTGTTCCGGGTCATGTCTAGACTTCACCGAACCTATAGGGTCACACGTTTAAGGATCATCTATCTGCTGAATGCTAGACAGGGAGTCCGAGAGAATGTCACCGGAAAAGTTTCGGAGACAACGGAAACGTTTCGGAGAGAGCACCGGAATAGTTTCGGTAAAACTGAAAAGTTGTTTCAGGGTATACCATTAAGTCAAATTGGTTGGGGCACACGCCTGGAAATTCTTGGAGGGTGCCAGGATTGTTCTGGGAACTTCTGGGATTTTTCGAAGAAAAAACCCGGAAATGTTCCGGAGCTGCCGGAACCGTTTTGTTTGCTTTTCGCAGATGAAAATCACTAATCTTAATTTCATAACGTGTCCAAAATCATTTTAGTGGCTACTGGAATTGTTCTAAGACCCACAGAAATATTTTCGGATTTAACGGTCGCGGAAAAATGTTTCCGTGAATAGTGAAAGTGCTTTTTGGTTACTTTATGGAAAGCCACCTTTTCGGGCTTTTACCAAAAGGCTTCTAGAAGGACTTGGTGGCTAAGAAACCCCCCTTGGGGGGCCCCATGAGTGGTGGCCGGCCACATGAGGGGCTCCTCCATGGAGCCCCACTTGCTCCATTACTTCCCCTTTATGCCCTTGTGGAGGACTCCATTCATGGGCATTTTGGGTTTTTGGAATGGCACCCTACCCCTTGGGATTTCCTATAAAAGGAGGTGGAGAGGAGCTCTCCACACTCACTCTTTCTCAACATACAAAAGCCATGCTTGATCTGGCCTTCTCTTTCCCTCCCCGCGAAATAGTTTCGTAGAGCCGAAAGGCAGTCTGGGTTCCGGTGGGAACTAGTTCTGGATGGCGAAGCCCTGCCGGATAGTGACACCGTATGTGTGCAACTCTGTAGAGAGATCGTAGTTTCAGTCTTAGTTCAAGAGTGCCTCCCAAAGGGCTTTCCGTGTGACCGTCCGAGTTTCGAGGGTCCTAACAAAGGGTTGTTCGAGTGACCACCCGAGTTTCGAAGATCCTCCCGGAGGGCTGTCCGTGACAACGTCCGAGGGACTGTCCGACCGCCTCCCGGAGGGCTATCCGAGGGGAAGACGAGGGAGAACATCCTCGCGGTTGCGAGGTTGTAAATCCTAGCTGCGGGGATCTGCACCGCTGATCGTCATCGACTCTACTTCCGCTACGCTACGAGTCGGTAACGAAAAGATCAAACCTTGTATGCAGTCTCCATAGTGGTCCTGGGCTGGTGCGTAGGTCAGGAAATTTCTGCTGCGTTCCCCTACAAAAACAAGCTGCTTTACAGGAAATATTTAACTTTGTGCAAATTGAAGAAGAGAATCTCCCTCAAGCTTGGGGGAGGTTTCTTCAATTACTTAATGCTTTTCCTGATCATCCTCTTAAGAAAAATGAAATACTTGATATCTTCTTTAATGGACTAACCGATGCTTCTAGGGACTACTTAGATAGTTGTGCTGGTTGTGTTTTCAGGGAACAAACTATTGGGCTGGCTGAATAACTATTGAATAATATATTGAAGAATGATAATGATTGGACACTTCCAGAACCACCGTCTAAATCCACTCTGAAGAAGAGGGGTATTTTATTTCTCAGTCCTGAAGATATGCAAGAAGCAAAGAAATATATGAAGGAAAAAGGTATTAAAGCTGAAGATGTTAAGAATTTGCCACCTATTGAAGAAATACATGGTCTTGACACACCGCCACGGGTAGTGGAGGTAAATTCTCTTATAAAGTTTAATGAAGGTGATATTCCTTATAACAAACCTCCTAGTCAATGTTTGTATGAATTTGACAATTATATTATTAAGCAAGATCATTTCAATGCAAATGTTATGAAACAATTGAAACGAAATGCCTACATGATTAATCACTTCAGTGACTTGTTGTTTAGAATTGCTAATGATGTCAAAGGTGTAGGTAAACATGCATCAATGGTTCAAACCCAATTAGAACAAGTTGCTAAATCTCAAAGTGAACTGCTCAATGAAATGAATAACAATATGAATGATCATGTTGTTAGAGTAATGACTAGAGGAGGTAGAATGACTCAGGAGCCACTTTATCCAGAAGGTCACCCTAAAAGAATTGAACAAGACTCTCAAAGAATTAATGTTGATGCACCTAGTCCATCTAAAAAGAAAAAGAAAAAGAAAAAATATAGGACTTTGCATACTTCTAGTGAACCTGAGGTAGAAAATCCCTCTGAGGATAATAATTATGTTTCTATTTCCGATGCTGAAACACAATCTGGTAATGAACTTTCACCTGATGATAATAATAATGATGATGCTCATGTGGATGCCCAACCAGATAATGATAAAGAACCTGATAATGATGTTGAAATAGAACATGCGGTTGATCTTGATAACCCACCTCCTAAAAACAAACGTTATGATAAAAGAGACTTCGTTGCTAGAAAACATGGTAAAAAAAGAGAACCATGGGTTCAAAAACCCATGCCCTTTCCTCCTAAACCATCTAAGAATAAGGATGAGGAAGAATTTGAACGCTTTGCTGAAATGCTTAGGCCAGTCTTTTTGCGTACTCGTTTGACTGATATTTTAAGGATGGCCCCTTAGGCTAAATATATGAAAGACATTGTCACAAATAAAAGAAAGATACCTGAAGCTGAAATTTCAACCATGCTTGCAAATTATTCTTTTAAGGACGGAGTACCTAAGAAACTAGGAGATCCTGGAATACCAACTATACCATGCTGCATTAAAAGAAATTATGTCAAAACTGCTTTGTGTGATTTAGGAGTCGGTGTTAGTGTTATGCCCTTCTCTTTATATAAAAGACTTGATTTGAATAAACTCACTCCCATTGAAATATCATTGCAAATGGCTGACAAATCAACTGCCATTCCTATTGGTGTTTGTGAGGATGTGCCCGTTGTAGTTGCAAATGTTACTATCCTAACAGACTTTGTTATACTTGATATGCCCGAGGACGACAATATGTCGATTATCCTTGGTAGACCGTTTTTGAATACTGCAGGGGCTGTTATTGATTGCAACAAAAGCAAGGTCACTTTTCATATCAATGGTAATGAACATACGGTGCACTTTCCGAAGAAACAATTTCAAGTAAACGGTATTCATGTTATTGAAAAGACTCCGACAATTACTATTGGAAGTTTTCAACTCCCTCTTCCTATTGTCAAAAAGAAATATGAAACTCTTATTATTGGGGAGGTACACATCCCCGTTGAGGTAACCTAGTGTTTTACGAAGGTTCTTCGGTTTCATGTTACTCGGAAATGGTTTGTTAATAAGACTTGATCAACCTTATTAATGGATTCTTTTTGAGAGGCATGTGGTTGATGAATTTAGTAACCACAACCTTCTGCACTCACTTTTTGTTTTCTGTTATTTTTAGTTAAATGCAATAAAATGCCATGATTATCGTGTTTTCTGAATTATTCGTGCAATAAAAAAGTGCCCAAAAATGAAAGTGCTCAGAATGATCTGAAATTTTTACATGAATTTTTATAGAATATTTAAGAATTTTTGGAACTAAAAACATACCAGGGGGATGCCCCAGGTGCCCACGAGGCACCAGGGCGCGCCACCCCCCCGGGCGCGCCCTGGTGGCTTGTGGGCCCCACAGGGACCCCCTCACTTATTCCTTCAGCCCACTTCGTCTCTTACCTCTAGCAAAAATTCCTGGTAGCTCTCTCTCTCGTGTTCTTACTCCCAAACCTGAGATTTTTGATCTCTTTGCTTTAAGCTCCGTTTCCGAAACTGTTTTGGGAGATTGCTACTTGGTATGTGACTCCTCATTTGCTCCAATCAGTTTTTGCTCTAGTGGATTATATCTTGCATAATTAGCTGCTCTTGGTACTACTGAAAATGAACTTGCATGTTGATATCTTTGAGTCCTAAGTAGTTTGAATGCTTGATATGGCCTCTAGGCACTTGTATAAGTAGTTGCTATCAATTTTGTGAAGTTTTGTTAACATCTTTTTGTGGCCCAAAATTTTTCAGAAATTTGCTCTTAGGAAAATGAATTTCTTCCAGAGGGATTCCTCGAAGCGGAATGCCAAGGGAGTCCTTGGAGCCTCCTCGGACAGCGACCTCAACATTCCGCGTAGGATGGAGGTCCGGCCGTGCGAATGGCCGCACAATGCCTTCATGAATGAAGTCGGATTCTACCAAGAGTTCGCATAATTTGTTGCTAATGCCGGATTGACCGACTTCCTCGCAGATGAGTGTGACCAGCACCACATCCTTACGAATTCCTTTGTGCAAAACTTTCATTTCCTGAATAGGCTCGAACCCCCTGCGGCGTGCTTTGATTTATATGCTAAACATCATCAGATACCGCTTGCTGAATTTTGTGAGATATGTTTGATCCCCTTTGATAGGGAAATAAGAGAACCTCGACCGGAGGAGTTTGAGGGCTTCCTCCGCACTTTAACTGTGGGAGAGGAAAGGGGCGTGTCGAAAGCCCGAGCCACTAGCTTGCAATTTCCCTCTGTTCATTACTTTGCTTTATTCATAGGGAAATGCCTGACTGCTAGAGAGCAAGGTGGTGCGCTATGTGCACCTGACTTTGCCATTTTACGCCGCACACTGCATAATGACAACACTTATAACCTGGGAGCTATCATTGCACGTCGCCTGCACACTAATAGGACTAAGGGTAAAATTCATGGTGGCATTTATGCTACTCTCTTAGCGAGACGTTTTAACGTTAACATACGCCCCCATGATTACTTGTTGCCCAGAGTTTACTTAGATCACCAGTCAATGTAGGATCACCACTTTCTTGATGGTCCTGAGCCTCCTCACCACATTCGTTATAACTTGGTTTTTAGTGAGGATACTCGTGATATTATTCCGTTGCCTGCACCTGCTTTGTTTGATTTCCATGCCAGGAACGGATATACTGTTATGCCACCAAACATCGTTGCCCACCGGAACGCATTGGCAGCGGCAGAGGATGAGGCCCAGGATTGGGATGCTAGGGTGCCGCCGCCTCAGCACTTTCATATGGGACCGGATGGCTACTACGGATGGCCGTAGACCAAGCTAGGCAAATGCCTAAGCTTGGGGGAGCACGTATTTCTCATCGACATTACATTCATGATCACACATTTCATTCCAGTTGTCGATGTTCATCCTTTTTCATTGTATAATCCATGTTAGTTTTATTTTCTCGCTTTCTTCTTGTGTGTTTGAAAAACTTTGAGAAAATCCAAAAACATTTCTCGCTTCTTTTCGGTTTTCCTTTGTAGCTTAATTAGTCATAGTATTAAAAGAAAACCCAAAAATATTTCCCGTTTCTTCTTTTGCTTGTTGGGAGCTTTCCCGTGTAAATAGTTTTTCTCGTTTTTGCTTTGTCTTCTTTAATTTGCCTCTTTCAAGAAAAAAAACTAAAAACTCCAAAAATATTTCAGTATGTTTCTCTGAAATTCTTTTCTTTTGTTGAGTCATTGTAAGGAAAAGACCACGAGGAAAATATTGAGTGGCTCTCGTATGCATTATTGTTGATCTAACAAAGAGCCCATATTACCTTATCTTCTCCTTTGAATAAAATGTTTGCAGATTCCAGCTTAGTCCACAACACTCTTGCACTATTATTATTTTCACATCATTCAATCGTGCAAGTGAAAGGCAATAATGACGATAATTTGATGAAGTGACTGTGGCAAGGAAAAGCGGGTATGAACACAACTTGTTTTTGTTTTTGTAAATATGTTTAACTCAGTATCCATGATTCAGCATATTATGATTAAACATGTTTATGATGACAATTAGAGATTATAGATGCTCATGCCATGCTTAAGTAGCTAGGAGTGGATAATGATTTATCTTGGGTGTCAACATGCATTAAAATGTTTGTGATGTAGTATGATGATATGGTATCCTCCTCCGAATGTTTCAAGTGGCTTGACTTGGCACATGTTCACACATGTAGTTGATTCAAAACCAACATAGCCTCCACGATATTTATGTTCATGGTTCTTATATCCTATTCATGCTAGTATTCAATGTTGATTATTCATAATGCATGATTATGACCGTTTTCGCTCTCTAGCTAGTCGCTTCTCAACCTATTTGCTAGCCTTCGCCTGTACTAAGCGGGAATACTTCTTGTGCATCAAAATCCTTAAACCAAAATTATTCCAGATGAGTCCACTATATCTACCCATATGCGGTATTACTCTGCCGTTCTAAGTAAATTTGCATGTGCCAACTCTAAATATTCAAATGAACATCTGTTTTGTGTGTCCGTACCGCTCATGGAGCGACAGGGGGCGGTCAATATCTTCCATGCTAAGCGGGTTATTCTCATGATGAGTGTTTATTCACTTGTCCTTGCATGAGAGGGACTGGTAATCGGGATGCCCAGTCCCATGATTAAAATTGCAAAATAATAAAACAAACTCCCCCGGAAAGTTGTTGGGTATGGAGGGCACCCGAGGATTCGGCTAGCCATGACTTGTGTTTGTTGGTGGATGGGGAGTAAACTTTACTTTACCGCTTGGGAACCGCCGCTAATTTGTTTAGCATGGAAGATATTGAAAACTCTCGGTCGTGACGTTGACAGGAAAGACATACCTCCCAAAATTATATTTATCTCTGATTTAAGCTTTGAGCTCTGGCACCTATCCAAATCCCTGCTTCCCTCTGCGAAGGGCCCATCTATTTACTTTTATGTTATTTTTTATTTTTATTGTTGAGTCTCCACCTTCTCAAATAAGCACCAGTCCTGAGAGCACTATTGTCATTCTCATGCATTGTGTATAGTTAATGTTGTGTGCATCATGAGTGGATCTCTTCTACCATGAATTACAATGTTTAGTCGCTGCTTGAACTTTGGAGGTGCTCTGCATTTATGTTTTGCGGTCTCAGAAAGGGCTAGCGAGATACCATGTTGTCATATTATATCATAATTGTTGTGACAAAGCGTTGGCATTTGAGATATCTTATTATTGCTCGCTAGTTGATTATGCCATTGATATGAGTGAATATAATTTCTAAAAAGTTATCATTTGCATGGTTAGTTATAATCTTTGCTGAAACCCTGGGTATTATTTAAGCATATATATAGATACACGAACAAAAGAGTTCGTAAAAGTTTTTCTTTATCACTTTCAGTTTGTCAACTGAATTGCTTGAGGACAAGCAATGAGTTAAGCTTGGGGGAGTTGATACGTCTCCGTCGTATCTAGTTTTCCAAACACTTTTGCTCTTGTTTTGGACTCTAATTTGCATGATTTGAATGAAACTAACCCGGACTGACGCTGTTTTCAGCAGAACTACCATGGTGTTGTTTTTTCTGCAGAAATAAAAGTTCTCGGAATTGGACGAAACTTTTTGGAGATTTTTTATGGAATAAATAAAAAATTCTGGAGCCAAGATCCACTGGAGGGGGGCCCCCTACTGCCCACGAGGCACCTGGGCGCGCCTCCCCCCCCTTGGCGCGCCCTGGTGGCTGGTGGGGCCCACGTGGCTCCGCTGACCGTAATCTCAGGCCTATAAATTCACAATTCCAGAGAAAAAAAATCAAAGAGGAAGTTTCATTGCGTTCTACGATACGGAGCCGTTGCCACCTCCTGTTCTTCATCGGGAAGCCAGATTTGGCGTCTGTTCGGGGCTCCGGAGAGGGGGATCTTCCGTCATCGTCATCATCAACCATCCTCCATCACCAATTTCATGATGATCACCGCCGGAAGTGAGTAATTCCTTCGTAGGCTTGCTGGACGGTGATGGGTTGGATGAGATTTATCACGTAATCGAGTTAGTTTTGTTAGGGCTTGATCCCTAGTATCCACTATGTTCTGAGATTGATGTTGCTATGACTCTGCTATGCTTAATGCTTGTCACTAGGGCCCGAGTGCCATGATTTCAGATCTGAACCCTTTATGTTTTCATGAATATATTTGTGTTCTTGATCCGATCTTGCAAGTTATACGCACCTGCTATGTGTTTTGATCCGCATACCCCAAGGTGACAATAATTGGGATTCTTTTCGGTGATTACCGTAGTTTGAGGAGTTCATGTATTCACTATGTGTTAATGCTTTGTTTCGGTTCTCTATTAAAAGGAGGCCTTAAAATCCCTTAGTTTCCTTATGGACCCCGCTGCCACGAGAGGGTAGGACAAAAGATGTCATGCAAGTTCTTATCGCAAGCACGTATGACTATATACGGAATACATGCCTACATTACATTGATGAATTGGAGCTAGTTCTGTGTCACCCTAGGTTATGACTCTTACATGATGATTGTTATCCAACATAATCACCGATCCAATGCCTACGAGTTTTTCACATATTGTTCTTTGCTAAGTTACTACTGTTGCTACTACTGTCACAATTGTTACAAAACTATTGCTACTACCGTTACTGTTACTATTACTATTATTACTATTGCTATCAAACTACCACACTACTGTGCTACTGATCACTCGGCTGCAGATATTTAGTCTCCAGGTGTGGTTGAATTGACAACTCAACTGCTAATACTTGCAAATATTATTTGGCTCCCCTTGTGTCGAATCAATAAATTTGGGTTGAATACTCTACCCTCGAAAACTGTTGTGATCCCCTATACTTGTGGGTTATCACGGCCGCCGCTGCAGCGGCAGCACCCGGTGACCGATGAAGGCCGCGATGAGGTCCACGGCAGCGAGCCCCTCACGGTCCATCATCTCCTTGACCCGGCGGCAGACGCCCACGATCTCCGCGGACGGGTTCCTCGGGTTGTGCCCCCAATTCAGCTTCTCAGCCGGCGGTACATCGATGAAGGGGGGAAGATTGATGCGGTCGTCGGCCGGGTCGACGTTCCGCACATAGAAGAAAGACTTCTGCCATTTCTTGGGTGATTCCTCGAGCGGCAGCTTCGGGAAGGGGCCCGCCGTCTGGGTAACTGGCACAGCCGCCCCACACTCGGACATGACGCCGGCCGACGCTCCTTGCTGCTTCAAGTAGAACATCTGGCACCATGATACGTGTCCAACGTATCTATAATTTTTTATTGTTCCATGCTGTTATATTATCAATCTTGGATGTTTTTATATACATTTACAGCAATTATATATCTATTTTTGGGACTAACCTATTAACTTAGTGCCCAGTGCCAGTTGCTGTTTTTTGCCTGTTTTGGTTTTCCAGAATATCAGTACCAAACGAAGTCCAAATGCCACGAAACTTTTTGGAGATTTTTTCTGGACATAACAAGTACTGGAAGCTTCGGGAGATCCCATCTGGAGGCCTTCTCCGGTACTCCATCGGAGGGGGAATCGATCACGGAAGGGCTCTACATCAACCTTGCTGCCCTTCCGATAATGCGTGAGTAGTTTACCACAGACCTTCGGGTCCATAGTTAGTAGCTAGATGGCTTCTTCTCTCTTTTTGATCTTCAATACAATGTTCTCCTCGATGTTCTTGGAGTTCTATCCGATGTAATCACTTTTTGCGGTGTGTTTGTTGGGATCCGATGAATTGTGAGTTTATGATCAGATTATCCATGAATATTATTTGAGTTTTCTCTGAACTCTTTTATGCATGATTATTATAGCTTCGTATTTATTCTCCGATCTATTGATTTGGTTTGGCCAACTAGATTGATTTATCTTGCCATGGGAAGAGGTGCTTTGTAATGGGTTCGATCTTGCGGTGCTCAATCCCAGTGACAGAAAGGGACATGATACATATGTATCGTTGCTATTAAGGGTAAAAAGATGGGGGTTTATTCATGCATGAGTTTACTTTGTCTACCTCATGTCATCGTTCTTAAGGCATTACTTCGTTCTTTATGGACTTAATACACTAGATGCATGCTGGATAGCGGTCTATGTGTGGAGTAATAGTAGTAGATGCAGCAGGAGTCGGTCTACTTGTATTGGACGTGATGCCTATATACATGATCATTGCCTTGGATATCGTCATGATTATTTGCTTTTCTATCAATTGCCTAACAGTAATTTGTCTACCCACCCTATGCTATTTTCTTGAGAGAAGCCTCTAGTGAAAACTATGGCCCCCGGGTCTATCTAAATCATATAGTAAAAACCCTAAAATATTTTGCTGCACTTTTTCTTTATTTATTTTATTTTGTATTTTTGTTTAATCTATCTATCTATCACATATAATTTAATGTTGCAATTAACCGCCGAGGGATTGACAACCCCTTGTTTGCGTTGGGTGCAAGGATTTGTTGTTTTGTGTGCAGGTGCTGCTAACGAGGTGTTGCGTGATTCTCCTACTGGATTGATAACCTTGGTTTCATAACTGAGGGAAATACTTATCTCTACTATACTGCATCTCCCTTCCTCTTCAGGGAATTACCAACGCAGCTCACAAGTAACAGGAAAAATTTCTGGCGCCATTGCCGGGGAGACCTCATCAACATCTATCAAGTACCTACGCATAAAACTTTCATCTCCTTGCATTTATTTTATTTGCCTCTCGTTTTCATCTCCCCCACTTCTAAAAAGTTTTTACAAAAATACAAAAATATTTTTCGTTTGCCTTTTTCTTGTTTGCCTGTTTGCTTGCTTGTTATCTTGTTTGCGTAGCCACGATGTCTCAAGAAAATACAAAATTGTGTGATTTTTCCAATACTAATAATAATGATTTTATTAGTACTCCAATTGCTCCTCCCGCCGCTAGTGCGGAGACTTGTGATATTAATGCCTCTTTGCTAAATCTTGTTATGAAAGAACAATTTTCTGGTAGTCCTAATGAAGATGCTGCATCCCATCTTAACACTTTCGTAGAATTGTGTGATATGCAAAAGAAAAAAGATGTGGATAATGATATTGTGAAATTAAAATTATTCTTGTTCTCACTGTGGGATCGTGCAAAAATTTGGTTTTCATCTTTACCACGAAATAATATCGATTCTTGGGATAGGTGTAAAGATGCTTTTATTACCAAGTATTTTCCTCCCGCGAAAATTATTCCACTTAGAAATCAAATTATGAATTTCAAGAAACTTGATCATGAACATGTTGCCCAATCTTGGGTGATGATGAAATTAATGATAAGAAATTGCCCTACTCATGGTTTAAATTTATGGATGATCATACAAAAAATTTATGCGGGATTAAATTTTGTTTCTAGAAATCTTTTAGATTCCGCCGCGGGTGGTACTTTTATGGAAATTACTTTGGGAGAAGCTACTAAATTGCTTGATAATATTATGGAAAATTATTCACAATGGCATACTGAAAGAGTTCCTACTAGTAAAAAAGTGAATTATGTTGAAGAAATTAGCACTTTGAGTGATAAAGTTGATGCGCTTATGAAATTGGTTGCTAGCAAAAATACTCCTATTGATCCAATGATGTGCCTTTATCCACATTGATTGAGCAAAATCATGATCCCGTAGGTGTGAATTTTGTCTCGCGAAACAATTATAATAATAATACTTATAGAGGTAACTTCAATGCTAGACCGTTTCCTGGAAATTCCTCTAATAGTTATGGCAATTCCTATGGCAATTCTTATAATAATAATAATAGGATGCCCACTGATCTTGAAAGTAATATTAAAGAATTTATTAATGCTCAAAAGGTTTTCAACACTACGATAGAAGAAAAATTGAGTAAACTTGATGATATGTCTAGGAGCATCGATAGAATTATTCATGATGTGGAAAATCTTAAGACTAAATTTTTTCCACCCAAAATTGAAATTAATGAATCAATTAACGCTTTATATGTCTCCATGGATGAGAGTAAGAAAAGAACTCCCATGCTAAAAGCTAAACGAGAATTTTTAGAAAAAGCGATTCCTCCCCGTTTTTATCGTAGTAATGATGAGGATATTAAAATGATTGGTGTTTCATCTATTGATTCTTTGTTTAGCAATATAAAACTTGATGAAAAGGGGACTGAAGAAGATTCAACTTTAGCTAGTAGGCGTCCCCATAATTCGGAGGGTGAAAATCTTAATGAAAAAATTGATAAAAGTGGGTCTGGAGAGGTAAAAACTTTAACTAGTGATGTGCCCACTCTCTTGGATTACAAAGATTTTAATTATGATAATTTTTCTTTGATTGAGTGCATTTCTTTGTTACAATCCATGCTAAATTCACCCAACGCTTATGAGCAAAATACGACTTTCACTAAACACATCCTAGAGGCAATGATGAAAGCGTTAGAAGAAAAGCTAGAACTAGAGATTTCAATTCCTAGAAAATTATATGATGAATGGGAACCCACCATTAAATTTAAAATTAAAAATTATGAGTGTAATGCTTTATGTGATTTGGGTGCTAGTGTTTCCACGATTCCAAAATCTCTATGTGATGTACTAGGCTTTACCAATATAGATGAATGTTCTCTTAATTTGCATCCTGCGGATTCTACTATTAAAAAGCCTTTGGGTATAATTAATGATATTCTTATTCTTTGAAATAGGAACTATGTACCCGTTGATTTTATTGTACTTGACATTGAATGCAATCCTTCTTGCCCCATAATACTTGGTAGACCGTTCTTACGAACCATAGGTGCCGTTATTGACATGAAAGAAGGGAATATAAAATTTCAGTTTCCACTAAAAAAGGGTATGTAACATTTCCCTAGGAAAAAAATTAAAGCACCATATGAATCCATTATGAGGGCCACTTATGGAATCAACTTGAAGGATGATAATACTTGAAACTATGCATTGTGCCTAGCTAGGGGCATAAAACAATAGCGCTTGTTGGGAGGCAACCCAATGAATAAAATAATTTTTTGCCTTTTTTTATGTTATTGTGTGTTTTTATATTTATGCTACTTTTATGATTGTGTTTTTGTGTTTTTAATTAGTGTTTGTGCCAAGTTAAACCTTTGGGATGGTTTGGAAGATAGTATAATTGATGTTCTTTGGAAAACAAAAAGTTTTGCGTCCAATGCTGGAATTTTGTTTCTGTACTGGAGCGTCATAAAAATCTGCAATTTTTACACAGTATTTTTATATGAATTGCCCACGTTGTCCTAATTTTTCATAATTTTTGGAGTTACAGAAGTATAGCTTTTAAATAGATCTCTACAGACTGTTCTGTTTTTGATAGATTCTGTTTTTGATGCACTACTTGCTTGTTTTGATGAAACTATGGATTGTATCAGGGGGTATAAGCCATGGAGAAATTAGAATACAGTAGGTATAATGCAAAAATAAAATATGAATGGGTTTGCAATAGTACTTAAAGTAGTGATTTGTTTTGTTATACTAACGGATCTCACGAAGGTTTTGTTGAGTTTTGTGTGATTGAAGTTTTCAAGTTTTGGGTGAGATCATGATGGATGAAGGAATAAGGAGTGGCAAGAGCCTAAGCTTGGGGATGCCCGAGGCACCCCAAGGTAATATTCAAGGAAGACTCAAGCGTCTAAGCTTGGGGATGCCCCGGAAGGCATCCCCTCTTTCTTCTACCAACCATCGGTAATTTTACTTGGAGCTATATTTTTATTCGTCACATGATATGTGTTTTGCTTGGAGCGTCGTGTATTATATCAGTCTTTGCTTTGCTTGCTTTTTAGTTTGTCACAATCATCTTTGCTGGACACACCTATTTGAGAGAGCCACACGATCATCATGATTTGCTAGAATACTCTATGTGCTTCACTTAAATTTTTTGAGCTAGGCAGTTGCTCTAGTGCTTCACTTAAATCTTTTTGAGCAGGGTGGTGGCTATATTTTGAAGAAATATTTAAACTCTCATGCTTCACTTATATTATTTTGAGAGTTGATAAGATTAAAATTTTGAAGAAATATTGGAACTCTCATGCTTCACTTATATTATTTTGAGAGTTGATAAATTTTGAAGAAATATGTGCACTCTCATGCTTCACTTATATCTTTTTGAGAGTTGATAATAGTAATGGTAATTTGCACAAGATATGAATTTGGTCCCAAAGTGATGAATATTCAAGAGGGATATAATAAAAACTTTCATATAGATCATTGGATATGATAAGTGTGATTCCTTGCAATAGTTTTGCGATATGGAGATGATGATATGTGAGTCATGTTAGTGAGTAATTGTGATTTAGTAAGAATATTGGTTTTAAGTTTTGTGTTTCCCTATGCATGCACATTAAGTCAATAGTTATGCAAAGAAATTATATCCTACTTATGGTGCATTATTCGGTGTTAGTTATGTTCAATACATGTTTCTGACCGTTTTCGCTTTTTTGTTGGTTGCTTCTCAATCTATTTGCTAGCCTTCATTTGTACTAAGCGGAAATACTACTTGTGCATCCAAAATCCTTAAACCCAAGTTGTGCCAAATGAGTCCACTATATCTACCTATATGTGGTATTTCAATGTCGTTCCAAGTAAATTTGCGTGTGCCAACTCTAATTTTCAAAATAATTTTCCGTTTTGTGTGCCCGTACCGCTCATGAAGCGGCAGGGGGTCGCCATTATTTTCCATGCTAGGTGTGTTATTCTCACGATGAGTGTTTATTCACTTGTCATTGTATGAGAGAGTGGCTGGTAATAGGGATGCCCAGTCCCATAATGAATCAAAAATTAACAACAACAAAATTCCTTGGAAAGTGTTGGTATGGAGGGCACCCGTGGATACGGCTAGCCATGGATTGTGAAAGAATGGTGGAAAGGAAATGAACTTTACTTTCTGTTTGGGAACCGCCTATGATGTATCTAGCATGGCAAATATTGGGAATTCTCGGTCGTTTTTGTTGACAGGAAAAGCATGCCTCTAAAAATAATTTTATCTCTCTAATTTAAGCTATGAGCTCTGGCACATTAGCAAATCTCTACTTCCCTCTGCGAAGGGCCTATCTATTTACTTTTATGCAATTTTTATTTTTAGTTGAGTCTCCATCTTCTCTTACAAAGCACCAACTAGAGAGCACTATTGTCATACTTGTGCATTGTGTGTAGCTAATATTGAGTGTGTTTCATGAATGGATCAATGATTGAGCATAATGGGCTAGGGATAACTTTCTTTAGCGTTGATATTTTGAAAGACATGGTTGCTTGTTAGCATGCTTGAGTATTTATATCTTCATGTCAAATTATAGACTATTGGTTTGAATCATTCAAGTCCAAATGTCCATGCTACAAAAGAAAAAAATATATGATGAATATGATAGGCAGCATTCCACATCAAAATTTCTGTTTTTATCATTTACCTACTCGAGGACGAGCAGGAATTAAGCTTGGGGATGCTGATACGTCTCCAACGTATCTATAATTTTTGATTGTTCCATGCTGTTATATTATCAATCTTGGATGTTTTTATATACATTTACAGCAATTATATATCATTTTTTGGGACTAACCTATTAACTTAGTGCCCAGTGCCAGTTGCTGTTTTTTGCCTGTTTTTGGTTTTCCAGAATATCAGTAGCAAACGAAGTCCAAATGCCACGAAACTTTTTGGAGATTTTTTTTCTGGACATAACAAGTACTGGAAGCTTCGGGAGAGGGCCAGAAGCCAGAGGAGGTGGCCACGAGCCACCAGGGCGCGCCCCATGGGGGGTGGCGCGCCCTGGTGCCTCGTGGCCCACCTCTGCCTCTTTTGACCTAATTTCACCACTATAAATTCTCCAAAATTGGGGAACCAATAGGGGAGTCCACGAAATACTTTTTCCGCCGCCGCAAGTTTCTGTTCTCGAGAGATCCCATCTGGAGGCCTTCTCTGGTACTCCGTCGGAGGGGGAATCGATCACGGAGGGGCTCTACATCAACCTTGCTACCCTTCCGATGATGCATGAGTAGTTTACCACAGACCTTCGGGTCCATAGTTAGTAGCTAGATGGCTTCTTCTCTCTTTTTGATCTTCAATACAATGTTGTCCTCGATGTTCTTGGAGTTCTATCCGATGTAATCACTTTTTGCGGTGTGTTTGTTGGGATCCGATGAATTGTGAGTTTATGATCAGATTATCCATGAATATTATTTGAGTTTTCTCTGAACTCTTTTATGCATGATTATTATAGCTTCGTATTTCTTCTCCGATCTATTGATTTGGTTTGCCCAACTAGATTGATTTATCTTGCCATGGGAAGAGGTGCTTTCTAATCGGTTCGATCTTGCGATGCTCAATCCCAGTGACAGAAAGGGACATGACACGTATGCATCGTTGCTATTAATTGTAAAAAGATGGGGTTTATTCATGCGTGAGTTTACTTTGTCTACATCATGTCATCGTTCTTAAGGCGTTACTATGTTCTTTATGGACTTAATACACTAGATGCATGTTGGATAGCGGTCGATGTGTGGAGTAATAGTAGTAGATGCAGGTAGGAGTCGGTCTACTTGTATTGGATGTGATGCCTATATACATGATCATTGCCTTGGATATCATCATGATTATTTGCTTTTCTATCAATTGCCTAACAGTAATTTGTCTACCCACCGTATGCTATTTTCTTGAGAGAAGCCTCTAGTGAAAACTATGGCCCCTGGGTCTATCTAAATCATATATTAAAAACCCTAAAATGTTTTGCTGCACTTTTTCTTTATTTATTTGTTGTTTTGTGTGTAGGTGCTGCTAACAAGGTGTTGCGTGATTCTCCTACTGGATTGATAACCTTGGTTTCATAACTGAGGGAAATACTTATCTCTACTGTACTGCATCTCCCATCCTCTTCACGGAATTACCAACGCAGCTCACAAGTAGCACACCACAGCTCCACGTAAGGGAGGAGGCTGACGTAACCCTCGCACAGCGTCACGAAGGCCGTGAGCTGCAAGATTGCGTTCGGGCCTAAGTGGTGTGGCTGGAGGCCGAAGTAGGTGAGGAAGCGCCGGAAGAAGACGCTCGCGGGGAGCCCGAGCCCGCGGAGGAGTGGGTGTAGAAAACCACCACTTCGCCGTCTCGCGGCGCCGGCGCCGTCTCCGCGCCGGGCGCGCGCGCTTCCACCAGCTCCACCGGCGGTGGCCGTCGCGTGCGGCGGAGGTAACCAATGTCGTCGGCAGTCACCACAAACCTCTCCCAAGAGCCCTTCGGCGGCGCCATCGGCGAGAGCAGGAGGGAGGCAGCCAAGAAGAATAGGCAGCGGCGATCCAGAGGGGGGGGGAAAGGCCGCCCGTGGCTCGCGGTGCGGCGTGGCTGCAGCTCGAGCGGGCGACGGCGTGTGACGGTGGGGTGCGCAAGAAGGAAGCAGAGGAGGTGGAGACGAAGCAACGGGCGGGGGCGAGAGAACAAGTGCCTCGGCCTCTCCCCCTCCCTTCTCATTTAAAGGCCGCAACCTGCGGGCACATTATGACGTGCAATAACTGTCGTGGGTGCAAGTCTGACAGTAGTGTGTAGGGGTACGGATGAGAGGGCAGAGTCTAGCTACGGCGCAGGTGTTACACTCAGATTTACGAGTTCAGGCCCCTCCGCGGTGGAGGTAATAGCCCTACGTCTCGGTGCTCTGGAGCTATATTGCTTGAGTGTATGATTACAAAGATGCGAACCCTTGAAATGGAGCTGGGGGTGGCTTATATAGTTGCGCCAGCCCCTCCATGCACGCCTGCAATTACCAGGGGTTAAGAAGGGTGTCAATGCGCCAGGTAACGGGCGCATTGATTACAATTAATACGAGAGAACGTGCCTCCCGACCGTTGCACTCCGTGAGTCTCCTGGTCTTCTCTGGCCGAGTGATTTTCGGGTGCTCCGAGTGAAACAAGTCTGTCGAGTGAAGTCTTGCCTCCCGAGTGGTTTGATGACCGTCGAGTGAATGTCAGTCTGCTGAACTCTTGGTTGCTGATATGGCCCTGGGGCCCAGTGTAAGACGTGTGGTGTCCTAGGGTAGGTCTATAGGTCAGGCATATTACCCTATCCCTAGTACATGCCCTCGTCGTTAGCCCCCGAATCCGTCGAGGTTAGGCGGGTCGAGTCAAGGAGAATTCCCAGGCGAGTTGGGCGCTACGGAGGTGCTCAAGCACTTTTACTGGTCGCTTAGACGCCATTGTCTTCGAACGGCACCTTGACGGATTCTGGACCATATGACGCTCGAGTGAAACGAGTAGTCTCCATCCGAATGGGTAGTTTCCATCCGAGTGTGTAGTTCTCATCCGAGTGGCGGAGCGGATCCGCGCGTTTATGGAATGTCTTCAAAGGCGAGTCATCGGATCGCTAGAATCCGGATCTTGCGGGATTTGAAATCGGCGACGAGCGCACGCGCGAACGGTTGCGGCGCGGTGAGTGGGGAAAGTGGGGCGTGACGCCTCGATTTTCGCCCCGCTTTCCACCACGTACTGCTGGATCTTCGACGGCGCGATTTGAGGAGATTTGTGGGCCCACGATTCAGCGGCGTGGATTGGGGAGCGGCGCGGGCGGCGATATAAGGGGCGGCCGCGGTGGAGAGAAAGAGAGGACCAGATCCCCTTTTCTCCACTCCTCCCATTCCACCCAATCTCTTCTCCAGAGACCCACTCCGCACGAATCCTCCTCAGTGCTGAAGAGCTTGGCGGCGATGGCAAAAGACAAGACGGCAAAGCTTGAAAAAGCAAAGATGGCGGCGAAGGGGAGGAAGGCGTCGAGCTCCGGAGCTGCGCTCCCGCCCCGGTGGATCCAGGGCGACTGGATCCCGCCGACCACCACGGTCGACGACGTCAGCGGGCTCATCGTGGACGGGCTGATCCGCGACGGGACCCTGAGGTTACCGGAAGAAGGGGAGACCGAGCCCGCGCCGCGCCCCGGGAAGCGAGTGCTCCTCACCACGCACGTCGAGCGAGGTTTCTCCATGCCACCTCACCCTTTTTTCCGCGGATTCTTGAACTTCTTCGGTGCTCAGCTCCATCACCTGCCTCCAAATGCCATAATGTACCTTGCTGCATTCGTTTCTCTGTGTGAAAACTTTCTGGGTTGTCAGACGCACTGGGGTTTGTTCAAACATATTTTCACGTGTCGATCTCAATCGGTTAAGAAGGTTGACCCCAATGGAGAGAGGACGCACGTGATTTAGATGTACGGTGGTTTAGGAATTCAGATGAGGGGAAAAAGTGCATTCCCATCCATGTCTTTTCCCAACTCGGTGAGGGGTTGGCAGTCGACCTGGTTCTACTGCAACGACCTGCCATGCTCGGGCTCGTCGACTGGCCTTCCTTCTTACACGACTGAGAGAATTCAGAGTCTTCCCTCGCTGACGGTTGATAAAAAGGAGAAGACAGATGTAGGGATCTTGATGACCGCCGTGGTTAGCCTAATTCAGGGTGGATTGACTGGCCTGGATCTTCTGGAGGTCTTCCTCAGTCGGAGGATCCAGCCGCAGCAGGAGCGGGCTCACCCCATGTGGCGCTACACTGGGGCCAACGACTCGACCCGAGTGCATCCCGAAGATGTTGAGGACAAAACGGTGGAACAGTGGATCAGGTGCATCACTGGCGCGCGCGACAATCCGCGAGGGTCGAGACGGATCCCGCCCTACGACGCCAATAATTTGCCGTTGGAGGTATGACATGCATTTCCGAGTGAATCACTTATGCGCAAATTTTCCGAGTGAACTGAGTAATCTGACTGAACCGACTGTCTTTGATCTTTGTGTCTCGCAGGAATTCCAGAAGATGTTATCGCCTGTGCCGAATGGAGAACGACTTGTTGGAGGCGCGGAGAGCGAACATGGCAGCGCCGGGGGCAGATACGCGGAGGACAGCGAGGAGGAAAGTGATGACTCGGAAGGGAGCGACGATGTCGAGTCTTCTCTGTCTCCGGAGTTGCACTCCGACCACCGCTCCAAGTGAGCTCAAGATCCGAGTGCTGACCTGGAGAAGGAGGCGGCTCCGAGTGCCAAGGCACCGAAGCGCACTCGGATGTCATCGCCTACACCGACTGAGAAGGCTGCCAAGCAGCCCAAGGTCACTTCCCCCAAGCCTCGGAAGGCTGGCCCCGGATCAAGGTCGTTGTTCCGGTCGCCTCAACGTGAGTATCTTTCTCAGTTTATCTTTTCTGTCTTTGTCAACTTTCGTGATTCTTCTGACCGAGTGCATCTTATGAACCAGTGCTGCAACCTCGATGACGTCTCCCATGCAGACTGACGGGGACCACGCCGAGGCCGAGTCGGCAGACGCAGCCACTTCTCGAAAAGGTAACAATGACTTCATTTTCGCTTTGACCTGTCATTCGACTGAAATGCCTTCATCCGATCGAATCGTGTACTGCGACTGATTGCGTCGAGTGAACGTAGTGCTTGCAGAGGTCATCCACGTCGGAGATGATGATGAAGAGCCGCCGCGGAGGAACACTGAGAAGGAGACCCCAGTTCTGACTGCTCCTCAGGCCACCACACGGAAGACGCCGCCGAACGAAGTGCCTCGAGCTCCACATGCGCCCGCTTTGACCATGCCGCTGGGGCAAGGTTCTCAGGCTGGGACTGGTCCTGCCGCGGCTCCATCGACTGCCCTGGCTTCGGTTCCGACTGTTCCCGTCAACATCTTCAATCTGTACAAGACGCCGGAGGACCAAACCGGGGCCAGCAAGGAGGCGATGATCCAGGCGGAACTGATGACCCAACGGCTCAGGGAGATGTGCTCGGCTGGGAAGTTGGCTTATGATGCCAGTGCCGCTCTCCAGGAGAACGTTCGAGTAAGTGCCCTTGTAAGTTGATCTCCAAGTCTTTTTTCTTCAGTAGGAATTCCAGTTGCAAAATATCTGGCTCACCCACTGGGTGTTTTTTGCTGTCTAGCCATCACTCGGATCGGGCGGACCGTTCTGAGTGGATACCATTCCAGTGGGGGCACGCTGAGTGCACCCACTGGGTGTAGTCCCCGAGACTGCCGTCGACTGCAGGTAGTCGGCGGGAGTCTTAGAGCTTAAAATTTGTTCTGTTGTTGCTGGGTTTTTTTTGCTGTCTAGCCATCACTCGGATCGGGCGGACCGTTCCGAGTGGATACCATTCCAGTGGGGGCACGCTGAGTGCACCCACTGGGTGTAGTCCCCGGGACTACCGTCGACTGCAGGCAGTCGGCGGAAGTCTTAGAACTTAGGATTTGATACTGGTCATTCTTGCTCCTCCCTGTCAAAGGGTACTTCAGGATGTGATACTGGACAAGCTTGTTCCTTCCAGGAGTACTGGTCTTTGGGCACTCGAAATATTTCTTGACATTAACTGTTCTGTTCCCTCTTGTATTTCAGAAAACTTGCGAGCTTGGGACCCAGTACGTGACACTGGAGAAGGGGACGGCTCAGCTCCGAGTGGATCTGGAGGTGGAGAAGAGGAACACGGTGCGCGCTCAAGCGGAGCTCCGGACCATGGGAGGTACGCTTTAGTTACTGAGCATTCCGCTTTTACCTCTCTCCGTTCTTTGAACTGAGTGACTCCGCTCGAACAGATGTGCGTAATGAAAACCACCGACTCCAAGTGCGGCTCAGAACTTCTATCTCTTTAGATACCATGAAGCAGGCACTCGAGAACAAAGACAACGAGCTGGCGGGAGCGCAGCAAGTGGCGAAGGAGAAGACCAAGGCCGCCGAAGAGAAGCTGGCCTCACTCGGGAAGCTCGAAGCAGAGAACGTATCGCTGAAGAAAGAGGTACTGGAGCTCAAGAAGCAGCAAACCGAGTGGGAGAGCAAGCTCAAGGCCCAGGCTGAAGTCTTCGAGAAAGAGAAGGAGACTCTGAATGAGAAGATCACACGGCTGATCGAGAAGAAGAACGCCCTGGAGAAGTATATAGAGGAGTTCACGGAGGAGATGTATACCAAGCTTGCAGGTAACTTATAGCGTCCGAGTGTATTTCAACTTATCTCCGAGTGAACTTCTTGCATGCTGATGTTCAACTCTCTTTTTTCCTTCTTCACAGAGTACTGCCGAGACTTTGATTTGGAAACTAACAGAATCGAGAGGGATCTGGATCCTTCCAGGTCACTCGTCGGTGATAAGGCTGCTCTGGGCATCCCGTGGGTGGAAACCCGCATCGAAGACGTCCAAGGGTACATCATCCGTCTGCGGGGTGCACTTGGCAGAATCGACAAGGAGCTATGGCCCTTAGACACCTTCGACACCGACCTGGAAGCCATGATGACTCGTCTCAACGACATTCCCAGCCGAGTGCAAGCGTGGAAGAAGTCGGCTGCTCGCTGCGGGGCTGACGTGGCGCTCTCCCTGGTCCGAGTGCATTGCAAGGAGGCCAAGGAGGAGAAACTGAAGACTCTCCAAGTTGCCAACACGAAGAAACTCCAGTTCGAGGACTTCATGGAGACATTCATCGAAGCTGCCACTCGGATCGCAGACGGCATTGACTTGGATTCCTTTGTTGAACCAGCCAGCCCTACAGGGGCGTGAAAAAACTTTAAGTCTTTCTCATTAGCCTTGGTATGCCGAGTGAAATTATAATCGTTAAACTCTTTCGGGCCTTGGGCCCGCATACTCGTATTCGCTTTAGAACTTCTGGAGTTAATCGAATGCTTTCTTTCGAGTCTTTCATATCTTTGAACTGGGTTTTAACTTAGGCGAAAGCCGGTTCGCAGCCAAGCCTCCGAGCGAGAGGGATGCTCTTCACTCGGAGTAGATTTCTAACTTGGGCGAAAAGCTGGTTCGCAGCCAAGCCTCCGAGTGAGAGGGATGCTCTTCACTCGGAGTAGGTTTTAACTTGGGCGAAAGCTGGTTCGCAGCCAAGCCCCCGAGTGAGAGGGACGCTCTTCACTCGGAGTAGCAATTTTAACTTGGGCGAAAGCTGGTTCGCAGCCAAGCCCCCGAGTGAGAGGGACGCTCTTCACTCGGAGTAGGTTTTAACTTGGGCGAAAGCTGGTTCGCAGCCAAACCCCCGAGTGAGAGGGTTACTCTTCACCCGGAGTAGCAATTTTAACCTGGGCGAAAGCTGGTTCGCAGCCAAGCCCCCGAGTGAGAGGGATGCTCTTCACTCGGAGTAGGTTTTTAACCTGGGCGAAAACTGGTCCGCAGCCAAGCCCCCGAGTGAGAGGGTTGCTCTTCACTCGGAGTAGCGTTTTTAACTTGGGCGAAAACTGGTTCGCAGCCAAGCCCCCGAGTGAGAGGGTTGCTCTACACTCGGAGTAGCGTTTTAACTTGGGCGAAAGCTGGTTCGCAGTCAAGCCCCCGAGTGAGAGGGTTGCTCTACACTCGGAGTAGCGTTTTAACTTGGGCGAAAGCTGGTTCGCAGCCAAGCCCCCGAGTGATAGGGTTGCTCTTCACTCGGAGTAGCGTTTTAACTTGGGCGAAAGCTGGTTCGCAGCCAAACCCCCGAGTGAGAGGGTTGCTCTTCACTCGGAATAGCGTTTTTTTACTTGGGCGAAAACTGGTTCGCATCCAAGCCCCCGAGTGAGAGGGATGCTCTTCACCCGGAGTTGCGTTATTCAATTGGGCGGAAACTGGTTCGCAGCCAAGCCCCCGAATGAGAGGGTTGCTCTTCACTCAGAGTTGCGTATTTCACTTGGACGAAAACTGGTTCGCAGCCAAGCCCCCGAATGAGAGGGTTGCTCTTCACTCGGAGTAGCAATTTTAACTTGGGCGAAAGCTGGTTTGCAGCCAAGCCCCCGAGTGAGAGGGACGCTCTTCACTCGGAGTTGCGTATTTCACTTGGGCGAAAACTGGTTCGCAGCCAAGCCCCCGAGTGAGAGGGTTGCTCTTCACTCGGAGTAGCAATTTTAACTTGGGCGAAAGCTTGTTCGCAGCCAAGCCCCCGAGTGGGAGGGACGCTCTTCACTCGGAGTAGGGTTTTAACTTGGGCGAAAGCTGCTTCGCAGCCAAGTTGAACGGCGTACACCCACTGGGGGTTGTATGCCAGAGAATGCGTACAAGTGAACTTCAATGTAGAACTGGAAAAGTCATGCTTTTATTCATCAGATGTCACTCGAGTACTTTTTATTACATCTCATGATCAGGTATAAAATCGTCGCAGCAAATCTGCATTCCAAGCACGGGGTTCATCTGCTTGCTTCTGAAGGTTGTACAGGTGATATGCTCCATTGTGCAGAACCTTTGAAATGACGAAAGGACCTTCCCACGCAGGAGCAAGCTTGTGAGGTCGCTGCTGATCCACTCGGAGCACAAGATCTCCTTCCTGAAAGGTCCGACTCCTGACGTGCCTGTTGTGAAAGCGTCGTAGATCTTGCTGATAAATGGTCAAACGGATCAGAGCCATCTCCCTTTCCTCCTCCAAGAGATCAATGGCGTCTTGCCGTGCTTGCTCTGCTTCAGCTTCAGAGTACACTTCCACTCGGGGTGAATTATGGAGCAACTCACTCGGCAGGACGGCTTCAGCTCCGTACACCATGAAGAAGGGAGTACGATTGGTGGACCGATTGGGGGTCGTCCTCAAGCCCCAAAGAACCGACGGCAACTCCGTGACCCAAGCTCCAGCTGCATGCTCCAAATCGCGCATAAGCCGTGGCTTTAACCCCTGCAGAATCAGTCCGTTTGCTCTCTCAGCTTGTCCATTCGACTGCGGGTGCGCCACAAATGCATAGTCTACTCGGGTGCCTTGGGCGGCACAGAACGCCCTGAACTCTTCCGAGTCGAAATTTGAACCATTGTCAGTGATGATGCTGTGGGGCACGCCGTATCTGAAGACTATCTCCTTCATGAACTTGATCGTTGTACGGGAATCTAGCTTCTTGATAGGTTTGGCCTTAATCCATTTGGTGAATTTATCGACTGCGACCAGCAAGTGGGTGAGTCCACTCGCCCCTGTCCGGAGGGGTCCCACCATGTCGAGTCCCCAGACTGCAAACGGCCAGACGAGTGGAATTGTCTTCAGAGCAGACACAGGCTTGTGGGATAAATTTGCATAGAACTGGCACCCGGCACAGTGTTGGACTATCTCCTGCGCAGCTTCATTGGCACGGGGCCAGAAGAAATCGGCTCGGTAAGCTTTAGCCACGATTGTCCGAGAGGACGCGTGGTGTCCACAAGTTCCCGAGTGAATCTCCTCCAGGATCAGTCGACCTTCTTCCAGAGAAATGCAGCGCTGAGTCACACCGGTGACGCTCTTTCGGTATAACTGATCACCGACCACTTCAAAGGCTTTGGACCTGCGAACAATCTGGCGGGCCTCAGCTTCATCTTCTGGAAGTTCCTGCCTGAGCAGGTATGCGATATAAGGTACTGTCCACTCGGGTGTGATTGCTAGGACCTCCATGACCAAATCAATGACTGCCGGGACCTCAACTTCAGTTGGGTCAGACGGACTGACCGCTTGCGGGGGCTCTTCCATGAAGGGATCTTCTTTCACCGTCGGAGAACGTAAATGCTCGAGGCACACATTGCTGGGTATGGATTTCCGAGTGGATCCGATCTTCGCCAGATCGTCTGCCTCCTGATTCTTGGCTCGGGGAACGTGATGCAGTTCCAGACCTTCAAATTTCTTCTCTAACTTTCACACTGCGTTGCAGTATCCAGTCATAGCGGGGCTTCTGATATCCCACTCCTTCATCACTTGGTTCACAACTAAATCTGAGTCTCCGTAGACCATCAGGCGCCGGATGCCGAGTGAGATGGCCATACGTAGACCATACAGGAGCGCTTCGTACTCGGCTTCGTTGTTGGAGGAATCAAAGTGAATCTGCAGAACATATCTGAGATGATCGCCCTTCGGAGATATTAACACAACTCCAGCCCCTGAACCATTCAGCATCTTGGAACCGTCAAAGAACATGATCCAGTGTTCCGGGTGACTCTGAGTCAGTTGCTGTTGTTCAGTCCACTCGGCTAGAAAATCGGCTAATGCTTGGGACTTGATCGCCTTTTTTGCCTCGAACTTGATGTCCAGGGGCAGGAGCTCGATAGCCCACTTCGCCACTCGACCAGTCGCGTCCCGATTGTTCATGATCTCAGACAGCGGGGCGTCACTGACGACTGACACAGTGTGCTCTTGGAAGTAATGGGCTACTTTCTTCGCAGTCAGGTAAATGCCATAGACGAGCTTCTGGTAATGAGGATACCTCTGCTTGGACGGAGTCAGAACTTCAGAAATATAATAGACTGGGCGCTGAACTTTGTTAGCTTTGCCCTGTTCTTCTCGCTCGACTGTGAAGACAGTGCTGACAACTTGACCAGTGGCCGCAATGTACAAGAGCAACGGCTCGTTGCTATTCGGAGCGGCAAGCACCGGCTGGGTGGAAAGCAGGGCTTTGAGCTCGACAAACGCTGCTTGTGCTTCAGCAGTCCACTCGAACGAATCAGATTTCTTCATCAATCGGTACAGGGGTAGTGCCTTCTCACCGAGACGGGAGATGAATCGGCTCAGAGCTGCGAGGCAATCCGTGAGCTTCTGCACATCATGAAGACGTTCAGGACGTTTCATTCGTACAATCGCCCCGATCTTCTCAGGATTGGCATCTATCCCTCTTTCGGAAAAGAGGAAACCGAGTAACTTGCCCCCAGGAACTCCGAAAGTGCACTTTGCTGGATTCAGTTTGATGTCGTATTTCCGCAGATTTGCGAAAGTTTCAGCTAAGTCAGCCAGCAGGTCGGAACCTTTTCTGGACTTGACCACGATGTCATCCATGTACGCCTCAATATTCTGACTGATCTGTTTTTGCAAACACTTCTGGATCACGCGCATGAAAGTGGCACCGGCATTCTTGAGGCCGAATGGCATGGTGATATAGCAGAAACACCCGAATGGGGTGATGAAGGCTGTTTTTATTTCATCTGGCCCATACAGTCAGATCTGGTGGTACCCGGAGTACGCATCCAGAAATGACAGTCGCTCACAACCCGCGGTGGAATCTACAATTTGATCTATGCGGGGGAGTGGGAAATGATCCTTGGGGCAGACCCGATTGATGTGGTTGAAATCGATGCACATTCGGAGAGACTTGTCCTTCTTAGGGACCATGACGACGTTGGCGAGCCACTCGGAGTGGTACACCTCACGGATGAACTCAGCTGCCAGGAGCCGAGAAAGTTCTTCGCCAATGGCCTTCCTCTTCTGTGTAGCAGAGCGACGAAGATGCTCCTTCATAGGTTTCGCCTTAGGGTCAACTCGCAAACGGTGCTCAGCCAGCTCCCTGGGTACACCCGGCATGTCGGATGGTTTCCATGCAAAGATGTCCCAGTTCTCACGGAGGAACTGGATGAGCGCTTCTTCCTATTTGCTGTCGAGTGTTGTTGATATGTTGGTGGGAACGGCACTGGGATCTTCTGGGTGAATGTGCACCGGCTTCGTGTCGCCGGCCGACTGAAACGCAGATTCTGCGGCCGGCTTCTTGGAGCGTAGCAGATCACTCGTATCGGCATTTTTCTTGTACTCCCCCAGTTCCACCATGGCCATCTGCTCATCGGCTATCTTGGACCCTTGCTGCAAACACTCCTCCGCGCGCTGCCGACTGCCAGTGACTGTGATCACACCTTTGGGACTGGGCATCTTCAGCTTGAGATACACATAACATGGACGGGCCATGAAACGTGCGTAAGCCGGCCGACCAAGGATGGCATGGTAGGCGCTGCGGAAGTCAACCACTTCGAAGGTCAGCCTTTCCTTCCGGAAGTTTTTGTCGTCTCCAAAGACCACATCCAGGGCGATTTGCCCGAGTGACTTTTCTTTCTTACCGGGGATCACTTCGTGGAACTGCATGCTGCTCTCGCTGAGTCGGGACATCGGAATGCCCATCGCTTGCAGAGTGTCAGCGTACAGTATGTTCAGTCCGCTTCCTCCGTCCATGAGGACCTTGCGCAATCGGACGCCTCCCACGACTGGATCGACCACCAGCGCCTGTCGCCCAGGGGTGGCAATATAGGCTGGGTGGTCTGACTGATCAAAGGTGATCGGAGTCTTCGAGCAGTTCAGAAACTTTGTCGTCGCCGGCGCTGCCATGTTCACTTCTCGGTTGATAACTTTCAACCGGCTCCTGCTCTCTACATATGCGAAGATCATCAGGGTTGCATTGACACTGGGAAAAGGTTCATCTTTGTCTCCATCATCAGCATCTTCTGGGCTCTTCTCACTCGACGGGCCCTCTCGGAACTGCTGGATCAACAGTCTGCACTGTCGAGTGGTATGTTTGGGCAATATCAGATTGCCATCTTCATCCTTTCTGGTGTGGATGTGACACGGTAAATCGAGGACATCTTGGCCCGACTGATCTTTCTTTTTCTTCGGGATCCATTTATCCTTGGCCTTCCCCTTGTTCTTGGCTTGACCGGCCAGAGCGGCAGCCTCGGCCTGAATCGAACCATCAGCCTTGCGCTTCGGCTTCCGACTGGGATTACTGTTTCCGGGGTTGGGCTCGCTGGTTTTCCCTTTGCCGTTACGGAGACGGTCTTCCTCTTCTCCGTTTGCGTACCGAGTGGCGATCTCCATCATTCGGCTCATGGTCAAAGATCCTAACCGACCAAATTTCAAAATGAGCTCCCGATATCTGACTCCTGCCTTGAAGGCGTAGACGGCTTGATGCTCTGTGACGTTCTCCACCACGTGATGCAAGGTTGTCCACCGCTGGATGTACTCCCTCAATGTTTCATTCGGCTTCTGCACACAATGTTGTAGCTCAGACAATCTAGCCGGGCGTTTGCATGTGCCCTCGAATGTTTCGATGAACACTCTGGTCAAATCTTCCCAGCAGTATATGCTGGCCGGAGCAAGCTGATTGAGCTAGGCGCGGGCGGACCCTTCCAGCATCAACGGCAAATGCTTCATAGCCACATAGTCATTCCCTCCTCCAATCTGCACAGCCACTCGGTAATCCTCTAACCAAGTTTCTGGCTTGGACTCACCGGTGAACTTGCTTACTCCGGCTGCCAATCTGAAGTTTGGCGGAATATCAGCGGCCCTGATGGCTCTGCTGAAACACTCGGGCCCGGAGACGAATGCTCCACTTCCACTCAGACGATCTCTGTCCAAGTTTTCTCTCTGAGCTCTGCCTCTATTGACCAGGTTCTGAGCGAGAACGGATCTCGCGTTGAACTGCGGGTCACGGTAGTCGACTGGCTCTCTCTGGCGATAACCGTCACCATGACGGGGAGGGCTGGCCGTCAAATCGTTGCCGTAAGGATGCCTGGCGTCGTACTGCCGGGGCGCGTACGAGCCATCCCGCGGAGGGGGCGACTGCATGAGGCGACGATCGTCCAGACGCCGTGGAGGCGTATTCCGACAGCGACCCTGCCCCGAGTACTGGTCTCGGTGGCGGTCTTGGTCGTCTTGCCGCAGAGGCGAGTGTCTGTTTCTCCTTGGGGACACTGGGCTGTGAGCCGACTGGACGGTGTCAGCC
This sequence comes from Elymus sibiricus, assembly GCA_039707655.1. Classification (NCBI taxonomy): domain Eukaryota; kingdom Viridiplantae; phylum Streptophyta; class Magnoliopsida; order Poales; family Poaceae; genus Elymus; species Elymus sibiricus. The sequence continues at coordinate 75,893,886 of CM077666.1, read as the reverse complement.
CGAATCTATCTGCTGTGAATCCTGTTGCGCGACTGGGACACTGCCGAATTCTGCTCTTCAGCCGCCTTGAGCAGGGCTCAGATCTGCCGAAGACCCTCTCCCGCCTCGGATCGGGACGGCTCAATGGAATCTGCTATCCGAGTGGCCGCCGCCAGATTCTGGACAGGAGTGCGGAATACCTGGAAACTCTGCTGTTGGTCGTTTGAGAACAACTACCGCTGTCGCCGACTGGAACTGGGCTGATGCTGTCTGCGGGCGCGATCGTCGAGTGGAGGGCCTGCTCGGTCCTGCGCTGCTGTTCCTCCCTCTGCTGCCGAGTGAGAGGTTGGGGGATGTACTCGTTGTCACGTCGGACCCTGCCGCCTCCAAGATCAGCGCGCGACGGGTCACCGTTCTCCGTGCCGCCACGGCCGTACCCAGGCGGACTGGGCGGGGAATCGGCCATCAGCACCTCCGCAGCGGGATCGCTGCTCTCGCACTCGGATACGCTTTCCGAGTGCTCATACACGGAGGCGAACAGATCGAAGACAGGTTCATCGGGCTCGATTGCCGCGATCTGCGGGGCTGCAGCCTGAAGGGCCACCGCGTGCCGGATCCACCACTGAAGCCGCGAGCGTTCGGAGCGCTTGCGACGACTGCTGGTGGAGAGCGAAGAGGTCGACTGATAAGGAGTCGACGGTTGCTGAAGAAGGACGCCGAAGGAACTTGCGCAGAAGTGCGCCGCGCCGCGGATGGGCAACGCCTTGACATCCAGCGGGGCTTCCTGGAGCCATGCCGAATCGTCGGCGATGAAGCTGAGGACGCCGAAACGGATCTCGCCGCCCAGAGTCAGTCCGCTGCCGGAAACCATGGTGATGGTGGGAAAAATTGCAACTACGCCGGAAGTCGCTAGACGCCTGCCCCACGGTGGGCACCAACTGTCGTGCGTGCAAGTCTGACAGTAGTGTGTAGGGGTACGGATGAGAGGGCAGAGTCTAGCTACGGTGCAGGTGTTACACTCGGATTTACGAGTTCAGGCCCCTCAGCGGTGGAGGTAATAGCCCTACGTCTCGGTGCTCTGGAGCTATATTGCTTGAGTGTATGATTACAAAGATGCGAACCCTTGAAATGGAGCTGGGGGGTGGCTTATATAGTTTCGCCAGCCCCTCCATGCACGCCTGCCATTACCAGGGGTTAAGAAGGGTGTCAATGCGCCAGGTAACGGGTGCATTGATTACAATTAATATGAGAGAACGTGCCTCCCGACCGTTGCTCTCCGTGAGTCTCCTGATCTTCTCTAGTCGAGTGACTTTCGGGTGCTCCGAGTGAAACAAGTCTGTCGAGTGAACTCTTGCCTCCCGAGTGGTTTGATGACCGTCGAGTGAATGTCAGTCTGTTGAACTCTTGGTTGCTGCTATGGCCTTGGGGCCCAGTGTAAGACGTGTGGTGTCCTAGGGTAGGTCTATAGGTCAGGCCTATTACCCTATCCCTAGTACATGCCCTCGTCAATAACTGCCCCGAGAACTCCAACAGACGCGCGCGGCCGCAGTAAATCCCGCGCGCGGGCTGAGGCCGTGGCCTGGTGGGGCCCAGCCCACCGCGACGTCCCGTCGCGCGCGTGGCCTGGCAGGCCTCATCCGCCGCTGGGCGGCGCGTGGTGGGGTTTCATCAAGAGGCTGGCGCGATCCCCCATACCGGCTGGTCTGGCCGGCCGGACCGTTCGAACTCCGTTGCGGCTAAGCATCCTGACGTCCCGACTCCCGGCAGTCGGCGTTCGCAGCATCAAGCCAGCACTTCTTCATCAATGACCGCTCTCCTTCGGGGGGGGGGATAAGCTGCAAAGCCTCCCCCGCTTGGAACCGACGAGCCTTTACAGCTTCGGGGAGTACTGTCGGGGGGATGACCCCCGGGTAGGCAATCAAACCCGGAGCCCCTTTTCAAACTTCGGGGCAGCCCGTGCCCCTCCAAACCGGCTGGCCGTCCAGCCGGCTTCCCAACGCTGGCCGGCTGGGTCCGGCCCCGTGCCGGGTCCGGCTGTCCGCTAGCCGGCCGGCGACGGGTCAGCGGCCGTCCCATCGCTCCTATGACAGGACGGCTCTCCACGATGCGGGAGCGTGGCTACAGCGCCGCGAACCCAGAAGAGCATGGCTACAGTGCCGCCAACCCCGCTGACCCGGGCGACCGACGTCAGCACAGCGGGCCGCTGTAGCCCCATGACGCCAACCACTCCCTGACGCACGAGGCGACGGACCACACTGCAGAGCAGCCGGCGGGTCCCGGCAGCCAGTGGGCCCCACAGTCGGCTCCAGACACCGACATCCGGGCCCCGCCCGCGTGTAGTTTTACCTATGTAACCCTGGGAGGTCGGGCTATAAGACCCCCCAGGAGGCCTCCATGCAGGGGGGTCATGGCTCGCATCACCTCACGCTCACACTCACAGGAGAGGCAGAACGGCGGCCTAGCCCCTTCTTCCTCCTCTGTCCGAACAGCTCCAGGAGCACCATTGTAACCCTTGTAGCCCTTGTGCTCCCCATACTACATCCGGCAGGACTAGGGGTGTTACCTCCCTGAAGGGCCCCGAACCTGGGTACGTCTTGTGTCCTGCACCCGCTGTTGGTTCTAAATCCGGCATAGCTCGTAGTAGGGGTCCTAAGCTAGGCGTCTTGGAGCGATGGTAACATGGACACAGGATTTTATCCAGGTTCGGGCTCTCTCGATGAGATAATACCCTACGTCCTGCTTTTGATTGTATTCATATGGGGTGTAGTACAGAGTACATGTATTTACCACGAGATTGTCGTAATGAATATGAGTTGATCTATTGACTAGCCTGGCCTCGGTTTATATATGCACCAGAGGCCTAGGGTTTAGGAGAGTCCTCGACTTGGGCGCCAAGTCTTGTGGAATCTTCCTTGTATTCGTCATGGGCTGCCCGAAGTGGCCCATTAGTAAACCACCATGGGGGTCCTCAGCCCGACCCACTGGTCGGGAGACGACGTGGTGAGTACCCCCTAGTCCAGGACACCGTCAGTAGCCCCCTGAACCGGTCTTCGAGTTGGGGACGCTCCTCGGTTCTTCCGAACTGTTCTTCGTTTTCGGTCGTCGCTCTTGAAAACTGGTTCAACAAATCTTCCCATCTCTGATCTTGAGGATCGCCGAGGTGTATCCGAAGAGTTCATACGTCGGGTATCCGAGGAGCCCCTTTAGGTTCTTGGCCTTTATCAATGCCTTGTTATTTTTTACGCCATACCTCAGGTTCGAAGTTTTTCCCATGCGGCGGTGTCCTCTTGCATCCGAGCTCCAACGCCGGACTGCATCCGAGGTGTCTTTTGCAGCCGAGCTCCAACGCCGGTCTGCATCCGAGGTACATTTTACCAGCCGAACTCCAACTCCGGACTGCATCCGAGGTACATTTTAGCAGCCGAACTCCAACACCGGTCTGTATCCAAGCTCCAGTGCCGCACTACAGCCGAGGAGGCATAGAGTACCTCGTCTTTGAAAAAGTTTGAAGGAGGTTATCCGAGCTTAACGCCGAAAAAGTTCTCTATGGAGCAAGCCACTCACAGCCGAGCTTTATGCCGGACTGCTTCCGAGGTGGTGGACCACCTCAGCCGTGGGCTGATGTTTTATAGAATTGTTTCCGATTGGTGCAATTTATTCTCTGCCAAGATGTATAGCCAGTAGCCCTCAAGGTGTGTGTAGGACAAAAATCCGAGATGCAGCTGAAGGAAATCATAAAACCGCTGATCCCAGTAGCCCCTGAGACTCAGGTCGATTCACGAAATCGGCCTGATGATCAACTCCTAGCTTGGCAGCATACTTAGGAATGAAAACGCGGTGTGCATAGTCCTCGAGATTCAGGTTGGGTGCGGCCGATCAACCCGAGGATCGTAATCTCCTCGGAAACTATTTTGCACTTCTAATTTCCCTGCATTGAATTGTCAAATGCAGTAGCCCCAGAGCCACTAGTTGGGTGGCCACCAGATTAGGGGATCGATGTACCTCTTTAGTTGCTTTTAATTTGAGAACCGCGAAGCCCAGTATCCCCCGAGCCTTAATTTGGGCAAGGGTGGCCGAATTAAGGATCGATATCCGGAGTAAATCACAATTTGTGTGTAATGATTCTATGTATCGAAGTACTTTACATCATTAATGCTCGGATCCGCATTGTACAAAACTTTGTTGACCGACCATCGGCTTCAACGTCCTCGGCCAGTAGCCAAGGAGTGTTTTCCTACTTTATAAAGCCTTTATAAGGGCAAAGATTTACGGAAAACAAGGCAATCCGGCCATACGGTTTTATAAACAAAGGTACGCGGAGAGATATGTTATATCACTATTTAATGTAAGAAACATCTTCTGAGAAAAATAGTTCCTTTATAGGTTCCTTTTCGCAGGTTATCATGCTAACCATGATTATGTAACTTCACCTCCGATCTAAGTGGGAGAAAATAGTAAAGATTAATTCGGGGAAAATTCCAGAGTATTTCGCTTAAAAAAAACCGAGATTTTCACTTTCGTCGGTGCCGACCAATTATATTCTTGAGACTGCTAGCTTTCGGCTTCACCCAGTCTGAGGTACTAACTCGGATAACCCGATAGTATCAATCGCAGAGGTGCTGCCTTTACCCCCTAGCCGAACAATCGGGAACGTAGGGGGTAAGCACAGGAGCCAGGCAACCCAGCTTGGCCAGATCTCAAGTCAAATTGATGCATATTGTGGCTTTATAATGATTTATGGGAAGGCAGCGTTCGTATATTAAATGCAAATGCTGAGGATATGTTATTTTGACTCCTTTGTGACCGTTTACCATTTGAGAGTGGCCCATCGTCGGCTTCTACCCCTTTGTAGATGCTACGCAGGGTGTTTCCGCAGTAAACAACCCTTAGCCGACGTCTCGGTGCCCGGAGGCGGTTGTGTTAGCGGAAACGAGGCAATCAGATATCCAGGCTTTATAACTTTCATTTAGTCATAGGAGCTTGACTGTTGGGAGGCCAGTTACTAGCCCCCGGTTAGTGTTCGGCGTCAGCCGAGGTCAAGCCATTAACACTTCGGCCAATTTTATGAATGGCCCATGGGGTAACCTCTATCGATCTATAGTTTGACACAGTCATCGGATCGCTGACCAGTTTACGCTCATTGTGACAGTCAGTTTTCGGCTTTCTCCACTGAGGTACTTGACCAATTAAATCGAAAGTACAATCGCAGTGGTTCTCCCTTTGCACACCTAGCCGAACAAAGCGGAACGTAGGAGGCAAGCACAGGAGCCGGGCAACCCAACTATTGACCGAAGACACAATTCGAAACTGATGCATGTAAAGCAATATCCGAGAACGTGTTGCCGAGGACTCCTCGGAGTACTTTGGCTTTTGGTGGGTTCGGCTCTAGTCGCAGCCCCCCGTTGATATTGCTGATGCTTTAGAGGCATCCGACGTTGTACTGCGAGAGTTATGTTGGAGACACACAGTATCCCCTGAGACTCAGGTTGGGTGCGGCTAACCAACCTGAGGATCGAATCTCCTCGGGAACTAGTCCAGATGTCATGTGCGTTTCGCCAACGCCGAGGTGTAGGTCGGCAGGAAAGATGCCGAGCTGCGGGTCGGAAAAGATCTCCCGAGCTGAATTATTACGCAGGGCACCTCGGTCATGAGGATGTCCCGCCTCCTGAAAGAAAAACATACAAATAGCTTAAAAGTGCCATAAGCTCGGAAAACCAAAAAATTTAGGAAAAACTTTACGTCCGAACTAAATCAAGTTTTTTGGTGCCAATCCGAAAATTGGTCTTAAAATTAAATTATGCTTCCGTCGTGCTTTAACATGATACATCCGATCTCCAGACTTCAAGCAGGTCAGCCTTCGGCTTCAACCTCCTATCCCGAAGGCGGAGTGCTTCTCAGGCCAGTTTAGCGAACTAAACTCGAGCGGCTTTAGAAAGAAACCAGGCTATCCGGCTATTGACCACACACTCACGTCGGAAAAAGGAGTAGTAGAAAAAGACTTTGCAACGACCAAGAAGAAAACACTTATTATAACGGCTCATATAAATTTAAGAGCCCCCAGTTAACATGGGAAAAAGAAGCGGTTTTTAACGAACCTCGTTTTTAACAAACAGATTTTAACATAAATATAATGCTTGGTCGAACCGAACAAAAAATTAAGAATTTAGAAAATTTAAGCATGAAAGCGACTTAGCTGGTTAATGCGCTCGGCGTTGATGACCCGGTCCGGGCTCGTGGTGGGACGAAGACGCCCATTGATCTCTGACAGATCCGGCGCGTAGTCCTCGGTTGGCCGAGGTCACAGCCCCCAAGCCGGTTCCGAGGTATCCGAACGAAGAGCTCGGCTTGACGAAGTGGCGATGCAGCACGGTTGATGAAGTAGTGGCGAAGCCCCCGGTCTAGCCGAGGTGACGGAGCAGGTCGGTAAGGTGACGTTGCAGCCCCCATGCCAGCCGAGGTGTCGAAGCCGGTCGGCATGGTGGACATTGGCTTGAAGAAGCAACAGCGCGGCGATGCCCACGCAGGTCGGAACTTTGTGACACGGTCAATGCCGGCTTAAGAAGTGACCGCGTGGCGATGCCGGCGCGCCCGACCCGTGCAATCCGTGGGGCAACGATCTTGTCTTGACGATTATTTGTCCTCCACGATGCCGAACTCTTGGTCGGCTTGCCGAGGTGAAGATTCGAGGTGGTTGTCGTCGGCTCGATGGAGTGATGGCGCAGGTCGGCAGCCGTGGAGCAACATGGTCGGGCCGGTTTGATATCGGCGCGACGGTGAAGATCACCTCGGAAAAGATTCAAAATTTGTGGCACGTGTTTGAAAACAACACACAATACCCTAAGAAAAATTCCTCCAAAAAGGAAGTCCTATACACCGTTCATGAAGAAAGATGAACTCGGGTCGGATTCGTTTTCGCGCAGAAAACAGATCCGAAAATTGATTCACTCATCGGACGCTTCCCGGAGTTTGAACGGTTGGATCGAGCTCAAATTTTGAGGGGCGGTAGATATGGGAATTCCGCAGCCGATGAACGGTTGGATCTTCCAAAGGACGTCCGAGCTGACTGCTGGACTCCTCGCCCTAAACTCATCCAGATTCCCGTCCAGATTCGACAGGGCTCTGGTATATCGGAGATCGTCGGAGATTCCTCCATCGGAACGCGACGAAATTTTGCAGGGTTGTTCTAGACTCAATTCCGCACAATTCCACCGAAGTAATCGTCAAAGCGACTCTCGAGGAGACGGGGACAGCGAACACGAATCCGCTGTCCAGAAAAAACTGCATGATCGCGCGAGGGCAATGTTGACGTTGAGCCCCCGAGCACCATGGACGATTTTTCCATGATCCCGGATGAGATCGGAGTTGATGATGACGAAGACATCCGTCCGAACTTGATGATCCGAAGAGAAGACTAGTCCTCGGTCCAGCCAAGGTGACCAGTCGGGTCGGCGACGAAGATGCCGACGCTGACGATGTAGCTCGGTTCCGACGCATAGATCGCGGTGGAGCCGATCTAAATTCCCATCGCACCGCGGCGACTACCTAGCAGACTCTCAATGAAAGCACCAATGTCGGTTCTAAATCCGGCATATCTCGTAGTAGGGGTCCTAAGTTAGGCGTCTTGGAGCGATGGTAACATGGACACAGGATTTTACCCAGGTTCGGGCTCTCTCGAAGAGATAATACCCTACGTCCTGCTTTTGATTGTATTCATATGGGGTGTAGTACAGAGTACATGTATCTACCACGAGATTGTCGTAATGAATATGAGTTGATCTATTGACTAGCCTGGCCTCGGTTTATATATGCACCGGAGGCCTAGGGTTTAGGAGAGTCCTCGGCTTGGGCGCCAAGTCTTGTGGAATCTTCCTTGTATTCGTCATGGGCTGCCCGAAGTGGCCCATTAGTGAACCGTCATGGGGGTCCTCGGCCCGACCCACTGGTCGGGAGACGACGTGGTGAGTACCCCCTAGTCCAGGACACCGTCACCCGCGCGTACCGACCTCGCTTCCGGAACCCACCGGCGTCCACACGCAGGCCCCCACTTTTAGCCATCTCATGGCATCTGCCGTGATTTCACCACGACAAGACCCATTGTAGGCATGATCAAACTCTTCTTCCCAATGATCTTAAGATATGAATTTCTTGATTTTTAAATATTCCTCCAAAGAAGGAAGTTGTTTTTCTAACTTGTCTCCGAGGTATCCGTTGAACTTATTTTGAACGTATTAGAATTTTCAATTTTTTTCATCTTCCGTTTTGGATTATAAAGCCCAATATATTTCCATCCAAAACAAAAAATACACCAAGTTTTCTATTTAACCCTATATATCAATATTTGTACATATCTTCTTATTTTTATAAACACACTGTATAACACAAATACATACATGAACACACCCACACAATCGCGTACTAAAGGATGGAGCCGCATAGCTTCAAGATATATTGACAAAGTCATATTTATGTGTTCATCATCTTATCTTTTTTAGAAACACCGAGTACAACATAGATGCACACACACTCACACAACACTGATCAATGACTGGAGCCATGTAGCTTCAAGATATATTGACGAAGTCCATTAGATATTTTGGTTGTACTAGTAAGCATGCACGTGCAACGCACGTGTAGCCATATGCAAAAAAAAGGGTTTGCAACTAAAAGAAAAAGGCTAGGAATGAAAGTGCTTGAAATTTTTAAGTTTCAAACTTCTTATTTATTTTGGACCTTTATGCCTAGTCCAATTGATCCATCTTGTTGATGTTGATTGGTGGACGCTCACCACCCTTTGCATAATTGAAAATGTGCTTCACAGGGGGAGATTGACCAGAGCGAAAGTCTATTTCAGTCCCGATTTTCTTGGGGACAAGTGAGCTGTCCATGTCGTCTCGTTTGCGAGCATACTTCCTAAGAAGAACGTCATTCTTGACAGCATCACGGAAATACAAGTCATTAAGAACTTGATGATGCACACCTATAGAAAATGATAAGCGTACAATTAGTGTAGTTTTTGGAGAATTTTGTAAAATAATAAATATAACAGATACTAACCTTTAAGAAAATTAAAATTATGGCAAGTTGCGAAGTAATGTATGCATAAAGATGATGCCCCCATGCTAAGAAGAGTTTCCGTTATCAACTCTCAAGTTAGTAATAACATGGCACTAAAATGGTACAAGACTTCTTAAGAAAAAACTTACTGGATAGTTGATCAACCTCCATAGAGGCTGCCATGATTAAGCCAACATTTGCTTCAGCAGAAAGAAGTTCATTCCAATGGTGTTCAACTAGTTCTTCGAAAATGTGTAGGATGATAATTCGCATGCCAGCGTCGATGACTGCTACTTCCCTCAAGCCTAGCGGGGAATCTGTGTCTTGGTTAACTGGGCCCACGTACATGACTACACCAGCAATATCTACAATTAACACATTATAAAATATGAAATAAGAAATCAGTTAGTGTGCTTTTGATAATTTATTATGTAATATATTGATTATGCGAGCATACCAGTGTTTGAGCCATGTGAGTTCTTGAACACGTCATCCACAACTGGCAATGCAACGGGAAGTATGGGTGAAGTAAAAAAACATACTAAAATGCAAGAATAATAGCATGGTGAGATAGAAAAAAGAATAAAAAATTTGCTGGCCAAAACACAAAACTTGCTTTGGACAATTTTTCGTTCCGGTGTACAATTTCACAAGCAAAAACAAAGACACGGACAAGAATGTACATCTATATACGTAGAAGACATAACTGAAGAACAATTTATGAGCTGGTCTCCAGGAACAAGGATGCGCATCTATACCTGTGGGAGATGGAACCAGGATAGAAAATGCTTGTGTCAACGGGCTAGACCCTACACATATATCAGATAGAAGAATTGAGAACCAAGATGTGATAGTAGTCACAAAAAAATAGTTAAGCATGCATACCATATAAACTTGGCTAAACATACATGTCATTGTGGGCAAGATAATAACGTGTATTACATAATCCAGCCAAGTGTTAATCTTGTTCTCAAAAGAATTGCAAAACTTTTCCGCACGTACAAATAAAAGTAAACTTCAGTTTGCAGTATGATTTGTCATCAGAGGACACTTTTTTTACCTCGTTCCCTATGAAATTCCCTATATAATTGTTCTTGTCAGCACGGACAGGAAATGGTGTATTGCAATAATAAGAGTTGCAGTCTTCTTTTCGGTGCGTGCCTGACGACGGTTCGAGGCATTCCGCCTTCTTATCATCAGACATTTGTGCATACCATGATTGATTGCCCTGCAGTTTTATATCCTGCAGATTCTCATCGGCCTGACTTCCATTTCCTGCTGGGGACTTGTTTATAAGTTCTGTAAACTGGGAACAATTCCCTGATCGTGACGGGGAAGCACCTGTATGACTATTTTCCATCTACTTGATGTGTGTACACAATCAGTGAAATCGGTATAATATTTGATGAGAAAAATTGAAGCAATGCAAATCAGGTTGGTAATGAAGGTGGAATTAGTATAAAATGATCAACGGTTAGTAAAATTGAAGCAATGCTAATTACGATGGTAATGAAGCTGAATAACTGGTGAATGTGTGCATACAGGGCTGCTTTTGGTTCAGTTTTATCAAGCCTGATAATTATGCTGGTAATGAAGCTTAATAACTGCTGAATGTGTGCATACGGGGCTGCTTTTGGTTCAGTTTTATCAAGACTGATCTCGGTTCAGTTTTATCAAGTACATACAGGGCTGCTTCTCTGTTCAGTGAAACGTGAATCAATCTCCGGAAGAAAGAAAGAAAGAAAGAAAGCAGAGATGAAAGACCTCTGGCCCGGCGGCTGCGTGTTTGACGGCGGCGCATTTTCTGACGGCGGCGCTGACGGCCTAGCTAGGCGGTCCAGGCGGCGTCTCCTTGACGGGCCGACGGCGACGGACGGGCAGGCGGTCCAGGCGGCGTCCCTGACGACCCGACGGCGCCGGCCGGCCAGGCGGTCTAAGCGGCGTCCCCGACGGCCGAGGCCACGCGATGGGTGGGGGCGGCACGGAGATGTGTGGGGCGGCGTCCTTGAAGCTGCGCGGGTCGAGGCGATGGTGGTGGCGTCTGATGGGGGCGGGGTCGTGAAGGTGTGGCGGCTGGATGCGATGGGGCGGCATCCTGAAGGTGCGACAGTTCCCTTGTATGGCAGTTTCCTTTCGTGTGAAAGGGTACGTAAGGAAGGGGATCACCACAGAGAGAAAGGATTGATTAGCGCTAATCGTGTTTAGCGCTAAACATGTTTAGTCGCTCACCATTAGAACAATAAGGACTGTTGGATTAACGCAGATGGATGACCGAGATCGGTTGGATCTGCCTCACTGGGTCTTTTTATATTGGTATAGATATAGATATGTATTTGTCTTGTTTTTTTTTTATGAATACCAGGTACAACGTAACAAAGGCCCTACCGATGGTTGTAGTCGCGTCCCTTCATGATATATTAACAAAGTCACGTGTATCTTTTGGCTATATGTTTTCAAGATATATTGATGAAGCCATATGTGTAAGGGAACGCACAATGGTTGATAAGAAACTATTTTCTCATGCATTCCACGTCATTTAGAGAAGCTAAAAGATATGTTATCTTTATATCTAGTAATTAGTGTTTGCATATTCCTAAAGAATTATAGTGATTAAAATTAAGACAATGTATGACTTCGGCCTCTCACATTGAGTAACATAGTTAATCCATAGTGCATAACATCATAGTTTGAAAATTAAAACGACCTAAGTAATTATTTTGTATGACTCATAGTAGGAGAGCAGCGATATGGGTCATACCGGCATATAGTCTCACTATGTGTACCGTCCAAACTATCAGATTGGTAGGTAGGCAGGGCATTGAATAGAGCATGTGCGAGCGCCAGATATTCTGGTATACTGGAGATGGCTGTACACGAGAGCGTCTTTTGGACCATGGTAGGTTGTATGTACTGCAGGTCTGAAGGGACGGGATGGTGCAGTTTGACGGATGGACCGCTGGTACAGGACCTGCATCAGTCATGTACCGTGGTCCAGAATTTTTCCTGTGTCTACACACGACCGCACAGAGTCCCTAGCACGCGGCTGCATCGGTATCTATAAGGGCGTTCCGGCACTGGGCGGCCCTGTTTGCTCACCGCCGGCGTCTTTGCTCATCCGTTCGCAATTGCAGGTTGGTAGCGGAGGACCAGCAATGTAGTGGCGGCGGGAATAGTCTGTGGCGCACTGGACTAGCCAGCGAGAATAGTCCATGGCGGCGCACTGTAGTGGGGCCGCCGCCGCGGACGACACAGACAGCAGGGACAGCGTGCCGACGGAGTCCGGGGAGTCTGCTATTAAGCCAGATCCACGAGCGCCCCAGGTGATTAAATGTACTTTCTCTGAAAATGCTGAACTGAAACCATGTCATGTCGTCCGTGTGAAGCTGAAGGCAGTGACAAATTTACCGTTATCTGTAGTCTGGTGCTATAGCTTAGTAGATTTAGCATTGCTGTCGTTCGTAACAATGCAACGAATGAACAACATAAGCAAGTACCTGGTTTAGTTCTAGCAATTTCCTGGAGCAAAGAGCAAACAGTAAGGCTCGTTTAGAATTACAAACATAGAACAATTATATTGAACTGGATATATAAAAAAAAATCATATTCTGATACATAAGAGTTATATAGGAATCGAAATAGTCTTTTATTTTCTTTTTGAAAAAAAAATGGATTTCATTGAAGTAATAAAACTATTCCAATTCGAATATGTACAACACATGGAAATTCAGTAAATCAACATGAGAATTGGTGGTAATTTTTCACCATTATAGCTGCATTTCGTACATCAGTTCAGTGCTCATACTATTCAGTTTCCCAAATGCCACCCGGCGCGCAGGAAAAATGCAGCACGTTGAGAGTTCTGTCGAAACACAAATTCATTCTCTTCTATAGGATACGACTGAAACTTTAAGTGTCACAGCTAAACTAATTTCCTCAACTCACTGCAAAACAATCATCGCATATGTGTACGATGCTTTCATCTAAGATAAACGCAGCTGGCAACAGAATAGGAGCACAAACACATTAACTGCATCTTTGTTCAAGCAGTTTCTGAATTATAGAACAGCGAGACCAGCCCAAAATAGATTTCCTACTGTCAGGAGAATGGAGCAAGTTTAGCTAGCAGAAACAGAAGAACTACTGGGTTTTCCTGAACCCCTATCTTAGTGAAAAAAAATTGGATTCACGTGGCCGAGGCAGCAACAAGTGAACCGTGAAGCGACAGCCAGGAGTCCTGCTCTGGTCTTTCTCTACACTGCATCGGCATCAGCGTACCGCACCTCCGCATGGGCTGAATTAGCAAAAACATCGAAGCAGTTAGACATACATCATGTCACAGGTACTGCAACAGGTTAATGAAAGTATCAAGAAGAAAGCTGAAGTCCAAAAACTCAAAACAATATAATGCGTAGAAAAAGCTATAGTGCTGTGGGATACATCCTGAATTTTGTCCACACATTAATCGAAACAATTACAGTAGGCTAAATAGTACAAATTGGTATCTTCTCTGTGAAGTTTAAATGAGCAGGCTGAAGTGATTTGGGCTTCTCAAGTTGCAGAGTCTTCCACTAGCAACATATAGTATTAAATTGAAGAACTGAATTGTCTGAATTAAAAACCAAACACCAACTAGCTTCAGACAACCTTCTAGCGTCTGCCCATAAATCCAGCAGGCACAGTGTCTGTGCCTCTAGTTTTGAAATCAAGAAGATAGTTGATGTACAAAACCTAAAAGCAATGTAATGTGCATGCAGAAACTAATTTCTATGTAGTGTTTGTGGGATACAACATGAATTTTCTTTCTGAATTACAATTGCCTAAACAATATAGAAATCAGTATCTTCTATGTGAAGCTGAACTTATATGACTGGACTGATTTGAGTTTCCAAGTTCCAAGACTGGGGATATGTAACCAACTAAGCATCAGACTACACAGGCAGATTAATCCAATCCAACAGCCACAATGCAAGTACAAAAGTTCAAAGGATTGCCAAGTCCTAATTGAAACCGTTTCAGTAAACAATTTCAGTACACCGTTTTCCAGCACAAGCTGATCAGTACTCCATTAAAACAGAACCAAAAGATCTTATCAATGCAGCAAATAATACATATATCTTGCAAATAATTTTCTGGGCCTCTCTCACCTGGTGTCCCGGCCACGAAGACGACGATGTGGATGTCTCGGCCGCTGCGGGACAGGTCGACGATCCTGCGCTCCGCTCGGGTGTGCGTTGCTCTGTACATCACATTCTTCTCCACCTCTTCTACTCCGTAAGCACCTGCTTCGTACAAAGGGCCACCCTGCGTTCATGGAGCATTGCCCAGACTGCAAGAACGCACAAAAAAAAAAAACCTAATGAGCCAGCATCATTTGTAGCAGTACAGATCCAGGATTGGATTCAAGATCTTACACTCCAAAGGATACACTTGTAGTACCGATTGCCGGGTCTTTTCACACCGGCGGATATTTGGCTAAACACTTGCCGGCGGCATCGAGGTCATAGGATTAAGGGAATAAGATCCATGTTCACGGCTTGGGGGTGGAGGAGGAAGAGGCCGCCATTGCCGCGGTGTGCTGAGAAAGGAACAGTACGAGGGGGAGACGAATGTGGAGGACGACTGCCTGTGCAGCTGTATGTGAGAACAGAGATGAATTTAGTTGGGCAGAACGACTCGTGACTAGGGTCGAGCGGACCATGTGCGACAGGACTCCGGTCCAGAAAAGATTAGGAACAGCAAGACCGTAGAAGACCAATGGGCCACAGCAGTAATGAACAACGGACAAGAAGCAGTGGCACTGTTCAATATTGCTGCGAGGAAACGCAATACAACATGCAATACAACTGTGCACACTGATCCCTAGGTGGACCAACGTCTCTGATAATGCTACCATATGGTAGTACGACCCACATTGAATTTTCGTCATAGTAGCATCTCATTTACTATGATATGGTATCATGCTATGATACCTATACCTTTTTTTTTTCATTTAATGCTATGTTTTGTCAGTGATGGGCCTAGTTGTCATTGCATGAAGCTGCATGACACTACACTATATACCACATTGAGAGATCTTAGACATGACATCCCATACAATGGACAGAGATGCCACATCTTTGATATCATCTGTTATAGCTAAGAAAAGGGGGCCTTTTCTCTTCCAACTCAACAATTATTTTACATTGCTAATATAGCGCCTTATTTTCCCTAACTATCTTTTAGCTATATAGGTCAACACTGACTTGTTTTCGGCACACATAGTTCCCATTGTCTTGTTATGAAACAAGGTATAAGCAGATACCAAAATTTAGGGTCGATACATGGGTAGGAAACACTATGGCAGTGAAGTAACTTTGGGGAACCGTAAACTCAAGAATTTAGGACCATGTTGGGAAACCAAGTAACTTTAGGCCAAAATCTACATCAAAGCAGCCACAATGAAAACAAAATCCATGAATAAACTGAAGGACGTAGCCCATAGACTTGACATTATTTTTTAGTGTATATGTACTTTTGGACCATTTTTTTAAATCTTACATTAAGTGACTGAGTTTTTTTAGGTATCATGATTTTCAAGCATAAATTTATTACTACTTCTGATCCATATTAATTGTCGCCGAAGGAGTACTCAAAAGATTGATGAACAACTTTATTGGCAATAATCTTGAGGGTTTAGCAATATCCATCGTATCGTTAGAATATTAGACAGATATACAACACATCTACCAAAATATTCCAAGCAAGCAACTTTTTCACATTATTTGAATTTTTTCAAGCATCATGAAAACAACTATTTCCATATCGAATTATCAGTGTCGATTACACAAAGACACACATCTGCCCATAGGTACTCGATCTGACAAACCGATCAATCACTCGATCACTAGTAGTTTACAATGGATCGGTAGGTCCTTCCGGCCTGCCATCCGGAGGGAATGACATTGCTGGCGATGAGCTGCTTGCCGGAGCCGGAGGTGAGGCGGATCGATATGGGCGCCTGCAGGGTGGATCTGGAGTTGTACTTCCACACAGCACCCGACAACTCCTGCATGGACGCCCATCCGCCGCCGCGCTGCTGAAGCTCGACCGCCGACAGGTCGCCGTCGCCGGCCTCGTACTCTATGAGCACTGCGAGGTAGTTCGGTTTGGAGCCGGCGTCCACCTTGAAAACGATGCCCAGCCCGCGCCAGTTGCACGGAACCCTGCGAGCGAAGAAATCAAATATTACCTCTCCATGCCAAAAAGCTTGTCTTAGATTTGTATAGATACGAATGTATCTAGTTTTTTGAGACGTAGGAAGTAGACGACAATTGATCGATGGAACATGCACGGAGCACTGGGCGTGAGAGCTGTGTGCTCTAGCTAGCTAGGAAGAGCTTACCGGTTGTACTGGACTCTGATGCTGCCGGCGTTGCGGAGGTTGTCGGCCTGGCCGGGCTTGGCCATGGCGCCGAACGCCTTCCCGCTGAGGTCGAAGTGCGCAGCCTCGGCCAGGCACGGCCCGCCACGGCACTCGTCTGTGACGACCACAGTCACCGGAAACCCGGAGCAAGCGGCATTGCCGGTGCATCTAACCTGATAACAAGCGCCGCAACCCTTGCCGTTCTTGAAGATGGAGGGGCACCCCGCCGTGATCATGGCGGAGAACGGCGGCTTCTCCACGTCGCGCTGGTACCCGCATGCACCACCTGCAGCACGCCCATGCACGCGTCAGTACACATAAACAACTAAGGGATTGGCTAGAGGACAGTCGACTGAAAACAATATTTGAGTCACTCGACTGACCCAAAACTTCTTTCAGTCGATTATGTACTAGCCAGATTTTTCTTGGGTGGTAGTGGATCACCGGTGCATGCATGCAGCCCCTTTCACCAACTTAAAATAGTAAAAGCTGCGTCCAAGTACTAGGCGTGCTAATGGTGGATCGCCGGCAGCTGAATTCTTTAATATCACACTGTTTCATAAGCAAGTTATGCTATGATGAGTTGTACTACGATGTGTATAAGACGAGAAACAGTATTAGATCCAGCACTGATTGCTGCATGGTATGAGATAATACGTATGTACAGGAAGATTGCTAGCACATACTTCCAGTTGAGATTGCACCAAGTTGATCATAATCACTAAAAAAAAAACCAAAGCTAATACAAAACTAAAAACAAAACAGATTTTTTTCTAAGAAAGAATGAATTAAGGACATTGCTATTACCTAAAAGAATAAAGAAAATGTAAAACACATAAAACAAACAATGACAGAAAAATACACAAGATTGGCATAGAAAATTGCATTGTTTCATAATATACAAAAATAAGCATATAGTAATGCAATTTTTAGACAGCGGTATAAATCGCACACACGTTGCATAAAAATTGAGTAAGTATATATCCATGTCATGGGGGTTATTATTTGATAGGCGCCTATTTTTTGTGGGCATTGGTCAAATCGACTACACCACTCTCCACCACCTGATCAAGATCCAAAGGCCCAACCGCCTTCTTCTTCCCCCCATACTAATATTAAAATAAATAAAACATAAAAAACAGAAAAATGAAGTTTTCTAGGGAAGCATGAATCAGTGGCATTGGTATTACCCTTTAATAAGAAATAAAATAAAAATTTAAAACAAACAATGAAAAAATTTGCACCGAATTTACACAGAAATTGCACTATTTTATAATATGCAAGAAGAAGCATATAATGGGAGATTTTTCAGAAAAAGAAGTTTCCTAAGAAAGAATGAATTCATGGCGTTGGTAGTACCCTTAAAGAAGAAAGAAAATGAAATTTCCTAAGAAGGAATGAATTTGTGGCATTGGTAGTACCCTTAAAGAAGAAAGAAAATGGAATAAAAGAAATAATCAAAATAATGAAGTTTTCTAAGAAAGAATGAATTGGTGGCATTGGTATTACCCTTTCAGAAGAAAGAAAATGAATTAAAAACTAAAACAAAATCAAAATAATAAAGTTTTCTAAGGAAGAATGAAATTGGTGGCATTGGTATTACCCTTTCAGAAGAAAGAAAATGAAATAAAAGCAAACAAAATCAAAATAATAAAGTTTTGTAAGAAAAAATGAATTACTGGCATTGATATTACCATGTAAGAAAAAAGAAATAAAAAAATCAAACAATGTCAAAATTGCACAATATACACAATAATTGCACTTTTATATAATGTGCAAGAATAAGCATACGATACTGGAATTTTCACAAAACAGAAAATCACAAGAATGAATGAATTAGTGGCATTGGTATTACTCTTAAAAAAGAAATAAAATAAAATAATAACTAAAACAAAATCAAAATATAGAAGTTTTATGAAGAGCAATGAATTAGTGACATTGGTATTAATCTTTAAGAATAAGGATAATGAAAAAAGTTTAAAAACTTGCACACAACTTTCTACTAAAATTGCACTTATGTAGTATGCAAACAACAAGCATATAATAGTGTAACATTTGCACGTATTGAATAGTATTTGTGTGTGTATATTTACATTCACCCAACATCCCAAAAATACCTACAAAAGAAAAAATAAAACCAACTAATAAAGAAAAAACAAAAACAAAAAGAGAAATGCATAAAAATAGAAAAACAGAAAAAAAAACAAAGGGACAGAGGGATTGGCTTATAACATGTAAGAAAATACATATAATAGTGAAAATTTTGACACTCTAGTATAATTTACATACATAGTACTTACGTGTATACATTTACACACACTCAACATCCAAAAAATATATAAAATAAAAAAAGAAAAGTCAGCCAAAAAAGGAAAAAAAAAGCAATAAATGGGCATGAAAACAGAAGCAAAAATATGGAAAAAAAATCACGGACACACACACTACACAGTACACACACTCTAAAAAGTGGCATGCACTCTATCCATGCATGTGCGTGCAAGAGTCAGCATGCATGCATGGAGGCTGTGGCATGCACATTCTCGAAGGGCCGATGGCCAAACTTTATTAGATAGAAAAGAAATACAGACTGGTTAGCAGTCTAGGCGCACTAGAGTTGAAAACCGAGGGCAGAACACCGAGTACAACGGTACAGTGAGAGCACAGAGCTACGGCTTGAACAAACAAGCTAGCGTGCAATAGAACTAAGCGCCGAGCTCAACAATGCAACCCGCCGATCGCCAAATGGCAATGTCTTCACAGACCAGATCCAACACCCTGTCGGCGCTGCTCGCCGTCTGGTCGAAAATCCTGGAATTCCTCTCCTTCCACGGCCTCCAGTGCATGAGAATAGCAATAGTGTCGAAGTTACGCCGCATAGTCTTGGGCACGCCGGCCCTAGCCTGGAGCCACCAATCCTCAATGCAGCTAAACCTGTCATCCGGCGTGGTGAAGAGAGGCTGCGGCATGCACATTGTTGAAAGGGGAAATCGACTGAAGAAAGTACAGGGTCAGTCAATTCCATTCTGAGCTCCCACGCCGTATCACAAAGCACTTCAATCAACGGTCACAGAATTGACTGACCGTAAATTAAAAAGTCAGTCGCCTGACATATAGCTAAAGTGAACAACTATATACGCGTCCTAGTATGCATGCATGCATCGACGCATCGTCCATACTCCATATATACACGACTATAAATATGTGTGTACACCTACGTACCGTCGGTGCCTGCGCCTTCGGGGGGAACGTACCACGTCGCGCCGCCGTCGGACCAACCGGAGACGCTGCACGGAAGGAGGATGAAGAGGCAGCTGATGGCTAGAGCCGCTAAAGCGGCGAAGGAAGAAGAAGCCATGATTGCAGCGAACAATATACGATTGTTCCGCGTAGGAAGAAGAGAACGAACTGGAGACAGATCTGGTGATGAGTGTGATAGCAAGCGTAGTCTTTTGCTATGTACTTTGATTTATAGGCAGCAGAGAGCTAGAGAGATCGCACGCTGATTAAATATGGATTTGAGGGGATATTTTTCTTATTTAATGAGTATATTAGTAAAGATTTTGGGACTGTCTATCCATTAGGCTGATGCTGATCACAATAAGAAGTATCATATGAACATAGAGCTAGAGATATCGCAGGCTGATTAAATACGGATTTGAAGGGATTTTTTATACTTCATGAGTGTAACTGACTTTCATTTCAGTTCAGGTTGAATGTTCTATCCTATAGTTGGTTGACATGTGACCCTTTTGAATGTTCTATCCTATAGTTTGTTTAGCGTAACTCGACCTACTGTATAGTCTACACATAAGAGCGAGAGGTGAAGTGTCAGCCCATGATTGGATTCAGGCAGGGGCGGACCCAGACTGGAAATTAACCTGTGTCCACATAGAAGAACACATGCCTACATGTCAAGCAATTCAATGTCCTACACACTAAATCAATGGATTACATTAAAGCAAGTGCAAATTGGACCCGGTGCCAGTGACACCGGCTAGCTCTACCTAGCTCAGCCCCTGGATTCAGCGGAGCCCATTGGGTGAAATCCTGGGGGAGGAGAATTAGTTGAAAGATTACGTAAAAAGTTTGTAAGAAGACCATAGGTGTTTTTTTTTAAAGAAGGATTACCCCGGCCTCTACATCAAAATGATGTATACAACCATAGTATTAATAAAAATAGCCATCAAGTAAGTAGTTCAATACAAATTCGCAAATGGAGCTGAAATAAAATAAATTTGGCACAACCGGCAAAAACAGGAATAGATTACTGTACACCTATCCTATTGTTGGACCGCCACCCAAACCAGTTGTAAGTATTCCGTGCTACTGTCTGCCAACGGTTGCACCCATAAGGCATATGCTCCTTGACTTCCGCCGGCTGAGTAACGATCACGTACGGATCCAGCTAGTTGCCCGATAGATGACCTGCAAAAAAATTGTAATGGTTTTTCTGTTAAAAATCACGTCACTCCAACAGTTCCATATAGCCCAAAGTAATGCACACACTCTGACTTGAATATGCACCGCTGTTTTAGGCTCTACCCCATTTAGGCATGTCCCAAATAAAGTGGCAATTCTATTGGGAGGACTGACATTAAATGCCACTATCACTAGTAGAAAAAGGGCCTTTAGTCCCGGTTCCAGAGGGCCTTTAGTCCCGGTTCTGGAACCTGGACTAAAGGGTCGGGACTAAAGCCCAATACCTTTAGTCCCGGTTCGCTTACGAACCGGGACCAAAGGGGCTCCACGTGGCCACTGCGAGTAGCCCAGGCAGGAGGACCTTTGGTCCCGGTTGGTAACACCAACCGGGACCAAAAGGCATCCGCGTGGCCGCAGCGGGGAGCCCAGGCAGGAGGACCTTTAGTCCCGGTTGGTCACACCAACCGGGACCAAAGGTCATCCACGCGTCAGCTTCAGGCAGCAGTTGGGTTTTTTTTTTTGAAGGGGGGGGGGGGTTGGGGGGTTTTGGAGGGTTAATTTAGGGGTTTCATATTGTGTTAGCTAGCTAATAGGGAGAAGTGTCCTCTCTTTCTCCGTGCTCGGTCGACGGTAGCTACTATACATATAGAGATAACTCGATGCTAGCTAATAAGAAAATGAAGGAAACCATTAATTACACAAGATCGTCATGCTGAACATATATAGAGAGAAGTGACATCTCTTTCTCCGTGCTTGGTCGAACAACAAGTTTTCGTATATCTATCCGACGGTACTACATATATACAATATAACATCTTTTACAATCCCTAACATCATCTACCTAAGATCCAATCACAAATCCGCATGGTATTCCCCGTCTTTAGGTATGACGTGGTCAAGAAAGAATCCCGCCAATTCCTCTTGAATTGCTCGTATGCGATCATGTGGTAGGAGTTCATCCCGCATCTGCCAGATCTAATTTAAAGAAGGGGGTCAATACATGCATATATATAAATAAAACTCAACACAATTGATGGTAATATATAAAATAAAATTGTGAATATTATTTACGTACTTCAAATTGTTTGTCAGAGAAGCCCCGCTCAGAGGTCGAGTGGCGAATGAACTCGCATACGTAGTATGCACATAAAACAGTCCCTTCTTTCTGGTACAAGCACTTTACGAGAATAGAGTTCAATCAAACTGATAAGCAAGCATGGTAATGATATATTGATGAAAATTTGAATAGATTAGAGATGCGCGGAACTAGCTAGTACTACTTACTTTGGGGTGCGTAAATCGCAACTCTTTGTTTAGACCGGGAACCTTTCGGGTGAACTTCTTCCAAACCCTGCCAGGCAAAGAAAATGATTACTTGATATCAGGAAATTAACGAAAGTTGCATGCCGATATGGTCCCGGTATTGACTGAACTTACTTCTTGAGCATTGCAGTCATGTCCGCATAATTCTCGGGATCTTTACGTCTCGAGTCTAAGACAGTTACTAATGCCCCGTCAAGCTTAATGGATAGCAGAATAAAGTGGAAACTGCGCACGCATATATAACTCATCAATTACATTACTTAACCTCGAGTAAGCGAAACTGAGTATACAGAGAAGACAGCAATACTCACTTGAAGTTGTAAGGAAAGAGTATTTCCCTTTTGTTTTGATGTATAAGGAACGACTGTAGCAAGTTCTCCTCGGTCTCTTTGATTGAGTTTTTACCGTCCATTCATTTACGGCATCTGGACTAATGAACCCAACGTCGAAGATTCCTATTTTTTTGCATTTGAAGATCTTCAATCTGCATAATATAGTGAGGATAATTATATATACATGCAATGAACGAGCTGAGCTAGAGACTTAACTATAGAAGTAATACTTACAGACAGTAGGAAGTCATGAGTTGTTTGTCGAGGGCCAGTTGATTGTATAACTGAAATAACTCCACAAATTCAACAGGCATCACGGAAAGTCCAATGAATTCGTGCTCTGGTTTCACTGCCATATACATAGTGTCTCTCCCAGACTCCCTGCAGGTTTTCATGTACCACTCATGCAATTTGTACATCATCGTTGTTAGAGGAGGATGATCAGGTTTGACGAGAGGCTTCCCGTGCACGTATTTATATTCTTCTTTTGTTACCTCAGCCGTTTGAAAAATTACATCATCCCCCAAGTAATCACCAGGATTGGTACCAGGCACCATCCCCGGATGATTAGCGACGATATCGCTAGACACCTTGAGCGGGGGGCACGATTGCTTCTCCTGTTCGCCGAGCTGGGGAAATGTTTTCCCACTTCTTCGTTCTGCTAACCTTGCATCACTGGAAGTACTTCCCGACCGCCGCGCTTCTTCATATGTCTTTTTAAGAATGCGGACATAGTTGGAATCCGGCGGAGGCGGTGGTGGTCGCTTCAGGGCATCGATAGTGCGCTTCACTTTCACCGGATCTAGCTTCTCCTTCGGAGGTGGAGTTTTCTTTGCAAAATGGTCCCTCACTTGGGCACGACATATCTCCTCGTTTTCAGACTCGGTCCTCTCATATGGTAACTTTTCCACAGGCTTGAGAGATGGACCGTATCTGAATTGCCTCCCGCCTCTGCTTGTACTGCTAGCCGCCGGAGCGGCGGCGTCTCTCTTCCGTCATTGCTGACGAGGCGGAGAAGGAGGCGGAGTGCTCCGACGCGCCGGAGTAGGCGAAGGAGGAGGCGGAGTGCCCTCACGCGTTGGAGGAGCCGGAGAAGGAGGCGGAGTGCCCTGATCACTCACCGGAGGAGGAGGAGGAGGAGGCGGAGTGCCCTGACTCGCCGGAGGAGGAGGAGGAGGCGGAGGCGTCCAGTTTGGAAGCTTGATGTACTCCTTCTGCCATAGACATGTACTCCTCAGAGCACGAACCAGCTGATTCTCCCCTTCACCTGTAGAGTGGTAAAGCTCGAGCTCCTCAAATCCCTCCATTACTTCATCCACCATCACAACAGCATAGCCATGTGGAATCGGAAGGCAGTGAAAAGTTCCGTTGGGTTGAGGAGGTGCAACAGAGCCGAGAGCCGCCTTGAAAGTGAGGTTATGGCATTTCGTCATAAGCTCGCAATTTTGAGCCTCCGTGATAGTATCCACGGGGTAGATAGGCTCCGTGAAGTCAGTCTGAACGGGCTCCGTGGAAGCCACGCTGCTTCTCCGCTGAGATGGCAGGGTAGCTTCTGGGGTAGCTTCGTGCCGCTGAGATAGTTGGCCGGCAGCTCGCTGGCTCTCAGCTTCCTCTAGCTTTTGTAGTCTTGCACTCATCTTCTACATGTCGCTCAGCTCCGCTTTCCTCTTTCTCTCCCGGCTTCTGTAACCGCCTGCGTCGGGAAACCCAAACTTCCACGGAACGGAGCCTGGTGTGCCTCGTGTTCGTCCAGGGTGCTCAGCATTCCCTAGGGCCTCAGTCAGCTCGTCCTTCTCTCTGTCGGGAATGAACATCCCTTCCTGCGCTGCGGTGATATACTTCTGAAGCTTCGTGACGGGTATTGCAAGTTGCTCTTCCGTCCAACGGCACTTCCCTGTTTCAGGGTCCAAAGTTCCCCCAACCCCGAAGAACCAAGTCCTTGAACGGTCTGGCCATTTCAATGTCTCTGGTTCGACCCCTTTAGCAATCAGGTCATTCTCAGCTTTGTCCCACAACGGCCGGGCTTTGAGGTAGCCACCTGACCCCGTGTGATGGTGATACTGCTTCTTTGCAGCGTTGTTCTTGTTTGTCTCTGACATTTTCTTACTCTTGTCTGATGTCTTGTAGGCCACAAATGCGGGCCAGTGATCTCTTATCTTCTCAAATCGGCCGATGAATTCTGGAGTCTCACCTTTGTCGACAAACTTTGATTTCAACTCCTTCTTCCACCTCCTGAATAGATCTGCCATCTTCTTGAGAGCACACACCTTGACCAGTGGCTCTATAACGGGCTTATTCGGATCCTCCTCTGGCGGTAGGGTGAAATTTGCCTTCAGCAAGGTCCAAAGATCATCTTTCTGTCTATCGGTGACATAATCACCTTCAGGGGCGTCGTCCTTAGGCTTATTCCATTGCTTGATGCTGATCGGGATGTTGTCCCTAACAATAGCTCCGCACTGAGCAGAAAATGCGTCCTTGGTCCGCTTGGGTTCAATCGGTAGGCCATCGTCCGCGAGTGCTGTAATCGTGAACCTTTCATCCTTGCGCAACCTCTTCTTCGGGCCTCGTCTCGTTACCGAAGTTTGGCTCGATCCGGAGGGCTATAAAAGAAGAAAGAAGAGTTAATATATGTACATACCAAAACAATTAATGCATCAATTAGCTAGTCAGCACCTCCGGAGCCATCATGATCATGTCACCGGAGCCATCATGATCATGTCCTTCCTCCTCCATTGTTCCATCGGTGTCGTTGAGAAACGACAAGACAGCATCACCTCCGGCGAGGATTATCTCCCCCAACAACTGTTCTTGTTCCAAGTCTCTTTGATCCATAGTTTCTGCAAATATTACAACATGGCAATTAATATACAAACATGAATGTCCGACGTCCGGACCGCCTCTCTCATGAATGTCAAACAAGGGATTCTCTTAACCTTTAAGGGATTTATTTTAACAAAATGGCGCCATTCTGGATGTGCAGAAAATGGTCCATATTTTTCCTGATCTCATCTACCCTTCTATATGTCACGTTGTCTAGTGTCAAAGGATTCAAGAAAACCAAGGCTTCATCATTAGCCGGAAGTAACAGGCGCATAATGGTACGAAGCTCTCCAAAATTGTTTTGGAACGGAGTCCCGGATAGGATAATTAATTAGCTTTTTGGTACGAAGTTCAGCAAGAGCCTTCCGAATATCGCTATTTGGAAGGCCTTTGCTGAAATTCGTACCAAAAAGCAAATTATTCTATCCGGAACTCCGTTCCAAAACAACTTTGAAGAGCTTCATAGCATCATACGCATGTTACTTCCGGCTAATGATGAAGCCATGGATTTCTTCAATACTTTGACAGACAACGTGACATATAAAGAATATATATAGATGAGATCAAAAAAAAATTGGATCAACTTGTGCACATCCATAATGGGGGCATTCTTGATAAATCTATGTTACCGGAGTTATCTATGTTACCGGAGGGGGTAGACGACAACGACGCTCACCCCTCATGTCATGTCCGACGTCCCCCCTCATGTCGAAGTTATCGGGGAGGGGGTAGACGACAACGACGCTCACCCCTCATGTCCGACGTCCGACGTCCCCCCTCATGTCATGTCGGACGTCCCCCCTCATGTCATGTCGGACGTCCCCCCTCATGTCGAAGTTACCAGAGTTTTCTTCTAGGGGTTTGGCTGACCTCGAGAGTTTGTCAGGTAGGGGAGGGGGGGGGGGTAGGAGATCGACAACGCTTTTTTTCTAGGGTTTGCGTGGCCTCGAGAGTTGGTCGCCCGATATGTCCGACGTCCCCCCTCATGTCGAATTTACCGGAGTTTTCTTCTAGGGGTTTGGGTGGCCTCGAGAGTTTGTCGGGTAGGGGCGGGAGGGGGTAGGAGATCGAGGGCGACGGCGACATACATACATATAGCCACATACATACATGGAAAAAAATGCTATGAACAAAAAAATGCTATGAACAAAAAAACATCATATATACATCCATCCATACATACATATAGCCACATACATATATACATTATATATGAACAAAAACATGCTATGAACAAAAAAACATCATATATACATCCCCCTCTCGACAACGCTCTTTCTTCTAGGGTTTGGGTGGCCTCGAGAGTTTATCGGGTAGGGACGGGAGGGGGTAGGAGATCGACAACGCTCTTTCTTCTAGGGTTTGGGTGGCCTCGAGAGTTTATCGGGTAGGGACGGGAGGGGGTAGGAGATCGACAACGCTCTTTCTTCTAGGGTTTGGGTGGCCTCGAGAGTTTATCGGGTAGGGACGGGAGGGGGTAGGAGATCGACAACGCTCTTTCTTCTAGGGTTTGGGTGGCCTCGAGAGTTTATCGGGTAGGGACGGGAGGGGGTAGGAGATCGACAACGCTCTTTCTTCTTTTGCACATCCATAATGGGGGCATTCTTGCTAAATCTATATTACCGGAGTTTTCTGTATGATTTTTTTTCCTAGGGTTTGGGTGGCCTCGAGAGTTGGTCGCCCGGTATATCGAGAGGGGGGTGAACATTTTACCTTAGTAACTTAGAAAAAAAATGTTATCGGGGAGGGGGTATATCGACCCCCCTCCCCCCTCATGTCGAAGTTATCGGGGAGGGGGTATATCGACAACGACATACATTCCGGATAACATATACACACATATACATGAACATATATACATATACATGAAAAAAACATATACATGACTTTTTACATGAACATATACACACATATACATGAACATATATACATATACATGAAAAAAACATATACATGACTTTTTACATGAAAATATACACACATATACATGAACATATACATATACATGAAAAAAAACATATACATGGCCGGAAAGGGGGGGCTCACTGGGGTGGGCGGCGATGGCTGGAGGCCGGCGACGAGGACGGCGGGCTAGGGGCGGCACGCGGTGACTGGGACGAGGACGGCGGGCGCTCGGGGAGGCGACGACGACGAGGGCGGCGGGCTCGGGGAGGCAACGGCGACGACTGGGACGGCGGGCTCGGGGAGGCAACGACGACGAGGACGGCGGGCTTGGCGACGGCGACGACGCGGCGACGTCGGGGAGGCGACGGCGACGACGGGGACGGCGGGCTCGGGGAGGCGACGACGACGAGGACGGCGGGCTCGGCGACGGCGACGACGCGGCGACGGCGACGACGCGGAGACGGGGAGGCGACGGTGACGACGAGGACGGCAGGCTCGGGGAGGCGACGACGCGGTGACGGGGAGGCGGCGGCGACAACGGGGACGGCGGAATCGGGGAGGCGGGCTCGGGGCAACTGGTAGATGAAAACCTGAAATTTTCCAAGGGTTTTCTTATATACAAGAAGTATTGGTCCCGGTTGGTGGCACCAACCGGGACCAATGCCCACCTTTAGTCCCGGTTGGTGCCACCAACCGGGACCAAAGGTCTCTTTTCGTCAGCCCAAAGGGCGGGAAGCAGAGACCTTTGGTCCCGGTTGGTGGCACCAACCGGGACTAAAGGGTGGCATTGGTCCCGGTTGGTGCCACCAACCGGGACCAAAGGTGGGCATTGGTCCCGGTTGGTGCCACCAACCGGGACTAAAGGGTGGTGCTGCCCGGGGCCAAAAGTTTAGTCCCACCTCGCTAGCTGAGAGGGCTCGAGAGTGGTTTATAAGCGCTGCTGCGCCAACCCTCTCGAGCTCCTCTCAACAGCAGGCTTACGGGCCTAATCGCACACACCTCTGCCTGTGGGCCTTCTGGGCCTTTTGCGGGCCTGAATCCTGGCCCAACTAGATGGTTGGGTTTCTAGTCGTATTCAGGCCGTGGTGGCCCACTAGGCGGCATTTTTTTAATTTTTTTCTACTTTTTTTGTTTTCTTTTTTGCTTTATTTATTTTCTTTTGTTTCTACTTACAGTTTTTCAGTGATTCTTTTTGCTTTTAGGTCACAAAAATTATAAACTTTCTGTTAGTGCCATTAGTTTCCAAATTTGAATAGTTTAAATTTGAATTCTTTTAAATTGGTGTGAATCACTAGTTTGTGAATAACTTTACTATAAAAATAGATTTTTGAGTGATTCTTTTTCCTGCTATTTAATATTACTGTGTTTTATCATTATATTCAATTTGGTAATTTTTAGGTAATTTTAAATGTCTGTTTTAACCAAAAACAAATTTTGTTATTTTAGTTTGCTATTAAAGTTTCTAAAAAAATTCTTTATGAAAATTCTTTTTGCTATTAATGTTTTGAATAAAAAATACTTTGATAACTTTATTTGCATAAATTTTATATAATTTTAGTTTCATAAATACTAGAGGTTTATAAAATATTTTTAGTTGATTCCTTTTGCTATTAGAGTTTTATAAAAGCTTTTTAGTTGATTCTTTTTGCTATTGAAGAATATTATAGTTTTATTTTAGTTGATCATAACAGAATTTTTTAATTAATTATTTTTAGTTCATTATTTTTGCTATTAGAGTTTCATAAAGGTTTTCTAGTTCATTCTTTTTGCTATTAGTTCATTCTTTGAGCTAAATGACCCTGAAATTGAAAAGCACTTCAAATGAACTCTGAAAAGGTTGAAAGTTGGCATGGTATCATCATTACACCCACATAGCATGTGCTAAAAAGTTGAGAGGGTTACGGCAAAAACTGGATGCACTTCGTGTACAAAACGGACAATCTCTTTCGAAGTATCAGGGTTTCGGACGAAAACTCATCTGTTACAAAAGGCATTTAATTTCTTCACATGTAACTGCAATGATATAGTTGTGGAGAGAAAGTCTTCACTTTTTCTTCGCTTGTGTCCTTTGCTTATTGCGCCGTAACCATGGATAATCTTCATCGTTTAACAGGGTGCTTGGGTCAGCCTTGACTTTGAAGGGAGGAATTTCATGAAACTTTTCATAATCTTCAGACATGTCTGTCTTGCCCTCCAATCCCACGATGTCTCTTTTTCCTGAAAGAACTATGTGGCGCTTTGGCTCATCGTATGATGTATTCGCTTCCTTATCTTTTCTTTTTCTCGGTTTGGTAGACATGTCCTTCACATAGAAAACCTGCGCCACATCATTGGCTAGGACGAATGGTTCGTCTGTGTACCCAAGATTGTTGAGATCCACTGTTGTCATTCCGTACTGTGGGTCTACCTGTACCCCGCCTCCTGACAGATTGACCCATTTGCACTGAAACAAAGGGACCTTGAAATCATGTCCATAGTCAAGTTCCCATATGTCCACTATGTAACCATAATATGTGTCCTTTCCCCTCTTGGTTGCTGCATCAAAGCGGACACCGCTGTTTTGGTTGGTGCTCTTTTGATCTTGGGCGATCGTGTAAAATGTATTCCCATTTATCTCGTACCCTTTGTAAGTCAATACAGTCGAAGATGGTCCCCTGGCCAACGAGTACAGCTCATCAGAAACAGTGTTGTCACCCATGAGACGTGTTTGCAACCAACTGCCGAAAGTCCTGATGTGTTCATATGTAATCCAGTCGTCACACTGCTCCGGGTGTTTGGAGCGCAGAATATTCTTGTGTTCATCGACATACGGGGTCACCAAGGTAGAATTCTGTAGAACTGTGTAGTGTGCTTGAGACCAAGAATACCCGTCCCTACATATTATTGAGTCCGCTCCTAGCATGCCTTTTCCAGTCAGTCTCCCCTCATACCGCGATTGAGGGAGACCAATCTTCTTAAGGTCAGGAATGAAGTCAACACAAAACCCAATGACATCCTCTGTTTGATGGCCCATGGAGATGCTTGCTTCTGGCCTAGCGCGGTTACGAACATATTTCTTTAAGACTCCCATGAACCTCTCAAAGGGGAACATATTGTGTAGAAATACAGGGCCCAGAACGACAATCTCGTCGACTAGATGAACTAGGACGTGCGTCATGATATTGAAGAAAGATGGTGGGAACACCAGCTCGAAACTAACAAGACATTGCACCAAATCACTCCTTAACCTTGACAGGATTTCTGGATCGATCACCTTCTGAGAGATTGCATTGAGGAATGCACATAGCTTCACAATGGCTAATCGAACGTTTTCCGGTAGAAGCCCCCTCAATGCAACCGGAAGCAGTTGCGTCATAATCACGTGGCAGTCATGAGACTTTAGGTTCTGGAACTTTTTCTCTGCCATATTTATTATTCCCTTTATATTCGACCAGAAGCCAGACG
The DNA here is from genome assembly GCA_039707655.1 of Elymus sibiricus. Classification (NCBI taxonomy): domain Eukaryota; kingdom Viridiplantae; phylum Streptophyta; class Magnoliopsida; order Poales; family Poaceae; genus Elymus; species Elymus sibiricus. The sequence goes on along the minus strand of CM077666.1, from coordinate 75,863,208 downwards.
GGACCTTCATACTGAGCAGGCATTCAAAGAAGATTTCCTTCTCTTCTTTGGTAAGAGCGTAGCTGGCAGGACCTTCATACTGCTTTGGATGCATGCCGTCTTTTTCATGCACACGTTGCTGTTCCTCCCGTGCCTCCGGTGTATCTTTTGTCTTCCCATACACTCCCAAGAAGCCTAGCAGGTTCACGCAAAGATTCTTCGTCACGTGCATCACGTCGATTGCAGAGCGGACCTCTAGGTCTTTCCAATAGGGTAGGTCCCAAAATATAGATTTCTTCTTCCACATGGGTGCGCGTCCCGCATCGTCAGTCGGAACAGATAGTCCGCCATGACCCTTTCCAAAGATTACTTGTAAATCATTGACCATATCAAGTATGTGATCACCAGTACGGAGGGCGGGCTTCTTCCGGTGATCTGCCTCACCTTTGAAATGCTTTCCTTTCTTTCGACATTGATGGCTGGTCGGAAGAAATCGACGATGCCCCAGGTACACATTCTTCCTACATTTGTCCAAATATATACTGTCGGTGTCATCTAAACAGTGTGTGCATGCGTGGTATCCCTTGTTTGTCTGTCCTGAAAGGTTACTGAGAGCAGGCCAATCGTTGATGGTTACAAACAGCAACGCATGTAGGTCAAATTCCTCCTGTTTGTGCTCATCCCACACACGTACACCTTCTCCATTCCACAGCTGTAAAAGTTCTTCAACTAATGGCCTTAGGTACACATCAATGTCATTGCCGGGTTGCTTAGGGCCTTGGATGAGCACTGGCATCATAATGAACTTCCGCTTCATGCACAACCAAGGAGGAAGGTTATAGATACATAGAGTCACGGGCCAGGTGCTATGATTGCTGCTCTGCTCCCCAAAAGGATTAATGCCATCTGCACTTAAACCAAACCATACGTTCCTTGCGTCACCTGCAAAGTCCCCCCACCTTCTCTCGATTTTTCTCCACTGCGACCCGTCAGCGGGTGCTCTCAACTTCCCGTCTTTCTTACGGTCTTCTTTGTGCCATCGCATCAACTTGGCATGCTCTTTGTTTCTGAACAGACGTTTCAGCCGTGGTATTATAGGAGCATACCACATCACCTTGGCAGGAACCCTCTTCCTGGGGCGCTCGCCCTCAACATCACCAGGGTCATCTCGTCTGATCTTATACCGCAATGCACCGCATACCGGGCATGCGTTCAAATCCTCGTACTCACCGCGGTAGAGGATGCAGTCATTAGGGCATGCATGTATCTTCTGCACCTCCAATCCTAGAGGGCATAGAACCTTCTTTGCTTCGTACGTACTGCCGGGCAATTCGTTATCCTTTGGAAGCTTCTTCTTCATTATTTTCAGCAGCGAACTAAATCCCTTGTCAGATACACCATTGTCTGCCTTCCATTGCAGCAATTCCAGTGTGGTACCGAGCTTTCTGTTGTCATCTTCGCAATTTGGGTACAACCCTTTTTTGTGATCCTCTAACATGCGATCGAACTTCAACTTCTTCCTTTCACTTTCGCATTCTCTCTGTGCATCAACAATGACCCGACGAAGATCATCATCGGGCACATCGTCTGGTTCCTCTTGATCTTCAGCTTCCCCCATTGCAGCATCACCGTATTCAGGGGGCGGGTAGTTGTCATCATCCTCTTCTTCTTCGTTGTCTTCCATCATAACCCCTCTTTCTCCGTGCTTGGTCCAAACATTATAGTGTGGCATAAAACCCTTCTCAAGCAGGTGGAAGTGAAGGGTTTTAGAGTTGGAGAAAGCCTTCGTATTCTCACAGACAGTACATGGACAATGCATAAAACCATTCTGCTTGTTTCCCTCAGCCGCTTCGAGAAAATTATGCAGGCCCTTAATATACTCGGAGGTGCGTCGGTCACCGTACATCCATTGCCGGTTCATCTGCGTGCGTTATATAGTTCTTATTATTGAACAACATATAACTCTCTAGAGCATCTAATTAAAACACACAAGTAAGAACTTTTTTCTTTTAGAAAGAAGATAAGAAGAAGAGGCTAACCACGGTGTTGCCGGCGCCGAGATGGGCGCGGGCGATCGACGGCGGTGAGGACGGGGACGGGACAGGACGGACCGCCAAACCTAGACAAATCTTGAGGAAAATGGAGCTTGGACAAGGAGCTTCGAGAGGAGAAAGCTTAAGTGTGGCTCGGGCATTTCATCGAACACCTCATGTGCATAGGAGGTGAGCTAGAGCACCACAAAAGCTCTCCCACGGCCGGGCAAAAAAACAGAGCAATGCATTGCTTTGCTCGCGGGCGGGGGCTATATATAGGCCAACCATTGGTCCCGGTTCCAGCCACAAACCGGGACCAATGGTTGTGGGCCAGGAGCGAGACCTTTAGTCCCGGTTCCAGCCACAAACCGGGACCAATGGGTGTGGGCCAGGAGCGAGGCGCATTGGTCCCGGTTCGTGTCTGGAACCGGGACAAAAGGGGTCAGACGAACCGGGACCAATGGCCCACGAGGCCCGGCCGGCGCCGTGGCCTCACGAACCGGGACCGATGCCCCCATGGGTCCCGGTTCGTGAGTGAACCGGGACTAATGGGCTTCTCAGGGGTGGACCGATGCCCTGTTTTGTACTAGTGTATTACTTTACGTCATAGTAACTTGGCTAGTGGACATTTGAGAAAAAGATGTTGGATGGATTTATCTTGATCACATAAACAACAACGTTAACTATCCTCCCAACTACGCTTTGCAAGTTGTCCTTAGTCAATCCCTCAAAAAAAAAGTTGTCCTTAGTCAAAATCACTTCCTTGTGAACAAACCACATAAAGACCTTTATTTTTAGAGGCATCTTAATTTTTCAAATGTGAAGTGACTTTGGGATTGGACCAGTGTTTATCAAATCTATATACATAGATTTTACTGAGAATACCCCTGACACCAAAAGTTTCTAGTGTACAATTAATTAGACAGACAGGTAATTGCATATACAATTAATTAGATCCAGTTAAATATGAATTTTTTCACACTGAATCAATTTGAAAATCGATTCATTAATAGGGAGGTTGTTAATCAGGCCTAAAGATAATTAGAAGTAGGCAATTAAGTAATTAGGTAGAAAATTAATCACACCGAATCAATCACGCAAACATTAATACGAAAATAATTTCAAAATCTAGCGCTGAATCCCTAATATAATTAATTAGCCAGACAATTAGTTACATGTGCAATTAATTATTTCCATTTAAATAGGGATTTTTTTCACGCTGAATCAATTTTAAAACTAAATCATTAATGTAACTAATTAATTAGACACACAATTAATTAGGCCTATAGATAATTAGAACTGGGGATTTTTTCAGTTAGTCACACAACTAATTAACTAAACAGACGGTTATCGTGCATAATCAGTTTGAAAGCGCTCGGGGGCGAGGACGATCAGTAGGCTCTCGCTGACATTGGTGATTACTAGCAGGCTCTCAATGCATGGCCGACCAACGCTTGCCAACATGGACAACGGCAACAAGCGCTCCCGACATGGGCGTCAAGCGTTCGCCAAGATGGATGACGGTCATGCTCTGCAAGACGTGCAGACGCTGACGGTGGCCGAACCGTTCGTGGGCAAGGTCGACGGTCGCTCGCTCGAGAACGACCAAGCGCTGACGGTTGAGGGCTTCGACCGCGCCTTCAAGCACAACGGTGACAACTGAGGACAATCGTTCACACGCCACTATTTTTTAAATATTGTTCCATCCCGTAGCAACACACGGGTATTTAACTAGTAATTTATGACTTGTGAATCAAAAAGGCTCGTGTGTTCCTACTGGGTGGAAGGTATTTCTCCAACCAGAGGTGTCTGTGGAACTTATTTTGAACGAATTGGAGTTTCCCTCCTTTCCATGTTCCCTTCCGCAATAGAAAGGCCAATATATTTATCATCTTAAACCAAAATTTCACCAGGTTTTCTATTTAGCCCTATATATGTGCCTATCTTCTCTTTTTTATAACCGAAGAGTATAACACACAAATACATACACATGCACACACTCACACAACCCGTACAAAATACTAGAGTTGCATTGCTTCAAACTATATTGGTGAAGCCATATGTATCTATCGGTTGATTGTATAAATCATCAATGATATGCATTTATGTTTTGGCTCTATATATTTCCATCTTCTTCTTTTTTAAATCACCGAGTACAACATAGACACATTCCCAAAACACAGAATGATCCAGGAGCCACCCATCCTCAAGATATATTGACGAAGTCAATTGTATATATCTTTTGGTTGAATATGTATATATCTTGTTTTCCAAAAATAGTGAGTACCCCCTCTGATTTTATTTAATCTCCATATTAGCTTTGTCCTAAATCAAACTTTATAAAGTTTGATCAAGTTTATAGAAAACAATAAGAGCATTTACAATAGTCATATATATGTTACGAAAATATATTCAATGATGAATTTAATAGTATTTGTTCTTGATTTGGTAATGTAGATATCAATTATTTCTTCTATAAACTTGGTCAAAATTTATAAAGTTTGACTTGAGACAAAGCTAATATGCAGAGCAAATAAAAACGGTGGGAGTACAACATAACATAGGCCTTACTGACAGTTGTAATTTTGTACCTTCAAGATATATTGACGAAGTCATATGTATCTATCTTATGGCTATATGTCTTCAAGATATATTGACGAAGTCATATGTAAGGGCATGCATAATGGTTGATAAGGTTGTATTTACTTATGTATTCCACATCATCTAGATAAGTCAGAAGGAATGTTATACAGGGATTATCTTTATCTCTAGCCATTATTTGCACACTCCTGAAATCGTACGACTGAGAGATGACATCTTGATATCATCTCTTAGCTAAGAGAATATAAACCACCTTTTTCATTTATCTCTCTTGCAACAAAGTCATATGTATCTATGTTTTGGCTATATAGAACAACACTGGTTTGTTTTCGTCACGTCTAGTTCCCACTGTCCTGTTATGAAACAGAGCATAAGCAATTACCAAATTTTAGGGTTGATCCATGGGTAGGAAACAAGACAATGAAGGAACTTTGAGCAATCGTAAACTCATGAACATCATGGGAAATCAAGTAACTTTAGGCCATAATCTACAACAAACAAGCCACCATGGAAAACAAAATCCATGCACGAATTTAAGGCCGTACTCCGTTTCAAGACTTGACACTATTTTTCAGTGCATATTAATTAATTACTTGGACCATTCTTTGAAATCCAAATTAAGCGAGTGAGTATTTTTTGTAGGCGTCGCGATTTTCAATATAAATTTATTACTCGAAAGACTAACAAACAACTCAGTTGGCAGTGATCTTGTGGGTTTAGCAATATCTGCCAAAATACTCCAAGAAGCAATTTTCCACATTGATTGCAAATTTTTTTTCAAGCATGATGAAAGCAACTATTCCATATTGAATTATCAATGTCGATTACACAGAGGCACGGATCCACTAATTAATTGACATAGGTACTCGATCCGACAGATCGAACGATCACTGGAAGTTTACGATGGATCGGTAGGTCCTGCCGGGCTGCCAGCCGGAGGGGATGACATTGCTGGCGACGAGCTTATTGCCGGAGCCGGAGGTGAGGCGGATCGATATGGGTGCCTGCAGGGTGGACCCGGAGTTGTACCTCCACACGGCGCCCCACGACTGCTGCATCGGCGCCCAGCTGCCGCCGCGCTGCTGAAGCTCGACCGCGGACAGGTCGCCGTCGCCGGCCTCGTCCTCGATGAGCAGCGCAAGGTAGTTGGGGTTGGAGCCGCCGTCCACCCTGAAGGCGATGTCCAGCCCGTGCCAGTTGCACGGAACCCTGCGAGTGAAGAAATCAAAGAGATAAGACAATCGATCCATGGATGACCCGAACATGCACGAAGCACTGGGCTTACCGGTTGTACTGGACTCTAAGGCTGCCGGCGCTGCGGAGGTTGTCGGCCTGGCCGGGCTTGGCCATGGCGCCGAATGCCTTCCCGCCGAGGTCGAAGTGGGCAGCCTCGGCCAGACACGGCCCGCCGGGGCACAGGTCTGTGACGACGACGGTCACCGGGAACCCGGAGCAAGCGCCATGGCTGGTGCATCTAACCTGATAGCAAGCGCCGCAGCCCTTGCCGTTCTTGAAGATGGAGGGGCCGCCCGCCGTGACCATGGCGGAGAACGGCGGCTGCTCCACGTCGCCCTGGTACCCGCATGCACCACCTGCAACACGCCCATGCACTCGTCAGTACACGTAAACAACTAATATATACACGACATAACGTGCATGCACTCTCATCATCAAGGTCTGCATGCATCGCATCGTCCATGCGACTATATACCTACCGTCGGTGCCGGCGGCTTCACGGGGACCGTACCACGTCGCACCGCCGTCGGACCAGCCATAGACGTTGCTCGAATGGAGGAGGATGAGGCAGCTGCTAGCTAGAGCCATGGAAGCCACGAAGGAAGAAGAAGCCATGCTCGCGGTGAACAAGAAAAAGTTACTCCGCGTACCTAGAGGAAGAAGAGAATGAACTTGAGATGGTCAAGTGATGTGTGATCGCAAGCTAGTCTCGCCATGTATTTATAGGCAGCAGAGAGATAGAGAGATCGCACGCTGATTAAATGCCGAATTGAGGGGATATTTTTTATTTAATGAGTGTATCCGCAAAAGATTTTTCACTTTTTTCAAAGCTTATTCAAAGAAATTACATTTCTTAATTATCAGAACCCCTAACCTTCTGTTTCAGACGGGGAACTCGGTAGTATCTGTAATGGATGCGTAATAAATCTCAAAATAAATAAAAACTAACTGTTATATATATATTTGGAAAAAACTCAGATCTATTCATCAACTTTCATGACAGTACAAAGAACACCCGAAGTAACATAAATTACCAACAGCTATCCAGCTATTTCCTCCTTCAGTGGGAGGAAGTTTCCCTCCCTAACCGCTATTCCCGCCGCCGGTGACATCTCTAGCCATGCGGGCAGCTCCGGCGAGCCGCATGGAACCCACTGACTATGGCCCCGCCCATTCCCGGTCTCTCCACTACTTTCATATTGTGATTCTTTATCTGTGGTCTGATTAATAAAGACATAATTATTTTGGTAGATCACCCCCTTATTAAGTTTGCTATTTTAGGTTACATTTTCCCAGATTTGGTAGGTAGCCTTTTCGGTGAGTAGACATTTTATTATGGTAATTATAAAGAAATATTATCATTGTCCTTTGGTTAATTTTGCTTACATGTGCGCATAATTGACTAACACCCCACACAGTATGACATGTTTTACCCCGAAACAGAAAAATAATTCATCGACCAGACACTGAAGTTATCAAAACAATATACACACAAATCACAAATCATTGTACAACGTAGGATAGGCCCTACTGATGGTTGTAGTCGTGCACCTTCAAGATATATTAATGAAGTGATATGTTGGTATCTTTTTGCTATATATCTTCAAGATGAAGTCATATGAGTAAGGGCATGCACAATGGTTGATAAGAAGCTATTTTCTTATGCCCTCCACATCATTTAGAGAAGGCAAAAGACATGTTGTACAATGTATTATCTTTATCTCTAGAAATTAATGTTTGCATGCTCCTAAAAAATTATGATGATTAAAATTAAGATAGTGTATGACTTATACCTCTCGCATCAAGTATTATGCATATGATACTAGTGTATGATAGTACCTTCATAGTGCATATTATGATAGATTTGTCCTTTAGATGACCTTATTGATTATTTTGTATGTCTCATAGCAGCACCTCATTTATTATGATACACTATCATGATATAGTATTTAGTATCGTTGTTTCCTCATTTACTGATATGCTATGTCAGCAATATAGATCAACGATGATTTGATTTTGGCACGTCTAGTTTCCATTATATGGTTATAAAACAAGACATGCCAAATTTTAGGTCGATCCATGTCTATGAAACACTAGATCAGTGAAGTAACTTTGGGCAATCATAAACTCATACATATAGGACCAATGAAAAATCAAGTAACTTCAGGCCATAATCTACAGCAAATCGGCCACCATGGAAAACAAAATCCGTGAATAAATATAAAGAAGTACTCCACATATTTGATATTATTTTTCCACTTTTGCTATTTGTAAGTTGCATGAATTTTTATTTTGTGTAAGTCACCTTTTCTTCTTCTTGTATTTAGTCTGCTCCCCCCCCCCCCCCCCCCCCCTGGTCCGTTTGTATGCAGTGTGTGTGCGCGTGTTCACGCCCGCGAGCCTGTGTGTTGTGTGCGTAAGTGTGTCTCTGTGCATGCTCTGTGTGTGTCCGTGTCCGTATGGGTGTGAGCGCTAGTGTATGTGCGCATGTGCATGTATGTCTCTCTATGTGTGGATATGTTCACGCGGACGCGCGCGCGTGTGTGTGCATGCGCTTGTGTTTGTGCCTTCGCTTGTGCGCGTGTGTGTACGAGATGACATCACCGATGGGAGATACATTTCATTTTCAAAGTGTCGAGAGATTATTAATCTTCAACGGGAACACTAGGTATAACATTGACATATACATTCAAGTTTGATGCAACATGTGTGTAAATTATACTGTTTTCTGAAAATTGCACTAATATAGGCTTCGTTTGCTGTTGTGAACAGTGCAATTTCTCTGGAATTCGTGTACAATTTTTATCATCAATTATTTGAAGTTTTTCTAGTTTCTTTCTTCTTTTAGGGTAATCCAATGCTCATTCATTCTTTCTTAGAAAAACTTACGTTTTTGTTTTTTTAGTTTTGTACCAGTCTGTCTTTATTTATGTTTGCTAAAGTGTTAAAGTGGTAGATTTGCAGCTTGTACTACTCATGTATCACAACCGTAACATAACCTAAGCTGCCTAAGCTGCATGCATGGAGACGCGGGGTTGCACTGCACCTAAAGAGTCATGATACTAGGTTAACTTGCACCAAATAAAAATTCACAATTTACAAATAGAAGGTCCCTTATTATTTTTTTATTTTTTTTGAGAATGACGAGCCCCAAACTCATACAGAAGGGTGATTACAGTCATACAAACCATACCTCATGTACCCTACTTGGCACAGCTCCAATCATCTTGAAGTTCCCGTGATCCTTTGCTTCCTTCGCCAGGTTATGCGCTAGCTTATTCCTTTCCCTGCTAGCCCAAATTACTTGACAGGATTCGAAGTGTCTCATGATCATACGTTTGTCACAAATGATCGGGAAGTAGTGCGACTGGTTGGTGGCCTGCGGAGAGAGCTCTTTTACTAGGGTACTGCAATCAGATTCAATAATTAGATGGCCATTGAAACTGGCAGACAGGGCTTTCAGGCCTTCACGCATCGCACACGCCTCCGCCTCAGTCACATCCATGCATGCACCAGTGCTCTGCCCAAGGGAGACCATAGGGAATCCCAGGTGGTTCCTAGCAACCGCTCCGGCAAAGCTTTGCCCCGAGCCTGTCAGGAAGGATGTGTCCGTATTCAACTTGATCGTGTCCGCTGGTGGGGCGTTCCAAAGATTACCTATAGCCTTGCTCGGCCTCATACCCAGCTCCTTCTCTCCCCTAGCTTGCTCCTTTCCCGTACCAGACTCCGTGACGACAAGGCTGTTCCGGATTTCCTCTTCATATTTTGTCAGAAAGGACACAGACCTCGAGATGGATTCTTCCCATCCCCATGCACACAGTTGTCTCTAAAAAAACATGCTCTCCATATCAGCAGTAGTACGTATTTTATTCCGCAAGTCCGCATTGCATGTGTCCAGGAGGATCTGGAGCCAATCACTGCCGGTATTTCTGAACCCCGATTTATCCGGGAGGCACCACACCTGTCTCATGGCATATCTCAAGGCCTTACTCTTCGTGCATTCAATCACGCTATGGAACTCATCTTCCGCTGCATTCCCACAAATGCGACAAGTGCTGTCATGTTCTAGGGTACGTTTGAACTTGTTTACCTTGGTAGCAAGGGTATTTGTAGCAACCCTCCAAGCGAAGATCTTGATAGGCCAACCGCGGGGAATTTTACGTCCCACCCATCACCCACTTAGCAGCCTCTGTTGAAGATTTAACCGACATGCTGGACTACGCCTCCAAGGAGGCTGACGACTGATAACCCACAAGTATAGGGGATCAATTATAGCTTTTTCGATAAATAAGAGTGTCGAACCCAACGAGGAGCTAAAGGTAGAATTAATATTCCCTTCAAGTTCTATCGACCACCGATACAACTCTACGCGCACTTAACGTTCGCTTTACCTAGAACAAGTATGAAACTATTTTGTATGTGATAGGATAGGTTTGCAAGAATAAAACTAGAAGTACTTTGCGAGAATAAAACTACGAGTAATTTGCAAGATAACAAAAGTTAGTTGTTTAGTAGAAAGCTTTTATAACACAAGAGAAAGATTTGTCCCTAGGCAATCGATAAGTAGACCGTTAATCATTATTGCAATTTTATATGAGGGAGAGGCATGAGCTAACATACTTTCCGTACTTGGATCATATGCACTTATGATTGGAACTCTTGCAAGCATCCGCAACTACCAAATATCATTAAGGTAAAACCCAACCATAACATTAAGTATCAAGTCCTCTTTACTCCCATACGCAACAACCCCTTACTCGGGTGTAAGCTTCTGTCACTCTAGCCGCCCACCATAAGAGAATTATGAACGTATTGCAAACCCTACAGCGGGGAATCCCCCACGTGTGCGCGGCACGGAAGGCACCATAGGACAACACCAAAATAAAACGTACAACTCAAACCAATCACGATCATCAATCAACCCATAGGAAAAAACGAATCTACTCAAACATCATAGGATGGCCACAAATCATTGGATAATAATATGTAGCATTAAGCACCATGTTTAAGTAGAGAATTACAGCGGGAATTGAGAGGTTACACCGCTGCATAGAGGGGGAGAGAGTTGGTGTTGACGGCGGCGAAGTTGTTGGTGTAGATCGCCGTCACGATAGTTCCCCCGGCAGCGCTCCGGCGCCACCGAAAGAGAGGGGGAGAGAGCCTCCCTCCTTCTTCTTCTTGCTTGGCCTCCCCCCTAGATGGGAAGAGGTTTTCCCCTCTGGTCCTTGGCCTCCATGGCACCCGGAGGGGCGTGAGCCCCTCCGAGATTGGATCTCTCTCTCTGTTCTCTTCTGTTTCGCGCTCCTGTTTTCTGGCCTTTCACCGTTTCTTAAATTCACGGAGATCCGTAACTCCGATTGCGCTGAAATTTTAACACGATTTTTCCCGGATATTAGCTTCCTTGCGTCCGAAGAAGGGCACCAACCGACCTATGAGGGCCTCACGAGGCACCACCTTGCGTTGATTCCACCTCCCAAAAATCACATATATTCCAAAATAATTCTCCGTAAAATTTTATTGCATTTGGACTTCGTTTGATATGGATTTTATGTGAAACAAAAAACAAGCAAAAAATAGGAACTGACACTGGGCACTGGATCATATGTTAGTCCAAGAAATCATATAAAATGTTGCCAAAAGTATGTGGAAATTGTAGGATATTGGCATGAAACAATCAAAAATTATAGATACGACGGAGACGTATCAGCATCCCCAAGCTTAATTCCTACTCGTCCTCGAGTAGGTAAATGATAAAAAAGATAATTTTTGATGTGGAATGCTACCTAGCATAATCTTGATCATATAATCTAATCATGGCATGAATATTAAGACACGAGTGATTCAAAGCAATAGTCTATAATTTGATATAAAGACATCAATACTTAGGCATCCCAACAAACAATCATGTCTTTCAAAATAAAAATGCTAAACAATACTATCCCTACAAAATCATATAGCCTTGTCATGCTCCATCTTCTTAACACAAAATATTTATCATGTACTACCCCGGTGTCAGCCAAGCAATTGGTTCATACTTTTTAACGTGCTGCAACTTTTTCAACCCCCACGCAATACATGAGCGCAAGCCATGGATATAGCACTATGGGTGGAATAGAATGCGGTGGTAGAGATTAATATGGAGAAGACAAAAAAAGAAGAAAGTCTCACATCGACGCCGCTAATCAACGGGCTATGGAGATGCCCATCAATTGATGTCAATGCAAGGAGTAGGGATTGCCATTCAACGGATGCACTGAGAGCTATAAGTGTATGAAAGCTCAAACTAAAACTAAGTGGGTGTGCATCCAACTTGCTTGCTCAAGACCTCGGGCAATTTGAGGAAACCCATCATCGGAATATACAAGCCAAATTCTATAATGAAAACTTCCCACTAGTATATGAAAGTGACAACATAGGAGACTCTCTACATGAAAAACATGGTGCTACTTTGAAGCACAAGTGTGGAATGGATAGTAACATTGCCCCTTCTCTCTTTTTCTCTCATTTTCATTTTTTTTCTTTTTTCTTTTTTTTCTTCGTTTTTTTCTCTCTTTTTTTCTTGGGCTCTTTTTGGCCTTTTTTTTCTTTTTTCTTTTTTTTATTTTGTCCGGAGTCTCATCCCGACTTGTGGGGGAATCATAGTCTCCATCATTCTTTCCTCACTGGGACAATGCTCTAATAATGGATATGATGATCATCACACTTCTATTTACTTACAATTCAAAATTACAACTCGATACTATAACAAAATATGACTCTATATGAATGCCTCTGGCGGTGTACCCGGATGTGCAATGATCTACCGTGGCAAAGATATCAAAAAACGGACAAGCCATGAAAATATCATGCTAGCTATCTTACGATCATGCAAAGCAATATAACAATGAATGCTCAAGTCATGTATATGATGATGATGGAAGTTGCATGGCAATATATCTCGGAATAGCTATGGAAATGCCACAATAGGTAGGTATGGTGGCTGTTTTGAGGAAGATATAAGGAGGCTTATGTGTGATAGAGCATATCATATCACGGGGTTTGGATGCACCGGCGAAGTTTGCACCGACTCTTGAGGTGAGAAAGGGCAATGCACGGTACCGAAGAGGCTAACAAATTGCAGAAGGGTGAGAGTGCGTATAATCCACCGACTCACATTAGTCATAAAGAACTCACATACTTATTGCGAAAGTTTATTAGCCCTCGAAGTAAAGTACTACTACGCATGCCCCAAGGGGGGAGGTTGGTAGGAGTTAACCATCGCGCGCCCCCGACCTCCACCCAAAGGAAGACAATCAATAATAAATCGTGCACCAACTTCTTAGCATAACGAGAGACTATACGTGCATGCTTCGGGAATCACAAACCTTAACACAAATATTCTTACTAAACCACAATCATTCACTAGTACCTCCCACATATTACCATCTCTATATCGTAAAACTATTGCAAGGAATCAAACATATCATATTCAGTGATCTACAAGTTTTATGTAGGATTTTATGACTAACCATGTGAATGAGCAGTTCCTGTTGACTCTCTAAATAGATATAAGTGAAGCAAGAGAGTTTAATTCTTTCTACAAAAGACCATGCTCTAACAAATATAAGTGAAGTAAAAGAGCATTCTACAAATAACGGTTTTCTATATAAAGAGAAACAGGCATCCAAACTTCAAATGATATAAGTGAAGCACATGAAGCATTCTATAAAGCCATACTCAAAAGATATAAGTGAAGTGCAAAGAGCATTCTATAAATCAACCAAGGACTATCTCGTACCAGCATGGTGCATTATTAAAAGAAAAATAAAAGGCACACGACGCTCCAAGAATTTACGCATATCATGTGAACAAAACAAAAACCGAGACATACCGATAATTGTTGAATAAAGATGGGATGCCTTCCGAGGCATCCCCAAGCTTAGACGCTTGAGTCTCCTTGAATATTTACTTGGGGTGCCTTGGGCATCCCCAAGCTTGAGCTCTTGCCTCTCCTCATTCTTCTCATATCAATACCTCCTCGATCTTTGAACACTTCATCCACACAAAACTTAACAAAACTTTTGTGAGATCCGTTAGTATAATAAAGCAAATCACTACCTTAAGTACTGTTGCAAACCCATTCTGTCGGTGTATAAAACATGGGCATTTTATACCCTGACTTATGCACAGACAGTAGCAGCCTCCATGCCGGCCAAGGCCTTGCCGGGAACTGCCAAGACCAAGATTTAGAGTCCAACCAAAGAAGCTACCAGAAAGAAGCTCAAGGCATGACACTCAACTAGTACCAAAGATGAAGACGTTCCTTGCTGGCAAGGCTAAACCGGCAAGGTGAGGACCCGACAAGCTACGCGCCGGCAAGCTTATACCAGCCCTCCGGCGCTCCACCTCGCTGCACAGGTGTTCGCTGACAAGTGAGGTGTCGACCGCGCAGGCTGGTTGGTGAGACTTGTCGGACATGTGTCGGCACGCTGGGACAAGCTTTGCTTCTAGAGACACCCGTCCAGGAGGCGTGTCAGGATAATACGAGCTAGCTGGGCAAGCGGTGCAGAAACCTTGCTGGGACTACCTCTCCGCATGACACCTAACAGCGCATTTAATGCCTTTGTCCTAAACTGGAAGAGTTAGGTATGATAGCACTGTTTGCTATCTAGTCACGATGTAATTACTATTTTGCCATTGTGGTAACCCCTTAAGCTATAAAAGGAGGGCCAAGGCAACAGTTTAGAGGATTCAGACCCCTTTTCAAACACAAGCACCTCTCGTGTAGCCGCTCTCCCCATGCCTTGCCGGGGAGAAGCGCTCCTTGTACTGTGCTTCCATACCACTAATACACCAAAGGCAGGAGTAGGGTTTTACGCTTCTCAGCGGCCCGAACCTGGGTAAAATCCCTCGCGTCCCATTGTTCATGCTCTTTGTGCACGTCAATCATCCCCCGCCGAACCACAAAGGGGCTGCATGGCCCCATAGATGGTCGCTACCCCGACATCTTTGGCGCGCCAGGTAGGGGAGAGGAGCGCTGCGCGAACCTTGATCAGTGGACCACGCGTCTTCTTCATCTTCATCGTCAACTTCATCACCACCCTTCTCGTCATCAATGGCGCCCAAGAAGAAGGGCATCACGATGACGGCCACCTAGTGCGCGTCCGCAGGCGGCGCAGGTGACGCAACCAATGCGGGCGGCGCGGGTACTACGGTCGGCGCGACCAGCGCAAGCGGCGCGGTCGTTACGCCCACCGCAGTCGGCGCAAGGGACGAGCACGACGGAGTCAGTCGACCTCCTTGGTCCTCTGGCGAACGGAGCTGCGACGGCGCAGGCGGAGCGGACGGACGTCTTCCTCCTCCTCCTCCTCGCCGCGACGACGAACGCAGCCACCGGAGTGGCAACGCCCAGGCCAGCGCGGGCCGAGACCCCACTGCGGCGACGTCCAAGGACGCTGCTTCAGGACAGACGCCGCGCCCCTCACACAATGGGCGCGGTACAGCCCCAAGCGGCGCCAACGACTCCGGGCAGCGGCGACCCCACAGCAAGACACCTGTGGACCAGATCCCAGATCCTCAGGCACCGCCTCCGCCATGGCAACCTGTTGCTGATCATGTGCCACGGCAGCAAAACCGCAATGGTGCTCCTACTGGCTCTGCCAGGAGTAGAGCGACGTCGCGCTCTTCGCTCCCAGCCATGCCAGCCACAGCGGCAGAAGCAATGGTGCGAGCTCAGATGCTGCTAAACTTCCCTCCGGCAGCAGAGAAGATGGACGAGTGGAGAGCCACCGTCCAGAGCTTGATCGGATTTGCCGAAGCCGGTAAATCGCAGCAAGCGGAACCCTCATGGCGTCCGCAACCGGCGCCGACATCTCCAGCTGGTGGCCGCGCTGACAGAACTACACTAACGGTGCAGTCGCCGCCGCAGCAACAGCCTCAACAGCAGCAACGCCAACAGCCGCGACAAGCCCAGCAGTCTCTTGGACCCGACGAGATGTCGATCGCGTCTTCGGATCCACGAGCGCGGCAAGATCAGCGGCAAGTGCTGCAAGACAGGCGGGCTGAAGACGCCCGCACCACCATCGAACGGCGCCGTGAGGCGCGCCGACAATCCGACGCTCGTAATGGCCCCATCGTTGATGAGGCTGCGCCAGGGGTTGGCGGATACCTACCTTACGAGGTTGGGTGTCCTGCCTTCACTCGCGAGCTGCGGCAAGTCCGATGGCCGTCCGTTCGAGCCTTCAAACCGGAAGTGCCAGAAAAATATGACGGCAAGCTGAACCCGGCAGAATTTCTGGGCATCTATACGATTGCCGTACAAGCTGCCGGAGGAAGAGATGAGAACATCCTCGCCAACTACTTTCCGTTGGTACTGAAACCCAACGTGAGGTCTTGGCTGATGAACTTGCCGGAGAACTCCATCTCTTCGTGGTCAGACCTCTGCAACGAGTTCGTTGGTGCCTTTACCGGGGGCCACAAGGCCCCTGGACAGCCCAGCGATCTGCAGGTGATCCCGCAAAGAGATGGTGAAACCTTACGCAAGTACATCCAGAGGTTCAGCCGTGTGTACCGCAACATTCTAGACGTGCACCCCGCGGCCGTGATTGCCGCCTTTCACACGAATGTGCGCAATCAGAGGATGTAGGAGAAAATGAACGTTAGGTTGCCCAAGACCGTCAACGAGCTCTATACGTTGGCGGATAAGTGTGCACGGGCTGAGGAAGGAAGAAGGCTTCCCGGGGAGGACGCTGACACCGAAGTAGATTCTGAGGACGATGATGCTGCCACCCCAAGGAAGAAAGGCCGAAAGCGCAACAGGAAGCGCAAAGGCAAAACTGTTATGGCTGTCGAAGGCTCCGGCAACTCCGAGTCCGCCAAGAAAGCCAAAACTAAGAACTCCGGTAAGGAGGCTGCTGTATGCGCCGCTTGCCAGGAGGCGGCGGCTAACGAGAAGGCCGGCAAGTCAGATGGGCCATACTGCAAGATTCACTGCACCAAGGCCCATGATCTCCAAGAGTGCCGACAAGTCGAGCACCTTGTCGAGAAACAGAAGGCTGAATATGAGAAGCGCGACAAGGAAAAGGGCCAAGATGGTGCCGGTGTGCCCGGTAAAAAGGGCCGCAGTGGTCGAGGAGGCCGCCGCGGCAAGGCCAAACAGCAGAAAGAAAAGCCTGCTAGAGCCCGTGAGAAGAAAGACGGGGATGATGGAAGTGAGGAAGAAGAGGATGATGATGAGACCAGCGAACAAGAATTCCAGAAGGCAACCGACGCCATGTGCGTTGACGGAGGCGCATCCTTGCACTCCTCTCACCGCCAACTTAAACAGTGGGCTCGTGAAGTTAACACAGCAGTGTCGGCAATGGGCTCTCAAAAGCCACTCAAATGATCACACACGCCTATCATCTTCGATGCCGAGGACCACCCTGATCGCATAACTGCGGTCGGGTGTTTGCCATTGTTGGTCTCACCAACAATTCGTAACCTCTAGGTAACGAAGATGTTAGTTGACGGTGGGGCCGGTCTGAACCTGATCTCTTCGGAAGTTATCAAGAGGCTGCAGATCCCCGACGAGGAACTCGAGAGAACGGGCACGTTTCAGGGAGTTAACCCGGGAAGGAGCCAGCCCAAGGGGAAGATCACTTTGCCGGTAACGTTTGGCGGGGAACTGAACTATAGGACGAAAAAGATTGTCTTTGACGTCGTCAAGACCCCCTTGCCATACAATGGAATTCTTGGCCGCCCGGCTTTGGCAAAATTCATGGCAGCATCCCACTATGCTTACAACACATTGAAGATACCAGGGCCGATGGGTGTCATTTCCATCAACTCCGATAAGAAAGATGCAGTCATTTGCATCGACAAGATGTACAGAGATGCGGTTGCAGCTGAAGCTGCCAAGGCGCCAGCTCCCACCAAGAAGAAGGAAAATAAGAACTCTGGCAAGACCTCTAGCAAGGATTCCGGGAAGCGCACCTCTTCGGAGTGCTGTGCACCCATTGAAGACTTGCCGGAGTGCTCTGCCAGTAAGAGATCCAAAGCCCCTGCACCGGTGACCAAGAAGGTGCCTGCAAAGGAGGGCGGCGCTGACGGTACCTTCACTATCAGCGCCACCCTTGACAGCAAATAGGAAAGCGCGCTCGTTGCCTTCCTGCGGGCAAATGTCGATGTGTTCGCATGGCGACCGTCTGACATCCCCGGCGTTCCCAGGGAGGTAATTGAGCACCACCTTGCCGTCTGTCCCCACGCTCGGCCCATCAAACAGAAAGTCCGGAAGCAAGCTTTGGAGCGGCAACAGTTCATCGCCGAAGAAATCAAGAAACTCGAAGCGGCAGGCCTGGTCAGAGGAGTGTTACATCCCACGTGGTTGGCAAATCTAGTGGTGGTGCGCAAGGCAAACGGGAAGTGGAGACTTTGTATTGACTACACTGATATCAACAAAGCTTGTCCAAAAGATCCTTTCCCATTGCCGCGCATCGATCAGATTGTGGACTCCACCTCTGGCTGTGATCTGCTCTCCTTCCTTGATGCATACTCTGGATACCATCAGATATTCATGGCCAAGGAGGACGAGGAGAAAACCGCATTCATTACTCCATGTGGCACATACTACTTCGTGCATATGCCTTTCGGATTGAAGAGTGCCGGTTGTACGTTTGCAAGAGCAGTCCAGATTGGTTTTGGGCCCCAGCTGCACAGGAATGTAGAAGCCTACATGGATGACATAGTGGTCAAAACCAAGGAAAAATCAACCCTCGTTCAAGACTTGGAAGAGACATTTGCAAACTTGCGCAAGATTAATCTGAAGCTCAACCCCGAGAAGTGTGTGTTTGGCGTCCCGTCCGGCAAACTTCTCGGGTTCTTTGTATCTCAGCGGGGAATTGAAGCAAATCCCGACAAGATCAAGGCAATTGAGTAGATTCAAGTACCGAAAAGCGCCAAGGATGTGCGGCGTCTTGCCGGTTGTGTTGCTGCTTTGAGTAGGTTCATTTCAAGATCTGCTGAGCGCGCCTTGCCATTTTTAAAGGTTTTGAAAAAGGCAGGAGCAATGAAATGGACTCCGGAAGCGGAGGCCGCGCTGCAAGACTTAAAAAAGGTACCTCTCCTCTGCGCCAACACTAGTTGCGCCTAGACCACAAGAGCCGTTACTGCTATACGTGGCGGCAACGAATCAAGTAGCTAGTGCTGCATTAGTGGCGCAGAGGGAAATCAATGACGAGGAGGCAACCACGGCAAGCCCATCCAACAACAAACCGGAATCTTCTCCGGCAGGGTCTGACGCCGACGAGACGAATACAGCGCAAGCGAATGAAGCTAATCAGCAAGTGGTGCCAAAGAAGAAAGTGGTGCAGCGGCCTGTTTATTTTGTTAGTTCCCTTCTGCAGGGGGCTAGGTCAAGATATTCGGGGGTGCAGAAATTGCTTTTCAGCCTTCTTATGGCCTCAAGAAAGCTGCGCCACTACTTCCAAGCACATGAGATTACCGTCGTCACTCGCTTTCCGTTGCAACGCATCTTCAGAAATCCAGAGGCAACCGGCAGGATAGTGGAGTGGGCGTTGGAATTGTCAAGCTTTGCACTCAAATTTGAAAGTACTTCCAACTATCCGGAGCAGAGCCTTGCAAGAGTTCATTGCTGAATGGACACCAACACAGGACGAAGAGATTCAAGAAACGGCTCTCCCCGGCAAGGAAACAACAAAAGTATGGATTATGTACTTTGATGGTGCCTTCTCGCTGCAAGGCGCCGGTGCCGGAGTGCTGCTTATCGCACCCACCGGGGAGCACCTCAAGTACGTGGTCCAAATGCACTTCCCCAGGGAGCAAGCTACGAACAACACTGCTGAGTACGAAGGACTCCTTGCCGGTCTCAGGATCGCGGTAGACCTTGGAATCAAAAAATTGATCATCCGCGGCGACTCGCAGCTTGTTGTAAAGCAAGGGAACAAAGATTATCAGAGCCTGTTGATGGAGGCGTATGTGGAAGAAGTGAGGAAATTGGAAGAACACTTTGACGGGTTGCAAACAGAGCACATCCCTCGTGCGGAAAACAGCGTTGCTGATGGCCTGTCAAAGTGTGCCGCTCAGAAGCTTCCCGTGGAACCGGGGACTTTTGTGCTCCATTTGAATCGACCAACGGTCGCCCCATCGACAGAGGCCAGCAAGAGAAGGAAGTTAAGTACCGGCAAATACTTTCCGACAGAGCTCCCGGAAGCCACTGGTAAGGATGTTGCCGGGAACAACAACACGGTTGCCGGTGAGCAGCCACTGAGCGTAGAACCTCAGGTTCTTGCCGCAGAAGCAAGCGCTCCCGTAGCCGAAGAGATGCCTTTAGTCCTTGTCGTCGAGCCGCACGCTCCGACGTGGGCGCAGCAGATAGTTCATTTCCTTCAAACAGGAGAGCATCCCAATGAGCAAGGAGAAGCGGAGAAAATAGCCCGCCAGTCAAGTATGTATCAGTTTGTGGATGACGCCCTGAACAGGAAACGGCCAAACGGTGTGAAATTGAAGTGTATCTGCTGGGAAGATGGACTAGAGCTGTTGGCAGAGATACATGGAGGCATATGTGGCTCTCACATAGGATCAAGAGCACTCGCCGGCAAAGCTTTCCGGCAAGGCTTCTATTGGCCCACTGCCCTCCAGGATGCAACTGCGCTAGTAACCAGATGTGAAGCATGCCAGTTCCATTCAAAGAATATACATCAACCTGCCCAAGCTCTCCAAACGATCCCTCTCTCCTGGCCCTTTTCGGTCTGGAGGCTCGATATCTTGGGCCCCTTCCCCCGTGCTGCCGGGGGCTTTGAGTTCTTGTACGTCGCCATCGACAAGTTCACAAAGTGGCCTGAAGTGGAGCCAGTGAGAAAGGTGACAGCGCAATCAGCCGTCAAGTTCTTTAAAGGATTAGTTTGCCGTTTCAGGGTTCCTAACAGGATCATCACCGACAACGGCACGCAATTCACGAGTCACACCTTTATGCAATATATCCAAGACCTTGGCAGCAAAATCTGTTTTGCGTCCGTGGCTCACCCGAGAAGCAACGGCCAAGGGGAAAGGATGAATGCTGAAGTGCTGCGTGGTCTCAAGACAAGAACTTTCGACAAGCTGCGCAAGTGCGGAAAGCGCTGGGTTGATGAGTTGCCGGCGGTTCTTTGGTCACTCAGGACGACACCAAATCGAGCCACCGGCCAGACTCCCTTCTCCCTAATCTATGGTGCAGAAGCGGTGCTCCCCACGGAACTCATATACGGGTCATCTCAAGTGCTCGCTTACGATGAAGCTGAGCAAGAGCAGCTGCGGCAAGACAACGCGTTGCTCCTTGAGGAAGATCGTCTTCGGGCGGCTGTGCGAGCTGCACACTACCAGCAAGCCTTGCGCCGCTACCAGAGCCGCAAGGTGCACGTCCAAAGCCTTGAGGAAGGCGACCTTGTTCTTCGGCGCGCTCAGTCCGCCAGAGGATCAAACAAGTTGACGCCAAAGTGGGAGGGCCCTTACCGGGTAGTACGAGTCACCAGGCCTGGCGCAGTCCGGCTGGAGACCGAAGATGGCACCCCAGTGCATTTAACTCATGGAATATCGAGCATCTTCGCAAGTTCTACCCGTGAGGCGCAGTTGCCGGGACATCTCCCGGCAACCTCTTTTGTACAAGCCTTGTCGGCAAGACATGTAACCCTTTGTACAAAGCCAGGCGCAGACCCTGTGCATAATAAAGCTAAGTGTTTCGCAACCCCTCGTACATATTCATTTGCGTGTCCATGCATGTGATGTTGTGATTTACACTTTAGTTTGTATGAAATGGCTAGCGGACCTTCAAGGTTCCTCAACCGCTCTTTTCTCTTCTTTCTTTTTCTTAAAAGGATAAGAAGAGGATCCCTCGCGCGCAAGTTTCCCGGGGGGAGTGGAGACGGGTACCATTTTTAATGACGTTCAAGTGATCATTTCACGCAGCAAGAAAAACGACGCAGGGAAAAGCTAAGTTGCAAAACTTTGAATTTTTTTCCTTAATTACATTCGCGTTCTCCCTTGAACGATTTTGCACTTTGTATGAGAAACCTGCACGCGAAGGAACCTTGTTGCAATCATTCAGCTCTTATTTTGTTTCGAGTCCGCTCGACAATTTAAGTAGCTGCAGTGAAAACGGCTAAGGAAAACTTGCCGGCCTCGGTACTTCCGGCAGGCTGCTAAGGACCCGTTCCTCAAAGTGCTCGCGGCAAGTACACGCTCCGGCAAGCTTGCCGGCGGTGGCGTTTCCAGCAGGCTGCTAAGGACCCATTCCTCAAAGCGCTCGCGGCAAGCGTGCGCGCCGGCAAGATTCCGAACAGCGTAGGGATACAATCGTTCAAAGGCAAAATAAATCAAGGGGAACAGTGCGCATACATTCAAGCAGCACAAGTTATATCACAACACAGGAATAGCGCAGGGCTAACAAGAGATTGAATGTATCTTGTACATGGCAGCTCAGTCGTGGATATGGCGGCAAGCTCAGTCTCGACGGTTGCCTTGAACCCTGGGTATTTGCAGAACCTTGTCGGCGAGAGGGGCGGCAATCTTGTCGGCAGCGGTGACGTCTGTGCTATCCGGCAGCCTCCTGAAGACCCCGGAGAGATCAAGACCAGGATTGCGATGGGCAATCTTGAGCAGCACCCGATACACTATCTCACGCGTGAACTTCCGGGACTCGTCGGCAAACGAAGCGGATCTGTCTTCGTGATGTGTCTTCAAGGCGTCAATAAGGCCCTCGAAGAACTTGGTCAGGCGGATGCTGGTGGCCTCCTTGTCATTGACAGTGAAGCCCCAACTCTTCATATCCATCACGGCCATCTGGGAGCTGATGCGCTCGGCAGCATTAACAAGCCTGCCGGTCCAGAGGGAGAGGTTCTCATGCAGTTGGGCATAGTTGTTTTCAGCCTCCCTCTTCGAGGCCTCCTCCTTCTCCAGCTTCTTCGTCAAGACCCTCTCCCTCTCCTTGGCGGATTCCGAAGCTGCTACCACAATGGCCAGTTGGGATTTCAGATCTTCGATCGCCTTGGCGGCATCATCGAGTTCTTGGTTCCTGGATGAGAGCTGCGCTTGCAAATCTCCTAAAGTGCGGGCTGCCTTCAGCGCTTCGTCCTTGAGAGCCTCAACCTCTTTGCCGCTGCCGACGAGGTCCTCCTTCAGTTTGGCCACCTGAGATTCTAGTTCTGCCTTGGCGGATTCATCAGCAGCAACCTTGTCAGCGGCTTCCTTAAGCTTGGCGGCGTTCTCCGAGACTTGGGCTTCTATGGATTTCTTGTACCCGTCCTCCAGCTCTTGGGTCCGCTGCTTAAGGAGTGCTTCGATTTCATCGTCCTTGCCGCGAAGAGTGGCGGCAAGGGCTCCTTCTCGTGTGGCAAGGTCCTTTTCCTTGGCGTTGAGCAGCGATTCGCGCTCCGTCAGCTTGCCGTTGCGAGCTGCAGCTCTCTCGGTGGCGGCATTGAGATTGCGGGCCTGCTGGCTGTACCATGTGTGCAGCTCGTCCGCCTTCTCTCTCAGCTTCCGGTCGATCGACTCTGCAGGCTTGCGCTCCTCGTGCACCTTGTCCCACCTTCGGCTGTACCGCTCCTGAACGCCTTTAAAACCGACAGCCTTGATTTCCATGAAGGCAAGATCTTCGGCGTTGTCAGCTGCGTCAGCGGACTCGTCAGTCCTTTGGACCAAGGGGAGCAAGATCCGAGCTATCTCCTCATCGAAACTCGGCCCCGCGGCGTCGGAGGAACTGGGGGCTTCAGACCCGTGCTGGGGAATGACCAGCGCCAAGTCGCTTGACGGAGCTTGCAGGGTTGACACCACTAATTGGCTGCCGGGAGTCGGCACGTCGGTTTTGGCAGGCGTCTTCTCCGCATCCACCCTGACGGGGTCAGGCGCGCTGCCGGTGGGCTTCTCAGACTCGTCAGGAAGCGTTCCAGCCTCCTCGGCGGCCTGCGCGGGACCCCCTTCAGTGGCGATCTTGGCGGCTTCCTCAGAAAAGCATCCCTTGCAATGTTAGCCACCTCCGCAAGGACTTCACCCCCGTCGGGAGAAGATTGAGCTGTGGATTGAGGCAGGAGCAAGGGCGGGATAGAATTCGGAATCATGAGTCAAGTTCAAGAAAACAAAAAAAGAGAATAGAGAAAGAAGAAATGTTCTATGGAAAATGCCCAAGGACAGGAGGATTACTCGCTGGCGCCTGTTGAGGAGGGGCGTCTCCTCCCCCGGCAGCTTGCGTTGCCGGCGTGCGGTCATCTCCAGCCCCACTTGTCGGGATGATCTCCGCGCGGGCAGGCTCATCGGTGGAAGCCCTTGTCGAAGAGGCGCTCTCCGGGACGCTGGTTGATGGGGGAACCACAGCGGGGTCCACCTCCTGGCAGTCTTCTTCTTGGTGGGGCTCCCCCGCTTCTTTGTCAAGCTCGATGGGAGGAACTTCAGTACCAATGCCGGTAGGCAGAATCTGCTCCGCATCGTCACGCTGGGGGCTAGGCTGGGGGCTGTTGACAATGGTTTCGGCCATCACAGCCCCCTGCTCAACGCTTACCGCAGGGTCCTGTGCTGCTGCAGGTCTGGCCCGCTTCGACCGATGCACGAGCGGTTCTGGGTCCCTGTCAAGACGAAAGAAATCAAGTTAGAACAACAACCGGATGGAATCAAAACTTGATGGAAGCAAGCTAAAACACTTACTCCTCCTCCTCCTCGGACGCGCCGAAGATGTCGAAGTCATACATCACCGGCGGAGGCGACTCCCTTGCCCTCTTGAGCGCCGGGGGAGGAGAACCTGTCGGGTTGGCGGGCTCGACTTCCTCGACGACCTCTTGCCGGGGAGACGAGGGCTGAGTTCGGGGACGCCAGGACAACTGTCGCCGAACCTCTTCCTGGCGGCCGGTCTTGGTGGTCGTCTTCTTCACCATAGGGCCGGCCACCGGCGAAGAAGGGCGCACCAGCTCTTGGCTGACCGATCTCCGAAGGCGGCGCCTCCTCTTCGGGGCTCGAGGGCCTTCCTCGTCTTTGGGCTCTTCAACGCCCTCAGATCCGGTAGCCTCGGACCCGGCGACGTCGGTCCCGGCAACCTCAGCCTCAGCGGCCTCGTCGTCGACAAGCTCCTCTTCTTGTCCTTCGGCAGCCTCTTCCTCGGAGTGCTCATCCTCCTCATCCTCGGCTGCGGCGGCTCCAGAACCGCTCGCTGCGTTGATCCTCGCGATCTCCTCGGCCTTGCTGGTGATGTACGCCAGCTCTTCTGCAGTGGTAGCCCGGATGAGGTCCGTCTCCTTTCGGGATGCCACCTCCGTCAAGTTGGAAGCCTACTCCATTTCGGACTCCAAGGAGGGCAGAACCCATTCTGCTTTTACTCCATGGGCGTCACAGTCCGGCATCGCCGCCAAGATGGAGTCCTTGGCGGAATTGATGTGCAGCGGGATGATCTTGTCCGGCAAGTGGAACATGCCGGTTTTCCGGAACAACGCCTCGCAGAGGCTGGCGTGCTCCATGACCGACAAGTTGTTGCCGCGACCAGGGTACAATCTCATAATGTCAGCAGCATTCTGGTATTCCCAGGCGAACCACCCCCTCTTCTGCAACGGTGCTATGCATCACTGGAGGAAATCGGCACCAACCATCTCTATGGTCAACTTGGCGGCCTTGAGACGGGCGATCCTGTTCAGTGCGGGACGAAGCTTGGCGTCTGTGGCACCTATGCTGCTCCAGTTCTTGCCGTGCTCAACCTTCACGGTGCGCGGTATACAGAATTGGTGGAAGTCCTTCTCCTGGATCCAGCACCACTCAGCCCTCCACACTTCCCACTTGAGGTGAAGCTGCCCAGGAACATACTCGCCTTTCATCTTTGCCCTGGGAATCCAAGCAATGCTGCCAGAGAGAGATTTATCTTCGATCCGAGGGATGAAAAAGTGCCGGAACAGATCCACATTGGGCGCCACTCCGACGAAATTCTCGCATAAATGGGCGAAGACCGCCATGCAAGTCATCGCATTCGGAGTGAAGTCCAGCAGCCTAAACCCGTAGCTGAACATCATGGCGCTGAAGAAATCTGAGAATGGGGGAACCAAACCGCAGTAGAAGTATGCGCAGAAGAATGGATATGAATCCGACGGATCCTTGTCGCCTTCAGGAAGCACAACGGGCGCCTTGATCCTTGGTATCTCTCCCCCACATATACGCGTACCTCCTGATCAGCTCGTTGGCATCCAAGGAGCACGGCGAGAAGATTGCATTTTCCCTCCGCCGCTTTTCCAACTCCTCCAGCGCCTTCTTCTTCTCCTCCGCCTTGGGGTCGAGTGGCTTGGCGGGCTTCTTCTTCTTCGCCGTGTCGGCCCTTTTAGGCACCATCGAGGGTTGGGAAAAAGGAAGGTGGCCGAGGCGAGATGCGGAGCAGCGGCGGCGGCGGCGGAAGCAGTTCTGGCTTGAGGAGGAAGATGAAGCAGGGGAGCACAGGGGCGGATGGGCGGCTCCCCCTCGCTGTTGCCTTTTTATGGGGAAGGCGCGAGGGGAGGCTGGCTCTTTACTGTTTCCCCCAGCCACGTTCTTTTACAGGTGCACTACCGCAATGTAACCGCAACAGTCCAAGTTCCCACGACCCGCATTTAATGCGTGGATTGGACGTGTGCCAAGAAAGCCATCATAGCAAAAATTCCAACGGCAGTTTCCGCCGCGTGTCTGTGCATTGTTTGGGCCTAGCCCAACGACGCTTCGGACGCGCGTATGGCCCAGGCCCGGGGGCTCCTGTCGGTGTATAAAACATGGGCATTTTATACCCTGACTTATGCACAGACAGTAGCAGCCTCCTTGCCGGCCAAGGCCTTGCCAGGAACTGCCAAGACCAAGATTTAGAGTCCAGCCAAAGAAGCTACCAGAAAGAAGCTCAAGGCACGACACTCAACTAGTACCAAAGATGAAGACATTCCTTGCCGGCAAGGCTAAACCGGCAAGGTGAGGACCCGGCAAGCTACGCGCCGGCAAGCTTATACCAGCCCTCCGGCGCTCCACCTCGCTGCACAGGTGTTCGCTGACAAGTGAGCTGTCGACCGCGCAGGCTGGTTGGTGAGACTTGTCGGACACGTGTCGGCATGCTGGGACAAGATTTGCTTCTAAAGACACCCGGCCAGGAGGCGTGTCAGGATAATATGAGGTAGCTGGGCAAGCGGTGCAGAAACCTTGACAGGACTACCTCTCCGCATGACACCTAACAACGCATTTAATGCCTTTGTCCTAAACGAGCAGAGTTAGGTATGATAGCACTGTTTGCTATCTAGTCACGATGTAATTACTGTTTTGCCACTGTGGTAACCCCTTAAGCTATAAAAGGAGGGCCAAGGCAACAGTTTAGAGGATTCGGACCCCTTTTCAAACACAAGCACCTCTCGTGTAGCCGCTCTCCCCACGCCTTGCCGGGGAGAAGCGCTCCTTGTACTGTGCTTCCGTACCACTAATACACCAAAGGCAGGAGTAGGGTTTTACGCTTCTCAGCGGCCCGAACCTGGGTAAAATCCCTCGCATCCCATTGTTCATGCTCTTTGTGCATGTCGATCTTCCCACGCCGAACCACAAAGGGGCTGCATGGCCCGATAGATGGTCGCTACCCCGACACAGTCATATTTTATTTTTGCATTATACCTACTGTATTCTAACTTCTCCATGTCTTATACCTTCCGATACAATCCATAGTTTCATCAAAACAAGCAAAACAATGCATCAAAAACAGAATCTGTTAAAAACAGAACAGTCTGTAGTAATCTGAACATTGACCATACTTCTGTAACTCCAACAATTCTGAAAAATTAGGAAAAAATAAAACATTTGCATAGAAGTACTGTGTAAAAATTTCAGAATTTTTTCACGTTCCAGTAAAAAATGTAAATTCACGCACTACAGCAAAAGGTTCTGTTTTTGCACCGCACATACCAAACAAGAAATTTAAACATCCTAACGGTAAATCTTGGCACATTATTTTTATAATACAATGGATTTGTACAAGGGGATACTTATTTTTTTTTGAAAAGTTTCTGTAATTCAAGATTCACAAAGTTTCCATGGGCATGAACAAAGTTCAAGGAGCTCCCCCACTTCAACGGTGCTCGTCTTTCTTACTTTCACTTTTCTTTTTGAAAAAGTTTTTGGTTCCCCTCTATATTTTTTTGTTTTTAAACTTTATAAAAGCACTCAACAGAAATAAATGGCTCTCTAAAATTTCCGGGTTGTCTCCCAGGCAGCGCTTTCTTTAAAGCCATTAAGCTAGGAATAAAGTGCTCAAGTAATTGATCCACCCGGATCCCAAGGTATATCAAAGCCAATTTTAATTAACAATGATTTGTAATTTAGTAGTGAGCACAAAGCAACATATATCATTTAATGACGAAGTCTAACTCTCTTCCTATGCATCGGCATGTCATAAAAGAACAATTCATACACATCAAGTAAAGGCCAATGCATAGTATAAACAGTTTCTTGCAATTTTATCGCGTTGGAAACATAGAGATGCGGAGATGTAGTTCCTCTCTCATAATAATTGCAAGTAGGAGCAGCAAGCACATGCATATTATATTCATCCAAATCATCATGTGCAATGGTAAAATGCAACCCGTCAATATAATCCTTAATAAGCACAAACTTCTCCGATATAGTGTAGTTGGTAGAATTCAAAAAGATAATAGGACTATCATGTGTGGATGCAATAGCAACATTTTCATTCTCAACATACGGAACTATAGCAAGTTCATCTCCATAAGCATAATTCATATTGGCATCATGGCCACAATCATAGCAAGCATCAATTTCATCAAAAAGGGATATTTCAAACGAATCCAAGGGATCATAGCAATCATCATAGAATTCATCCTTCGGTAAGCACGAAGGGAATTTAAACAATGTATGAGATAAAGAGTTACTCTCATCAGAAGGTGGGCACGGGTGATCAATCCGCTCTTCCTCCTTTTGTTCTTCGTTCTCCTCATCATCTTTTTCATCTAATGAGCTCACAGTTTCATCAATTTCTTCTTCCATAGGTTCCTGCAAAATATTAGTCCCTTCTTGGACAGCGGAAGTGTCCTCAATATATTCTTTCACATAAGCATTAGAAGCATAGTTTTCATGGCAATATTTAAGTATGGCAAAATTTTCAGATTTGTAAAGAGTAGCATCATACTTTTCAATCAAAGAAGCAATTTCATAAGCACCCTTAAAAGAAACAAATTCTTCAATTTGTTCAATATCATAGTAACTATAAACACATTTAGCATAAGAATATATGATTCCATTATCACTAAACTCACATTGGTAGGGAAGGTGTTTCTTAGGGTCTTTAGAACAACAAGTAAAATCATGTATTTTGCACAAATTCCAAGCATAGCAATTCAAAGTATTAATATGATGCCATAAGAGTTTCCCTTTTTGAGACAAGCGGTGTCGCACAAAATAAGCATCCTCATTTAATGATTTTTCCTCAACTAAGCTAGTTGGGTTTTCAGCACAAGCATAAAGGGATCGAAGATGATCCAAGTAGAAAGCTTCAGCAGTATGATAGATATTGGGTGGTTCTTCAACCATTGGTTTAGCAGGTACAACTAATTTTTTTGGTATTTTACGTTTCCTACCCATAACTTAAGATAGAAAACAAGGGCACAAAATAAAAACTACTTAGTGATAAAGCAAACGAGCACACACGAGAATATCCACCCCACGCTATTGCTCCCCGGCAACGGGGCCAGAAAAAGGTCTTGATAACCCACAAGTATAGGGGATCAATTGTAGCTTTTTTGATAAATAAGAGTGTCGAACCCAATGAGGAGCTAAAGGTAGAATTAATATTCCCTTCAAGTTCTATCGACCACTGATACAACTCTACGCGCACTTAACGTTCGCTTTACCTAGAACAAGTATGAAACTTTTTTATATGTGATAGGATAGGTTTGCAAGAATAAAACTAGAAGTACTTTGCGAGAATAAAACTACAAGTAATTTGCAAGATAACAAAAGTTAGTTGTTTAGTAGAAAGCTTTTGTAATACAAGAGAATGATTTGTCCCTAGGCAATCGATAACTAGATCGGTAATCATTGTTGCAATTTTATATAAGGGAGAGGCATGAGCTAACATACTTTCCGTACTTGGATCATATGCACTTATGATTGGAACTCTAGCAAGCATCCGCAACTACCAAAGATCATTAAGGTAAAACCCAACCATAGCATTAAGTATCAAGTTGTCTTTACTCCCATACGAAACAACCCCCTTACTCGGGTGTAAGCTTCTGTCACTCTAGCCGCCCACCATAAGAGAATTATGGACGTATTGCAAACCCTACAGCGGGAATCCCCCATGTGTGCACGGCACGGAAGGCACCATAGGACAACACCAAAATAAAATGTACAACTCAAACCAATCACGATCATCAATCAACCCATAGGACAAAACGAATCTACTCAAACATCATAGGATGGCCACAAATCATTGGATAATAATATGTAGAATTAAGCACCATGTTTAAGTAGAGAATTACAGTGGGAATTGAGAGGTTACACCGCTGCATAGAGGGGAAGATTTGGTGTTCACGGCGGCGAATTTGTTGGTGTAGATCACCGTCACGATGGTTCCCACAGCGGCGCTCCGGCGCCACCAAAAGAGAGGGGGAGAGAGCCCCCCTCCTTCTTCTTCTTGCTTGGCCTCCCCCTAGATGGGAAGACGTTTTCCCCTCTGGTCCTTGGCCTCCATGGCACCTGGAGGGGCGGGAGCCCCTCCGAGATTGGATCTCTCTCTCTGTTCTCTTCTGTTTCGTGCTTCTGTTTTCTGGCCTTTCACCGTTTCTTAAATTCCCGGAGATCCCTAACTCCGATTGCGCTGAAATTTTAACACGACTTTTTCCGGATATTACCTTCCTTGGGGCCGAAGAAGGGCACCAAATGACTTACGAGGGCCTCACGAGGCACCAGCTTGCGTTGATTCCACCTCCCAAAAATCACATATATTCCAAAATAATTTTCCGTAAAATTTTATTGCATTTGGACTTCATTTGATATGGATTTTCTGTGAAACAAAAAACAAGCAGAAAACAGGAACTGACACTGGGCACTGGATCGATATGTTAGTCCAAGAAATCATATAAAATGTTGCCAAAAGTATGTGGAAATTGTAGGATATTGGCATGAAACAATCAAAAATTATAGATACGACGGAGACGTATCAACTACATGGACGAAGATATTGACGTCACGTCCTACACTGCTCCCTCCCTTGCCAATACCAACACTGGCAAGTGGACCGCCACTTCAACCTACGACGTTTATATGGTCGACACCCCCAAAAAGGATGGCGATGACCCCGGCGAGGAGCCGCCTAAATGCCGGCGCCAGCGAAGGGGCGGGGAAAGCAACACAGACACAAACGGCACCGGAGATAATGATACTCCGGACAACATGGAGGAGCTCGGCGATAACACCACCCCCGAACAGCACCGCGACACTTCTGAAGGGCATGAGGACCAGGGTAACCTCGAGGACCCCAATGATTCTGAGAAGGCAACTACCTCCCTCCTTCCGAAAAGGTGGACAGCCTCAGACCCGAGGATTTCGTCATCCCCGAGGACCCTCTGGACCAGGAGAGGCTCAAGCAGCAACTCATAGCCACCGCCCAAAGCCTGAAGAAGAAGTAGCAGCAGCTAAAAGCTGAACAAGATACCCTTAATGACAGGTGGACGTTGGTCTTAGCAGCCGAAGAGGGCTTCGACAATCAGCTACAGGATCAAATTAAAAGCTACCCACGGCAGCGTTTGCTTCCTTCATTTGACAGACGAACTCAGGCAAACTAGCCCTACCGCCCCCCTCGAGGACAGGATAGGACGGCCGGAGAAGCCGAAAACCCACCTGTGCTCCCTCACCGGGCGGGCAAGGAGCCAGTTCAACCAGATGATCCATATGATCTGCGGTACAACTTAAACGCCAGAGCGGAACAGACAAGATCCATTTATGGATCCAGAGGACACACGCCCGCTGGACGGGACGGATACCAAGCTTGGCGCGACAGGAATGATAGAGCCCGGGAGCAGCATTGCGCTCGGATGATAACCGACCTCCGGCACGACGTGGCCCGGGTCAGGGGCGCCGCACACCCAATGTGTTTCACAGATGAGGTGATGCAGCATCAGTTCCCCGAGGGGTTTAAGCCCGTAAACATAGAACAATATGATGGGACAACTAACCCAACTGTGTGGATCGAAGATTTCCTTCTCCACATTCATATGGCCCGAGGAGATGACCTCCACGCCATTAAATATCTGCCATTAAAACTTAAAGGACCGGCAAGGCACTGGTTGAACAGCCTACCCGAAAACTCCATTGGGAGCTGGGAAGAGCCCGAGGATGCATTCCGAGCCAACTTTCAAGGCACCTATGTTCGACCGCCAGATGCCGACGACTTGAGCCACGTTGTTCAATAGCCCGGGGAGTCAGCTCGGTAATTCAGGAATCGGTTCTTGACTAAGAAGAACAAGATAGTCGATTGCCCGAATGCTGAGGCAATTGCCGCATTCAAGCACAATATTCGGGATGAATGGCTCACTCGCCAGCTCGACCAAGATAAGCCGAGAACAATGTCGGCCCTCACCTCCTTAATGACCCGCTTTTGCGCCGGTGAAGACAGTTGGTTAGCTCATAGAAGCAACCACCCCGACGCCCCAGGCACCTCAGAGGTCCGGGACGGGAACGGGAAACCCCGGCGCAACAAGAATAACAAGAGTCGGCACACAAACAACGACAGTGAAGCCGATGACGCGACAGTAAATGCCGGGTTCAGTAGCTCGAAATCAGGGCCGCGGAAGAAGCACTCCAAAGGGAACCGAGACGGCCCGACCGCACTGGACAGAATCTTGGATAGACCCTGCCAGATCCACGGTACCTCGGACAAGCCCGCCAACCACACCAACCATAACTGTTGGGTAATCAAGTAGGCCAGCAAGCTGATAGCCGAGGAACTAGGCAAGGGTCCCTGCAGCGAGGACGACGACGAACCTCGTGGGCTGAACAATGGAGGCCAAAAACTGTTCCCTCCCGAGGTAAAAACCGTGAACATGATTTACGTCACGCATATACCTAAGAAGGAGTGGAAGCGTGCACTTCGGGATGTCTACGCCTTAGAGCCGGTGGCCCCAAAATACAACCCATGGTCGGCTTGTCCGATCACCTTCGACCGGCGAGACCATCCAACAAGTATCCGTCATGGAGGAATGATGGCTCTGGTACTCGACCCCATCGTGGATGGGTACCACCTCACTAGAGTCCTTATGGACGGAGGAAGCAGCCTCAATCAGATTTATTCAGATACAGTGAGGAAGATGGGAATCAATCCGTCAAGGATCAAACCCAGTAACACTACCTTTAAAGGTGTAATCCCAGGCGTTGAGGCACGCTGCTCGGGAACCGTGACCTTGGAAGTGGTCTTCGGCTCACCCGAAAACTTCCGCAGTGAAGATTTAATCTTCGACATTGTTCCTTTCCGCAGCGGTTACCACGCACTCCTCGGCCGAACAACGTTCGCTCACTTTAATGTCGTCCCGCACTATGCATATCTGAAGCTTAAGATGCCAGGACCTAGGGGTGTCATTACAGTTAACGGTAACACCGAGCGCTCGCTCCGAACCGAGGAACACACAGCGGCTCTAGTGGCCGAAGCCCAGGCCGCCGAAGAGGCGTCGAAGGCCCAGTCCACCATCAAGGCGCTGGACGCTCGTAAACGCGCCCGAGCTATGGCCTCAGTCCCGAAACACTCCCGTACTTGCCCTAAATAGGGATACACGCCCCACAGCATGGCCTCCCCAGCTACGAAATACGTACCTCGGGTACATAACTTCACGCTTAAAATTCCGTGGGCAGCTGTGGGGGCAAATGTTACAAGGGTCGAGTGCTCGGTTCGACCGAGCCATGACCAAAGATGTTCTCAGATTAACATCAGCACCAGGCACCATCTAGGGCCTGATCAGCGTCAAGCTGATACCCTGCGGCGACTTCTCAAAACCCTTTCTCAAAGGGCTCGTCCGCCAAACACTATCACCTCCGTCATGCATACAAGCATCGACTTCAGTCGCACGGAAGCTTCATAAAGAGCAAAGGCGCAGACGTGCAGCAGGGCGCAGTAGGGATGTCAAACCACTCATGGAGGCCCTGTATAAACCTTTCCTCTGATAAGTTTTTACTTCAGCAGTTCGGATTGTACGGTTGGACGTCACGAATTCAAAGGAAATAAAGACCATTCTTCTCCGGTCATACTGCAGTCATTTGTTTTGCTTATTCCTTTCCGCTTATAGGCCGAAGTAAACTATTGTGATACATTCTTTCTTTAGATGTGATCGGCTAATAGACCGGGGGCTCGACCATAAATCTCCCCCCAAGCATCAGTCCGGCACCAATCTCATTACATGTGCTCGGCGTCTCGGATATTGCATTATATGAATCAGTTCCGAATTATGTCTTTGGTCAATAGTTGGGTTGCCCGGCTCCTATGTTTGCCCTCTTACGTTCCGCATTGTTCGGCTAGGAGGGTAAAGGGAGAACCACCGCGATTGTACTTCTAGCTCGTCTGGTTAAGTACCTCAGTGGAGAAAGCCGAAAACTAACTGTCATAATAAGCGAGAACTGGTCGGCGATCCGATGACAAGTGTTAAACTAAAAATCGATGGAGGTTATTCTGTGTCAAACGAGGGGTTCACTGTCACGGGAACCAAGTGATAATGGCATCAACCTCGGTACGGCCGAATATCACAAACACTGGGGGCTAGTCACTAGCTCCCACAGTCAAGCTCCTATGGCTAAGTGAAAGCACTAAAGCCGCATAGTCCGATTGCCTTGTTTTCCTTACACACAACCACCTTCGAGCACCGAGACGTCGGCTAAGGGTAAAGGTGTTAAGGAAAAACACCCCATGCAGTATCTGCAAGGGGGTTGAAGCCGACGACTGGTAACTTTCAGTTTAAAACGGCCGCACAGGAGTCAAAATAAACACACAAAGGCATTATATAAAGCCGACCAGTTGCATTGTAAAGCACAAAAGTTCCAACATTTCGATACAAGAAAATAAATTCATTCATAAATTACATCCGTTGAGCACTGGGCCTGTATCGCCCGAGCACCATCCATCACAACGGGAAAGTATTGCTCGGGGCGCCTGTGCTCCTTGCCAGGCGGCGGAGGTCCGGTGGCCACCTCGGCTGGCTTGATCTTCGGCCAATGCACCATGGCTTGCCGAAGGCCATCCGAGCTCCCTAAATACATACGGAGCGCTTCCAGACATCAATTCGGGGCGTGGCGTCGCACAACTTCTGCACCAAGCCAAAGTAGCTGCTCGACAGCGGCTCTGAAGGCCACAATTTAACACAGAGGTCCTTCATCGCCGGTTCTGCCATCCGATGCAACTCCATCAGCTGCTTCAGCTGGTTGTTGAGGAGGGGAGGGTGTTCAGGTGCTTGAAACTGCGCCCAAAAGAGCCTCTGCTCGGTTCGACCCTCCGGGGACGCGAAGTACTTAGCTGCGTCAGATGCACTCCTCGGGAGGTCCGCAAAAGCGCCTGGGGAACGCCACACTCACGTGAGCAAAGTGTACCTATTACCACCAAAGACGCTCTACAGTAAGTATGGCTTACCATCTGCAATAAGTTTGACTTGGCGGAGTTCCTCCTGGTAGCCCCGCGCCTTCGTCCGCGCTTCCTTAGCCGCCGACCCCAGTGAGGTTAGCTCAGTGGCCTGATCCTTCTTCTTCTGCTCAAGGACCTCACACTTTGTGATGGCATCCTTGAGCTCTTGTTGCACTTCAGACACCCTGGCTTCATGCATCTGGCTAGCAGTTTTCACCGTGGCCAGTTCGGCGGCTGCCTTTTCGGCTGCAGCCCTTTGCTCCGCGGCTTCCTGCTGAGCTTTCCTCAGCTCAGCCTTGAGATTCTCGACCTCCGTGGCGGCAGCTTCAGTAATGTCAGTTGCATACCGTTTAGATTAACTTCTTAAACTTTACTAAAAAACCGCTGTAGTAAACAGTTTAGTTCGGACTTGCCTTGCGCCTCGTCGAACCGCTTGTTCAGCAGACCGAGGTCGTCATCGGAGCTCTTGAGCTTCCGATTCAGCTCGGTCAGCTCCTCGGCGTTGGCAGCTGCCGCCGAGGACGACGCCTGTGATGGGGAACGTTGCATGGGAAACAAAAATTTTCCTACGCACACATAAGATCTATCCATGGTGATGAGCATCTACGAGAGGGAGAGTGAATCTACATACCCTTGTAGATCGCTAAGCGGAAGCGTTAATAAACGCGGTTGATGTAGTCGAACGTCTTCGCGATCCAAATCGCCGAGCGTCCCGCGATCCAATCACGATCCTTCCGATCTAGTGCCGAACGGACGGCACCTCCGCGTTCAACACACGTACGGCTTGATGACGCCTTCACCTCCTCGATCCAGCGAGCGATGATGAAGTAGTTGTTGAGTTCCAGCAGCACGACGGCGTGGTGATGGTGGTGAGGAACAATCTCTGCAGGGCTTCGCCAAGCACTACGGAGATTATGACGGAGGAACTAGAGGGTTAGGGTTGCCGCACACGGCTTGGGGAAATCTTGATGTGTCCCGTGTGCTAGCCCTGCCCCTCTATTTATATGTTGAGCCTTGGGGTCTAAACTTGGAGTAAAAGCCTCCTCCGGGTCGGTTTTGCCCGCACAAGGTCGGTTTGGCCCGCAGGGAAAGAGTCCAACTCGGATCCCTGCCGAACCGTGCACAGCCGCGCACAAGCGGTAGTACCGCTTCACACAAGCGGTAGTACCGCTTGGGCGGTAGTACCGCTTCACACAAGCGGTAGTACCGCTCCGGCGGTAGTACCGCTTCACCAAGCGGTAGTACCGCTTACGCGGCAGCAAAACTACTTTTGCACTTTCCAATACCTTGTGGGCTTTATCCCTTTGGCTCATATAAAGTGTTGCTGCACCCGAACACTTCGGTAAACATCCGGAACCCATTCCGGTGAACTCCGGAACCCTTCCAGAGATCAAAACACTATTATCACATATATCAATCTTTACCTCCGGACTATTCCGGAGATCCTCGTCATGTCCGGGATCTTATCCGAGACTCCGAACAACTTTCGGTCACCAACATAATAACTCAATTATACTAATCGTCACCAAACGTTAAGTGTGTAGACCCTGCGGGTTCGAGAACTATGTAGACATGACCGAGACACCTCTACGGCCAATAACCAATAGCGGGACCTGGATGCCCATATTGGCTCCTACATATTCTACGAAGATCTTTATCGGTCGAACCTCTATGTCAAGGATTCAGTTAATCCCGTATGCTGTTCCCTTTGTTCTTCGGTATGTTACTTGCCCGAGATTCGATCGTCGGTATCACTATACCTAGTTCAATCTCGTTACCGGCAAGTCTCTTTACTCGTTCCGTAATACAAGATCCTGTGGCTAACTCTTTAGTCACTTTGCTTGCAAGGCTCAATGTGATGTTGTATTACCGAGTGGGCCCTGAGATACCTCTCCGTCATACGGAGTAACAAATCCCAGTCTTGATCCATGCCAACCCAACAGACACCCTCGGAGATACCTGTAGAGCACCTTTATAGTCACCCAGTTACGTTGCGACGTTTGATACACACAAGGTATTCCTCCGGTGTCAGTGAGTTGCATGATCTCATGGTCAAAGGAACAGATACTTGACATGCAGAAAACAATAGCAATAAACTGACACGATCAAATGCTACGTTTACAGTTTGGGTCTTGTCCATCACATCATTCTCCTAATGATGTGATCCCGTTATCAAATGACATCTCATGTCAATGGCTAGGAAACCTTAACCATCTTTGATCAACGAGCTAGTCAACTAGAGGCTTACTAGGGACACAGTGTTGTCTATGTACCCACACATGTATTTGAGTTTCCAATCAATACAATTATAGCATGGATAATAAACGATTATCATTAACAAGGAAATATAATAATAACCAATTTATTATTGCCTCTAGGGCATATTTCCAACAGTCTCCCACTTGCACTAGAGTCAATAATCTAGTTCACATCACTATGTGATTTACATTGTAATGAATCGAACACCCATGCAGTTCTGGTGTTGTTCATGTTTAGCCCTTGGAAGAGGTTTAGTCATCGGATCTGCAACATTTAGATCCGTGTGTACTTTGCAAATATTTATGTCGTCCTCCTTGATGTAATCGCGGATGGAATTGAAACGTCGCTTTATGTGTCTGGTCCTCTTGTGAAATCTTGGTTCCTTGGCTAGAGCAATGGCACCAGTATTATCACAAAACAGAGTCATTGGGTTAAGTGCACTAGGCACTACTCCAAGATCTGTCATGAACTCCTTCATCCAGACACCTTCCTTCGCCGCCTCCGAGGCAGCGATGTACTCCGCTTCGCATGTAGAATCTGCTACCACGCTTTGCTTGGAACTGCACCAGCTAACCGCACCCCCATTAAGAATAAATACGTATCCGGTTTGCGACTTAGAGTCATCCGGATCAGTGTCAAAGCTTGCATCGACGTAACCCTTTACGACGAGCTCTTGATCACCTCCATAAACGAGAAACATGTCCTTAGTCCTTTTCAGGTACTTCAGGATATTCTTGACCGCCGTCCAGTGTTCCATTCCTGGATCACTTTGAAACCTTCCGACCATACTTATGGCAAGGCTGACATCGGGTCTTGTGCACAGCATTGCATACATGATAGAGCCTATGGCCGAAGCATAGGGGATGACACTCATCTTTTCTCTATCTTCTGCAGTCACTGGGCATTGAGTCTTACTCAACTTCACACCTTGCAAAACAGGCAAGAACCCCTTCTTGGACTGATCCATTTTGAACTTCTTCAAAATCTTATCAAGGTATGTGCTTTGTGAAAGTCCTATTAAGCGTCTTGATCTATCTCTATAGATCTTGATGCCTAATATGAAAGCAGCTTCTCCTAGGTCCTTCATTAAAAAAACTCTTGTTCAAATATTCCTTTACGCTTTCCAGCATTTCTATATTGTTTCCAATCAGCAATATGTCATCCACATATAATATTAGAAACGCTATAGAGCTCCCACTCACTTTCTTGTAAATACAAGCTTCTCCGTAAACTTGTATAAACTCGAACGCTTTGATCACATCATCAAAACGAAGATTCCAACTCCGAGATGCTTGCACCAGTCCATAAATGGATCGCTGGAGTTTGCAAACTTTGTCAGCATTCTCTGGATCGACAAAACCTTCTGGTTGCATCATATACAACTCTTCTTTAAGGTAACCGTTAAGGAACGCTGTTTTGACATCCATCTGCCAAATTTCATAATCGAAAAAGGCAGCTATTGCTAACATGATTCTGACGGACTTAAGCATCGCTACGGGTGAGAAGGTCTCATCGTAGTCAACTCCTTGAACTTGTGAAAAACCCTTTGCCACAAGTCGAGCTTTATAGACGGTGACATTACCGTCCGCGTCCGTCTTCCTCTTAAAGATCCATTTGTTCTGAATGGCCTTACGCCCTTCAGGTAATACTTCCAAAGTCCATACTTTGTTTTCATACATGGATCCCATCTCGGATTTCATGGCCTCTAACCACTTCTCGGAATCCGGGCCCATCATCGCTTCTCCATAGCTCGTAGGTTCATCGTTGTTTAACAACATGACCTCTAAGACAGGGTTGCCGTACCACTCAGGAGCAGTACGCGTCCTTGTCGACCTACGAGGTTCGATAGCAACTTGATCCAAAGCTTCATGATCATCATCATTAACTTCCTCTTCAGCTAATGTAGGCTCGACAGAAACAACTTTCTGCGTTGCGCTACTCTTAGGTTGAAGTAAAGGTTCAATAACCTCATCAAGTTCTATCTTCCTCCCACTCAATTCTTTCGAGAGAAACTCTTTCTCAAGAAATGTTCCGTTTTTAGCGACAAACACTTTGCCTTCGGATCTGAGGTAGAAGGTATACCCAACTGTCTCTTTTGGGTATCCTATGAAGACGCATTTCTCCGCTTTGGGTTCCAGCTTTTCAGGCTGAAGCTTTTTAACATAAGCATCACATCCCCAAACTTTAAGAAACGACAGCTTTGGCTTCTTGCCAAACCAAAGTTCATATGGCGTCGTCTCAACGGATTTCGATGGTGCCCTATTTAAAGTGAATGCAGCTGTCTCTAATGCATAACCCCAAAACGATAGTGGCAAATCGGCAAGAGACATCATAGATCGCACCATATCCAATAAAGTTCGATTACGACATTCGGACACACCATTACGCTGTGGTGTTCCAGGCGGTGTCAATCGTGAAACAATTCCACACTGTCTTAAGTGACTGCCAAACTCATAACTCAGATATTCTCCTCCTCGATCAGATCGTAGGAATTTAATCTTCTTGTTACGATGATTCTCAACTTCACTCTGAAATTGTTTGAACTTTTCAAATGTTTCAGACTTGTGTTTCATTAAGTAAATATACCCATATCTACTTAAGTCATCAGTGAAGGTGAGAAAGTAACGATAACCACTGCGCGCTTCAATACTCATCGGACCGCACACATCAGTATGTATGATTTCCAATAAGTCACTTGCCCGTTCCATTGTTCCAGAGAACGGCGTTTTAGTCATCTTGCCCATGAGGCATGGCTCACATGTGTCAAGTGATTCAAAATCAAGTGACTCCAAAAGTCCATCAGCATGGAGCTTCTTCATGCGTTTTACGCCAATATGACCTAAACGGCAGTGCCACAAGAAAGTGGTATTATCATTATCAATTCTATATCTTTTGGCATCAATGTTATGAACATGTGTATCATTACTATCGAGATTCAACAAGAATAAACCCCTCACATTGGGTGCATGACCATAAAAGATATTACTCATATAAATAGAACAACCATTATTCTTTGATTTAAATGAGTAACCGTCTCGCAATAAACAAGATCCAGATATAATGTTCATGCTTAACGCAGGCACCAAATAACACTTATTTAGGTTCATCACTAATCCCGACGGTAATCGAAGAGCGAGCGTGCCAACGGCGATCACATCAACCTTGGAACCATTTCCCACGCGCATCGACACTTCGTCCTTTGCCAGCCTCCGTCTATTCCGCAGTTCCTGTTTTGAGTTGCAAATATGAGCAACCGCACCGGTATCAAATACCCAGGCACTACAACGAGAGTTGGTAAGGTACACATCAATAACATGTATATCATATATACCTTGTTTGTTGTTGGCCGCCTTCTTGTCAGCCAAATACTTGGGGCAATTCCGCTTCCAGTGTCCAGTTCCCTTGCAATGAAAACACACAGTTTCTGGTTTGGGTCCAGCCTTGGGTTTCTTCACGAGAGGAGCAACTGCTTTGCCACTCTGCTTGGAGTTACCCTTCTTACCCTTGCCATTTTTCTTGAAACTAGTGGTTTTATTGACCATCAACACTTGATGCTCCTTCTGAATTTCAGACTCAGCGGCTTTCAGCATCGCAAACAGCTCGGCGACTGACTTGTTCATCCCGTGCATGTTATAGTTCAACACGAAGCTCTTGTAGCTAGGTGGCAATGATTGAAGAACTCTGTCAGTGATAGCC
Organism: Elymus sibiricus; assembly: GCA_039707655.1. Lineage (NCBI taxonomy): Eukaryota > Viridiplantae > Streptophyta > Magnoliopsida > Poales > Poaceae > Elymus > Elymus sibiricus. Next base: position 75,821,820 of record CM077666.1, on the reverse strand, counting down.
TCTGGCGGAAGGGGCATCCCTAACTCAGCCAGACGGGTGGAGTACCCAGACATTCTGAGCACGTGATCACTGATAGACCCGTTCTCCTCCATCTTGCAAGCATAGAACTTATCGGAGATCTCATATCTCTCGATCCGGGCATTCTTCTGAAAGATAAACTTCAACTCCTGGAACATCTCATATGCTCCATGACGTTCAAAACGTCTTTGAAGTCCCGGTTCTAAGCCATACAACATTGCACATTGAACTATTGAGTAATCATCAGAACGAGCCTGCCAGGCGTTCACAACGTCTAGAGACTCAACTGGAGCGGGTGGATCACCAAGCGGTGCATCAAGGACATAAGCCTTCTGGGAAGCCGTAAGGATAATCCTTAGATTACGGTCCCAGTCCACAAAGTTACTTCCATCATCTTTCAACTTAGCTTTCTCTAGGAACGCATTAAAATTCAGGGGTGCTACTGCGCGAGCCATGATCTACAACATAAATACTGCAAAGACAACTTAGACTATTGTTCTTAGATAATGAGTTTAGTTAATCATATTTAAAAAACTCCCACTCAAATTGACATCCCTCCGATCATTCGAGTGTAACATGATCCAAATCCACCAACTCAAGTCCGATCATCACGTGAGTTGAGGTGGTTTCAATGGTGAACATCTTCATGTTGATCATATCTACTATATGACTCATGTTCGACCTTTCGGTCTCTTGTGTTCCGAGGCCATGTCTGTACATGCTAGGCTCGTCAAGTTTAACCCGAGTGTTCCGCACGTGCAACATGGCTTGCACCCGTTGTATGCGAACGTAGAGTCTATCACACCCGATCATCACGGCGTGTCTCGAAACGACGAACTTTCGCAACGGTGCACACTTGGGGAGAACACAATTTATCTTGAAATTTAAGTGAGGGATCACCTTATAATGCTACCGTCGTCCTAAGCAAAATAAGATGCATAAAAGGATTAACATCACATGCAAATCATAAGTGACATGATATGGCCATGAACTTGTGCTTTTGATCTCCATCTCCAAAGCACCGGCATGATCTCCATCGTCACCGGCATGACACCATGATCTCCATCATCTTGATCTCCATCAACGTGTCGCCATAAGGTTGTCGCGCCGACTGTTGCTTCCACGACTATTGCTAACGTTTAGCGATAAAGTAAAGCATTACATAGCGCTTAATGATTGACACGCAGGTCATACAATAATTAAAGACAACTCTATGGCTCCTGCCAGTTGCCGTACTCATCGACATGCAAGTCGTGATATTCTATACAAAACATGATCATCTCATACATCACATATATCTCATCATGTAATTGGCCATATCACATCACAGCATACCCTGCAAAAACAAGTTAGACGTCCTCTAATTGTTGTTGCAAATTTTACGTGGCTGCTACGGGTTTGCAAGAACCGTTCTTACCTACGCAAAACCACAACGTGGTGTAGTGATTGCTTTTTGATCTTCTAAAAGAACCCTCTTCATTGAAATCGATTCAACTAAAGTGAGAGAGACAGACACCCGCTAGCCATCTTTATGCAACGAAGTTACATGTCAGTTGAAGGAACCTGTCTCGCGTAAGTGTACGCGTAATGTCGGTCCGGGCCGCTTCATCTCACAGTACCGCCGAATCAAATATCAACTAGTAACGGCAAGCAATATGTATACATCCACGCCCACAACTCGTTTGTGTTCTACTCGAGATCTCATCTACGCATAGACCTAGCTCATGATGCCACTGATGGGGAACGTTGCATGGGAAACAAAAATTTTCCTACGCACACATAAGATCTATCCATGGTGATGAGCATCTACGAGAGGGAGAGTGAATCTACATACCCTTGTAGATCGCTAAGCGGAAGCGTTAATAAACGCGGTTGATGTAGTCGAACGTCTTCGCGATCCAAATCGCCGAGCGTCCCGCGATCCAATCACGATCCTTCCGATCTAGTGCCGAACGGACGGCACCTCCGCGTTCAACACACGTACGGCTTGATGACGCCTTCACCTCCTCGATCCAGCGAGCGATGATGAAGTAGTGGTTGAGTTCCAGCAGCACGACGGCGTGGTGATGGTGGTGAGGAACAATCTCTGCAGGGCTTCGCCAAGCACTACGGAGATTATGACGGAGGAACTAGAGGGTTAGGGTTGCCGCACACGGCTTGGGGAAATCTTGATGTGTCCCGTGTGCTAGCCCTGCCCCTCTATTTATATGTTGAGCCTTGGGGTCTAAACTTGGAGTAAAAGCCTCCTCCGGGTCGGTTTTGCCCGCACAAGGTCGGTTTGGCCCGCAGGGAAAGAGTCCAACTCGGATCCCTGCCGAACCGTGCACAGCCGCGCACAAGCGGTAGTACCGCTTCACACAAGCGGTAGTACCGCTTGGGCGGTAGTACCGCTTCACACAAGCGGTAGTACCGCTCCGGCGGTAGTACCGCTTCACCAAGCGGTAGTACCGCTTACGCGGCAGCAAAACTACTTTTGCACTTTCCAATACCTTGTGGGCTTTATCCCTTTGGCTCATATAAAGTGTTGCTGCACCCGAACACTTCGGTAAACATCCGGAACCCATTCCGGTGAACTCCGGAACCCTTCCAGAGATCAAAACACTATTATCACATATATCAATCTTTACCTCCGGACTATTCCGGAGATCCTCGTCATGTCCGGGATCTTATCCGAGACTCCGAACAACTTTCGGTCACCAACATAATAACTCAATTATACTAATCGTCACCAAACGTTAAGTGTGTAGACCCTGCGGGTTCGAGAACTATGTAGACATGACCGAGACACCTCTACGGCCAATAACCAATAGCGGGACCTGGATGCCCATATTGGCTCCTACATATTCTACGAAGATCTTTATCGGTCGAACCTCTATGTCAAGGATTCAGTTAATCCCGTATGCTGTTCCCTTTGTTCTTCGGTATGTTACTTGCCCGAGATTCGATCGTCGGTATCACTATACCTAGTTCAATCTCGTTACCGGCAAGTCTCTTTACTCGTTCCGTAATACAAGATCCTGTGGCTAACTCTTTAGTCACTTTGCTTGCAAGGCTCAATGTGATGTTGTATTACCGAGTGGGCCCTGAGATACCTCTCCGTCATACGGAGTAACAAATCCCAGTCTTGATCCATGCCAACCCAACAGACACCCTCGGAGATACCTGTAGAGCACCTTTATAGTCACCCAGTTACGTTGCGACGTTTGATACACACAAGGTATTCCTCCGGTGTCAGTGAGTCGCATGATCTCATGGTCAAAGGAACAGATACTTGACATGCAGAAAACAATAGCAATAAACTGACACGATCAAATGCTACGTTTACAGTTTGGGTCTTGTCCATCACATCATTCTCCTAATGATGTGATCCCGTTATCAAATGACATCTCATGTCAATGGCTAGGAAACCTTAACCATCTTTGATCAACGAGCTAGTCAACTAGAGGCTTACTAGGGACACAGTGTTGTCTATGTACCCACACATGTATTTGAGTTTCCAATCAATACAATTATAGCATGGATAATAAACGATTATCATTAACAAGGAAATATAATAATAACCAATTTATTATTGCCTCTAGGGCATATTTCCAACAGCCTGCACATTAGACTAAGCACATTAGATTCCCGAGTTATCGATATTCAATCCTCTGACTGGTTTTTTCAAACCAGCGAGAGTCTCAGGGGCTACTGCTCATGTTGCTATCATCTGTAGCTCAAAATTATTCGACCCCCGCATAAGTTTTTCAAACTCACTCAGGGCTCGGGGGCTACTGTGTACGAGGTTGCATGATCATATAAAAGAAATTTTCTACGGAAAAGTCATTACATGGCCTACCTTGAAACCTGTCAGAAGGCCGCTGAAGGCCTCCTTCAGTCCGTTGTCCACGGACCGAAGACTTTGCAAAATCGTCCCCATCAGGGCACGGTGCTATTCGGCGATAGAGGAGCTGGTTAAAGCTTCCTCCATCTCATCCGGCCACCCAGTCAAAACCCGCCCTGGAGCGGGCGGGGGTGGCGGGGGCATCTAGGCTCCTCCCTCTGTGGAGACCGGAATGGTTGGCTCCTGATGCCTTAATGGCTCCGGAACCACTTTCGGGGAGAGCTCGGATTGTCCGGGCTTCCCCTCTTCGTTCACCAGAATGGTTCTCCCCTCCTGGTCTTCGGAGGCCGAGGTATGTACCCCGGCCATAACAGCGTTGCCTCCTCCCCCTGTGTTCGGCACGGGAGGGGCCCTCCTTGACAAAACCTCCTCGGCCTCCTCAACGACCAGGGGAGGTGAGGCGCGCGATTCGGACCCGCTCTCCGCCAGCGCGGCCGGTGGAGAGTCCCCCTCCGAAACTCGATCGGTAGGGAAGTCGCGAGGCGTGCTGCAATGTTAAAAGCAGGCGCGCGATCAATAGCAGACTTAGTTTGGCTAAAAGTGCATAGGTGTATCTTAGTATATATACCTTTGGGCCCGCGGCTTGACCCTGGGGTTCCTCCGAGGAACCTCTTCGGAGGCTTCGGACTGCTCGGCAGAAGCCGAGTTGTCATTGGACAATGCCACCTTGGCCTTGCATGGTCCTTTAGGGCCGGGTGGAGGCTGATCCTTGATACGTCTCCAACGTATCTATAATATTTTATTGTTCCATGCTATTATATTATCAATCTTCGATGTTTTTATATACATTTACAACAATTATATATCATTTTTGGCACTAACATATTAACTTAGTGCCCAGTGCCAGTTGCTGTTTTTTGCCTGTTTTTCGTTTTCCAGAATATCAGTACCAAACGAAGTCCAAATGCCACAAAACTTTTTGGAGATTTTTTTTCTGGACATAACAAGTACTGGAAGCACTACTAGAAAAAAGCACATTAGTGGCGCACCATAGGTGCGCCACTATTACCACGCCACTAATAAGAAATACTAATGGCGCACCTCTGGTGCGCCATTAGTATTGCAGGTAACAGTGGCGCACCTCTGGTGCGCCATTACTATTGCTACAGGTGCGCCACTGGTAATTTTTTTTTTCATTTTTTTTTTGATTTTTTTTGAATTTTGAAGGCGGGAAAATAGTAGTGGCGCACCGTCTAACCCCCACCGTGCGCCATTGCTATTTTTGAATTTTGAATTTGGATCTGGCTCATTTTTTTGGCTCGTTTTTTTTGGTTAAATTTTTTTCAAATTTCGTTCTCGACCTGGTTAAATTTTTTTGCCTCGTTTTTTTTGGTTAAATTTTTTTCAAATTTTTGGCTCCACATGTGGCCGGAAGTAGAGGAGGAGGGAGGAGGGAGGAGAGACCGTGAGGAGGAGAGGAGGGAGGAGAGACCGTGAGGAGGAGAGGAGGGAGGAGGAGGTCGCCGGAGAGGAGGAGGAGGAGGAGGAGGAGGTCGCCGGAGAAGGAGGAGGAGGTCGCCGGAGAGGAGGAGGACCGTGAGCAGGAGAGGAAGGAGCACCGTGAGGAGGAGAGGAGGGAGGAGGAGGAGCACCGTGAGGAGGAGAGGAGGGAGGAGGAGGTCGCCGGAGGAGGAGCACCGGCCGTGAGGAGGATGTCACCGGAGGAGGAGCACCTTGAGGAGGAGGAGGTCACCGGAGAGGAGGAGATGGAGAGGAGGAGAGGAGGAGAGGAGGAGATGGAGTGGAGGAGAGGAGGAGAAGTATGAAGGGGAAGGGAGGAAGAAGGGGAAGGGAGACGGGGAAGGAGAAGGAAGGAGGAGGGAGGGGGATGGGGATAAGGAGAGAGGAAGGAGAGGGGTGGGTGGGTGCGCACGTGGTGGGGCTGTGACATAGTAATGGCGCACCATGGGGTGGTGCGCCATTGCTATGGTACATAGTAATGGCGCACCTAGGTGTGGTGCGCCATTACTATGTACCATAGCAATGGCGCACCACCCCATGGTGCGCCATTACTATTTTTAAATTTTTTTGAATTTGAAAGGCGGGAAAGTTAGCAGTGGCTCACTATGCATTGGTGCGCCACTGCTAACTTTTTTGTAATTTTTTTATTTTTTTGCCTGCAGATCTTAAAATTGCTGTAACTTATTTTCTGTTAGGTTTTTGAGGATTCTAAAAAATCGATAACGGGCATAGCCGGTCAAATTCGGATGTAACTTTTCGAGTAGTATCTTTTTCATATAGAAAACTTTTTCATCGGAGGTCGTATGCTGTGGGGGCAAATGTTACAAGGGTCGAGTGCTCGGTTCGACCGAGCCATGACCAAAGATGTTCTCAGATTAACATCAGCACCAGGCACCATCTAGGGCCTGATCAGCGTCAAGCTGATACCCTGCGGCGACTTCTCAAAACCCTTTCTCAAAGGGCTCGTCCGCCAAACACTATCACCTCCGTCATGCATACAAGCATCGACTTCAGTCGCACGGAAGCTTCATAAAGAGCAAAGGCGCAGACGTGCAGCAGGGCGCAGTAGGGATGTCAAACCACTCATGGAGGCCCTGTATAAACCTTTCCTCTGATAAGTTTTTACTTCAGCAGTTCGGATTGTACGGTTGGACGTCACGAATTCAAAGGAAATAAAGACCATTCTTCTCCGGTCATACTGCAGTCATTTGTTTTGCTTATTCCTTTCCGCTTATAGGCCGAAGTAAACTATTGTGATACATTCTTTCTTTAGATGTGATCGGCTAATAGACCGGGGGCTCGACCATAAATCTCCCCCCAAGCATCAGTCCGGCACCAATCTCATTACATGTGCTCGGCGTCTCGGATATTGCATTATATGAATCAGTTCCGAATTATGTCTTTGGTCAATAGTTGGGTTGCCCGGCTCCTATGTTTGCCCTCTTACGTTCCGCATTGTTCGGCTAGGAGGGTAAAGGGAGAACCACCGCGATTGTACTTCTAGCTCGTCTGGTTAAGTACCTCAGTGGAGAAAGCCGAAAACTAACTGTCATAATAAGCGAGAACTGGTCGGCGATCCGATGACAAGTGTTAAACTAAAAATCGATGGAGGTTATTCTGTGTCAAACGAGGGGTTCACTGTCACGGGAACCAAGTGATAATGGCATCAACCTCGGTACGGCCGAATATCACAAACACTGGGGGCTAGTCACTAGCTCCCACAGTCAAGCTCCTATGGCTAAGTGAAAGCACTAAAGCCGCATAGTCCGATTGCCTTGTTTTCCTTACACACAACCACCTTCGAGCACCGAGACGTCGGCTAAGGGTAAAGGTGTTAAGGAAAAACACCCCATGCAGTATCTGCAAGGGGGTTGAAGCCGACGACTGGTAACTTTCAGTTTAAAACGGCCGCACAGGAGTCAAAATAAACACACAAAGGCATTATATAAAGCCGACCAGTTGCATTGTAAAGCACAAAAGTTCCAACATTTCGATACAAGAAAATAAATTCATTCATAAATTACATCCGTTGAGCACTGGGCCTGTATCGCCCGAGCACCATCCATCACAACGGGAAAGTATTGCTCGGGGCGCCTGTGCTCCTTGCCAGGCGGCGGAGGTCCGGTGGCCACCTCGGCTGGCTTGATCTTCGGCCAATGCACCATGGCTTGCCGAAGGCCATCCGAGCTCCCTAAATACATACGGAGCGCTTCCAGACATCAATTCGGGGCGTGGCGTCGCACAACTTCTGCACCAAGCCAAAGTAGCTGCTCGACAGCGGCTCTGAAGGCCACAATTTAACAGAGAGGTCCTTCATCGCCGGTTCTGCCATCCGATGCAACTCCATCAGCTGCTTCAGCTGGTTGTTGAGGAGGGGAGGGTGTTCAGGTGCTTGAAACTGCGCCCAAAAGAGCCTCTGCTCGGTTCGACCCTCCGGGGACGCGAAGTACTTAGCTGCGTCAGATGCACTCCTCGGGAGGTCCGCAAAAGCGCCTGGGGAACGCCACACTCACGTGAGCAAAGTGTACCTATTACCACCAAAGACGCTCTACAGTAAGTATGGCTTACCATCTGCAATAAGTTTGACTTGGCGGAGTTCCTCCTGGTAGCCCCGCGCCTTCGTCCGCGCTTCCTTAGCCGCCGACCCCAGTGAGGTTAGCTCAGTGGCCTGATCCTTCTTCTTCTGCTCAAGGACCTCACACTTTGTGATGGCATCCTTGAGCTCTTGTTGCACTTCAGACACCCTGGCTTCATGCATCTGGCTAGCAGTTTTCACCGTGGCCAGTTCGGCGGCTGCCTTTTCGGCTGCAGCCCTCTGCTCCGCGGCTTCCTGCTGAGCTTTCCTCAGCTCAGCCTTGAGATTCTCGACCTCCGTGGCGGCAGCTTCAGTAATGTCAGTTGCATACCGTTTAGATTAACTTCTTAAACTTTACTAAAAAACCGCTGTAGTAAACAGTTTAGTTCGGACTTGCCTTGCGCCTCGTCGAACCGCTTGTTCAGCAGACCGAGGTCGTCATCGGAGCTCTTGAGCTTCCGATTCAGCTCGGTCAGCTCCTCGGCGTTGCCAGCTGCCGCCGAGGACGACGCCTGCACATTAGACTAAGCACATTAGATTCCCGAGTTATCGATATTCAATCCTCTGACTGGTTTTTTCAAACCAGCGAGAGTCTCAGGGGCTACTGCTCATGTTGCTATCATCTGTAGCTCAAAATTATTCGACCCCCGCATAAGTTTTTCAAACTCACTCAGGGCTCGGGGGCTACTGTTGTTCAATATATTTATCTATCACCATACAATTTAATCTTACAATTAACCGCCAAGGGATTGACAACCCCTTGTAAGCGTTGGGTGCAAGGATTTGTTGTTTGTGTGCAGGTGCTGTTAACGAGGTGTTGCGTGATTCTCCTACTGGATTGATAACCTTGGTTTCATAACTGAGGGAAATACTTATCTCTACTGTACTGCATCATCCCTTCCTCTTTAGGGAAAAAAACCAACGCAGATCACAAGTAGCAGGAAAGAATTTCTGGCGCCGTTGCCGGGGAAACAACATCAACATCTATCAAGTACCTATGCATAAGCTTTCATCTCCTTGCATTTATTTTATTTGCCTCTCATTTTCATCTCCCCCACTTTTAAAAAGTTTTTACAAAAATACAAAAATATTTTCCGTTTGCCTTTTTCTTAATTGCTTACTTGCTTTACCATTATGGCTAGTTCTACTCCCGTTATGCCTTTCCCTCCATACTTAGGAAATGATCCAGGAATTTTAAACTTTAAATATTTGAGTGACGAATCTTTAAAAGAAGCATGGGATAGATTATTAAAAATACAAGTAAGTGCTAGGCATCAGTTTCACCTTAAATTATTCCTTAAAGGTTTTTATGTTGGTCTAGCCCTTGCTCATTGATATGTCTCCAACGTATCTATAATTTATGAAGTATTCATGCCATGTTTATTATAGTTTCGTATGATTTTGGTGCACTTTTATATGGCTTTTACATGGTTTTCATGGACTAACATATTGACCTAGTGCCCAGTGCCAGTTGTTGTTATCTGCTTGTTTTTGGTTTTCCAGAAAATCTATATCAAATGAAGTCCAAATGCAGCGAAACTTTTTGACGATTTTTTCTGGAACATAAGAGACACTAGAAGCTTCGGGAGGTGACCAGAAGACCCACAGGGGCCCCACGAGCCACCAGGGCGCGCCACCCCCCCAGGCGCTCCCTGGTGCCTCGTGGGCCCCCTGTGGCCCCTCTTCGCGTGATTCCAACGCCAAAAAATCATATATATTCAGAAACCCCCGAAAGTTAACCTAGATGAGTTTTTACGCCACCGCAAGCCTCTGTACCTCCACGATCTCATCTACAACCCTTTTCCGGCACTCTGCTGGAGGGGGGGGGGGGAAAGCATCACCGGAGGCCATCTTCATCATCCCGGCAGTCTCCATGACGAGGAGGGAGTAGTTCACCCTCGGGGCTGAGGGTTTGTACTAGTAGCTATGTGTTTGATCTCTCTCTCTCTCGTGTTCTTGATTTGGCACGATCTTGATGTATCGCGAGCTTTGTTAATATAGTTGGATCATATTGTGTTTCTTCCCTCTCTATCTTTGTTGTGATGAATTGAACCTTTTTCCTTTGAGGTTTCGTTATTGTTGGATTGAATATTTCAGATTTGAGAACACTTGATGTATGTCTTGCATATGAATACCCGTGGTGACAATGGGGTATTATATTGGTTCACTTGATATATGTTTTGGCACTCAACTCACAGATTCCCGTGGTGACATTGGGGTAATCTATGCATAGGGGTTGATGCACGTTTTCATTATCTTTTCTCCGATAGAAACTTTGGGGTGCTCCTTGGAGTTCTTTGTATGGATTGAATATTATGATTATGAAGTTGTTTGATGCATATCGTATAATCAACTCACGGATACTTGTGGTGACATTGGAGTATCTAGGAGACATTAGAGTTGGTTGATGTGTATCATATGGTGTTATTTTAGTACGAACTCTAAGGCCGTTTGTGACACTTATAGGAATAGCTCGATAGATCGATCGGAAAGGATAACTTTGAGGTGGTTTCGTACCCTACAAACAATTTCTATCTTATGTTCTCCGCTAATAGGAACTTGGGAGTGATTCTTTATCGCACGTTGAGGGATGGTTATATGATCCAATTATATTAGCATTGTTGAGAGATTGCACTAGTGAAAGTATGAACCCTAGGCCTTGTTTCTAAGCATTGCATTACCGTTTGTGCTCACTTTTGTTACTTGCTACCTTGCTGTTTTTATATTTTTAGATTACAAAAACCTATATCTACTATCCATACTACACTTTTATCAGCATCTCTTCGCCGAACTAGTGCACCTATACAATTAACCATTGTATTGGGTGTGTTGGGGACACAAGTGATTTCTTGTATTTGGTTGCAGGGTAGTTTGAGAGATACCCGCTTCAACCTATGCCTCCCACGGATTGATAAACCTTAGGTCATCCACTTGAGGGAAAATTGCTACTGTCCTACAAAACTCTGCGCTTGGAGGCCCAACACGAGTCTACCAGAATAAGTTGTGTAGTAGACATCACTCATAGACGTGTCTTGGATTCTATATTTGAAAACGATTTTCTTGGGAGTGATGCCTTTGAAACCTACGAAAAGATGAAAAGTATATTTGGACAACCAAGAGTTGAAACTATCAAACCCATTACTCTAGAATGCTTTCGTCAAACTGAGCAAATAAAGGAAATAAAGGCTAGTATGGATTCTAAATTTCGAGGAATATTCAATCTTGCATCTAAAATAAATAGCAATGTGGTGTCACAAAATAGGAGGGTTGATGCTTTAGATCAAAAGATCTCTCTTTGTGTTTTGAAAGAAATAAAAACCCTTTGCACTAAACTTGATCATCTAGTGCACATTATCGATAATGGCAAAGAAAGTGAAATAGGAGTTGCGAGGGCTAAAACAAAACATGACAATACTTCAAACTATGCATTATGCCTAGCTAGGGGCATAAAACAATAGCGCTTGTTGGGAGGCAACCCAATGAATAAAATAAATTTTTACTTTTTGTTTCTGTTATTGTGTGTTTTCACATTTATGCTACTGTTATGATTAAGTTTTTATGTTTTAATTAGTGTTTGTGCCAAGTAAAGCATTTAGAATGATTTGGAAGATAGTATAATTGATGCTGTTTGGAAAACAGAAAGTTTTGCGTCCAGTGCTGGAATTTTTATTCTGTACTGGAGAGTCAGAAAAATCTGAAATTATTACAAAGTATTGGTATATGAATTTCCCACGTTGTCCTAATTTTTCAGAATTTTTGGAGTTACATAACTCTGGCTTTTAAATAGATCTCTACAGACTGTTCTGTTTTTGACAGATTCTGTTTTTGATGCACTACTTGCTTGTTTTGATGAAACTATGGATTGTATCGGGGGGTATAAGTCATGGATAAGTTAGAATAAAGTAGGTATAATGCAAAAATAAAATATGAATGGGTTTGCAACAGTACTTAAAGTAGTGATTTATTTTGTTATACTAACGGATCTCACGAAGATTTTGTTGAGTTTTGTGTGATTGAAGTTTTCAAGTTTTGGGTGAGATCACGATGGATGAAGGAATAAGGAGTGGCAAGCGCCTAATCTTGGGGATGCACGAGGCACCCCAAGGTAATATTCAAGGAAGACTCAAGCTTCTAAGCTTGGGGATGCCCCGGAAGGCATCCCCTCTTTCTTCTACCAACCATCGGTAATTTTACTTGGAGCTATATTTTTATTTGTCACATGATATGTGTTTTGCTTGGAGCGTCGTGTATTATATGAGTCTTTGCTTTGTTTGCTTTTTAGTTTGTCACAATCATCTCTGCTGAACACACCTATTTGAGAGAGCCACACGATCATCATGATTTGCTAGAATACTCTATGTGCTTCACTTAATTTTTTTTGGAGCTAGGCAGTTGCTCTAGTGCTTCACTTAAATCTTTTTGAGCACGGCGGTGGCTAAATTTTGAAGAAATATTTAAACTCTCATGCTTCACTTATATTTTTTTGAGAGTTGATAAGATTGAAATTCTGAAGAAATATTTAAACTCTCATGCTTCACTTATATCATTTTGAGAGTTGATAAATTTTGAAAAAATATGTGCACTCTCATGCTTCACTTATATCTTTTTGAGAGTTGATAATAGTAATGGTAATTTGCACAAGATATGAATTTGGTCCCAAAGTGATGAATATTCAAGAGGGATATAATAAAAACTTTCATATAGATCATTGGATATGATAAGTGTGATTCCTTGCAATGGTTTTGCGATATGGAGATGATGATATGTGAGTCATGTTAGTGAGTAATTATGATTTAGTAAGAATATTAGTGTTAAGGTTTGTGATTCCCTATGCATGCACATAAAGTCAATAGTTATGCAAAGAAATTATATCCTACTTATGGTGCATTATTCGGTGTTAGTTATGTTCAATGCATGTTTATGACCGTTTTCGCTTTTTGGTTGGTTGCTTCTCAATCTATTTGCTAGCCTTCATTTGTACTAAGCGGGAATACTGCTTGTGCATCCAAAATCCTTAAACCCAAGTTGTGCCAAATGAGTCCACCATATCTACCTATATGCGGTATTTCAATGCCGTTCCAAGTAAATTTGCATGTGCCAACTCTAAAATTTTCAAAATAATTCTCCGTTATGTGTGCCCGTACCGCTCATGAAGCGGAAGGGGGTGGCCATTATTTTCCATGCTAGGTGTGTTATTCTCAGTATGAGTGTTTATTCACTTGTCATTGCACGAGAGAGTGACTGGTAATAGGGATGCCCAGTACCACAATGAATCAAAAATTAATAACAACAAAATTCCTTGGGAAGTGTTGGTATGGAGGGCACCCGTGGATACGGCTAGCCATGGATTGTGAAAGAATGGTGGAAAGGAAATAAACTTTACTTTCTGTTTGGGAACCGCCTATGATGTGTCTAGCATGGATAATATTGGGAATTCTCGGTCGTTTTCGTTGACAGGAAAAGCATGCCTCTCAAAATAATTTTATCTCTCTAATTTAAGCTTTGAGCTCTGGCACATTAGTAAATCTCTTCTTCCCTCTGCGAAGGGCCTATCTATTTATTTTTATGCAATTTTTATTTTTATTTGAGTCTCCATCTTCTCTTACAAAGCACCAACTAGAGAGCACTATTGTCATACTTGTGCATTGTGTGTAGCTAATATTGAGTGTGTTTCATGAATGGATCAATGATTGAGCATAATGGGCTAAGGATAACTTTCTTTAGCGTTGATATTTTGAAAGACATGGTTGCTTGCTAGTATGCTTGAGTATTTATATCTTCATGTCAAACTATAGACTATTGCTTTGAATCATTCAAGTCCAAATGTCCATGCTACAAAAGAAAAGAATATGTGATGAATATGATAGGTAGCATTCCACATCAAAAATTCTGTCTTTATCATTTACCTACTCGAGGACGAGCAGGAATTAAGCTTGGGGATGCTGATACGGCTCCAACGTATCTATAATTTTTTATTGTTCCATGCTATTATATTATCAATCTTTGATATTTTTATACATTTACAACAATTATATATCATTTTTTGGGACTAACCTATTAACTTAGTGCCCAGTGCCAGTTGCTGTTTTTTGCCTGTTTTTGGTTTTCCAGAATATCAGTACCAAACGAAGTCCAAATGCCACGAAACTTTTTGGAGTTTTTTTTTGGACATAACAAGTACTGGAAGCTTTGGGAGAGGGCCAGAAGATGAAGCAGTGGCCCACGAGGCACCATGGCGTGCCCCAGGGGCGGGGCGCCCTGGTGGCTTGTGGGGCCCACACAGCTCCGTTTGACCTAATTCCACCACTATAAATTCACTAAAATCGGGAAACCAACAGAGGAGTCCATGAAATACTTTTTCCGCCGCCGCAAGTTTCTGTTCTCGAGAGATCCCATCTGGAGGCCATTTCCGGTGCTCCGCCGGAGGGGGAATCGATCACGGAGGGGCTCTCCATCAACCTTGCTGCCCTTCCGATGATGCGTGAGTAGTTTACCACAGACCTTCGGGTCCATAGTTAGTAGCTAGATGGCTTCTTCTCTCTTTTTGATCTTCAATACAATGTTCTCCTCGATGTTCTTGGAGTTCTATCCGATGTAATCACTTTTTGCGGTGTGTTTTTTGGGATCCGATGAATTGTGAGTTTATGATCAGATTATCCATGAATATTATTTGAGTTTTCTCTGAACTCTTTTATACATGATTATTATAGCGTCATATTTCTCTCCGATCTATTGATTTGGTTTGGCCAACTAGATTGATTTATCTTGCAATGGGAGAGGTGCTTTGTAATGGGTTCGATCTTGCGGTGCTCAATCCCAGTGAGAGAAAGGGACATGACATGTATGTATCGTTGCTATTATGGGTAAAAAGATGGGGTTTATTCATGCGTGAGTGTACTTTGTCTACATCATGTCATCTTGCTTAAGGCGTTACTCCGTTCTTTATGGACTTAATACACTAGATGCATGCTGGATAGCGGTCGATGTGTGGAGTAATAGTAGTAGATGCAGGCAGGAGTCGGTCTACTTGTCTCAGATGTGATGCCTATATACATGATCATTGCTTTGGATATCGTCATGATTATTTGTTTTTCTATCAATTGCCCAACAGTAATTTGTTTACCCACCGTATGCTATTTTTATGAGAGAAGCCTCTAGTGAAAACTATGGCCCCCGGGTCTATCTAAATCATATATTAAAAATCCTAAAAATACCTTGCTGCACTTTTTCTTTATTTTCTTTATTTTGTATTTTTGTTCAATCTATTTATCTATCACCATACAATTTAATCTTGCAATTAACTGCCAAGGGATTGACAACCCCTTGTAAGCGTTGGGTGCAAGGATTTGTTGTTTGTGTGCAGGTGTTGTTAACGAGGTGTTGCGTGATTCTCCTACTAGATTGATAACCTTGGTTTCATAACTGAGGGAAATACTTATCTCTAATGTACTGCATCATCCCTTCCTCTTGAGGGGAAAAAACCAACGCAGATCACAAGTAGTAATCCTCCTCAGCGTCTTCTGACACAACCCTCTTCCTTGTTCAGGAGGTATCGCTTTCCTCCCCATCCTCTCCCTGCTCCTTCTCCCCCTCAAGGGTGGAAGGGGCCTGGGTGTCCCCGGATCTAGTGTCCGGAGGTCCACGGGAATGGAGGCCTTCTCGGGTCTCCTTCTTCTTCGTCTCTTTCTTCTTCTCCTTCTTCTCCGGCGCCTCATACGGCTCCTCGGCCAACATGGCCATCAGCAAGGCTGTCCTGGGGCCCTCGGGCAGCGGGGCCGGGTGATGTCTACTACACAACTTGTTCTTGTAGACTCGTGTTGGGCCTCCAAGCGCAGAGGTTTGTAGCACAGTAGCAATTTTCCCTCAAGTGGATGACCTAAGGTTTATCAATCCGTGGGAGGCATAGGATGAAGATGGTCTCTCTCAAACAACCCTGCAACCAAATAACAAAGAGTCTCGTGTGTCCCCAACACACCCAATACAATGGTAAATTGTATAAGTGCACTAGTTTGGCGAAGAGATGGTGATACAAGTGTAGTATGGATAGTAGATATAGGTTTTTGTAGTGCGAACAATAAAAAACAGCAAGGTAGCAAGTAACAAAAGTGAGCATAAACGGTATTGCAATGCTTAGAAACAAGGCCTAGGGTTCATACTTTCACTAGTGCAATCTCTCAACAATGCTAATATAATTGGATCATATAACCATCCCTCAACGTGCGATAAAGAATCACTCCCAAGTTCCTATTAGCGGAGAACATAAGATAGAAATTGTTTGTAGGGTACGAAACCACCTAAAAGTTATCCTTTCCGATCGATCTATTGAGCTATTCCTATAAGTGTCACAAACAACCCTAGAGTTCGTACTAAAATAACACCATATGATACACATCAACCAACTCTAATGTCACCTAGATACTCCAATGTCACCACAAGTATCCGTGAGTTGATTATACGATATGCATCAAACAACTTCATAATCATAATATTCAATCCACACAAAGAACTCCAAGGAGCACCCCCAAAGTTTATATCGGAAAAAAGATAATGAAAACATGCATCAACCCCTATGCATAGATTACCCGAATGTCACCTCGGGAATCCGCGAGTTGAGTGCCAAAACATATATCAAGTGAATCAATATAATACCCCATTGTCACCACGGGTATTCATATACAAGACATACATCAAGTGTTCTCAAATCTGAATATTCGATCCGACAATAATGAAACCTCAAAGGGAAAAGATTTGATTCATCACAACAAAGATAGAGAGGGAGGAACCACCATATTATCCAACTATATTAACAAAGCTCGCGATACATCAAGATCGTGCCAAATCAAGAACACGAGAGAGAGAGAGAGAGAGAGATAAAACACATAGCTACTGGTACAAACCCTCAGCCCCGAGGGTGAACTACTCCCTCCTCGTCATGGAGACCGCCGGGATGATGAAGATGGCCTCCGGTGATGCTTTCCCCCCTCTGGCAAGGTGCCGGAAAAGGGCTGTAGATGAGATCGTGGAGGTACAGAGGCTTGCGGCGGCGTAAAAACTCATCTAGGTTAACTTTCGGGGGTTTCTGATTATATATGATTTTTCGGCGTTAGAACCACGCGAAGAGGTGCCACAGGGGCCCAGGAGGCACCAGGGCTCGCCTTGGGGGGGGGGGGGCAGGCGCGCCCAGGTGGCTCGTGGGGCCCCTGTGGCTCTTCTGCTGCTTCCCCGAAGCTTCCTAGGCCCGTTTCCTTCCAGAAAAAATCGTCAAAAAGTTTCGCTGCATTTGGACTTCATTGGATATGGATTTTCTAGAAAACCAAAAACAAGCAGAAAACAGCAACTGGCACTGGGCACTAGGTCAATATGTTAGTCCATAAAAATCATATAAAAGCCATATAAAAGTGCACCAAATCATACAAAACTATAATAAACATGGCATCAATACTTCATAAATTATAGATACGTTGGAGACGTATCAACATCCCCAAGCTTAATTCCTGCTCTTCCTCGAGTAGGTAAATGATAAAAGAAATAATTTATGAAGTGTGAATGCTAGCATAGTGCATAAGTTGGATCAATGATAATTTCAATCACTTTTTCTAGCAGCAATATATATCATAATCAGTAGCTCATCTCATAAAACTTCTAATGATCAAGTAGCAAGCTATTCACATGTTTAAAGTATAGGCCATAAACTTTCTTGAAAACTAACAAATTATGTTCTCAGTCATCAAACAATTGCAATTCATCTTATTTTCAGGAAGGGTCTATGTAAGAGCTTTGATCTTGCAAATTCCACATAATCAACCATCATTTAGTCTTCCATGATTGCTGACACTCAAAGCATATTTTTAGAACAAACCGTTTTAGTCAAACACATAGGAAGATAGGGGCTTAATGTTTTGCCTCCCAACTTATTTATCTCATGGATAATGTCAACAATAATAACTCATGATCACCTATATTCAACTGGATATATGTGCCTGGATCTTTCCCTACCACATAATGCTTGCCAACTAAATAATAAATAGAGCGGAATAGGGATGAACATTAATGAATCTTGCATAAAAGTAAATACAAAAAAGTAAAAGATAGGCCCTTCACAGAGGGAAGCAGAGGTTGTCATGCGCTTTTTGTTGTTGGATGCACAAGCCTTTAATGCAAAGGAACGTCACGTTATATTGCCCCTTGTGATAGCAACCTTTATTATGCAGTCCGTCGCTTTTATTTCTTTACCATCACAAGTTCGTACAACGCTTATTTTCCCTTGCAATAAAAGATCATACATATTTTAGGAGCAATTTTTATTGCTTTTTGCACCGATGACAACTTACTTGAAGGATCTTATTCAATCCATAGGTAGATATAGTGGACTCTCATGGCAAGAAACTGGGTTTAAGGGTTTTTGGATGCACAAGTAGTATCTCTACTTAGTACGAATTTTTGGCTAGCAAAAGATCCTAAGCAAGCACCACATGTTAGAGGATCCATGACAATATAACTTCTATGTGAATATAAACAAACATAACTCATTACGTTGTCTTCCTTGTCCAACGTCAACTACTTGATCAAGCTTGAAAATAATTAATGGGGGCTCACAATCATAGAAGATGTCCAAGATAGTATATTTATATGTGAAATTTCTCTTCCTTCAAAATTCTTTCATGAATTGTTCAAGTGACCAATGCTATGTTTGTTAACTTTCAATAAATTTTAGCACTTATACTTCTTGTATGTGAAGTCACTACTTCCCATGGGACAAGCATATGAAGCATATAAATTTCAACTTTATGATATTCAATTCATTTCAACAATTTACTCATAGGATATAAGTGAAGAACAAGAGTAAATGACAAACTACTCCAAAAAGATATGAGTGAAGACCAAATGAGTAGTTAAGTAATTAAGTAACTATGTGAGGGCTCTCTCTCATTTAAAAATTTCAATTCTTAAGTATTTTATTCAAACAGAAGAGAAAACAAAATAAAATGACATTCCAAGGATAGCACATATCATGTGAAGAAGCAAAAACTTAGGCTCAACCAAAACTGACCGATAGTTGTTGAAGAAGAAAGGTGGGATGCCTACCGGGGCATCCCCAAGCTTAGATGCTTGAGACTTCTTGAAATATTAACTTGGGATGCCTTGGGCATCCCCAAGCTTGATCTCTTGTGTCTCCTTAATTCCTCTCATATCACGGGTTCTCTAAATCTTAAAAACTTCATCCACATAAAACTCAACAAGAACTCGTGAGATAAGTTAGTATAAATCAACTCAAAACCTTAACATTCTCTACAGTAGCAAATCACAAAAATTATAATTAAACATTGCATACTAAATTCCTCTTCATATTTAATACTCCTATCCTCAAATAAAACATTAAACACGCAAACATATGCAAACAATGCAACTATAACAGCAATCTGCCAAAAAAGAACAGTCTGTAAAGAGTGAATAAGAATTCATACTTCCCTAACTCCAAAAATTCTGAAAAATTACCATGTGACAGAGAACTCATGCATTCTTACTGTGTAAAAATTTCAGATTTTTATCATGTTCTGAATATTCAGGAATATTCTGGACATACCAGAAAACTTTCTGTTTTCAGACAGCAACACATGAACTTGCAAACTGAGCATGGTAAAGGCTATAATTGGCATTTTATTGAACTAAAAGATACAAAACATGATTATTGATAACAGCAAGAAAATCTCAACACAAGAAAATGACGCTCCAAGCAAAACTCATATTATGTAACGAATAAAAATATAGCTCCGAGTGAGGTTACCGATAGTGTTGAAGACGAAAGAGGGGATGCCTTCCGGGGCATCCCCAAGCTTAGTTGCTTGGGTATTCCTTGAATATTACCTTGGGGTGCCTTGGGCATCCCCAAGCTTAGGGTCTTGCCGCTCCTTATTCTCCTCATATCGATATCTCACCCAAAACTTGAAAACTTCAATCACACAAAACTTAAAGGAACTTGGTGAGATAGGTTAGTATGATAAAAATAAATCATCCACTTAGGTACTGTCAAGATAAGATTAATAATTATTCTCACATAATTCATACTGTATTCTATCATTTCCACAAATTATATCTCATAATATAAGCTATGGAAACAGTAAAACAAGCAAACTATGCAATAAAAACAGAATCTGTCAAAAACAGAACTGCATGTAGTGAGCGATTTAAAAACCATACTTCTGTACCTCCAAAAATTCTGAAAAATTAGGAAAACGTAAAAAAATTGTAACCCAATACTGTGTAAAAAATTCAGAAGTTTCTCACGCTCCAGTACAGAATATAAATTCCAGAACTAGACGCAAAAGTTTCTGTTTTTGCACAGAATCCAATCAACAAGCATCCACACTATCCCAAAGGCTTTACTTGGCACATTATTGAAAGAAAACATATAAAACATGATTAATACAGTAGATTAATCATGTGGACACACAAAAACAGTAGGTATAAATATTGGGTTGTCTCCCAACAAGCGCTTTTCTTTAATGCCTTTTAGCTAGGCATGATGATTTCAATGATGGTCGCATAAAAGTAAAGAATTGGAACACAAAGAGAGCATCATGAATCACATGTAGCAAACACATTTAAGCCTAACCCACTTCCTATGCATAGGTATTTTGTGAGCAAACAATTTATGGGAGCAAGAATCAACTAGCATAGGAAGGCAAAACAAGCATGACTTCAAAATTTTCAACACATAGAGAGGAAACTTGATATTATTGCAACACCTACAAGCATATGATCCTCTCTCATAATAATTTTCTGTAGCATCATGAAGAAATTCAACAATATATCCATCACACAAAGCATTCTTGTCATGATACATAAGCATAGAATTTTTATTACTCTCCACACAAGCAATTTTCTTCTCATTCATAATAGTGGGAGCAAACTCAGAAAAATAACTATCATGAGATACTTGACTGGAATAATCCAATTGAAAATAAAAATCATGATGACAAGTTTCATGGTTATCATTACTCTTTATAGCATACATGCCATCACAATAATCATCATAGATAGCAACTTTGTTATCATAGTCAATTGAAACCTCTTCCAAAATAGTGGATTGATCATTAAATAAAGTTATGACCTCTCCAAATCCACTTTTATCAATATAATCATCATAAATAGGAGGCATACTTTCATCATAATAAATTTGCTCATCAAAACTTGGGGGACTAAAAATATCATCTTCATCAAATATAGCATCCCCAAGCTTATGGCTTTGCATATCATTAGCATCATGGGTATTCAAAGAATTCATACTAGCAACATTGCAATCATGCTTATCATTCATGGATTTTATGCCAAACATTTTATTGAATTATTCTTCTATCAATTGAGCACAATTGTTGGAATCCTTATTTTCAAGAAAGACATTATAAATATGAATAATATGAGGCAACCTCAATTCCATTATTTTTGTAGTTTTCTTTTATAAGCCAAACTAGTGATAAACAAGAAACTAAAAGATTCGATTGCAAGATCTAAAGATATACCTTCAAGCACCCACCTCCCCGGCAACGGCGCCAGAAAAGAGCTTGATGTCTACTACACAACTTATTCTTGTAGACTCGTGTTGGGCCTCCAAGCGCAGAGTTTTGTAGCACAGTAGCAATTTTCCCTCAAGTGGACGACCTAAGGTTTATCAATCCGTGGGAGGCGTAGGTTGAAGATGGTATCTCTCAAACAACCCTGCAACCAAATACAAGAAATCTCTTGTGTCCCCAACACACCCAATACAATGGTAAATTGTATAGGTGCACTAGTTCAGCGAAGAGATGGTGATAAAAGTGTAGTATGGATAGTAGATATAGGTTTTTGTAATCTAAAAATATAAAAACAGCAAGGTAGCAAGTAACAAAAGTGAGCACAAACGGTAATGCAATGCTTAGAAACAAGGCCTAGGGTTCATACTTTCACTAGTGCAATCACTAAAGAATGCTAATATAATTGGATCATATAACCATCCCTCAACGTGCGATAAAGAATCACTCCCAAGTTCCTATTAGCGGAGAACATAAGATAGAAATTGTTTGTAGGGTACGAAATCACCTCAAAGTTATCCTTTCCGATCGATCTATCGAGCTATTCCTATAAGTGTCACAAACGGCCCTAGAGTTCGTACTAAAATAACACCATATGATACACATAAACCAACTCTAATGTCACCTAGATACTCCAATGTCACCACAAGTATCCGTGAGTTGATTATACGATATGCATCAAACAACTTCATAATCATAATATTCAATCCACACAAAGAACTCCAAGGAGCACCCCAAAGTTTCTATCGGAGAAAAGATAATGAAAACATGCATCAACCCCTATGCATAGATTACCCCAATGTCACCGCGGGAATCCACGAGTTGAGTGCCAAAACATATATCAAGTGAATCAATATAATACCCCATTGTCACCACGGGTATTCATATGCAAGACATACATCAAGTGTTCTCAAATCTGAATATTCAATCCGACAATAATGAAACCTCAAAGGGAAAAGATTCGATTCATCACAACAAAGATAGAGAGGGAAGAAACACCATATGATCCAACTATATTAACAAAGCTCGTGATACATCAAGATCGTGCCAAATCAAGAACACGAGAGAGAGAGATAAAACACATAGCTACTGGTACAAACCCTCAGCCCCGAGGGTGAACTACTCCCTCCTCGTCATGGAGACCGCCGGGATGATGAAGATGGCCTCCGGTGATGCTTTCCCCCCTCCGGCAGGGTGCCGAAAAAGGGCTGTAGATGAGATCACGGAGGTACAGAGGCTTGCGGCGGCGTAAAAACTCATCTAGGTTAACTTTCGGGGGTTTCTGAATATATATGATTTTTTGGCGTTGGAATCACGCGAAGAGGGGCCACAGGGGCCCCACGAGGCACCAGGGCGCACCTGGGGGGGTGGCGCGCCCTGGTGGCTCGTGGGGCCCTTGTGGGTCTTCTGGCCACCTCCCGAAGCTTCTGGTGTCTCTTATGTTCCAGAAAAAATCATCAAAAAGTTTCATGGCATTTGGACTTCATTTGATATAGATTTTCTGGAAACCCAAAAACAAGCAGAAAACAGCAACTGGCACTGGGCACTAGGTCAATATGTTAGTCCATAAAAATCATATAAAAAACATATAAAAGTGCGCCAAAATCATATAAAACTATAATAAACATGGCATGAATACTTCATAAATTATAGATACGTTGGAGACGTATCACCGGGCTGTTGATTCGCTCGGCCTTCTTGAGCCAGCTCTGTGGATGGAAGAAGATAAACTTTAGTGCTTTGTTAAAAAAGGAACATCCGAATATATGACTAAAACTTATCATACCTCGCGAGGGGGGTTTTCGGCGTCAAGGCCAATGTCTTCCTCCTCGGTCGGCCACTCCTTCTACTGCTTGAATAGTGCTTTCCATAGCTGGGCGTGGGAAGTGTGGAAGAAACTGAGCACGATGGCGGGGTCTTCGAGCTTGTAGGCCCACATCGGGGAGGCCCGGTCTTGGAAGGGGAGGATGCGGCGGCAGAGCATGATCTGAATCACGTTGGGTAATTCGACCTTCCGTTTGATCATCTTGGATATCCGGCTCTGCAGCAGCTCTACCTCCTTGGTGGACCCCCAGTCTAGGTCCTTCTATAGGAGATATGCCCAAGAGGCAATAATATATGTTATTGTTTATCTCCATGTTCATAATTATGTTTATGTTCCATGTTATAACTGCTATGGTTCTCGAGTCTGCAATAACCACGAGGCTCGAAGGAAGAGTCTGCAATAACCACGAGGCTCGAAGGAAGTATTCCTAGTCTGGCCTCTAAGACTATCTCAAGTGTTGCATGATGGTTCTGTTTTCCTGATCATGGGCATGACTATGCCGGCAACTTTGAGGGCACAATGTTAGGAGAACACTTGTGTTGAATCGACCCGAATTGATGTTATGCTATGAGATTCATTCGTCACAAGTTAATGGTTAATAACACAGAGAAAGTTAATGTTTGCATAATTCCTTAGACCATGAGAGTGTCGAGTTTCTTCATGCTTGCTTCATGAACTTTGGGGTTTGTTAAACGTCATCCGTAAATGGGTGGCTATTACGGCGGCTTACGGGCTCATGGAAAAGTGTGTCAAGGGACTTGATAGCTCAAGATTGGGATTTGCTCCCCCGACAATGGAGAGATATCTCTGGGCCCTCTCGGTGTTACAGTATCCACCATCGTCTGGCCAGACACAATGTGATTTGATCACAGGGATGCCGGAACATGGAAACGAGAAAAGAGAACAAAATCGGTAACGAGGTAACTTGCATGGTGGACTAGTTGTTGATCCACGGGGATGCAGAAAATCTCACCTCGGTTATTTGTAACATATCGCGAAGCAACAGGAATAGCACACGACAACTGGAGGTTCACTCGAATATTCATTCGTGTGGGTATAGGGGTCAATATGGGTGTCCACGGCTCCGATGATGATTATTGATCGGAAAGTGTTCCGGGTCATGTCTATACTTCACCGAACCTATAGGGTCACACGCTTAAGGGTCATCTATCTGCTGAATACTAGACAGGGAGTCTGAGAGAAAATCACCGGAAAAGTTTCGGACGCAACGGAAACGTTCCGGAGAGAACACCGGAATAGTTTCGGTGAAACTGAAAAGTTGTTTCAGGGTATTCCATTAAGTCATATTGGTTCCGGCACACGCCTGGAAATTCTTGGAGGGTGCCAGAATTGTTCTGGTAACTTCTAGCATTTTTCCGGAGAGAAAAACGGGAAATGTTCTAGAGCAGCCGGAACCGCAATGGTAGCTTTTCGCTGAAGAAAAACATTGTTCCGGAATTATTTCGGAATGTGTTCAAAGTAGTTTTTGTGGGTACTGGAATTATTCTAGGCACACAGAAATAATTTGGGATTTAACGGACGCAGAAAAATGTCTTCGTGAATAGTGAAAGTGCTTTTTGGTTACTTTATGGGAAGCCACCTTTTGGGATATTTCCAAAAGGCTTCTAGAAGGGCTTGGGGGCCAAGGAAGCCCCTCATGGGGGGCCCCCAAGGGGTGGCCGGCCAAAGGGGGTGGAGCTCCTTGGAGCTCCACATGCCATCCCTTTTTG
This sequence comes from Elymus sibiricus, assembly GCA_039707655.1. Taxonomy (NCBI): domain Eukaryota; kingdom Viridiplantae; phylum Streptophyta; class Magnoliopsida; order Poales; family Poaceae; genus Elymus; species Elymus sibiricus. The sequence continues at coordinate 75,796,760 of CM077666.1, read as the reverse complement.
CTTTATTCTTTTATGTAAAGACATAAAGTGGGGGCACTTTTGGTATTTTTGAATGCCAACTTTACCCCTTGGCTTTCCTATAAATAGAGGTGGAGGGGGTGCTCTCCACATTCATCCCTTGCTCTCATACACATGCCATGACATTTCTGGCTTCTCTCACCCTCCCAGCGAAATAGTTTCGTAGAGCCGAAAGGGTGTCTGGGTTCCGGTGGGAACTAGTTCTGGACGGCGAAGCCCTGCCGGATAGATGACACCGTATGTGTGCAACTCTGTAGAGAGATCGTAGTTTCGGTCTTAGTTTGAGAGTGCCTCCCGAAGGGCTGTCCGAGTGACCGTCCGAGTTTTGAAGGTCCTCCCGAAGGGCTGTCCGAGTGACCATCCGAGTTTTGAAGGTCCTCCCGAAGGGCTGTCCGCGACACCGTCCGAGGGACTGTCTTACTGCCTCCCAGAAGGCTGTCCGAGGGGCAGTCAAGGGAGTACATCCTCACGGTTGGGAGGTTGTAAATCCTAGCTACGGGGATCTACACCGCCGATCGTCATCGACTCTACTTCCACTGCGCTACGAGTCGGTAACGAAAAGATCGAAACCTTCTAATCAGTCTTCATAGTGGTCCTGGGCTGGTGCGTAGGTCGGAATTTTTTTGTTTTCTGCTGCGTTCCCCTATAGTGGCATCATGAGCCGTGCTATGTGTAGATGCATGTTATGATCTAGAATACATAGAGATGTATGGGTATTGCACAATATAATTTGTAGTAGATGAATTCTATTACTGAAAATTATTTGTGTGGGTAGAAGATGAAATATGTTACCTGATGTTCTTGTTGCTTCCCTGGAATTTGCATATTTCTGATCTTGATAACTGCATGGTGGAGTTTCAAAGTTCTGGCAATCCGCGATCCTGATTGATCAACGAAGTACTAACAGTTCATTGAATTCCACCATAGTTAGAGAGAAAGATGAAATTTCGCAGACAAAAGGGCAATGCAGATATGATCTGCACGGGGGTCATGCGTATGAAGAAGTTTAGTATGGGGCTCGAGATTTTATTATCTCGTGTTTCATACACCCCGCAAAGTTAATCTAGCGACTTGAATAATCATACTTGATGATGGACGTTGGTAGCTTTGGTTTGCTTTGAAACCTTAGAAGCCACGTAAAATAAAATCTTGCATAAACCGATTAGAGGCGTCTAACTTGGTTTTGCAGGATGACATAAGATGTGCATGTGATGTGGTATAGCGATTCTCATATTAATTTGATTATGTATGATATGACTATACAATGTAAATTAACATGACCTGCGTGTCATGATTCGGCATGATGGCTGGAGCCATATGATTGTCACTTTAATGACCTGCGTGTCAACCTTAAGTAATGCACCTATTTTATTAGCTATAGAGATAGCAATATTATCTGGTACATCGACAAGGTGGTGGCAATCTTCGCAAAGGTGAAACACCGACGCGAATGCCGAAGACGAAGAAATACAAGGCTTCTCCGTCAGAAAGGGCTATACCATATCATGATATTATGAATTGCCTGAGATGTTTATCCCTTATGATGCACCCTTCTTGACTGCGCGGTAGTCGCTTTTTATTAGGGTGATCTCTCACAAAAATATCAAGTAGTTAGTGTTCTCCCAAGTGTAGCACCGTCACGGAACCCATCTTCTCGGAGTGCGTCATGTCTCCATGAGTACAAACGATTAGGGAAGTGTGAGGCAGGTGAGGTCAGACCTCGCAGCGAGATCACTTGGTTGTCTTGACGTTCTGGCTTGATCGTCCTGAGCTCGGAACACGCCCATCGAAAGATGAACAAGAATCACATAGAGATGTGATTGGCAAGTTGGCCTACCGATTAAAATTCTCGTCATCAGTGATGTCCACATCAATGGCATTGAATTGAAATGCGGGTCTTGTATCACTCACAATCAATTATGACAGATATTGATTTGAGTGGGAGCGCACTGTAGAATTAACTTGTTTAATTCTCTGTGCAATTAATTATGAACCTTGTCTAAAGTGAAAATTGCATCATAGTTATAGAATAATGGCTCGCGTTTCCACCTTCCCTATTAAAATTGAATAGCTGTTAAATATCTGGTTAAAACTTTACGGTTGGTAACGTAATGTGAGGATTGTCCTCAAAAGTGCCGAGAAGGACTTTGTCCTATCGCATGCTTTTGGTATTCTCCCGCTAATGCTATGGATAATGTAACTCTCGTCCTTCGATCCAAAAGCTAGAATTCCGTTACGGTCAAGTGCAATATGTTTGCTTCCATGAGACCCAGACTTCAAAAGTTTGGGATAGCTATGTGATATTCATGGAACTGAAAATCATTTTCAGACACAAACAAAGGCTAAAAGATATGGGATATCAAAAGCAATGTTTGTTTTGCAAACTGTTCGTGAAAGTGTTTACTATGCGTTTGACTAATAACAGAGGGATCCAGAAGAACGCCTATCATGTGATGAAGGTGAATAAAACAAACAACTTAAAGAGAAAGGAAATGTCCAAAGGGTGTTAGTGTGACTTACACCCCTAGGAAGTCCGGGGCTAACGCCACTCTTAAGTTGAGTGCTTCTTCTCTGAGTAGGAGAAATACTAAAAGTTAATCTGTTAGAAGTATAAAGGCAAAAAGAGAGAAGACTGGAATATCCAGCTCATGTATGAAAGTCATACAAGCTATTGATGTATAGAAGGCTAGTCAAAGAAATAGTTCTTGGGAATTATGATTAAACATGTTAATCACTAATTCTTGGGTATTGTGAGTTGATCACAAAAGATACCCGCTCGATTGCATTCTGCTGCGACTCGATGCAAGGACTACTACGGCCTAAAAGACTTGCCGGAGTGAGGTTTAGATATGCGCTGGGAACATAGTAAAAGTTTTTATACTCGGTACATTACCTATGTATTTATTTTCATAATTCATTTTAGAGTTTTTATACACTCTAGCCCATTGCATAAAGTATCTTGCAAGAAGGTTGTTCATAAGAGAACTTTTGATGTTCGGTGTTATGAATAACATAAGGGCCATGCTTCCATCATGGATGGGATGTATGTTATGAGTATTGATAATAATATATTACCTCCGAATTTACTTTCATAATTCATTTTAGAGTTTTTACACACTCTAGCCCATTGCATAATGTTTGCTGCAAAAGGGTTGTTCATAAAAGAACAATTGTTGTTCAGTGTTATGAATAACATAAGGGCCATGCTTCCATCGTGGATGGGATGTATGTTATGAATATTGATGGTAATATGATACATCCATAACACTGACGCTAAATGTCACAAGACTAAAAGAATACCACACATGTGTGGCACTGTATTTGGTCACATTGGAGAAACCCGCATGGAGAAATTCCATAATGATGGATTTTGAAGTCGTTTGATTATAAATCATCTGACACTTGCAACTTTCCTCCGAAAAGTGAAGTGACTGAAATACCGTTCACAGGCCATAAGGAACGTGCAACGAACTTATTGGTGATCATACATTTTGATGTATGAAGTCCGATAAATGTTGTTGCTAGCAGTGGATTTATCTATCTTCAGAAATGACTCAAGTAGATATATGGATATTTACTTGATGAGACGCAAGTCTGGATCTTTTGAAGTCATTCAAAAGGTTTTTAATATGAAGTAGAAATTATTGTAACAAGAAAATTATGTTTCTGCAATTTGATTGCGGAAAGGAATATTTGAGTTACAAGTTTAGCGAATGTCTGATGAGTTGTGAAAAGAGTTTCATAACTTACACCTCACGAAGCACCACTGTGAGTGGAATATCCGTGACGATGTAATCAAACCATTCATGACATGGTAAGATCAAAGATGACATAAATCAATTTGCCATTATCCCTTTTAAAAGTAATGCTTTAGAGACTGCGGCTTTTACACTGAAAAGAGCACCATCAGATCTGTTGAAATGACGCCATGGTATGGTACGCCCAACCATACTTTGTCTTTTCTTAACATTTGGAATATGGGGCTTGTGTAAAATATTTACAAACCTATTCCAAATCAGACAAGTACTACTTTGTAGGTTATCCCAAGTAATTGGGAATTCCTCCACCACTATACCGAGGCAAAAAGGTTTGCCACCGAGAACGGTATGCTTTTAAAGAGAATGGTTCTTGCAAAAAGGTGAGTGGGAGAACAATTTAACTGGACGAGATAACAGTATCTTCGTCATCAGATCAAAGGAAAGAAACCTTGGAAGTAATTCCAGATTTTCCTACTGCGACTGATATGGAAGCCACTACATGAGATGTATGGACTTCGGTCGAACTTGCAACTGAACCACATAGGCAAAACTCGTGCAAACCTCTTAGGTGCGCAAGAGAGATATTGTTGTTAGACAACAGTATACCTATGATACACAAGGAAGCGTTGATGGGCCCTGACTCCGGAATTGGCTAAATGCCAATATAATCCGAGATAGTTTCCATAAATGATTCAAGATTATATCTTGATAAACCCTTTGGAAGACTTAGAGTCTAACGAACATTAATGGAACTATAAACTGATGTGGATAAAATGTTTTATCCATAAAGCTCAACTTGTTGCAATAACAAGTTCAAGGAGTTGACTACGATGAGGTTGTCTCACCATAGCGATGCTTAAAGTCAGATCGGGTTAAACTAGCAATTAATACATATTTCAATCTTGAGATATGATACATGGATGCCAAAAGGATTTCCATGTGATGGAAATGCAACCTAGGACTTGCATGTGGTACAGTCCAAGGTATTTTGTCAATCCAGAGGATGCTAGTAAGTATGCAAACTTCAGAGTTCCAGCAATGGATAGAAGAGAGCAAAATGGAGTTGGAATCTTCGTTTTTGATGAAATAGTCAAAAGAGTTTGTTTTCATCAATGGATAACGAAGATGCTAGTGGTTTCAAGAAAGTAAGTGGGAGCATAATAATATTTCTAAAAACTTTGTGTGCTTGACACATTGTTGATTGGAAATTTCTTGACACGAATTAGGACTTCATTAAAAATAGTTTTTCGATGAAGTGCTTGGGCTAAATAGCCTTGATATTAGGCATATTTATCTACGAGATAGAATTGCCTAATAGGCTAAGCCAAAAATACATATTGACAAGATGCTAAAATAGTTTAGCATTAAAACGCCAAGGAGTGATTCTTGCCGGAGCCACATGGAAAGGGTTTTTGCAAGACTCGGTGTCCCAAAACACTGATGAGCAAAATACATGATGGAGATTCCACACACTTTCGTGTTTGGATTAATCATGTATTCCATGGTATGTAAAACAACCAGATATGTCCAGTACTCCCAAGGAGTTGCGAGTATAGATACCAAAGTGATCAAAGTACTGGTCATGGGACAACAGTGAAAAATGTCATTGAGTACTGGAGTAGCACTGATGACATGTTTTCTCGCAAGCAGAGATTATGAAGTGCTCGTTGTAAGTAATTGCATCGATACAGTCTTCATCAATACTCCTTGCGATTTTCGATTTAAGTTAAGGGTTTTGTGTAATACACGATATGGTGGCACGGTGTTTGGAAATCATTCCAAATAGGTTACTGTGGCGAATTCTATAACTAAGGCCAAGTGTGTTGCCGCTTTCAAAGCGACATAGAAGATGTTGAATTGTATAGTTCGTTCATGAACTTAGTATGGTTCCAAGATGGCTTTGGTCAATGGAACACTATTGAAGATAGTTGCTCCATAGCTCAGTCTGAGGAATCAAGGTTTGACCAGTGATTCACATATATACGAAGCCAAGTCCACACAAAATATGAATTTTGTGAAAGCGTGAAAACGCGAGGATATGCAAAAGATACACACGGAACTGAAGTTGTCAGATCCGTTGGACATCAGGCTATACCACAAGCGAAGCATTTTTTACACCGGTATGCCATAGGTGTAAAGTGCATTAGCATTGACTAGATTATTGACTCTAGTGCAAGTGGGAGTCTGTAGGAGATATGCCCTAGAGGCAATAATATATGTTATTGTTTATCTCCATGTTCATAATTATGTTTATGTTCCATGCTATAACTGCTATGGTTCTCGAGTCTGCAATAACCACGAGGCACGGAGGAAGACTCATATGCACGTGTGGAATAATAAACGGTAAAAAGTATTCCTAGTCTGGCCTCTAAGACTAGCTCAAGTGTTGCATGATGGTTCTGTTTTCCTGATCATGGGCATGACTATACCGGCAACTTTGAGGGCACAATGTTAGGAGAACACTTGTGTTGAATCGACCCGAATTGATGTTATGCTATGAGATTCATTCGTCACAAGTTAATGGTTAATAACACAGAGAAAGTTAATGTTTGCATAATTCCTTAGACCATGAGAGTGTCGAGTTTCTTCATGCTTGCTTCATGAACTTTGGGGTTTGTTAAACGTCATCCGTAAATGGGTGGCTATTACGGCGGCTTACGGGTTCATGGAAAAGTGTGTCAAGGGACTTGATAGCTCAAGATTGGGATTTGCTCCTCCAACGATGGAGAAATATCTCTAGGCCCTCTCGGTGTTACGGTATCCACCATCGTCTGGCCAGACACAATGTGATTTGATCACAGGGATGCCGGAACACGGAAACGAGAAAAGAGAACAAAACCGGTAACGAGGTAACTTGCATGGTGGACAAGTTGTTGATCCACGGGGATGCAGAAAATCTCACCTCGGGTATTTGTAACATATCGCGAAGCAACAGGAATAGCACACGGCAACGGGAGGTTCACTCGAATATTCATTCGTGTGGGTATAGGGGTCAATATGGGTGTCCACGGCTCCGATGATGATTATTGATCGGAAAGTGTTCCGGGTCATGTCTATACTTCACCGAACCTATAGGGTCACACGCTTAAGGGTCATCTATCTGCTGAATACTAGACAGGGAGTCTGAGAGAAAATCACCGGAAAAGTTTCGGACGCAACGGAAACGTTCCGGAGAGAACACCGGAATAGTTTCGGTGAAACTGAAAAGTTGTTTCAGGGTATTCCATTAACTCATATTGGTTCTGGCACACGCCTGGAAATTCTTGGAGGGTGCCAGAATTGTTCTGGTAACTTCTAGCATTTTTCCGAAGAGAAAAACGGGAAATGTTCTGGAGCAGCCGGAACCGCAATGGTAGCTTTTCGCTGAAGAAAAACATTGTTCCGGAATTGTTTCGGAATGCGTTCAAAGTAGTTTTGGTGGGTACTGGAATTATTCTAGGCACACAGAAATAATTTGGGATTTAACGGATGCAGAAAAATGTCTTCGTGAATAGTGAAAGTGCTTTTTGGTTACTTTATGGGAAGCCACCTTTTGGGATATTTCCAAAAGGCTTCTAGAAGGGCTTGGGGGCCAAGGAAGCCCCTCATGGGGGGGCCCCCAAGGGGTGGCCGGCCAAAGGGGGTGGAGCTCCTTGGAGCTCCACATGCCATCCCTTTTTGCTTTATTCTTTTATGTAAAGACATAAAGTGGGGGCACTTTTGGTATTTTTGAATGCCAACTTTACCCCTTGGCTTTCCTATAAATAGAGGTGGAGGGGGTGCTCTCCACACTCATCCCTTGCTCTCATACACATGCCATGACATTTCTGGCTTCTCTCTCCCTCCTAGCGAAATAGTTTCGTAGAGCCGAAAGGCTGTCTGGGTTTCGGTGGAACTAGTTCTGGACGGCGAAGCCCTGCCGGATTGATGACACCGTATGTGTGCAACTCTGTAGAGAGATCGTAGTTTCAGTCTTAGTTTGAGAGTGCCTCCCGAAGGGCTGTCCGAGTGACCGTCCGAGTTTCGAAGGTCCTCCCGAAGGGCTGTCCGAGTGACCGTCCGAGTTTCGAAGGTCCTCCCGAAGGGCTGTCCTCGACACCGTCCGAGGGACTGTCTGACTGCCTCCCGGAGGGCTGTCCGAGGGGCAGTCAAGGGAGTACATCCTTGCGGTTGGGAGGTTGTAAATCCTAGCTGCGGGGATCTGCACCGCCGATCGTCATCGACTCTACTTCCGCTGCGCTATGAGTCGTTAACGAAAAGATCGAAACCTTGTATGCAGTCTTCATAGTGGTCCTGGGCTGGAGCGTAGGTCAGAAATTTTTTGTTTTCTATCGCGTTCCCCTACACCTTCTTGGTCCACGAGACCAGCCTCGTGGGGGTTCCGGATCTGAAGGCAGGAATTGCTGCCCAGTCCGCGCTGCGTGGCTCTGTGATATAGAACCACTCCTTCTGCCAGATCTTGACAGTTTCGATGAAAGTGCCCTCCGGCCACTTAACCCGGGGGAGCTTGCTAACCATCGCCCCCCCACAGTCTGCCTGCTGGCCATCGACAATCTTTGGCTTGATGTTGAACACCTTCAACCACAAGCCGAAGTGTGGCTGGATCCGAAGAAAGGCCTCGCAGATGATGATGAAGGCCGAGATGTGTAGAAAGGAGTTCGGGGCAAGATCGTGGAAATCTAGCCCGTAGAAAAACATCAAGCCCCTAAAAAAGGGGTGGAGGGAAAAACCTAATCCCTGGATGAAGTGGGGGAGGAATACCACCCTCTCGCCGGGCATTGGTGTAGGGATGACCTGGCCCTCCTCTGGGGCACGGTGAGCGACATCGGCGGGGAGGTAACCCGCGCCCTTCAGCTCCTGAATGGCGCTCTCTGTTACGATGGAAGCCTCCCACTTGCCTTTAGACCCAGAGCCGGCCATGGCCGGATTGAGGGGATGGCCGGAGGGATTTGAAGAAGGGAAAATGCATCTGGGTGCTGGAGCTCAAAGGTTTGGGAAAGCGATGGTGCAGGCGGAAGTGAGAGCGTGCAAAGGAAATGGTGGCTGCTCCCTTTTATGGGCTGCCGTAAGACCAAGAGTCCTTTTACTACGCCGCGGACCTCGCCACTTCCCGATATAATCATGCCGTTATGCGCGTGTGGGATTGCACAAATCATTGATCATATCCCTTAAAAACAGGGCACGATCTCCATATTGATGGGGCGCGCCAATGGACGAACCGCCTCGAACCGCGAATCGAGTTTTCCTAACTGGCTCGTGGTCATGGTAGGCCGTGACCCTTCGGCAAAAGTTGTCAGATGGGGTCGCTGTTCACACCTGAACGACTGGCCTTCGGGGCTAAGTTACTTATACACTTCGGAAACTAAGGCATGATCGGGGAAACATATGGCCGGAAATAACCAAGCAACCCTCGAGGGCTTGATTCAGAGGGCTTGCTGGCTTGACGCAAATACCACAGAAGGGAAGGAACTGGTCCACAAAGCCGATACTGTTCTCTCATACCTCGGCTTCGAAGACTAGTTCGGGGGCTAGCTACTGAGGGTGTCCCGGACTGAGGGGTCCTCGGGCTGCCGGCCTATCTGTCATGGGCCGGACTGATGGGCCGCTCCTAACTCATCAAAGGGAGGCCGGACTGTAGGCGACCCCGTGTACCAGAAGGAAACCTCCGAAGACTTGGCGTCCTCTCCAAGAAAGGTTTAGCGTAACCGGCATGTTTATCCCCTGGTGGCAACCGGCCATATGTTACCCTAGGTACCCCTGGTGTCTATATAAACCAGAGGGTTTAATCCGTGGAGGGGCCAACCATTATCGCTATACCCACCTAGGGTTTAGTTCGTCCGATCTCGAGGTAGATCAACTCTGTAATTGTCATACCAACACATTAATATAATCAAGCAGGACGTAGGGTTTTACCTCTTCGAGAGGGCCCAAACCTGGGTAATCATTGTCTCTATGTTCCTTGTTATCCATTGACTCCAAGATCCATAGTTCGGGACCCCCTACCCGAGATCTGCCGGTTTTAGTACCGACAGTCATTCGACGGAGTAGCTGGCAGTTTGATTTTGCAAATATCATCTGCATCAAAGCGATTAAATATCCGATAGATGAGATTGGCATTCCATTAATTTTCCCCTTGTACCAGTAGCTGGTTAACCCATCTCAACCGTGTTCTGGAGGTGAAATTTGCCGCTTTGAGGCCCTCTTTCCTAGGAATCTAGTTGTCCCTTGTGATTTGAAGGCTCCTCCCATTTCCCACGCGCCAAATGATGCCTTTCCTCAAGAGCTCCAACCCGAACTCAATCCCTCTCCGGACAGGTGATGCATCCAATGCAAAGACTGTGTCAAGTAGCTCTCCATGCGGGAAATATTTGGATTTCGGAACCCTTGCACAAAGGATATCGGGATTTTGAATCAGTCTCCAAGCTTGTCTAGCCAGGAGGGCTTGTTTAAAACCCTGCATATCTCGGAAACCAATCCCCCCTGCTCTCTTCGACCATGTCATCTTATCCCAGGCCATCCAATTGACCTTGTGGTGCTCACCATCTTCACCCCACCAGAATTGTTTGATAGTTTTTCATATTTTTCACAAAAACCCACATGCATCTTGAAGATGCTCATCACGTGGGTGGGTAGCGCTTGGGCTACAGATTTCACAAGTGTTTCCTTTGCTGCATGAGACATGTATCTTTCCGACCAATCATTGCATCTTTTTCCGAACCTATCCATAATAGGTTGAAAATTATCTTCCTTCATTCTCCCCTCGGGGTAGGGTGCCCCAAGTATTTGCTCTCAAAAGTTGGCGAAACAACACTCAAGACCTCCTTGATCCGGCCTTGAATTGAATCCGGGCACTGCTCACTAAAAAGTAAAGAGCACTTGCTAGGGCTTAAGAGCTAACCCGAGCAGTTTTGGAACATGGTGAGAACATTTTCCACCGCCTTGGCCTCCTCAACAGACGCTTTGAAAAATAGAAGGTTGTCGTTGGCAAAGAGAAGATTTGAGATACCTGGACTCCCTCTTGCCACCTTGATGGGTGTGATGTTACCACTGGCAATCTCCCTGTTTAAGATGCTAGTGAGGCCATCTGCGACGAAGAGGAATAAATATGGGCTAAGGGGGTCTCCTTGACGTAATCCTCTTGATGGCCTGAAAGTTTCCGGTAGTTCACCATTGCAACGGACAGTGTATCTTACCGAGCGAACACACTTCATCACCCAATTTGTCCACCTTTCATCAAAGCCCATTTTCAGCAGAGAGCCTTCCAAGAACCCCCCCAATCTACTCTATCATATGCTTTCGCCAGGTCTAGCTTATACGCACAATGAGTGTCCCTTGGGTTCTTGCTGCACTGGATTTTGTGGAAGCATTCAAATGCTATGTAGGCATTGTCTGTGAGCAATCTTCCCGGCACGAACGCACTTTGCGTTTCTGAGACGAGCTCATCAAGGAACGGGTGCAGCCGATTAACGAGGCACTTTGCTACCACCTTATAAATGACGTTGCAAAGGCTGATCGGCCGGAAATCTTTTAGGCTCTCGGGGTTATTACCTTTCGGGATGAGTACTATGGTAGTGTCATTAATTCCCTGAGGCATGATACCGTCCGCAAAAAAATTCCCCATTGCCCCTATCACATCCTCCTTTAGAATGTCCCAATTCCTCTGATAGAAGCGAGCCGGGAACCCATCGGGTCCTGGTGCTTTCAATGGGCCGATCTGAAAAAGGGCATCGCTGATTTCCTCATCTGTGAAATCCCTTGTCAATTTGTTATTCATGTCCTCGGTTACTCTTGCATGTGTCTGGTTGATGAGCTCCTGTGGTGCCACATTATCATCCTTGGAGTAAAGGTCTCCGTAGAAATTTGTGATCATGTGTTTGATCTCATCCTTTTCCTCAATCCACCTGCCGCTGCTATCCCTCAATTTTAAGATGGTGTTCTTCTTCCTTCTCCACGTCGCCTTCCTCTGGAAATACTTGGTATTTTACAGTGTATATTATTTGGACCATTTTTTAAAGCCTAAATTACGTGAGTGAGTTTTTTTTGTAGGAGTCATGGTTTTCAACATAAATTTAATACTCAGAAGATTGACAAACAATCAGTTGTCATCAGTCTTGAGGGTTTAGCAATATCCGTCGCATCCTTACAAAATTGAGCAGATAAACAGCAGATCAGCTGCCAAAATATTCTAAGCAAGCATTTTTTTCTTTCCACATTATGTTTGCAAATTTTCAAAGCATGAAAGTAACTATTATTCCAGGCACGGGCTCGATTATTACATATAGCTAGCGCACTCGTGCTGTACAACTAATTAATTAACATGCGTACTACTCGATCCCACGGACGGATCAATCACTGGAAGTTTACGATGGATCGGTAGGTCTTGCCGGCCTGCCAGCCGGAGGTGATGACATTGCTGGCGACGAGCTTCTTGCCAGAGCCGGAGGTGAGGCGGATCGATATGGGGTGCCTGCAGGGTGTGATTGTGTGATTGTGTGTGTGTGTGTGTGTGTGTGTGTGTGTGTGTGTGTGCGTGCGTGTGTGTGTGTGTGTTCACGCCCGCGAGCCTGTGTGTTGTGTGCGTAAGTGTTTGTCTCTGTGCCTGTTGTGCGTGTGTGTGTGTGTCTGTATGGGCGTGAGCGCTAGTGTATGTATGTCTCTCTATGTGTGGATATGTTCACGCGGACGCGTGTGTGTTCATGCGTTTGTGTTTGTGACTTCACGTGTGCGCGTGTGTGTACCAAACCACATCACCAATGGGGGATATAATTCATTTTCAATGTGTCGAGAGATTATTAATCTTCAACGTGAACACTAGGTATAACATTGACATATACATTCAAGTTTGACGCAACATCTGCGTAAAGAAAATTGCACTAATATATATAGGCTTCTTTTGCTATTGTGAACGGTGCAATTTCTCTGGAAACTGTATGCAATTTTTATCATCAATTATTTGAAGTTTTTCTTAGTTTTTTTCTTCTTTTAGGGTAATCTACTTCATTCTTTCTTAGAAAAACTTTTTTTTAAAGTTTTGTATCAGTTCTAGTATTTATTTATTTTTACTAAGTGTTAAAGTGGTAAATTTTGCAACTTGTATTACAAATGGATACCAATCAAATTTATAGAAGATTATATGAAAAGATAGAGGGGGGAGATAAGACTTCACAACCGTAACATAACCTTAGCTTCCTAAGCGCATGGATCACATGCATGCATGGAGACGTTGGGTTGCACTGCACCTAAGGAATCATGATAAAAGTAACTTGCACCAAATAAAAATTCACAACTTACAAATAGAAGGTTCCTTATTTTTTATGTGAGTGAGTTTTTTTTGTAGGAGTCATGATTTTCAACATAAATTTAAATAGGATTGCTAAATCTCCGTCGACTGAGACTTAACGAAGTCTTAGTCGATGCTATGTTCGTGAGATCTTATGTCGAGATCCGTGCAAAATTTCTTTTTAATTTTTTCTTTCTTTTTATATGTTGTGTCACTTGACTGAGTCTCAGTCGACTGAGATCTAGCCACACCTAAATTTAACACTCGAAAGATTGACAAACAATCAATTGGCATCAATCCCGAGGGTTTGGCAATATCCAGCGTGTCCTTACAAAATTAAGGAGATCAGCTGCCAAAATATTCTAAGCAACATTTTTTTCCCACATTATTTTTGCAATTTTTCAAAGCATGAAAGCAACTATTATTCCAGTCACGGGCTCAATTACTATAGCTAGCGCACTCATGCTGTACAACTAATTAATTAACATGCGTGCTCGATCCCAGGGACGGATCAATCAATGGAAGTTTACGATAGATCGGTAGGTCTTGCCGGCCTGCCAGCCGGAGGGGATGACATTCCTGGCGACGAGCTTCTTGCCGGAGCCGGAGGTGAGGCGGATCGATATGGGTGCCTGCAGGGTGGACCCGGCGTTGTACTTCCACACCGCGCCCCACGACTCCTGCATCGGCGCCCAGCTGCCGCCGCGCTGCTGAAGCTCGACCGCCGACAGGTCACCGTCGCCGGCCTCGTCCTCGATGAGCACCGCAAGGTAGTTCGGGTTGGAGCCGCCGTCCACCTTGAAGGCGATGTCCAGCCCATGCCAGTTGCACCGAACCCTGCGAACGAAGAAATCAAAGAGATGAGGATCACACGAACATGCACTTAGTGTCTTCGCTATCTAGCGAGAGCTTACCGGTTGTACTGGATTCTAAGCTTGCCGACGTTGCGGAGGTTGTCGGCCTGGCCGCGTAAGGCCATGGCACCGAAGGCCTTCCCGCTGAGGTCGAAGTGTGCAGTCTCGGCCTGGCACGGCCCGCCGGGGCACTGGTCTGTGACGACCACCGTCACCGGTAAACCAGAGCAAGCGGGATTGCCGATGCATCTAACCTGATAGCAAGCGCCGCAGCCCTTGCCGCCATTGAAGATGGAGGAGCCACCCGCCGTGATCATGGCGGAGAACGGCGGCTGCTCCACGTCACCATGGTACCCGCACGCACCACCTGCACCACGCCCATGCACTCGTCAGTACTCACTACGAAATACACGTAAACAACTACTACCATGTTATATAGTATGTACGCGTCTTTGCATGCACGCACTCTCATCATCGAGGTCTGCATGCATATGATTATATACCTACCGTCAGAGCCGGCGCCGTGGCGGGGGCCGTACCACGTCGCGCCGCCGTCAGACCAGCCGGAGACGCTGCGCGAATGGAGGATGAGGAGGCAGCTGCTGGCTAGAGCCACGAAAGCGACGAAGGAAGAAGAAGCCATGCTCACGCTGAACAATATACAATTACTTTGGGTACGTGAGAGGAAGGAGAGTCTCTCGCCATGTATTTATAGACAGCGGACAGCCAGAGGGATCGCGCGCTGATTACATGCCGATTGGAGGAGAGTTTTTTTTATTCAATTAGCGTATCGGTCTCAAAGATTTTTAACTTCCTGAAAACAAAGCATCTTTGCAGGGATTCTATATCGGGTTTGGTATTTCTGAGAAACAATTTGTAGCTCAATCAATGATGTATCCGTCAGATCTTATATGTGGAAATTTATGCAAATTTTGCCTATTATAAGTTTTGGTAGTATTTTTTCTCTCTCCTATCTTTCTATCTATATATATGCTCTGGGCCAAGAAAATTATGTGTACCAGGCTACCAGCCCATAAACAAACAATGGGAGAGAGAAACAATATGTAGCAGATTTTTCTATACCACCTAACCAAGCTGGATTACCTAAAAAAAACCTGACCAAGCTGGAAGATTTCAGCAACTCACTGCAGCTGTAGCAGCAATCTAGGCCGCGCGCAAGTCACCGAAAATTAGCACGGGCACCTTGGTGCCCGTTTCCAAAAATCATTTTTCATTTTTTTTCTTTTTTGAAAAGAGGAATATATTAATATCAAGTAGATATCAATTACACCCAGTCTCTGCACCAACAAGATGCCTAAGAACATCCAGGATGCACACATCCAAAAAAGAGAATAAAAAGAGGAAAAAAGAGAAGAAAAAAAAGACCCTGCCATGGTGATCAATCACCCGCAGTAGCAACTCTCTAACCAGCACCAAAGACAACACCCGGACTAGAAAGAAGGTTCTCCAAAGCAACGCCTCCAGAAAGGAAACAATGCACAAGTGTTGTCGTTGCCCGATCAAAGATCATATGTTTTCACCCTGGAGAAAGACCGCGTTCCCAAAACAATGCCTTCAACAAGGCCACTGCCAAGCACAACCAATAAAGGCCTGACCTTGGGTTTTCACCCTGGAAATCACGACTCAGTACTCAAAGGAGAACCACCAACAAAGAAGTCCTCCAATGCTGCCGCCCCACTCATGGAGGCTACTACTACAAGTCACATACTACCAGGCTCACAGGAACTCGTGCCCGGTCTGGGCGGGAACATACCTCGCAAGCCAATTATACAATGCAAAAAAAAAACTGAATTTTTTTGTAAACTCACACACACACACATGTATATTATGTATCTGCAAAATTTCATATCGTTTTACTTTCACACGTGGCGTACAAAAGGAAGACAAATATGTATTTTTAAATGGGCTTCTTTTTTCTTTTATTGGGCCGGAATTTTGTTATTTTTGTACAGCTTACATATTACATTTTTTCAAAACGAAATTTCATTGATTCGTAGTGAATACATACAAGTTTCCACATAATTATTTTTTATTTTTTTAAAACTTTTTTTTTCAAGAAAGGGGCACCTCGGGGCACCAAGGTGCCCGAGCAGCACAACCTCGCACTCCGTAAATCACATCATTTACTGTGTCTCTCCTTCAGCAAACGTGACACCGGCCCCACCTTCTGGTTCGGGAAGGGGGGGGGGGTGACCAGATCCATGTGAATGTGTGGCAGGGATATCAACTACAGCTACAACGAGCTGCTAAAAGCCTCTTATTGGTAACCAAGCTACAATTTTTTTTACATCCATAGTGCTATTTATATACCAAAAGTACAATTGCATCTTAAATAACTTTTTCGGATATGATACTAACATGCACACGTGTTGTTTCCTATAACTTCTTCTTTGAGATGTTTTTCACTTTTTAAGTCTTATTCGCATGAATGAAATTCTTTAATTTATCACCCCCTATAAGTTTTTCTTTGTGATGCAGGGCCCCTAAATTGATTATAGGGTAAGTACATCATGTCTTTTACTTCGCTTCTCGCTAAAGTTGTGGCTAGGGCAAAGAACTCATCCCCTCGAAGCGCCACTGAGAAGTCAGTGGATTCGCCTCCCCTCTATCTGCCGCTCCGGCGGCCGGTGGCGGGGAGGGGAATCCCGTTTGTTTGGCTCCGGGTAGTAGTTTAGGTTATTAATTTTTTACTTCTCATAGGGCGGCGTTCGGACGGATGGCGACACTTTATCTTCGAGATGGTCTTTCAGGGGACAATGTCCTCGTGTTCGTATGTCAGGATGGAGTAGAAGAAGCTTCGGTATAGACTCCCTACGTCTCCTTGAGGCGATGAGGTTAGTGTTGCTCGTCGTTCGTGTGCAACGATGAGATATCTTGGTAGACGCTTCAGATCGATATGTCATGGTGACGGTGTAAAATACCGTCAGATCCCTCCATAGGGATCCAAGCGCAGCTGGATGTCATGGATCAGCGGTCACACGAGGGGTTTATCCAGGTTCGGGCCTCCGGAGAGTAATACCCTACGTCCTGCTGGATTTGATGATTCTTAATGGAGGGATACCTCGTGTGAGGGGTTATAATGGTGTATGAGATTGCTACCGAGAGTTTGCTATCTGTGGATAGATGATCAATCTAGATCAGGGTTTACAATGGTGTATTATGCGGCGTATGAGGCCGCAATGAGGGTGCTGGCGGGCGTCAGGTCTCAGCACCCTACTATATCCTTAGGCCCGATCGTCCATGGTTCGTCTGAGCGCCCTGTTGCTGAGGCCTTCGCCTGGGAGGTCAGAGCAGGGGCCGAACACGTGGCGGACGCCTGCAAGCTGGAGAAGATATCAAGCGGTGTGACGCTGAAGAGGATGATATGTAGACCTGATGTATATGAAACAACGTAACTGTAGTATATGTATTTTGAGACATATGTTTGTTGCTTTATGTGTGTATCTTGCCTGTGTTGGACAACATACCCGGTCCAAATGTGACCCCGTTGCGCCATAAGCGTCAACGTGTTTGCTGTAGGCCCTTGTTTGAGCCCGGCAATCGCAGAACGATCGTAAATCTCTGCAGGCCTTTTGGCTAGGGTAGGTTTCTCAACTGATTAGGATATGAGCATTGTGGAACTCAAGGTGAAATAGAAGGGGTGGTCGTAAGCCTATCCACACGGGAGACCTCCTTGTTACGATGGCTCGGGTGCGGGGTGTACTGTGATACATCCCCCGAGTAAGATTGAGTGGCCGTTGGATACAGCTCCTACGGGGGCCAGGGCGGTACGACAAACAATGCAGCCCCCAAACCCATCTCATAGAAGGATCTCTCCGACTCCCCTCGAATCTCACCACATCGCGGTGAATACAAGGTGCTTTATATTACCATGGATCATGGTTAAAAAGTTTGATTTGATTAGGGTGCTAAGGTGTATTTATAACGCCATTGCATCAATGCTTTGTATAACAAGCCAAGAGGGTACTAAAAGCATTGATTTTATTGTTGATAGTTTGTTCGTAAAATAAATCTAATGGGCTGAATGTAAAAAGGATAGAGAAAAATCAACGTAGGCTGCTTTTGCTGCCGTGTGTGAAGTCTCCTGAGTCCTGTTGTGGCCTTGCTTCCGGCATCTCAGCCTCGCGCACCTCCTTCATGCCAGTTGGAGCATGAGGGGTCCGCTGGTGGTTCCTGGGCAACCATCGTTGGGCCGCCATCCTTCTGTTTCTTGAACTGCTCGGAGGAGACCTCCGTGCACTCCTGCTCCTCCTCTGGAAGGCTGGCCTCTGCCTGTTCCAGGTGGGCGACCTCTGCTGCATGCGCGTTTTCGGTGTCGTTGGAGACGGTGATGACGCCGTTTGGACCGGGCATTTTGAGCTTCATGTAGGCGTAGCATGGGATGCTGATACGTCTCCGACGTATCTATAATTTTTGATTGTTTCATGTTATTATTATATCAATTCTACATACTTTATATGAAATTTTATATCATTTTTGGGAACTGACATATTAACCCAGTGTCCAGTGCCAGTTTCTATTTTTGCTTGTTTTCTTGTCTCAGGAAAAAACTATATCAAGCGAGTTCCAAATACAATAAAATTTTATGGTGATTTTTTCTTGACCAGAAGACACCCAGGAAGCTTCAGGAGGAGGCCAGAAGACCTATGGGTGAGCCACAAGCTCACACGGCGCGCCACTGGGGGGGGGTGGGTGCGCCATCTGAGCTCATGGGCCCCCCGTAGACCCCCCCTGACCTAATTCCATCGCTATAAATTCCCTAAAATCCCAAAACCAACAGAGAGCCACCCGAAATAATTTTTCCGCCGCCGCAACCTTCTGTCCTTCCGCGATCCCATCTGGAGGCCTTTTTCGGTAATCTGCCGGAGGGGGAATCGATCACGGAGGGCTTCTACATCAACCTTGCTGCACCTCCGATGATGTGTGAGTAGTTTCCCACGGACCTACGGGTCCATAGTGATTAGCTAGATGACTTTCTCTCTCTCTCTTTGATCTTCAATACAAAGTTCTCTTCGGAGATCGATCTGATGTAATCCTTTTGTGTGGTGTGTTTGTTGGGATCCGATGAATTGTGGGTTGATGATCAGATTATTCATTGAAAGTAATTGAGTCCTTGCTGTACTTTATTATGTATGATTTTTATAGCTATGTAATGCTTTCTGATCTATGGGTTTTCAGTGGCCAAGTTGATCTAGCAATTTTCAGTGGAAGTGATGCATAGTAGTAGGTTAATCTTGCGGTGTCCTCACCCAGTGACAGCAGGGGTAGCGAGGCACGTATTTGTATTATTGCTACTAAGGGTAAAACGACAGGGTTTTATCATATTGATTGGTTTTATTATATCTACATTATGTCATCTTGCTTAAAGCGTTGCTCTGTTCGTCAGGAACTTAATACCATAGATGCAGGCAGCAGTCGGTCGATTGGTGGAGTAATAGTAGTAGATGCAGAATCGCTTCGGTCTACTTGTCATGGACGTAATGCCTATATACATGATCATGCCATGAATAACATCATAACTATGCGCTTTTCTATCAATTGCCCAACAGTAATTTGTCTACCTACCGTATGCTATTCTTTCGAGAGAGATGCCTCTAGTGAAAACTATGACCCTCGGGTTACTTTAATCATATTACTAAAACCAAAAATACCTTGCTACAATTTATTTACTTTGCAATTTACTTTGCAATTAATCTATCTACCATTACGAGATTTGATCCTGGCAATTAACGAGTACAAGGGGACTGACAACCCTCTTGCCCGCGTTGGGTGTAAGTATTTGCTCTTGTGTGTGCATGTACTGCTAAGGAGTGTTTGCGTGGTTCTCCTAGTGGTTCGATAACCTTGGTTCTCTACTGAGGGAAATATGTATCCGCTACTATATTGCTTCACCCTTCCTGTTCGGGGAAAATCCCAACGCAGCTCACAAGTAGCAGAAAAAAGTAGCATTAAGAATTTCTGGCGCTGTTGCCGGGGAGACATCATCAAACACTTACAGGTCCCTACATTCACATTATCATTACTTGTTATACTTTTTATTTGCCTTTACTTGCTTTATTAGTCTCGTTAAACAAATCAAAAACACAAAAATATTTTATTTTGCTTGTTTGCTTACTTGCTTGATGCTACTTGTAGACTGCGTTGGTATTTCCCCGAAGAGGAGAGGATGATGCAGTATAGTAGAGATAAGTATTTCCCTCAGTTAAGAAAAAAGGTTATCAATACAGTAGGAGAACCAAGCAAAATGCCGTTAAGTGCACCTGCACACACAAGAGCAAACACTTGCACCCAACGCAAATAAGAGGGTTGTCAATCCTCTTAGCGGTTATTTGCAAGGATTAAATCTTATAGAAGTAAATAGATAAACTAAAATACTAAATAAAATAAAAGTAAATAAATTGCAGCAAGGTATTTTTAGGTTTTTTATATATGATAAAGTAGACCCGGGGGCCATAGTTTTCACTAGAGGCTTCTCTCTCGAACACATAGCATACGGTGGGTAAACAAATTACGGTTGGGCAATTGATAGAAAAGCAAATAATTATGACGGATTCATGGCAATGATCATGTATATAGGCATCACCTCCAAGACAAGTAGACCGACTCCTGCCTGCATCTACTACTATTACTCCACCCATCGACCGCTATCCAGCATGCATCTAGGGTATTAAGTATGAAACAGAGTAACGCCTTAAGCAAGATGACATGATGTAGACAAAGTAAACTCAAGCAATATGATTAAACCCCAACTTTTTATCCTTAATGGCAAGAATACAAATATGTGTCATGTCCCTTTCTGTCACTGGGATTGACCACCGCAAGATTGAACCCATCACAAAGCACCTCTCCCATTGCACGACAAATCAATCTAGTAGGCCAAACCAAATCGATAGATCGGAGAGAAATACAAAGCTATAATAATCATGCATAAAAGAGTTCAGAGAAGACTCAAATATTTCTCATGAATAATCTGATCATAAACTCACAATTCATCAGATCCCAACAAACACACCGCAAAAGAAGATTACATCGCATAGAACTCCAAGAACATCAAGGAGAACATGGTATTGAAGATCAATGAGAGAGAAGAAGCTGATACGTCCAATATGCAGCATGATTTCCTACTAATAATTATTATGTTTTTGATCATTATTTCACTTTATGGTACAATTCTTATGCCTTTTCTCTCTTATTTTGCAAGATTCACATGAAGAGGGAGAATGCCAGCAGCTGGAATTCTGGACCTGAAATGGGTGAAACAGAGATAGCTATTCTCCACAACTCCAAATGACCTGAAAATTTATGGAGAATTATTTTGGAATATATAAAAAATACTGGCGAAAGAATCAACAGAAGGGGGCCCACCAGGAAGCCACAAGCCTGGGGGGCGCGCCCTACCCCCTAGGTGCGCCCCCCGAGCTTGTGGGGGCCCTGGCAGGCCTCTGGCCCCCTCCTTCTGCTATATGAAGCCATTTGCCCTAGAAAAAAATCAGAAGAAGACTTTCGGGACGAAGTGCAACCGTCTCGAGGCGGAACTTGGGCAACAACTATTTTGCTCTCCGGCGGAGTGATTCCGCCGGGGATACTTCCCTCCGGGAAGGGGAAATCGAAGCCATCGACATCACCAACGATCCTCTCATCATGGGAGGACCAATCTTCATCAACTTCTTCACCAGCACCATCTCATCTCAAACCCTAGTTAATCTCTTTTATTCAATCTTTGTCTCAAAACCTCAGATTGGTACCTGTGGGTTGCTAGTAGTGTTGATTACATCTTGTAGTTGATGCTAGTTGGTTTATTTGGTGGAAGATTATATGTTCAGATCCTTAATGCTATTCAATACCCCTCTGATCTTGAACATGAAAATTATTTGTGAGTAGTTACTTTTGTTCTTGAGGACATGGGGGAAGTCTTGTCATAAGTAATCATGTGAATTTGGTATTCGTTCGATATTTTGATGCTATGTATGTTGTGCTTCCTTTAGTGGTGTCGTGTGAACGTCGACTACATGACACTTCATCATATTTGGGCCTAAGGGAAGGCATTGTGGAGTAGTAATTAGATGATGGGTTGCTAGAGTGACAGAAGCTTAAACCCTAGTTTATGCGCTATTCCGTAAGGGGCTGATTTGGATCCATATGTTTCATGCTATGGTTAGAGTTATCTTAATTCTTCTTTCGTAGTTGCAGATGCTTGCGAGAGGGGGTAATCATAAGTGGGAGGCTTGTTCAAGTAAGAACAGCACCCAAGCACCGGTCCACCCACATATCAAATTATCAAAGTAGCGAACGCGAATCAAACACACATGATGAAAGTGACTAGATGAAATTCCCATGTGTCCTCGAGAACGCTTTGCTTATTCTAAGAGTTCGTTCCAGCTTGTCCTTTGCTATAAAAAGGATTGGGCCACCTTGCAAAAAGAGTTGATAAGAAATTAAATGTTATTCATTATGCTAGTAAAACTCTAGACAGTGCTCAATGAAATTATGCTACTACTGAGAAAGAATTTTTAGCAGTTGTGTTTGCGTGTGATAAATTCAGATCCTACATTGTTGATTCCAAACTTACTATTTACACTGATCATGCTGCTATTAAATATCTTATGGAAAAGAAAGATGCTAAACCTAGACTTATTAGGTGGGTTCTTTTGCTACAAGAATTTGATTTGCATATAGTTGATAGAAAGGGAGCTGAGAATCCCGTAGCTGATAACTTGTCTAGAATGGAAAATGTTCTTGATGACCCACTTCCTATTAATGATGATTTTCCTGATGAACAATTAGCCGTGATAAATGCTTCTCGTAATACTCCCTGGTATGCAGACTATGCTAATTACATTGTTGCTAAATATATACCACCTAGTTTCACATACCAACAAAAGAAAAAGTTTTTCGTTGATTTAAGACACTACTTTTGGGATGACCCACACTTATAAAAAGAGGGAGTAGATAGTATTATTAGACGTTGTGTACCTGAGCATGAACAGGAACAAATCCTACGTAAGTGTCACTCCGAGGCATATGGAGGACACCATGCGGGAGACAGAACTGCACACAAGATATTACAATCTGGTTTTTATTGGCCTACTCTTTTCAAAGATGCACTTAAGTTTGTCCTTTCTAGTGATGAATGTCAAAGAATTGCTAATGTTGGTAGACGTCAGGAAATGCCTATGAATTATTCACTTGTTATTGAACCATTTGATGTTTGGGGTTTTGATTATATGGGACCTTTTCCTAAATCCAATGGGTATATTCATATTTTGGTTGCTGTTGATTATGTTACTAAGTGGGTAGAAGCTATTCCAACTAGTAGTGCTGATCATAACACTTCCATTAAAATGCTTAAAGAAGTTATATTTCCGAGGTTTTGAGTCCCTAGATATTTAATGACTGATGGTGGTTCACATTTTATTCATGGTGCTTTCCGTAAATTGCTTGCTAAATATGATGTTAATCATAGAATTGCATCTCCTTAGTATTCTCAATCTAGTGGTCAAGTTGAATTAACTAATAGAGAAATAAAATTGATTTTGCAAAAGACAGTTAATAGATCCAGAAAGAATTGGTCTAAGAAACTTGATGATGCACTTTGGGCTTACAGAAGTGCTTATAAAAATTCTATGGGTATGTCTCCATATAAAATGGTTTATGGAAAAGCATGTCATTTACCTCTTGAGTTAGAACATAAAGCATATTGGGCAATTAAAGAACTTAACTATGATTTTAAACTTGCCAGTGAAAAGAGGTTATTTGATATTAACTCCTTAGATGAATGGAGAACCCAAGCTTATGAAAATGCCAAGTTATTTAAAGAAAAAGTTAAAAGATGTCATGATAAGAGAATTCAAAAAGGGGAATTCAAAGTAGGTGATCATGTTCTATTATACAATTCTCGTTTAAGATTTTTTGCAGGAAAACTTCTCTCTAAATGGGAAGGCCCATACATCATCGAAGAAGTTTATCGCTCCGGAGCCATTAAAATAAACAACTCCGAAGGCAATAATCCGATAGTAGTTAATGGGCAAAGAATTAAACATTATATCTCAGGTACGCCCATTAATGTTGAAACTAATATTATTCAAACAATTACACCGGAAGAGCACATAGCGGAAACCTTCCGGAACGCTCCAGAATCCTGAAAAGGAGTAGGTATGCGGTACGGTAAGTAAACTCACTCCAAAACTCCCATAAAAGTACTTTCTGTCCGTTTTGGAATATATAAAAAATTAGGAAAATAATAAATAGTTCGAAAAGTGCACGAGGAGGCGACAAGCCTGGGGGGCGCGCCCTACCCCAACAGGGCGCACCTACCAGGCTTGTGGCACCCTCGTGGACTTTCCCGACTCCGTTTTTCTTCCATATTACTTGTTTTGCATGGGAAAAATCCATTATATATACTCACGGATGTTTTGACCACCATATCACAAGTTTCTCCTCTGTTCTTGTTTCGTGTTGTTTCCTATCAGATTTTCGAGGCCAGGCATCATGTCTTCCGCTTCCTCCAACAACGTGGGAGACAATGCTTGGTTGCTACAGATGGAACTCAGGAGAGAGAGGAGGAGGAGGAGGTTACCATGGAAGAAGATGATGGAGATTCGCTGGAGGTCCACCCTCCGGCTTCTGAGAGGGGTACCCTCGCCGACATCTCCACGACTCCAAATCCTCATCAAGCCATAAGAAGCACTACAAGCCACGGGAGTCCAGAGGTACAAGAAGGGCTTCCTCCTAGGAGACCCTTACACAGGTTACATCGGAACAATTTTCATAATTTGGTCCACAATTATGGGGTTGAGAACACTCCCCGCATGCACATACCTTCCAATTGGGATATTTCTCATCCAAGTGAGAATGATGCAGGAAAGGGACCATGGTGTTCGAAAAATAAACATATTATGGTTGAAGTGCAAAAGAACGCCACCGCAATTCAGCAGTTGCTTCGGGAGGTCCATAGTTTGAAGGATATCTTATTAAATATTTTGAAGGACAAGCCCACCACTTCATCACCACCATCACCAAAGAAAGAGATTTGAGTACATGGGTATGGGCACCACCCTTGGCTTGTGCCAAGCTTGGGGCAGGTGCCTCGGTATCGTATCACCATCACTTTTTCATCATCATTATCTATCTTAGTTCGATCCTTAGTTATTTCGTGATTTAGAAGAATAAAGTTTTAAGTATGATTTAGTTTCGAGTGCTTGCTTTGTGATCTATCTATCAATGTAATCGTGTGTGAAAGTTATATAATAAAGAGTTGTTTGAGATGAGTGTTGTGCTTTTGATGATCCAATCTTAGAAATAAATAAAGAATAAAAAGTAAGATCATATGCTAATCCCATGGGGAGTGATGACTTCACATAAAAGAAGTATAATTGATAAAACTTGTTGGAAGTTGACAAACATAGCATTGGTCATTGTTGCAATTCATGAAAAAGTAATAAAGGAAGAGAGGTCTCACATATAAATACACTATCTTGGACATCTTTTATGATTGTGAGCCCCCATCAAATATTCTATGTCAATTAGTTGACGTTGGACAAGGAAGACAACGTAATGTGTTATGTTCGCTTATATTCACATAGAAGTTATATTGTTTTGGATCCTCTAACATGTGGTGCTTGCCCCCTATCTTTTTCTAGCCAAAATTCTGTACTAAGTAGAGACACTACTTGTGCATTGATACGTCCATTTTGCATCATGTTTTACTACTGTTATTTATAGTGTTTTTAATCAATATAATACTTTGTGGAGCAATTCTAATGCATTTTCTCTCTTAATATGAAAGATTTACATAAGGAGGGAAATCGCCGGCAGCTGGAATTCTGGACCTGAAAAAGCTATGTCAGAGATACCTATTCTGCACATCTCCAAATGAGCTGAAATTTCACGGAGATTTATTTTGGAATAAATAAAAATATTGGAAGAAATAAGTACCAGGGCGCGCCTCCGGTGCCCATTTTCTGGTATATAAGCCCATTTGCCCTAGAAAAAATAAGGAGAAGACTTTTGGGACGGAGCGCCGCCGTCTCGAGGCGGAACTTGGGCAGGAGCACTTTTCATCTTCGGCGGAGCAATTCCGCCGGGGATACTTCCCTCCGGGAGGGGGAAATCGAAGCCATCGGCATCATCAACGATCCTCTCATCGTGGGAGGACCAATCTTCATCAACATCTTCACCAGCACCATCTCATCTCAACCCCTAGTTCATCTCTTGTATTCAATCTTTGTCTCAAAACCTCAGATTGGTACCTGTGGGTTGCTAGTAGTGTTGATTACATCTTGTAGTTGATGCTAGTTGGTTTATTTGGTGAAAGATTATATGTTCAGATCCATTATGCTATTTAATACCCCTCTAATCTTGGACATGAATATGATTTGTGAGTAATTACTTTTGTTCTTGAGGACATGGGAGAAGTCTTGTCATAAGTAATCATGTGAATTTGGTATTCGTTCGATATTTTGATGATATGTATGTTGTTGATTCTCTTAGTGGTGTCATGTGAACGTCGACTACATGACACTTCACCATCTTTGGGCCTAAGGAAATGCATTGTGGAGTAGTAATTAGATGATGGGTTGCTAGAGTGACAGAAGCTTAAACCCTAGTTTATGCGCTATTCCGTAAGGGGCTGATTTGGATCCATATGTTTAATGCTATGGTTAGATTTATCTTAATTCTTCTTTCGTAGTTGCGGATGCTTGCGAGAGGGGTTAATCATAAGTGGGAGGTTTGTTCAAGTAAGAACAGCACCCAAGCACTGGTTCACCCACATATCAAATTATCAAAGTAGCGAACACGAATCAAACAAACATGATGAAAGTGACTAGATGAAATTCCCATGTGTCCTCGAGAACGCTTTGCTTATTATAAGAGATCATTCTGGCTTGTCCTTTGCTACAAAAACGATTGGTCCACCTTGCTACACTCTTTGTTACTATTGCTACATGTCACTTGTTACAAATTATCTTGCTATCAAACTACTCGTTACCGATAATTTCAGTGCTTGCAGAAAATACCTTGCTGAAAACCGCTTGTCATTTCCTTCTGCTCCTTGTTGGGTTCGACACTCTTACTTTTCGAAAGGACTATGATTGATCCCCTATACTTGTGTGTCATCAAGACTCTTTTCCGGCGCCGTTGACGGAGAGTGAAGCACCTTTGGTGAGTGGAATTTGGTAAGGAAACATTTATATTACGTGCTGAAATTTACTGTCACTTGTCACTATGGAAAGTAATCCTTTGAGGGGTTTGTTCGGGGTATCTTCACCTCGACCGGAAGCAGAAAGTGTTGCTCCTCAACCTACTGCACCTACTAAAAATATTTATTATGGGATTCCTTCGGGTATAATAGAGAAACTGCTAGCTAATCCTTATGCAGGAGATGGAACAATACATCCTGATATGCACTTGATCTATGTGGATGAAATTTGTGGATTGTTTAAGCTTGCAGGTTTATCCGGAGATGGAGTTAAGAAGAAAGTATTCCCTTTATCTTTGAAGGGAAAGGCATTGACATGGTATAGGCTATGTGATGATACTGATACATGGGACTAGAACCGATTGAAACTGGAATTCCACCAGAAATTTTATCCTATGCATTTGGTTCATCGTGATTGGAATTATATATATAATTTTTGGCCTCGTGAAGGAAAAAGCATCGCTCAATCTTGGGGGAGGCTTAAGTACATGATGTACACATGCCCCAATCATGATCTCTGAAGAGAAATTATCTTACAGAATTTTTATGCTCGGCTTTCTCATGATGATCAAACCATGCTCGATTCTTCTTCGACTAGCTCCTTTATGAAGAAAACTATTGAATTCAGATGGGATCTTCTGGAAAGAATTAAACGCAACTCTGAAGATTGGGAACTCGACAAAGGTAATGAGTCAGGTATAATACTTAAGTTTGATTGTGTTAAATCTTTTATGGATACCGATGCTTTTCATAAGTTTAGCACTAAATATGGACTTGACTCCGAGATAGTAGCTTCCTTTTGTGAATCATTTGCTACTCATGTTAATCTCCCTAAGGAGAAGTGGTTTAAATATGTTTGGACCGAGAGTATATCGACCAGAGGGGGGTGAATGGGAGATTCAAAAATTCTTGCGAATGTTTTGAACTGATCCCAAACACAGCAGCGGAAATAAACTTCGGTAGAAAAGCACTTAATTAAGCTCGCTATAGAGGAACATATCTATCGATGTAGGAAGCAGTAATTGTACGAACACAGGTTTGACAGATACGAAGGTAATGCACTATATGAACAGATGCAGTAGCACGAGGGAAAACACGATATGAACTACGATGGAAATGAACGGGAAGTGGTGACAAGGTGAATGGATTCGGCTCTGAATGAAATCATGCAGACATACAGTAGTACGAAAAAAATAAATTAACCTAAGACGAAAGAAATGAATGATGCGAATGCAACAGATAATTGATGAACTATTATTGATCAGATAAAACTATCGGCACCGAGCACGAATGTAAACTGCTAAAAGAAATGTTGTAATTGTAAAGTGAACCAGTGGTGCTCAATGGCGACAGATGAATTTGGTAGACCAGTTCGCCCTTCTGCCAAAGGACTACGTCTGGTTGGAGGGGTTGTGATTTAACACAGAAGATAAACTCTCTTCACCCTATTCTCCTTCAACTCGGAGCTGATCAGGCTCCAGTTGATTTCACTCGTGGTAGATACTTGTCGGCGATCTCCAAACCTTCGACAGACCTCTTCGTGAACCACAATGACTCTTGGTTGCTGAAGATCTTGCTCGGCTAAGACAATTACTCTTCAACACTCGAGCCGACACATATCCGTCTAGAGAGTGCGCAGCTCTCAAGAGTAATAGGTATAAGAACTCTAACTCAGAACTACTGTGATGCACAACCACTGTCTATGTTTTGGCTCTTCATTTTTCTCTCGGTGGATCTTAAACTCAAATCACTCAGAGAGGGGATGCTCAATCAATCTTCTCAGAAATCTAAAGCGGAGCAGCCAACGGGCAACGTTGGAGCGGGGTGGCTATTTATAGCCGCAGCCTTCCCTGAAGGGAAAAGACCAAA
Organism: Elymus sibiricus; assembly: GCA_039707655.1. Classification (NCBI taxonomy): domain Eukaryota; kingdom Viridiplantae; phylum Streptophyta; class Magnoliopsida; order Poales; family Poaceae; genus Elymus; species Elymus sibiricus. Next base: position 75,767,783 of record CM077666.1, on the reverse strand, counting down.
TTGGACATGTGGAGCAGCCAACGGCTGAACGACACGAGTCCAACGGTTGGAAATTGAGCACAACGGTAACATTACTTGTGGAGCAAGTAATGCTAACTCCTTAGTTCGAAAGATATCTCCTGCAACACCGAAGAAGAACATCTTCTGCTGGCAGGTAATCATTCGAAACATAAAGAGATTTCTCTCAGTCTCGCATAGGTTTGGGCTAAGCATCACAGCGGATCTAACCTTCGAGAACCTATACCCCTCTTAATAGTACGGAGGTCCTATGACTCAAATAAATGGAAGAAGAACAACGAAAAGAATGCTACGTCTTCACTTCGTCTTCGTCTGCCATTGCTGCAGTCAATTTTCTTCGGACAGAATCACCGAACCAATTGCTTCGCGTCAGCAATAAATTTTCGAGGGGTCAACTCCTTCACATCATTCTTCACGTCTACAAGACTTCAAAGGATGTAGCACATTCTTCTCTGCTGTGTAGATATTCTTCGGTGAAGTTCCTCGAACTGGACACCGGAGACAGTATTCTCTTCGGTACTGCATGGGCTATTTCTGTCTGTGTGGACTAGCAAACAAATCAGTCCATGCCTGTTTCTGTCAACAATCTCCAAAACATGAGGGCCAATATTGCACCAATTGCACCAACAATCTCCCCCTTTTTGGACGATTGTTGACAAAACAGAACGCATCGAAAGATAGATGAAGAATTAAATGGAATGCGAAGGATAATGAAAGACGAGAGATAATTATGAAGATAAAACACGCTCCCCCTGAAGATATGCATCATTCTGATTAGAGTGAGCAAAGGAGATAATACGGAAGGTAGCGAGGTGAATCTTCGTATGAGTGACATTGGCAGATGATCTCATTCGAAGTTTCATCCAATGCATTCGACGGTGTCATAGGTATTTCCTGCCACACACAACCTTTGAAATAGATTAGTTAGATAACGAAGATAATTTGAAAAGCGTTGTGGCAAAGGATACGCCATGAAGATTTTCTCAGAGCACAGTTTGAATCCACATGAGATATAGTTTCCCTGCAAGTTAGATGTTCGAGGAACAATTAGAGCAAGGGAGTCACAAGCGTATTGTTCGGAGTAGATGTGCTTCAGACGAGGTTTTCCTACAACAAGGATGATACGATAGAAATATGCGAGGAAAAACAGCATGTGAATCAGAGCAATCTACTCAGAAGCAACCTTTCTTCTCCTGCATCGTTAGATAACGAAAGATAAGCATAGGAGTAAGATATATGCGGTTTAAAGGAGTAGGGTATCTCTTTTTAGAGAAACATGATTTCCAACCCTCCACGGTAACCTTGCACGATAGATAAGATTTATGCGGTTTCAATTAACCTTGCACGATATATAAGTATCGAGGATAATCATTGCAAGGAATTAAGCATTCGATAGCACCTGCAGACAGATAACTGGATGCAAATATAGCAATGCAGGGGTTATTAACGGTACATGACGACGCAGTAACCATCACCACAGAAGGTGAGATCAAGTTCCACGACCAAAAGTTCAACGAGTTTAATGACCAAAAAGAAAATTGTTCGAAAGAGAAAGCAAATGGCGAATGGAAACAGCCTGCAAATAACCCGCTTTTCTATCTCTCGATGTTCTTCTTCCCCTTTTTGTCAACAAGTGTCAAAAAGGAAAGAGAATGCATGAGAGGAACTACTCGTTCGAAGAATCCCCAGAACTCGAACTGTTTGGCGAAGCAGAGCGAGCGATGGTCGAGGCTGAAGCAGGAGTTGGAGACGCAACACGGGCTTTGGGATCAGCTTCAGAAGTAGCAGTGCGAGGTGCATCTGGCTTGAATATCAGTGTGCATGATGTGTCTTCAAGATCATCATCGGGTTCAACAAGCAGCAGATCGGTGGAGGCGGAACGCTGAGGAAGCACTGGAGTTTGCCTTCGGATGAGAGGAACTTCAAACAATTCTAGATGATCATAATCTTTCTCAATACCCTTGGCAGACAGTTGAGTGCGAGAATAATGCTTGCGCAGAAGGGTCCACGAGCACTTCTTTTGTTCCTTCTCATACAGAAGAGCCTGACAAGCATAATTGTGAAGCAGATTGATCTCAGTCATCATTTCCAACTTCTCTTCGCGATCGAGCTTGATGTGACTTTCCAGAGCCTGCTGAGTGTGAAGACAAATCTCATATAGTGAGGGATTTTCTTCACGAGGGATTTCGACTGTGGCCTTCTTGACCTTCGGAGCTTTAGCAGAGGCAGAGGCAGTAGCAACAATAGGTGTCTTCCCTTTGCCGATGTCCTTCACAATCCGGAGAGTGTCTCGGACTGGTGGAATGAAAACTTTCGGAACATGTGGGCAGAAGAACTTTTTCTCAGTAAGCTGTTCAATAGCAAACATGACCCATGGTGCATATGGCTTCAGGACTTGAGGGCTATCAGCTGCATAGGCCAAGTTGCGAATGAAAAGATCCGGAATGTCAAACTGAATGCCAAGAGCTATTGCTTGAAGAGCATTTGCCACGATGCCATGAATTGTTTCCGGTCTGTTCGTTGGCATGAGAGAGTTGCAAAGGATATAGAACAGCACCTTGTTCTCATAGGCCAGATTCTTAGGATTTGCTTTGGTACATTCATCGCCAACAAGCTTGGGGTCCATCAGCATATGGAGTTCAGCTTCGGATACATCCCAATAGTGCAATCTGTGTTCCCGAGAGGCATCGAATTCACACAGAGGAAGATTCAATAGTGCTAAGAACTGGTCATCCGAACATTTGATCGTTTCTTCCTCGGTCATCCATTCGAGGATCCAAGTACTGCTGTTTGCAAGATCTCCTGAGATATAAAGAGTAGCGTAGAACTGAAGGATAACTCCACGATTCCAGCCATGATTGCAACGAAGGAAACTCTTCAGGAAGACCTGCTCAATCTGCTCGATAGTGTGATGGAAGCAAGGTAAACTTTCGAGCTCAGCGAAATCCAGAATCTTATGCTTGAAGATGCGATTCTTGCCATACAAAATGCGAGCATAATACACGGCCTGTTCCTTTGTCCAGAATCTTGGTGACAAGGAAGTTCTTTCTCCTTCATATGGGTTGGTCCCAAAGAATGCAAGTTTCGACCGATGAAACTGCTCGTTGAAAGCTGGACCATTCGGGCCATCATCAACGGGAAACGGAGGGAAGGTTTCCAAAGGATTTCTCAGTGGTTCTTCATCGCCCATAATTTGGGTCCGAACATCATCAGGTGCAGGCACACCTTCCTCAATAGGCTTGAGAGGAGCATGAGGCTTCCTCGATTTTTCTTGTGTAGATGGCTTCAAAGATCTTGACTGATTGTCATTCTTGCTCGCTGGAACTCCTTCAGCTTCTTTCTGACTTTCGGGCACAAGGGCCTTTTCTTTCCTTGCACTTTCTTCGGCGGGAGGCATGACAACCTCTTTCTCGGTTGCTTGAGACACAGCTGGTGGGACAGTTTCTTCTCAAGCCATCGGCTCATCAGATTTCTTTTCTTCCTCTACCAACTGTGGGGCAGTGGTAAGAGGAGCAGGATCAACATCCATCCGGGTAGGGGCACCAGATGATGTGACAGGGGATGTTTTCTCTCGGGAAGCATTTAGCTCCCCCTCAATCTTGTCATTTTCCTCCTTATTTTGTTCGGAGGGCTCTGCTTGCAATGTTCTCGGCGGCGATGGATCTGCCTTCTCAACTTCAATCTCTTCATCAACCTCATCAACTGGGGATTGCTGCTTAGGAGGTGCATTTTCCTCATCAGTCTTTTCCAGGAATATATCAACAACTTCATGTTGCTCTTGGGCTATTGGAATAATAACCTCCTCAGTGTCAGCTTGCTGCATAGGTTCATCCTCGGGAGGTCGAGATGGTGGAACCTGCTGCAAGGGTACATGGGAGTGCAGTGGAATAGGTTCAGCAGCGACAGTCTGAAGGCGGCGGTCTTTGTTTGCTTTCGGTTTGCTCACTCTCGCCCTACCTTCTGGTGTTTTTCCTCTTGAATTCTTCTTCGAGCAAGATCTGCCTTGCGGTCCATCTCCTCGTTTCTCCTATCACACAGTTGAGATACTTCCATGTGCAAGCGTGAGTGCCACTCAATTTTCTCATTGCGCAAGACACTGAGGGCCTTGGTGAGTTCAACAATTTCTTTGTTCATCTTTTCCTTTCAGATTCAGTCTTGGCCTCACTTCTCAGTTTCTCGACAGCTTGCTTGTCTTTGACAGCTTTGTTCAGCTTCTTGGAGATTTTCCTTAGCTCGATGAAATGCTTCGTTACCATTTCGGCGACATCGTCAGGCAGTCCCAGACCGCTTACATCATCAGCTTTTGCATCATATGCAGCACTGTCAATCACATCGATCATGAACTTGAAATCGTACTTCTATTCCTCTGTGGGAGCAGGAACAGTGACCCTGGTCTTCTTAGCAGCCACATCAGCATTTTCCTCAGACTGCAGCTTTCTCTTCGCTGCAGTGCTAGTCAAAGTTCTCGGAGCTGCAGAACCTAAAGGTTTGTCAATAGACGAAATTGATGCATGCCTGGGTGACTTCCTCGGAGATGGTAATGCTTTCACTGGAGAGGGGCTCTTGGATGGCTTGTTGAGAATGGCGGGACGATCATACAATGGAATTTCATCAGGGGTATCTTCTCTAGATGACTCATCAGACGAGTCAGGAGCTGCCTTCTTGATTCTCTTGGCAAGAGTTTTCTTTCATGGTGCATGAGGGGAAACTGATTTCCCAGATTTGCTTTCCTTAGAAGCTGATGCACGTTCCTTCTTCTTCTGTACGTCTTGCTGGGTCAGCGCGACGTTTTTGGTTTCAACTTGGTTTTTCTTTGCTTCTCTAGCTTCACGCTTGGCTTTGGCCTTCGCCCTCTTAGCCACTTCATCGGGAAAATCAGCGATGGTTTTGAGGGAGTCGGGGTGAACATTTGGAGCTTGTGGTCGTCTGACTTTTTCGTCATCGGGGCCAATGCAGTTTTTGGCAATGCAGTCATTCCAAGGTGGTGTGAAGGCAAACAAAATTTGGTACTTCTCGCGAACATTTTCATATCTGTACCATTTGCCAGCCTAGTGGCGGCGAATCCTTTGGAGCCTGTTGTTGCGATCTGTCGTTGATTCTCCCTCAGGTGGAGTTCTGTAGCTGTCAGGATCAGACATCTCAGCAGTGGTATTCTTTTCTCTGCCGCGTCCACCCTTTTTAGGATTGCCATCGGAGAAGATGGTTAGGGCGTCCGTGATCAATTCATCCTCGGGCTAACTGTGAGCAGAGGGAATTTCCTCATAATCTTCTTCGGGTTCAGACTCGTGTTTCTTCTTTGGAGCCTTAGGTGGCTTCGAGGATTTTCCTCCTCCACTCATTCTCATTCGTTCAGACCTTGGTGGAAACTGGGGCAAATATCCTTCAGAATCTGAATGCTCTTCCGAACTCTGTGCCATGACCAACCTGTGAAATAGAATAGATGCGAGGGAAAAACAGAGATAGGCTCATAAGCATGCACAGAAGGATTTTGAATGAAAAATGATTTTGAATGAGTCCAACAAGGAACTCATGGTAAAACAAAAAGATATCATCGATAGATTTTACAAGCTATCCACAGACAAATTCTAGGCTGGTTGATAACTATCTAATCTTTCAGATGATTACACATGAACCCTAGATGAGGAAAACCAGTACGAGGAAGTTCTACAAACCGTACCAGTCAAATCCTAGTGATTCCTAAGGATCTACCGCAGTGAAATAAATTGAAGTAAATGGCATCGGTAAGAACTGCCCTAAGAACAGAGAGACGGTGAGGAGCAGTTCCGGATCCAAGCGCCCTATCTTGGCAACTAGGATCAACTACGGCAATGCGGGAGGAAAGATTACCGCACCGGCGTGACCAGCTGCGACGAGACTTCACCGGAGTTGCACGGCGGAGCTTCTCGCCGGAGTTGCTTCAAGCTCGGGCTCGGGTGGAGGTGGACGAGGCTTTGAGGAACTGAGGAAGAAGGCGCGACGCGATGAGGGATATTTATAGCTGGAGAGCTGAACCTCCTCTCCGAAATCTATGGCCCACAGTTGCGGGACATTCCGCATTCGACGGAAACGATCACGATCGTGTAGATCGTGGGCACGTGGCAACCGTTTTCTGTGAGAAACTCGGGAAGAGAGCGGGAGACCGAAAGGTTTGATGCAGGGCTTAAGGCCAAAAATGGATAAAAGTTCGAAGTTGATTTCTTTCGCGACCAAGGACGTCGGTGAGAGATCTTCTTAAGATCAAATTACATGCTCTTGACGGACAGCATAGATTTGGATGAGATAGAATGGAGGGATCAAAGGGTCTGAAACAAAACACTCATCCAGAAAAGAAACACCAAACGAGGAGCTATGAGTGAGTTGTTCATCGGACGAAACACAAACACTGCAAATTGAAGACAAACATCAAACAGAGAGAAAATAAACATAAAGATCCAGCACCAACAATATAGATCTCAGGACAAAGAATAGATGAATAGAATCCCTGAGAGCGAGTTCCTGCAAGACGAGTTAGTTCTTTTTCGCAACCCACACTTGTGTGGGTGGCGTAGACCTCATTTGTCTTGACTGAGCAGGGACGTTCCTTCGTTGATTTTTGTGGTTCACCTGTGCATTTCGAGAGTAATCATATGAGTAAGCATTGAAATTGTTCCCAGAGACATGAGCATAATGATTCGAGGAGATATGCATGTACTCCTTTTGTCGAGTGTTTAATCGATATCCATTCGAAGAAGTTGTTGTGCCATACAACGAGGAATTATCATTTCCTCGAAGAGAATTACTCTGCATATTCAGGTTAGCAGTGACCGATAAATTTTCAATGGTGCATTTCTTCACCCAGATTTGCTTCTTGGGTGAGCCAGACCTGCAGTTAGTCCCAACATACCGAGCGAAAATTTTGTAGTTTGAGTCATCAGACTTGTTAGAAACAACGGGAACGGGAGTGTCATATCCAGACAGGAGTGCGGGTTCAAGAGTTTTGGTTTTAGCAAAAACCAAACTTGTTCGAGGATATTGCTCGGGAGTCCAGTAGGTTCCATCAATGTTGAGTTTCCTTTCGAAACCCAATCCTTCCTTTCGTGGATTTTTGTGCAGTATTGACTTCTTGAGCACATCGCAGAGTGTTTGATGCCCTTTGAGGCTCTTTAGCATTCCTGTCTCAAGCAAGTTCTTTAGCCTGCAATTTTCATCAGAGATAGCAATAAATTCCTCGGAAGAGGGGTTAGGAATATCATTCGTAGTGGTTGCAATATTCTCGATGGCAATATTGGCTATTTCAGCATTCGAATCAGCATTGTTGCGTTCTAGGCATTTTGAGCAAGGAGGCACAAAATCATCAGGAAGGTTGTTAGATTGCTCGGCGAAGAGAGAAGCTTTTTCTTTCGCAAGCACGTTATAAGACTCTTTCAGTGACTCGAGTTCTTGATTCCTGCTAAGGAGTTCATCTGATAAACTCTCGTAGTCGACTGCAAGAGAGTCATATCGTTTGGAAAGACCATCAATCGTTGAAGAAAAAGCATCATGCTTTTCAGTCAACTCTTGATTCTTCTCCATCTCTTCGACCAGTAATCCTTTGGTTTTCCTGAGATTCATCTCAAGTTTTTCAAGCTCATCTTGTTGAGATTTTGCAATCTTAACAAGTTTAGCATAGGCAACGTATTCAGAGGAATATTCAGTCATTGATTTTTGGTGTTTTGCTGATACCTGATCCTTTGAGGTTTTTGCCATGAGACAGAGTGCGATTGGTTCATCATCACTTGAAGCATTATCATCAGTGTCTGATTCGAGAGACTTCTCGGATTATTCATAAGCGACGAATGCATTGCCTCTTCCTCGGCTTCTGTAAAGCTCTTCGTCTTCTGATTCGGATTCAGATGTTTCATCTTCAGATTCCATATTCATTTCAGCACACACTCTAGTCAGCTACGATATTCTCTTCATATTAGATTCAATGGTCGCTCTGGTTTGCACGTCAGTGACTGGTCTCGTCGAAGAAGATGCGGCAGATTCATTTTTCTTCGAGAGCTTAGTGTGATGATCCACTCGAGTGAATCCAGAGCAGTGAAGATAAATCCATCGGTTGCTAGGTTTTTCATTTTGCTCCCAACAGGGACAGTGCGCGATGTAGTGACCGAGTTGTTTGCACTTGAAGCACTTTATTTCTCTCGGAGGTAATCTTCTTGAAGATTCAGGCAAGTCAACTTCGTCATCATTTGTGAGACACATATTTTGTCTTCTAAGATCCCTTAGTCTTTGTGTGAGCATTTCGAGTTCCCTTGTGATAGAGTGTTGATTCTCAACATCTTCTTCTTGTGAACTGCCATAGTGTGCAAGAATTTCCCCTTCGCTTTCCGAAGAAGATTCTTGATGCCCATTTTCAAGTTCCATCTTTTCTTCGTGAATAGACAACAGCATCATGACCTCGACATAGTGAAGTTCTTCAAAGTCTGGTCTTTGCTTGATTTCAGCCACGATTGGATCGAAGGTTGCATCAAGAACGCTCAGTAGCTTGTCGACCACATCTCTATCGGTGATATCTGTTACTCCTCGTTGATGAAGTCTTTCAACAATATTTGTCAACCGATCGGTGAGTTCCATAGCACTTTCCTTACGAAGACTTCTGAAACCAGCAAACATGGCACGAAGCATATCTGTGTGTTGATCTGTTCTGGTAGTGAATTCTTCATGAACATCTTTGATGGCATCCCAAAGTTGCTTAGCAGTGTCTAGCTTTCGGAACAGAATGAAAATGTCTTTCGAGATACTGTCACAGATAATATCTTTTGCTTGAGCATTCAACCGTAGTACAGCTTTGTCATCAGAAGTAGGAGCATCAGGGTCCTGAACAGTGTATCCATTTTCCACAATTTTCCAAAGTTCAATGTTGATGGCTTGAAGTCTGATTTTCATTCGCTCTCTCCAGTAGACATAATCATTTCCATCGAGGATAGGAAACCTTTCAGAGTGCGAGGATCTACCTGCATACGACATACTCAAAAACTCCAAGGTTGTTAGACCTTTAATAAACAGAGACAGTGAGTACCCGCTCTGATACCAATTGTTAGGACCGAGAGTATATCGACTAGAGGGGGGGCTGAATGCGAGATTCAAAAATTCTTGCGAATGTTTTGAACTGATTCCAAACACAGCAGCAGAAATAAACTTCGGTAGAAAAGCACTTAATTAAGCTCGCTATAGAGGAACATATCTATCGATGTAGGAAGCAGTAATTGTACGAACACAGGTTTGACATATACGAAGGTAATGCACTATAAGAACAGATGCAGTAGCACGAGGGAAAACACGATATGAACTGTGATGGAAATGAACGGGAAGTGGTGACAAGGTGAATGAATTCGACACTGAATGAAATCATGCAGACATACAGTAGTACGAAGAAAATAAATTAACCTGAGACGAAAGAAATGAATGATGAGAATGCAACAAATAATTGATGAACTATGAGTGATCAGATAAAATTATCGGCACCGAGCACAAATGTAAACTGCTGAAAGAAATGTTGTAATTGTAAAGTGAACCAGTGGTGCTCGATGGCGACAGATGAATTTGGTAGACCAGTTCACCCTTCTGCCAAAGGACTACGTCTGGTTGGAGGTGTTGTGATTTAACACAGAAGATAAACTCTCTTCACCCTATTCTTCTTCAACTCGGAGCTGATCAGACTCCAGTTGATTTCACTCGTGGTAGATACTTGTCGGCGATCTCCAAACCTTCGACAGACCTCTTCGCGAACCACAATGACTCTTGGTTGCTGAAGATCTTGCTCGGTGAAGACAATTACTCTTCAACACTCGAGCCGACACCTATCCATCTAGAGAGTGCGCAGCTCTCAAGAGTAATAGGTACAAGAACTCTAACTCAGAACTACTGTGATGCACAACCACTGTCTAAGTTTTGGCTCTTGATTTTTCTCTCGGTGGATCTTAAAGTCAAATCACTCGGAGAGGGGATGCTCAATCAATCTTCTCAGAAATCTAAAGCGGAGCAGCCAACGGGCAACATTGGAGCGGGGTCGCTATTTATAGCCGCAGTCTTCCCTGAAGGGAAAAGACCAAATTGGACATGTGGAGCAGCCAACGGCCGAACGACATGAGCCCAACGGTCGGAAATTGAGCACAATGGTAACATTACTTGCGAAGCAAGTAATGCTAACTCCTCAGTTCGAAAGATATCTCCTGCAGCACCGAAGATCAACGTCTTCTGCTGGCAGGTAATCATTCGAAACATAAAGAGATTTCTCTCAGTCTCGCATAGGTTTGGGCTAAGCATCACAGCGGATCTAAGCTTCGAGAACCTATACCCCTCTTAATAGTGCGGAGTTCCTATGACTCAAATAAATGGAAGAAGAACAACGAAAAGAATGCTACGTCTTCACTTCGTCTTCGTCTTCCATTGCTGCAGTCAATTTTCTTCGGACAGAATCACCGAACCAATTGCTTGGTGCCAGCAATAAATTTTCGAGGGGTCAACTCCTTCACGTCATTCTTCTCGTCTACAAGACTTCAAAGGATGTAGCACATTCTTCTCTGCTGTGCAGATATTCTTCGGTGAAGTTCCTCGAACTGGACATCGGAGACAGCATTCTCTTCGGTACTGCATGGGCTATTTCTCTCTGTGTGCACTAGCAAACAAATCAGTCCATGCCTGTTTCTGTCAACAATCTCCAAAACACGAGGGCAAATATTTCTCCAACAAAATATTATCCCCCTGTTATAGAAAAGATTGAGGAACCCGTTAGTGTTAAAGATGAAACAATTTTTTACCATGTTGATCCAGTTGTGCCTATTGCTTATATTGAGAAACCACCTTGTTCTGTTAGGATTATGGAACATGCCAAAGTTTCAACTTTGGTTAACAAAAGTAATATTAGAGCACCTAGACCCTCTGAACAAATTAAAGTTGAACCTAATTGTCGGGACCCCGATCCTAAGTCACACCGGTCTAGCATGTAACACATCATATCACTTTGCGGCCTCACGCACGGTAACCCACGGCTGCCGCCTTTACCTGGGCCGGGACCGTTTGCGCCTTTTGGCTCACGTATATGATTGTGTCGCTAGCATCCATGTGACAGAGAACCCGGGCCGACATGACTAGTCAACAACCAAGGTGGCACAAACTTACAGCGACAGGCATACATGACTCAGCAATGCACGTGTCGGTCAGCAGCGAGTGTAACCGAGTCGTAGCAAGCTACAAGGACTCCAGTAAAACACCGTGTGACATTTCCCCATAGGGACAGACACAGGAGCAAAGAAGGACACATGCCGGTCAATCCATGTGTTCTGGATGGAAGCACTAGGAGACATTTCCCCATAAGGAAGGCTGCCAAGAATAAACAACTAGGTGTCGGATCCCACACATACCAGTGCATTTCAAACATACACACAATATGCACGATATGTCTAAATACAACATGGCATCACAACATAACTCTATGACTCAAGTGTTTATTTAGAAGGGCTCCGAGGAGCCTTACATAGCATGATATTACAAACATGGGTCTCATGACCCAACATTCAAGTCATACAAGCAACAAGCGAAAGCATAACCTGTCTAAGTACAGACATCTGAAAAGAAAGAAGGCTAGAAAGCATGTCTATCTACAAGACCCTCCAAAGGAACTAGACCTCTGTCTGGGATTCCCAAGCTAATCAGTCAACATCGAACCCATCGCAGGAATCTAAAGTGAGACTGAAGTCTCCTCTGCAAAAACATAAATTAAGCAAACGTGAGTACAAATGTACTCAGAAAGACTTACATCAGAACTAACTACATATGCATCAGTATCAGCAATGGGGTTGTGGAGTTTAACTGCAGCAAGCCAGCTTTGACTCAGTGGCTATCCTGAACTATGACTACAAGTACTTTCTTTTGAGGTGAGAAAGCGCACACGAGTCCACATATTCACCATATCAATACACCATTATGGATCCGCTCTCATCTCCCTATGGGAAGGCCATCCATAGCACTCACACTTATCTTGCGCATTTTAGAGTATCCACTTCCAGTTATCTATGAACCATATAAGCTTTCCAAGTAGTCCATATCCGCGGACGCGGCTATTCGAATAGATCATTTATAACCCTGCAGGGGTGTACTTCTTCACACACATGTTTCCACCACTTAGCGCCTGCACACGACATGTGCTCGGCACTCTTCAAGCGAAAGCCGGAGTGGGTGTAGACCACGACCTGACTAACCACACAAGACTCTAGTCTAGGTTTATCGCCGATCTGAGAACTGACCCACAACGGAAGTCCGGCCGAAGTTTCCATTACGGCCTCAAACGATGTGTACAGGGTTCCCAAGTCCACCTCATCGGATGGTACTACGCTTGGTACACCCGGCCATGGTGCCTGCCGCGTCAAAGCCTACCCCTCCGGTCAGCGCTAAGCACGGCCCCCTGCACAACCTATAAAGACCAGAAACTAGTTGCAACTTCTGGACAGAGATCATGGCGACTAATAAGTCGAGCGGGGTCATATTTCAGGGCCCAAAGTGTGGTAGTAGCTGTTCTTGGATAACATACACAGAACTCAGTTCATAAGGACGGTTCCAATGAGACAACCCACCATGTACTCCTACATGGCCTCTCATCGCTACCTTTACCAAATCATGTTCACACACTTAGCTCTCAACAGTAGGACATGTTCATCACCATCCCAATCCATCCCAGATGCATCAAACCTGACATAACTCTAAGCATAGCAGGCATAACAAGCAAGCATGAATGAGTAGGCAGATCATGGCTCTAACAACTCCTACTCATGCTAGTGGGTTTTACTATTACTGTGGCAAAGACAGGTCATGCAGAGGAATGGGTTCAACTACCACACATGTAACAGTTGAATTGTTGTTGTCCTAATGCAGTGAAAGAGAGCAAGAGCGAGAGAGTGGAATTATATCGAAATGCTCAATGGGGGTTTGCTTGCCTGGCACTTCTGAAGATAGTACTGCTCTTCATCAGTGACAACGATCACAACGTCGGAAACATCGACTACAGAGAAGGAACAACACTGACTAGCAAAGAAGGAACACAATCAATGCAATGCACAATCACATGAATGACATGTCATATTAAGGTACTGAATTCACCTAATGCAATATTTAGCCAAATTAATTGAAGTGGAAATCAAACAGGATCAAATTCCAACTCCAAATGTTATTTCAAAAATTGCCCTAATCATCATTTGTCCTATTCAGTGAGGTTGTTGTTCAAACATGCATGGAAGTGCAATAAACATATTCTTCATATTTTTTTGATAATTTTTCATATATAAATTATTTCAATCTGAGTTACGGTTGAATTTATATGAACTTTTGAAGTTTATATCATTTTCTGGAATTTCCTGGTTATTTTAAATTAAATTAAATCCAGAAAATGATTTACTGTATCAGCATTACGTCACTGTGACGTCAGCAAGTCAACTGGACCGTTCCTGGTCAAATCTGACCAGTGGGTCCCGCATGCCAGTGACTAATCTAACTAATAGGGTTAATTAAACGAATGTTAGTTTTAATCTAGGTTAATTAGGGCTCTAGGCCCACATGTCAGTGAGTCAGCGGGTTAATTAAGTTTAATTAAAAACTTAATCAAAGGTTAGCAAGGCTGGGGCCCACCTGTCATTGACCCAGGGGAGTCAAACCCCTGGTCAACTGGGTCAAACCCGCCGGTCAACCCAGTCAAACACGCCGGCAGCTCGACGCTAGCGATGACAGACGCGGCGGAGGGGCTCGGATTCGCTCCTCCGGCGGCCAAATGAGCGGCGGAGGGGCTCTACGTGAAGCGCAGGTTCGTGCGCATCCAACGCAGCAAGCGGTGGCAACTGGGGTGGCCGGAGCTCGCCGAAAACAAGCTCATGGCGGCTGCCGGAGCTCGGGCTCGAGCGGGCGCAGCGCTGCGGTGCGCTAGGGAGCTAGCTAGTGTGCGGGTTAGGTTGCTAGTGACGCCAGGAGCACGTCCACGTGCTCGTATGCGATGTTTGTCCACTGTAACGACGGCCATGACATGGACGCCGGTGGTGAGCTCACGAATGCGGCGGCTAGCGCGGTTAGAGCAGGCGCGCGAGCGAGAGGACGGGGAGGTAAGGAAGAGGAGCTCATGGGGGGGCGGAGCAGCTGGTCAGCGGCTTGGGGGACGGCCTGGTTTCCACGGATCGACGCCGGTGAGCTGCGGACAGAGGCGGCGGAAATGAGCTCGATGGCGACGGTGTGCTACTCCCGCGATCGCGATCTTCGGCGTGGAGAAGCTCTGGTCCAAGGCGGTGCTACTGGACACGGCGGTGGAGCGAGGGAGGCTCGGTGGGCGCGGCGAACGGCGACGGTAGCGCTTGGTGCGCTTGGGTGGTGGCGTCTAGGGGCGAGGGAGAGAGCGATGGGGAGAGTGAGCGGGTCAGAGCGATCGGTACGGCTCCCGCGAAGCCATCCGTGGCGCCACGCAGGGTAGCAAGCAGGAGGTGGCACGGGCGCATGTGCGCGCGCGGTGGGCACGCGCTCGGCGTCTTTCTGGCGAGAGGAGGAGGACGACTGGCAACGGGCCAGGTGGGCTGGGCCGGCCAGGTGAGTGCCAGGTAACTCTTCTCTCTCTCTCTTTTCTATTTTGTTTTCTGTTTCCTATTTTTCTTTTCTGTTTTGATTTAGTACCAAATCATTTTTAAAACTCCTAAAAATAATTGTGGGCACTATTTGAATTATTCCAAAAGCCCTCAAATAGTTTCAGAATATTTGGAGCATTTAAGATAATTATAACAATTAAATGCTCCAATTCAAATACATTATGGCTTAATTCAAAAATCCAGAAATGTTCCAAAAATATGTGCATCATTTGTAGCAGAGGTTTGCACCTTTCCCAAAAATGATGAACTTTTCTGAAGGGCATTTTGGATTCATTGAAAATATTTTCATTTTGATCCTAGTTGAAATTCATTTGGTGCTAGGGTTTATCAGTCCCCATTTCAAATTCATTTTAATTTAAACATGATGCATGCATGCTGATGCAACTATTTACAAACAAATTCTAGGGCTTTGACAACTCACACCCACTAAACAAGAATCTCATCCCGAGATTCAAGACGTGAGGTGAGAGGAAGGGAGGTCATGGAACTGACACAGTCTTCCTGATCCATTCGCCCTCCTCGAAGATGCGGATTCATTGCATCATGTTGATCTTGACATCTTTGCCTTCAGGAGCTTCACCCAACACGATGACAACAGAAGGAGCTCTACAGGAATCGATCTTCTCGAAGATCAAGCAACTCATGATCAACTCATGGAATGAGATGTAAGAACATCTCTTAAGCTGGGACACAAAACACACATCAGGAACGAGGGAAGGAAGCGGACGACAGAGGTTCAATTTGGTAGAAAACAGTTCCACACTTGAATAAGATGGTGCATGGCTTCAAAGTAGCGAGGAAATAATTGACATGATTCCATAACGGGGCACCTTAGGGAAGGCGACTCGTAGAATTATTCCCTTAAGTGGCAAAAAGAATTACTTTTGATACATAGATCACTGAAACTCTCTATACCAGCCTAAGGCAATTCACAACCGATCGTTTGAAGGAGTTCGAAAGAATGGTATACTCAGACTAGAATGAATAATGTGGCTACCTTGTTGAAGACAACGCAATGGATGATATTTGCTTATCATCGGAAATGGATGGGACCCATGATAAGCCCACTTTTGAAGATGGTCCTGAACAACAATTACGGAGAAGGGCAGCCCATGGAAAAATGGCAAAATGGCGGGTGCAAGCTGGGAACAAAATGCAAATGCTGGGAATGATTCTAGTAACTGGGGTGAAGGCTCAACAGTAGAGAGTGATTCCACTGTTTGAATGGCTATAGAATAATCAAAAAAAACTGAGGGCACGTTCCAATTACTGCCGACGATAAAACCTAGTGCCTGAGTGTGCCCTCAAGAACTTGAGCATTCCATATTCGTTAGGGTTTTACCAGCAACTATGCTAAGGATGATGGTAACACCTCATACTACCACGATGGATATAGATGGAGGATGCAGATGCAAGGGAAGACAACACTTTCTCATATTTCACCTTAGCAAAGCCAAGGGAACAAAATTTGGATGATCGACCGAGAGACATTTAGCACTCCGCTTCTAATGTTCTCCTTGATGTACTAGTTACCATGATCATGCTTAAAAGAAACATCGATAAGGTCATCAAGTAAGGTCGGACTTCGGGAACACAAAGGATCCATAAGGAACAACTTCTAGAATAAGTCATATGTAATCCTCATGGGGAAGTGGCTAAATGGATTTATCAAGACACTACAATAATAGTTCTTTTGGCTAGGTGCGTCCACTTTACCGGAACCTATATCATAGTTCTTGGGAGAAGTTCCAACCATCATATCTGCCTGAGATTCAGATCTGGTTGGTGACAGGATACTTCAGACTCAGCATGTCTGAAAAAGAAAGTTTGCAACACAAATCGACGAGATGATGTTGCAGGATTCTCGGGAATGAACTATGGAAGCAAGCTCCAAAATATGAGCTGGTTCGGAGGACACACGTGAACACACTATCCAAGACAAGCATGACCACATAGAATTCTTACAATAACACTACCGAGTTCTGGTTGGAAACCATCATCGAGGATATCAAAGTCCTTGCATAAATCCGGATCTTAAGAAGGAACTTCTTCTCCTTCAACAAGTCAATCAGTGGCTTGGTGTGCTAGGAGATACATATGGAATGGAGATGATCAGTCTACCAATCCACAGAATACTTCGCACATGCATGACTGACTTGGGATGATTCCAAATGAAGCAAAAAAAACAAGCTTTCTTGAATTCACGTCGGCAACTTACATCAAATACACGTGAATTAGAGGAAGTCACTCCTTTCACCAAAACATATACCTCATGAACTGGCACGAAGGCAATGCTTACACATGTTTCCAACACTAGCTTAATTGTCCCACATGAATCATGGAGGCGATAAAATATTGCTGATGGGCTCAACAACAACTCATCGAGATTTCCATCAACATGGAATTCCATGACTATGTGAACACGGTGATAGCATTGGTCAGACCAAGAGAATATAATGATGCGTGCTCGAGGAAACAACCATGAGTAAGACAACACTACGAACATCGTTGGTTCTGATTTGATTTGACGATAGCCCACACTCAAATCAAAGACTGGACAAGACAATAGCTCCAACAATTGATCATGAGGATCAATCGATGAAGATATCATCTTTCTTCAATACACACACACGCACAAAAGATATCCCTGTGGAATGAACTAAGTCAGATAAAGCTTTTATCTTCCAATCCTCCATTTGTTGTTAGCTTAACCAACTAACTCAGGGGTATCCAACACAGATTCTTGGAGAAGGGGTGGTTTATAAGAAAACCAACTTGATCATGAACTTAACATAACGGTCAGGGGACGACCTGCTGATACTTCCGAGAAGATATTCGGAAAATCACGAACCACTGATATGTTATTAAGCTCGAGAACAATCTTGCTTCTCATGGCAAGACGATAGGATCAAAAGAGCGAGGGATTGGCATTCTTGATCTGCGGAATACAACTGCTTTGACCCAATCCTAGAAATGGATGAGGAGCTGGAGTTTGTTTCTCCTAGACATTCCAAAATAGAATGGCTTGACGGACCACAAGAATGATAAGCATCCATAACACAAATGCAAGACATACTCTTGACTATCAATTAATAGACGAAGATCGAAACACAGTGAAGAGGGACAACTCGAAGAAACACATGATTTCCTGAGTTGTGGATGCATAGGTTAGCATGTCGAACAAGACTCAACATATTTCTTCCGAATAACCCATGCAGAAAGATAGGATTGGCAGAGTCACAATTATAGAATGGAGAACTCATCAAGAGCATGCTTGTTGTGATCTTTTGGTTAAAACGAACTTCTGCCAAGGATGGTTCATGGTATTTGGAAGAACGATATACCACGGACCTCGAGGACTATCACAAAGGTTAATAATATCCCAAGGAACAAGCAAACACTATCAACAGGAGCAAGCAGATCGAATCTTGGGTCCAAGAACCCAAAAATAGAATACCTACTAACTAAATAACATCACAAGATGCTTTCGAAAATGATGGCCAGAATTATCACACTGGGGATACAACACAAAGGCTAAACCTCTGAGTGGTTCTCTGAGATATCCTAGTTTCCTAATAACTTTCGCATATATGTCGAGGCAACAGAGTACCTGAAAACAATGATTAGCGTGGTTCATTAGTCTGGCCTCAAAACATTGGGAACGGGGAGAAAAGATTTGCAAATGCATCAGATTGTTTAGAAACCTGGGTCAACTCGGACAGCATAACGGCTGTACGGGCCTGAAAAATGAGATAACTGATACGTCTCCAACGTATCTATAATTTATGAAGTATTCATGCCATGTTTATTATAGTTTTGTATGATTTTGGTGCACTTTTATATGGCTTTTATATGATTTTTATTGATTAACATATTGACCTAGTGCCCAGTGCCAGTTGTTGTTTTCTGCTTGTTTTCGGTTTTCCAGAAAATCCATATCAAATGAAGTCCAAATGCAGCGAAACTTTTTGACGATTTTTTCTGGAAGGAAACAGACCCAGGAGGCTTCGAGGGAGCAGCAGAAGACCCACAGGGGCCCCACAAGCCACCAGGGCGTACCACCCCCTAGGCGCGCCCTGGTGCCTCGTGCCCCCTGTGGCACCTCTTTGCGTGATTCCAACGCTGAAAAATCATATATATTCAGAAACCCCCGAAAGTTAACCTAGATGAGTTTTACGCCAGCGCAAGCCTCTGTACTAAGGAGATCCCATCTGGAGCCCTTTTCCGGCACCCTGCCGGAGGGGGGGAATCATCACCGAAGGCCATCTTCATCATCCCGGCGGTCTCCATGACGAGGAGGGAGTAGTTCACCCTCGGGGCTGAGGGTATGTACTAGTAGCTGTGTGTTTGATCTCTCTTTCTCGTGTTCTTGATTTGGCACGATCTTGATGTACCGCGAGCTTTGTTAATATAGTTGGATCATATGGTGTTTTCCCCTCTCTATCTTGTTGTGATGAATTGAGTTTTTACCTTTGAGGTTTCACTATTATCGTATTGAATACTTTTATGGATTTGAGAACACTTGATGTATGTCTTGCATATGAATACCCGCCGCGACAATGGGGTATTATATTGATTCACTTGATGTATGTTTTGGCACTCAACTCGCGGATTCCTGAGGTGACATTGGGGTAATCTATGCATAGGGGTTGATGCACATTTTCATCCTACTTTCTCCGGTAGAAATCTTGGGGCACTCTTTGAAGTTCTTTGTGTGGATTGAATATTATGATTTGAAGTTGTTTGATGCATATCGAATAATCAACTCACGGATACTTGTGGTGACATTGGAGTATCTAGGTGACATTAGAGTTGGTTGATGCGTATCATATGGTGTTATTTTAGTACGAACTCTAGGGCTGTTCGTGACACTTATAGGGATGGCTCAATAGATTGATCGGAAAAGATAACTTTGAGGTGGTTTCGTACCCTGCAACAATTTCATCTTATGTTCTCCGCTAGATAAGAACTTTGGAGTGATTCTTTGTCGCACGTTGAGGGATTGTTATATGATCCAATGATGTTAGCATTGTTGAGAGATTGCACTAGTGAAAGTATGAACCCTAGGCCTTGTTTCTAAGCATTGCAATACCGTTTGTGCTCACTTTTGTTACTTGCTACCTTGCTATTTTTTATTTTTAGATTACAAAAACCTATATCTACTATCCATACTACACTTGTATCACCATCTCTTCGCCGAACTAGTGCACCTATACAATTTGCCATTGTATTGGGTGTGTTGGGTACACAAGAGATTTCTTGTATTTGATTGCAGGGTTGTTTGAGAGAGACCATCTTCATCCTACGCCTCCCACGGATTGATAAACCTTAGGTCATCCACTTGAGGGAAAATTGCTACTGTCCTACAAAACTCTGCGCTTGGAGGCCCAACACGAGTCTACAAGAATAAGTTGTGTAGTAGACATCAAGCTCTTTTCTAGCACCGTTGTCGGGGAGGTGACTACTTGAAGGTATATCTTTAGATCTTGCAATCGAATCTTTTAGTTTCTTGTTTTATCACTAGTTTGGTTTATAAAAGAAAACTAAAAAAATGGAATTGAGGTTGCCTCATATTATTCATCTTTATAATGTCTTTCTTGAAAATTATGGAGTGGAAAATTGTGCTCAATTGATAGAAGAAGAATTCAATAAAATGTTTGGCATAAAATCTTTGAATGATGAGCATGATTGCAATGTTGTTAGTATGAATTCTATGAATATCCATGATGCTAATGATATGCAAAGCCATAAGCTTGGGGATGCTATGTTTGATGAAGATGATATTTTTAGTCCCCCAAGTTTTGATGAGAAAATTTATTATGATGATAACATGCCTCCTATTTATGATGATTATATTAATGAAAGTGGGTTTGGAAGAGTGTCAACTCTAGGTAGTAATGATCCCACTATTTTGGAGGGTGTTGAATCTTATGGCCACAATTATGAAAGTGGATTTAGAGAGGTCATGACTTTATTTTATGATGATTCCACTATTTTGGAAGAGGTTTCAATTGATTATGACAACAAAGTTGCTATCTATGATGATTATTGTGATGACATATATGCTATAAAGAATAATGATAACTATGAAACTTGTCATCATGATTTTAATTTTCAATTGGATTATGCCAATCAAGTATCTCATGATAGTTATTTCATTGAATTTGCTCCCACTATTATTCATGAGAATAAATTTGCTTATGTGGAGAGTAACAAAATTTCTATGATTGTGGATCATGAAAAGAATACTTTATGTGATAATTATATTGTTGAATTTCTTCATGATGCTACTGAAAATTATTTTGAGAGAGGAATATATGCTTATATATATTTCAACAACATCAAGTTTCCTCTCTTTATGTTGAAAGTTTCAAAGTTATACTTGTTTTGCCTTCCTATGCTAGTTGATTCTTGCTCCCATAAGTTATTTGCTCACAAAATCCCTATGCATAGGAAGTGGGTTAGGCTTAAATGTGCTAGTCATATGCTTCATGATGCTCTCTTTGTGTTTCAATTCTTTACTTTTATGAGAGCATCATTGAAATCATCATGCCTAGCTAAAAAGGCATTAAAGAAAATCGCTTGTTGGGAGACAACCCAATATTTATACCTACTGTTTTTGTATGTTCACATGATTAAGCTACTGTAGTAATCATGTTTTATATGTTTTCTTTCAATAATGTGCCAAGTAAAGCCTTTGGGATAGTGTGGATGCTTGTTGATTTGATTCTGTGCAAAAATAGAAACTTTTCCGTCCAGTGCTGGAGTTTCTATTCTGTACTGGAGCGTCAAAAAATTCTGAAATTTTTACACAGTATTGGGTTACAAATTTTTTACGTTGTCCTAATGTTTCAGAATTTTTAGAGGTACAGAAGTATGGTTTTTAAATCGCTCACTACACGTTGTTCTGTTTTTGATAGATTCTGTTTTCGATGCATAGTTTGCTTGTTTTAGTGTTTCCATAGCTTATATTGAGCAATATAAATTGTGGAAATGATAGAATACAGTAGTCATTATGTTATAACAATTATGAATCTTGTCTTGACAGTACCTAAGTGTATGATTTAGTTTTATCATACTAACCTATCTCACGAAGTTCCTTTAAGTTTTGTGTGATTGAAGTTTTCAAGTTTTGGGTGAGATATCGATATGAGGAGAATAAGGAGTATCAAGACCATAAGCTTGGGGATTCCCAAGGCACCCCAAGGTAATATTCAAGGAAGACTCAAGTGTCTAAGCTTGGGGATGCCCCGGAAGGCATCCCCTCTTTCGTCTTCAACACTATCGGTAACCTCACTTGGAGCTATATGTTTATTCGTCACATGATATGTGTTTTGCTTGGAGCATCATTTTCTTTTGTTTAGATTTGCTTGCTGTTATCAATAATCATGCTTTTTATCTTTTAGTTCAATAAAATGCCAATTATAGCCTTTACCATGCTCAGTTTGCAAGTTTATGTGTTGATGTTTGAAAACAGAAAGTTTTCTATTATGTCCAGAATATTCCTGAATAGTCAGAACATGATAAAAATCTGAAATTTTTACACAGTAAGAATGCATGAGTTCTCTGTCACGTGGTAATATTTCAGAATTTTTGGACTTAGGAAAGTATGAATTCTTATTCACCCTTTACAGACTGTTCTGTTTTGGCAGATTGCTGTTATAGTTGCATTGTTTGCATATGTTTGCCCATTTAATGTTTCTATTTGTAGATATGAGTATTAAATATGCAGAGGCATTTAGTATGCAATGTTTAATTATAATTTTAGTGATTTGCTACAGTAGAGATTGTTAAGGTTTTGAGTGGATTTATACTAACTTATCTCACGAGTTCTTGTTGAGTTTTGTGTGGATGAAGTTTTTAAGATTTAGAGAAACCGTGATATGAGAGGAATTAAGGAGACACAAGAGCTCAAGCTTGGGGATGCCCAAGGCATCCCAGGTTAATATTTCAAGAAGTCTCAAGCATCTAAGCTTGGGGATGCCCTGGTAGGCATCCCACCTTTCTTCATCAACAATTATCATTGGTTGAGCCTAAGTTTTTGCCTCTTCGCATGACATGCGCTATTCTTGGAATGTCATTTTATTTTGTTTTCTTTGCTGTTTGAATCAATACTGACATAAATCTAAGCATAGTAGGCATAACAAGCAAGCATGAATGAGTAGGCACATCATGGCTCAAACAACTCCTACTCATGCTAGTGGGTTTTACTATTACTGTGGCAAAGACAGGTCATGTAGAGGAATGGGTTCAACTACCGCACATGTAACAGTTGAATTGTTGTTATCCTAATGCAGTAAAAGAGATCAAGAGCAAGAGAGTGGGATTATATCGAAATGCTCAATGGGGGTTTGCTTGCCTGGCACTTCTGAAGATAGTACTGCTCTTCATCAGTGACAATGATCACAACGTCGGAAACATCGGCTACCGAGAAGGAACAACACTGACTAGCAAAGAAGGAACACAATCAATGCAATGCACAATCACATGAATGACATGTCATATTAAGGTACTGAATTCACCTAATGCAATATTTATCCAAATTAATTGAAGTGGAATTCAAACAGGATCAATTTCCAACTCCAAATGTTATTTCAAAAATTGTCCTAATCATCATTTGTCCTATTCAGTGAGGTTAACTTGTTTAAACATGCATGGAAATGCCATAAATAGATTCTTCATATTTTTCTGATAATTTTTTATATATAAATTATTTCAATCTGACTTACGGTTGAATTTTTATGAATTTTTGAAGTTTATATCATTTTCTGGAATTTCATGGTTATTTTAAATTAAATTAAATCCAGAAAATGATTTACTGCATCAGCATTACGTCACTGTGATGTCAGCAGGTCAACTGGACCATTCCTGGTCAAATCTGACCAGTGGGTCCCGCATGTCAGTGACTAATCTAACTAACAAGGTTAATTAAACTAATGTTAATTTTAATCTAGGTTAATTAGGACTCTGGGCCCACATGTCAGTGAGTCAGCGGGTTAATTAAGTTTAATTAAAAACTTAATCAAAGGTTAGCAGGGCTGGGGCCCACCTGTCATTGACCCAGGGGAGTCAAACCCCTGGTCAACTGGGTCAAACCCGCTGGTCAACCAAGTCAAACACGCCGGCGGCTCGACGCCGGCGATGACAGACGTGACGGAGGGGCTTGGATTCGCTCCTCCGGCGGCCAAATGAGCGGCGGAGGGGCTCTACGTGAAGCGCAGGCTCGCGCGCATCCAACGCAGCAAGCGGCGGCAGCTGGGGTGGCCGAAGCTTGCCAGAAACGAGCTCGCGGCGGCTGTCGGAGCTCGGGCTCGAGCGGGCGCAGCGCTGCGGTGCGCTAGGGAGCTAGCTAGGGTGCGGGTTAGGTTGCTAGTGACGCCAGGAGCACGTCCACGTGCTCGTACGTGATGTTTGTCCACTGTAATGACGGCGACGACATGGACGCCGGCGGTGAGCTCACGAATACGGCGGCTAGCGTGGTTAGAGTAGGCGCGCGAGCGAGAGGACGGGGAGGTAAGGAAGAGGAGCTCATGGGGGGCGGAGCAGCTGGTCAGCGGCTTCGGGGACGGCCTGGTTTCACCGGATCGACGCCGGCGAGCTACGGACAGAGGCGGCGGAAACGAGCTCGATGGCGATGGTGTGCTGCTCCCGCGCTCATGATCTTCGGCATGGAGAAGCTCTAGTCCAAGGCGGTGCTACTAGACACGGCGGTGGAGCGAGGGAGGCTCGGTGGGCACGGCGAACGGCGACGGTAGTGCTCGGTGCGCTCGGGTGGTGGCGTCCAGAGGCGAGGGAGAGAGCGAGGGGGAGAGTAAGCGGGTCAGAGCTATCGGGACGGCTCCCGCGAAGCCATCCGCGGTGCCACGCAGGCTAGCAAGCAGGAGGTGGCACGGGCACGTGTGCACGTGCGGTGAGCACGCGCTCGGTGTCCTTCTGGCGAGAGGAGGAGGACGACTGGCAACGGGCCAGGTGGGCTGGGCCGGCCAGGTGAGCGCCAGGTAACTCTTCTCTCTCTCTCTCTCTCTCTCTCTCTCTCTCTCTCTTTTCTATTTTGTTTTCTGTTTCCTATTTTTCTTTTCTGTTTTGATTTAGTATAAATACCAAATCATTTTTAAAACTCCTGAAAATAATTGTGGGCACTATTTGAATTATTCCAAAAGCCCTCAAATAGTTTCAAAATATTTGGAGCATTTAAGATAATTATAACAATTAAATGCTCCAATTCAAATACATTATGGCTTAATTCAAAAATCCAGAAATGTTTCAAAAATATGTGCATCATTTTTAGCAGAGGTTTGCACCTTTCCCAAAAATGATGAACTTTTCTGAAGGGTATTTTGGATTCATTGAAAATATTTTCATTTTAATCCTAGTTGAAATTCATTTAGTGCTAGGGTTTATCAGTCCCCATTTCAAATTCATTTTAATTTAAACATGATGCATGGATGCTGATGCAACTTATTACAAACAAATTCTAGGGCTGTGACACTAATGTTGCTATGGTTAAAGATCTCTTGGTCGATAATATAGATGGGCATGTTATTTACTTCTGTGATGAAGCAGCTAGAATTGCTAAACCATATTCTAAAGATAAAAACAGACCTGTAGTAGGCATGCCTGTTATCTCTGTTAAAATAGGAGATCATTGTTATCATGGCTTATGTGATTTGGGTGCTAGTGTGAGTGCTATTCCGTTTAACTTATATCAAGAAATTATGAATGATATTGCACCTATTGAAATAGAGGACATTGATGTTACTATTAAGCTTGCAAACAGAGATACCATTACGCCGCTTGGGATCGTTAGAGATGTTGAAGTCTTATGTGGAAAAATAAAATACCCTACTAATTTTCTAGTCCTCGGTTCTCCACAAGATAATTTTTGTCCCATTATATTTGGTAGACCTTTCTTGAACACTGTTAATGCCAAGATTGATTGCGCTAAATAAAATGTTAGTGTTAATTTTGGAGTCATGTCTCATGAGTTTAATTTCTCCAAGTTTCGTAGACAACCTCTTGATAAAGAATTGCCTAGTAAAGATGAAATTATCGGTCTTTCTTCTATTACCGTACCTCCTACTGATCCGTTAGAACAATATTTACTAGACCATGAAAATGATATGCATATGAATGAAAGAAATGAAATAGATAGGATGTTCTTTGATCAACCACCTATCCTTAAACACAATTTGCCTATTGAAACTCTTGGAGGCCCTCCTCCACCTAAGGGTGACCCTGTATTTGAACTAAAACAATTGCCTGATACATTGAAATATGCTTATCTAGATGAAAAGGAGATATATCCTGTTATTATTAGTGCTAACCTTTCAGAGCATGAAGAAAAGAGATTACTGAAAACTCTGAGGAAGCACCGAGCTGGTATTGGATATACTCTTGATGATCTTAAGGGCATTAGTCCCACTCTATGTCAGCACAAAATTAATATGGAGCCTGATGCTAAACCAGTTGTCGATCACCAATGACGATTAAATCCTAAAATGAAGGAGGTGGTAAGAACTGAAATATTAAAGCTCCTGGAAGCAGGTATAATCTATCCCATAGCTGATAGTAGATGGGTAAGTCCCGTTCATTGTCTCCCTAAGAAAGGAGGTATTACCGTTGTTCCTAATGATAAAAATGAACTCATTCCACAAAGAATTGTAACTGGTTATAGGATGGCAATTGATTTTAGAAAATTAAACAAAGCCACTAGAAAAGATCATTACCCCTTACCTTTTATTGATCAAATGTTAGAAAGATTGTCTAAGCATACACACTTTTGCTTTCTTGATGGATATTCTGGTTTCTCTCAAATACCTGTATCACAAGCCGACCAAGAGAAAACCACCTTTACTTGTCCTTTTGGAACTTATGCTTATAGACGTATGCCTTTTGCTTTATGCAATGTACCTACTACCTTTCAAAGATGTATGACTGCTATATTCTCTGACTTTTGTGAAAAGATTATTGAGGTTTTCATGGATAATTTTTCGGTTTACGAAACTTCTTTTGATGATTGCTTAAGCAACCTTGATCGAGTTTTGCAGAGATGTGAACAAACTAATCTTGTCTTGAACTAGGAGAAGTGCCACTTGATGGTTAATGAAGGTATAGTCCTTGGGCATAAAATTTCTGAAAGAGGTATTGAAGTTGATAAAGCTAAGGTTGATGCTATTGAGAAAATGCCTTGTCCTAAAGATATTAAAGGTATAAGAAGTTTCCTAGGTCATGCTGGTTTCTATAGAAGGTTTATTAAAGACTTCCCTAAAATTTCTAGGCCTCTTACTAATTTCTTGCAAAAAGATGTTCCATTTGTTTTTGATGATGATTGTGTAGAAGCCTTTGAAACACTTAAGAAAGCCTTAACCACTGCACCTATTGTTCAACCACCTGACTGGAACTTGCATTTCGAAATTATGTGTGATGCTAGTGATTATGCTATTGGTGCTGTTCTAGGACAGAGAGTTGATAAGAAATTAAATGTTATCCATTATGCTAGTAAAACTCTAGACAGTGCCCAAAGAAATTATACTACTACTGAGAAAGAATTTCTAGCAGTTGTGTTTGCATGTGATAAATTCAGATCTTACATAGTTGATTCTAAAGTAACTGTTCACACCGATCATTCTGCTATTAAATATCTAATGGAAAAGAAAGATGCTAAACCTAGATACATTAGGTGGGTTCTATTGCTACAAGAATTTGACTTGCATATTATTGATAGAAAGGGAGCTGAGAATCCCGTAGCAGATAATTTGTCTAGAATGGAAAATGTTCTTGATGACCCACTTCCTATTAATGATGACTTTCCTGATGAACAATTAGCTGTCATAAATGCTTCTCGTAATACTCCTTGGTATGCAGACTATGCTAATTATATTGTTGCTAAATTTATACCACCTAGTTTCACATACCAACAAAAGAAAAAGTTCTTCTTTGATTTAAGACATTACTTCTGGGATGACCCACATCTTTATAAAGAAGGAGTAGATGGTATTATTAGACGTTGTATACCTGAGCATGAACAGGAACAAATCCTACGGAAGTGTCATTCCGAGGCTTACGGAGGACACCATGCGGGAGACAGAACTGCACATAAGGTATTACAATCTGGTTTTTATTGGCCTACTCTTTTCAAGGATGCTCGTAAGTTTGTCTTATCTTGTGATGAATGTCAAAGAATTGGTAATGTTGGTAGACGTCAGGAAATGCCTATGAATTATTCACTTGTTATTTAACCATTTGATGTTTGGGGATTCGATTACATGGGACCTTTTCCTAAATCCAATGGGTATACTCATATTTTAGTTGTTGTTGATTACGTTACTAAGTGGGTAGAAGCTATTCCAACTAGTGGTGCTGATCATAACACTTCTATTAAAATACTTAAAGAAGTTATTTTCCCAAGGTTCGGAGTCCCTAGATATTTAATAACTGATGGTGGTTCACATTTTATTCATGGTGCATTCCGTAAATTGCTTGCTAAATATGATGTCAACCATAGAATTGCATCCCCCTATCACCCTCAATCTAGTGGTCAAGTTGAATTGAGCAATAGAGAAATAAAATTAATTTTGCAAAAAACGGTCAATAGGTCCAGAAAGAATTGGTCTAAGAAACTTGATGATGCATTATGGGCTTATAGAACTGCTTATAAAAATCCTATGGGTATGTCTCCTTATAAAATGGTCTATGGAAAAGCATGTCATTTACCTGTTGAGTTAGAACATAAAGCATATTGGGCAACTAAAGAACTCAATTATGATTTTAAACTTGCCGGTGAAAAGAGGTTATTTGATATTAGCTCACTAGATGAATGGAGAACCCAAGCTTATGAAAATGCCAAATTGTTTAAGGAAAAAGTTAAAAGATGGCATGATAAAAGAATTCAAAAACGGGAATTCAAAGTGGGTGAATATGTTCTATTGTACAATTCTCGTTTGAGATTCTTTTGCAGGAAAACTTCTCTCTAAATGGGAAGGATTGTATATCATCGAAGAAGTTTATCGCTCCGGAGCCATCAAAATAAACAACTCCGAAGGCACTAATCCGAGAGTGGTGAATGGGCAAAGAATCAAGCACTATATTTCAGGTACTCCCATTAATGTTGAAACTAATATTATTGAAACAATGACACCGGAGGAATACATAAGAGAGACCTTCCAGAACACTCCAGAACCCTGAAAAGGAAGAGGTACGTGATACGGTAAGTAAACCGACTCCAAAAATTCCATAAAAATACTTTATGTCAGTTTTGGAATATTAGAAAAAATACAAAAATAAGAAACACCCGAGGGGACCCGCGAGGTGCACACGAGGCACCAGGGCGCGCCACCCCCCCCCCCCCAGGCGCGCCCTGGTGGCTCGTGGGCCCCTCGTGAGCCTTCCCAACTCCGTTTTCTTCTGGATTACTTGTTTTGCAAGATAAAAATTCTTTATATATACTCCCGGACATTTTGACCACCGTATCGCAGAAATCTCTTCTGTTCTTGTTTCGTACTATTTTTCTGACAGATCTAGATCGCTATGGTTCCACCAAGCTTTTCCAAGGACAAGTTCTACAAGAAGGTCATCAACCCCTACCTACTGGAGGTGATGAAACACCCTCAAGCCATCGAGATGCGTGACGGGGTGCTTCACATCTGGGATGTTCAAGGGCCCAAGAAGACCGGGAGCGTGGAGGCTAGGCTCGAAGCGGTGCAGCAGGAGATTTTCAAGTGCCAAGGGATGGTAGAACGTTGATAACCCACAAGTATAGGGGATCAATTGTAACTTTTTCGATAAATAAGAGTGTCAAACCCAACGAGGAGCTAAAGGTAGAATTAATATTCCCTTCAAGTTCTATCGACCACCGATACAACTCTACGCGCACTTAACGTTCGCTTTACCTAAAACAAGTATGAAACTATTTTGTATGTGATAGGATAGGTTTGCATGAATAAAACTAGATGTACTTTGCGAGAATAAAACTACGAGTAATTTGCAAGATAATAAAGGTTAGTTGTTTAGTAGAAAGCTTTTGTAACACAAGAGAATGATTTGTCCCTAGGCACTCAATAACTAGACCGGTAATCATTGTTGCAATTTTATATGAGGGAGAGGCATGAGCTAACATACTTTCCGTACTTGGATCATATGCACTTATGATTGGAACTCTAGCAAGCATCCGCAACTACCAAAGATCATTAAGGTAAAACCCAACCATATCATTAAGTATCAAGTCCTCTTTACTCCCATACGCAACAACCCCCTTACTCGGGTGTAAGCTTCTGTCACTCTAGCCGCCCACCATAAGAGAATTATGAACATATTGCAAACCCTATAGCGGGAATCCCCCACGTGTGCGCGGCACGGAAGGCACCATAGGACAGCACCAAAATAAAACGTACAACTCAAACCAATCATGATCATCAATCAACCCATAGGACAAAACGAATCTACTCAAACATCATAGGATGGCCACAAATCATTGGATAATAATATGTAGCATTAAGCACCATGTTTAATTAGAGAATTTCAGAGGGAAAAGAGAGGTTACACCGCTGCATAGAGGGGGAGAGAGTTGGTGTTAACGGCGGCGAAGTTGTTGGTGTAGATCGCCGTCATGATGGTTCCCTCGGCGGCGTTCCGGCACCACCGGGAGAGAGGGGCAGAGAGCCCCCCTCCTTCTTCTTCTTCCTTGGCTTCCCCCCTAGATGGGAGGAGAGTTTCCCCTCTGGTCCATGGCTGCCATGGCGGCGGAGGGGCAGGAGCCCCTCCTAGATTGGATCTCTCTCTCTGTTCTCTTCTGTTTCGCGTTCCTGTTTTCTGCCCTTTCACCGTTTCTTAAATTCCCGGAGATCCGTAACTCTGATTGCGCTGAAATTTTAACATGATTTTTTTCTGGACATTAGCTTCCTGGCGCCCGAAGAATAGCACCAACCGACCTACGAGGGCCTCAAGAGGCACCACGGAGCGCCGAGCCCCCTCTGGCGCGCCCTGGTGCCTCGTGGGGCCCACGAGCACCGCCTTGTGTTGATTCCACCTCCCAAAAATCACATATATTCCAAAATAATTCTCCATAAAATTTTATTGCATTTGTACTTCGTTTGATATGGATTTTCTATGAAACAAAAAACAAGCAGAAAACAGGAACTCGCACTGGGCACTGGATCAATATGTTAGTCACAAAACTAATATAAAATGTTGCCAAAATTATATGAAAGTTGTAGAATATTGGCATGAAACAATCAAAAATTATAGATACGATGGAGATGTATCAAACGTGGACTCAGTGCCAACCACTCCATGATCACGGAATTCACCCGCGATCACAAGGTGGATGGCCAATCGATGGGGGACATCATCTTCAAGCTCAATGAACGAATTGACTATCTCCAAGGCCAAATCTATGATCTTCAAAACCAAAATTTTGAGTGTCAGGCAAAATTCAAAGGTATGAGTTTAGCTGCAAGTTTCAGGACTCCGGAGACTCATTCATCCTTTTATGATGGGGAACCTATGCCATGGAAGCGCACCACTTCATCACCACTACCATCACCGAAGAAAGAAACTTGAGCACATGGGTATGGGCACTCCCCTTGGCTTGTGCCAAGCTTGGGGGAGGTGCCCCGGTATCGTATCACCATCACTTTTATTATCTTTACCTACTTTTAGTTCGATCCTTAGTTATTTCGTGATCTAGTTGAATAAAAGTTTAGTATGATCTATTTTCGAGTGCTAGTTTCGTGATCTATCTATCTATGTAATTGAGTTGAGAGTTATATAATAAAGAGTAGTTTGAGTTTTTGCTTCTTTACTTTTATGTTTCAATCCTAGCAATGAAAATACTGAAAAAGATCATATGCAAATCTTATGGAAAGTAATGACATTACATAAAGAAAAGTATAAGTGGTAAAATTTATTGGAAGTTAACAAACATAGCATTGGTCAATGATGCAATTCATGAAAAAAATTAATAAGGAAGAGAAGATGCACATGCAAATACACTATCTTGGACATCTTTTATGATTGTGAGCCCCCATTAAGTATTTTATGTCAAATTGTTGACGTTGGACAAGGAAGAAAACTTAATGAATTATGTTTGCTTATATTCACATACAAGTTATATTGTCATAGATCCTCCAACATGTGGTGCTTGCCCAATATCTTTGCTAGCCAAAAATCCGCACCAAGTAGAGATACTACTTGTGCATCCAAAACCCTTAAACCCAGTTTCATGTAATGGGAGTCCACTATATCTACCTATGGGTTGAATAAGATCCTTCAAGTAAGTTGTCATCAGTGCAAAAAGCAATAAAAATTGCCTCTAAATATGTATGAACTTTTATTGTAAGGGAAAATAAGCTTTGTACGAACTTGTGATGGTAAAGAAATAAAAGCGACAGACTGCATAATAAAGGTTGCTATCACAAGAGGCAATATAAAGTGACGTTCCTTTGCATTAAGAGCTTGTGCATCCAACAACGAAAAGTGCATGACAACCTCTGCTTCCCTCTGCGAAGGGCCTAACTTTTACTTTTATGTATTTACTTTTTATGTAAGAGTCAATAGTGGTCTCCTCTATTCCTTTTTATTTTTCTCTTTTGCAAGCATCATGTGGTGGGGAAAGATCTAGGTATATATATCCAGTTGGATATGAGTGATCATGAGTTATTATTGTTGACATTACCCTTGAGGTGAATAAGTTGGGAGGCGAAATTATAAGCCCCTATCTTTCTATGTGTCTAGCTGAAACTTTTTGCTCCATATATATGTTGTGAGTGTTAGCAATCATAAAAGACTAAATGATGGTTGAGTATGTGGACTTGCTAAAAAGCTCCTACATGAGACCCTTCCTGAAAATCTGATGAATTGCAATTGCATTGTTGACTGAGAACATAGTTTGTTAGTTTTCAAGAAAGTTTATGTCTTATACTTCGTTGTTGTGATGAATTGTTACTTGCTCATGAGAAGTTTTATGAAAATGAATATTGTTGTTATAATAATGATCATGATGCTACTATGTCCATATTTTATTTTTATCGACACCTCTCTCTCTAAACATGTGGACATGATTATCGATATCGGCTTTCGCTTGAGGACAAGCGAGGTCTAAGCTTGGGGGAGTTGATACGTCCATTTTGCATCATGTTTTACTACTGTTATTTATAGTGTTTTTAATCAATATAATACTTTGTGGAGCAATTCTAAAGCCTTTTCTCTCTTAATATGCAAGATTTACATAAGGAGGGAGATTGCCGGCAGCTGGAACTATAGGTTGTGGGAGTAGATGATGACAAGAATGTGTGGTATTAATTTGGGATTTTTCTGATCATCAGAACTATAGGTTGCTTCATAACCCATAGTGATGACAGATTTTCCCAACGGAAGAAAATGAATAATTGGGAAGGATGGGGAATTGGAATTTGATCCAGTAGGTGTGTGGCAAGATTTTGGCAAGATGCTGAGGGCTTTGGATCACTCAGAGAGATTCATAAGTCCAAAGTCAACTGAAAAGATTCAAAATCCAACCAAATTGCAAATAAAGCCAAAAAGATTTTGGAAAGAAAAAGTTGCCAAAAACCAGGGTGTCACAAACCTACCCCCCCCCCCCCCTTAGAATGAATCTCGTCCTCGAGATTCGGTTGCTCAGGGAACAAGTGTGGATATGCTGATCTCAGAAAATCCTCTCTTTCCCAAGTAGCTTCCTCCTCAGAGTGATGATCCCACAATACTTTGAAATACTTAATTATCTTGCTCCGGGTAGTCCTTTCCATCTCATCCAAAATTCTGACAGGTTTTTCTTCATAGGTCAAATCTTTAGTCAATTCCATCTCACTCATATCTGCCTGTTTGATCGGGGGTGCAATGCACTTTCTTAGCTGGGATATGTGGAAGACATTGTGAACTTCAGACAACTCCGGTGGTAATTCTAGTTGATATGCCACTCTGCCTCTTCTAGCAATTACTGGAAAGGGACCGATATATCTCGGTGCAAGCTTCCCTCGGGTGTGAAACCTCTTTATTCCTTTCATGGGGGTAACTCGGAGATAAGCGTATTCTCCAGGTTCAAAAGTGACTTCTCGGTGTTTAGGGTCATAGTAACTCTTTTGACGGGACTTGGCTGCTCGAAGACGTTCCTGAATATTCTTGACTTGTTTCTCAGCCTCGAGCATCAAATCCGTGCCGAAGATACGGCTGTCTCCTGTCTGAGAGCAATTTAAAGGAGTGCGACACTTTCGTCCATACGGAGCTTCAAATGGTGACATCTTGAGACTCGACTGATAACTGTTATTGTAGGAGAATTCTGCATAGGGTAGACTATCCTCCTATTTGGGTCCATAGGTGAGAGCACAGGACTGAAGCATATCTTCCAATATCTGGTACACACGTTCGGTCTGTCCATCTGTCTGTGGATGATATGCCGTACTATGCTTTAGCACGGTTCCCAGGGCTTGGTGTAGTCGCAACCAGAATGCTGAAGTGAACAAAGAGCCTCTATCTGATGTGATAGACTTGGGTACTCCATGAAGGCTGACTATCCGGGACATGTAGAGCTGGGCAAGCTGGTAAGCGTTGAAAGTGGTCTTTACCCGAATGAAGTGAGCCACTTTCGTAAGTATGTCTACGATGACCCAGATAGTATCATGGCCTCTGGTTGACTTGGGTAGTCCAACAATGAAGTACATGCATATGTCATCCCATTTCCACTGGGGAACTGGTAAAGGTTGCAGTAGTCCAGCAGGTTTCTGGTGTTCAGCTTTGACTCTGTTGCAGATGTCACAACAGGCAATGTCCCTTCTCACTCCTGGCCACCAAAATGTTTCCCTTAAGTCCTAGTACATTTTTGTTCCTCCCGGATGAATAGAGTAGGTGGATTCATGTGCCTCTCGGAGTATTTGCTGTCTCAAATTTTCTTGATCAGGAACGCATATTCGGTTTTCAAACCATACAATGCCCTGGTCATCAATTCGGAAGGACTTGGCCTTCCCTTGCTGAATATGTTCCTTGATTTCTTGTATACCTTTATCTGATTTCTGAGCTACCTTAATTTCTTCCATAAGTGTCGGAATGATTTCCATTGTATCCGGGATAGTTGGGCCGCATAAGACCATATTCAGCTTGGCAAAGTCTTCTCGTAGTCTCGGATGGATTCCCTCCATTATTGCATTTAGGGTACCTTGCTTTCTGCTGAGGGCATCGGCGACCACATTGGCCTTTCCCGGATGATAATTAATTCCAAGGTCATAGTCCTTGACCAATTCAAGCCATCTTCTCTGTCTGAGATTCAGATCGGGTTGGGTGAAATTATACTTGAGACTCTTATGGTCCGTGTATATCTCACATCGCTGCCCGATGAGATAATGCCTCCAAATCTTCAGTGCATGAACCACGGCTGCTAATTCCAAATCATGAGTGGGATAGTTCTCTTCATGAGGTCGTAGTTGTCTGGATGCATATGCTACAACCTTTAGCCTCTTGCATTAGAACGCAGCCGATTCCACGCCTGGAAGCATCACAATATATGTCGAAGCTCTTGTGGGTGTCTGGAAGAACTAAGACAGGAGCTGTAGTTAGCCTCATCTTTAATTCCATGAAACTGCTATCGCATTCTTCCGTCCAGGCAAATTTGTGGTTCTTTTTCAACAGTTCTGTTAGTGGCTTGGCTATTTTTGAGAAGCCTTCGATGAAGCGACGGTAGTAGCGTACCAATCCCAGAAAATTGCGGACTTCAGTTACTGTGGCCGGTGTCTTCCAGTTTAATACAGCAGTCACTTTGCTGGGGTCGACAGCCACACCCTGTTCTGACAGAACATGTCCTAGAAAGCCCACCTCTCTTAGCCAAAATTCACATTTGCTGAACTTGGCGTACAAGCGATGGGTCCTTAGTCTTTCCAGGACAGTACGGAGGTGTTGCGTGTGCTCTTCTTCATCTTTCGAATAGATAAGAATATCATCGATGAATACTACCACAAATTTGTCCAAGAAGTCCATGAAGACCTTATTCATCATGCTCATGAAATAGGCTGGAGCATTTGTCAGCCCAAATGACATGACTGTAAATTCATACAGACCATATCTGGTAGTGAAGGCTGTCTTGGGGATATCCTCCTTCCTGATTTTTAACTGGTGATACCCCGTTTGGAGGTCGATCTTGGAAAATACCCGGGCCCCGTTCAACTGGTCGAACAGATCATCAATACGGGGGAGCGGATATTTATTTTTGATGGTGACCTCATTCAGTTGGCGGTAGTCCATGCACATTCGTAGGCTGCCATCCTTCTTTTTCACAAACAGTACAGGTGATCCCCATGGTGGGGCGCTTGGACGAATATACCCTTTTTGCAATAATTCACCCAACAGTTTCTTTAGTTCCACCAGCTCTGGGGAAGGCATGTGGTAGTACTTCTTGTAAATTGGAGCAGTTCCGGGAACAACATCAATGGCAAACTCTAGTTCCCGATCAGGTGGCATTCCTGGTATCTCTTCCGGAAATACATCCGGAAATTCACTGACTACTAGAATCAGATTTATATCTGTAGCAGTGGCTTTGAATGCCATTCCTTTCTTTGACATCATTCTGCAAGCAGTGAACTGCATTGTTTGGCCTGCCGGGTTAACCAATGTCACCGTTCAGGTGGCACAGTTGATACACACCTGATGTGGTACCAACCAATCCATTCCCAATATTATATCCAGTCCAGGGGACTCAATGGCCACAAGAGTAGCTGGAAACTTAACATCATGTATCAAGATTTCCAGATCCTTGTATATCACATTTGTTCTGAGCATGGAGCCAGGGGATTGCACCACCATGATTTTGTCCAAAAGAGAAGGAGAAAATTTGTGCAAGGTGGCAAAACTCCACGAAATAAATGAATGAGAAGCCCCAGAATCAAATAAAATTATTGCAGGTATGTTGTTAACAGAAAACATACCAAGGACCACATCTGGTGCTTCGCGGGCTTCCTCAGCGGAGATATGATGGACTTGGCTGCAGTAGACGTTCGTATTGGGGCGGCGTCCAACATTGTTGACTTGTGGCTTGAAGTCGGATGGTGGCTTCCCATTTCTTGCGGGGCACTGCTTGGAGTAATGCCCGCTCTGGCCGCAAGTAAAGCATGTGTTGTTACGGCGGCAGTCCTCCAGCACTGGTTGTTTGCCGAAGGTCTTGTCCTGGCTGACAGGCTTATTGTTGTTGTTACTATTATTCCAGGCAGGCTTCTATTCAGATGAACTTGGTTGCCAGATACGTGGCTTCTGCACAAACTGCTCACGATTGTTCTTCTTGGGTTCAAACTTCCGCTTGCGATCATCATATCCTGACTTATGCTCTCGTTCAGCTATGAAAGCCTTGTTCACCAAAGTCTGGAAGTCTGGAAAGTCAAGCATACAAAGCTGACAGCGGAGGGTATGATTTAGCCCTCCTAGGAATCGGTCAATCTTCCTTTCTTCTGTGGATACGTCATGAGTGGAATACCGTGCCAGATTATTAAACTTGTTCAGATACTCACCCACTGACATATTCCCTTGAGTAAGAGCAAGAAATTCCCTCTGTTTCACCTTCATTATGCCAGTAGGAATATGATACTTGCGGAATACCTCCTTGAACTTCTCCCAAGAAATATCTTCCCCAGGGGACCACATTAGTTTCGTGTTGTCCCACCATATGGCTGTCGGTCCCTCCAGGTAGTGAGTAACAAAAGGAACCTTGTCTGACTCATCACAGCGGGCTATGTCCAGCTTCTTTTCCATGGTCCTTAGCCAGTCATCAGCTTCCATAGGATCCACAGCTTGACCAAAACTGGGTGGCTTGGTCCGCTGAAAATCAGACAATTTAGAGTGTGTCCCATTGTGGTTGTTCTGACCCACCATAGTCTGCATACTTTTCAGAAATTCCATAAGATCTTGGTTTCTTTTCTCTTCAAACATTCTCATAATCTGATCAGTGGTTGGCGACTGTGGTGGCGGTGGTGGCAAATGTTCTGGTGACTATCCTGCCTGTCTGGTGGATCGATGAACGGGAGTTCCATCGCCGCCTTGATTACTACACCTCTTCATCCTAAATTTGTTCCCATTGCAAATACCGAATCGATGAGCAACATCCGTAAGGGAAAGCATGGTAGTATGACACCAGAAAAAGAGGCCAAATAAAAAGAGGAAAAAGCAAACAACATAATTATACAAGGCAACCCAACATCATACATGACAAGCTAGTAGGGGGATTATCATGACTGGACTGCTCATACGGCAGTCGACATAGGCATAGATGCTATGATGCATGCACTGATACTCAAGCATTCACTCTAGTGACGCCGGTGGCACGAACACTGGTAAACTGAAGACTCCTCGTCGTCTGGTCCTGTCTCAGAATCTGAGCTGATGATGTGCACCTCGGCCTCCGGATCAAAGGTAACACGACGACGCTGACGGGAAGGCTCTGCCTCTGAAGGAGAAGAAATACGACACCGCAGCATCAGAGCAGCTGGAGTAGCTAGAAGTGAGGCCCACTCTACCGGGGTCTCACGTCGGCTACCAGACGAAAAGCCTGGCAGTCTGAACGAACTAGAAGGAGTCTCAGAAGGTGGAACGGGTGGAGTATACACAGGTGAAAATGGAGGTGGAGGAGGAGACTGTGCTGCCGCAACAGCCGCAAGTGCCTCGCGGGCAAGTGTCAGCTCCTCAGCTAGTGAAGTGATCATACGGTAACTGGCGTTCAGATAGCGAGATAAAACACCAGTAGCACGATCACTCGCCGGATCAACAGGTGCAAAAAGGACTCGCCCTGTCGTAGGCAACAGGGTGGGGTAGTGAAAGAAACCTGGATGAGTCTGCATCTCGACCTCGTGGAAACGCAAGTCAGTGAGAGCCTCCATCGCAGCAAACTGGATCGCCAACTCCGGAGTAGAAGCAGCTCCGCCCTTGGAAGAACGGGAGTAGCTACCAATATCCGAACTCGCAGTCAGAAAGGCCTCCACGTGATACTCGTATACTGAACCAGCAAGCTTCTCTCGGAACACCTGGTACACTGGGTCTTCGCCGTTGGGATACAGCCGAAGCCAGACACTACGAAGCAGTACTGGAAAAGTGAACGGTGCCGGCTCATGATTGTAGTGGTACGGAACTGGTGCCATCTACACTCATCAAACCAGCAGTTAGCACAATAAAAACTATATGCATGCCATGCAGCAAATAGATGCAACAAGCAAGACACATCCCAAGACTCTAAACTAATCGCGGTTCTAGTGCAGGGTTAACTAGGGTGTCCTATAGTCAGCGCGGCTCTGATACCAAGCGTTGTGGCACCCCGGCTCAGAGGACCGGTTTACCCAGTGTTTCCAACCTAGAGATCATGTCTTCTGGAAACACACAACAACTTGGAACAGAACAGAACTGAACTTTATTGAAATATCTCGAGTACAAGCTCATAATTTACATTGATAGTGAGGCCAGAAGCACTGCACGTGCTATGACGATATCTACATTATTTATGGAACATAGCAGGGCCTCGATACTACTGGGTGATTCTACGGCGTAGCGGAACATAGCGTGGAAAACTCCATCCACAGGGACACTGCTGGGACACAGCCTAGTTAGCGTAGCACGAACCATCGGGACTTCCGTCCTCAGCTTCTCCTGCATCTGGCATGATACGCCAGGTGAGTACTTGGAATGTACTCGCAAGCTCACGGCAACCATAACAATGCAGCAAACAATAGCATGGCAATGAACAGATTAAGTGCTTAAGTTGCTTACAGTTACCAGATACCAACTTACTCTCTCTTTCGGGTTGTCTCACAACCCTCGGAATACTCATAATAGATCGAGTACTTCCGAACATAAGACAAGTTCTTCCATCATAGCATTATTGCGGTTGACCAATCAGTGGCCTAGTACGGACTGTCCAATACTGTGGACGCGGCTATTCGAATAGATTCTTACACTCTGCAGAGGTTGCGCACTTTACCCACACCATGGAGCTCCTGGCCTCGTGTTCCCATTCGGGTGGACCGGTGCTGCTCCAACGAAACCTGCCTGACTCGTGACTCCTCTATCGTACCACCAACAATCATACCCTCCCAGGGTCATGTCCTGGGTGGCCCCTGTGTCACCCCATGACACCTGCCACCGTCGTGGCTAACTAAACTATCCCAAACGGGGACGCCGGCAAAATAACTCAACTGGGCTCACAGGATTATCGTCGTCTACCTGATCAGGGCAGCACGCACGCATAACCCTCCCTAGTTTGGTGGTACCGATAAAAGAGCACAAAGCCAGACCAAGTCAAGGCCGTCCCATGCCGGCAAATGTGGCTGCATGGATAAGTCCGGATAGGTGGCACTTGATCAACCATTTAGGTTTAATGTTGTCAAGTACTTATCAAGCATAGATTTTATCATGAATAACTAATCATGGCAGTAGCTATGCATCTATGTAAATTGCTATGAATTATCACATAATAAAATAATGCATATAATTCAATTAAATAACCAACACTATTGAAATGCTTCATGAAATGGATGACATGGCTTGCCTTGCTCTGTTGGGTTGTCCACAAACTCCTGGGCTTCAAAACCAAAAGAATCTCCTTCTGAAAATATTTTAAAAAGACAATTGAAAATGTCACAAAACACTGTTCTGTGCACCAGAAATTCTGTGAGCATGAGAAAAATACCAAATTTTACCAGAAATTAGAGGAGCTCAAGACAAACCCGGAGCAAAAAGAATCAATTGATTTGGACTTATGGATAAAAAGTTATGGATGGTCAAAGTTCCTGGTCAAATCTGGATTAAAACAGAAAATAAGAAAATCCAGCAGAGGGCCACGCCGAAGGCGTATTTCGCCAGGGCGCCTCCACATACCGCTTCGGTGAGCCACTGACGAGCGGGCCCCTCTATCAGATTTAAAAGGGGGAGAGGGAAACAGAGAGCGGCGGGGTTCCGGTGATGGTCACCGGCGATACAGACGGCGGCGAGGTCCAGCGACTACAGGGATGGAACGAGCGCACTGAGACGAACACGCACGTACCCGTGGATTGGTGAGAGATGGCCGGACGGCGTCGTCCTCTTCCTCTCTGGCGGCGGCAGTTCTCGGGTGTCGCCGGAGACTGCGTTTCCGGCAGGATTTCGACTGGGCAAGGGCTTGGG
The DNA here is from genome assembly GCA_039707655.1 of Elymus sibiricus. Classification (NCBI taxonomy): domain Eukaryota; kingdom Viridiplantae; phylum Streptophyta; class Magnoliopsida; order Poales; family Poaceae; genus Elymus; species Elymus sibiricus. The sequence goes on along the minus strand of CM077666.1, from coordinate 75,726,999 downwards.
CGGGGTCAGGAAATTGAGCAGAGCTCGGGCATGGAGTCAGTGGAGGCTGGGGACGAGTGAATCGGCAAGGTGGTGGAGCTCGGGTGGCGGTGGATCTCTGGCGAATGGCGAGGCCAGAGGGCCTCTCGGCCTTGGCTCGGTGCTTGGGAGCCCGATTGGGAGGTGGTGAGGGGCGATGATGAGCTAGAGAGGCTGGCCATGGCCTTTTATAGGCAGGGGCGACCTCTCTGGAAGCTGGCGGAGCTCGGCCACGTCGCCGGCGCGAGGACGCCGCGCTGGCTGGCTGGGAGCGGGCGACGGGAAGGAGGAGGTAAGGCGGACGGTGGCGGCTAGCGGAGGAAGAAGACGAGCAGCAGAGCCACTGTACCCGCATGGGCGGCACAGTGCTCGCGTCTGTGGCGGCCGCCGGGGACGATTCCGGCGAGGGGAGAAGTTCCAGAATGGCTAGGTGGAGGAAGGAGAAGATGTCGGCGAGCTGAGACAAGGCTGGGTCACACGGGGCAGTCGGACGCATCACATCCGTCACGGGCGCGGTGCAGAGCGCGTGTTTTGGCATGCCATTGCCGTGCTCACCACGGGCATTGGCATCTGGAGGACACGCAAGTCTGGCGCACCATGTCTAGCATGTTCTCCTTTGATCACTTAGTGCCCCCGTGCCCTTGGTTTGGCTAGGTTCACTCTGATTCGAAGTGTAGCTTCAGCTACAGTTTCTGACAAAAACTTTGAGAGAGATCTGGAGGAGGGGTGAGCTGGAGATGAGGCCAGTAGAGATGTCTGGGATGATCTACTTTGGAAGGACTCCGAACTGGACAAATTTGAGATATTTTCACCAAGGTTTGAGGGTAGCTCATGAACAACTGTTGTTAATGGTACAGAAGCAAGATGAGCTTGTAGCACTCATCTGGTTGATCTGCTGGAGCTGGATTTCGGTGTGTGGGAGTTATATGGTGGATAGAAGATGCCATAAAAATTTCAGCTCAATTGAATACCTCTAGCTGGTACTTCCTTCACAGAGGTTCCATTTGAGCAGAAACTTGTCTGAATATTGCTGCTGAAAATTTGTACTGGACAAGATGATATTTTTGGATATTGTGGCAAGATAGGTTGCCTAGTATCTCAGGGAATTATCTGAGAGTTTTCTGAGTTGGGAAAATATGAGTTGCTTCACAAAGGGCCAGTACTGTCCAGAAGATAAATGGAGTTTTCTGGACAAAATTTTGTACTAGACCATGAAATGTTTTGAAGATTGTGGGAGTAGATGATTACAAGAAGGTGTGGTATTAATTTGGGATTTTTCTGATCATCAGAACTGTAGGTTGCTTCATAACCCATAGTGATGACAGATTTTCCCAAAGGAAGAAAATGAATAATTGGGAAGGATGGGGAATTGGAATTTGATCCAGTAGGTGTGTGGCAAGATTTTGGCAAGATGCTGAGGGCTTTGGATCACTCAGAGAGATTCATAAGTCCAAAGTCAACTGAAAAGATTCAAAATCCAACCAAATTGCAAATAAAGCCAGAAAGATTTTGAAAAGAAAAAGTTGCCAAAAACCAGGGTGTCACATTTATTTGGTGGAAGATTATATGTTTAGATCCATTATGCTATTTAACACCCCTCTGATCTTGGACATGAATATGATTTGTGAGTAGTTACTTTTGTTCTTGAGGACATGGGAGAAGTCTTGTCATAAGTAATCATGTGAATTTGGTATTCGTTCGATATTTTGATGATATGTATGTTGTTGATTCTCTTAGTGGTGTCATGTGAACGTCAACTACATGACACTTCACCATCTTTGGGCCTAAGGGAATGCATTGGGGAGTAGTAATTAGACGATGGGTTGCTAGAGTGACAGAAGCTTAAACCCTAGTTTATGCGCTATTCCGTAAGGGGCTGATTTGGATCCATATGTTTAATGCTATGGTTAGATTTATCTTAATTCTGCTTTCGTAGTTGCGGATGCTTGCGAGAGGGGTTAATCATAAGTGGGAGGTTTGTTCAAGTAAGAACAACACCCAAGCACCGGTCCACCCACATATCAAATTATCAAAGTAGCGAACGCGAATCAAACAAACATGATGAAAGTGACTAGATGAAATTCCCATGTGTCCTCTAGAATGCTTTGCTTATTATAAGAGATCATTTTGGCATGTCCTTTGCTACAAAAAGGATTGGGCCACCTTGCTGCACTCTTTGTTAGTATTACTACTTGTCACTTGTTACAAATTATCTTGCTATCAAACTACTCGTTACCGATAATTTCAGTGCTTGCAGAAAATACCTTGCTGGAAACCGCTTGTCATTTCCTTCTGCTCCTCGTTGGGTTCGACACTCTTACTTATCGAAAGGACTACCATTGATCTCCTATACTTGTGGGTCATCATGCATCCAAAAACCCTTAAACCCAGCTTCATGCCATGAGAGTCCACTATATATATCTACTTATGGATTGAATAAGATCCTTCAAGTAAATTGTCATCGGTGCAAAGCAATAAAAATTGCTCCTAAACATGTATGAACTTTTATTGTAAGGGAAAATAAGCTTTGCACGATCTTGTGATGGTGGAGTAATAAAAGCGACAGACTGCATAATAGAGGTCGCTATCACAAGGGGCAATATAAAGTGACGTTCCTTTACATTAAGAGTTTGCACATCCAAAAACAAAAAGCGCATGACAACCTCTGCTTCCCTCTACGAAGGGCCTATCTTTTACTTTATGTATTTACTTTAATGCAAGAGTCAATAGTATCCTCCTCTACTCCATTTTTATTTTCTCTCTTGGCAAGCATCATGTGGTGGGTATTGATCCAAGCATATATATCCAGTTGGATGTAGGTGATCATGAGTTATTATTGTTGACATTACCCTTGAGGTAAATACGTTGGGAGGCGAAATTATAAGCCCCTATCTTTCTATGTATTCGACTGAAACTTTTGCTCCATAATTAAGTATGTCGTGAGTGTCAGCAATCATAGAAGACTAAATGATAGTTGAGTATGTAAACTTGCTAAACAAAGCTCTTACATAGACTCTTTCTGATAATATGATGAATTGCAATTGCTTCAGTGACTAAGATCATAGTTTGTTAGTTTTCAATTTGGTTTATGGTTCATATTTTAACTTGTGGATGAATTGTCACTTTTTCATGAGAAGTTTTATGATGATATATTGTTGTTATAATAAAGATCATGATGTTCCATGTCCGTATTTTATTTTTATCGACGCCTCTCTCTCTAAACATGTGGTCATGATTATCGATCTCGGCTTTCGCTTGAGGACAAGCGAGGTCTAAGCTTGGGGGAGTTGATACGTCCAATTTGCATCATGATTTCCTACTAATAATTATTATGTTTTTGATTATTATTTCACTTTATGGTACAATTCTTATGCCTTTTCTCTCTTATTTTGCAAGATTCACATGAAGAGGGAGAATGCTGGCAGCTGGAATTCTGGACCTGAAAGGGGTGAAATAGAGATAGCTATTCTGCACCACTCCAAATGATATGAAAATTTACGGAAAATTATTTTGGAATATATAAAAAATATTGGCGAAAGAATCAACAGAAGGGGGCCCACTAGGAAGCCACAAGCCTAGGGGCGCGCCCTACCCCCTAGGCGCCCCCCCCCCCCCCCCGAGCTTATGGGGCTCCTGGCAGGCCTCTGGCCCCCTCCTTCTGCTATAGGAAGCCATTTGCCCTAGAAAAAATCAGAAGAAGACTTTCGGGACGAAGCGCCGCCGTCTCGAGGCGGAACTTGGGCAGGAGCTATTTTGCTCTCCGACGGAGCGATTCCGCCGGGGATACTTCCCTCTGGGAGGGGGAAATCGAAGCCATTGAGATCACCAACAATCCTCTCATCATGGGAGGACCAATCTTCATCAACATCTTCACCAGCACCATCTCATCTCAAACCCTAGTTCATCTCTTGTATTCAATCTTTGTCTCAAAACCTCAGATTGGTACCTGTGGGTTGCTAGTAGTGTTGATTACATCTTGTAGTTGATGCTAGTTGGTTTATTTGGTGGAAGATTATATGTTAAGATCCTTAATGCTATTCAATACCCCTCTGATCTTGAACATGAATATGATTTGTGAGTAGTTACTTTTGTTCTTGAGTACATGGGAGAAGTCTTGTCATAAGTAATCATGTGAATTTGGTATTCGTTCGATATTTTGATGCTATGTATGTTGTGCTTCCTTTAGTGGTGTCGTGTGAACGTCGACTACATGACACTTCATCATCTTTGGGCCTAAGGTAAGGCATTGTGGAGTAGTAATTAGATGATGGGTTGCTAGAGTGACAGAAGCTTAAACCCTAGTTTATGCGCTATTCCGTAAGGGGCTGATTTGGATCCATATGTTTCACGCTATGGTTAGAGTTATCTTAATTTTTCTTTCGTAGTTGCGGATGCTTGCGAGAGGGGGTAATCATAAGAGGGAGGCTTGTTAAAGTAAGAATAGCACCCAAGCACCGGTCCACCCACATATCAAATTATCAAAGTAGCGAACACAAATCAAACACACATGATGAAAGTGACTAGATGAAATTCACATGTGTCCTCGATAACGCTTTGCTTATTATAAGAGTTCGTTCCAGCTTGTCCTTTGCTATAAAAAGGATTGGGCCACCTTGCTGCACTTTATTATACTTGGTACTTGTTACTTGTTATGAATTATCTTGCAATCAAAACTATCTGTTACCGCTACTTTTAGTACTTGCAGAGAATACCTTGTTGAAAACCGCTTGTCATTTCCTTCTGCTCCTCGTTGGGTTCAAAACTCTTACTTATCAAAAGGACTACGATTGATCCCCTATACTTGTGGGTTATCAGAAGCCATCTAGCTACTAGCTATGGACCCGTAGGTCTGTGTAAACTACTCACACATCATCGGTAGGGCAGCAAGGTTGATGAAGAAGCCCTCCGTGATCGATTCCCCCAACGGCGGAGTACCGGAAAAGGCCTCCAGATGGGATCACAGAAGAACAGAGGCTTGCGGCGGTGGAAAGGTTTTCTCTTCTGTCTTTCTAGTATATTGGGAATATTTGAGAATTTATAGCGTTGGAATTAGGCCAGGAGGGGCAACGAGGGGCCCACAAGCCTGGGGGGCGCGCCCTCCAGGCTTGTTGCCTCCTCGTGGCTCTTCTGGTCTTCTCCCGAACTTCGTGGGTCTCTTCTGGTCCAGAAAAAATTAATCCAAAGTTTTTTTTCTCGTTTGGACACTTTTTGATAATGATTTTCTGAAAAGGCAAAAACAAGCAGAAAACAGCAACTGGCACTGGGCACTGGGTTAATTGGTTAGTCCCAAAAAATGATATATAATGGCATATAATTGCATATAAAACATCCAAGATTGATACTATAATAGCATGGAACAATCAAAAATTATAGATACGTTGGAGACATATCAAGCATCCCCAAACTTAATTCCTGCTCGTCCTCGAGTAGGTAAATGATAAAAACAGAATTTTTGATGTGGAATGCTACCTATCATGTTTCATCATGTAATCTTTCTCTTATGGTATGAATAACAAGATCTAAATGATTCAAAGCAATAGTATATAATTTGATATAAAGACATCAATACTCAGGCATACTAATAAACAATCATGTCTTTCAAAATAAAAATGCTAAAGAACGTTATCCCTACAAAATCATATAATCCTGTCATGCTCCATCTTCTTAACACAAAATATTTCTCATGACCAACCCCGGTTTTAGCCAAGCAATTGATTCATACTTTTTAACACGCTTCATCTTTTTCAACCCCCACTCAATACATGAGCGCAAGCCATGGATATAGCACTATGGGTGGAATAGAGTGTGGTGGTAGAGATAAATAAGGAGAAGTCAAAAATAAGAAGATAGTCTCACACCGATGAGGCTAATCAACGGGCTATGGAGATACCCATCAATTGATGTCAATGCGAGGAGTAGGGATTGCCATGCAACGGATGCACTAAGAGCTAAAAGTGTATGAAAGCTCAACATGAAAATTAAGTGGGTGTGCATCCAACTTGCTTGCTCATGAAGACCTCGGGCATTTGAGGAAGCCCGTCATCGGAATATACAAGCCAAGTTCTATAATGAAAAATTCCCACTAGTATATGAAAGTGACGAAATAGGAGACTCTCTATATGAACAACATGGTGCTACTCTGAAGCACAAGTGTGGAAAAAGGATAGTAACATTGCCCCTTCTCTCTTTTTCTCTCATTTATTATTTTTATTCTTTTTTTTCATGGCTCTTTTTGGCCTCCTTTTTTTTCATCCGGAGTCTCATCCCAACTTGTGGGGGAATCATGGTCTCCATCATCCTTTCCTCACTGGGACAATGCTCTAATAATGATGATCATCACACTTTTATTTACTTACAACTCAATATTACAACTCGATACTAGGACAAAAATATGACTCTATACGAATGCCTCTGGCAGTGTACCAGGATGTGCAATGATGCTAGTGTAACATGTATAAAAATGATGAATGGTGGCTGAGCCACAAATACTATGTCAGCTATATGATCATGCAAAGCAATATGACAATGACGATGTGTGTCATAAAAATGGAACGGTGGAAGTTGCACGGCAATATATCTCGGAATGGCTATGGAAATGCCATGATAGATAGGTATGGTGGCTGTTTTGAGGAAGATATAAAGAGGCTTATGTGTGATAGAGCGTATCATATCACGGGGTTTGGATGCACCGGCGAACTTTGCACCAACTCTCGATGTGAGAAAGGGCAATGCACGGTACCGAAGAGGTTAGCAAATTGCGGAAGGGTGAGAGTGTGTATAATCCTTGGACTCACATTAGTCATAAAGAACTCACATACTTATTGCAAAAGTTTATTAGCCCTCGAAGCAAAGTACTACTATGCATGCCCCTAGGGGGGAGGTTGGTAGGAGTTAACCATCGCACGCCCCTGACCGGCGCACAAAGGAAGACAATCAACAATAAATCATGCTTCAACTTCTTAGCATAACGACAGATCATACGTGCATGCTTCGGGAATCACAAACCTTAATACCAATATTCTTACTAAACCACAATTATCTACTAATACCTCCCACATATTACCATCTTAATATCACAAAACTATTGCAAGGAGTCAAACTTATCATATTCAATGATCTACATGAAGTTTCTATTATATCCCTCTTGAATACCTATCATATCAGGACCAAATTCATAACCCGTGCATATTACCATTGCTATTCATTAGACTCTCAAAAATATATAAGTGAAGCATGATAGTGCAACTATTTCTTTAAAATATAACCACCGCCGTGCTCTAAAAGATATAAGTGAAGTACTAGAGCAACTGCCTAGCTCAAAAGATATAAGTGAAGCACATAGAGTATTCTAATAAATCACGAATAATATGTGTCCCTCTCAAAAAGGTGTGTTCAGCAAAGATGATTGTGACAAACTAAAAAGCAAACAAAAGCAAACAAACTATATCACAAGACGCTCCAAGTAAAACACATATCATGTGATGAATAAAAATATAGCTCTAAGTGAGTTATCGATAGATTGTAGACGAAAGAGGGGATGCCTTCCGGGGCATCCCCAAGCTTAGACGCTTGAGTCTTCCTTGAATATTACCTTGGGGTGCCTTGGGCGTCCCCAAGCTTAGCCTCTTGCCGCTCCTTATTCCTTTGTCCATCGTAGTCTCACCCAAAACATGAAAACTTCAGCACACAAAACTCAACAGAAACCTCGTGAGATCCGTTAGTATAACAAACAAATCTTAAACTTTAGGTACTGTTGTAAATTGATTCATATTTAATATTGGCATAATGCTACTGTACTCCAACTTCTCTATGACTCATACCCCCTGATACGATCCATAGATTCATCAAAATAAGCAAACTATGCAACAAAAACAAAATCTGTCTAAAACAGAACAGTCTGTAAAGATCTGAATTAACGTCATACTTCTGTAACTCCAAAAATTCTGAACAATTAGGACAACGTGGGAAATTCATATATCAATACTGTGTAAAAAATTCAGAATTTTATCACGCTCCAGAAAAAAATCAAAATTCCAGCACTGGACGCAAAAGCTTCTGTTTTCCAACAGCATCTATCATACTATCTTCCAAATCATCCCAAAGGCATTACTTGGCACAAACACTAACTAAAACATAAAAATACAATCATAACAAAGACTATAATTGTGTAAACACTCAAGAACAGAAAGTAAAAATAAATATTTATTTTATTCATTGGGTTGCCTCCCAACAAGCGCTATTGTTTTATGCCCTTAGCTAGGCATAATGTATAGTTTCAAGTGTTGTCATCCTTCATGTTAATTCCATAAGTGGCCCTCCTAATAGATTCATAAGGTGCTTTAATTCTCTTTCTAGGGAAGTGTTCCATCCCTTTCTTCAGTGGAAATTGAAATCTTATATTACCTTCTTTCATATCAATAATAGCACTTATTGTTCGTAGAAAAGGCCTACCAAGTATTATGGGGCAAGAAGGATTGCATTCAATATCAAGAACAATAAAGTCCACGGGCGCATAACTTCTATTTGCAAGAATAAGCACATCATTTATTCTACCCAATGGCTTTTTAATAGTAGAATCCGCAAGATGCAAATTAAGGGAACAAGGATCCATGTCGGTGAGACCTAGCACATCACACAAAGACTTTGGTATAGTGGGAACGCTAGCACCAAGATCACAAAGGGCATTACATTCATAATCCTTAATTTTGACTTTAATAGTAGGTTCCCATTCATCTTGTAATATTCTAGGAATTGAAACTTCCAACTCAAGTTTTTCTTCATGCGCTTTCATCATGGCTTCTACAATATGTTTAGTGAAAGCTTTATTTTGTTCATATGCATTTGGTGAATTAACTATGGACTGCAACAAGGAAATACAATCAATTAAAGAACAACTATCATAATTAAAGTCCTTGTAATCCAAAGTAGTGGATGCATTACTATTTAAAGTTTTGACCTCTCCAAACCCACTTTTTTCATTTTTTTTTCATCAAGATTATCACCCTCCAAGCAATTGGGACTCCTTCTATCAAAAGTTGACTCTTCTTCAGTCCCTTTTTGATCAAGTTTTATGTTACTAAATACTGATTCAATAGGGGTGACACCAATCATTTTAATATCTTCATCATTACTACGATAGAAACTGGGTGGAATCGCTTTTTCTAGAAATTCTCGCTTAGCTCTCAACCTAGAGATCCTTTCTTTACTTTCATTAATGGAGACATAGATAGCTTTAATAGACTCATTTATATCATTCTTGGGTGGCAAAATTTTAGTTTTGAGATTTTCCACATCATGAGCAATTATATCCATATTCCTAGCCAATTCATCAACTCTATTCAATTTTTCTTCTATCATAGCATCGAAATTCTTTTGCGAATTAATAAATTCTTTAATATTAATTTCAAGATCAGAGGGCATCCTATTATTATTATTATAAGAATTACCATAAGGATTGCCATAATTATTAGAGGAATTTCCAGGAAACGGTCTAGGATTGAAATTACCCCTATAAGCATTGTTGTTGAAATTATTTCTAGAGACAAAATTCACATCAATAGCATAATTATTTTGCTCAATCAAGGTAGACAATGGCACATCATTAGGATCAATATGAGCATTTTTACTAGCAACCAGTTTCAACAAAGCATCCATCTTATCACTCAAAGTATTAATTTCTTCAACAAAATTTACCTTCTTACCAGTTGGAGTTCGTTCAGTGTGCCATTGAGAATAATTTGTCATGATATTATCAAGAAGTTTTTTAGCTTCTCCCAATGTAATTTCCATAAAAGTCCCACCTGCAGCAGAGTCTAGCAAATTTCTAGAGACAAAGTTTAGTCCCGCATAAAAATTTTGTATGATCATCCATAAATTTAAGCCATGAGTTGGGCAATTTCTTATCATTAATTTCATTCTCTCCCAAGATTGTGCAACATGTTCATGCTCAAGTTGCTTAAAATTCATAATTTGATTTCTTAGAGAAATAATCTTAGCGGGAGGAAAATACTTGGTAATAAAGGCATCCTTACACTTATCCCAAGAATCAATACTATTTCTAGGCAAGGATGAAAACCAAGTTTTAGCACGGTCTCGTAGTGAGAATGGAAATAATTTTAATTTGACAATATCATTATCCACATTTTTTTTCTTTTGCATATCCCAAAGCTCGACGAAAGTATTTAGATGGGATGCAGCATCTTCATTAGGACTACCAGAAAATTGTTCTTTCATAACAAGATTAAGCAAAGCAGCATTAATGTCACACGACTCCACACTAGTGGCGGGAGGAGCAATAGGAGTACTAATAAAATCATTATTATTAGTATTGGAAAAGTCACATAATTTTGTATTTTCTTGAGACATCGTGACGAAGCAAGCAAACTAGCAAACAAGCAAATAAATATTTTTGTGTTTTTGTTAAAAAAAATTAGAAGTGGGGGAGATGAAAACTAGAGGAAAATGCAAATAAAAAGCAAATAAAATAAATGCAAGTGGATGATAGTTTGTGCGAAGGTACTTGGTAATTTTGATGATGTCTCCCGGCAACGGCGCCAGAAATTCTTCCTGCTACTTGTAGACTACGTTGGTATTTCCCCGAAGAGGAGAGGATGATGCAGTATAGTAGAGATAAGTATTTCCCTCGGTTAAGAACCAAGGTTATCAATCCAGTAGGAGAACCAAGCAAAATTCCTGTAAGCGCTCTTGCACACACAAGAGCAAACACTTGCACCCAACGCAAATAAGAGGGTTGTCAATCCTCTTAGAGGTTATTTGCAAGGATTAAATCTTATAGAAATAAATAGATAAACTAAAATAATAAATAAAATAAAAGTAAATAAGTTGCAACAAGGTATTTTTAGGTTTTTTATATATGATAAAGTAGACCCGAGGGCCATAGTTTTCACTAGAGGCTTCTCTCTCGAACACATAGCATACGGTGGGTAAACAAATTACTGTTGGGCAATTGATAGAAAAGAAAATAATTATGACGGATTCATGGCAATGATCATGTATATAGGCATCACGCCTGAGACAAGTAGACCGACTCCTGCCTGCATCTACTACTATTATTCCACCCATCGACCGCTATCCAGCATGCATCTAGGGTATTAAGTATGAAACAGAGTAACGCCTTAAGCAAGATGACATGATGTAGACAAAGTAAACTCAAGTAATATGATTAAACCCCCTCTTTTTATCCTTAATGGCAACAATACAAATACGTGTCATGTCCCTTTCTGTCACTGGGATTGAGCACCGCAAGATTGAACCCATCACAAAGCACCTCTCCCATTGCAAGACAAATCAATCTAGTAGGCCAAACCAAATCGATAGATTGGAGAGAAATACAAAGCTATAATAATCATGCATAAAAGAGTTCAGAGAAGACTCAAATATTTCTCCTGAATAATCTGATCATAAACTCACAATCCATCAGATCCCAACCAACACACCGCAAAAGAAGATTACATCGGATAGAACTCCAAGAACATCGAGGAGAACATGGTATTAAAGATCAAAGAGAGAGAAGAAGCCATCTAGCTACTAGCTATGGACCCATAGGTCTATGGTAAACTACTCACACATCATCAGAAGGGCAGCAAGGTTGATGAAGAAGCCCTCCGTGATCGATTCCCCCTCTGGCAGAGTACCGGAAAAGGCCTCCAAATGGGATCGCAGAAGAACAGAGGCTTGCGGCGGTGGAAAGGTTTTCTATTCTGTCTTCCTGGCATATTAGGAATATTTGAGAATTTATAGCGTTGGAATTAGGTCAGGAGGGGCAACGAGGGGCCCACAAGCCTGGGGGGCGCGCCCTCCAGGCTTGTCGCCTCCTCGTGGCTCTTCTGGTCTTCTTCCGAAGCTTCGTGGGTCTCTTCTGGTCCAGAAAAAATTAATCCAAAGTTTTTTTCTCGTTTTGGACACTTTTTGATAATGATTTTCTGAAAAGGCAAAAACAAGCAGAAAACAACAAGTGGCACTGGGCACTGGGTTAATAGGTTAGTCCCAAAAAATGATATATAATGGCATATAATTGCATATAAAACATCCAATTGATACTATAATAGCATGGAACAATAAAAAATTATAGATACGTTGGAGACGTATCACTTGATTTGCCACTATGTCTCAAGAAAATACTAAGTTGTGTGACTTCTTGAATACTAATAATAATGATTTTATTAGTACTCCAGTTGCTCCTCCCGCCACTAGTGCGGAGTCATATGATATTAATGCTGCATTGCTAAATCTTATTATGAAAGAATAATTTGTTGGAAATCCTAATGGAGATGCTGCATCCCATCTTAATACCTTCGTTGAATTATGTGATATGCAAAAGAAAAAAGATGTGGAAAATGATATTTTTAAGATGAAATTATTTCCTTTCTCACTAAGAGATCGTACTAAAACTTGGTTTTCATCCTTACCTCGCAATAGTATTGATTCATGGGATAAATGTAAGGATGCTTTTGTTGTCAAGTATTTTCCTCCCGCTAAGATTATATCTCTTAGAAATCAAATAATGAACTTTAAGAAACTTGAGCAAGAACATGTTGCACAATCTTGGGAGAGAATGAAATTAATGATTAAAAATTGTCCCACTCATGGATTAAATTTATGAATGATAATACAAAATTTCTATGCGGGACTAAACTTTGTGTCGAGAAATCTTCTAGACTCTGCTGCAGGTGGTATCTTTATGGGAATTACATTAGGAGAGGCAACAAAGCTTCTCGATAATAAGATGACAAATTATTCCCAATGGCATACTGAACGAGCTCCAACTGGTAAGAAGGTAAACTCTATTGAAGAAGTTTCTACTTTGAGTGATAAGATGGATGCTCTTATGAATATGCTTGCTAGTAAAAATGCTCATGTTGATCCAAATGATGTTCCATTATCTACTTTGATTGTGCAAAATAATGATGCTATTGATGTGAATTTTGTCGCTATAAATAATTTCAACAACAATGCTTATAGAGGGGATTTCAATCCTAGACCGTATCCCGGTAATCCCTCTAATAATTATGGTAATTCCTATGGTAATTCATATAACAATAATAATAGGATACCTACTGAACTTGAGAACAACATTAAAGAATTTATTAGTTCTCAAAAGAATTTTAATGCCATGGTAGAAGAAAAACTACATAAAGTTGATGATATTGCTAGAAACATGGATAGAATTGCTCATGATGTGGATACTCTTAAAATTAAAATTATGCCACATAAAAATGATGCTACTGAATCTCTAAAGTCTATTCAAGTCACCATTGATGAAAATAGAAAAAGAATTGAGAGGTTAAGAGCTAAGCATGAATTCCTAGAAAAAAACTCTCGTACCCGGTTTTTATCATAATCATGATGATGATATTAAAATGATTGGTGTGACACCCATAGAATCTTTGTTTAGTAATATAAAACTTGATTAAAAATGGATTGGAGATGAGTCAACTTTAGCGAGAAGGCGTCCCAATTGTTCGGAGGGTGAAGATCTTAATGATCGATCAAAACAATAAAAGTGGGTTTGAAGAGGTCAAGACTTTAGATAGTGATGTGCCCACTACTTTGGATTACAAGGACTTTAATTATGATAATTGCTCTTTGATTGAATGTATTTCCTTATTGCAATCCATGATGAACTCACCTAATTCCTACGAACAAAATAAAAGCTTTTACTAAACATATTGTAGAAGCAATGATTAAAGCTCATGAAGAAAAGCTAGAGTTAGAAGTTTCAATTCCAAGGAAATTACATGTTGAATGGGAAACTACTATTAAAGTTAAGATCAAATATTATGAATGTTATGCTTTGTGTGATCTAGGTGCTAGCGTCTCTACTATACCAAAATCTTTATGTGATGTTCTAGGTCTCACCGATATGGATGAATGTTCCCTTAATTTGCATCTAGCGGATTCAACTATGAAGAAACCATTGGGTAGAATTAATGATGTTCTTATAATTGCAAACAGAAATTATGTACCCGTGGATTTTATTGTACTTGACATTGAATGCAATCCGCCTTGTCCTATAATACTTGGTAGGCCTTTCCTACGAACCATAGGTGCCATTATTGACATGAAAGAAGGAAATATAAGGTTCCAATTTGCACTAAATAAAGGGATGGAACACTTCCCAAGGAAGAGGATTAAACCACCATATGAATCTATTATGAGAGCAACCTATGGAATTGCTTTGAAAGATGACAATACTTGAAATAATGCATTATGCCTAGCTAGGGGCATAAAACAATAGCGCTTGTTGGGAGGCAACCCAATATTTATCTTTATTGCAATTTTTATTTTTATTGATTCACATGATTATTGCTACTGTAATGATTGTGTTTTTATATTTTAATTATAGTTTGTGCCAAGTAATGCCTTTGGGATGATTTAAATGATAGTATAATTGATGCTGTTTGAAAACAGAAAGTTTTGCGCCTAGTATTTCATTTTACATTTATTACTGGAAATTCAGAAAAATCTGAAATTTTAAGACAGTATTGGGATACAATTTTTTTACGTTGTCCTAATTTTTCAGAAGTTTTGAAGTTACAGAAGTATGGATAAATATTCTTTCATTACGTACTGTTCTGTTTTAGAAAGATTATGTTTTTGTTGCATAGTGTGCTTGTTTTAATCATACTATGGATTATATCGGGGGGTATAAGTCATGAAGAAGTTAGAATACAGTAGGTATTATGCAAGAACAATTATCAATGATTTTATAACAGTACCTAAAGTGGATGATTGATTTATTATACTAACGGATCTCACAAAGTTTCTGTTGAGTTTTGTGTGCTAAAGTTTTCAAGTTTTGGGTGAGATCACGATGAGTAAAGGAATAAGGAGCGGCAAGACCTTAAGCTTGGGGATGCCCAAGGCACACCAAGGTAATATTCAAGGAAGACCCAAGCGTCCAAGCTTGGGGATGCCCCGGATGGCACCTCCTCTTTCGTCCACAATTCATCGGTATGTTACTTGGAGCTATATTTTTATTCATCACATGATATGAGTTTTACTTGGAGCGTCTTGTGCCATAGTTTTGTTTGCTTTTTAGTTTGCCACAATAATTGTTTGCTGGACACACCTTTTTGAGAGAGACACACATTCATCATAATTTGTTAGAATACTCTATGAGCTTCACTTATATCTTTTGAGCTATGCAGTTGCTCTTGTGCTTCACTTATATTCTTAGAGCACGGCGGTGGTTATATTTTATAGAAATTATTGCACTCTCACGCTTCACTTAAATCTTTTTGAGAGTCCCAGATAGAAGGTGATAATATGCACGGGTTATAAGACTAGTCTAAAAATGATAGGTATTAAGAGTGGTATAATAAAAACTTTCATGTAGATCACTAAATATGAAACGTATGAGTTAATTGTATTGATGTAGTAATATGAAAGGGTATTGGTTCATGATCATTGGTTAGTAAAAATATCGATATTAAATCTTGTTATGTACTACTCATTTAAGTGTCCGTCATGGCATGGCGGGGAAGTTTGAGCATTTTTATGTATGATTGAAAACTCTAAGTGCTGTTTAAATTGGGGGCGTGAGATGGTTAACTCCTACAAACCTCCTCCCGAGGGGCATGCGAGTAGTACTTTGCTTCGAGGGCTAATAAACTTTCACAATAAGTATATGAGTTCTTTACGACTAATGTGAGTTCATGGACTAATATAGCACTCCCACCTATCCACATATTGCTAGCCTCTTCGGTACCGTGCATTGCCCTTTCTCACCTCGAGAGTCGGTGCAAACTTCGCCGGTGCATCCAAACCCCATGATATGATACGCTCTTGTTGGGGAACGTTGCATGGAAAACAAAAAAAATTCTACGCACACGCAAGATCTATCCATGGAGATGCATAGCTACGAGAGGGGGAGTGTGTCTATGTACCCTCGTAGACCGTAAGCGGAAGCGTTAGAACAACGCGGTTGATGTCGTCGAACAACTTCACGATCCAACCGACCGAGTACCGAACGTATGGCACCTCCGCGTTCAGCACACGTTCAGCTCAGTGACGTCCTCGACTTCTTGATCCAGCAAGACGGCGAGGTAGTGGATGAGTTCCGGCAGCACGACGGCGTGGTGACGGTGATGGTGATGCTATTTCCGCAGGGCTTCGCGCAAGCACTGCGAAAATATGACCGAGGGACGAAACTGTGGAGGGGGGCGCCGCACACGGCTAAGACAATGTTGTGGCTTCTTTGGGGCGCCCCCTCTCCTCTATTTATATATGTGTAGGGGCTTTGGAGTAGAAGGAATAGTGCCATGTGAACAGTACCATGTGAACAGTACCACATGAATAGTACACACGTGGACTTGGACTCCAAAGTCCAATCCTATTCCTACTAGGACTCTCCTTTTTTCCTTCCCTAGCTGCGTGGGCTTTTGAGGACTTGGTGCGCCTGGCCCAATAAGGCCAGGGCGCCTCCCCTTAGCTCATGCCAGCCCTTGGGACGTGGTGGACCCACTTGTGGACTTCCGGAATCCTCCGGAACCTTGTGGAAGCTTCCCGGTACAATACCGAAAAAACTGCACCTTTTTCCGGAACCTAAAATATGACTTCCCATATATAAATCTTTACCTCTCGACCATTCCGAGACTCCTCGTGATGTCCGGGATCTCATCCGGGACTCCGAACAACATTCGGTTACCAATTCACATAACTCATATAACACTATATCGTCAATGAACGTTAAGCGTGCGGACCCTACGGGTTCGGGAATGATGTAGACATGACCGAGACGCCTCTCCGGTTAATAATCAATAGCGGAACCTGGATGCCCATATTGGTTCCTACATATTCCACGAAGATCTTATCGGTCGAACCGTAATGACAACATACGTAATTCCCTTTGTCCATCGGTATGTTACTTGCCCGAGATTCGATCGTCGGTATCTCCATACCTAGTTCAATCTCGTTACCGGCAAGTCTCTTTACTTGTTCCGTAATACATCATCCCATAACTAACTCCTTAGTCACTTTGCTTGCAAGCTTCTTATGATGTGCATTACCGAGAGGGCCCAGAGATACCTCTCCGAAACACGGAGTGACAAATCCCAGTCTCGATCCATGCCAACTCAACAGACACCTTCGGAGATACCTGTAGAGCATCTTTATGATCACCCAGTTACGTTGTGACGTTTGATAGCACACAAGGTATTCCTCCGGTATCCGGGAGTTGCATGATCTCATGGTCGGAGGAACATGTATTTGACATTCAAGAAAGCAGTAGCAATAAACAGAACGATCATATGCTAAGCTAACAGATGGGTCTTGTCCATCACATCATTCTCCTAATGATGTGATCCCGTTATCAAATGAAAACTCATGTCTATGGTTAGGAAACCTTAACCATCTTTGATCAACGAGCTAGTCTAGTAGAGGCTCACTAGGGACACGGTATTTGTTTATGTATTCACACATGTATTTAAGTTTCCGGTCAATACAATTCTAGCATGAATAATAAACCTTTATCATGAAAAAGGAAATATAAAATAATAACAACTTTATTATTGCCTCTAGGGCATATTTCCATCAGTCTCCCACTTGCACTAGAGTCAATAATCTAGTTCACATCACCATGTGATTAACACCCAAGAGTTCACTAGAGTCAATAATCTAGTTCACATCACCATGTGATTAACACTCAAAGAGTACTAAGGTGTGATCATGTTTTGCTCGTGAGAGAGAATTTTAGTCAATGGGTCTGCAATATTCAGACCCATGTGTACTTTGCAAATCCTTATGTCATACTGTAGATGTTGCTATCACGCTTTACTTGGAGCTATTCCAAATGACTGCTCCATTATACGTATACGGTTTGCTACTCAGAGATATCCAGATTGGTGTCAAAGCTTGCATCGACGTAACCCTTTACGACGAACTCTTTATCACCTCCATAATCGAGAAACATTTCCTTAGTCCTTTAGTTACTAAGGATAATTTTGACCGCTGTCCAGTGATCCACTCCTGGATCACTCTTGTACCCCCTTTGCCAGACACGTGGCAAGGCACACATTAGGTGTGGTACACAGCATGGCATACATTATAGAACCTATGGCTGAGGCATAGGGAATGACTTTCATTCTCTCTCTATCTTCTGCCGTGGTCGAGCTTTGAGTCTTACTCAACTTTACACCTTACAATACAGGCAAGAACTCCTTTTTTGACTGATCCATTTTGAACTCCTTCAAAGTCTTGTCAAGGTATGTACTTATTGAAAGTCTTATCAAGCGTCTTGATCTATCTCTATAGATCTTGATGCCCAATATATAAGCAGCTTCACCGAGGTCTTTCATTCAAGTATCCTTTTATGCCATCCAGAAATTCTATATCATTTCCAATCAACAATATGTCATCCACATATAATATTAGAAATGCTACAGAGCTCCCACTCACTTTCTTGTAAATACAGGCTTCACCGTAAGTCTGTACAAAACCATATGCTTTGATCACCTCATCAAAGCATATATTCCAACTCCGAGATGCTTGCACCAGTCCATAGATGGATCGATGGAGCTTGCACACTTTGTTAGCACCCTTAGGATCGACAAAACCTTCTGGTTGCATCATATACAACTCTTCTTTGAGAAAACCATTAAGGAATGCAGTTTTGACATCCATTTGCCAGATCATAAAATGCGGCAATTGCTAACATGATTCGGACAGACTTAAGCATCGCTACGGGTGAGAAAGTCTCATCGTAGTCAACCCCTTGAACTTGTTGAAAACCTTTTGCGACAAGTCGAGCTTTGTAGACAGTGATATTACCATCAGCGTTTGTCTTCCTCTTAAAAATCCATTTATTCTCAATGGCTTGCCGATCATCGGGCAAGTCCACCAAAGTCCATACTTTGTTCTCATACATGGATCCTATCTCAGATTTCATGGCCTCAAGCCATTTGTCGGAATTTGGGCTCATCATAGCTTCTTCATAGTTCGTAGGTTCGCCGTTGTCTAACAACATGACTTCCAGAACAGGATTACCGTCCACTCTGGTGCGGAACGTACTCTGGTCGACCTACGAGGTTCAGTAGTAACTTGATCTGAAGTTTCATGATCTTCACCATTATCTTCCTCTCTTATTGGTGTAGGCATCACGGGAACGGTTTTCTCTGATGAGCTACTTTCCCATTCGAGAGAAGGTACAATTACCTCATCAAGTTCTACTTTCCTCCCACTCACTTCTTTCGAGAGAAACTCCTTCTCTAGAAAGGACCCATTCTTGGCAACAAAGACCTTGCCTTCGGATCTGTGGTAGAAGGTGTACCCAATTGTTTCTTTAGGGTATCCTATGAAGACGCACTTCTCCGCTTTGGGTTCGAGCTTATCAGGTTGAAGCTTTTTCACATAAGCATCGCATCTCCAAACTTTAAAAAATGAGAGCTTAGGTTTCTTGCCAAACCACAGTTCATACGGTGTCGTCTCAACGGATTTAGACGGTGCCCTATTTAACGTGAATGCAGCTGTCTCTAATGCATAACCCCAAAACGATAGTGGCAAATCGGTAAGAGACATCATAGAACGCACCATATCCAATAAAGTGTGGTTACGACGTTCAGACACACCATTACGCTGTGGTGTTCCAGGTGGTGTGAGTTGTGAAACAATTCCACATTTTTCTTAAATGAAGGCCAAACTCGTAACTCAAATATTCGCCTCCGCGATCGGATCGTAGAAACTTTATTTTCTTGTTACGATGATTCTCTACTTCACTCTGAAATTCTTTGAACTTTTCAAATGTTTCAGACTTGTGTTTCATCAAGCAGATATACCCATACCTACTCAAATCATCTGTGAAGGTTAGAAAATAACGATACCCGCCGCGTGCTTCAACATTCATCGGACCGCATACATTGGTATGTATTATTTCCAACAAATCAGTAGCTCGCTCCATTGTTCCGGAGAACGGAGTTTTAGTCATCTTGCCCATGAGGCATGGTTCGCAAGTATCAAATGATTCATAATCAAGAGATTCCAAAAGTCCATCAGCATGGAGTTTCTTCATGCGCTTTACACCAATATGACCTAAACGGCAGTGCCACAAGTATGTTGCACTATCATTATCAACTTTGCCTCTTTTGGCATCAATATTATGAATATGTGTATCACTACGATCGAGATTCAACAAGAATAAACCATTCACAAGGGTGCATGATCATGAGGGATATTATTCATATAAACAGAATAACCATTATTCTCTGACTTAAATGAATAACCGTCTTGCAATAAACAATATCCAGATATAATGTTTTATGCTCAACGCAAGCACCAAATAACCATTATTTAGGTTTAATACTAATCCCGAAGGTATTACGAGCGTGTCGATATTGATCATATCAATCTTGGAGACACTTCCAACACATATCGTCACCTCGCCCTCAGCTAGTCTCCGTTACTCTGCAGCTCCTGCTTCAAGTTACTAATATTAGCAACTGAATCGGTATCAAATACCCAGACGCTGCTACGAGCACTAGTGAGTTACATATCAATAACATGTATATCAAATATACCTTTGTTCACTTTGCCATCCTTCTTATCCGCCAAATACTTGGGGCAGTTCCGCTTCCAGTGACCAGTTCCTTTGCAGTAGAAGCACTCAGTTTCAGGCTTGGGTCCAACTTTGGGTTTCTTCGTGGGAGCGGCAGCTTGCTTGCTGTTCTTCTTGAAGTTCCCCTTCTTTCCCTTGCCCTTTTTCTTGAAACTAGTGGTCTTGTTAACCATCAACACTTGATGCTCCTTCTTGATTTCTACCTCCGCCGATTTCAGCATCGCGAAGAGCTCGGGAATTGTCTTCTCCATCCCTTGCATATTATAGTTCATCACGAAGCCTTTATAGCTTGGTGGCAGTGACTGAAGAACTCTGTCAATAACACTCTCAACTGGAAGATCAATTCCCAGCTGAGTCAAGTGGTTGTGGTATCCAGACATTCTAAGTATGTGTTCACTGACAGAACTGTTCGCCTCCATCTTACAGCTGAAGAACTTGTTGGAGACTTCATATCTCTCAACCCGGGCATTAGCTTGAAATATCAATTTTAGCTCCTGGAACATCTCATATGCTCCATGGCGTTCAAAACGCTTTTGTAGTCCCGGTTCTAAGCCGTAGAGCATGGCACACTGAACTATCGAGTAGTCATCAGATCGAGTCTGCCAGGCGTTCACAACGTCTGCAGCAAGTCCTGCAGCAGGTCCATCACCTAGCGGTGCATCAAGGACATAATCCTTCTGTGCAGCAATGAGGATAATCCTCAAGTTACGGACCCAGTCCATGTAATTGCTACCATCATCTTTCAACTAAGCTTTCTCTAGGAACGTATCAAAAACAGGGAAGCTACAACGCGAGCTATTGATCTACAACATAATTTGCAAAGACTATCAGGACTAAGTTCATGATAAATTAAGTTCAATTAATCAAATTACTAATGAACTCCCACTTAAATTAACATCCCTCAAGTTAACTAAGTGATACATGATCCAAACCAACTAGCCCATGTCCGATCATCACGTGAGATGGGATAGTCATCAATGGTGAACATCTCCATGTTGATCATATCTACTATATGACTCATGTTCGACCTTTCGGTCTCCAGTGTTCCGAGACCATGTCTGTACATGTTAGGCTCGTCAAGTTTAACCCAAGTATTCTGCTTGTGTAAAACTGGCTTACACCCGTTGTATGTGAACGTAGAATCTATCACACCCGATCATCACGAGGTGCTTCAAAACGACGAACTTTAGCAATGGTGCATACTCGGGGAGAACACTTTTATCTTGAAATTTAGTGAAGGGATCATCTTATAATGCTACCGTCATTCTAAGCAAAATAAGATGCATAAAGGATAAACATCACATGCAATCAAAATATGTGACATGATATGGCCATCATCATCTTGTGCTTTTGATCTCCATCTCCAAAGCATCGTCATGATCTCCATCGTCACCGGCTCGACACCTTGATCTCCATCGTTGCATTGTGGTCGTCTCGCCAACTATTGCTTCTACAACTATTGCTAACGCATAGCGATAAAGTAAAGCAATTACATGGCGCTTGCATTTCATACAATAAAGAGACAACCATAAGGCTCCTGCCGGTTGCCGATAAATTACAAAACATGATCATCTCATACAATAACGTATATCACATCATGTCTTGACCATATCACATCACAACATACCCTGCAAAAACAAGTTAGACGTCCTCTACTTTGTTGTTGCAAGTTTTACGTGGCTGCTATGGGCTTCTAGCAATAACCGTTCTTACCTATGGCACAAAACCACAACGGTGATTTATCAAGTTTGTTGTTTTAACCTTCAACAAGGACCACTGCAGTCAAATTTGATTCAACTAAAGTAGGAGAAACAAACACCCGCCAGCCACCTTTATGCAAAACATGTTGCATGTCTGTCGGTGGAACCGGTCTCATGTACGTGGACATGTAAGGTTAGTCTGGGCCGCTTCATCTTACAATACCGCCGAATCAAAATAAGATGTTGGTGGTAAGCAGTATGACGATCACCGCCCACAACTCTTTGTGTTCTACTTGTGCATATCATCTACGCATAGACCTGGCTCATGATGCCACTGTTGGGGAACGTTGCATGGAAAACAAAAAAAATTCTACGCACACGCAAGATCTATCCATGGAGATGCATAGCTACGAGAGGGGGAGTGTGTCTACGTACCCTCGTAGACCGTAAGCGGAAGCGTTAGAACAACGCGGTTGATGTCGTCGAACAACTTCACGATCCAACCGACCGAGTACCGAACGTACGGCACCTCCGCGTTCAGCACACATTCAGCTCAGTGACATCCTCGACTTCTTGATCCAGCAAGACGGCGAGGTAGTGGATGAGTTCCGGCAGCACGACGGCGTGGTGACGGTGATGGTGATGCTATTTCCGCAGGGCTTCCCCCAAGCACTGCGAAAATATGACCAAGGGACGGAACTGTGGAGGGGGGCGCCGCACACGGCTAAGACAATGTTGTGGCTTGTTTGGGGCGCCCCCTCTCCTCTATTTATATATGTGTAGGGGCTTTGGAGTAGAAGGAATAGTGCCACGTGAACAGTACCACGTGAATAGTACCATGTGAACAGTACCACGTGAATAGTACACACGTGGACTTGGACTCCAAAGTCCAATCCTATTCCTACTAGGACTCTCCTTTTTTCCTTCCCTAGCTGCGTGGGCTTTTGAGGACTTGGTGCGCCTGGCCCAATAAGGCCAGGGCGCCTCCCCTTAGCCCATGCCAGCCCTTGGGACGTGGTGGACCCACTTGTGGACCTCCGGAATCCTCCGGAACCTTCTGGAAGCTTCCCGGTACAATACCGAAAAAACTGCACCTTTTTCCGGAACCCAAAATATGACTTCCCATATATAAATCTTTACCTCTCGACCATTCCGAGAATCCTCGTGATGTCCGGGGTCTCATCCGGGACTCCGAACAACATTCGGTTACCAATTCACATAACTCATATAATACTATATCGTCAACGAACGTTAAGCGTGCGGACCCTACGGGTTCGGGAATGATGTAGACATGACCGAGACGCCTCTCCGGTCAATAATCAATAGCGGAACCTGGATGCCCATATTGGTTCCTACATATTCCACGAAGATCTTATCGGTCGAACCGCAATGACAACATACGTAATTCCCTTTGTCCGTCGGTATGTTACTTGCCCGAGATTCGATCGTCGGTATCTCCATACCTAGTTCAATCTCGTTACCGGCAAGTATCTTTACTCGTTCCGTAATACATCATCCCGTAACTAACTCCTTAGTCACTTTGCTTGCAAGCTTCTTATGATGTGCATTACCGAGAGGGCCCAGAGATACCTCTCCGAAACACGGAGTGACAAATCCCAGTCTCGATCCATGCCAACTCAACAGACACCTTCAGAGATACCTGTAGAGCATGTTTATGATCACCCAGTTAGGTTGTGACATTTGATAGCACACAAGGTATTCCTCCGGTATCCGGGAGTTGCATGATCTCATGGTCGGAGGAACATGTATTTGACATTCAAGAAAGCAGTAGCAATAAACAGAATGATCATATGCTAAGCTAACAGATGGGTCTTGTCCATCACATCATTCTCCTAATGATGTGATCCCGTTATCAAATGACAACTCATGTCTATGGTTAGGAAACCTTAACCATCTTTGATCAACGAGCTAGTCTAGTAGAGGCTCACTAGGGACACGGTATTTGTTTATGTATTCACACATGTATTTAAGTTTCCGGTCAATACAATTCTAGCATGAATAATAAACCTTTATCATGAACAAGGAAATATAAAATAATAACAACTTTATTATTGCCTCTAGGGCATATTTCCATCAGCTCTATCACACATAAGCCTCCTTATATCTTCCTTAAAACAGCCCCCATACCTACCTATCATGGCATTTCCATAGCCATTCCGAGATATATTCCGATGCAACTTCTACCGTTCCGTCTTATGACATGTGTGTTCATCATCATATTGCTTTGCATGATCATATAGAGCTGACATGATATTTGTGGCAAAGCCACCGTTCATCATCGTAATACATGTTACGCTAGATCATTGCACATCCTGGTACACTGCCAGAGGCATTCAGATAGAGTCATATTGTTTCAGTTGCATCGAGTTGTAAGTAATAAAAGTGTGATGATCATCATTATTAGAGCATTGTTCCAGTGAGGAAAAGAATGATGGAGACTGATGAGTCCTCCAAAATGAGGGGATGAGGTCCATAAGATTGTTCTGAAAAAAAAGAGGCCAAAAGAGCCCAACAAAAAAAATGAGAGAAAAACAGAGAAGGAACAATGCTACTATCCTTTTACCACACTTGTGCTTCAGAGTAGCACCATGTTCTTCATATAGAGAGTCTCTTGAGTTATCACTTTCATATACTAGTGGGAATTTTTTATTAATAGGAAGGTTCTTAATTAGGCCTATAGATAATTAGAAGTAGCTATTTTTTAGTTAGAAGGGCAATTAAGTAATTAGGTAGCCGAATCCATCACTTAGACATTAATACAAAAACAATTTGAAAATCAAGCGCTGAATCCATTAATATAATTAATTAGCCAGATGATTAATTACATGTGCAATTAATTATGTCCATTTAAATAGGGATTTTTTTTCATGCCGAATCAATTTTAAAACTAAATCATTAATGTAACTAATTAATTAGACACACAATTTATTAGGCCTACAGATAATTAGAAGTGGGGATTTTTTCAGTTAGTCAGACAACTAATTAATTAAATAGACAATTAATCACGCATAATCAGTTTGAAAGTGCTCACGGGCGAGGACGACCAGCAGGCTCTCGCTGACATTGGTGCTTACTAGCAGGCTCTCAATGCATGGCCGACCAACGCTTGCCAACATGGACAACAGCAACAAGCGCTCGCGACATGGGCGACAAGCGTTCTCCAAGATGGATGACGGCCATGCTCTGCAAGACGTGCAGACGCTGATGGTGGCCGAACCTTTCGCGGCAAGGTCGATGGTCGCTCACTCGAGAACGACCAAGCGCTGACGGTCGAGGGCTTCGACCGCGCCTTCAAGCACAACGCTGAGGACCGAGGACAATCGGTCATACGTCACTATTTTTTAAATATTGTTCCATCTCGTAGCAACACACGGGTATTTAGCTAGTAATTTATGACTTGTGAATCAAAAAGGCTTGTGTGTTCCTACCGGGTGGAAGGTATTTCTCCAACCAGGGGTGTCTGTGGAACTTATTTTCAACGAATTGGAGTTTCCCTCCTTTCCATGTGCCCTTCCGCAATAGAAAGGCCAATATATTTATCATCTGAAACCAAAATTTCACCAGGTTTTCTATTTAGCCCTATATATGTGCATATCTTTTCCTTTTTATAACCGAAGAGTATAACACACAAATACATACACATGCACACACTCACACAACCCGTACTAAATACTAGAGTCGCATTGCTTCAAACTATATTGATGAAGCCATATGTATCTCTATCAGTTGATTGTATAAATCATCAATGATATGCATTTATGTTTTGGCTCTATATATTTCCATCTTCATCTTTTTTAAAACACCGAGTACAACATAGACACATTCCCAAAACGCAGAAAGATCCAGGAGCCACCCATCCTCAAGATATATTGACGAAGTCAATTTTATATATCTTTTGGTTGAATATGTATATATCTTGGTCTCCAAAAATAGTTAGTACTCCCTCTGATTTTATTTATCTCCATATTAGCTTTGTCCTAAATCAAACTTTATAAAGTTTGATCAAGTTTATAGAAAACAATAAGAACATTTATGATAGTCATATATATGTTATGAAAATATATTCAATGATGAATTTAGTAGTATTGGTTTTTGATTTGGTAATGTAGATGTCAATTATTTCTTCTATAAAGTTGGTCAAAATTTATAAAGTTTGACTTTAGACAAAGCTAATATGCAGAGCAAATAAAAACGGACGGAGTACAACATAACATAGGCCTTACTGATGGTTGTAATTTTGTACCTTCAAGATATATGTTGACGAAGTCATATGTATCTATCTTATGGCTATATGTCTTCAAGATATATTGACGAAGTCATATGTAAGGGCATGCATAATGGTTGATAAGTTTGTATTTACTTATGTATTCCACATCATCTAGATATGTCAGAACGCATGTTATACAAGGGATTATCTTTATCTCTAGCCATTATTTGCACACTCCTGAAATCGTACGACTGAGAGATGACATCTTGATATCATCTCTTAGCTAAGAGAATACAAACCACCTTTTTCATTTATCTCTCTTGCAACAAAGTCATATGTATCTATGTTTTGGCTATATAGAACAACACTGGTTTGTTTTCGGCACGTCTCCCACTGTCCTGTTATGAAACAGAGCATAAGCAATTACCAAATTTTATGGTTGATCCATGGGTAGGAAACAATAAGACATTGAAGGAACTTTGAGCAATCGTAAAATCATGAACATCATGGGAAATCAAGTAACTTTAGGCCATAGTCTACAACAAATCAGCCACCATGGAAAACAAAGTCCATGCATGAATTTAAGGGCGTACCCCGTTTCAAGACTTGACACTATTTTTCAGTGTATATTAATTAATTACTCGGACCATTCTTTGAAATCCTAAATTAAGCGAGTGAGGATTTTGTAGGCGTCGTGATTTTCAATATAAATTTATTTTTCGAAAGACTGACAAACAACTCAGTTGGTAGTAATCTTGTGGGTTTAGCAATAACAGCCAAAATATTCCAAGAAGCGATTTTCCACATTGATTGCAATTTTTCAAGCATGATGAAAGCAACTATTCCATATTGAATTATCAATGTCGATTACACAGAGGCACGGAGCCACTAATTAATTGACATAGGTACTCGATCCGACAGATCGAACGCTCACTCGATCACTGGAAGTTTACGATGGATCGGTAGGTCCTGCCGGGCTGCCAGCCGGAGGGGATGACATTGCTGGCGACGAGCTTCTTGCCGGAGCCGGAGGTGAGGCGGATCGATATGGGTGCCTGCAGGGTGGACCCGGAGTGGTACCTCCACACCGCGCCCCACGGCTGCTGCATCGGTGCCCAGCTGCCGCTGCGCTGCTGAAGCTCGACCGCCGACAGGTCGCCGTCGCCGGCCTCGTCCTCGATGAGCAGCGCAAGGTAGTTGGGGTTGGAGCCGCCATCCACCCTGAAGGCGATGTCCAGTCCATGCCAGTTGCACGGAACCCTGCGAGTGAAGAAATGAAAGAAATATGACAATCGATCCATGGATGACACGAACATGCACGAAGCACTGGGCTTACCGGTTGTACTGGACTCTAAGGCTGCCGGCGCTGCGGAGGTTGTCGGCCTGGCCGGGCTTGGCCATGGCGCCGAATGCCTTCCCGCCGAGGTCGAAGTGGGCAGCCTCGGCCAGACACGGCCCGTCGGGGCACTGGTCTGTGACGACAACGGTCACCGGGAGCCCGGAGCAAGCGCCATGGCTGGTGCATCTAACCTGATAGCAAGCGCCGCAGCCCTTGCCGTTCTTGAAGATGGAGGGGCCGCCCGCCGTGACCATGGCCGAGAACGGCGGCTGCTCCACGTCGCCCTGGTACCCGCATGCACCACCTGCAACACGCCCATGCACTCATCAGTACACGTACTCCCCCCGTCCGGTGAAGAGTGTACGTTTGGCTTTAAAATTTGTCCACAAAAAAGTGTACATCTATCTTCCCAATGCACTTTAAAGTAGGAAAAAATACTTCTCTCTCATCACACAGTAATCAAGACAAATAACATTCTACACATGGTCTCCTTAATTTCTACATGCACTTAGCTCATTGGGGTTGAGTAATTAAAGAGGAGGGAGATGGTGGCTTGCACCTTTTCAATGCATTGTTTACTTCACTTCATAATTTGTCCTAAAATTCTATATGTACACTTTTTATCGGACGGGGGAGTAATAAACTAATATATACGCGTCCTAACATGCATGCACTCTCATCATCCATGCATCGTCCATGCGACTATATACCTACGGTCGGTGCCGGCGCCTTCGCGGGGACCGTACCACGTGGCACCGCCATCGAACCAGCCAGAGACGCTGCTCGAATGGAGGAGGATGAGGCAGCTGCTAGCTAGAGCCACGAAAGCCACGAAGGAGGAAGAAACCATGCTCGCGGTGAACAATATATGATTGCTCCGCGTATGTAGAGGAAGAAGGGAATGAACTGGAGATAGGCCAAGTGATTTGTGTGATAGGAAGCGTAGTCTCTACCCATGTATTTATAGGCTGCAGAGAGCTAGAGAGATCACACACTGATTAAATGCCGTGGTGAGGGGATATTTTTTATTTAATGAGTGTATCCGCAAAAGATTTTTCACTTGTTTCAAAGCTTACTCAAAGAAATTACATTCCTTAATTATCAGAACCCCCAACCTTCTGTTTCAGACGGGGAGCCCATAGGTAAGAGCATCTGTAGTGGATGCGTATACTCCGATCTATTCATTAATTGTCATGGCAATACAAAGAACACCCAAAGTGAAAGTAACAAAAATTACCAAGCGCTATCCAGGTATTTCCTCCTTCAGTGGGAGGTAGTTTCCTTCCCTGACTGCTATTCCCGCCGCCGGTGACATCTCTAGCCACGCGGGCAGCTTCGGCGAGCTGCATGCAACCCACTGACTGTGGCCCCGCCCATACCCGGTCCCGCCACCGCTTTCATATTGTGATTGTGTATCTGTGGTCTGATTAATAAAGACATAATTATTTTGGTAGATCACCCCCTTGTTAAGTTTGCTATTTTATTAGGTTACCTTTTCCCAGATTTGGTAGGTAGCCTTTTCGGTGAGTAAACATTTTATTATGGTAATTATAAAGAAATATTATCATTGTCCTTTGGTTAATTTTGCTTGCATGTGCGCATAATTGACTACCACCCCACACAGTATGACATGTTTTATCCCGAAACAGAAAAATAATTCATCGACCAGACACTGAAGTTATCAAAACAATATACATACAGATCACAAATCATTGTACAACGTAGGATAGGCCCTACTGATGGTTGTAGTCGTGTACCTTCAAGATATATTAACGAAGTGATATGTAGGTATCTTTTTGCTATATATCTTCAAGATGAAGTCATATGAGTAAGGGCATGCACAATGGTTGATAAGAAGTTATTTTCTTATGCCCTCCACATCAAAGGCAAAAGACATGTTGTATAATGTATGATCTTTATCTCTAGAAATTAATGTTTGCATGCTCCTAAAAAATTATATTGATTAAAATTAAGATAGTGTATGACTTATACCTCTCACAGCAAGTATTATGCATATGATACTAGTGTATGATAGTATCTTCATAGTGCATATTATGATAGATTTGTCCTTTAATTAGACGACCTTATTGATTGTTTTTTATGTCTCATAGCAGCACCTCATTTATTATGATACACTATCATGATATAATATTTAGTGTCATTATTTCCTCATTTACTGGTATGCTATGTCAGCAATATAGATCAACGATGATTTGTTTTTGGCACGTCTAGTTTCCTTTATATGGTTATAAAACAAGACATGCCAAATTTTAGGTTGATCCTTGGGCAATCATAAACTCATACATTTAGGACCAATGAAAAATCAAGTAACTTCAGGCCAGAATCTACAGCAAATCGGCCACCATGGAAAACAAAATCCGTGAATAAATATAAAGAAGTACTCCACAGATTTGATATTATTTTTCCACTTTTGCTATTTGTAAGTTGCATGGATTTTTATTTTGTGTAAGTCACTTTTTCTTCTTCTTGTATTTAGTCTGCTTTTTCTCCCTTTGGTCCGTTTGTATGCAGTGTGTGTGCGCGCGCGCGCGTGTTCACGCCCGCGAGCCTGTGTGTTGTGCGTGTAAGCGTTTGTCTCTGTGCATGCTGTGTGTGTGCGTGCCCGTGTGGGTGTGAGCGCTAGTGTATGTGCGCGTGTGCATGTATGTCTCTCTATGTGTGGATATGTTCACGCGGACGCACGCGCGTGTGTGCATGCGCTTGTGTTTGTGCCTTCGCATGTGCACGTGTGTGTACGAGACGACATCACCGGTGGGAGATACATTTCATTTTCAAAGTGTCGAGAGATTATTAATCTTCAACGGGAACACTAGGTATAACATTGACATATACATTCAAGTTTGATGCAACATGTGTGCAATTTTTATCATCAATTATTTGAAGTTTTTCTAGTTTCTTTCTTCTTTTAGGGTAATCCAATGTTCATTCATTCTTTCTTAGAAAAACTTACGTTTTGGGTTTTTAGTTTTGTATTAGTTTGTGTCTTTTTTTTTGTTTACTAAAGTGTTAAAGTGGTAGATTTTGCAGCTTGTATTACTCATGGATCACAACCGTAACATAACCTAAGCTGCCGAAGCTGCATGCATGGAGACGTGGGGTTGCACTGCACCTAAAGACTCATGATACTAGGTTAACTTGCACCAAATAAGAATTCACAATTTACAAATAGAAGGTCCCTTATTTTTGAGTGTATATTATTTGGATCATTCTTGAAATCCTAAATTATGTGAGTGAGTTTTTATTGTAGGAGTCATGGTTTTCAACATAAATTTAAAACTCGAAAGATTGACAAACAATCAGTTGGCATCAATCTTGAGGGTTTAGCCATATCCATCGTCGCACCCTTACAAAATTAAGCAGATAAACAGCAGATCAGCTGCCAAAATATTCTAAGCAAGCATTTTTTTTCCACATTATTTTTGCAAATTTTCAAAGCATGAAAGCAACTATTATTCCAGACACGGGCTCGATTACTACATATAGCTAGCGCACTCGTGCTGTACAACTAATTAACATGCGTACTCCCACGGACGGATCAATCACTGGAAGTTTACGATAGATCGGTAGGTCTTGCCGGCCTGCCAGCCGGAGGGGATGACATTGCTGGCGACGAGCTTCTTGCCGGAGCCGGAGGTGAGGCGGATCGATATGGGTGCCTGCAGGGTGGACCCGGCGTTGTACTTCCACACCGCGCCCCACGACTCCTGCATCGGCGCCCAGCTGCCGCCGCGCTGCTGAAGCTCGACCGCCGACAGGTCACCGTCGCCGGCCTCGTCCTCGATGAGTACAGCGAGGTAGTTGGGGTTGGAGCCGCCGTCCACCATGAAGGCGATGTCCAGCCCATGCCAGTTGCACGGAACCCTGAGCGAAGAAATCAAAGAGATGAGGATCACACGAACATGCACTTAGTGTCTGCGCTATCTAGCGAGAGCTTACCGGTTGTACTGGATTCTAAGCTTGCCGACGTTGCGGAGGTTGTCGGCCTGGCCGCGTAAGGCCATGGCACCGAATTAAGGCCTTCCCGCTAAGGTCGAAGTGTGCAGTCTCGGCCTGGCACGGCCCGCCGGTGCACTGGTCTGTGACGACCACCGTCACCGGTAATCCAGAGCAAGCGGGATTACCGATGCATCTAACCTGATAGCAAGCGCCGCAGCCCTTGCCGTTCTTGAAGATGGAGGAGCCGCCCGCCGTGATCATGGCGGAGAACGGCGGCTGCTCGACGTCACCATGGTACCCGCACGCACCACCTGCAGCACGCCCATGATGCACGAGTCAGTACTCACTACTCAGAATACATGAACAACTACCATCATGTACGTACGTACAAGTATGCATGCACTGTCATCGTGGAGGTCTGCATGCATAGTCCATGGAACGCATATGACTATATATATACCTACCGTCAGAGCCAGCGCCGTGGCGGGGACCGTACCACGTCGCGCCGCCGTCTGACCAGCCAGAGACGCTGCGCGAATGGAGGATGAGGAGGCAGCTGCTGGCTAGAGCCACGAAAGCGACGAAGGAAGAAGAAGCCATGCTCACGCTGAACAATTATAGGATTGCTCCGCGTACGTGAGAGGAAGGAGAGTCTCTCGCCATGTATTTATAGGCAGCAGAGAGCCAGAGGAATCGCACGCCCTGATTACATGCCGATTGGAGGAGATTTTTTTTTACTTAATAAGCGTATCGTAGATTTTTCACTTCCTGAAAACAAAGCATCTTTGCAGGGATTATATATCGGGTTTGGTATTTCTGAGAAACTATTGTAGCTCAATCAATGATGTATCGTCAGATCTTATTTGTGGAAATTTATGCAAATTTTGCCTTTTATGAGTTTTGGTAGTATTTTTTTTTCTCTCCGTTGTTCTTCATGGGCTATCTATCTATATATATGCTCTGGGCCAAGAAAATTATGCAGGCTACCAGCCCATAAACAATGGGAGAGAGAAACAATATGTAGCAGATTTGTCTATACACCCCTCAAAAGAAAAAGCAGATTTGTCTATACCATCTAAGGGCATCTCCATCCCCTCAAAAAAAACAAAATCTAAGGGCATCTCCAACACTGACCCTCAAACCACCCGCAACCGTTCGGACCGCGCGGTCCAGACTTTTTTTTTTTGCCATCCAACGTTGTCATGTATTGATCCGCTCGATGGTCCGGATGCACTTTTTCCCGCAAACCGGAGACAAACTAGGGGGGTTTTGCGGGCATCCGGACCGCTGCCGCACCCGCTTCTAACTGCCCTGTCCCACCATAACCCCCTCCCATGCCCAAGTGCGCTTCCCGCTCAAAACAGTCAGCGCCGCTCCAGAGCGTCAGTGCCGCATTGATGCCCGGCCAGAGCGAACGCGACCTCTCACTGCTGCCAGTATTGAAGCGGCGCACCGGCCGAGAGAGTGCCGTCCGCGCCGCTTCCCAGTGCGGACGACTGCTCCGCGTTCAAACGACACCCCTGTCGGTCCGTCGCCCTACATTAATGATATGCGGTTGCCGAGGAACCTACTCCGGCGCCACCCGTCCGTCCGTCTGCCACCCACCATTAACCACACCGCCACGGCCCATTGCCATCCGCCCGCTATATTAAATCCAGCCCCGGCCATAGCCGCAGTCATCCTCCTCCGGTCCCTTTCTCCTCTCCGCACCACGCCTGCCAAGGCCTCCTCGCGCTCCAAAGCCCTCTGGGACACCCTCTCGGAGCAGAAGAAGGAGACGGCCGCCATTGCTGCCGGCTGGCAGGCCTGCCGACGACGCCCCAATGGAGGACGAGCCACCGCCACCCTCCTCGCCGGTGCATGCCGCCCTCACCATCGGCGAGGCCCATGTGCACTACACGGACATGCTGCGGGAGGAGCAGGTGGCCAAGTTCCGACAGGCGCAGGCCGACCAGGCCTACAACCTCGGCCTCCTCAACGACCACTGGCGCACGGAGGAGCAACTCGCTGATTGCAGCATCGGGGGCAATGCTGTCTACTACACAACTTATTCTTGTAGACTCGTGTTGGGCCTCCAAGCGTAGAGTTTTGTAGGACAGTAGCAATTTTTCCTTAAGTGGATGACCTAAGATTTATCAATCCGTGGGAGGCGTAGTTTGAAGATGGTATCTCTCAAACAACTCTGCAACCAAATACAAGAAATCTCTTGTGTTCCCAACACACCCAATACAATGGTAAATTGTATAGGTGCACTAGTTTGGCGAAGAGATGGTGATAAAAATGTAGTATGGATAGTAGATATAGATTTTTGTAGTGCGAACAGTAAAAAACAGCAAGGTAGCAAGTAACAAAAGTAAGCATAAACAGTATTGCAATGCTTAGAAACAAGGCCTAGGGTTCATACTTTCGCTAGTGCAATCTCTCAACAATGCTAATATAATTGGATCATATAACCATCACTCAACGTGCGATAAAGAATCACTCCCAAGTTCCTATTAGCGGAGAACATAAGATAGAAATTGTTTGTAGGGTACGAAACCATCTCAAAGTTATTCTTTCCGATCAATCTATTGAGCTATTCGTATAAGTGTCACAAACAGCCCTAGAGTTCGTACTAAAATAACACCATATGATACACATCAACCAACTCTAATGTCACCTAGATACTCCAATGTCACCACAAGTATCCGTGAGTTGATTATACGATATGCATCAAACAACTTCATAATCATAATATTCAATCCACACAAAGAACTCCAAGGAGTACCCCAAAGTTTCTATCGGAGAAAAGATAATGAAAACGTGCATCAACCCCTATGCATAGATTAGCCCAATGTCACCGCGGGAATCCGCGAGTTGAATGCCAAAACATATATCAAGTGAATCAATATAATACCCCATTGTCACCACGGGTATTCATATGCAAGACATATATCAAGTGTTCTCAAATCTGAAATATTCAATCCGATAATAACGAAACCTTAAAGGGAAAAGATTCGATTCATCACAACAAAGATAGAGAGGGAAGAAATATCATATGATCCAACTATATTAACAAAGCTCGCGGTACATTAAGATCGTGCCAAATCAAGAACGCGAGAGAGAGATAAAACACATAGTTACTGGTACAAACCCTCAGCCCCGAGGGTGAACTACTCCCTCCTCGTCATGGAGACCACCGGGATGATGAAGATGGCCTCCGGTGATGATTCCCCCCTCCGGTAGGGTGCCGGAAAAGGGCTGTAGATTAGATCGTGGAGGTACAGAGGCTTGCGGCGGCGTAAAAACTCATCTAGGTTAACTTTCGGGGGTTTCTGAATATATATGTTTTTTTGGCGTTGGAATCACGCGAAGAGGGGGCCACAGGGGGCCCACGAGGCACCAGGGCGCGCCTGGGGGGGTGGCGCGCCCTGGTGGCGCGTGGGGCCCCTGTGGGTCTTCTGGCCACCTCCCGAAGCTTCTAGTGTCTCTTATGTTCTATAAAAAATCATCAAAAAGTTTCGCTGCATTTGGACTTCATTTGATATGGATTTTCTGTAAAACCAAAAACAAGCAGAAAACAGCAACTGGCACTGGGCACTAGGTCAATATGTTACTCCATAGAAATCATATAAAAATCATATAAAAGTGTAACAAAATCATACAAAACTATAATAAACATGGTATGAATACTTCATAAATTATAGATACGTTGGAGACGTATCAGGCAACGGCATAGCGGATCACAGCCGACGCTCTGGCCGGTTGCAGCTTTTGTGTCGCCAGTTGCAACATCGGCGGCGATAGCAGCCTAGATAGCAACCGACACTCTCCCGGTCGCAGGTTTTGGTGTCGTCGGTTGCAGCACTGCGTGCCGACGCTCGCAGCCTCCCACGGCGATGGTCATCGGCTCGTATCCTCGTGGAGATCGGCGCAGCACCTTGGCTCGCCGCCCTCGTGACGGCCGCAACGGTCGAAGCTTGCTGCTACACCCCCGACGCATGCCGTCGCCACGCGTGAAGAAACGAATGGAGGGGACGATTTCGAGATAAAAGATAAGTTTGCAGGGTGATGTGTGTGGGCCTTCGCAGGGGATCGTGGCGTACGATCTCTGCAGATTAGACGGCGTGCGCATGACCGGCGCATCATGAGATCGGTCGGACGAAACAAATATTCACCCTAAATTTATTACTCGAAAGATGGTCAAACAAAAAACTCAGTTGGCGCCAATCTTGAGGGTTTTAGCAATATCCATCGTATCCTTAGAATATTAGGAGGACAAAACAGCTGGTCTTTTCGCAAAAAAAAAAAAAAAACAGGTCTGCCAAAATATTCCAAGCAAACAATATTTTTCCACGTTAAAACCACTGGCGCGTGGAGGAACAACTCGCCGATTGCAGCATCGGGGGCAACGGCGTCGCGGATCACAGCCGACGCTCTGGCCGGTTGCAGCTTTTGTGTCGCCAGTTGCAACATCGGCAGCGATAGCAGCACAGATAGCAACCGACACTCTCCCGGTCGCAGCTTTTGGTGTTGTCGGTTGCAGCACTGCGTGCCGACGCTCGCAGTCTCCCACGGCGATGGTGGAGATCGGCGCAGCACCTTGGCTCGCCGCCCCTGTGCCGGCCGCGACGCTCGAAGCTTGCTGCTACACCCCCGACGCATGCCATCGCCACGCGTGAAGAAACGAGTGGAGGGGAGAATTTCGAGAGAAAATATAAGATTGCAGGATGATGTGTGTGGGCCTTCACAGAGGAATCGTGACGTACGATCTCAGCCGATCAGACGGCGTGCGCATGACCGGCGCATCACGAGTTTATTACTCGAGAGATGGTCAAACAATCATTTGGCGCCAATCTTGAGGGTTTTAGCTGTATTCATCGTATCCTTAGAATATTATAGACAGATAAAACAGCAGATCTTTTCGCAACAAAAAAAAACAAGCAGGTCAGCCAAAATATTCCAAGCAAACATTATTTTTCCACGTTAATTATGTAAGTTTTCATCAAGAATGAAAGCAAGTATTCGAGGCACGGGCTCAATTCCTATAGCTAGCGCACACGTGGAGTACAACTACTCGATCCGACAGACAGACCGATCACTGGAAGTTTACGATGGATCGGTAGGTCTTGCCGGCCTGCCAGCCGGAGGGGATGACATTGCTGGCGACGAGCTTCTTGCCGGAGCCGGAGGTGAGACGGATGGATATGGGCGGGTGCAGGGTGGACCCGGAGTTGTACTTCCACGTGGCGCCCCACGACTCCTGCATCGGCGCCCAGCTGCCGCCGCTCTCCTGAAGCTCGACTGCCGACAGGTCGCCGTCGCCGGCCTCGTCCTCGATGAGCACAGCAAGGTAGTTAGAGTTGGAGCCGGCGTCCACCTTGAAGGCGATGTCTAGCCCGCCCCAGTTGCACGGAACCCTGCGAGCGAAGAAATCAAAGAGATGACAATCGATCCATGGATCACACGAACGTGCACGTAGCTGAAGCAATGGGCATGAGTGGGTGCGGCTGTGCGCTAGCTAGCTAGCTAGCGAGAGCTTACCGGTTGTACTGGATTCTAACGTTGCCGACGGTGCGGAGGTTGTCGGCCTGGCCAGGCAAGGCCATGGCGCCGAAGGCCTTCCCGCTGAGGTCGAAGTGCGTAGCCTCGGCCTGGCACGGCCCGCCGGGGCACTGGTCTGTGACAACCACGGTCACCGGCAACCCAGAGCAAGCGGGATTGCCGATGCATCTAACGTGATAGCAAGCGCCGCAGCCCTTGCCGCCATTGAAGATGGAGGAACCGCCCGCGGTGATCATGGCGGAGAACGGCGGCTGCTCCACGTCACCCTGGTACCCGCACGCACCACCTGCAGCACGCCCATGCACGCATCAGTACTCACTACTCAGAACACATATATATGTACGCATCCTAGCATGCATGCACTCTCATCATGGAGGTCTGCATGCGCATATACCTACCGTCTGAGCCGGCGCCGTCGTCGCGGGGGCCGTACCACGTCGCGCCGCCGTCGGACCAGCCTGAGACGCTGCGCGAATGGAGGATGAGGAGGCAGCTGGTGGCTAGAGCCAGGAAAGTGACGAAGGAAGAAGAAACCATGCTCGCAGTGAACAATATACGATTGCTCCGCGTACGTGAGAGGAAGAAGAGAATGAATTGGTGAATGACCAGGTGGTGTGTGTGATAGCAAGCCTAGCCTCTCGCCATGTATTTGTAGGCGGCAGAGTGCCAAAAGGATCGCACGCTGATTAAATGCGGATTGGAGGAGATATTTTTTATTTAATTAGCGTATCCTCAAAGATTTTTCACTTCTTGAAACAAAGCATCTTTTGCAGGGATTATATATCGGGTTTGTTATTTCTGAGAAATAATTGTAGCTCAATCAATGCTATCCGTCATATCTTAAATGTGGAAATTTATGCAAATTTTGTCTTTTAATTTTTGGTATTTTTTTCTCTATTGTTCTCCATGGACTATATATAGATGATCTGGGCCAAGAAAATCATGTGTACCAGCCCATAAACAATGGGAGAGAGAAACAATATGTAGCAGATTGGTCTATACTACCATCTAACAAAGCTACCATTTTGTGTTTGTTACTGATAGTAGATTTGTCATTGATAGTGCTATCTTATATATATACCAAAAGTGCAATTGCATTTGAAATAAGTCACATTGTTTTTTTAGATATGGTACTACATGCACATGCGTCGTCTCCTATAATTTTTTATTTGAGATGTTTTTCACTTTTATGAGGCTTATTCACAGGGATGAAATTCTTTCATGTATCAACCGGTATAAGATTTTCTTTGTGATGCAGGACCCCTAAACTGAATATAGGCAAGTACAACATGTCTTTCAGAACGAAGGCTAGCGAAGAGCCCGGTTTTGAATTAACAAAGCCATCAACCGGTCAGGATTACATACTCTGGATTACAATCATGAAACAAACCAAATAAAAACAGAAAAATAGAACGGCGAGATACAATGGCGCCGGGAGCAGCTCGCATGCCTGACATACAGCAAACTAAAGAAAGATCAACATGGGGCACATAGCTTCAAGATGACAAGGTCTCTTGCTCGCACAAGTCTTGGAGAAGGAAAATGCCGGCGTAGGGGAGGAAGATGTCTATTACTTCCCCTCTCGCGAAAGTTGTGGCTAGGGCGAAGAACTCGGCCCCTCAAAGCTCCACCGGCGAGTCTATGGATTCGCCTCCTCTCTGCATGCCGCTCCGTCGGCCGGTGGCGGCGACGGGAATCCTCTTTCTTTGGCTCCGAGTACTAGTTTAGGTTATTGCTTTTTTACTTCCGCAGGGGCGGCGTTCGGACGGATTGAGACACTTTATCTTCGAGCCAGTCTTTTCGGGGTCCGATCCTCCTCGTGTTCGTCTGTCAGGGTGGAGTCGAAGTAGCTTCGGCTTAGATTCCTACGTCTCCTTGAGGCGGCGAGGTTAGTGTTGCTCGTCGTGCGTGTGCGACGGCAAGATCTAGTGTCAGGCGCTTTAGATCGATACAAGGGCTCAATGGCGACCAATTTGGCTCTAGGGCATTGGTACTTAGGGTTACGTGCACGACGACTTCCCGACGGTCATCGACAAGGTCAAACTGGCTCCAGTACGGAAACGGTGACAATGGCGTGTCAACTGCTTGTTGTGGCGGAAGTAGTGGTCGTTCGATGTTCCAGCGATCTTGATGTAATTTTTATTATGTTTAGAGCCCTTTGTACTTTTGCTGAATTTTACAATAGATCCTACTCTTTTTTGCAACAAAAAAAGTTATAGCATCAAAGTACTATTATCAAGGCGGGAAAAAAACTTTACTGGGCCCGTTGTGGTAATTGATTTTCGGTAAGTACAACATTCAGTGCTATGCGAACAGTTTTTTCAGGGTGTGGCTTGCACGAGGCAACCGGGGGGCGGCCAACACTTCCCCTTGGGTTCCCTTGTCTTCCGCTGGATGCTATGATAGTTGGGGACCACAGATCTGTGTGTCGGTTCGTGTCTTGTGGGGTCTTTGAGTTTTTGTTGCCAGTGAAGTTGGAAACAATGAGAATAATGGTTCCTCGATTTTCCCATCTCGATGCCTTCCTTGAAGTGGTATGGGTGAGTCGGAGTATAGTGTTAGCAATCGGGTAATCGGTTAGGTGTGATTAGAGTTTGTCCACGTCGACGACGTCCTGTGGAGGGGATGCTATTTGCCGTGTGTTTTTCGTCTCCCATTCCATTTCCCCGATGAAGCTCGGCCATATAAGACTCCATCGGGGAACTTGTGAGGTTTGTGCCCCCATCCTATGTCTGGTCGGAGTTGGGATTATATCATGAACATGTCAACTTCTCTGGGACGACGATCTATCTAGATCGTCGTTGTCTTCTTCTTCTTGACTACATCTACGACTTCCCGACTGCTGCTTCTACAAGCTCTTGGATTTCTACAGGGCCCCTCCGCTAAGACGGATGCTCAAAATCGGCAACAAGCTTTGCGCACGGCGCGCCGCCCGTGGATGTAGAAAAAATACGATGTTGATTTCTTTAAGGACTTGCGTGTAATTTTGTATTATTGTAAAGGTCGGTTTTAATTAATATATGGTCTTAGGCCTTTTTAGCAAGAAAAAAATTATAATTATGGACCAATGTCGGGAAGGCTGCAGGTGGCCTTTCGACAATATCGTGTCAGTGTCACTATGAGTGGGTCACTTGGCAATCCCACTTGCGTGGTGCATTGCCTTCAAATGGCTGGCGGTGGGCCTCGTTGCGTCGACTATGGGGTCATGAGGTGGTAGCTCAAGAACAAGCCTGCTCTTTGCCACTCATTGTGGTCAATAGCTCTGAGTCATCAATAGAGCGCTTCACATGGGCAGGACAAATAGGGAAGGCAAGGCTATGGCCGGTTTTTACCTTGTTTCTTTTTTATGTTGCCTATCATATGGTTTCCCAGTTTTCTCTATAAAAAATTATTTTCCTTGGTTTTTTATCCGGTTTTCTTCTTTCTTTTCCGGTTTCCTTTTCTCATTTGTCTTTTCTATTTTTCCCTTCTTGATTTTTTGTTTTTGTTTTCTTTTTACCTTTTTCTTCTCCTCTTTGTGCCTATTCTTTTGTTTTCTTTATTTTTTAATAAACTATTCTTTTCATATTTCTTTTTTTCCTACTTTGCCATTTTTCATAGGGCTTAATACATTTTTGAAGGTTGCCTTTGACCATTAATAAAATTATTAATATATGAGATGTATGATATAGAAATTACTCTATATCATTAGGAACTTCTTTCATGTACGAATTTGATGACATGCTTTGTGTAACATGCATGTCATATATTATTGTTTTAACATGTGATCAAAGGTAACCTTGAAAAAATGTATTAGGACCTATATATTTGAACAGAGGGAGTACCTTTTTCTATCCTTTTTCCCGGCTTGCCTTTTCTATTTTATTTTATTTTGTATTTATTTATTTTGTTTTCTTAAATAACACGAAGCTTTGTAAAGTGTGGGAATACGTTATAATATTAAATGGAAATTTATTGCTAAACGCGAAAACACTAATTTAAATTTGCGCAAACATTTTTTAATTGGTGAACCTCATTTCAATTACATTAATTTTTTTTTAAATACGTGAATACTTTTAAGTTACATAAAAAAATAAAACACGTAAACACTTTTAAACTTACATGATATTTTAAAATAGATGAACATTTTTTCTTAATCACATGAAAATATTTAAAAATACATGAACACCTTTTTGAAAATACATGAACATTATTTAAATACATGAACACTTTTCAAAATTCAACTATTTTATAAAAATAGTGAACCCTTTTTAAATTACATGACTATTTTTTTTAAAACATTTAATATTTTTTAAAATTACATGGACATTTTTATAAAAAAAATGAATACTTTTAAAATTAGAAAAATATTTTGAAATGGTGCAAAAAATTTAACTCATACAACATTTAAAAAATAGTTATACATTTTGTGCTTTTAAAGAAAGGTGGGCCAATCATTTTTGTCGCTAGAAGCACCTAACTATCTTGATGGATAAACGCCAAGATCCTCAACAAAAAGAAAATTTAACGCCAAGATCGGAGGTGTAAAAAAAAGAATGCTCTACCATGCATGTGCCTGTGAGCAGGCTGAGGTCACCAGGTGTTCGGAAAAGGAAAAGGAGGCAGGCCCATGAACGGAACATATAACCAGTATAAATCTACTGGGTCCACTCAAAAAAAAAAAAAGTATAAATCTACTGGGCAGGGCAACCAATGAAATGAATGGATAAAGCACCAAACCTTACTAATGCTCCTTCGAGATGCAGATTCATTCAACAAAACCTGCTCTCTTGTAAGTACTCTCACAAACCAAAAGCTAACACCTAGAGGCAACATCAGCTGCCTCATACGGAGTACATATCTAGACACAGCTCTTGAAAGTTGAAATGACAGCTATGGTATGGTATAATGTATATATTGTTTTTTCAAATGGTACAGTATAATGGTAATGTTTCTGTCTATGAAAAAAAGCAAGGTAATTCTGTGTTCCCATCCAAATACCGGGGCCACTCGACTATAATGGAGTTTCTGTAAAGAATAAATCAGCACTACCTCCTGGAAATAATGAGCCAAATCTTCGCTGCTACAGGTTTACTTCACTGCAAGCAAAATACAGAAACGTCAGCTACAGGATAAACACAGGCTACGCCAACAAGCGTAAAAAGCATAAGACGATGCGAAGAGAAAAAAAGGCGTGCACCTCAAAAATCGCTGAACTGTCTCTGGTATGTAGGATTGATGCAGGCAAACAGCGACTTCTTCTTTGGTTTCGTACCAAACAGGAAGTTCCGCAGCGGCACTCTATGTCTGCTCGGGAAATGCTTGAATTGGTTTTGGTAGCTGCTGTCTGCCTCCCGACGGGACGAGCGCCTGGACGAGAGCTCGAAGCTCTCCCTCAGCTTCCGCAAGGTGACGTTCACCTCGCCTTCGAGTTCCCTCATGCGCTCTAACGCTGCCTGCAACTCGCTCTCGATCTTCTTGTTGGATTGCTGCATGTTCCGTACCTCCCCTTGGAACTTGGCCGCTTCGTACGGTGTAAACTTGGCGCCATCAGTCTCTGTGCTAGACCGCAGGGCTTCGGCTATCTCCTCTTGCAGGCTGCAAAGAGATGCGGTTTTGAGCTGCAGGTCTCGGTCAAGAAGTACATTCTGCTCAAACCATACATCCACTTCAGTCCTGAGCTCTCTCAATTTCTTCTCAGCAGGTTCGGGCTCTGCCGCAGCATCAGGTTCTCCTCCCCTTTTCATATTTTCAGAATTCTCCATTTCCTTCTGTAGCTCCTGATATCTGCTGTTGAAGTCCTGCACCTGGTGGCAAGCCATGCTATACCTTGTCAAGAACCGCAGGTTTTCGTCAACTAACTCATCGATTTCAGTTCTGAACTTCATTTCAACTGCTGAAGCACTCTCCGGTGCATCAGTGTAGCTCGAATCGGTTTCCTTCACAATTGAAAGTTCTCTAACCAAAGTCTGATCTGATCTATCAGTACCCATTTTACTGGGTGGCATCTCTGAAGAGTCCAGTAGGCCTTTGAGTGATTGGATCTCAACATATTTCATGGAATTTGCATTCCTCAATTCCCTTATTACTGCCTTTGTATCTTCAAGATGTTCCTGGTTTTTCTTTTCCAACTCAGCAAGCCTTCTCTTCGTTTCTTTGTAGTTCCGGAGAACTGAAGTGTAGTCGGCTAGCAATATCTCGTCTCTTCCCTCAAGCCCATCAAGAAGAAACTCTTGCCAGCTGGGTGCATCTTCTTGTGAAATCAAAGTGGACTTTTCATGCCC
Source organism: Elymus sibiricus (assembly GCA_039707655.1). Taxonomy (NCBI): domain Eukaryota; kingdom Viridiplantae; phylum Streptophyta; class Magnoliopsida; order Poales; family Poaceae; genus Elymus; species Elymus sibiricus. Next base: position 75,683,381 of record CM077666.1, on the reverse strand, counting down.
ACTACTGCTTCCATGATTGTTCAAGATACTTTCTTCGCTTGCAAGCATTTTGACATTTGGATCTTTCTTTTCGAGTTGACTATCACAAATGTGATTGACCATATCTTCTGAATCTGTTGGTACTTCTGATATTACCGGAGACATTCCTCCAGTTTCCTCAGAATCTCTAGCTGGTACACAGAGAGAGGTTTTGTCTCTCACCTCCGAGGAATATGCATTCACATGACCAAGTGAATTTTGAACACCTTCATCAGATGATTCGACTTCGCCGTGTTTGTTCAAACCTTCGATGTTTTCTGGAGAAACAAGTAGGCCACCTTGCTTTGGCAACTCTTCACCTGATTTTGCTTCATCCACATGGCACAAGTCCAGGTTCTTACCTGCATCACTGGAACTATGAGCACCTTCTGGCAACTTATTTTCCCCTGTGGTACCTTCTTCATCGAAACTACCAAAGTTTGCAGAACCAGCTAAATTAATCTCGGCGATAGCTTTTGGTGATTCACCATCTCCAACTCCAAATCCTTCCTCCTGGGTCAAGCTGTTCCCAGGAACAGGATTTTCATCACCATCAATCTTCAACTCTTGGGTTCTGTTGTCACCACCAAATGAACTCTCAGCAACTTCCACTGACGACCCTTCTTCATTAGAGTCATTTTTATTATTTAAAGCATTGAGACTTTCTGAGGGAAGGAGATGATTCTGACTGGCTGCAGTTGGTGAATATTCACCTTCCACAATTTGCCCTTGAGCAACGTTCATACCACCTGATGAACTCTGGTCTACTTCTTTTGATGAGCTATCTGTTGCCAGCTTGTTGAGACTATTTTCATTGTCCGGACCAACAATCAGATCAACATGGTTGCCAGCTTGTAGTGACTTGTTATCTCTGAATTCTTCCTGCATAGAGCAATTCCCCATCTGAACGCTTTCCTCAGCACCATTCTTGGAGTCATGGACACCATCAGTACTACCTGATGAATTGTGATCAACAACTTCTGAGTCATCTTGATTTTGGGGACTATGTCTGCCCAAATTATCACCTGTAGCTGGCGCCTCTATACCACTGATTTCTCCTCCATCTGTTTTGCCGTTCTCTGTTGTACCATTTTCCATGGATACATCTTCAGACAGTGTTGCCTTGTCTCCAGCTGCATCTGACAACTCAGGCAGGTCTTCAGCACCAATTGGTACAAATGCCTTTGATATATTAGTTATGCAAGTAAAAACTTCAGAAAATGCTGTGCTAACAAGAACTTCTTCCTCGATTATAGATCCTTCAAGAGCCCTGGTTCTATTCAATTCATCTTCTACTAGCTTGAGCTCTTCACTTGAGTCGCTTGGATCATCACGGAGTGCCATCTCATCTTGTAAATCATCTAATTTGTTGTTGATCTTGTCATTCTCTTCTTTCAATTGCTTGATTTGTGCAGACTGCTTTGGGAACTTCAGCTCCAAGTTAATGATCTTATCAACAAGTTCATCAACTTTATATGCCATCTCCTCCACAGAGGATTCTGAATTGTTTTCAAAGAAGTCCTCGATTTTATCATATATAGTCTGTAACTCGAGTATTTCCTGGGTAATGGGATAAACTCTGTCGTTCGCTGTCATGTTTGCGCTGTCAACTTCTTCTTTAGACGGGTCAATGATTCTGCTCAATGCATAAAACCTTTCTCGAAGAGACACTATTTTTTCAGACTCCATTTTTGCACTCCTAATCAACTCCTCAAATTTTTCCACAAGCTTAGCAACGGTACCCTGACATGACCTAAGAGCCGTTATCGTCATCAAGGCACGGGCTTCATCATCATCAATGGCTGCATGCGCGTCAAATTCATCTTGCATATGACAAATTTCCCCCTGCATATCTGCAATCTGCTTCTCAATCTCCCAATATTTGGCAATTCCACTCTCATAAGAACTCTTAACGAATTCTTTCTCAGTCTGCATGACAAGTATAGCCTTTTGCAGCCTGCCAATCTCTGCTTCGGCCTTATCTTTGATCATATGAGGATCAGGCCTCTCATGCACTGTCCTGTTACGCCCTGGCATCCCTTCTCTTTTTCTCTTCAGAATGTCATCCACGGTCGATTTCTGTATCTTGCGCGAGTTGATGGGCATGATTGCTCTCGGGAAATTGTCATCCTCCTCTTCCAACATGGCATACTGCACTTCATCTGGACAAGCAGTGGCGATGGTGTGGTTGGCCTTATGCAGCTCCTTGGACAAGTGGTCATAGCGCTCAACAAGAGCCCTGTAGGCCCTGTAAACGTCTTCGACATGGTTTATGACCTCCGGCCTCCTGCGGTAGTACATCTCAGCCCTCTTGCCGAATGAATCAGCTTCCTCCCCGAGGAGCTTGAGCATGATCTTGACCCTGTTTTCCACATCTGCACGGGGCAACGAGTGTTAATTACCTCCCATGTGTACAAGAAGCAATGGAGTATTTCTCAGTGCTTACTGCCAAATATAAACAAACAGCTTTTGTTTCCTAGTGATGGAATCCAATGTAATTAACAATTATTCTTTCCATGAACACTGGCACACATAGATACCTCAAGATGTGAACAATGAAGTCGGAACAAAAACTAGTGTGTTCAATATGTGGAGGATATATTCCGATATGTGAACAAATGAAAACGTCCAAAATTTGACTACTTAGTCATGGATTTGACCGAGTCATGATGGTAGGAAGCTTATTGGTTTTGATGACTACTACGGTTCATCTTGAAGAAAAGAAAATAAACGGCAGCAACAATTCTTGGTTGAAGCTTATTGCCTTTGATTTTACACCCGACAACCATCCTGATTTATTTACTTCTTCAGAGAGCAAGCATAGCAATTGGTGGACAAGCAGTAATTTGTTATAAATTCCATTGAACAAGATATACACAGTACAGTTCACGGTGTTGGCCAATTCCAAGCGAATCAAGGACATGGACGATTTTGGTAGGCACAATGGGCACCTGAAGAAGGGGCGACAGCATTAAATCGGAGCTAGCACTAGCGAATTGCTATGTTTTCCATGGGACGGAAAAAAAAAATCGGAGCAAGGAAGGGTGGCAAGTAAGGATTGGATTGGGGGGAGCGGATGATGAATCGTGAATTCCCGTGATACGAGTACTGGTTCGCAGGAGAAGTAGTACCTTGGAGGTTTGCGTCGAGCCACTTGGACTGGGTGGTGCGGATGTGGCTCGCCCACCACCACGAGTAGGCGTTGCTCGCCGCCCGCTGCAGCATCTCATCTAGAATCCCAGTAGATCAACAGCAGCCTTGGAGTGGAGAAGAGGATTGGATTGGAGAAGAAGAGCTGGGCGGAGCCAACGAGGAGGCTGCGGGGGATTCTGTCGGGGTTTGGGTCGGATCTCCCTCCCCCTCGGCGACGGGAGGCGTTTATTCCGCTGGGAACGACGGAGCAAAGCGAAGCAAAGCAGAGGGGGAAGGAGAGGATGCAAAGCAAGGAACCCAGCCCGACCAGACCAGGGGCAAAGAATAATTGAATACTCGTCTCTCTCCTCTCCTCCCGTTTTCTTCTGCGCGTTTCTTTCTTTCTTTCTTTCTTTCTTTCTTTTACAGCGAAGCAATTTCTTCCGCTTTTCTGCAAAGGCGAAACGCCGACTTTTATTTCCTGCTATTTTTTGTGCAAGCCCCACATGTTATTTCCTTCTATTTTATTTACTCCAGTATTTACAGATTTTCAAAAAAAAAATACTCCAGTATTTACAGCGCCGAAATTAGCGGGCTCCAGCGTGTTCACATTGGGGCGAATTAATGGGACAGCCTTTAAATACAATTATTTATATTCGCGAGAATTATCATAATTATTTTATATGATTTTTTTTTGGCGAAAATGGATTCGCCAAAGATATCTGTTCGATTGGCGATAATCCCGAGGCAGGTGGGGGAATGCAGCATTAACGGGGGAAAGGATGGCTCAGGAAGATATTTTTGTGATCGATAATGAGTGATGGGGTGCAAAAGCAAATCTGATTTTTCGAAAAGCAGAGGGAAAGGAACAGGTGGCCGAGCAGCATGGATGCATGATGAGGACGTGCAGGGCTGAATCAAGCAGGGAAAAGAGGGGATTAGCAGGCCGGGGCATTTTGGCGTGGGTGCCACGATCCGCGACCGTCGGTGACCTCGCTTTGCTAATTTGTACTAGTACATGCCTGCGTTTGGATCGGCGACTGGGATTTTTGGTCATTTGAGAACAGGCCGTGATGAGGAGGGTTTGAAAAATGCTCTCGCCTCCCGCAACGGCGACCCTCCACTACCCTAGATCCGCCGCGCCGCTCGCCTCGCCAGCGCCACCTGCCTCCCACACCGCTCCAGTAGCCACCATACGCCCTCCCTCGTCGCCGTTTCCCTCCGGATCCCATGGATCACCTGGATCCCGACATCCCACGAGCACCTGTTGCCGCGCGTATCGCCCGCTCGCCGCTGCCGTTGAGCGAGACTCACCTCTCCCTCAGAGGAGATCCGCTGCTTTGGTCTCACAGGGCGGTGGCGCCGGAGGATTTGCCAGATTTGCGCTCGCGGTGGTGGGATGCGCGGTCGAATCGGATCTGGGAGGCGGTCCAGCGATCGGAGAGGTGCTCGAAGGAATTGCGTCTGGCGAGGCAGAAAGCAGAAGTCCAGCCCGATCTCCGCGCAGAGTGGCTACGAGATGTCCAGATCTGGCAGCGCGGGCTCGAGTTCGAGTTTGGGCTCATGGCGGAAATCATCTTCACCGAATCCACGTCGGAGGAGCGGGGGCGCATGCCTGCGCCATGGCGCCTGCAGCCTCTGCAATTGATCAAGTGGGCGTTGGCCGAAGCGCGCACTGGAAATCCACTGCAGCAGCAACGCTGGGGCTGCATGCTGAACAAGGTAACTTGTCCGCCATCCCCACCCCCGAATCGGTAACAAGTTTTGGGAATGAGAGATCAGAGGTACAACGTTGCATGGGCAAAGCAACTGTAGATATGCAGATGGGACAGTGGCTCGTGATTGATTTGGAATCAATGCAGGAAAATATGGAGTTTTGTGAAGGATGGCCGCATCTGGCGCTTGAAATTGGGTTTGAGCTCTCGACCCGGACCAGTGAACACACGAATCTGATGCTTGGTTTGGCCTCTGCATATCATCTGGGTCACACCTGCTGCCATGGCCTCATCCCCCAATCTGGTGGAGGAAAATCGAATCAGGCGAGAGCAGAGGTTGGTGGCACAATACAGAGCACAACTCCAGCGAGATTTGAGAATTCCAGTTGCGGGGAGAGACAATTATCAGAAGTTGGTGTCGAGAATCATCGTAGTGCCACCGAAGAGGAACTCCGAGTTCAGTTGCGTTGGAGGAACAGGTCTACGGAGGAGATGATTGCCTGGGCCCGCTCACTGATGGAATCAATAGACCTATTTCAGAGAGCGCGCTGGAAGGCCTTCTGGGAAATCCAGCCGTGGACTCCGTAGCAATGAGATGCTTGCCTCCTGCACCTCAGGGATCTAGCTCATGCGCGACACTACAGTTGATCATGGGCGACAACGGTGGTTTCAGTTTCGTTCAGAAGCTACAAGGGTGCCAGAGTTCGAGCGTAGAAAATTCAGTTAACAACGAGGCAGTCCAGGTGGATGATGAGGTCACGACGCACTTCGCCCAACTTTGGAGCCCATCGGAGCGATGTGTGGATAAAGCTAGGGTTGGGAGGCTACTTCAAGACCTCCCCTCCACACAACACCCCACTAGCCCCACCCTCACCGCCGCCACCATTGTAGATTGAACAGCCATGGATTCCAACCATGGGAGAGGCCGAGGAAAGAACAGGCAGGGGCGTGGAGATGGTGACTGGCAAAACCAGAAGCAGCAGTGGAAAGATCCACCCCCGCAGATGGCACAGGCGCCGCCCCCCTTTGCTTTTGGGTTTGGGTTCCCGGGACAGCCACCGCCCTAGGCATTCAACGACCAGTTCCATGGGGGATACCCTCCACCGCTGCAGCAGTAGCAAGGGATGCAGCCCTCGTGGTTTCCCCAGCAGATGGTGCAACCCCCTCCAGGGCAACAGGGTGGAGATCAAGGGGTTTCTTTGAGCAACACTGGTCAAGGTTCTGGTAGCTCTGGGATCTCTGGACAAGGGAATCAGAAAAATCAGAGCAAGCAACAAAGGAAGAAACAAGATAGCAAAGTGGTAGTTAACAACAATGCCACCTCTCTCATGTCTTATGTGAATGTGATTTGTGGTGGTTGTGGAGAGCCAGGTCATGACAAAGAGAAGTGTTCCAAGACCACAACATGTTTCATCTGCAAGATGGCTACCCATCAGGAACACAACTGTCCAGTCAGGAAGAAACCTCATCTAGCTGCCAGGTACTTCGGGAGTGCAGCTCCTGGATTAGGCTTCTACTATGTGGATATGTCAGATGTTAACCTACAACACTCTGGGAGACTTAAGAATGGAGGGATTGTTTTCATAGAAGATGGGGAGATCAGCAAAGGGGACCTAGCAACTAAATTCTCAGAGAAATACAAAACTAACTGGCCATGGCAGATTAATGCTCTAGATGATTGGACCATATTAGTGAAGTTCCCCCTGAAATTCATGTAGAATCTGTTGCTAGTTACCCTTGCTTTGGCCTCCTCAAGAGCAATGTTACCGTGAAGGTTGAGGCTTGGAAAGGGAAGATTGAAGCCTCTGCTTCACAACAGTTGGTCTGGATAAAAATTAGGAAGATAAACCCAAGATGGTGTGAATGGTCTATTCTTGACCAAATTACTTCTGTCTTTGGCACCCTAGCGGATGTGGATTGGCAATTCAATTTCAAAAGCTTCTATGAGGTTGTGAGAGTTAAGTTGTCATGTAAAGATGGTAGCAAGATCCCCAAGGAAAGAATCTATGGAATAAATGGAAAGTTCTACAAAAATGCTTATTGCGGTGGAACCAATCACAAAGCAAAGGGCTGAAACTGGGATTGGTAACAATGATATAATTTGACAAGGAGGGCAGGAAACACAATCTGAGACTGTGACCTCATCGAGGACTGAAGACAATAGGTCAAACAAAAGCACTAGGTCTGATCTGGGGAGAGGGGGTGGTTCTGACCCTACTTTGGGAAAACAGGCAGTGCTTGCCTTCCTGCAGCAAATGCCAGATGTCTGCCCATCTGAAGGGGTGGAACATCCATCACTACTCAAAATTCAGATCCCTCCATCCCTCCAGGCCTCAAGGAGATCGAAGATTGACAAGATAGTGGCAGAATATATGTATGATGACCAATGCTACTCTATCCTCAGAGAAAGGGAGTTGGCTGACCTGCATCAAGAGATGGAGGAGGTTGGTGACACCCAGGAGCAAGCTGTTGTAGCCTCAGTAGAGCCTCTGAGTGACACTTATGATGCTGGCTTTCCTCTGCTATCCAAGACAGTTGCTGACAAGCAACAGAAACAGAAGTGGGGGCCAATTCAAGCTACCAGGCACAGCTCAAGGGTGAAACCCACTGACAAAACTATGCTGGAGAAAGCACAAGAATTCAAGCAAGTGAAAGATTTGGAAACTGCAAAAACTGGTACGAACCAACCTGCATTTCCCTTTTCAATAACCCCTCCTTTATTGATGTTCCTAAGAAAATAGGAGTGGATATTGACGAACATAGTAGTCCTGCTCCTAGTCAGTTGAGATCTGCTGATCCAATTGACACCCTAGCTGGTTAATGTAATGTAGAACTAGTTTCTGAGAATATGTGTTTTACTCTTGGTAGAACTGTCATCAATAATTTCATAGATAGTAATGTAGTTGAGCAACTTTCTCCTACTAGCATTGAGACATGGGTTGTGGCCTATGACTATAGACGGGGCAAGCACCCTATGGCTACAGTTATACCATGAATTTCTTATTTTGGAATGTGAGGGGCATTACAGCCCCTGGTAGAAAAACTTTACTTTTAGATTTCATTGGTAAGATCAAACCTTCGATTGTAGGATTACAAGAGACTAAGAAAGAGAGTTTCTCTGACTTCTTTCTGAAATCCTTGGTTAGTGGAAGACATTTTGCCTGGAATCTCCTTCCAGCCACTGGTTCAGCTGGAGGCATCCTGGTAGGTGTTGATCTAGATCTTTATGATGTTTTAGACTGGGCCATTACTAAGTTTAATGTCTCATGTACTGTTAGGTTAAAAAGTAAACAACTACAGTTTAGAATAGTCACAATTTATGGGTCCCCATATGAGGAGTGTAAAGAAAAGTTCCTTTCTGAACTCCACTCATTGTTCATTGACAATGAGACCCTAACCTTGGTAGGGGAATTTCAATCTGGTTAGATTTAACCATGATAAAGGTAATGGGCATATTAACCATAGATGGAGTGATACATTTAATGCTTGGGTGGAAATATGGAGCCTTCTAGAAATTAAGCTTTCCTCCTGAAAGATTACTTGGGCTAATAACCAGTCAGATAGCATCATGTCTACCATAGATAGACTTTTTTGTGATGCTGACCTAGATAAGTTTTTCCCTTTGGCCTCATGCACAACTCTGCCTGGACTGGGTAGTGATCACACACCCATTGTCTGGGATTCAGGTTTGTGTAAACAACCCAAGTCTAGTAGTTATAAATTTGAGAAATGGTGGCTCCTTAGAGAGGATTTACAAACCTTAGTTGAGAAGAATTGGAATGCTCCTACTCATGGGAAAACTTCTATTGCTAGATGGCAAGAGAAAATTAGAAGATTTAGGAAAGCCACTAAAGGGTGGAGTAGCAACATTGAGGCTGAACTTAGAAAGCATAAGAGGAGCCTTATGGAAGAATATGAAAAATTAGACATTAAGCTAGAGACCACTGACCTCACTAACAAAGAGCATGATAGAAGGAGAGAGATCCATCTAGAATTACAGGCTCATTGGCTGAAAGAAGAAGTTAAAGCTAAGCAAAGATCCAGAGATAGAGATATTAGGGAAGGTGATAGAAATACTGCCTATTTTCAGGCTGTAGCTAATCAAAGGAGGAGGAAAACTTTTATCCACTCCCTATAAGGCCCTGATGGTGTGGTTACAGAAACATTAGACATCCTAAAAGTAGCTGGTGGTTTTTATAAGACCCTTTTTAGGAAAGACTCTCAGAGGGCTTGTTGCCTCAACAATGATTTTTTCTCTACCGGGGAAAAACTCTCTCCCAATGAGAATGAGACACCGCAAGCCCCCTTCTATGAGGAGGAAATTAAAAAAGCAGTGTTTGACACATATGCGGATGGGGCCCCTGGCCCTGATGGTATTCCTTTTTTCCTTCTACCAGCATTTTTGGGATTTAATAAAGCATGATCTTATTGAGATGTTTGATGACTTCCATAAGGGCAAGTTAGATATATGTATATATATAGGCTAAACTTTTCTATACTCTCTTTGATCCCTAAAGAAGTTGATGCTACTACCATGAAGAAATTTAGACCAATTAGTCTCCTAAATTGTAGTTTTAGGATTTTCACTAAGGTTTTAACTAATAGAATTAATGCCCTATTGCAAAGACTCATTGCCTGCAGCCAATATGCCTTTCTAAAAGGTAGATACATCTTGGAAAGTGTAGTCACTGCTCATGAGGTGCCGCACTCAGTCCGTGCTAGGCAAGAGCAAGGCCTAGTGCTTAAATTAGACTATGAGAAAGCTTTTGATTTTGTTGACCTAGACTTCTTGATTGAGCTCCTTTCTCTTAGAGGTTTTGGGAAGAAATGGATATCCTGGATCCTGGCAGTCACCAGAGGAGGGCCAGTAGGAGTCAAGGTAAATGGGTGTGAGAGTGATTTCTTCCTCAGTAGTAAAGGTCTGAGGCAGGGGGATCCCTTGTCCCAACTTCTCTTTAACCTAGTTGTGGATGTACTCTTTAGGATGCTTGTGAAAGCAGCTGCTGGGAACCTGATTAGTGGCCTTTGTCCTGCTGTTTGCCCTGGAGAAATCATGTGCCTCCAGTATGCTGATGACACAATCCTATTCCTTGAGAATAGCATAGAAAAAGCTACTAACCTCAAGATGGTGCTAACATGTTTTGAGCAAGTTTCTTGGATGAAAATCAACTACACCAAGAGTGAGTTGATCTCCATTACATGTTCCACCTAAGATCCATGTGTTCCTTTGGTTGATTTCTCATAATAAAATAATGACTAGAGATAACCTTAGGAAAAGGCATATCATCAAACCTCTAGATTGTGTGTTCTGCTCTGAAACTGAATCTGTCCATCACTTGTTTTTTGATTGTGTAGTAGCTAGATATGTGTGGGCAATTTTTAGGGAGCACTTCAACATAAACTTGGGGTCTGATTACATGTCCATTGCCAGGTTTTGGCTCTCTAACAATCAGAAATTTGCCTTAATGTAACATGTGCAGCTACTGTGTGGTGTTTGTGGAAAATTAGAAATTCCATGATATTTAACAATACCACATGGACTTCTGGTAAACAGGTTATTGGCAAGATTCACAGGCTGGTCAAGATTTGGGCGATCTTGTCGACAGATCAAGGGAAGAAAAGTTTGGAGGACTTCTCAACCTTCCTGCAGGTGAAAATGAGGACTCCATTGGCCATCAGAAGTGGCTGAGCTGGGACAAACTGAAGATCATGAATGCAGAACAAGTGGACCATGACTCCCCCCTACTCCTTGCAAGATGGTTGCGGGAAGTGTGGTGGTCAGCCCGGCATCGGTGCTAGACCCCAGGTGATCTCCGCAGCCTGCAACAGCTCTGCCGATGAAGTCCAGGAGGGTTTTCTGTGAGCTTGACATGTTTGCCGCCTGAAGCTATCCAGCTCCCCCTCAGCCCCAGTGCTGTTAAGGATGAAAAATACCTGTAATAAACTATATTTCCCTTAGTTTCTCTTCCTCTTAGTTGCTGCTTGATAGCTCTCTGAGCATCTAGCTGGAAAAACTGTAGTTTATTTTTGCACCTTTATCCTCGTTTTAGTGGAGACTCGTTTGTTCTGAATCTTGGTTTCATTTATCAATATGGAGCCGGGGACGTGGTCCCTTTCCTTCTAAAAAAAGCTTGACAAGGTAGCTGTTAAGTTTATGTTGAAGTGCTCCCTAAATATTTCCCACACATAACTAGCTACTACACAAGGTCCCTTTCCTTCTAAAAAACGTGTTCATATGTGCGTGGGAGTATCAAATGGGATCGCCAAAGAGGCGTTTCGTTCTACATGCATGACACTTTGGAGCATGTAAAGAGATTGTCTTTTTCACCACGAAAAGGAAAATCATTATTCTTTCCGGATTCTTTAAGTTTTCTTTTCATGTTAGCAACTGCTATCCCTCTCATGAGCGGCAAAAGATTTTGTTAAACATGTTTTTTTTTCGAAATGATGTTCATCCTCGTCGATTTCCATTAAGTCTGCAAATACATCAAGGAATTTTTTTTGAGGTAAAATGCATCAAGGATTAAAAAATAAAAGGAAAGCAACAACCTGCCATTAGCCATTCTACACGATCCAGGCATCCCTAGAATCCCCTATTCTTGCGAAACAAGCACACATAATATCACCCTCGAACAGATGGGGCACTTTCCGACATATACAATTAGTTGAATCACTGTGAATAACGAGTAAATTTCAAGACATAGTATTCAAACACTTTGTTTTTTACCTTTTATTAATTCTCCTTTTTTGCGGGGTATCCTTTAATTCTCCTTCTCAATGGCGCCCATCCATCTTCACGCACACCTCCTTGATTAGCGTCTTAATCTATGAGCACATTCTTGAAATCATTTTTGGTCGTGTGCCTTATGAAGATGTGCCCAATAATTAATCAAGAGAGAAATCCATATTACAACCCTAAATTATCACCAAAGTCTAAGATACAACCCTGAACTTCAAAATTGTCTACTTTATGACCTCAAACTTCCAAAACCGAACAAAAACCAACCCTGAACCAGTTTATAACAACTTTTATTGGTTTTGACCATTGATTGCCTAATTAGCATCCCAGTCATCCATCCATGTCACTGATACGTCTCCAACGTATCTATAATTTTTGATTGTTCCATGCTATTATAGTATCAATCTTGGATGTTTTATATACACTTTCAAGCAATTATATATCATTTTTTGGGACTAACCTATTAACTTAGTGCCCAGTGCCAGTTGCTATTTTTTGCCTGTTTTTGGTTTTCCAGAATATCAGTACCAAACGAAGTCCAAATGCCACGGAACTTTTTGGAGATTTTTTATCTGGACATAAGAGACACTAGAAGCTTCGGGAGGGGACGAGAAGATGAAGCAGTGGCCCACGAGGTACCACGGCGCGCCCCAGGGGGGGCGCGCCCTGGTACATCGTGGGGCCCACAAGGCTCCATTTGACCTAATTCCACCTCTATAAATTCTCTAAAATTGGGAAACCAACAGGGGAGTCCACAAAATACTTTTTCCGCCGCCGCAAGTTCCTGTTCTCGAGAGATCCCATCTGGAGGCCTTTTCCGGCACTCCGCCGGAGGGGGATTCGATCACGGAGGGGCTCTACATCATCCTTGCTGCCCTTCCGATGATGCGTGAGTAGTTTACCATAGACCTTCGGGTCCATAGTTAGTAGCTAGATGGCTTCTTCTCTCTTTTTGATCTTCAATACAATGTTCTCCTCGATGTTCTTGGAGTTCTATCTGATGTAATCACTTTTTGCGGTGTGTTTGTTGGGATCCGATGAATTGTGAGTTTATGATCAGATTATCCATAAATATTATTTGAGTTTTCTCTGAACTCTTTTATTCATGATTGTTATAGCTTCGTATTTCTCTCCGATCTATTGATTTGGTTTGGGCGACTAGATTGATTTATCTTGCAATGGGAGAGGTGCTTTGTAATGGGTTCGATCTTGCAGTGCCTAATCCCAGTGACAGAAAGGGACATGACACGTATGTATCGTTGCTATTAAGGGTAAAAATATGAGGTTTATTCATGCGTGAGTTTACTTTGTCTACATCATGTCATCTTGCTTAAGGTGTTACTCCGTTCTTTATGAACTTAATACTCTAGATGCATGCTGGATAGCGGTCGATGTGTGGAGTAATAGTAGTAGATGCAGAATCGTTTCGGTCTACTTGTCTCGGACGTGATGCCTATATACATGATCATTGCCTTGATATCGTCATGATTATTTTCTTTTCTATCAATTGCCCAACAGTAATTTGTTCACCCAGCGTATGCTATTTTCAAGAGAGAAGCCTCTAGTGAAAACTATGGCCCCCGGGTCTACCTTTATCATATATTGAAAATCCTAAAAATACCTTGCTGCAATTTTACTTTATTTATTTTATTTTGTATTTTTTTCGATCTATCTATCTATCACCATACAATTTAATCTTGCAATTAACCGCCAAGGGATTGACAACCCCTTGTTCGCGTTGGGTGTGAGGATTTGTTGTTTTGTGTGCAGGTACTGCTAACGAGTTGTTGCGTGATTCTCCTACTGGATTGATAACCTTGGTTTCATAACCGAGGGAAATACTTATATCTACTGTACTGCATCATCCCCTCCTCTTCGGGGAAATCCCAGCGCAGCTCACAAGTAGCAGGAAGAATTTCTGGCGCCGTTGCCGGGGAGACATCATCAACATCTATCAAGTACCTACGCATAAAACTTTCATCTCCTTGCATTTATTTTATTTGCCTTTGCCTCTTGTTTTCATCTCCCCCACTTCTAAGTTTTTTTACAAAAATACAAAAATATTTTCCGTTTGCCCTTTTGCTTGATTTGCTCACCTTGTCATCATGACTAGCGTAACTATCCCTCCTTTGTCACTGGATTTTGAAGTGCTTTACTTCAAACAGAAACAAGGAGAAAATCTTAAGGATGCTTGGTATAGGTTAATGGAATCCTACCGTGTTTGCTCTATAAAAGGGGATTTAAAAAATTTGCTTTGCAATTTCTACATAGGTTTAACCATGCATCATAGACAACTTTTGGACTTTGCCGCAAAAGGGAATTTTATTGAGAGTGAGGCCAATACTGCCTATGAAATAATAGAGGGTATATTGGGGATTCCACCACCACAAAAGGGTTTTGCTTTTACTCAAGAGGGGGCTCAAATATTAGACAAATTGGGTGACATGCAGAAAAATTTGGTTGAGTTGCAAAAGTCTAACGAACCTCTTAAAAATATTAGTGGAAACCTCAATCGCATGAACACTTTGATTACTCTATGCAATAAGCAATTGGATATTCTAGACCTTAAAATTGCCTCATTTCCTGAGAATAATGGGAAGTGTAAAGAGCCTCCCGGGTTTGAGAAAACTCCTATAAAGATTACTAAAGCCAAAGATGACAACATTTGAAACTATGCATTATGCCTAGCTAGGGGCATAAAACAATAGCGCTTGTTGGGAGGCAACCCAATGAATAAAATAATTTTTTTGCTTTTTATTTCTGTTCTTGTGTGTGCACACAATTATGCTACTGTTATTATTGTGTTTTAATGTTTTAATTAGTGTTTGTGCCAAGTAAAGCCTTTGGGATGATTTAGAAGATAGTATAATTGATGCTGTTTGGAAAACAGAAAGTTTTGCGTCCAGTGCTGGAATTTTAATTCTGTACTGGAGCCTCAGAAAAATCTGAAGTTTTTACACAGTATTGGTATATGAATTTCCCACGTTGTCCTAATTTTTCAGAATTTTTGGAGTTACAGAAGTATAGCTTTTAAATAGATCTTTACAGACTATTCTGTTTTAGACAGATTCTGTTTTTGTTGCATAGTTTGCTTATTTTGATGAATCTATGGATTGTATCGGGGGCTATAAGCCATGGACAAGTTGGAGTACAGTAGAATTATGACAATATTAAATATGAATCAATTTACTACAGTACTTAGAGTTAAAGATTTGTTTGTTATACTAACGGATCTCACGAAGGTTTTGTTGAGTTTTGTGTGATTAAAGTTTTCAAGTTTTGAGTGAAATCACGATGGATGAAGGAATAAGGAGTGGCAAGAGCCTAATCTTGGGGATGCCCAAGGCACCCCAAGGTAATATTCAAGGAAGACTCAAGCAACTAAGCTTGGGGATGCCCCGGAAGGCATCCCCTCTTTCTTCTACCAACCATCGGTAATTTTACTTGGAGCTATATTTTTATTCGTCAAATATCATGAGCTTTGCTTGGAGCGTCGTGTATTATATGAGTCTTTGCTTTGTTTGCTTTTTAGTTTGTCACAATCATCTTTGCTGGACACACCTATTTGAGAGAGCCACACGTTTATCATGATTTGTTAGAATACTCTATGTGCTTCACTTATATCATTTGAGCTAGGCAGTTGCTCTAGTGCTTCACTTAAATCTTTTTGAGCACGGCGGTGGCCATATTTTGAAGAAATATTTGAACTCTCATGCTTCACTTATATTATTTTGAGAGTTGATAAGATGAAATTTTGAAGAAATATTTGCACTCTCATGCTTCACTTATATCTTTTTGAGAGTTGATAATAGTAATGGTAATTTGCACAAGATATGAATTTGGTCCCAAAGTGATGAATATTCAAGAGGGATATAATAAAAACTTTCATGAAAGATCATTGAATATTATAAGTTTGATTCCTTGCAATAGTTTTGCGATATGGAGATAATAATATGTGAGTCATGTTAGTGAGTAATTGTGATTTAGTAAGAATATTGGTGTTAAGGTTTGTGATTCCCTATGCATGCACATAAAGTCAATAGTTATGCAACGAAATTATATCCTACTTATGGTGCATTATTCAGTGTTAGTTATGTTCAATGCATGTTTATGACCTTTTTCGCTTTTTGGTTGGTCGCTTCTCAATCTATTTGCTAGCCTTCATTTGTACTAAGCGGGAATACTGCTTGTGCATCCAACTACTTAAACCCAAAGTTGTGCCAAATGAGTCCACCATACCTACCTATATGCGGTATTTCCATGCCGTTCCAAGTAAATTTGCATGTCCCAACTCTAATTTTTCAAAATAATTTCCGTTTTGTGTGCCCGTACCGCTCATGAAACGGCAGGGGGTGGCCAATATTTTCCATGCTAGGTGTGTTATTCTCACGATGAGTGTTTATTCACTTGTCATTGCACGAGAGAGTGGCAGGTAATAGGGATGCCCAGTCCCGAATTGAAAAAATTTAATATGATGATAATAATAAATTCCTTGGAAAGTGTTGGTATGGAAGGCATGATGGAAATATGCCCTAGAGGCAATAATAAAGTTGTTATTATTTTATATTTCCTTGTTCATGATAAAGGTTTATTATTCATGCTAGAATTGTATTGACCGGAAACATGTGTGAATACATAAAAAAATACCGTGTCCCTAGTGAGCCTCTACTAGACTAGCTCGTTGATCAAAGATGGTTAAGGTTTCCTAACCATAGACATGAATTGTCATTTGATAACGGGATCACATCATTAGGAGAATGATGTGATGGACAAGACCCATCCGTTAGCTTAGCATATGATCGTTCTGTTTATTGCTACTGCTTTCTTGAATGTCAAATACATGTTCCTCAGACCATGAGATCATGCAACTCCCGGATACCGGAGGAATACCTTGTGTGCTATCAAACGTCACAACGTAACTGGGTGATCATAAAGATGCTCTATAGGTATCTCCGAAGGTGTCCGTTGAGTTGGCATGGATCGAGACTGGGATTTGTCACTCCGTGTTTCGGAGAGGTATCTCTGGGCCCTCTCGGTAATGCACATCATAAGAAGCTTGCAAGCAAAGTGACTAACGAGTTAGTTACGGGATGATGTATTACGGAACGAGTAAAGAGACTTGTTGGTAACGAGATTGAACTAGGTATGGAGATACCGACGATCGAATCTCGGGCAAGTAACATATCGACGGACAAAGGGAATTACGTATGTTGTCATTGCGGTTCGACCAATAAGATCTTCGTGGAATATGTAGGAACCAATATGAGCATCCAGGTTCCGCTATTGGTTATTGACCGGAGAGGCGTCTCAGTCATGTCTACATCATTGCCGAACCCGTAGGGTCCGCACGCTTAACGTTCGTTGACGATATAGTGTTATATGAGTTATGTGAATTGGTAACCAAATATTGTTCGGAGTCCCGGATGAGATCCCGGACGTCACGAGGAGTCTCGGAATGGTCGAGAGGTAAAGATTTATATATGGGAAGTCATATTTTGGGTTCCGGAAAAAGGTGCAGTTTTTTCGGTATTGTACCGGGAAGCTTCCAGAAGGTTCCGGAGGATTCCGGAGGGGTCCGGAAGTCCACAAGTGGGTCCACCACGTCCCAAAGGGATGTCATGGGCTAAGGGGAGGTGCCCTGGCCTTATTGGGCCAGGCGCACCAAGTCCTCAAAAGCCCACGCAGCTAGGGAAGGAAAAAAAGGGAGAGTCCTAGTAGGAATTGGATTGGACTTTGGAGTCCAAGTCCACGTGTGTACTATTCACGGTTACTGTTCACGTGGCACTATTCCTTCTACTCCAAGCCCCTACACATATATAAATAGAGGAGAGGGGGCGCCCCAAAGGATACACAACATTGTCTTAGCCGTGTGTGGCGCCCCCCTCCACAGTTCCGTCCCTCGGTCATATTTTCGCAGTGCTTGGGCGAAGCCCTGCGGAGATAGCATCACCATCACCGTCACCACACCGTCGTGCTGCCGGAACTCATCCACTACCTCGCCGTCTTGCTGGATCAAGAAGTCGAGGACGTCACCGAGCTGAACGTGTGCTGAACGCGGAGGTGCCGTACGTTCGGTGCTCGGTCGGTTGGATCGTGAAGTTGTTCGACGACATCAACCGCGTTGTTCTAACGCTTCCTCTTACGGTCTACGAGCGTACGTAGACACACTCCCCCTCTCATAGCTATGCATCTCCATGGATAGATCTTGCGTGTCCATAGAATTTTTTTGTTTTCCATGCAATGTTCCCCAACAGTGGCATCATGAGCCAGGTCTATGCGTAGATGATATGCACGAGTAGAACACAAAGAGTTGTGAGCAGTGATCGTCCTACTGCTTACCACCAACGTCTTATTTTGATTCGGCGGTATTGTAAGATGAAGCGGCCCGGGCCAACCTTACATGTCCACGTACATGAGACCGGTTCCACCGACAGACATGCAACTTGTTTTGCATAAAGGTGGCTGGCGGGTGTCTGTTTCTCCTACTTTAGTTGAATCGAATTTGACTGCGGCCGGTCCTTGTTGAAGGTTAAAACAGCAAACTTGATAAATCACCATTGTGGTTTTGTGCCGTAGGTAAGAACGGTTCTTGCTAGAAGCCCGTAGCAGCCATGTAAAACTTGCAACAACAAAGTAGAGGACGTCTAACTTGTTTTTGCAGGGTATGCTGTGATGTGATATGGTCAAGACATGATGTGATATACGTTATTGTATGAGATGATCATGTTTTGTAATTTATCGGCAACCGGCAGGAGCCTTATGGTTGTCTCTTTATTGTATGAAATGCAAGCGCCATGTAATTGCTTTACTTTATCGCTATGCGTTAGCAATAGTTGTAGAAGCAATAGTTGGCGAGACGACCACGACACAACGATGGAGATCAAGGTGTCGAGCCGGTGACGATGGAGATCATGACGATGCTTTGGAGATGGAGATCAAAAGCACAAGATGATGGCCATATCATGTCACATATTTTGATTGCATGTGATGTTTATCCTTTATGCATCTTATTTTGCTTAGAACGACGGTAGCATTATAAAATGATCCCTTCACTAAATTTCAAGATAAAAGTGTTCTCCCCGAGTATGCACCGTTGCTAAAGTTCGTCGTTTCGAAGCACCTCGTGATGATCGGGTGTGATAGATTCTACGTTCACATACAACGGGTGTAAGCCAGTTTTACACAAGCAGAATACTTGGGTTAAACTTGATGAGCCTAGCATGTACAGACATGGTCTCGGAACACTGGAGACCGAAAGGTCGAACATGAGTCATATAGTAGATATGATCAACATGGAGATGTTCACCATTGATGACTATCCCATCTCACGTGATGATCGGACATGGGCTAGTTGATTTGGATCATGTATCACTTAGTTAACTTGAGGGATGTTAATTTAAGTGGGAGTTCATTAGTAATTTGATTAATTGAACTTAATTTATCATGAACTTAGTCTTGATAGTTTCTTTGCACATCTATGTTGTAGATAAATGGCCCGTGCTACTGTTCCGTTGAATTTTAATGCGTTCCTAGAGAAAGCTAAGTTGAAAGATGATGGTAGCAACTACACGGACTGGGTCCGTAACTTGAGGATTATCCTCATTGCTGCACAGAAGAATTATGTCCTTGATGCACCGCTAGGTGATGGACCTGCTGCAGGAGCTGCTGCAGACGTTGTGAACGCCTGGCAGGCTCGATCTGATGACTACTCGATAGTTCAGTGTGCCATGCTCTACGGCTTAGAACCGGGACTGCAAAAGCGTTTTGAACGCCACGGAGCATATGAGATGTTCCAAGAGCTGAAATTGATATTACAAGCTAATGCCCGGGTTGAGAGATATGAAGTCTCCAACAAGTTCTTTAGCTGTAAGATGGAGGAGAACAGTTCTGTCAGTGAACACATACTCAGAATGTCTGGGTACCACAACCACTTGACTCAGTTGGGAATTGATCTTCCGGTTGAGAGTGTTATTGACAGAGTTCTTCAGTCACTGCCACCAAGCTATAAAGGCTTCGTGATGAACTATAATATGCAAGGGATGGTGAAGACAATTCCCGAGCTCTTCGCGATGCTGAAATCAGCGGAGGTAGAAATCAAGAAGGAGCATCAAGTGTTGATGGTTAACAAAACCACTAGTTTCAAGAAAAATGGCAAGGGAAAGAAGGGGAACTTCAAGAAGAACGGCAAGCAAGTTGCCGCTCCCACGAAGAAACCCAAAGCTGGACCCAGGCCTGAAACAGAGTGCTTCTACTACAAAGGGACTGGTCACTGGAAGCGGAACTGCCCCAAGTATTTGGCGGATAAGAAGGATGGCAAAGTGAGCAAAGGTATATTTGATATACATGTTATTGATGTGTTCCTCACTAATGCTCGCAGTAGCGCCTGGGTATTTGATACTGGTTCGGTTGCTCATATTTGTAACTCGAAACAGGAGCTACGGAATAAGCGAAGATTGGCTAAGGACGAGGTGACGATGCGCGTCGGGAATGGTTCCAAGGTTGATGTGATCGCCGTCGGCACGCTACCTCTACATCTACCTTCGGGATTAGTTTTAGACCTCAATAATTGTTATTTGGTGCCAGCGTTGAGCATGAACATTATATCTGGATCTTGTTTATTGCGAGACGGTTATTCATTTAAATCAGAGAATAATGGTTGTTCTATTTATATGAGTAACATCTTTTATGGTCACGCACCTTTTGTGAATGGTCTATTCTTGTTGAATCTCGATCGTAGTGATACACATATTCATAATATTGATGCCAAAAGATGCAAAGTTGATAATGATAGTGCAACATACTTGTGGCACTGCTGTTTAGGTCATATTGGTGTAAAGCGCATGAAGAAACTCCATGCGGATGGACTTTTGGAATCTCTTGATTATGAATCATTTGATACTTGCGAACCATGCCTCATGGGCAAGATGACTAAAACTCCGTTCTCCGGAACAATGGAGCGAGCTACTGATTTGTTGGAAATAATACATACCGATGTATGCGGTCCGATGAATGTTGAAGCACGCGGCGGGTATCGTTATTTTCTAACCTTCACAGATGATTTGAGTAGATATGGGTATATCTACTTGATGAAACACAAGTCTGAAACATTTGAAAAGTTCAAAGAATTTCAGAGTGAAGTAGAGAATCATCGTAACAAGAAAATAAAGTTTCTACGATCTGATCGCGGATGCGAATATTTGAGTTACGAGTTTGGCCTTCATTTAAGAAAATGTGGAATTATTTCACAACTCACACCACCTGGAACACCACAGCGTAATGGTGTGTCCGAACGTCGTAACCGTACTTTATAGGATATGGTGCGTTCTATGATGTCTCTTACCGATTTGCCACTATCGTTTTGGGGTTATGCATTAGAGACAGCTGCATTCACGTTAAATAGGGCACCGTCTAAATCCGTTGAGACGACACCATATGAACTATGGTTTGGCAAGAAACCTAAGCTGTCGTTTCTTAAAGTTTGGGGATGCGATGCTTTTGTGAAAAAGCTTCAACCTGATAAGCTCGAACCCAAAGCGGAGAAGTGCGTCTTCATATGATACCCTAAAGAAACAATTGGGTACACCTTCTACCACAGATCCAAAGGCAAGGTCTTTGTTGCCAAGAATGGGTCCTTTCTAGAGAAGGAGTTTCTCTCGAAAGAAGTGAGTGGGAGGAAAGTAGAACTTGATGAAGTAATTGTACCTTCTCTCGAATTGGAAAGTAGCTCATCAGAGAAAACCGTTCCCGTGATGCCTACACCAATAAGAGAGGAAGATAATGATAAAGATCATGAAACTTCAGATCAAGTTACTACTGAACTTCGTAGGTCGACCAGAGTACGTTCCGCACTAGAGTGGTACGGTAATCCTGTTCTGGAAGTTATGTTGTTAGACAACAGCGAACCTACGAACTATGAAGAAGCTATGATAAGCCCGGATTCCGACAAATGGCTTGAGGCCATGAAATCTGAGATAGGATCCATGTATGAGAACAAAGTGTGGACTTTGGTGGACTTGCCCGATGATCGGCAAGCCATTGAGAATAAATGGATTTTTAAGAGGAAGACAGATGCTGATGGTAATATCACTGTCTACAAAGCTCGACTTGTCGCGAAAGGTTTTCGACAAGTTCAAGGGGTTTACTACGATGAGACTTTCTCACCCGTAGCGATGCTTAAGTCTGTCCGAATCATGTTAGCAATTGCCGCATTTTATGATTATGAAATCTGGCAAATGGATGTCAAAACTGCATTCCTTAATGGTTTTCTCAAAGAAGAGTTGTATATGATGCAACCAGAAGGTTTTGTCGATCCTAAGGGTGCTAACAAAGTGTGCAAGCTCCAGCGATCCATCTATGGACTGGTGCAAGCATCTCGGAGTTGGAATATACGCTTTGATGAGGTGATCAAAGCATATGGTTTTGTACAGACTTACGGTGAAGCCTGTATTTACAAGAAAGTGAGTGGGAGCTCTGTAGCATTTCTAATATTATATGTGGATGACATATTGTTGATTGGAAATGATATAGAATTTTTGGATGGCATAAAGGGATACTTGAATAAGAATTTTTCAATGAAAGACCTCGGTGAAGCTGCTTATATATTGGGCATCAAGATCTATAGGGATAGATCAAGACGCTTGATAGGACTTTCACAAAGCACATACCTTGACAAAGTTTTGAAGAAGTTCAAAATAGATCAGTCAAAGAAAGGGTTCTTGCCTGTCTTGCAAGGTGTGAAGTTGAGTCAGACTCAATGCCCGACCACGGCAGAAGATATAGAGAAAATGAAAGTCATTCCCTATGCCTCAGCCATAGGTTCTATTATGTATGCCATGCTGTGTACCAGACCTGATGTGTGCCTTGCCATAAGTTTGGCAGGGAGGTACCAGAGTAATCCAGGAGTGGATCACTGGACAGCGGTCAAGAATATCCTGAAGTACCTGAAAAGGACCAAGGACATGTTTCTCGTTTATGGAGGTGACGAAGAGCTCGTCATAAAGGGTTACATCGATGCAAGCTTCGACACTGATCCGGATGACTCTAAGTCACAAACCAGATACGTATTTATATTAAATGGTGGAGCTGTCAGTTGGTGCAGTTCCAAGCAGAGTGTCGTGGCGGGATCTATGTGTGAAGCGGAATACATAGCTACTTCGGAAGCAGCACATGAAGGAGTCTGGATGAAGGAGTTCATATCCGATCTAGGTGTAATACCTAGTGCATCGGGTCCAATGACAATCTTTTGTGACAACACTGGAGCAATTGCCATAGCCAAGGAGCCCAGGTTTCACAAGAAGACCAAACACATCAAGAGACGCTTCAACTCCATTCGTGAATATGTCAAGGATGGAGACATAGAAATTTGCAAAGTACACACGGATCTGAATGTGGCAGACCCGTTGACTAAGCCTCTTCCACGAGCAAAACATGATCAGCACCAAGACTCCATGGGTGTTAGATTCATTACTATGTAATCTAGATTATTGACTCTAGTGCAAGTGGGAGACTGATGGAAATATGCCCTAGAGGCAATAATAAAGTTGTTATTATTTTATATTTCCTTGTTCATGATAAAGGTTTATTATTCATGCTAGAATTGTATTGACCGGAAACATGTGTGAATACATAAACAAATACCGTGTCCCTAGTGAGCCTCTACTAGACTAGCTCGTTGATCAAAGATGGTTAAGGTTTCCTAACCATAGACATGAATTGTCATTTGATAACGGGATCACATCATTAGGAGAATGATGTGATGGACAAGACCCATCCGTTAGCTTAGCATATGATCGTTCTGTTTATTGCTACTGCTTTCTTGAATGTCAAATACATGTTCCTCAGACCATGAGATCATGCAACTCCCAGATACCGAAGGAATACCTTGTGTGCTATCAAACGTCACAACATAACTGGGTGATCATAAAGATGCTCTACAGGTATCTCCGAAGGTGTCCGTTGAGTTGGTATGGATCGAGACTGGGATTTGTCACTCCGTGTTTCGGAGAGGTATCTCTGGGCCCTCTCGGTAATGCACATCATAAGAAGCTTGCAAGCAAAGTGACTAAGGAGTTAGTTACGGGATGATGTATTACGGAACGAGTAAAGAGACTTGCCGGTAACGAGATTGAACTAGGTATGGAGATACCGACGATCGTATCTCGGGCAAGTAACATACCGACGGACAAAGGGAATTACGTATGTTGTCATTGCGGTTCGACCAATAAGATCTTCGTGGAATATGTAGGAACCAATATGAGCATCCAGGTTCCGCTATTGGTTATTGACCGGAGAGGCGTCTCAGTCATGTCTACATCATTCCCGAACCCGTAGGGTCCGCACGCTTAACGTTCGTTGACGATATAGTGTTATATGAGTTATGTGAATTGGTAACCGAATATTGTTCGGAGTCCCGGATGATATCCCGGACGTCACGAGGAGTCTCGGAATGGTTGAGAGGTAAAGATTTATATATGGGAAGTCATATTTTGGGTTCCGAAAAAAGGTGCAGTTTTTTCGGTATTGTACCGGGAAGCTTCCAGAAGGTTCCGGAGGATTCCGGAGGGGTCCGGAAGTCCACAAGTGGGTCCACCACGTCCCAAAGGGCTGGCATGGGCTAAGGGGAGGCGCCCTGGCCTTATTGGTCCAGGCGCACCAAGTCCTCAAAAGCCCACGCAGCTAGGGAAGGAAAAAAAGGGAGAGTCCTAGTAGGAATAGGATTGGACTTTGGAGTCCAAGTCCACGTGTGTACTATTCACGGTTACTGTTCACGTGGCACTATTCCTTCTACTCCAAGCCCCTACACATATATAAATAGAGGAGAGGGGGCGCCCCAAAGGATACATAACATTGTCTTAGCCGTGTGTGGCGCCCCCCTCCACAGTTCCGTCCCTCGGTCATATTTTCGCAGTGCTTGGGCGAAGCCCTGCGGAGATAGCATCACCATCACCGTCACCACACCGTCGTGCTGCCGGAACTCATCCACTACCTCGCCGTCTTGCTGGATCAAGAAGTCGAGGACGTCACCGAGCTGAACGTGTGCTGAACGCGGAGGTGCCGTACGTTCGGTGCTCGGTCGGTTGGATCGTGAAGTTGTTCGACGACATCAACCGCGTTGTTCTAACGCTTCCGCTTACGGTCTACGAGGGTACGTAGACACACTCCCCCTCTCGTAGCTATGCATCTCCATGGATAGATCTTGCGTGTGCGTAGATTTTTTTTCCATGCAACGTTCCCCAACAAGGCACCCGTGGATACGGCTAGCCATGGATTGTGAAAGAATGGTGGAAAGGAAATAAACTTTATTTTCTGTTTGGGAACCGCCTATAATGTGTCTAGCATGGAAGATATTGGGAATTCTCGGTCATTTTCGTTGACAGGAAAAGCATGCCTCTCAAAATAATTTTATCTCTCTAATTTAAGCTTTGAGCTCTGGCACCTCTGCAAATCTCTGCTTCCCTCCATGAAGGACCTATCTATTTACTTTTATGTAATTTTTATTTTTATTTTGAGTATCCATCTTCTCTTACAAAGCACCAACTAGAGAGCACTATTGTCATACTTGTGCATTGTGTGTACCTAATATTGAGTGTGTTTCATGAATGGATCAATGATTGAGCATAATGGGCTAGGGATAACTTTCTTTAGCGTTGATATTTTGAAAGACATGGTTGCTTGTTTGTATGCTTGAGTATTTATATCTTCATGTCAAACTATAGACTATTGCTTTGAATCATTCAAGTCCAAATGTCCATGCTACAAAGAAACGAGTATATGATGAATATGATAGGTAGCATTCCACATCAAAAATTCTGTTTTTATGATTTACCTACTCGAGGACGAGCAGGAATTAAGCTTGGGGATGCTTGATACATCTCCAACGTATCTATAATTTTTTATTGTTCCATGCTATTATAGTATTAATCTTGGATGTTTTATATACACTTTCAAGCAATTATATATCATTTTTTGGGACTAACCTATTAACTTAGTGCCCAGTGCCAGTTGCTGTTTTTTCCCTGTTTTTGGTTTTCCAGAATATCAGTACCAAACGAAGTCCAAATGCCACGAAACTTTTTGGAGATTTTTTCTTGTACATAAGAGACACTAGAAGCTCCGGGAGGGGACGAGAAGATGAAGCAGTGGCCCACGAGGCACCACAGCGCGACCCGGGGGGGCCTGGTACCTCATGGGGCCCACAAGGCTCCGTTTGACCTAATTCCACCTCTATAAATTCTCTAAAATGGGTAAACCAATAGGGGAGTCCACGAAATACTTTTTCCGCCGCCGCAAGTTCCTGTTCTCGAGAGATCCCATCTGGAGGCCTTTTCCGGCACTCCGCCGGAGGGGGATTCGATCACGGAGGGGCTCTACATCATCCTTGTTGCCCTTCCGATGATGCGTGAGTAGTTTACCACAGACCTTCGGGTCCATAGTTAGTAGCTAGATGGCTTCTTCTCTCTTTTTGATCTTCAATACAATGTTCTCCTCGATGTTCTTGGAGTTCTATACGATGTAATCACTTTTTGCGGTGTGTTTGTTGGGATCCGATGAATTGTGGGTTTATGATCAGATTATCCATGAATATTATTTGAGTTTTCTCTGAACTCTTTTATGCATGATTGTTATAGCTTCGTATTTCTCTCCGATCTATTGATTTGGTTTGGCCAACTAGATTGATTTATCTTGCAATGGGAGAGGTGCTTTGTAATGAGTTCGATCTTGCGGTGCTCAATCCCAGTGACAGAAAGGGACATGACACGTATGTATCGTTGCTATTAAGGGTAAAAAGATGGGATTTATTCATGCGGGAGTGTACTTTGTCTACATCATGTCATCTTGCTTAAGGCGTTAGTCCGTTCTTTATGAACTTAATACTCTAGATGCATGCTGGATAGCGGTCGATGTGTGGAGTAATAGTAGTAGATGTAGGCAGGAGTCGGTCTACTTGTCTCGGACGTGATGCCTATATACATGATCATTGCCTTGGATATCGTAATGATTATTTGCTTTTCTATCAATTGCCCAACAGTAATTTGTTTACCCACCGTATGCTATTTTCAGGAGAGAAGCTGCTACTTGTAGCTTGCGTTGGTATTTTCCCCGAAGAGGAAGGGATGATGCAGCACAGTAGAGATAAGTATTTCCCTTAGTTATGAAACCAAGGTTATCGAACCAGTAGGAGAATCACGCAACACCTCGTTAGCAGCACCTGCACACAAACAACAAATCCTTGCACCCAACGCAAACGAGGGGTTGTCAATCCCTCGGCGGTCAATTGCAAGATTAAATTGTATATGATAGATAAATGGATTGAAACAAAAATACAAAATAAAATAAATAAAAGAAAATGGCAGCAATATTTTTAGGGTTTTAGTAATATGATTTAGATAGACCCGGGGGCCATAGTTTTCACTAGAGGCTTCTCTCGAGAAAATAGCATACGGTGGGTAGAAAAATTATTGTTGGGCAATTGATAGAAAAGCAAATAATCATGACGATACCCAAGGCAATGATCATGTATATAGGCATCACGTTCGAGACAAGTAGACCGACTCCTGCCTGCATCTACTACTATTACTCCACACATCGACCGCTATCCAGCATGCATCTAGTGTATTAAGTCCATGAAGAACGGAGTAACGCCTTAAGAACGATGACATGATGTAGACAAGATAAACTCACGTATGAATATACCCCATCTTTTTACCCTTAATAGCAACGATACATACGTGTCATGTCCCTTTCTGTCACTGGGATTGAGCACCGCAAGATCGAACCCATTACAAAGCTATTCAATGTGGGAAAGTTGAAAACATTTTGCCAAACAGGTAAAATAATAGAAGGAAAATACACATTCAGGACCATTTTGGTCAACATTTGGCCAAAGAGTGGAAGTTTCTAGAAAAAAAATGAAAACTTCTAAAAATGAACACCACCCTTATATTCAATTTGGGAAAGTTTCAAAAAATGCCAAACAACAAAAAATTATAATGAAAATACACATTCAAGGTTAAGTGGGTGGCTGACATGGTGGGGTGACTGGGATGCTCACTAGGAAGTTAATAGTTAGGGTTGGGTTTTTGTTTGGATGTGGAACTTTGAGGTTGTAAAGTAGATGGTTTTGAAGTTTGGTGTTATATCTTAGACTTGGTGCCATTCAGGATTGTAAATATGGACTTTTCTCTTAATGAAATGGCACAAGTAGTAGATCAAACCAACAGGAGTGTCAGGAATTTATGATGGAAACATGCATTGTTCCTGGTCATCCAAATCGTCTCCCGCACTACTGCAACACATTGAATATAAGTCATCTCTGGTCTTTGGGGAAAGTTGCTAGACAATCCCCAAATAGATCTAACACATTCAATGGGCTTCTACTAAATTCAAGTGCAAACATGATCACTTGCCACACAAGTTTTGGAAGTGAACAGCTAAACAAAAGATCGTCCACTTTCTCTTTTTCATAACAGAAATGCCATTCCCGACTGTTTTCTATTTAGATAATGTAATATCATACAACCTTGGGAATTGGATATATATATATATCTATATATATATATATATATATATATATATATATATATATATCATCTTCCCACACAGAGTTCTTGCACCATTACCAACCACCCTTTTGGTTCACTCCAACCAAGCTTTGCCAGAAGTGTGATCCGCTAGATCCTTTCTTCATATGACATATACTTACAGTACAAGATTTGCTGCCATGTTCCTGCGGTTGTCTCCAATTAACAGAGCCGCTTACACAAGAAGCTTTGGTTCATATTGTCAAATCCGGAATCCCAAGTCCTCCACTTTCCTTAGGCATATAGACAGAAGACCAGTTCAAGGCCATCAACCATGTTGGAAGGACATGTATTGTTAGTGAGTCTACTTGGCAACGACAAACAATGCACTAGAAGACGTTGGCGTCCAAAGATTGTCTAACTTATGCCGACGGGGTCCTTAGTCTTGCATGTCATGTTGGCCCTAGACAACACGTGAAAACACTGGAGCTCGAGCAGCGGCCTCAGGATACATCATCGGTGTCTGGCTGTAGGGGCAGTGTGAGTCATGGTGACTAGCGACACTGGCTCTGGGCATCCCCTTCCCAGATCTAGCGGGCAGGGAGGGCATCGCGCCTATGGGTGTATTGCAATGAATGAGGATCTGGAGTTGCTTTTACCATAGTGGAGTGGCATTGTGGTTCTTCGGCCATGAAGGAGAGCACCGTGTTTGAGCCCTAATCCCTTCAACAACCGATGGGAATCAGTCATGGAGGAGTCCCACGTACAATCGGGCCTGTCGCAAGGGTATGGCGTGGGCTCTAGCGGCTTTGTCATGTACGTTGACCTCACAGTCGTATCGTGGGGTATGCCGGTGATGATGCCTTTAGGGTTAGGTACGATGTGCGGCGCTTGGGACAAAAGTCATTACCTAAAAGTCATTTCCTTGTTGTTGTTGATGTGGCACGAATGTCCACTAATCTCGGATTATCTTGTAAGCTAAAAAGGAATTATTCAAGTTGCTCAATTATTCTTCTATGAAAAATGATACACCAATCTATTGTTTACTATAGAACAAAATACCTCCACTATTATTGGTTAATAGTGCTGCATATAGCTTTACTATTATACAGTCTGAAAAACATAGCCGAACCAATAAAAGCCATGCCATATAGCCACATGGATCGTATGTGGACACTTAAGGGGCAACAAAGGGGGCAATAAAGAGAATGAGGATGAAGGGATCCACATAGGATGGAAGTATGCATAGGATCTTGTGTCTAGCACTATTTCTTCCTAGAGACACAAAACCATCTCTCCTCTCCTTAATTATCATGTCAAATCAGATTTTTTTGCCTATATGGCATGGCTTAGCACTGATACAAAGGTGGAACAAGGGCATGAGCCTAAGACATCGCAATGCAAGCTACCAAACACGACCTATATGGGCCCCCCCATTCCGGCTTTGGGAAGGTTCTAGAACCGTTTTTTTTTCTTTTTCACTTTGTTTTTTTGGCTTTTTTATGTTTTTTTCTTTTCCATGTTCTTTTTAAACTCCGCAAACCTTTTTCAAACCGTGAACTTTTCTGAATTCTTGAAGTTTTTCAATTCTATGCATGTTCTTTCAAATATGTGAACATTTTTAAAAATCATGCACATTTTTTCAAATTCGCTAATAATTTAATATTCATGAACATGTTTTGAAATACAAGAACAGTTTTTTCAAATTCACTAATAATTTTAAATTAATGAACATTTTGTAAATCGTTAATTTTTTTGAAATCGTGAAATATTTTCAAAATCACGAACATTTTTTTTAATTCGCAAACAATTTATGAACGCTTCAAAATTTATCATTTTTTGAATTCATGACTTTTTTTGAAATTGCAAACACTTTTTGAATTCACGAACAATTTGTGATTTGCTCACAAATTTTGAAATCACAAACATTTTTTTAAACTCACAAACATTTTTTGTATTGGCAAATTTTTTGTACTCGTGAACATTTTTTGAATTCATGATTTTTTAATTGAGGAACATTTTCAAATTCGCAAATATTTATTCAAAATTATGAATAATTTTTGAATCTACGAACACTTTTTTGGTCCATGGACATTTCTTTATAAACTCGGATATTTTTTAATTAGTGAAATTTTTTAGTTAAAAACAAAACAAAAAAAAGTAAGAAAACAGGACCCACATGTGCCCGTGAGGAAGCACCCATTCGCTCATGTTTTTTTTTGAGCAATAAACCACGCTTTATTAAATAGTCTCAAGGTTTTAGAGGGATAATTAGGGGATCATTGGGAGCCCCTAGCAACACATGGCGACCAACATCTAACGAACTAGAAAACTTTGCTAAATTATGAGCTTCCCAATTGAGAGCTCGACCTTCAAAAATGATATCACATTTAGAGAACTGCCTCGCTCTGGAAAAGATCTCCTTGATGATCGCCGAGTATCTTCCTTCAGTGCCCTTGCAGATTTCTGAGACCACCGTCTTCGAATCACATGCTACCACAATTTTATCTACTGCAAGATCGAGAGCAAGTGAAAGGCTTGATGATCGCCGAGTATCTTCCTTCGGTGCCCTTGCAGATTTCTGAGACCACCGTCTTCGAATCACATGCTACCACAATTTTATCTACTGCAAGATCAAGAGCAAGTGAAAGGGCCTCACGGCAGCGAGGCCTTCAAGTGTTGCTGCATCGTTTATACCTGCGAAGACCATCGCTGATGAGCCCAAGAAAATACCATTGTGATCACTGCAGACCGCAGCTGCTGCCCCTCGATCACCATTCCTAACAAATCCCCCGTCGACGTGGATTTTGACATAATCATCTCCTGGGGATCTCCATGCTTGCCGGGGTGTACACCCTATCCTGCGCATGGGCGCTTGAACTCTATTTGGCCTTTGTATGGATTCCAACTCGGCTATAAAGCTGGTCACAAAAAAGTGTGTTGCATGAGGGCTCTGGAGGATACCTTCATGAATAGCCTTCCGTCTTGTTGTCCATATCGACCACATATTGACGACCATATGGGCGATGATCGAGAGTCTCCCACACAAAAAACCGATCCATCCGTTCATGTGCTAATGGGTCGAGAACGTAATGGCTCCACACATGCTAGCTTTGCACAACGGGCAGGCCCAAAGCCACACGATGAGTGCGCATTCTTTCAGGGGAGCTCCTTATTCGCGCTCCAGGCGCCGGTTCGCCCGCTGGTGCTCACGTGCACTGCCAGCTAGGCCGGGCCATTAAGAGCAAATCCCTGCTTGAACGCTCGGTCACAGCCAGATCGGAGCGCCCTTATATCTCGCCTTCAGCGAGTCTGGCTTCCGACTCACTGAAGGGGCGAGCGAGTTGGGCCGGCCCGCGGGCGCGGTAGGCCACAACCTCTTTTTCCTGTTTTTTTTACGTTTTCTGTTTTCTTTCTTTTTTGCTTTATTTTTGTACTTTTGTTTATACTTTAAAATATTTTAAATATATATATATATATATATATATATTACAAAAACCACTCTACACAAAATATTTGAAAAATGTTGAATAAGTATTTGAAAAATATTGAACAAGTATTTCAAAAATGTTGAACAATTATTTGAAAAAATATTGATCATGTATATAAAAATGTTAATCAAGCATTTGAAAAAAATGTAGAACAAGTATTTGAAAAATGTTAATCAAGCATTTGAGAAATGTTAAATGTGTATATAAAATATGTTGACCATGTATTAAAAAAATGATGATTTTTTATCATGTATATAAAAATGTTAATTAAGCATTTGTAAAAATGTTAAACAAGTGTTTGAAAAATGTTAACCAAGCCTTTGAAAAATGTTAAATGTGTTGACCATGTATTCAAAAAATGTTAATCTTTTATTTGAAAACTGGTAATCAAGCATTTTAAAAAATGTTGAAAATTTGTAGAAAAAATGTTGATCATGCATTCAAAAAATGTTAATCTTGAGTTTGAAAAATGTTAAAAATTTGTAATAGAAAAAAATGTCGACCATTTATTAAAAACCGTTAAACTTGTATTGGAAAAATGTTAAACATGGATTATAAAAATGTTGTTCACATATACAAAAAATTTAGAATGAAACCCAAAAAGAAACAAAGAAAACCAAAAAAGAAACAAAATAAACCAATGGAAAAAGAAAATGAAAAAAGACTGAAGAAACAAATGAAAAAAAAAACAGAGAAGGAAAAAAGAAAAGAAACAAAAGAAAACAAAAAAAGAAAAAAAACCCGGAGAAAACCGGCTTGATCCGCTTCAAGTAGGTCGCGGCCCCTTTACTTAACACGAAGAGTAGTGCGGCGCGGTCGCCATGAGTGCGTTTCTTCCTGGAGCTCCAGGAATTGATCCCTCGTTCACTCCTTTTCCCTTACCTTTTTCTTTAAATGTGCGCCGCGAAGTGGGCCGGCCCGATTACTATAGCGCATCAGCAAGACATCCTATCGTCTCGCTAAATGCGAGATATAGTCGCCATGGCCAGATCGCTCGTCTTAATTTCTTTCCTGCTCGCTCAGTCGTTCATTCATATGTTCACGGTTAGACTCATTGACCATTGACTACACAAAAAAATAAACAAATTGGAGACTTTGAAAAAGAAGTTCATGAATTTGGGAAAGTTCAAAAAAGTACATCGATTTTGAAAAAGTTTGTCGAATTTGAAAAATAGTTCATCGAATTTGAAAAAAAGTTCATCAATTTTGAAAAAAAGTTCACAAAGTAAAGAAAAAATAATGCATTTAAGAAAACAAAAAAAAGTAAAAAAACAAGAAAAAGGAAAGAAGAAAGAACAAACCGAACTGAAGAACGAAATAAAAGGAAGAAACGAAGTAACTGTGCACAAGCGGGTGAGATAGCCCGTTGGTTGCTGCCCTTCCTTGGAACGATGAGGTCTCGTGTAAACGATGGTACGATTGTGGTGAATGAATAAAGGAGGAGATGGTTGTACAAAAAGTGATGTGTTCAGCCGCCGCCACATGTCGCTTGCTGGGCGCGTTCTTTGGATTTCGTTTTTATTTTTTACACTTTTTTGGGTTTTAGATGTTTTTTCTTTTTTTGGCTTTTTGGTTTTTGTCCGGTTTTCCCTAGGTTTTGGAGAAAAAAATCACGGGCTCTTTTTCGTGGGTAAAAAAGTTTATGCTACCACAAGAAGCACAATTGTGCTCCTCGTAAAGGGAAACAAATATGTGATTTCAAGAGAAGCACAAGTTTGCTTCTCGTGGAGGCATATGTTGTGCTTCTCGGAAAGAGAAACAATATATTTGCATCCACGAGAACCACATATTTGCTTCTCATGGAGTCACAGATTTATTTTCACGAGAAGCACATTTAAAAAAAAGTTGTGCTTCCACAAGAAGCACATATGCTTCTCGTGGAGACACCCAATTGCTTCCATGAGATGCACAACTGTGCTTCTCGAAAAGGCAAAAAAATTGTGCTTTCTGGAGGCAGAGCAGCAGCCGGAGCCCATGGAGGGGACGGATTCGGAGGAGGAGGATGCGACGACGCCGGAGGAGGAGCTAGAGCCGGTTGCGGGCTTCGCCACATAGGACACTATGGTGGAGTTCGAGGTCGCCCAAGCGGCGAAGATGGCAAAGCAGATCGCCATCCTGGAGTCCATCCAGGTGAGGCCTATGCCGAGGCCAGCCGATGCTTCATAGACAAGAAGGGCGGAAATTGACGAGCTTTTCGCCGAACTGGAGATGGAAGAGGAGGTGATACGTCTCCAACGTATCTATAATTTTCGAATTGTTTCATGCTATTATATTATCAATCTTGTATTATGATTTATATGCCATTTTATATTATTTTTATGCACTAACCTATTAATTTAGTGCCCAGTGTCAGTTCCTGTTTTTTTTTGCATATTTCTTTGTTTCTCAGAAAAACGATACCAAACGAAGTCCAAACGCGATGAAACTTTACGGTGGTTTTTTCTGGAGCAAGAGAGACCCTAGAAGCTTCGGGGAGGCACCATAATGATCGAGGGGGGGCAAGAGCTCAGGTGGCGCGCCCCCAGGGGGAGCTCCATGTGAGCTTGTGGGCCCACCGTGGCTCCGTTTGCCCTAATTCCAAGCCTATAAATTCAGAAATATTTGGAAACCCCCAGAACGAGACCCGAAACAATTTTTCCGCCACCACAAGCCTCTGTTCTTTCGCGATCCCATCTGGAGGCCTTTTTCGGTACTCTGCCGGAGGGGGAAACCATTGGAGATGCAATCTTCATCGACCTTGTTGCCTCCGTGATGATGTGTGAGTAGTTCCTACAGGACCTACGGGTCCATAACAGTAGATAGATGGCTTTCTCTCTCTCTTTTTGATCTTCAATACAATGATCTCTTCGGAGATCTATTCGATGTAATTCTCGCGGTGTGTTTGCTGGGATCCGATGAATTGTGGGTTTATGATCAGATTATTCATTGAAAGTATTTGAATCTTTTTGTGATCTATTTATGTGTGATTTTGTAGCTATGTATGATTTCTGATCAATGAGTTTTCTTTGGCCAAGTTGACGATTAGATCTTCAGAAGAAGTGGTGCATAGTAGTGAGTTCAATATTGCGGTGTCCGTACTCTGTGACAGGAGGGGGGTTGCAAGGCACGTATTGTATTGTTGCTACTAAGAATAAAATGACGGGGTTCGAACATATGCTTGGTCTTACTTTGTCTATATTATGTCATCTTGCTTAAAGTGTTACTCTGTTTGTCATGAACTTAATACTTTGAGATGCATGCTGGATAGCGGTCTTGGGGTGGACTAATAGTAGTAGGCGTCAGTAAGTTTAACGGTCTACTTGTAACGGGCGTAATGCATATATGAATCATGCCATGAAGAATCATAATCATAACTATGTGCAATTCTGTCAATTGCCCAACAGTAATTTGTTTACCCACTGATGCTATGCTTATGAGAGAGATGCCTCTAGTGAACCTATGGCCCCCGGGTCCAATCTCGATTATTAGTAAAAACCTAGAATTGCTCGTTGTTTTTCTTTTCTTTTATTTATATACCTATCACTATCAGATTTAATCCTTGCAATTGGAGAGAACAAGGGGATTGACAAGCCTCTTGCCTTCGTTGGGTGCAAGCATTTGCTTTGTGTGTGTGCGGGTACCGTTCATGTTGTTTGTGTGGCGTCTTCTATTGGTTCGATAAACCTTGGTTCTTAACTGAGGGAAATACTATATGCTACTATACTACATCACCTTTTCTCTTCGGAGAGTCCCAGGTATAGGATTTGCGATGAGCAAAATAGATCAACTCGTAAGCAATCCACCACTGTCCTTCTCCGTAATTTTTATGTGGGTGTTACTACTTGGTATAGATTTGTGCTTGACACTATTAATGGTGGAAACTTTTTGAGTAGTCACCCTTTGGATGCCTTTAATTCTATGGGTAATTTAGTGGGATCACCACCTATTGTTATCAATGAAACGACATTAACTTTGGAACACATTATGCGAAGGTTAGATGTTATTGAAAACAAAATGTCAACTATTGAACACATTGAAATTTTGGATAAAAAGGTGCATAACTAAGTGACTAAATTTGGCTCTACGGTGGGAAACACTTTAAAATTGTTAAAGAATCAAGAACCAATCACCGATAGAGTAGAACAAATTACCGATAGAATTGATAAATTGCAAGAGTTCATTAATAACTTTGGTTCAGCTTTTTCTTCCATTAAAACTAGTGAGGGACCTCCCACAAACAAGAATTCGAATCTTATGTATGTTCCTAAAAATATTAAGGATGCTTCCTCTAGCAAGGAGAAATTAGATTTAAAAATGATTTGTGTCCACCCCAATTTCATCGATATAAAAAGGAACCTATATTGGACAGTCGATTCTTTGATTTTGTGCCTAGGAGTGTTATGATTAATGATATGCTTGCTAAACCTCCTAAGAAGTCACGTTGCATAATCAAGGAGTTGGACAAAGATGACAATACGTGATACTATGCGTTATGCCTAGCTAGGGCCATTAAACACTAGCGCTTGTTGGGAGGCAACCCAATAGTTATGCTTTATTTTTATTTTATTTTTGTGTGTCAACATGATTATTGCTATTGTAGTCATTATGTTTGTATCTTTTTTTTGTGACAAGTTAAGCCTTAGGTTGATGTGGATGATTGTTTATTTGGTTCTGTGCAAAAACAGAAAGTTAGCATCTAGTGAGTGAATTGTTTCTCTATACTAGAACGTGATCAGTTGCTGAAATTTTTAAACATTACTGCTATACAAGTTGTTTACGTTGGCCTAATTTTTCAGAATTTGTAGAATTATATAAGTATGACTAAAAATTGCATCATTGCATACTATTCTGTTTTAGACAGATTTTGTTCTTTTATTACATAGTGTGCTTATTTTAAAGTTTCTACGGATTGTATCGAAGGGTATAAGTCATGGAGATGATAGAATACAGTAGGTATTATGTATGAACAATTATGAATCTATATTTGACAGTACCTACGTTAATGATTTATTTTAATATACTAATGGATCTCACGAGGTTTTGTTAAGTTTTGTGTGGCCGAAGTTTTTCAAGTTTTTGGTGAGATGACGATGGAAGAAAGAATAAAGAGCAGCAAAAAGCCTAAGCTTGGGGATGCCCAAGGCACCCCAAGGTAATATTCAAGGAAGATCCAAGCATCTAAGCTTGGGGATGCCCCGGAAGGCATCCCCTCTTTCGTCTTCAATCTATCGGTAATATCACTTGGAGCTTTAATTTTATTCGTAACATGACATGTGTTTGGTGATACGTCTCCAACGTATCTATAATTTTTGATTGTTCCATGCTATATAGTATCAATCTTGGATGTTTATTATGCAATTATATATCATTTTTTGGGACTAACCTATTAACCTAGTGCCCAGTGCCAGTTGCTGTTTTTGCTTGTTTTGGCTTTTCAGAAAATCAATATCAAAAAGAGTCCAAACGGCGAAAAAACTTTGGATTAATTTTTTCTGAACTAGAAGGGACCCTTGAAGATTCGGGAGAAGACCAAAAGAGCCACGAGGGAACGACAAGCTCGGGAGGCGCGCCCCAGGGGGGTAGGCGCGCCCCCAGCCTTGTGGGGCCCTCGTGGCACCTCTTGATCTAATTCCTTCGCTATAAATTCCCAAGTATTTCCAATATAGCAGAGAGCCACCTCGATTAACTTTTCCGCCGCCGCAACCTTCTGTTCTTCCACGATACCATCTGGAGGCCTTTTCCGGCACTCTGCCGGAGGGGGAATCGATCACGGAGGGCTTCTACATCAGCCTTGCTGCCCTTTCGATGATGTGTGAGTAGTTTACCACATACCTACGGGTCCATAGCTAGTAGCTAGATGGCTTCTTCTCTCTCTTTGATCTTCAATACCATGTTCTCCTCGATGTTCTTGGAGTTCTATTCGATGTAATCTTCTTTTGCGGTGTGTTTGTTGGGATCCGATGAATTGTGGGTTTATGATCAGATTATTCATGAGAAATATTTGATTCTTCGCTGAACTTATTTATGCATGATTGTTATAGCTTTGTATTTCTCTCTGATCTATCCGTTTGGTTTGGCCAACTAGATTGATTTATCTTGCAATGGGAGAGGTGCTTTGTGATGAGGTCAATTTTGCGGTGCTCTATCCCAGTGACAAAGTACGGGACATGACACGTATTTGTATTATTGCCATTAAGGATCAAACGATGGGGTTCATTCATATTAATTGAGTTTACTTTGTCTACATCATGTCATCTTGCTTAAGGTGTTACTCCGTTTTTAACTTAATACTCTAGATGCATGCTGGATAGCGGTCGATGGGTGGAGTAATAGTAGTAGATGCAGGCAGGAGTCGGTCTACTTGTCTCGGACGTGATGCCTATATACATGATCATTGCCTTGAATATCGTCATAACTATGCGCTTTTCTATCAATTGCCCAATAGTAATTTGTTTACCCACCGTATGCTATGTGTTCGAGAGAGAAGCCTCTAGTGAAAACTATGGCCCCCGGGTCTAGTTAAATCATATAAAAAACCTAAAAATACCTTGCTGCAATTTAATTTACTTTATTTTATTTTGCATTTTATTTTATCTATCTATCACTATCAGAATTAATCCTTGCAAGTAACCGCCAAGGGGATTGACAACCCTCTTGTTCGCGTTGGATGCAAGTACTTGTTTTTGTGTGTGTAGGTGCTGCTAACGAGGTTCTGCTTGGTTCTCCTACTGGATTGATAACCTTGGTTCTTAACTGAGGGAAATACTTATCTCTACTGTACTGCATCATCCTCTCCTCTTCGACGAAATCCCAACGCAGCTCACAAATAGCATTTGGCTTAGAGCGTCGTGTGTTTCTTGTTTTATTTGTTTGCTTGTTTCCACAATCATTGCTTCCTGATCACACCAATTATGAGAGACACATATTCATCACAATTTATAGAATGCTCATTGAACTTCACTTATATCTTTTGAGTTGAGGCAATTGCTCATGTTCTTCACTTATATCTTTTGAGCACGGCGAGAAATATTTTATAGAAATTATTTGCACTCTCTTGCTTCACTTATATCTTTTTGAGAGTTGAATAGTAGGTGGTAATTTGCATGAGTTATATGATTGGTCCAAAAATAATAGGTATACAAGGGTGGTATAATAAAAAACTTGCATGTAGATCACTGAATATGTTGCGTTTGATAAACAATATTGAGGTTATAATATGAAGGTTTACTAGTTAATAATCATGGTCTAGTAAAAATATTGATGTTAAGGTTTGTGATTTCCCACTCATTAAAGTGTTGGTTATGGCATGGCTAGGAAGTTGGAGCATAATTTATCCTTGATTGATATCCCTTCTGTTGTCCGGATCGGGGGCGCGCGATGGTTAAATCCTCCCAACCTCCCTCCTAGGGGCATGCGAGTAATGCTTTGCTTCGAGGGCTTCTAGGCTTTCATAATAAATACTTTAGTTCTTTATGATAGTTTATGGACTATAAGCACTCCCACCTATCCATATTTTGCTAGCCTCTTCGGTACCATGCATTTCCCGTTCTCACCTCGTGGCTTGGTGTAAACTTTGCCGGTGCATCCAAATCCCGTGAAATGACTCACTCTTTCACATATAAGCCTTATTATATCCTTCCTCAAAACAACCACCATACCTACCTATTATGGCATTTTCATAGCCATTCCGAGATATATTGCCATGCAACTTCTACAATTACTATTTACATGTCTTGAGCATTCATTGTCATATTGCGTTGCATGATCATATAGATCTAACATGGTACTTTATGGTAAAGCCACCGTTCATCACTGTTATACACGTTATGCTTGATCATTGCACATCCTGGTACACTGCCAAATGCATTCATATGTAGTCATATTTTTCAGTTTATCGAGTTGTAATTAAATAAAAGTGTGATGATCATCATTATTAGAGCATTGTCCCATTGAGGAAAAGAATGGTGGAGAATAATGAATCCTCAAAAAAGTGGGGATGAGGTCCGTGACACTGTTCTAAAAAAATGAAGAAAAAAAATGAGAGAAAAAGAGAGAAGGGGCAATGCTACTATCCTTTTACCACACCCGTGCTTCAAAGTAGCACCATGTTCTTCATATAGAGAGTCTCCATGATTTGTCACTTTCACATACTAGTGGGATTTTGACATTATATAACTTGGCTTGTATTTTCTGATGACGAGCTTCCTCAAATGCTCGATGTCTTCATGAGCAAGCAAGTTGGATGCACACTTAGTTTCATATAGAGAGCTTTCATACACTTATAGCTCTAGTGCATCCGTTGCATGGCAATCCCTACTCCTCGCATTGACATCGATCATAAGGCCTCTCCATTGCCTAATGATCTGCCTCGTTGATGCGAGACTTTCTCATATTTTTGTCTTCTCTTATGAACCCCAATCATCATTCTCTTTGCCATCGAAAGTGCTAAGTCCATGGCTCACGCTCATTTATTGAGTGAAGATCAAAAAGCTGAAGCGAGAAAAATCCAATTGCTTGGTTTGGCACCGGGGTGTTCATGATTTATACTTTATGTTAGGAAGTCCGAGCTATGCCATGCTTACATGATTAAATGTCTAGGAATAGCGTTCTTTAGCATCCTTTATTTTGAAAGGCAATGATTACTTTCTAGTATTCTCGCATATTATCGTTTTGATATCATATTAATGAAATAGTGCATTAATTCAATCGCTTCCCAATATTCATACATCAAAGGATTACATGATTAAAACATGCTAGGTAGCATTGAACATTAAAACCTCTGTTTTTATCATTTACCTACTCGAGGACGAGTAGGAATTAAGCTTGCGGATGCTGATACGTCTCCAAAGTATCTATAATTTTTGCTTGTTTCATGCTATTATATTATCAATCTTGTATGCTTTATATGCCATTTTATATTATTTTTATGGACTAACCTATTAACTTAGTGCCCAGTGCTAGGTCCTGTTTTTTATGCCTATTTCTTTATTTCGCAGAAAAACCATACCAAACAAAGTTCAAACGCGATGAAACTTTACGGTTATTTTTTTGGACCAGGAGAGACCCTAAAAGCTTCAGGGAGGCACCAGACAATGATCGAAGGGGCCAAGCTCGGGTGGCGCGCCCCTAGGGCACGCGCCATGTGAGCTTGTGGGCCCACCGTGGCTCCGTTTGCCCTAATTCCAAGCCTATAAATTCAGAAATATTCGGAAACCCCCAGAGTGAGATCCGAAACAATTTTTCCGCCGTCGGAAGCGTCTGTTCTTCCACGATCCCATCCGGAGGCCTTTTCCTGTACTTTGCCGGAAGGGGAAACTATTGGAGAGGCAACCTTCATCGATGCTTCCTCCGTGATGATGTGTGAGTAGTTCCTACAGGACCTACGGGTCCATAGCAGTAGCTAGATGGTTTTCTCTCTCTCTCTTTTTGATCTTCAATCAATGATCTCTTCGGAGATCTATTCGATGTAATTCTCGCGGTGTATTTGTTGGAATCCGATGAATTGTGGGTTTATGATCAGATTATTCACTAAAAGTATTTGAATCTTTTTGAGATCTATTTATGTATGATTTTATAGCTATGTATGCTTTCCGATCTATGAGTTTTCTTTGGCCAAGTTGATGATTGATCTTCAGAGGAAGTGGTGCATAGTAGTTGGTTCAATCTTACGTTGTCCTTACTATGTGACAGGAAGGGTTGCAAGGCACGTATTGTATTGTTGCTACTAAGGATAAACGACGGGGTTCGAACATATTGCTTGGTCTTACTTTGTCTATATTATGCCATCTTGCTTAAAACGTTACTCTGTTTGTCATGAACTTAATACTTTGATATGCATGCTGGATAGCGGTCTTGGAGTGGAGTAATAGTAGTAGGCGTCAGTAAGTTTAACGGTCTACTTGTCACGGACGTAATGCCTATATGAATCATGACATGAAGAATCATAATCATTAGTATGCGCAATTCTATCAATTGCCCAACAGTAATTTGTTTACCCACCGATGCTATGCTTATGAGAGAGATGCCTCTAGTGAACCTCTGCCCGGCCCCCGGGTCCAATCTCCATTATTACTAACAACTAAAATTGCTCGCTGTTTTTATTTTATTTTATTTTATTTTAATTATATACCTATCACTATCAGATTTAATTATTGCAATTGACGAGAACAAGGGGATTGACAACCCTCTTGCCTTCGTTGGGTGCAAGCATTTGCTTTGTGTGTGTGCATGTACCGTTCATGTTGTTTGTGTGGCGTCTCCTATTGGTTCGATAAACCTTGGTTCTCAACTGAGAAAAATACTATCTGCTACTATATTACATCACCCTTCCTCTTCGGGGAATCGCAACACTATCACAACTAGCAGGAGGCGGAGGCCGACGCGGAGGCGGAGGAGGAGCCGCATGAGCCGGAGTTGCGGCCAGTGGCGAGTCCAGTAGCTAGGCTTAAACAGGCTCTAGCCTACCCTCGAAAAAAAGATTTATTTACTACTATAATTCATCTCAGCCCAGCAGCCCAATACAGCAACAGCAAGTGCTAAGTGCCCATAGGCCATAGCGAACAGCAGCAGTGCAACACATCGCCCGCACCATCGGGCGCCATGTTTAGGAGATTATGGCTATTTAGCTAACAGATTTCAAGATTTGGTTCAAAAATTAATATTTTTAAAAAAATTCAGAAAAATTCCAGTAAATACTACTCCCTTCGTCCGAAAAAGCTTGTCCCTCAAATGGATGTATCTATACTAGATACATGAGGGACATACATGAGGGACAAACTTGGGACAAGTTTTTACAAAATGTCCCTCATGTATCTAGTATAGATACATCCATTTGAGAGACAAGCTTTTTCGGACGGAGGGAGTACATGTTTTCAGTAGTAATCTGGGAAAATCTCAGCTCATTTGGACAAAAGAATTACGAGAAGAAGTTTTTTTCTTCAAACGAACGTTTTTTTTCCGCCGTTAAGTTTGAGCCCACCCTCCATTTTCGTCCTGGATTCGCCACTGGTTGCGGCTGCTGGCCATGTACCTGGAGCCCGGCACGGAGATTGTGGATATCTCCGACGAGAACGAGAAGTAGTCTAGGTTTTAGTTGATCTACATAGTACGCGTGTTTTTCTTTTGTATGCTTTCTATGGATTTAAGGTTTAAAAGATGAGGCACTCGGATGCAGAGGAGGAAATTTGAGGGATGCCCAGTCACTGCCCACGGACGCGTCCGTGAACATTTGAGGGGCCGGATTTGATGTCCGCGGCTATAGATGCTCTAATACACAACATGTTCTCCTTATTAATTGTCTTTTAGTTGCTACAACAGACAAACCAACTCATTATAACTCTCTCCTCCTCCTTTTCATGTACAAGTGGCAAAAAAGCTCAACAAAAACAGACTCTGGGTGTGGTGCGGCGTACCAATGAAAATGGGCCGCAACAACAAAAAATGATGTCAGTTGAATGAGACCAAGCTATATCTCATCTAAATGAGTTTTAGGCACTCCCATAATTACTCTTGAGTGGAGAGTTGCGTGTACGCATGTCGTTAGGGCTCTTGATGTGTGTGGGCGTGTGTTTGCGATGAGTTCGAAAAGGTTTACTATAGCTCGTGTTTGTTATCGCCACGAGCACATTTAAATACATTTACAATGTCGTGTAAATGATGAGAGCAAGAAAAAGTAGTCCTATACGAGGTAATTTGGCAACACATTTAAATCATGAATAGTTTCGTGTACCCGTGTCTCTTATGTATGATCCCGCTCGCACATCGAATAGGCAGCAAGCATCGTCGCTGTGGCAGCGCAGTTGTCACGCGCGCGTTTGCCAGCTTAATTAGTTAGAGTCAAGCGTGTCGTGCTCTCCACGGAATCACCCAAAGCGAGGCTGAACGGAGCAGCAGTTCATCCAACGCAAGGCATGGAGCGGCATCTCGCGTGGTCAGCAGGAGGGCCCCACTCGATTCTGTTATCTGTCAGCGCGTGTCCCCTCAGGTGCACCGCAACGGACGCGCGACCGCCAAGTGGGTTGGTGGGACCCGGCTGCCTTTCGATGCATGCCGGGTTAACTGATGAGATGATGCATGCATGCACCTACTACATGCACATGCCCACTCGGACGCACAAGAATTAGCACTACTACACGATAAATTTATTCAAACGTTGCCCAAGGGGAATGCTAGCGCATCAATTTTCA
This sequence comes from Elymus sibiricus, assembly GCA_039707655.1. Lineage (NCBI taxonomy): Eukaryota > Viridiplantae > Streptophyta > Magnoliopsida > Poales > Poaceae > Elymus > Elymus sibiricus. The sequence goes on along the minus strand of CM077666.1, from coordinate 75,639,602 downwards.
CCGTAAAGTTAGTACCAGTATAAATTAGCATGGTTAAAATGAATCGGCAGCGAGGAGCACAACATATAATGGAAAACACTCTATTTAAACCGACTAATATCTGGAGAAATAAGCCCCGTCCCTCGCGTCCCACACGTCCTCCATGGGACCGCCCGATGTCCATCGGGCTTATCCCTTTTCTCTCTCGGCCGAACGAGTCGTCTTCTTCCTTCCAATCGGCAGAGTCCCGCAACCCTTCTCCTCTCTCCACCTAAATCCCCTCTGCAACCCGCCACTCCCCTCTCCCCCCAAAACCTGCCCTCTCCCACTCCCAGCCAGCGGAGCTGCTGCTGCAAAGGGGGCGGGGCCATGCACTGCTGCGAGGAGGGAGTCGTTGCGCTACAACAGCTGCTGTTTTTGAGGACGCCGGAGAGGACCTGCGCAACGCCATGATGCAACCGGGCGCCGGAGAGGTGCTGCGCAACATTGTCCAACTGCACCGCACGGCGGTGTCATGCTCTAGGCCGGCCGTCAGGATTGCAATTCCACACCGCTGCTGCAATCGCTATTGGTACAGGCGCAAGGCGAGCTGCGTGCCGATGATCTGACAAACTACATTGCGATGGGGGTCGCGCAGGGCCGTCGGCGCTCCGCCATGTGCTTCAATTGTGCAGCGAATGTTGCAACCAGGGGGCTCGCCGGTTTTTTGCAGCAACATCTTTGTTTGCGGTGGCATCGCCGGGTCGTCGGTGTTGTGATGAAGCATGCCAGGTCCTGTTGCTGCAAAGAGCAACACCGGGGGGGGGGGGGGGGGGGGGGGGGGGGGGCGCCAGTGCTGCGAGGGAGCATCGCCGGACCACTGGTGCTGCGTTGGAGCAGCTCTCTTGCCGCATGCCATGAAGCAGCGCCGGGTCCCTATTCCTTGCATGGAGCATCGTCGGGCCGACAAGGTCATGTGATGTTGTGATGGTGCATCACCGGTGTTGCATTGGAGCATCGCTGGGGCTGCACAGTGTTGCGTTGGAGCATCTCTAGATAGGGTGCCGTCCGGCAAACATGTGCGGCGCTGCACTACCAGACGTGGACTGTTCTGCTGCCGATGATCGAGTACTGCTAGCCAGGGGGGACACAATAGTGCAGGGCATGCATCGCGTTTGGAGACAGATCAAATGACTGCGGCGCCTTGCATCCCACGACGTGCGAGGTGACTGATCCCTCGCAGGGGATCAATCGGATGATGCCTAGCAGCCGCCATATATAATTGGATAAAACATTACAACTTGTTAGAAAACATGTGGTTAAACTTTTCAAATTTGTGATTACTGATTTTTGGTAAATATCAAGATTGGGAAGGTAAAAAAAGCAATATTAAGATTAGCATAAAGTTTACCGGAAGTACAAAACATCTCAAGCATAATAAAATTTATATCGAGATTCTGAGACCACCAAACCACCACTACTGCCGACAGAACGAGCCGCCGATGCGCCGCTCCCCTACCGGAGCCGGCTTGACCTTGTCGATGGCAACCGAGAAGTCTTCGTGCTTATGCCCCTAAGGACCAGCGCCCTCGTAGCCACCTAGGATTAGGATTAGGATTAGAGGAGGAAAAAGAGAGGCTGACAGAGTGTATTGGATGCCATGAACCAGTGTCCCCTCGGTCTTATTGGTGACGCACGCGAGTACCGTAACGGCGGCCGCGCATATTTTGCCAGGGGGCCGACAACCCTTGACACAGCCAACGATAAGATCAGATACTCCGCAAGGCACGGAGTCGGTACGTAGCCTGGCGGAAATGGGTTCTGTCTTTGCACATCTCTACTCCGAGGCGGGGAGGAGCGAGCCGACCTGCATCCAACGAACCGGAGCCGGACGTTGTAGACCGGAGCGTGCGGTGGAGTCGTGTCAGTGCGTGGCACCACCTTGATGCACGCATGCATGCCCTTTTTATGCCGAACTAAAACAAGGGCAGGTACTACTTACTAGGGTGCATGGAAAATATCTTCCACACACACAAGACACAACCGAGTAATTAATGTTGTGTAAAAACTTTTTCTGGCTTATTATTGGAGCAGTATTTTCTTTTCTGATGCTTTCAAATCAAAAGATAATGCATGGAGTGTTAACGGAGAGAGAGAGAGAGAGAGAGAGAGAGAGAGAGAGAGAGAGAGAGAGAGAGAGAGAGAGAGAGAGAGAGCGTACTTGCACCTACACCCGACAGTGTATAACCGCCAGCCCTGACACCGCCTCCGCCTGGCCAGCCTGCCTGCTGGTTGCGGCTTGGCTTGTGCTTCCCACGCCTGCCCACCCGGCCGGCGTCTCTCGCGCAACTCCACCCCAGCGCTTCATTTCCACAAGCTCGCTCACCGACCCGCAGATCTGCCGCTCCGGCCGGCCGGCCGGCGGGACGCCCCTCCCTCGTGTACGGTGCGACGAGCCCTCACCCTGCCTCACGCGTCTCCTCCCTGCTCTCTCTTTAATTTCCATGCATGTTTTTCCCTTGCTCGCGATTGCTGTTCTTGCCGATCTTCCATGCTAGCTAGCTATTCCCGTTCTTGCATTGGTGCGTCTGCTTGCCGTTCGTGCGTGAATGGGGTCGATCGTGTCGGTGATGTTGTTGGTTAGATCTAGATGTTGGGAACGATCTTAGCATATTTTCCCCCTCCTTAGCACGTCCAGTTCGTACTTGCCGATGTTCATAGCGTGAGTGCGTTCCTTGGATCCATCTCGATCGATGGCATGGATCTATTGGTGCACAGATCGATGGCATGGGAACCATCTTAGGCACATCCAGTTTCGTACGAGTATTTGGGTACGCATGTCCATACGGAACGTGAGAGCCACAGATCCATTTTTATATACATTTCGATGCCACAGATCGATGTTTATCAGGTGTTACTGTATTACTTTGACTAGGCAGACGCTTGCAGTTTCCAAACAAAATAAATCTGAAGTATAACCATGTCTTTGCAGTGTCCTTGACCAGCGATCGCGGCTCGCAATGGCTCTGCCGCCGCAGACGCTAGGCAGCTTTGCCATCGCCGGTACGTATCATGTACTGTATGTGCGTATCCGCTTCTGACGCGATTTCATCAGTGATGTTCTGATCGATGCTTGTTTCCTTTTGATGTGCTATTTAGCTGACGTCTTCACGGTGCTCGTCCTATTTGCACCGTGGGTGACGGCCGTCCCCGCCATCTACAAGTCCCGCGCGGTGGGGAGGAGGTCACCCCTGCCGAACATCGCCGCCGTGCTCAGTTGCTGCGTCGCGCTTCTCTACGGGTGCTCGCGTGGCGACGGCCTCGTCATCGGCGTCAACGCCGCCGGGGTTGTGATGCAGGCGGGGTATTTCATCTTCTTCATATGCTTCAGCCCGGCGTGGCGTCTCGTCCTTGTACAGTGCACGGTGGCCGCGGTCACCTACGTCGTGCTGCTGTGTTTCTACCTCTTTGGCCTGATGGACGCCGATGCACTCACCTACCCCGCCCGAGTCTGCGCATGGCTCGTCCCCACCATGATCTTCTACAACGTGGTCGGTAACTATAAACCCACTGGTGATTTCGTCAATGTGTGCTTGCTTCAATGTGGTTTCTAACACGCATTGGTGCATGATGGTGCAGCCGAAGGTGTGGACGCAGATGTCGATGGAGTGTATGCCTCATGTGATTGTTCCCGCGTTGTCGCTCGTCTCCACACCACTCTGGATCGTCTACGCGTACGGCGGGGAGGAGTTCAAGAAGTTCGTTGGGGTAAGCACACTATGCTTGCTCGGCAGCAGACCAACGTGGACGAGCGGGCTCCGCTGCTCGCCTAGGCCAGCGTGGATCCAGCAGCAGCAGAGTGCTGATCCCTCACTAGCTAGTACTGCTATCGTTCGTCTGATGTTGAAACTGAGACATTGTTAAGTTATGTTTAAGTAAACATAAACACTACTCACTAGCTAGTAGCAGTATTTACTTAAGTTAAGAGTTAAGACTTCAGGCTACGTGCCGGCCCGGATCTGTAGAGTGGACTGGCTACTGCTACTCTTTCGTTCGTTTGAGCTAAATCTGGTACTACTACCACTGGAGTGTGTTGTGATCTCCTTAATTAGAACTTGGATTTTGCATGCATGTGTGCAGTAGTTAATGACACGTACCTGGCTCTCTTGCTTTGGATTTGTGTTTCTTTAGGGAAAAAACTGTGCATTGCTCGCCTATGACACTTACATACCTGTGTAGTGCGTATCATTGCTTGCCTGCGGTCAACTTTGGCCAAATCAATGGAACAAAGTTTAAGCAGCGCAAAGTGACTGAGTGAAATATGATTGCGCGCGCTCGAGAGAGAGAGAGAGATCCCCTTGACCACCGGCAGGGTAAGGCCTCGATTGGAACGTCGTTCCCAAGGCAAAACCGCCTGTAAAACATACGACCGTAAAATAAAACCGGGTGATCTTGAATTACGCACTACCGCAAAACATGCTACTGGTGGCGGGCGCAAATGTCCATCAATGGCGGGCGCGCTGCGTGGCCTTCCACTGGTAATCTAGGGTATCAGTGGTTGACGCGCTGCTCGTCCCGCCACTGGTAGCCTACGTACCAGTGGTGGTTTTATATTACTGCCCGCCACTGCTTACATTCCCGAAAAACAATTTACTGCCGCGGCTACATATTTGAGCCAAAGGGCTTATGTTGCTGCCATGGTTCAACCATTATAGTACAAAATAGGTTAATCATTCAACATTGACAGTACAGAAAATTGTCAGTAGTCCCGGAAGGGTGGAGAGGATGATCGGAAGTTCCAGAAGGGATTACTCATGGGGAATTTACCCAGGTTCGGGCCCTCATGGTTGAGGTAATGTCTTACTCCTGCCTTTGTTTTGATTGATTGTGCGGAAACGCCTGGTGTGAGAGGTTAAAATACGAGTGGATATGTTGCTACCGAGATAACTAGATGTCCGGTGATGTCGAACTACCTCCTAGCCTCGCCTTATAAAAGGGGGATGAGGCCTAGGGTTACACGTTTCTCTAACCGACCTAGAACCCCCATCGGACAAGGGGTCCTTGGCTTGCCCGCCAAGATCGAGAACTTTCTAGAAGGAGGGCTTCACGTAGGGCGAAGGGCCCTTGCCGCACCGAAGACTTCTAGGCCCAGAGGCCGGCCAATGACGGGTCTCTTGGCAGATGGGCCACCCTCGGTTCAGTACACCATCAAACATGTTCAAGAGTAGTATCATGTCTAGACAATGCATACTAGGTTTGTCTAAACGTTCAATAATCAAAAGGGACCATGACTCCAAAGGTCATTAACAACAACTACTCGTCCTTTTTGGGATGGATGTGAAAAATAGGAAAATCCATGCATGCTCATGGTGGAGCACGAAGATCAATCTGTCTCCAGTATGTAGATTGCGCTCCCTTAGTATTCGCCTCCATCCATTAACGAGGACATGTCCATCTGGTAGGGGGTGCAGTCGAGTATGTGTCTCTGAAATTGGTCTTGTCATTGCAGATAAGTGTCCTCACCATACTCATCCATCACCCCAGGCACAACACATTTTGGGAGCTTCTGTTATAAGAACACAATAGTAAGGTAGTAAGCACTATATTCAATTTACCAAGAGTATATGATGAATATGAAACTGAATACAATTCTTACCAGGAGTTTTTTTTTCTCAATGTTGGTCTTGTTCAAGGTGTGCACTAGTGGCACGCATGGTGCATCCTTTTTTCCATCAGTGCAAGGCTCCAAAATTCACTCAATATTGTCAACAAATGAGATGGGGTACCTCATCTCCTCCCAAGTAACCATGGTGCCAGTAGTATAATAAATGTTGTCTACTATCCTCTGAGTTTCTCTTGGCACTTGGAAATAAGTTGTCCAATTATACAGAACCAAGATTAATTAGTTATAATTAACAACTTATTTTGAGTAATATAAGGGTTACCAACATGTAGTAAGGATTGGAATCTTGTCCAAGTCCACCCAGATATCACGATCAGTTTCTTGTCCAACATCTAGGGACAGTTCCATCCTGATGGCCTGCAACTGCACAGGGTTTAGTTGTAGCCTTTTCGAAGTAAGAGTATTGATCCCACAAGGAGCACAGGAATCAGACTTTTGCCTCTTGTAGAGAATTATGTATTTTCGTGCCTGCAAATAATTGTAGACTTAAAGCAGAGTGAGGGCGATTATAAATGGTTGTTGAGTAATATTGTAACTGGCAACTAAATAACATAAAAGTAAATTGAGCGTAGGGATTATGATGACTAGCGAAACAACATAATAAAAGGCGTTCCCAGGGAGTCTGGAATCCCCATTAGTATGTTTCTAACGCACATATCCATAAGCATAGTATAAACCGGCACCACCGTGGTGAGCCTCTTGTTCTTATCTTCTTTTTAAAAGAAAAAAAATTCTTACTTGTTGTATGAGTTATATAGCTACTTGTATAATTTTCTTACTTTTATTATTGTTTGTTATTATATAGTGCCATGGTTTTGGTGTCCGCCCCCGTCGGCTCTCGTCCGGTCTATGATTCGGATGTGGTATATTATCTTTTATAACTATTTGTTTCATTTAGTGTTTATGAGAATTATGCCGACCAACGTGACATAGATGTTTTTATCTAGGAGGTATGTGAACCGGAAATTCCAACCGACCCTCTTGTCGAGAGGTTAAATTTAGTTGAAAAAGAAAACAATTATTTGAAAGAAAAATTGAAAAGAATTGAAGAGGAGAAGATGAAATTGGAGTTGCATGTTGCCGATGTCGTCGATGATCACAAGATGCAGATGGATGCAATGCGCTTGAAGATTAGAAAGATTAGAAAATATGCTATTGATAATGAGGCTTGGTATCATTATGCTGTTGGATCAATTGTTACCTTCGTTGCGATTATGATCGCATTTGTTGTTGCATTTAAATGTTTTACATAGTTGATAATGAGAACTATGTATGAACTTTATGTATTTATTTTTTCAGTAATAACATTTGATCACTACAGTACTTTGGTTTTAATGTGATGATGAACTTGTATTAATTTGGTCACTTCTCTATTCATGATGTTCTGTAATGGTTTTTGATACACTTAATTATATAATGCACGCAGATGAACCGGCAATGGATGTACGGTGACCGACGCACCTCCGAGTACATTGATGGCATGCATAATTTTCTCGAAGTGGTTGAGGCAAACAAGCAGAATGGTTTTATGTATTGTCCATGTACTGTCTGTGGGAATACGAAGGATTACTCTGACTCGAAAACCCTTCACTTGCACCTGCTTGAGAAGGGTTCCATGCCACACTATAATGTTTGGACCAAGCACGGAAAAATAGGGGTTATGATGGAAGACAACGAAGAAGAAGAGGATGATGACAACTATCCCCCTGAATATGGTGATACTGCAACGGGGGAAGCTGAAGATCAAGATGAACCAGACGATGTGCCCGATGATGATCTTCGCCGGGTCATTGTTGATGCACAGAGAGAATGCGAGAGTGAAAAGGAGAAGTTGAAGTTCGATCGCATGTTAGAGGATCACAAAAAACGGTTGTACCCAAATTGCGAAGATGGCAACACAAAGCTCGGTACCACACTGGAATTGCTGGAATGGAAGGCAGAGAATGGTGTATCTGACAAGGGATTTGAAAAGTTACTGAAAATAATGAAGAAGAAGTTTCCAAAGGATAACGAATTGCCTGACAGTACGTACGGAGCAAAGAAGGTTCTCTGCCCTCTAGGATTAGAGGTGCAGAAGATACATGCATGCCCTAATGACTGCATCCTCTACCGCGGTGAGGAGTACGAGAATTTGAATGCATGCCCGGTATGCGGTGCATTGCGGTATAAGATCAGACGAGATGACCCTGGTGATGTTGAGGGCGAGCGCCCCAGGAAGAGGGTTCCTGCCAAGGTGATGTGGTATGCTCCTATAATACCACGGCTGAAATGTCTGTTCAGAAACAAAGAGCATGCCAAGTTGATGCGATGGCACAAAGAAGACCGTAAGAAAGACGGGAAGTTGAGAGCACCCTCTGACGGGTCGCAGTGGAGAAAAATCGAGAGAAGGTGGGGGGACTTTGTAGGTGACGCAAGGAACGTATGGTTTGGTTTAAGTGCAGATGGCATTAATCCTTTTGGGGAGCAGAGCAGCAATCATAGCACCTGGTCCGTGACTCTATGTATCTATAACCTTCCTCCTTGGTTGTGCATGAAGCGGAAGTTCATTATGATGCCAGTGCTCATCCAAGGCCCTAAGCAACCCGGCAACGACATTGATGTGTACCTAAGGCCATTAGTTGAAGAACTTTTACAGCTGTGGAATGGAGAAGGTGTACGTGTGTGGGATGAGCACAAACAGGAGGAATTTGACCTACATGCATTGCTGTTTGTAACCATCAATGATTGGCAAGCTCTTAATAACCTTTCAGGACAGACAAACAAGGGATACCACGCATGCACGCACTGTTTAGATGATACCGAAAGTATATATTTGGACAAATGCAGGAAGAATGTGTACCTGGGACATCGTCGATTTCTTTCGACCAACCATCTCTTAAGAAAGAAAGGCAAGCATTTCAAAGGTGAGGCAGATCACCGGAAGAAGCTCGCCCTCCGTACTGGTGATGCCATACTTGATATGGTCAAGGATTTACAAGTAATCTATGGAAAGGGTCCTGGCGGACAATCTATTCCGAATGACGCTGAGGGACGCGCACCCATGTGGAAGAAGAAATATATATTTTGGGACCTACCCTATTGGAAAGACCTAGAGGTCCGCTCTGCAATCGACGTGATGCACGTGACGAAGAATCTTTGCGTGAACCTGCTAGGCTTCTTGGGCGTGTATGGGAAGACAAAAGATACACCGTAGGCACGGGAGGACCAGCAACGTGTGCATGAAAAAGACGGCATGCATCCAAAGCAGTATGAAGGTCCTGCCAGCTACGCTCTTACCAAAGAAGAGAAGGAAATCTTCTTTGAATGCCTGCTCAGTATGAAGGTCCCGTCTGGCTTCTCGTCGAATATAAAGGGAATAATAAATATGGCAGAGAAAAAGTTCCAGAACCTAAAGTCTCATGACTGCCACGTGATTATGACGCAAGTGCTTCCGGTTGCATTGAGGGGGCTTCTACCGGAAAACGTTCGATTAGCCATTGTGAAGCTATGTACATTCCTCAATGCAATCTCTCAGAAGGTAATCGATCCAGAAATCCTACCAAGGTTAAAGAATGATTTGGTGCAATGTCTTGTCAGTTTCGAGCTGGTGTTCCCACCATCCTTCTTCAATATCATGACGCACGTCCTAGTTCATCTAGTCGACGAGATTGCCATTCTGGGTCCTGTATTTCTACACAATATGTTCCCCTTTGAGAGGTTCATGGGAGTCTTAAAGAAATATGTTCGTAACCGTGCTAGGCCAGAAGGAAGCATCTCCATGGGCCATCAAACAGAGGTGGTCATTGGGTTTTTGTTGACTTTATTCCTGACCTTAAGCCGATTGGTCTCCCTCAATCGCGGTATGAGGGGAGACTGACTGGAAAAGGCACGCTAGGAGCGGATTCAATAATATGTAGGGACGGGCATTCTTGGGCTCAAGCACACTACACAGTTCTACAGAATTCTACCTTGGTGACCCCGTATGTCAATGAACACAAGAATTTTCTGCGCTCCAAACACCCGGAGCAGTTTGACGACTGGATTACATGTGAACACATCAGGACTTTCGGCAGTTGGTTGCAAACACATCTCATGGGTAACAACATTGTTGGAGATGAGCTGTACTCGTTGGCCAGGGGACCATCTTTGACTGTATTGACTTACCAAGGGTACGAGATAAATGGGAATACATTTTACACGATCGCTCAAGATCAAAAGAGCACCAACCAAAACAGTGGTGTCCGCTTTGATGCAGCAACCAACAAGGGAAAGGACACATATTATGGTTACATAGTGGACATATGGGAACTTGACTATGGACATGATTTTAAGGTCCCTTTGTTTCGGTGCAAATGGGTCAATCTGTCAGGAGGCGGGGTACAGGTAGACCCGCAGTACGGAATGACAACAGTGGATCTCAACAATCTTGGGTACACAGACGAACCATTCGTCCTAGACAATGATGTGGCGCAGGTTTTCTATGTAAAGGACATGTCTACCAAACCGAGAAAAAAAAAGATAAGGAAGCGAATACATCATACGATGAGCCAAAGCGCCACATAGTTCTTTCAGGGAAAAGAGACATCGTGGGAGTGGAGGGCAAGACAAACATGTCTGAAGATTATAAAAAGTTTCATGAAATTCCTCCCTTCAAAGTGAAGGCTGACCCAAGCACCCTGTTAAACGATGAAGATTATCCATGGTTACGTCGCAATAAGCAAGGGACACACGCGAAGAAAAAGTGAAGACTTTCTCTCCACAACTATTCTGATGATGGCTTTGATCTAGAATATCACTGCAGTTACATGTCAAGAAATGAAATGCCTTTGTAACATATGAGTTTTCGTCCGAAACCGTGATACTTCGAAAGAGATTGTCCATTTTATACACGAAGTGCATCTAGTTTCTTCTGTAACCCTCTCAACTTTTTAGCACATGCTATGTGGGTGAAATGATGATACCATGCCAACTTTCAACCTTTTCAAAGTTCATTTGTACTGCTTTTCAATTTCAGGTTCATTTAGCTCAAAGAATGAATTAATAGCAAAAAGAATGAATCAAAAAGCTTTTATAAAACTCTAATAGCAAAAAGAATGAACTAAAAAGCTTTCATAAAATTCTAATAGCAAAAAGAATGAACTAAAAAGAATCAATTAAATATAATATTTTTCAATAGCAAAAAGAATCAACTAAAAATAATCAAAATAATATTAACAAAAAATATCAAAGTATTTATTTGTTAAAAACTTTAATAGTAAAAAGAATTTTCATAAAGAATTTTTTGTTACAAACTTTAATAGAAAACTAAAAAGCTTTTATAAAACTCTAATAGCAAAAGGAATCAACTAAAAAGAATCAATAAAAAATAAAACTTATGCAACTAAAATTATATAAAATTTATGCAACTAAAATTATATAAAATTTATGCAACTAAAATTATATAACTAAAAATAACATATGCAAAAAATAACATTAAAAATTTAAACACATAACATATGCAAAAAATAAAAAAAAAGGCTCACCTACTTGCCACCACGGCCTGCATACGACTAGAAACCCTAGAGATGGGCCAGGATGCAGGCCCGAAGTGCAAGCAGGCCCAACAGGGCGTCGGATAGGCAATTACTGCTTGCAGTAGAGAGGAGCTCGAGAGGGAAGCGGCAGCAGCGCTTATAAACAACTCCGAGCCCCTCTCAACTAGCGAGGTGGGACTAAAGTTTTGGATGCGGCAGCACAGACCATTGGTCCTGGTTGGTGGCTCGAACCAGGACGAAAGGAATGGTCTGGGCTTCCCACCCTTTCGCCTGGCGAAATACACCTTTGGTCCCGGTTGGTGGCACGAACCGGGACGAAAGGGGGGACTTTCGTCCCGGTTCGTGCCACCAACCGGGACCAATGCTCTGGGTATATAAGCAGCACTTACAAGTTTTCCATTCAGTTTTCTTCGATCTCCTCCTCTCCCCCGACGGCGCCGACGACCACCTCGACACCGCCAGGCTGCCGGACCGCGTCGTCGCCTCCCCGAGCCCTGCCCCGACGCCCTCGCCAACCCCCTGCCCCGACGCCCTCGTCGACGGGCCGGACCTCCTCGCGCGCCCTCCTCCCCGTCGCCGCGTGCCCCCTCGAGCCCGCCGTCCTCGTCGCAGGCCTCCAGCCATCGCCGCGCCCCCCCAGTGAGCCCCCCCTTTCCCATGGTCCCCTGCTCCCCGTCGCCGCGTGCCCCCGATCCCCTTGCTCTACCACTGCTCCATGGTCGCCGCCGGCCCCGTTGCTAAAAATGTGTTTTTTTAGATGAATAGATAGATAGATAATGTTCATGTGGAGATGAGATGAGATGTATGGTGCTCTGTTTTTTTAGATAATGTTCATGTGGAGATGAGATGAGATGAGATGTATGAGATGTATGAGATGTATGAGATGTTTTGTGGAGATGAGATGAGATGTTGTCATGTGGAAAAAAATTTTGTTCATAGAAATTAGTGTGATTTTTTTGTTCATGATGATCTTGCTAAAACTCATATTAAGTTTGTTCGATGAATGTTTTCTGTTAAAACTCATATTAAGTTTGTTCGATGAATGTTTTCTGTTAAAACTCATATTCAAAATGAGTTAAAAGACTCATATATTCAAAATTTACTCCCGGTCCGCTCGCCCGACCAACTCTCGAGGCCACCCAAACCCTAGAAGAAAGAGCGTTGTCGATCTACCCCCTCCCGCCCCTACCCGTAATTGTTATGTATAATACTATATATTGGCGTCTAATTCACCGGTCTTACCTCAGTGAACCGAAGGGACTTTATTTATTCGGTAGGCGGCCGGCATAGGTCAATGTGGTAGAATGGATAGTTCGATCTCCTGCATAGCGATTATTTTTTGTAAAGTGTCCTCTCCTGAAAGCATAACCCCGATAACTTCGACATGAGGGGGGACGTCGGACATGCATGAGAGAGGCGGTCCGCAAAGTATCCTCTCTCGAAAGTATAACCCCCGATAACTTTGCATGATGTTTGCGACTAATCCATTGCTCATATATGCATATGATTCCTTGTTGTGATTAGCTAGGTCTATGTTTGCCACTAATCCATCTCTCATGGTTGTATATTGCCATGTTGTAATATTTGCAGAAACTATGGACAAAGACTTAGAAAAAGAAGAGTTGTTGGGGGATATAATCCGCTACGGAGGTGATATCACCTTGTCGTTTCTCAACGACACTGATGGTCAGGAAAGAGAGGATGACGGCTCCGGTGATCAAATGGAGGAGGAAGGAGATCATGACGGCTCCGGTGACCGAATGGAGGAGGAAGGAGATCATGACGGCTCCGGTGACCGAACGGAGGAGGGAGCCTTAACTGTTGCAAAGTCCGGCGAGGTATATATACATATACTAATTAAGCCTCTGCTGACTTGATGCATTAATTGTTTTGTATGTACATATATTAACGCTTCTTTCTTCTTTTAATTAGCCCTCCGGATCGAGCCAAACTTCCGTAAGGAGACGAGGCCCGAAGAAAAGGTTGCGCCAGGATGAAAGGTTCACGATCGAAGAAGTCGGTCGAGATGGCCAACCGATTACTCCCAAGCGGAGCAGGGACACATTTATACATCAGTGCGGAGTTATTGTTAGGGACAGCGTCCCGATCAGCATCCAAGAATGGAATAAGAAGAAGGACCCTGAAGTTTCTTATGTCCAGGATAGACAGAAAGATGATCTTTGGACCTCGCTGATGACAAATTTCAGCCTACCGCCAGAGGCGGATCCGAATAAGGTCAAGGCGTTTGCTCTTAAGAAGATGGCAGAACTATTCAAGAACTGGAAGAAAGATTTGAACAAAAAGTTTGTCGAGAAAGACAAGACTCCAGAATTCACCGGTCCATATGAGAAGATAAAAGATCACTGGCTCGCATTTGTGGCCTACAAGAAATCGGACAAGGGCAAGCAAAGGTCAGCGACAAATAAGCTAAATGCTGCAAAGAAGCAGTATCACCATGTTACGGGGTCAGGTGGCTACAACAAAGCCCGGCCTACGTGGGACAAAGCTGAGCAAGACCTGCTTGCTAAAGGGGTCCAACCAGCGACATTGCACTGGCCAGATCGGTCAAGGACTTGGTTCTTTGGGGTTGGGGGAACTTTGGACCCAGAAACAGGGAAGTGTGTTTGGACGAAAGCTCAACTTGCAATACCCGTCAAGAAGCTTGAGGAAGCAATCAAGGCAGCGCAGGAAGGGAGGTTACATCCCGACAGAGAGAATGACGAGCTAACACATGCCCTTGGGAATCCTGAACACCCTGGACGAACACGAGGCACATCCGGCTCCGTTCCGTGGGTGCATGGGTTTCCCGACAGCGGTGGTTATAGAAGCCGAGGGAGAAAGAAGAAAGAGGAAGCAAGCGAAATGCAGAAGCTCAGTGCAAGATTAGCGAAACTAGAGGAACTTGAGAGCCAGCGAGCTACCAGCCAACCATCTCAGCAGCACGAAGATCCTTCCTTCGACACTGTCCCAGAAGCTACCCCACCATCTCAGCGGAGAAGCAGCGTGGCTTCCACGGAGCTCGTTCAGCCTGATATCACGGCTCCTCGCTACCCCGTGGACAGTATCACGGAGGCTGAACATTGTGTGCTAATGGCGAAATGCCAGAACCTGACCTTGAAGGCAGCGGTCGGCTCTGTTTTACCTCCTCGAGCTGAGGGAACTTTCCATTGCCGTCCGATTCCACATGGCTATGCTATTGTCACGGTGGATGAAATAATGGAGGGATTTGAGGGGCTGGAGCTTGACTACCCTACAGGTGAAGGGGATAATCTTCTGGAAAATGCCTTAAGGAGTACCTGTCTATGGAGAAAGGAGAACATCAAGCTTCCAAACTGGACGCCGCCTCAACAGACGCAGCCGGATGAGGCCCCTCAGCAGACTCCTCACAGTCCAGCTCAGCCGGATGAGGCCCCTCAGCAGACTCAGCCGGATGAGGCCCCTCAGCAGAGTCCTCTTCCACCTCAGCTGTCTCCGGCGCGTCAGCGGACTCCGCCTCCTCCTCCGCCTCCTCCTCCGCCTCCTCCAGCGCGTCAGCGGACTCCGCCTCCTCCGGCGCGTCAGCGGACTCCGCCGCCTCAGCAACAGCGGAAGAGAGCCGCCGCCGCTCCGGCGGCTAGCAGTACAAAAGGCGGGAAGAAATTCAAATTTGGTCCAAGCCTCTGGGTTCCTCCAAAGTTACCATATGAGAGGACTGACAAGGAAACCGATGACATCGTGAAAGCCGACCTGCAGGCCCATTTTGAACGGAAACGTCCACCTCCGAAGGAAACAATAGCTCCGGTGAAAGCGAAACGCACTCTGGATGCCCTTAAGCGACCACCACCGCCTCCGCCGCAATCCAACTATGACCGCTGTATTGAAAAGACATATGATGAAGCGCGGCGGTCGGGAAGTACTGCTAGTGCTTCAAGACGAAGAAGTGGGAAAACAATTCCCCAGCTCGGCGAACAGGAGAAGCAATCATGCCCCTCGCTCAAGGTGTCTAGCGATATCGCTAATCATCTGGGGCTACTACCCGGTACCACTCTTGGTGATTACGTGGGTGATGATGTACAGTTTGAAACGGCTGAGGTAGTAGAGATCTTTAGATACGAGCACGGGAAGCCTCTCGTCAAACATGATCATCCTCATCTAACAACGATGATGCGAAGATTGCATGAGTGGTACTTGGAAAGCTGCAGGAAGAATGGGTCCGATAGTTTGATGGTGAGAATTAAAGATGAGCACGACCTCATTGGAGTCGACCTGATGCCTGTTGAATTTGTGGAGTTATTTCAGTTATTCAATCAAGAAGCCCTCGACAAACAACTCATGACTTGTTACTGTCTGTAAGTATTACTTCTGTAATTAAGTCTCTAGCTCAGCTCGTTCATTGCATGTATATATAATTATCCTCACTATATTATGCAGATTGAAGATCGTCGAATGCCCAAAAAGACAAATCTATGACATTGGGTTCATTAGCCCAAATACCGTAAATGAATGGGCGGTACAAAACAAAGTTAAAGATACCGAGGAAAACTTGCTAAAAGCGTTCCTTCGACATCAAAACAAAAGGAAAATACTCTTTCCTTACAACTTCAAGTGAGTGTTATTGTCTTGTGCATATTCGGTTTCGCTTAATCGAGGTTAAGTACTGTAATTGATGAGTTATGCGTGCGCAGGTTCCACTTTATTCTGCTATCCATTAAGCTTGACGGGGGAGTAGTAACTGTCTTAGACTCGAGACGTAAAGATCCCAAGGATTATGCGGACATGACTGCAATGCTCCAGAAGTAAGTTCAATCAATACCGGGACCATATTGGCAACTTTCGTTCATTTCCTGATATCAAGTAATCATTTTCTTTGCCTGGCAGGGTTTGGAAACAGTTCACCGGAATGGTTCCGGGTCTGAAGAACGAGCTGCGATTTACACACCCCCAAAGTAATTGTACTAGCTAGTTCCGCGCATCTCTCATTGATTCTAATTTCATCAATACCATTATCATGCTTGATTATCAGTTTGATTGAACTCTATTCTCGTAAAGTGCTTGTGGCAGGCACCCGGGAATAATTTATGTGGATACTACGTTTGCGAGTTCATTCGCCACTCGACCACTGAGCAGGGCTTCTTGTCTGACAAACAATTTGAAGTACGTAAACAATATTCATAATTTTATTTTATTACCATCAATTGTGTTGAGTTTCATTCATATATATGTATTGACCCCCTTCTTTAAATTAGATGTGGCAGATGCGGGATGAACTCCTACCACATGATCGCATACGAGCAATTCAAGAGGAATTGGCGGGATTCTTACTTGACCACGTCATACATGAAAAGGGAGAATACCATACGGAAATTCAATGGGAGTTTGGCGCTTGATGATGTCAGGGATGTTATATTGTATATATGTAGTAGCGTCGGATAGATATACGAAAACTTGTTGTTCGACCAAGCACGGAGAAAGAGAGGTCACTTCTCTCTATATATGTTCATGACGATCTTGTGTAATTAATGGTTTCCTTCATTTGCTTACTAGCTAGCGTCGAGTTCTCTCTATATGTAGTAGCTAGCGTCGACCAAGCACGGAGAAAGAGAGGTCACTTCTCTCTATTAGCTAGCTAACACAATATGAAACCCCTAAACCCTCCAAAACCCCTAAACCCCCCCTTTCAAAAAACAAAAACAAAAACCCCAGCGCCTGCGAGCTGCTGACGCGTGGCTGCCTTTTGGTCCCGGTTGGTGTTACCAACCGGGACTAAAGGCAAAAACCCGAGCGCCTGGGAGCTGCTGACGCGTGGCTACCTTTTAGTCCCGGTTGGTGTTACCAACCGGGACTAAAGGTCCTCCTGCCTGGGCGCCCCACAACGTCCACGTGGAGCACCTTTAGTCTCGGTTCGTAAGCCAACCGGGACTAAAAGTGATGGGCATTAGTCCCGATCGTTTTGTCCCGGTTCCAGAACCGGGACTAAAGGCCCTCTGGAACCGGGACATATGCCCTGTTTTCTACTAGTGTCATACGGGCGCTTGCAGTCGTATGGAACGCCGTCTTTTGTTCTGGAAGCGCGGCAACGTCCATTCTTCTGGCCTTCTTGCTTGATTCTTTTATGAAAAATGATTATTACCTTAAATACGTGATTCCATTACCATTTCTGGGGATTTTCTCCATTAAATGATAATTGATCCAAAAGACGTTACCTGAGGGATTATCAACAAAAAAAAGTGCGTGAACGCGGTAAAATTCCACAAAGCCTACTACGTAGGCACAAAATGCATAGTGAAATTGTCACATAAATTGGACTCATCAACTCCCCCGAGCTTAAGTCTTGCTCGTCCCCGAGCAAGTACCGTGGCTTGTAAAAAAACAAGGTCAGCCTTGTGCTTATGAGATATGGATATGAAAAAGCATGAGTCCATCACTGTTCTAGAGGAACGGTTTAGGATAAAAGATTTGTAACAAATGATAGCTCATAATTACTTATAACAATAATGATTATGCAGGCATCCACAATCCGTTACTCAATCTTATTGTGAACAGGTAGTGCTCGAACCGCCCGACGATAATGTTGGAACCGGTGATGCAGGAACCTGTGACGAAGAGGCTGAAGATGCGATAGGCGGCGCAAATGCTGCAACCAGTGCATGTGATGCTAGAACCGGTAATGCATGAAGCTACGATGTCAGCGCTGAATAAGATGCGACGGACAGCGCAAAGGTTTCAACCAGCGCATGTGATGCTGGAGCCGGTGATGGCGCTGTGATAGCGGCACTGAAGATGCGATGAGGAGCGGCACTGATGTTGCAACCAGCGTGTGCCGAGGAGTTGCAACCTTTTGTTAGCGAAGTTGCATCCGTTGCTGCCGGTGCTGCGACCGTGGACAGGTTTCACGGTGTCGCTGCCACCGACGAGGAGTGGTGCTGCCATGGCAAACGAGATTGTTGTAGGGGCGGTGACGGCGCGGCGACCTCGGAGAGTTTCCGATGCGGAGGGGGATGGTGGCTTTCTGCAACCGCGGGGGAGCTCTCACGTGTTTTTTGTTTTAGAAAAGGAAAGTTGTGTTTTGCATGCGGGGAATATGACGGGTGCTGATCCCATGGTTGACAATGACCTGATCCTAAGGTGTCAAGGTGGACCGATGCAGCGCTAGGGCCTGTCGAGCGGCGCCTAGCAGTGCCCTATATATATGCACTATAGTCTAGGCCGGGGCATATCCTCCTTTTCGAAAACAAAATATGCACTGTAGTCTATCAAGGAGTGAGTATACACTAATACACACGTTTATAACTTTTACTAGTACTCCTATATGATAGGAGTATCCAATCTACCCCGCAAAAAGAAGAAGATAGGAGTATCCAATCTAGGAGAAAAGGTATAACAAAATACTTATGTTTTTCATGTACATAAGAACTGATCGATCAGTAAATCAGATCCTGGCCAGCGGATCGAAAATACATAGATAGGTACACAATGAGTCGCGAGCGGCCGGGTTGGATTATATCGACAGTAAATAATCTACTAATCTAGACCCTTCCGGATTGCCAAGTTCCCACTGGCCGATGACAAACACGAGCACGGCCCAGGCGCACGAACCGAGGACGGCGGCTACGATCCCGACGACCAACGCGGCGACACTCAGTCGACTGCTGGTTTCACGGGAGTTGCCGTAGAAATCGATCAGGGTCATGCCGATGGCGATGAGCGGCAAGGCGAGGACGGCCAGAAGCACGATGACCGTGCACCTGCCGCACTCGTCAGGCTCCGCTGCCGCCTCTACGAGCTGGTCGTGGAGGAAATTCGGCGGGTTCTCCACGTCGTTGGCCATTGTGCGTCGGACTAGCTGGCTTGTCGATCGTCGGTCCCGTCGACCGTCCGGCCCTGGCGTGTAGAAGACGATGCTACTGTATTTGTTCTGTTGGAGATATATATATGGAGCTAACTACTGTAAGCCGCGTCAGCTTCGGCTTGAAACTTCGTTGCACGTAATTGTAACGGACAACGAACACATGCAAGGACGTACGTAAGGCGATCGTACCTACTCTAGAGTTCTAGATGAGATCAATAATGTTTGTTTTAAATCGGTGCTCTTAGGACTCTATCTATTTGAAAAAAAAAAGTTGCCTAGTTTCCAAATCTAAAATCATCACAACTCGCCGGTCAAGTATTTTCTCTCTCTCGCGAACCAATCTGTGGTTGGATGGTTAGAGGGACAGTGGTATCCCCAACCCACCAGGGTTCAAGTCCTGGTGCTAGCATTATTCCTGGATTTATTTCAGGATTTCCGGCGATGCGCTTTCAGTGGTAGGAGACGTTCCCGTCGACGACGAGGCACCTACGGTGACTTCGTAAATCTCAAGATGATATGCCGGCTCAGTCTCTCGAAGGTGCTCATAGGGGTAGGGTGTGCGTGTGTGCGTTCATAGGGGTAAGTGTATGCGCGTATGTATGAGCGCTTGCGTCTGTACTGTGTTAAAAAAAGTATCTTCTCTCTCTCAGCCATTCATCCCCCGCAGTGGCTCATCCTTCATCAGTTTTATGACCGGTGTCACCCACAACCTCCCTAGGTCTGGTCCCGTCGGTGACCACATGGGGTGCAGCAGCCTGGATGAGCGCGTCGCGCGTTTCTTGCGATGTCGGGGGAGCTCCGCGGGGTACGCAGAGAGGCCGCAACCATGGGCGCTGCTACAGGACCCACCCCAAGGCGTGCAGTGAGCGTCTCCCAAGATGGAGGGGTTGCCTTGCATGAGGGAGGTACCAAGCTTGTTGACTACTTCCACCAGAGGTCGGGTAGGGTGAGCTATCTGCGGTGATCGATGAGATAACATGAGAGCTTTGGGGGTGCTGCGAGCCAAGGGAAGGGGGCGAGCTCCGGTGAGAGCTACAACTAGTACGGGTAATGCTGGAACCGGGTGGCGGCAGCGCTGCAACCCCAACGTGACGATGCTGGAACCAGCCGACGACATGCTGCAACCCCAGGGTCACAGTGCTAGAATCGCCCGACAGTAGTGCTGGAACCGCCTCACGATAGTGTTGGAACCGGCGATGCAGGAAGCTGTGACGAAGGGGCTGAACATGCGATTGGCGGCACAAATGCTGCAACCATCGCATGTGATGCTATATCCGGTAATACATGAAGCTACTATGTCGGCATGAAGATGCAAAGGATGGTGTAAATGTTTCAACCAGCGCATGTGATGCTGGAGCCGGTGATGCAGAAAGCTATGACGGCGGCGCTGAAGATGCGACGGGGAACAGCCCCGATGTTGCAACCAGCGTGTGCCGAGGAGCTGCAACCTTTTATTGGCGAAGTTGCATCCGTTGTTGTCGGTGCTGCAACCGTGGACAGGTTTCACGACGTCGCTGCCACCGACGAGGAGTGGTGCTACCACGGCAAACGAGGTTGTTGTAGGGGCGGTGACAGCGCAGCGACTTGGGCTTGTTAGTTGTTCTTTTCCATTTAATTATTGGACCTTTTTTTAACTTTGGCTTGGGACCGTTCGCTAGTTTACTTTTCTATTTGCATTATGAGTTGCATGGACTCGTTGTGTTGTAGGCATTCCACTCCGCGGGCGCTATATCTCGCATTCAGCGAGATCGAAGGCTTCTCTCGCTGAAGCGTTTCAACTAATCGGGCCGGCCCACTAGCGCATAGAGGAATGGTAAAAGTAGCAATAAAATGGGGGCGCTTCGACTAATCGGGCCGGCCCACTAGTGAAAAGAGGAACCACGGCAAACGAGGTTATTGTACGGGCGGTGACGGCGCGGCGACTTGGGCTTGTTAGTTGTTCTTTTCCATTTAATTATTGAACCTTTTTTTTTAACTTTGGCTTGGGCCGGTTTGCTAGTTTACTTTTCTATTTGCATTATGAGTTGCATGGACTCGTTGTGTTGTAGGCATTCGACTCCGCGGGCGCTATATCTTGCATTCAACGAGATCGAAGGTTTCTCTCGCTAAAGTGTTTCGATTAATCGGGCCGGCCCACTAGCGCATAGAGGAATGGAAAAGGTAGCAGTAAAATTGGGGCGCTTTGACTAATTGGGCCGGCCCACTAGCGCATAGAGGAATGGAAAAAGTAGCAATAAAATGGGGACACTTCGACTAATCGGGCCGGCCCACTAGCGCATAGAGGAATGGAAAAAGTAGCAATAAAATGGGGGTGCTTCGACTAATCGGGCCGGCCCACTAGTGCATAGAGGAACTGATGCGGAGCATCCTACGGTCATCCCCATGGACGTACCTTCGTCTCCCAAGACACCACGTGGACCAATGACTAGAGCACGTGCAAGAGCCATCGAAACCGAGGTGAACTCGCTCCTCTCCGAACTTATGCGAGACATGGCTACTACCTCAAACGGAGACCTTGTGTGTGATCAGGTACTTGGAGGAAGGACGTGAAGCTACTACCACCAATGGACAAGATGGCGAGGACACCGAGCATGAGGAGCAAGAAGGGGAGCTGCCAGGAATTCTACAGCCACTGGACGACCGGTCCCTGTCGGATGTCCGACGCCTGGAAGCTCAGCCAGCCAGAAGGACCAGCCGAGGAACGCTACAGCGTCCGGACGACCAACAAGGACCGGACGTCTGACACTCTACAGCGCCCGAACGTCCGACCGCCACCGGAAATCCGACACTACCGCAATAGAAGCAAAACGTCAGAAAACCGAAGTCTTTCGGACGACCGGCGCACTGGACGTCTGACAGCGACCAACAGAAAGAAAACGTCGGAAGTCCGAGCCTTACCGGACGTCCGGACCCTCGTGAGCCACCGGACGACCGGTAAGCGTCGGACGTCCGACGACTGTCAGTGCACAACGGTTCGGGCCGAGGCCCATGTACCCCTTCGCCCACTAGACTATATATACTCGTCTCCCACCTCCGTTTTAGGGTTAGCAAAGTAGATAGTTCTTTGAGATAGAGCTTTGCTCATCCATACCTCTCCCATGGAGATCAAGACCTCCATGAGACCCATGTGAGAAGATCCACCTCCGGATTCAAGACCTCAACTCCTCTACGGATTGGGACGAACTAGCTACCGTGTATCCTCCTTTGTTGACTTTGGATCTTGTATCTCTACTATGTGTATGTGGATCTAGTGCATGTGTGATTGGATCTTGTTGATTTGAGTGTGTTCTTGTGTTTCTCTTTGGATTTGCTCCTTTTCCCCCTCCTAAGTGTGAAAAGATCGTCATCTAGGGTTCCACCCTACATCATCTTGGATCAGAGCCACGTTGATTCACACTTTGGAGTCTTTCCCCTCCACTTTCTAGCCTCAATTTTGTTGTTTTTGCCCAAATTCGAAAATTCCCCACAAAAATAGCCATACCAAAAATTTTGTGATTTGTTGGTTTGATGATGTTTTGTTGATTTTGATCCGTGGATTTGCTTGGTTTCAAGTGGATCTAGGTTTTCCCCACCTTCCCCATCAATTCCATCCACAAAATCCGACGAATTTTGCCCCAATTTTTCTTCCCCATCTTCATATCCACGAGTTCTTCCCGAGCCCGAAATCCCGCAGGCACCGGACATCCGACAGCCACCGGACATCCGACAGCCACCAAACGTCCGACCAACTCTGACGAAACTGCATTTCTTTCGAAATTTTCAGCGACCGCCATCACTTCCGCATTACCACTTCCGATTCTTACCACCGCAATTTCGCAACGCGCATACTCGTGGACTCCACCACCGACTTCCGCAACCAACGCCAATTTTTTCACGTTTGCCATTTGAGATTTTGAGTCGCGGTTTTCCGTTCCTAGGGTGTTTCGGCTAACTAGGCACGGTTCGACATCGACATCACCGCCGCTCATCATCGCCACGGACTCGACATCGACAACGACCTCTACACCATTTTGACACCATCACCGTAAGAAAGGACGGTAACCTCGACGACAACTTGTTCATATCCCTTGCCATTGCATTGTTAACCCAAAGGCCCTCTTTTGCGTCGCTTGCCTACGAGACTAGCCATTTGAGTATTGTCGGGCAACGCTACTTGTGCACTTTAGTGATACCGTTCCGCATAGCTATCATAGTGTGCATATATCATCATATCATCTCTTGTGCCAAAATTTTGTTCCCGCATATACATCATTGCTACCATCGTGAGAGCATTTCGTATAAGTGGCCAACGGACAATAGCAAAAGAAAGAAAAGCTTTTAAGCAAAAGAGTAAGAGCAACAACAAGCTTGTAAGCAATAGCCATAGCATCGCCACATATCATATTTGATCATCTTGGATTAATGTGACAAGTTCACCGGGACTCATACATACAAAGCATAATTGAGATAGAAGTTGATCATTTTTTCTCCTATAGGTTGTGCACAAGTGTCGTATCCGCCTATTAAGCAATCGTGCTAGCGTCTCTCTAGAGTTGTGCAGCACGAGCTTTTCCGTGGGTTCCTTATTTTGTGCTCATTCCTTGGTTGCACGACCTCATTTATCTATCCGTGTGTGTGTTTCCGTGCCACATTGTTGTTGGTCTACTTGTTTCACTTGCGAATTTGCGAATCTTTCTCAACATTATTGATATCTTGCTTACAAATTGCAAATATTTTGTGCCACCATCCTAACCAAACTCCTCCAAAAGCTTTACTTGTGTAGGTGTGAGATTGACACGATCCGGTACCAATTGCACTATTTTCATAATACCATATTGGGACATCATCGATCCATCTTCAACATTGGATAAGGTACATTGGTCTAGTTCGTTCCTTTCTTCCACTAACACTTGTTTGAGAATCATGGATAGGCCGGGCACTTCTACAAATCCTCTCTTCGACGAGCATGACGATGCACCGAACGACTACGTCACCAAGGCTCACCTCTTTGGCGTACAACGAGTCTTACATCAAGAAAGTGAAGCTTTGGGCGAACGCATCGAGCAACTCACCTCCGACTTTCGACAAACTCTTGATGACAAGCTATCATCTCAAATCGAAGAGTTCCGTACCATGATGGTCAACCGCGATTCTTCCACTTCGTCAACTTCAAGATCAAGACGGCACCACTTGAGCCGACACTCTTCGGACACTTCTTCGGATGCAAGTCTTCCACGAGCACCATCTCATCGTCCTCAAGTGCATGAAGATCAGCAAGCTACAAGAAACCCATTCCATGGCAATGGTTTGCAAGACAGACTTCGAGAGCGCGAACGACAAAACCGTCAAGCTCAAGCCAACGCGAACCAAGGTCAAGTTACACCACGCCAACGTCAAGCACACCAAGACGACGATGAGCTACAACAAGAACGACAACGTCGTGAGGAGCAAGCACTCGAATCTCAACGTTCCCTACGCGAAGCGACTCGCAACGTCAATGCACGCAACCGCCGTGTGCGTGAAGAAGAAACCGCATGACGTGAGGAGCAACAAGAAATGCGCAACCGTGCACGTATTCCACGCCCTCAACGACAAGTCAATCAAGATGAGCACGACGAGCAAGAGCTAGAGGATCCTCCTCCACGACACGAGCGCCATCGCCATCGCCAACAACGCAATGAGGAACGTTACGGCAAGCTCAGGTTCAACATGCCTAAATTCTCTGGTGGAAATGATCTCGAAGAATACCTCTCATGGGCATTGAAGGTCGACAAAATATTCCGTCTTCACAATTGTGAAGAGGAAAAGAAGATTGCCATGGCATCTCTGGAGTTCCAAGACTATGTTCTCATTTGGTGGGAGCAAGTGATTGAACGACGCCAAGAAAAGGGCGAGCCACCAATCGCGACATGGAATCAAATGAAGGATGTCATGCGAGCTCGTTTTGTGCCTACACACTATAGTCGTGACCTCTTCAAGAAGCTACAACTCCTCAAGGAAGGAACCAAGCCCGTTGAATAATACTATCAAGAAATGAAGATTGCAATGATCCGAGCCAATGTCACGGAAGATGATGAACAAACGATGGCGAGATTCTTGAATGGCCTCAACCATCCCATCAAGAAAATTGCGGATTTCCAACCATACACTAACCTCCTCGAGCTAGTCCACCAAGCAACCAAAGCAGAGCGACAAGTGCAAGAAGACTACAAATACTCCAAGTACTCTTCCAAGACCTACGGTTCATATAATCAAGCTTCAACGACTTCAACACTTCCTTCCACGACTCGTTCTACACCAAGCACCGGCGACAAGTCAAGCTCCAAGCACAATATGACATCTTCGAGTCGTCCTCCTTCCACTACATCCGAGCAAAAGCCTTCGTCATCAACAACTTCTAAGGACGACACAAAGACAAGCGACATCAAGTGCTTCACTTGCAAGGGCCGAGGCCACAAGTCATTGGAGTGCCCAACAAGACGCACTATGATACTCAACGCCGATGGCACCCACGACTCCATGAGCGAAGAAGAAATTGAAGCCCTCGAGCAAGTGGCCATGCACCGGCAAGTGAACGAAGATGAAGACAATCAAGTCTTTTGTGACAATGATTCAAGCCCCGCTCTTGTTGTCTCCAAGGTCTTGACACTTCAACAACAACAAGACGAAGACCAACGTTGCCATATCTTCCATACCAAAGCGGGTATCCAAGGACGTTCCGTAAGGTCATCATCGACGGCGGAAGTTGCCATAATTTGGCAAGTGAAGAGCTATGTACCAAGCTACAATTGGTCAAGAAGAAGCACCCTCGCCCCTACAAGGTCCAATGGCTAAGCGACTCCGGCACTATTCAAGTGGAACACACCGTTCAAGTCTCTTTCAAGATTGGCGCTTATGAAGACACCTTGGAGTGCGATGTGGTTCCTATGTCCGTGTGCCATCTCCTTCTTGGACGTCCATGGCAATTCGACCGCGGCGTCACACACAATGGACGGACCAATCATTATAGCTTCAAGATGAAGGGTAAGGAGTTCGTACTTCAACCTATGACACCAAGTCAAGTGATCGCCGACAAGCAAGCATCTACACATCGTGGAGAGAGTAGTGAGAGAGTGAACCACCACAAAGAGAGTGAGCGCCACAAGCCAAAAATGAGCGACTCCACGATGAGTGACAAGAGAGATCTAGTTCTTTTAGCCATCAGAGGGATGTGAGTGAGAGCCCATCAAGTGTTCTTCACTTTGTGCTTGTGTGCAAAGATGAAGTGGTGTGGACTAATACTTCACAACATCTTCCTCTTGTGTTGTCTCATATATTGCAGAAATTCGCGGATGTGTTTCCCGATGAGCTACCTCCCGGACTTCCTCCTTTACGCGGAATCGAACACCGCATCGACCTCATACCCGGAGCACCTCTACCGAACAAGGCTCCCTACCGCGTCAACCCCGACGAGACCAAAAAGATCCAAAGGCAAGTCCAACATCTCATGGAGAATGGGTACGTACGCGAGAGCTTGAGCTCATGTGCCGTTCCGGTAATCCTTGTGCCTAAAAAAAATGGTACCTATTGCATGTGTTTCGATTGCCGTCCCATAAATGCTATCACCGTTAGATATCGTCATCCAATTCCTCGCCTTGATGACATGCTTGATGAGCTTAGTGGAGCCACCATATTTTCTAAAATTGATCTTAAAAGTGGTTACTATCAAATACGCATGCAAGAAGGTGATGAATGGAAAATGACTTTCAAAACAAAATTTGGCTTGTATGAATGGTTAGTCATGCCAATGGGCTTATCGCAAGCGCCTAGCACTTTTATGCGTGTGATGCATTATGTTCTTCGCAAACTAATTGGCATTTGTGTTGTGGTCTACTTTGATGACATTCTCGTTTTTAGCGAAACTCTTGAGGATCATGTGAAACACCTTAGAGAAGTCTTGCAAATTCTTCGAAATGAACGTCTTTATGCAAACATGGAAAAATGCGTTTTTGGTGTTGACAAGCTTGTTTTCTTGGGATTTGTTGTCTCTTCTAAGGGAGTTCAAGTTGATGAGGCTAAAATTGATGCTATTAAATCATGGCCACAACCTACCAACTTGCTTCAAGTTTGAAGTTTTCTTGGTTTAGCCGGCTTTTATCGTCGCTTTGTGAAAGACTTTAGCACTATTGCATCACCTTTGCACGCTTTGAGTAAGAAGAATGCACCATTCGTTTGGGGTCCTTCCCAAGATGCCGCATTTCATGAGCTTAAGAATTTGCTTACACATGCTCCTTTGCTTGCATTACCCAACTTTGATAAAACTTTTGAGTTGCATTGTGACGCTAGTGGTAATGACATAGGTGGTGTGTTAATGCAAGAGAAGCGCCCTATTGCATATTTTAGCGAAAAACTTTTCGGCGCACAACTTAACTATCCTATCTATGACAAAGAGTTATATGCTTTTAGTGAGAGTCTTGCATGTGTGGGAACATTATCTCTGTCCACGTGAATTTATCATCCATACGGATCATGAAACGCTTAAGTACCTAAAGGGTCAAACTAAATTGAATAAGCGTCATGCTAAATTGAGTGAGTTCATTGAATCATTTCCATATGTTATCAAGTATATCAAAGGTAAGGAAAATGTAGTGGCGGATGCTCTTTCCCGCAAGTGCATGTTGGTCACTCAACTTGAGTTGAATGTCATAGGATTTGAGCACATTAAAGACTTATATGAGCATGATTCATCATTCGCCTTTCCTTATACCAATTGTCTACCGCATAAAACTTGGGAGCAATATTACTTGAAAGATGGTTATCTTATGCGAGCTAACAAACTTTGTATTCCCGAGTGTTCTCGTTTGCTACTTTTGCAAGAAGCTCATGGTGGAGGACTCATGGAACATTTTGGACGCGACGAGACATTCGCCACGCTCTCCAAGAACTACTTTTGGCCTAAGATGTTTCGTGACGTTTCACGCTACACCAACCGATGCTCTACATGCCGCAAAGCTAAGTCTAAAGCTCAATCTCATAATTTATATATGCCACTTCCTATTCCATATCACCCATGGGAATATATTAGTATGCATTTTGTGCTTGGTTTGCCTCGTACTCAAAATGGCAAAGATTCGGTTTTTGTTGTTGTGGACCGATTTTCTAAGATGAAACATTTCATTCCTTGCAACAAGATCGATGATGCTTCACATGTTGCAAATCTCTTTTGTAGGGAAATCTTGAGATTGCATGGAGTGCCCAAGACGATTGTATCGGACCGCGACGTCAAGTTCCTAAGCTACTTTTGGAAGACCCTATGCGCCAAGCTCGGAATCAAGCTACTCTTCTCTTCGGCATATCATCCGCAAACCGACGGCCAAACGGAGGTCACCAACCGGACGCTATCTACTCTCCTCTGCGTGTTGATCAAGAAGAACATAAGGGAGTGGGGGGAATGCTTACCGATCGCTGAGTACGCCTACAATCGAGCAAGACATTCAACTACCGGCAAGTCCCCCTTCGAGGTCGTCTACGGCTTCAACCCATTGTCTCCTTTGCTTACCGATCGGAATCATGCTACAAGAGCGCACCAACATGGACGCGAGTGCAAGATCTACATACCTCAAGAAGGTGCATGAAGATACAAGGCACACGATCGAGCGCCAAGTACAACGACTCGCGACCAAGGTCAACATCAACGAACACCCCATGGTGTTCTACCCCGGAGATCTTGTGTGACTACACCTTCGGACAGACCGCTTCCCCAAAGAACACAAGTCCAAACTTCGTCGTCGAGACGATGGACCCTTCAAGGTGCTAGCACGCTACAATGACAATGCATACAAGATCGACATCCCGCACGACAAGTACAACGTAAGCGACATCTTCAACATCAAGGACTTATCTCCCTTCCATGGTGATGTGGATCACGATCCGAGGACGGATCTTTCCCAAGGGGGGGGGGGGAGATGATGCGGAGCATCCTACGGTCATCCCCATGGACGTACCTTCGTCTCCCAAGACACCACGTGGACCAATGACTAGAGCACGTGCAAGAGCCATCGAAAGCGAGGTGAACTCGCACCTCTCCGAACTTACACATTGTACATGCGAGACATGGCTACTACCTCAAACAGAGACCTTGTGTGTGATCAGGTACTTGGAGGAAGGACGTGAAGCTGCTACCACCAATGGACAAGATGGCGAGGACACCGAGCGTGAGGAGCAAGAAGGGGAGCTGCCAGGAATTCTACAGCCACTGGACGACCGGTCCCTGTCGGACGTCCGACGCCTGGAAGCTCAGCCAGCCAGAAGGACCAGCCGAGGAACGCTACAGCGGCCGGACGACCGACAAGGACTGGACGTCCGACACCCTATAGCGCCCGGACATCCGACCGCCACCGGAAATCCGACACTACCACAACAAAAGCAAAACGTCAGAAAACCGAAGTCTTCCGGACGACCGGCGCACCGGACGTCCGACGTCGCCTGGAAATCCGACAGCGACCAACAGAAAGAAAACGTCGGAAGTCCGAGCCTTACCAGACGTCTGGACCCTCGCGAGCCACCGGACGACTGGTAAGCGTCGGAAGTCCGACGACTGTCAGTGCACAACGGTTCGGGCCGAGGCCCATGTACCCCTTCACCCACTAGACTATATATACTCGTCTCCCACCTCCGTTTTAGGGTTAGCAAAGTAGATAGCTCTTTGAGATAGAGCTTTGCTCATCCATACCTCTCCCATGGAGATCAAGACCTCCATGAGACCCATGTGGGAAGATCCACCTCCGGATTCAAGACCTCAACTCCTCTACGGATTGGGACGAACTAGCTACCGTGTATCCTCCTTTGTTGACTTTGGATCTTGTATCTTTACTGTGTGTATGTGGATCTAGTGCATGTGTGATTGGATCTTGTTGCTTTCACTACTAGGAAATACCTTATACATAGATGCTTAGCAGTAGCGAGGGTTTATGGGCCGCGCTGCTGCTAATTAGTATTAGCGCGGGGTATAAACCCCACGCTACTAATAAATTGATAGTAGTAGCGCGGGTTATAAACCCACACTGCTACTAAGTGGTCTCCACCGTGCCCCTCGGGACATGCCATAGTAGTAGCGTGGGGTATAAACCCACGCTACAACTAACTAGATAGCAGTAGCACAGGCTTTATACCCCATGCTACAACTATTGATATATGAGGCCAAGCCCCACTTAGTAATAGCGCGTGGGTATAAAGCTGCGCTACAGCTATTGGGCGCAGAAAACAAAAAACGCAGTACGACTCGTTCGCATTGGCTGAGCACCAAATCACTTGGATTCATGACGTGGCATGGGAGGAAACACAAACGCAGTCACGTGCTTCCTGCTTTCTCTCCATTCCTCTCGTTCTTCTCTCTCTCCTCTAAATCTCTCTTTCCCT
This sequence comes from Elymus sibiricus, assembly GCA_039707655.1. Lineage (NCBI taxonomy): Eukaryota > Viridiplantae > Streptophyta > Magnoliopsida > Poales > Poaceae > Elymus > Elymus sibiricus. Next base: position 75,609,244 of record CM077666.1, on the reverse strand, counting down.
CACGGGACTCTCTCTTTTCTCTCTGAAACTGGAGCACCAGGAGCCCGCCATGGCCAACCCGATGAGCCACCCGCCTGTGCGCTCAGCCTCACGCCGCCCGAGCTCCTCCTCCCCATCGCTCCCTACCACACTTCACCTCGCCGGTGACCAGCGGTTCGCCACCACCCAGGTCTTGTCGCCCGTGCCCTTCCTCCTCTCCCTCTGGTTCCTCTCTTCTCCCACCTGAAGCTATCTCTCTGATCTTCTCATCTCTCTCTCTTATGCCCAGGAGACAAGCAAGAAGCAGCCGCCACCCGAAGATTCCATGGAGCTGCCGGCCAGATCGACCTCGCCGCCCCTTGGATCAGCTCGCCCTCGCCCGAATCTGCTCGGGACCCCGCCACCTAGCGCCTCTCCTGCCTCGTGTACACTGGCCGCCGCCGTCATAGCTCTGGACGAGCTCCACTGCTGCATCGAACGCACGCAGGGACGGTGCCTCGACCGCCACGTTGACAGGAAAAAAATGGAATTGGTGCATTTTATTTTTTTAATTTCTAATTAGTTAGTAGTAGCGCGGGGGAAATACTAGACGCGCTATTACTATTTCGTTAGTAGTAGCGCGGGTGCGAAATAGACGCGCTACCGCTATGTTAATTTACCAGTAGCGCTGGGCAAAAAGAGCGCTACTACTAAAAAATAGCTATAGCGCCGTAGCAGTAGCGCGTGTACCAGCGCTACTGGTAGCTCAAAATCCAGCGCTACTGGTAAGGTTTTCCCTAGTAGTGTTTGAGTGTGTTCTTGTGTTTCTCTTTGGATTTGCTCCTTTTCCCCCTCCTAAGTGTGAAAAGATCGTCATCTAGGGTTCCACCCTACATCAGGAACCACGACAAACGAGATTATTGTACGGGTGGTGACGGTGCGGTGACTTGGGCTTGTTAGTTGTTCTTTTCCATTTAATTATTAGACCTTTTTTTAACTTTGGCTTGGGTCCGTTTGCTAGTTTACTTTTCTATTTGCATTATGAGTTGCATGGACTTGTTGTGTTGTAGGCATTTGACTCCGCGGGCGCTATATCTTGCATTCAGCGGCATCGAAGGTTTCTCTCGCTGAAACATTTAGACTAATCGGGCCGGCCCACTAGCGCATAGAAGAATGGAAAAAGTAGCACTAAAATGGGGGCGCTTCAACTAATTGGGCCGGCCCACTAGTGCTTAGAGGAATGGAAAAGGTAGCAATAAAACAGGGGCGCGGGGGGTCGAACTAGGTAGTTTCAACAATGTGTAGATCTCCTAGCCACTGCACCAGTGTTGACTTCACGTTTACATAGGAGGCGCGCTCTACTTGAGGTTGGAGACCGGCGGTTTTTTTATTTCCCCATTTTTTCCCTATTTTTCGTTCTTTGTTTGGTTTTATTATTTTTCTCCGCCTTTCCTCTTTTGTCATTATAAAAAAAAATTGGTTTCTCTTTGTTTTTTTCATGGTTTTTATCGTTTTTCTTTTGTTTCTCATTTTCATTCTTTCATTCTTCGGTTTATATAGTTTTTCAGTTTTTTGGGTTTTCTATGTTTCTTTTGGTTTTTCATTCTACATTTTTTGTATATGTCAACAACATTTTATAATACAAGTTTAACAATTTTCAAAACAAATTGAACATTTTTTAATACATAGTCAACATTTTTTCCATAAACATTTTTTAATATTTTTTAAATGCTTGATTAACATTTTTCAAATACAAGATTAACATTTTTTGAATGGTAAACAATTTTTCTATACACATTTAACATTTGTCAAATGCTTGATTAACATTTTTCAAACACTTGTTCAATATTTTTTAATGCTTCATTAACATTTTTATATACATGATCAAAAAAATTCAACATTTTCTAATACATGGTCAACATTTTTTCTACACAAATTTAACATTTTCCAAATGCTTTATTAACATTTTTCAAATACCTGATTAAGATTTATATATAAATGATCAAAAAAATTCATAATTTTTTAATACATGGTCAACATTTTTTCTACACACATTTAACATTTCCCAAATGCTTGATTACATTTTTCAAATACTGGTTCAACATTGTTTTCCAAAATGCTTGATTAACTTTTTTGATAATTTTTTAAATACATGATCAACAATTTTTCTATTTACATTCAACATTTTTCAAATACTTATTCAACATTTTTCAAATACTTGTTCAACATTTTTTCAAATGTTTTTGTAGAGTGTTTTTTGTAATATATATTGTATAAACAAAGTTAAAAAATAAAGCAAAAAAAGAAAACAGAAAAAATAGAAAAAAGAGCTTGTGACCTGCCGTGCGCATGTGCCGGCCCATCTCGGTCGCCCCTTTAGCAAGTCCGAAGGTGGACTCGCTGAAGGCGAGACATAGGGACGCCCATTCGACTCTAGCTCGTGTTTTCTGGGTTTTTGTTTTTTGCAGTTCTGACCAAACATTTTTTCGAAAACTTTCAATCTATTCATCTTCATTCATGGCAATACAAAGAACACTAGAGATAATAAAAATTACAACCAGGTCCGTGGACCACCTAGCGATGACAATCACTAGAGCGAGCCGAAGGCGCGTCGCCGTCATCTCCCCTCCCTCGCCAGAGCTAGGGCAAACTTTGTTGTAGTAGACAGTCTTTAAGTCGTCGTGCTAAGGCCCCATAGGACCAGCGCACCAGAGCAGCAATCGCCGATGAAGAAAGTCGTAGATCGGAAGGATCAAACCTGTAAACACCCAAACGAAAACGAACAAAGATCGGATCCAAACAGATCCACCGAAGACCAGCACCGACCGTATCCCGCGAGAAGCGACGGAGAAATACCTCCACACGCCCTCAGACGAAGCTAGATACACCATCGGGACGGGGATGGAAAGTGGGAGACATTATTCTTAGTGAGGGTCATCGCCGCCGCCACACAGCCCCAACCAAGACGTTGAACCTAACAGAAATGAGAACGGGGTCCCTTCCGTTGGCGAGGGGCCGAGATCCTCCACATCTCCATGGTCCAAAGGCCATCGGAGATGAGGCAGACCGGCGACGTCGCCGACGGGAGGAGGAGGAAAGTCTGGGATGCTTTCTTGTGGAGGAGGAAAGACAATTCTGACCAAACATGACTATGTACTTGCTTCCTTGGTAGGCCCAACATATTTTTATTTTTTTAACTGGAGGCTGAACATATGAAGGGCCGACTGTCACCCACTTTTTCTTATTTCCTCTTGTAACTACTACTTATTTCTTCAATAAAAGGTGGTATTATTTAAGAGAAAAATAGGATTTGGTGCAACTAATTAAAGCGGCGAAAGAAACATAATTTTTTTTCTTTCAGAAAATATCCAACAAAAAAAACTAGTTGCATGTGTGCATTGTGTCCATGGTGAAAAAATAAAAATAATTAAAAAAGACACCTAGTTTGCATATGTTGCCACTCGTGTAGTTGTGTGCGGGCACGACGCATGCGATTGCATGTGAAAGGCAGCCTGCGACTGGTGGGATATTTTTTAGAAAAAACCTAACAAAAAAGTTATTGCATGTCCATGATGTTAAAATAAATAAGAATCACATCTAGTTGCACACGAGGTGTGTACCTTGCAGTTGCGTGCATGTTATGATGGCATGCAACTAGCCCCGAAATCCCCCTCCCAACCATTTGAAAAACTTTCAGTTGCAACAAGCCTTTGAAAAACTTTCAATTGCAACCCCCCTTAAAAACTTGTGCGACTATCCTAGAGAAAAGTGTAGTTATGATCCCCTTGAAAACTTGCAGTTGCGACCGTCCTTTGAAAAACGTGCAGTTGCGATCCGCCTTTGAAAAACACAGTTGCGACTACCCTAGAAAAGTTGCATTTGCGGCCGGCCTTTGACAAATGTGCAGTTGTGATTCCCCTTGAAAACTTGCAGTTGCGAATACCCTAAAGAAACTTGCAGTTGTGACCGGCCTTTGAACAATGTGCAGTTGCGACTACCTTACAAAATTGGCAGTTGCGACCGTCGTTTGAAAAACGTGCAGTTGCGATCCCCCCTTGAAAACTTGCAGTTGCGAGTACCCTAGAGAAACTTGCAGCCGCGACCGGCCTTCCAAAACGTGTAGTTGCGACCCCCCCCCCCCTCAAAAACCTTTAGTTACAACTACCCTAGTGGAACTTGCAGTTGCGACTGGCCTTAGAAAACATGCAATCGCGATCCATCTTGGAAAAACATGCAGTTGCGACTAACCCCTGGGGACGCGTCCAGTTGTGACCCTCCATTAAAATACTTGCACTTGTGACCGGCCTTGAAAACATGCAATAATTGTGAGACTTGAATACTTACAATTGCGACTACATTTGAAAATTCGCGATTGCAAATATCCCCCTCCGTTAACAACTTGTAGTTGCAACTACCACTAGAGACACGCACAGTTGCGACTACCCCTGGAGACACGCGCAGTTGCCACCACCCTTTTAAAGGAACTTGCAGTTGTGAGTATTTTTGAAACCTTGCAATTGCAACTGCCCCTTTAAAACACTTGAATTAAATATACATTAGTGTATCCCTCCAAAACACAAAACAACTCCAAAAAAGAACAAAAACAAAAGGCAACAAAAGGAAGTAGATTGAGTCATTTTATTGAAACTAAAGAGGAAAAAAACCAACTAGGACCATGGAAAATGTGATTTAAGGGTAGAAAAATGTGAAGTGACACATGGATCAAAATGTTCAAAACAAAACTTAAAAAATGTGATTTTCATCTACAAAAAATCAAAAAACTTAAAACAAAAAATCTCCTTCTCAGGATCTCGCTCTCTCTCCTCACTCTCTCAGCCGCCAAGGAAACAGAAGACAATGGGCAAATGGCCAACCATATGGCTACTCATAAAAAACGATAAAACAGGCCTGCGATGTACAACAAAAAGGGCCCCCGAGTCAGGCTATAACCACATGAACAACAAAAAACAGGCCTGCAAATAAAAAAGAATTCAGGCCGCGAGCCAAACAACAAACGGGTCGAGCCACGCTCGCTACAATGCTCGTCACCCAGAAAACGTGAATCGCGACACCAAAAAATCTGACGGCTCACAAAGTGAATGAGACCAAAAATAAAACTCAGCTAGCTGAGTTTTAGCAAAACCGATGAAAAAACACAAATAAGATTTATAAAAACAAAAACACAAATAAGAGTTATAAAAATAAAAAAACACAAATAAGATTTATAAAAATGAGGATTAAAAAATAAAAATGAATGAAAATAGAAAGAACAAATAGAAACGGAAAATGATAGAGAAGAAAATAGTGAAAAACCTAATGATCAATTTTACAATCTATGGCAACAAATGAATATTAAGCTGAAAACACAAAATGAATGTACTAAAAATAGGGAAAAAGTGGAATAAAGTTCTACTAAAGATTGTGAAACAAAAAGAAACAACGATCTCCTTCCTCAGCTCTCACACTCTCTGCTCATTCTCTCGCCACCGGACTACCGGAGATGAACAAAAAACACTGAGGAATTGAAGGATAAAATGATCTGTCAATACGGCTCCTATCATACATGGAGAAGCGGACTGATCTCTATTGTAAAACGGGCTGCGAGCCGGGATGCAAGCATCTCAGCTGCCAAAAAGGGGCTTAGAAACACATGAGGAAACGGCCCAAGAAAAAAATAACTCCAACATGGGCCGCGCCCAGCCGGGACAACGCTGCACAATTGGGAAACACACGAATCAGGATGCAAATTACATCTAACACTTGGAAGCCCCCTCCGAGCCGTCATGTTAAAATTTAGGATCCTGATGAGTGCCACACGTGTGGCACGAAGCAATTCCGCCCTGACGTTTTTTTATGGCAACTTTAGTTACCTGAGGATGGCAACTTTAGTTGTGAAGCATGGCAACTTTCTGTTTGATGGCAAGTTTCAGTCTTTTTTGGGGTTTTTTTTTTCGGATGGCAATTTTAGTTGTAAAAACGTCAGGGCGGTGTTACTTCATGCCACACGTGTGGCACTTATCATTTGGGAAAATTTATGTCGATGGAGGCTTGTCTCATAATGGTAGTCTGGGTACAGCAGCAGCAGTTTGTAGGGATGATCGAGGTAACTATCTTGGATCTTCAGCGATCGATTGTTCTTCCTGGAATGAATACCCCGACAACTCTTGAAGCTATTGTGCTGTGAGGCGTTGGCTCTAGCTGCTGATTAGTCTCTGGAGCGCTTGACGATCACTAGCGACTGGAAGACAGTTGTGGATGACATAAAAAATGTGTTGGGAGGCACTCATATCACAATTGTGAAGGAGATTAGAGAAAACAAGAGCCAAATTTGAGAGCTGTGATTTTATGTTCGAGGGCCGAGCTTCAAACCAGGAAGCACATAACCTTGTAAAAAAAATTGTTTCGCTTCCTCAGGGTCGCCACATGTGGCTGTTAACTCCTCATGACCCCCTTTGTATGCCTTTGAATGTTGCTTCGAATTAATAAAGTGTGGGGATCCTCAAAAAAAAAATCTAACTGCTGACGTGGTGAATGATGCCAAACTAGAACTCAGCTTGCTGAGTTTTAGCAAAACCGTTATAACTTTTACTAGCATATGATAGGAGTATCCAATCTAGGAGAAAAGGTAACAAAATACCTATGTTTTTCATGTACATATGAATTATGAACTAATCGATCAGTAAATCAGATCACGGCCGGCCGATCGAAAATACATAGCGCGCGCGGCCGGATTAGATTACATCGACAAAAAATAATCTACTAATCTAGACCCTTCCGGATTGCCGAGTTCCCACTGGCTGATGACAAACAGGAGCATGGCCCCGGAGCACGAGCCGAGGACGGCGGCGAGGATTCCGACGACCAACGCGGCGACAGTCAGTCTGCTAGTTTCAGGGGAGTTGTCGTGGAAATTGATCAGGACCATGGCGGTGGCGATGAGCGGCAGGGTGAGGACGGCCAGGAGCACGATGACCGTGCACCTGCCGCACTCGTCAGGCTCCGCTGCCGCCTCCACGAGCTGGTCGTGGAGGAAATTCGGCGGGTTCTCCACGTCGTTGGCCATTGTGCGTCGGACTAGCTGGCTTGTCGACAGTCCGGCCCTGGCGTGTAGAAGACGATGCGCCTGTATTTGTTCTGCTGGAGATATATGGAGCTAACTACTGTAAGCCGCGTCAGCTTCGGTTTGAAACTTCGTTGCACGTAATTGTAACGGACAACGAACACGTGCAAGGACGTACGTAAGGCGATTGTATCTAGTCTAGAGTTCTTGATGAGATCAATAATGTTTGTTTTAAATCGGAGCTCTTAGGACTCTATCTATTAATTTTGAAAAAAGAGTTGCCTAGTTTTGAACTTTAAAATCATCACAACTCGTCGGTCAAGTATTTTCTCTCTCTCAGCCATTCATCCCCCCGCAGTGGCTCATCCTTCATCAGTTTTATGACCGGCGTCACCCACAACCTCCCTAGGCCTGGTCACCACATGGGGTGCAGCTGCCTGGATGAGAGCGTCGCGCGTTTATTGCGATGTCGGGGGAGCTCCGCGGGGCACGCGGAGAGGCCGCAACCATGGGTGCTGCTATAGGCCCCACCCCAGGGCATGCAGTGAGCTTCTCCCAAGACGGAGGGGTTGCCCTGCATGAGGGAGCTTCCAAGCTTGTTGACTACTTCCACCAGAGGCCGGGGAAGGTGAGCTATCTGCGGTGATCGATGAGACTACAGGAGAGATTTGGGGGTGATGCGAGCCAAGGGAAGGGGGCGAGCTCCGGTGAGGGCTACAACCGGCACGGGCAGTGCTGGAACCGGGTGGCGGCAGCACTGCAACCCCAACGCGACAGTGCTGGAACCAACCGACGAACTGCTGCAACCCCAGCGCCACAATGCTAGAACCGCTCGACAATAGTGCTACTTTCATTGCTATGGAATGTGAACTTAGAGCAACTCCAATGCGCCGACCCAAATGGACGCGGATTTTGACCGCTTTTTGTCATTTCGGTCGGCCGAGCGGACGAATTAGTCTGCTTTTTCATTGGGTCGGCCGCGTCGCCCTACAGTGGCCAACTCACTTTTCCACGTCGACTTGAAAAAAACAAGTTCGAAAACATGTGTCTAAATTTAACATAATTAAACATTAAACGGCCGGTCAACGGCGGGCCAAAGTCCACTTAAACATTAATAAAACATGAAACAACTAAAAAAATGCGCCTCTGAGCCACCCAGCACACTGCCCTAGGCGGCGTCATTGTTGCCATCGGCGCCGGTGAGGTCGACGAAGTCTGGCGGCGGCGCACCCCACGGGAATGCGGTCTGCCACGCCGCCCGCACCGCCTCCTCCGGCGTCTGCTCCTCTGGCGCCATTAATGTGCCGCTTGCTCCTCCACCTCCTGCTCCTAGCGCTCTTCCTCTTCCTCTCGTGTCCAGCGGGCACGGCGCTCCTCCTCCTCGCGCTCGGCCTGCATCTGGCGCTCGCCGTCGGCGCACTCCTCCGCCAGTGCTCCAGGTATGCCGCCTCTTGCTCCGGCGTCGCGCCCAGCACGATAGCCGGCGCACTCACCAACTCGCGGAGGATGCCAGTCCACGCGTACATCTCCGGCGCGGGCTCGGTGGGCGGCGTGGGCGTGGGAGTGGGCTCGGGCAGCGGCGGCGGCGCCGGGGGTAGACGCAGTCCCCCGCCGCCGACAGCGCGAGGGCCTCCTCCAAGCCTTCCCAGCGCATATCCTCCTCCGCGCTGGCTCTCCTCCAGGGCGCGTTGGAGCGCCGCCTCTAATGCGGCCTGGTAGGCCGCCGCCTCCTCCTCCTCCTCCTCCGGCACCACCTCCGGGGGCGGCGGCGGCACGAACTGGGGGTCGAGCTGCACGCCACCGCAGCGGGCCACATCATACTCGGTGGCGAACCAGACCTCCCAGTTGGGGGATTCTAGCGTGTATGCCAGGTCGCGCCGCTGCTCCGGCGACAGGAGGGCATGGCGCTTGCGCCCCTCCTCCGCGTGCGCCCGCGCCGACCGCGGCACCGCCGACATCGGGATGCGGTGGGGGTCAAGGTGACACCAGTGGGAGAGGTTGACGTCCGGCACGACAGCGGCTGGCGGTAGTACCAGTGGTACCACGAGCGGTGCATGGGGATGTAGAGCCGGTCCCGTGACCGGCAACCCCTTGCCGCACGCGGCACCAGCGTGTAGGCGTGCTCTAGCGGCGACAGCGGAGGCGGAGGCGAAGGCGGTGCGTGGGACGAGCCGGCGCCGGCGTCGAGCTTTCCCTTGCCCTTGTTGAAGAAACCCATGGTGAGCTCACTAGGGCTTGCTGTCGCCGGCGAGGGTGCAAGGGGGGCCAGATGTGGACGGGAGAAGTGGATGTGGCCGCCCCCCCCCCCCCCCCCCCCCCCCGCACGCTTGCATTAAAAAGGACGAGCACGCCGGAGGCTTCCAGACGCTGCCATGCGGGACTAAGTTAGGTGGACGCATTGACGTCGGCCGCGTGTGGTAGTTGTGCGGCCGATACGCGGGCCCGAGGCGGACACCAAGCGGGCGCGTCCGTCTCATGTCCGTGTGGACACAAATCGGGCGCAAATATGTGCCGAAAATGCATCCAGACGGACAGCGACCGGACGGCTTTTGGGTTTGAGTCGGCGCGTTGTGCCGGTGTTTTCGTCCGTTTGGACGCAAACGAACATGCGCGGACAGTTTGGGTCCGGCACATTGGAGTTGGTGTGACGCCCCCGACTCAATCATGCATTAATCATACACGCAAATGTACACGATCAAGCCCAGGAACTCACGGGTAGATATCACAACACAACTCTAAACACAAATAAAATAATACAAGCTTTATATTACAAGCCAGGGGCCTCGAGGGCTCGAATACATTAGCTTGAGCACAAGCGTTAGCGGAAGCAACATCAGTATCTGAGTACAGACATCTAACTAAACAAGTCTGCCTTAAGAAGGCTGAGAAAATAACGACACTAGATCGAAAAGGCGCAGACCTCCTGCCTGGGCACCTCCTATCTACTCCTGGTCGTCGGTCTCCACGTAGTAGTAGGCGCCACCGGAGGGGTAGTAGTAGTCGTCGACGGGGGCAGCTGGCTTCGGGGCTCCGTCATCTAGTCGCAGCAATCGGATATGGGGAAAAGAGGTAGCAAAGCAACCGTGAGTACTCATCCAAAGTACTCCCAAGACTTACATGAGATCTATACTAATTATGCATCGGTATCAAAAAAAGGGGCTGTATCTGTGGACTAGACTGCAGAAATGGCAGAACAGAGGGGAAGGCCTAGCCTATCGAAGACTAGCATCTTGCAGCGTCTTGCAGCATTAGAAGAGTGCAGATTAGCATAATATAAAGCAGTAATTATATAATGGGATAATTAGTTTTATGCCCCTAGTTGTGTCTCACTCGGCTGTTTTACCCCTAATTTTTAAAAGCCATCGGTTCTGTCCAAGTCACTTCGCTGCTCTTATGCTTTTGCCCTTTGACCGTTTGACCGTCACTTTGAAAACTTCATAACTAATTCATATTAAATCTGAAAAATGCAAATAAGATACCAAAATGTTTAGAAAAACATCACCTATATGTCAATGTCATTTGCATCTATGACAAAAGTGTTGGAAAGTGCCCATCCGAGTTTTAGCTCTTATGATACCACCATGAACAATAAAAACTGAAAAAGTTCAAAAAAATCCAAAAACAATTGGTGTCAAAGAATGACAAATGTTTTAAGTGCATGCCAAGTTTCATCAGGGAATGACATTCGTGGAAGTCATGGCAAAAAGAACAATCAGCACTCCAAAATAGATTATTTTTTTGCCACGACTTCCACGAATGTCATTCCCCGATGAAACTTGGCAAGCACTTAAAACATGTGTCATTCTTTGACACCAATTTTTTTTGAATTTTTTGAACTTTTTTAGATTTTACTGTTCATGGAGGTATTATAAGAGCTAAAACTCGGATGGACACTTTCCAACACTTTTGTCATGAATGCAAATGACATTGATATATAGGTGATGTTTTTCGAACATTTTGGTATCTTATTTGCATTTTTCTGATTTAGTATGAATTTGTTATGAAGTTTTCGAAGTGACGGTCAAACGGTCAAAGGGTAAAAGCATAAGGGGAGCGAAGTGACTTGGACAGAACCGATAGCTTTTGAAAATTAGGGGTAAACCAGTCGAGTGGGACACAACTAGGGGCATAAAACTAATTATCCCTTATATAATAGCAATGCCCATAGATCCTTCCTCGACTCCCTGCGAGAAAGCGATCCCGGAGCTATCATATTAACTTAAGCATCACAAGTATCCAGTTCTAGTTGTAGTAGATCGGGATACTTTCCGAGCGTCCTGTTACCGTGGACATGGCTATTCGAATAGTTATGCCTCCCTGCAGGGGTGCACCAACTTACCCAACACGCTCGATTAACTCTGGCCGGACACACTTACTCGGGTCATGCCCGGCCTCGGCTGATCGATACGCCGTAGCCCTACCTAGGCTCAGCAGAGAGGCCAGCACGCCGGTCTGCACACTAAGCGCTCAGGGGTCTTGGGCCCATCGCCCTTTGCACTCCTGCGCGTTGCGAACGCGGCCGGGACCAGACCTAGCCCATGTATACACACGCAGGCCGTCGCGGTCCACCCGGGCGCGCGCCGCTCAACTGCTGACGTCTGAAGAGCTTCGGCTGATACATACGACGCCGAGTGCCCATACTATTCCCGCGTGGTGGTTAGTGCGAAAAGGCCAGAGGCCTAATCAGATCACATATCCAAATCCCATTAGTGTGTTGGGAGCTCGCGGTGACAATCAGTGATCCACGATCTGTGGTCCCGTCGCCCCGTCTCGTGGACTTACGGCAAGGGCCAGGAATGCCCGGCCGTGCCATGTAATTATCTCGCGGGTACCCTCCAGGTCAACCCGACTTCCCAAGAGACTGCCGGGAACTCAGGTCCACCTCTACCGGAGTGGCACCGCCTGCCCCTTCAGTCCCGCAGTAACAGTACATGGGGGGCAACAGTTAAAGGTAACCGTGTGTCCGTAACATCAAGGGAGAAATCCGAGGAATCACCCTCGATGGATTCCAGCTCGATGTAACCGTCAAGGTGAACTTAGAGGAATCACCCTCGATGGGTTCACACTTGAGGGGTTGCACGACAGAGGCATCATCGGAGGTGGTGAAAGAGGAATCACCCACGGTAACCCACAACCGACTAGCTACACTACAGAGATATCATCAGGAGTGAGATAGGAGGTATCACCCTCGGCACTCGATAGTAGCTCTGCAGAGTCGTACAACTAAAGGGGTGTGCGGTGATGTGTCGGTCTCTGCACATCGATTACATTGATCGGGGCACCAGTAACAAAGCGGGGCAACAGGGACAAGGTGAGGGGTCACTGATGGATCACTAACCAACCTATACTAAGCATTTAGGATAGCAGGTAAGGTATCAATAGAAGTTACAAAAATAGGCTATGCATCAGAATAGGAGCAATCAATTACAGTAGCAAAATCTAATGCAAGCATGGGAGAGAAAGAATAGGCGATATAGGAATGATCAAGGAGGTTTGCTTGCCTGGAAGCTCTGCTGAAAAGGGCTGGTCATCAGGGGCGTAGTGGTACTTGGCAGCAGCGTCGGTCTCGGGGTCTACCGGAGAGAAGAGGGGGAAGAAACAAATAAATACAAGGCTAACAAAAGCAACACAGAGGCATGGCATGGCAATATGCTGTGCTGGGGTGACCTAACACAGTGCCAAGTGTTTGAGACGGAGCGGGAAAATATTTGGGAATATTTTCCCGGTTTAAGGCATCTGTCAGACAGATGAACCGAAGGGGGAAGGTTCCATGTTTGCAGTGTTGTGGGCATGTGACAGCAACATGGAGGGCATATTCGGATTCGTCTCATTTTTCTGATCAACTTTCATGTAGAAAACTTTTTCATCCGAGCTACGGATTAATTTCTATGATTTTTCAAAGTTTTAAACAATTTTCTGAAATTCCTGGAATTATTTTTTAATTCGAAAATAACTTTATTGCGTCAGCAGTACGTCAGGGTGACATCAGCAGTCAACCTAGCCGGTCCAGGTCAAACCTGACCACTGGGACCCACATGTCAGTGACTGAGTTGATTAACAGAGGTTAATTTTAACTAATTAGGTTAATTAGCTAGTGGGACCCATCTGTCAATGACTAATTAGATTTACAGATTAGTTTAATTTATAAAAATGGTTAATTAGAGAGTGGGCCCGCCTGTCAGTGACTGGGGTTGCCCAGTCAGCAGGTTGACTGGTCAACCCAGTCAACTGGGCCCCTGGGGCCCACTGGTCAACGACCTAGGGGTGCCCACGTGGCAGGCCAGGTCAGCGGCGCCGGCGTTTAAACGCCGGCGACCAGAAAACACGGCGGCGCGGCTCGGGACTCGCTGGAAAACGTGTACAGGGGGCCGTTTCGAGCGCGACCGGTCGCGTTCGAACGTGCGCTCGACGGCGCGTCGAATGGTGGCGGTGGCGTGGGCTGGGGTGAACCGTAGCGACGACGGCGACCACCGTGGCGGACGCCGGCGTTTGTGCGAGGGCGGATCCGGGGCTAGCGAGCACGGCAAGACGAGCGGGCGGTGGCGTTGGGCTCCTACACGTGCGCTGAGCATGGCTACGTGCTCGGTTGAGCTCGTCGACGACGGTAGCGACGGCGATGAGCACGGCGGCGGAGGCTAGCTACGGCAACGATGGCGGGAACGGCTGTAGCTCGAAACCGAGCCAAAACGGAGAAGGGAGAGGTGCAGGAGCTCACCGAGAGGCGCACGGTGGCCGTTGGGAGGCTTAGGAGCTGTAGACGACGGCTAATCGAAGCGGCGGAGCTCGTCGGGGCCGAGGAAGAAGAAGGCGTCGCAGGGCTCGGTGCGGTGGCTCCCGGCTCCAACTGGTGGTGCCAGATGGCGTAGTGGACGACGGCGACGCCCTAGGACATGGCGGCGAGGCGAGAGGTGGCCGGTGGCCACGGGATCGATGGCGGCGGTGACGGATGCGCTCGGGCGAGCTCGTATGCGAGCGAGAGAGAGCGAGGGAGAAGGAGGAGAGTGGGTGAGGACGGTGATGAGGCCGAGGGGGCGCGTCCTTATCCCCTCGGCGGCCCTGTAGTGGTGCCGTGTCGCCGCCTCGCCGGTGCGCGCGCACGGCCACGGGCACGCCGACACGGCAGAGGAGAGAGGCGGGAGGTGGGGGAGAGAGAAAGGTGGGCTGGGCCTGGCACTGTTTGAACTTAAGCCCATATGCACAGTAACGTTTAGGCCTTTTCCAATTTCTTCTTCTGTTTTCTTTTTACAGAGAGGTTTGCAATTAATTTTAGCTATCAAATGAATTTAGTAAAATATGGGGCTTGGCCACATAAATACTATGCGATATTCTGCACTGCCACAAAAAGTTTGGGAGAGGTTTGAATTGAATTGGATTTTTCCTAAATGAAATGGCATTTTAAAATGTTGAAATAGCATTGTTTTAATTGCTATAGCCCATTTTAGCAAATAGGTGATGTTGTTTTCCTGAACAAATATTTGTTTTGGAATATTTGCTAAATGATGAACTATTTTGCAGCAATTTTTGTGCAACTTCAAATTTCACTTATAATTTGAATTGAATTCAGTGGTGGAATTTGAAATGAGATATGAATCCAATATGATCAAGCATTGCAAATCAAAATGACTTAGCATAATCATGAGGATCACTGTAGCTCATTACACAGGGGTGTTACAATTCTCCTCCTCTAAAAGAAATTCTCGTCCAGAGAATTCAGGAGGTAGAAGGGGAAAGATCGGGATATTCCTCGCGAAGACGATCCTTGCGTTCCCAAGTGGCTTCATCTTTAGTATGATTCGACCACTGCACTTTAAGGAACTTGGTTGTCTTCTGACGGGTCCGACGTTCAGCTTGATCCAGAATGCAGATCGGATGCTCTTTATAAGAGAGATTATCTTGCAATTCGAGCAGCTCATGATCCACTGCACGGTGCGGATCCTTGAAGCAACGACGAAGTTGCGACACATGGAAGACATCGTGGATATGAGAGAATTGCGGTGGCAGCTCCAATTTATAAGCCACATGTCCACGTCTGGCGAGAATGCGGAAGGGTCCAATGTAGCGAGGAGCTAACTTGCCCTTGATTCCGAAGCGATGAGTGCCCTTCATGGGAGTGACACGCAGATAAGCTTGCTCACCAGGTTGATAGATCGATCCCCAGTGTTTTCGATCATAATTGCTCTTCTGGCGAGATTGGGCCGCCTTGAGATTTTTCTCGGACAATACGGACTTGCTCTTCAGCGTGTTGGATAATATCCGGACCAATGAGCGGCTGTTCCCCAGTTTCTGACCAATTCAGAGGGGTTCGACACTTACGTCCATATAGTACCTCGAAGGGGGGCATCTTCAAGCTAGCTTTATAGCTGTTGTTGTACGAGAATTCAGCATACGGGAGAGATTCCTCCCACTTCTTGCCAAATGAGATGACACAAGCACGCACCATATCTTCAAGCACTTGATTAACTCGTTCGACTTGACCTTGGGACTGGGGGTGATAAGCTGAGCTCCAGGTTATATGAGTTCCCATAGCTTCTTGGAAACTTGCCCAGAACTTTGAGGTGAAGAGGCTGCCATGGTCTGAACTGATCTCCTTCGGAATAACGTGGAG
Organism: Elymus sibiricus; assembly: GCA_039707655.1. NCBI lineage: Eukaryota > Viridiplantae > Streptophyta > Magnoliopsida > Poales > Poaceae > Elymus > Elymus sibiricus. Next base: position 75,593,621 of record CM077666.1, on the reverse strand, counting down.
TGTTACAATTCTGGAGATGTACAAGTCTGCTAACTGACTAGCAGTGATCGTCTCCTTGACTGGCAGAAAATGTGCAACTTTGGAGAGTTGATCGATGACGACAAGAATAGCATCGTGACCCTTTTGTGACCTGGGAAGGCCAGTAATAAGATCCATTTGAACCTTGTCCCATTTCCATTCAGGAATAGGAAGCGGTTGCAGAATTCCAGCAGGTTTTTGATGTTCTGCCTTAACGCGATGGCAAACGTCACATTCGGCAACATAGCGAGCAATGTCTTGCTTCATTTTAGACCACCAGTACCGTTGACGGAGGTCACGATACATCTTGGTACTACCCGGATGAATAGACAGTGGTGTATTGATGTCTACTACACAACTTGTTCTTGTAGACTCGTGTTGGGCCTCCAAGCGCAGAGGTTTGTAGGACAGTAACAATTTTCCCTCAAGTGGATGACCTAAGGTTTATCAATCCGTGGGAGGCGTAGGATGAAGATGGTCTCTCTCAAACAACCCTGCCATCAAATACAAGAAATCTCTTGTGTCCCCAACACACCCAATACAATGGTAAATTGTATAGGTGCACTAGTTCGACGAAGAGATGGTGATACAAGTGTAGTATGAATAGTAGATATAGGTTTTTGTAATCTGAAATAATAAAAACAGCAAGGTAACTAATAATAAAAGTGAGCACAAACGGTATTGCAATGCTTGAAAATAAGGCCTAGGGTTCATACTTTCACTAGTGCAATCTCTCAACAATGCTAATATAATTGGATCATATAACCATCCCTCAACGTGCGATAAAGAATCACTCCCAAGTTCCTATTAGCGGAGAACATAAGATAGAAATTGTTTGTAGGGTACGAAACCACCTCAAAGTTATCCTTTCCGATCGATCTATTGAGCTATTCCTATAAGTGTCACAAACAGCCCTAAAATAACACCATATGATACACATCAACCAACTCTAATGCCACCTAGATACTCCAATGTCACCACAAGTATCCATGAGTTGATTATACGATATGCATCAAACAACTTCATAATCATAATATTCAATCCACACAAAGAACTCCAAGGAGCACCCCAAAGTTTCTATCGGAGAAAAGATAATGAAAACGTGCATCAAACCCTATGCATAGATTACCCCAATGTCACCTCGGAAATCCGCGAGTTGAGTGCCAAAATATATATATCAAGTGAATCAATATAATACCCCATTGTCACCACGGGTATTCATATGCAAGACATATATCAAGTGTTCCCAAATCTGAATATTCAATCCGACAATAACGAAACCTCAAAGAGAAAAGATTCGATTCATCACAACAAAGATAGAGAGGGAAGAAACACCATATGATCCAACTATATTAACAAAACTCGCGATACATCAAGATCGTGCCATATCAAGAACACAAGAGACATAGATCAAACACATAGCTACTGGTACAAACCCTCAGCCCCGAGGGTGAACTACTCCCTCCTCGTCATGGAGACCGCCGGGATGATGAAGAAGGCCTCTGGTGATGCTTTCCCCCCTTCGGCAGGGTGCCGGAAAAGGGCTGTAGATGAGATCGTGGAGGTACAGAGGCTTGCGGCGGCGAAGTCGAAGTTCTAGGGTTATTTCTGGGGGTTTCTCTATTTATAGGATTTTTCAACATTGGAATCAGGTCAGACGGAGCCACGTGGGCCCCACGAGGTACCAGGGCGTGCTTTGGGGGTGGCACGCCCTGGTGCCTCGTGGGCTCTGAGTGGCCCCCCTCCAGTGGGTCTTGGTTCCAGTATTTTTTATTTATTCCATAAAAAATCTTCAAAAAGTTTCATCCAATTTCAAGAACTTTTATTTCTGCACAAAAAACAACACCATGGCAATTCTGCTGAAAACAGCGTCAGTCCGGGTTAGTTCTAATCAAATCATACCAATACCATATAGAATTGTTATAAACATGGCATGAATACTTCATAAATTATAGATACGTTGGAGACGTATGAACATCCCCAAGCTTAATTCCTGCTCGTCCTCGAGTAGGTAAATGGTAAAAGAAATAATTTATGAAGTGTGAATGCTAGCATAGTGCATAAGTTTGATCAATGATAATTTCAATCACTTTTTCTAGCATCAATATATATCATAATCAGTAGCTCATCTCATAAAACTTCTCATGATCAAGTAGCAAGCTATTCACATGTTTAAAGTATAGGCCATAAACTTTCTTGAAAACTAACAAACTATGTTTTCAGTCACCAAACAATTACAATTCATCTTATTTTCAGGAAGGGTCTATGTAAGAGCTTTGATCTAGCAAATTCCACATACTCAACTATCATTTAGTGTTCCATGATTGCTGACACTCAAAGCATATTTTTAGAACAAACCGTTTCAGTCAAACACATAGGAAGATAGGGGCTTAATGTTTTGCCTCCCAACTTATTTATCTCATGGATAATGTCAACAATAATAACTCATGATCACCTATATTCAACTGGATATATGTGCCTGGATCATTCCCTACTACATGATTCTTGCCAACTAGAGAATAATTGAGGTTGAAACGAGAAGAAATAATATTGACTCTTGCATAAAAGTAAATCCATAAAAGTAAATGCATAAAAGTAAAAGATATGCCCTTCGCAGAGGGAAGCAAAGGTTTTCATGTGCGCTTTTTGTTGTTGGATGCACAAGCCCTTAATGCAAAGGAACGGCACGTTATATTGCCCCTTGTGATAGCAACCTTTATTATGCAGTCTGTCGCTTTTATTTCTTTACCATCACAAGTTCGTACAACGCTTATTTTCCCTTGCAATAAAATATCATATATATTTTAGGAGCAATTTTTATTGCTTTTTGCACCGATGACAACTTACTTGAAGGACCTTATTCAATCCATAGGTAGATATGGTGGACACTCATGGCAAGAAACTGGGTTTAAGGGTTTTTGGATGCACAAGTAGTATCTCTACTTAGTACGAATTTTTGGCTAGCAAAAGATCCTAAGCAAGCACCACATGTTAGAGGATCCATGACAATATAACTTCTATGTCAATATAAACAAACATAACTCATTACGTTGTCTTCCTTGTCCAACGTCAACTACTTGATCAAGTTTGAAAATAATTAATGGGGGCTCACAATCATAGAAGATGTCCAAGATAGTATATTTATATGTGAAATTTCTCTTCCTTCAAAATTCTTTCACGAATTGTTCAAGTGACCAATGCTATGTTTGTTAACTTTCAATAAATTTTACCACTTATACTTCTTGTATGTGAGGTCACTACTCCCCATGGGACAAGCATATGAAGCATATAAATTTCAACTTTATGATATTCAATTCATTTCAACAATTTACTCATAGGATATAAGTGAAGAACAAGAGTAAATGACAAACTACTCCAAAAAGATATAAGTGAAGACCAAATGAGTAGTTAAATAAATAGGTAGCTATGTGAGGACTCTCTCTCATTTAAAAATTTAAGATCTTAAGTATTTTATTCAAACAGCAAAGAAAACAAAATAAAATGACATTCCAAGAATAGCACATATCATGTGAAGAAGCAAAAACTTAGGCTCAACCAAAACTGACCGATAGTTGTTGAAGAAGAAAGGTGGGATGCCTACCGGGGCATCCCCAAGCTTAGATGCTTGAGACTTATTGAAATAATAACTTGGGATGCCTTGGGCATCCCCAAGCTTGAGCTCTTGTGTCTCCTTAATTCCTCTCATATCATGGCTTCTCCTAAATCTTAAAAAACTTCATCCACACAAAATTCAACAAGAACTCGTGAGATAAGTTAGTATAAATCCACTCAAAACCTTAACATTCTCTACTGTAACAAATCACAAAAATTATAATTAAACATTGCATACTAAATGCCTCTGCATATTTAATACTCCTATCCACAAATAGAAACATTAAACAAGCAAACATATGCAAGCAATGCAACTATAACAGCAATCTGCCAAAACAGAACAGTCTATAAAGGGTGAATAAGAATTAATACTTCCCTAACTCCAAAAATTCTGAAAAATTACCACGTGATAGAGAACTCACGCATGCTTACTGTGTAAAAATTTCAGATTTTTATCATGTTCTGACTATTCAGGAATATTCTGGACATAACAGAAAACTTTCTGTTTTCAAACAGCAACACATGAACTTGCAAACTGAGCATGGTAAAGGCTATAATTGGCATTTTATTGAACTAAAAGATACAAAACATGATTATTGATAACATCAAGCAAATCTCAACAAAATAAAATGATGCTCCAAGCAAAACTCATATTATGTGACTAATGAAAATATAGCTCCGAGTGAGGTTACCGATAGTGTTGAAGACGAAAGAGGGAATGCCTTCCGGGGCATCCCCAAGCTTAGACGCTTGAGTCTTCCTTGAATTTTACCTTGGGGTACCTTGGGCATCCCCAAGCTTATGGTCTTGCCACTCCTTATTCTCCTCATATCGATGTCTCACCCAAAACTTGAAAACTTCAATCACGCAAAACTTAACGGAACTTCATGAGATAGGTTAGTATGATAAAAATAAATCATCAACTTAGGTACTGTCAAGACAAGATTCATAATTGTTTTAACATAATTCCTACTGTATTCTATCATTTCCACAATTTATATTACTCAATATAAGCTATGGAAACACTAAAACAAGCAAACTATGCACCGAAAACAGAATCTGTCAAAAACATAACAGCATGTAGTGAGTGATTTAAAAACCATACTTCCGTACCTCGAAAAATTCTGAAAAATTAGGGACATGTAAAAAATTTGTATCCCAATACTGTGTAAAAATTTCAGAATTTTCTCACTCTCCAATACAGAATGGAAATTCCAGTACTGGACGCAAAAGTTTCTATTTTTGCACAGAATCAAATCAACAAGCATCCACACTTCCCAAAGGCTTTACTTGGCACATTATTGAAAGAAAACATATAAAACATGATTACCAAAGTAGATTAATCATGTGGACACACAAAAACAGTAGCTATAAAGATGGGGTTGTCTCCCAACAAGCACTTTTCTTTAATGCCATTTAGCTAGGCATGATGATTTCAATGATACTCGCATAAGAATAAAGAATTGACACACAAAGAGAGCATCATGAATCATATGTTCCTCTCTCATAATAATTTTCAGTAGCATCATGAATGGATTCATAAGTATATCTATCACATAAAGTATTCATTTCATGATCCACAAGCATAGAATTTTTACTACTCTCCACATAAGCAATTTTCTTCTCATTCATAATAGTGGGAGGATCGTATGAAACTCGAATACTATAAATTGTTTCCACATTAAAAGAGTGATGTTCAGTAAAAGGATTTTCATAATTATAACAAGTATTATAATAATAATCATCACTATTTTTCATAACATAAGTATCATCACAATAATCATCATAAATAGGGGGCATGTCATCATCATAATAAATTTGATCATTCAAAGTAGGGGGACTAAAAAGATCATCTTCATTAAGCATAGCATCCCCAAGCTTGGGACAAACATTAATTGCAGAAAATAAATTCTCAAACATGTCATTTTCATCAAACATAGCATCCCCAAGCTTGTGGCTTGGCATATCTTTAGCATAATCACTATTATCATCAATAGGATGAATAGCACCAATAGTATAACAATTATTATCATCGCAATTTTCTAAGTTGGTGCCAAAAAGATTTTCAAGATTATAAGAAGTATCATTATTTTCCCAATCATAATCATCATAATGAGTAATAGGCATAATAAAATCATCCTCAATAGTTCCTTCGGACATTGTACCATAAGACAAAGAAGCAATATCATCATCAAGTATATCATCTTCCACAATTATTTTTGATTCACTCTCATGAGTCACAACAATAATAGGAGCAACATTATTTGGAAGGGATACCTTTTTACCTCTACTCTTTCTTCTTTTCTTCTTTTTCACCACATCATGTGTGGGTTTAATCAATTTTTCTGAGCTTCTTACTGATGAGATTGGTTGAATAGGAAGCTCCTCCTCGTCACCTATTTCATCATGAGAGACAATAGGAGGGAAAGTGGAAATCTTTACCCTTTCATTAGTGTTCCTTTTATATTCTATTGGTTTTCCCGTCTTTCTATAGTTGGCAATATAAGCATTCTCATTGCAATTTACCACACAAAACATATAGATTTCCTCTAGATTAGTTTCAATGTTGTCTGTGAGAATGAATACTTGAAGCCAACTATTTTTATGTGTCAATTCTTCACACCCCAAAAATAGATAAAGCTCATTATATAGTTCAAGGGCGGTCAAGTCATTACAATATTTAGCCATGGTTCGATCATGAAAAAGTATACATTGAAAATTAAGGTGACCAACTTTATTGCAAAGTTCACAAGTAATAGGATAAAGAGAACATAATTTTGTAGCAAATTCATCTATCACTTTGAGCAAAAAAATTGGTTCTATCATGTTTATGCTTCTTACAAAATCTATCATCCCTATAAGGCATGTCTTCACAAACTTTATGCACTCCACAAAAATTGACATGCTTATAAGAAACATTTTTGTCATGACTAGTGCAATCATCATTAGTATTTTGGATATTCATAGAATTCATACTAACAACATTTCAATCATGCTCATCATTCATAAATTTTATGCCAAACATTTTATTGAATTCTCTATCAATTGAGCACAATTTTCCGATCCATCATTTTCAAGAAAGACATGTTAAAGACGAATAACATGAGGCAACCTCAGTTCCATTTTTTTGTAGTTTTCTTTTATAAACCAAACTAGTGATAAACAAGAAACTAAAAGATTCAGTTGCAAGATCTAAAGATATACCTTCAAGCACTCACCTCCCTGGCAACAGCGCCAGAAAAGAGCTTGATGTCTACTACAATACTTGTTCTTGTAGACTCGTGTTGGGCCTCCAAGCGCAGAGGTTTGTAGGACAGTAGCAATTTTCCCTCAAGTGGATGACCTAAGGTTTATCAATCCGCGGGAGGCGTAGGATGAAGATAGTCTCTCTCAAACAACCCTGCAATCAAATACAAGAAATCTCTTGTGTCCCCAACACACCCAATATAATGGTAAATTGTATAGGTGCACTAGTTCGGCGAAGAGATGGTGATACAAGTGTAGTATGGATAGTAGATATAGGTTTTTGTAATCTGAAATAATAAAAACAGCAAGGTAACTAGTAATAAAAGTGAGCACAAACAGTATTGCAATGCTTGAAAATAAGGCCTAGGGTTCATACTTTCACTAGTGCAATCTATCAACAATGCTAATATAATTGGATCATATAACCATCCCTCAACGTGCGATAAAGAATCACTCCCAAGTTCCTATTAGCGGAGAACATAAGATAGAAATTGTTTGTAGGGTACGAAACCACCTCAAAGTTATCCTTTCCGATTGATCTATTGAGCTATTTCTATAAGTGTCACAAAACAGCCCTAGAGTTCGTACTAAAATAACACCATATGATACACATCAACCAACTCTAATGTCACCTAGATACTCCAATGTCACCACAAGTATCCATGAGTTGATTATACGATATGCATCAAACAACTTCATAATCATAATATTCAATCCACACAAAGAACCCCAAGGAGCACCCCCAAAGTTTCTATCGGAGAAAAGATAATTAAAACGTGCATCAACCCCTATGCATAGATTACCCCAATATCACCTCGGGAATCCGCGAGTTGAGTGCCAAAACATATATCAAGTGAATCAATATAATACCCCATTGTCACCACGGGTATTCATATGCAAGACATATATCAAGTGTTCTCAAATCTGAATATTCAATCCGACAATAACAAAACCTCAAAGGGAAAAGATTCGATTCATCACAACAAAGATAGAGAGGGAAGAAACACCATATGATCCAACTATATTAATAAATCTCGCGATACATCAAGATCGTGCCATATCAAGAACACAAGAGACAGAGATCAAACACATAGCTACTGGTACAAACCCTCAACCCCGAGGGTGAACTACTCCCTCCTCGTCATGGAGACCGCCGGGATGATGAAGAAGGCCTCCGGTGATGCTTTCCCCCCTCCGACAGGGTACCGGAAAAGGGATGTAGAAGAGATCCTGGAGGTACAGAGGCTTGCGGCGGCGGAGTCGAAGTTCTAGGGTTATTTCTGGGGGTTTCTCTATTTATAAGATTTTTTAGCGTTGGAATCAGGTCAGACGGAGCCACGTGGGCCCCACGAGGTACCAGGGCGCGCCTGAGGGGGTGGCGCGCCCTGGTGCCTCGTGGACACTGGGTGGCCCCCCTCCAGTGGGTCTTGGTTCCAGTATTTTTTATTTATTTCATAAAAAATCTCCAAAAAGTTTCATCCAATTCGAAGAATTTTTATTTCTGCAAAAAAAAACAACACCATGGTAATTTTGCTGAAAACAGCGTCAGTCCGGGTTAGTTCTAATCAAATCATACCAAAACCATATAGAATTGTTATAAACATGGCATGAATACTTCATAAATTATAGATACGTTGGAGACGTATCATGTATCATGTGCCTCCTTCATAACTTTGTTTGTCATAAGTTCGAACCGGGGTACTACAATACGACCTCTGAAGTACAAGGTTTCATCTTCAGCAAGCGAGAAATATCTGGCCTTTTCAAGGACAAGATCCCTTTTCATCTGATCAACTTCAGCATCCTTGGCTTGCGCAGACTTAACAGCTTTCTCAAGATTCGGCTGTAGAACAAGATTATTGAGAAAACCCTGTGGAACGATATGAAGGTTCAACTTGCGAAGTTCTTCATAAAGAAGGGGCTGAGCTCGCTGAACCATGAGGTTGTTGCAATAAGACGTGCGGCTCAAGGCATCGGCCATAACATTAGCCTTTCCAGGAGTATATGTAATACCGCAATCATAGTCTGTAATTGTTTCCATCCATCTTTGCTGACGAAGATTCAAGTCTGGCTGAGTAAACAAATATTTCAGACTTTGATGATCCGTGTAGATCTCGCAACGGTTACCAAGAAGGTAATGTCACCACAACTTTAGTGCATATATAACTGTAGCAAGTTCGAGATCATGTACTGGGTAGTTCTCTTCATGAGGACGCAACTGTCGTGAGGCATAAGCAATCACCTTGCGCTCTTGCATTAGGATATAGCCTAATCCTTGATGAGAGGCGTCGCAATAGATGACGAATTCCTTGCGAGAATCCGGAGGAGCAAGCACTGGAGCAGAGGTCAGCTTGTCCTTGAGTGTCACTACAAGAAATATGTCAACTTGTGACCTTCTGTCAGTGACCCTGGAAGAAATTGTCGTAAATCTATGACCATTTGAGACCAATTGGTCATAAGCTGTTCGGGGGCTCCAAACCCTAAACCATAACGACCATTTTGGTCAAAAAGGTCATAATTTCCTTACACGAAATGGTCGTAAAGCAGACAGCACTGATCCGCTGCCTTATTTCTAGCTGATCACGACCAATATAGATGGTCATAGCCTTGTAAATTGTGGTGCATTGCTATGACTAGGCGCCACCTCATCAGTTTTGCCTATGTGTCATGTCCATGTGTCAATTTTTGCCCTAGGTTGTGAAGCAGCCTACATTTCTGTCATTCCTAAAATTCCCAAAAAATTCTCATAAATTCTTTGGATCATATCTTCCTCAAATATGTCAAAAACCTTCCTTGCCTAGTTCAAAAATAATTCAAGAATATTCATTTTCCTATTCTGTTCAGAACAGCACTTTGTGAAGGAAGTGCTATTTATATTTTCTTGATTGCCCTCAAAAATTTTGGGCACTATTTCCTATCCAAATCATTGCCTCATGACAAAATTTAGCTCCATTTGACTAGTAAATCTTCCTCAGCAAATTTCCAAAGTTTCTGTTCAGCTAGAAGCTTTGTGAAGGAAGTACTAGCTAGGCATATCCTAATGAGTTGAATTTTTGCCACATCTTCTATATGCCCAAATCATAGCTCTCCACAAAATTTGAGCCCCATCTAACAATCCATGTGAGCTCACCATCCAATCTTTGTTTCTAGTAATATTTTTAGTTTGGGAAACAACTATATTTTATATTACTTTATAATTGCTTCAAATTTACCAGGACATGACCCTACCCATAGAACCTCCCTCCACCAAATGTCAGCTCATTTAATTTAGCCAATTTCCCTCAATATTTTTCCCAATTTTCTGTTCAGTGGAGAGCATTGTGAAGGAAGTACCATTTTTATTTATCCAAATGGTATGAAATTTTTACAGTGCGTTCATATGCCCAAATTATCATCCTCATCCAAATTGCAGCTCAATCGAATCATCTATGTGAGCCCAGCTTTAATTTCTATTTTCTGGCCAGATTGGCACATTGCAAAGCAAGTGCTATCTAGACCACTCCTATTGCCCTCAAACTTTTTGGGCACTCTTCCATATCCAAATCATTGCCACATGACAATATTCAGCTCCATTTGCATAGTAAATCTTCCTCAGAAAATTTCCGAAGTTTCTACCCAGAGAGAAGCTTTTTGAAGGAAGTACTAGCTAGGATTATCCAAATGATTTGAGATTTTTCCAAATCTTCCATATGCTCAAATCATCACTCTCCATAAAATTTGAGTTCTATCCAGCAATCCATGTGAGCTCATCATCCAATCTTTTATTCTGGTCATATTTTCAGTTTGTGAAGCAACTATATTTTATATTGCTTAATTATTGTTGAAACTTTACCAGGGCATGTTCCTACCTATATAACTTCCCTCCACAAAATGTCAGCTCAATCGATTCGTTCATTTGAGCCCAGCTTCAACGTCCATATTTCTTTCCAGTGTGGTACTTTGCAAAGCAAGTGCCACCTAGGCTCCTCCATTTGAGCTGCAAATTTGCCAAGACAGTCTCCTTAGTAGATGATCATCCTCAGCCAAAACTCAGGCCCATTGGCCATGTGCATTTCCCCCACCGCTAATCAAACACTTGGCTGCTAATTCATGTTTGAGCTTAGTTCAGTCTCCTCGTGAGATTCTTCTGTTGTATTCTTCTTCCTAACACCTACCGGGGGAGTGCCCAACCCACCAGACATGCCTAGGCCGCCCAGAACGCGTGGCAACGCCACGGTCACGCGGTGACCACGCGGCTGGCATGCTAGTTTACGCGCTCTGGAGTTGGGGGCATCGGCCACCATCCAAACCTCGACGTCTCGCCACCACACCATGTATCTCTGATTAAATAGATACTTATGTACCTAGAAATGATTTTTGGAAAAAATAAAGAGCAAACTATAAGGCAGCTGCAGTTCAAATTTGACCCGCTTCCTACTGAATCGGCGGAAATTTGTCTTTTTCATGAGAGGTGGATCATAGCTTTTGACACGCAACCATTTGGTCAATTGTACATTAAATATGGCCTAATATTTTATAAAATTGATTTGGTCCAATTTTGCAACAAATATATGGTAGGTCCTTCACAAAAAAACTCATTTTGGGCACTCGGAAAATGGAAAATGAAATTTTCGTCCAAAGAAAATGAAAACTTTCTTAGGCAACATTGTTTGCCATTCCAAGATGCACATTTGTGCACAATATGAGATCATTTGAACAAACTATGCCATGAATGTGGCCATAAGATTGATCATTTGGCTTGAAAGCCATGAATCTTCACACATGATAGCTCATTTCTGAGAACACTTTTTAAAAATAATTGTCGTATTACAACTTTATTATTTTTCCTGGTAACTTGGTCACATATAATGACACAATGCGAAAGTTTTCTAATTTTTTGATTTTTTTTGAATTTTTCATGCCCATTTCAAAATGCGGTCAAAACGGCGGGCATGACCATTCCTAGCTAGTGGTTGAATCTTGGAAAAAATTTGGCGTTTCTGTGATTAAATAGATACTTATGTACATAGAAATGATTTTTGGAAAAAATAAAGAGCAAACTATAAGGCAGCTGCAGTTCAAATTTGACCCGCTTCCTACTGAATCGGCGGAAATTTGTCTTTTTCACGAGAGGTGGATCAAAAGCTTTTGACACCCAACCATTTGGTCAATTGTACATTAAATATGGTCTAATATTTTCGAAAAATGATGTGGTCCAATTTTGCAACAAATATTTGGTAGGTCCTTCACAAAAAAACTCATTTTGGGCACTCGAAAAATGGAAAATGGAATTTTCGTCCAAAGAAAATGAAAACTTCCTTCGGCAACATTGTTTGCCATTCCATGATGCACCCTTGTGCACAATATGAGATCATTTGAACAAACTATGCCATGAATGTGGCCAATAGATTGATCATTTGGCTTGAAAGCCACGAATCTTCACACATGATAGCTCATTTCTAAGAACTCTTTTTTAAAATAATTGCCGTATTACAAGTTTATTATTTTTCCTGATAACTTGATCACATATAATGACACAATGCGAAGGTTTTCCAATTTTTTGATTTTTTTTGAATTTTTCATGCCCATTTCAAAATGCGGTCAAAACGGCGGGCATGACCGTTCCTAGCTGAATCTTGGAAAACTTTTGGTGTTTCTCTGATTAAATATATACTTTTGTAACTAAAAATGTCTTTTGGAAAAAATCATGACCAAACTATGAGGTAGCTGTAGTTCAAACTTGACCCACTTCCAACTAAATCGGCGGAAATTTGTCTTTTTCACGAGAGGTAGATCAAAAGCTTTTGACACCCAAACATTTGGTCAATTGTACATTAAATATGGCCTAGTATTTTTGAAAATTGATTTGGTCCAATTTTGCAACAAATATTTGGTAGGTTCTTCACAAAAAAACCCTTTTTTGCCACTCGGAAAATGATTAAAAATAGCTAGAAAGATCAGAAATGCATACAAATTGGTGCTCATTCATAAAATGTGGTCTAACTTGAGTGAAAATTTGTGTGGTGCCCTTTTGCAAAATATTTTTGATAGCTACTTCACAAAATCCCCCTATTTTTAATACTTGGAAACTATTTTAAATCACAGATTTTCCCAACCAATCAGGACTCTTCCCACGGATCACCCCACTATAACCGATCTGAACCGTCCACACCCGAGGGATCCAACGTCTCTCGCTCACCTCTCTGTAGCACAACCCAAACCCTAGCAGCCCGCAGCCTCTCTCTCCCCCTCCCCCCGATCCAGATCGACGGCAGGTCCCTCTGTCGCCGCCCCCTCCTTCCCCATCCCCGGCCATACTCGCTTCCGCCACCTTCTCCCATCCCAGTCGCTCCCCTTTGTCCTCCCGCAGCAGATCGAGCGCGCCGCCCAACTGCTGAGATCCGCATCGCAGCACCTGCGCCGCCGCGCCTACTCCTCCGCTGCCTCGCCGGAGTGCAAGGTGGCCATCCTCGGCGCGGCGGGCGGCATCGGCCAGCCGCTGGCGCTGCTCATGAAGCTCAACCCGCTCGTCTCCTCCCTCCCCCTCTACGACATCGCCGCCATGCCCGGCTTCGCCGCCGACGTCTCCCACATCAACACCCGCGCCCTGGTACGTCCCCACTCCCCACGCCTTTGCCTGCCCCGCCGCTCGCTCCACTAGATCTGTGTCTCACTAGTCCGATGGGGCCGCTGCTCCTGCAGGTGAAGGGCTTCGTTGGGGATGACCAGCTCGGGGAGGCGCTGGAGGGCGCCGACCTCGTCATCATCCCTGCCGGGGTGCCCCAGAAGCCCGGCATGACCAGGGACGACCTCTTCAAGATCAACGCATGGATCGTCAAGGGCCTTTGCACCGCCATCGCCAGGCACTGCCCCAACGTAAGCCCTTATCATCCTCTCTGCCGCCACGCCACTATAGATCTGCACTACAGCGGATGCCACACAGCTAGATTTGGTTGCCAAATGCGGCAATCCTACGTTTCCCTGCTCGAAATTGCTTCTACTTGCTGATGGACAGAGCAGTCAGATTGTTGCATAGGATTGCTCTGTACTAGTAGTCTACAAGAGTTGTTTGCCCTAAATGAACCCAACTGCCGCAACAAAATCAGGTGTTACTTTCCTGCTCAAATGCTCTAGGCTGTTTCTAACAGGAGGCACACTTGGTTTAGCAGACTCTGTGCCGTGCTTGATTTGTCTTGACGAGTAAACTGGAACTTACAAAGGGGATGTGATTTTGGGTTGGATTTCTAAAGGTTTCCTTCACTTTTCGTTTGGGAACTTGAGGCGTGAACAAGAACAGACTCCGAGCTATGTGTAGTGTAGGTACCAATTGCCCTGCAGATTTTTCTTTAGTGATGACAAGAACAAAATCCTTTCGTATTTGCCATCTGAACAAGTTACTGTTATCCAAATGATTCTGCCTACAATAACCTATTATTCACCATTGGTTCAGTAGATGTCTATGTAAGGGTAACATACAGTGCTATCATTTTGGGATTCTGCCTTCTGCGTCGATCGTTGAACCGTGCTATCGTGGCAGGACATGGGCAGCGAGGAGAAAAATAGAAATAGGAAGAATAGGGGAAGAATGAGGGAATAGGTTCTGTTTTTGTTCCGTATTTTTTCTCTTCCCGATCTAAACATGTTGAAGGCTCTGTTTTGTGCAGGTTGCTCTCATGAGGAGAAGTTGCTGCTACAGGATGCCCTCCTCCCCTCCTCCAACCCCCTGACATGGTGAGCTCCACCCCTCCTTCTACCCCTTGCAGATCTGATATGAAGTGGGCATCAATTGCAATTGTTATGGCCACAACATAACAACATGTATTGGTTCAGTTTTTATGCGTAATTCGATTGTGACTGTGCTGTTTGATGATGCTTGCCTCATCTATTTTTCATGTCTTGTGTGAAATCTGTACCCTACTATAAGATGCCACCATCAAGTTAATAATAACACTAATGATCATTTGATTCTAGTCTAGAGATACAACAACATTAGTTAGGTCCATGGATGGATGGATGAACACACACAGCTAGCAGCCTAGCGGTGTTAGCAACAACGAAAATTAATCGTGTGATTCATTCTGTTAAGGCAAGCATGCTCTATTTGTTTTGGATCCCAGCCATGTACGTACTAATAAGCTAGCTCAAGCACACACACATGCAGCTTGATTGATTTCTATAGTTATAGCAGCATTACGTATGTGTCTCCTATACTAGCTTGATTAATTTCTATACTTAGCTCAACAACACAAGCTCTTACTTGCTTGTTTGTTTTGGAGCAGCAGACATCCTCCGTGGACGATGATGACAACCATGTGGTCATGTGGGATCCTCTCGAACAGCTCGTGCTCGCCATCGACTTCGATGGCAGGGTCACCCGCTCCATCGGCCCCCTCTCCGGCGGGATGTACTACTCGGATTTCATCCCCTACGTCAACTCATACGCAGAGATCTACAGGTAGTACTCGGATTAAACTCTGTTCTGCCGTACAATTACACTTGCATTAGTATTGTTGGATCTGTTAATCAGTGCCTACATGTTAGATCGGTTTGATTTTGAGATGCAGCGAGACTTTGATGTTTCTGAATTCTGATGTGAAAGCATGTCTACGTCAGTAGAACTTTGCACGACTGCTCCTGTAGATTGATGGTGATATCAGCATGCATATTTAATTGGCTAGATATATACGTGTTGACTATTCCTGTAGTTTTCTGATGTGCATGTTCATTAGAATCCACTGGACCTTTGCACGACTAAATTTTCAAGTGTGGATATATATTGTCAATCTCGAGTCTGCACTTCTGTATGTTTTTGATGTGAAACACTTATGCATGACTAATTGTTAAGTTGATACAATTTCTTTGGTAGACAAGCATGGAAATATGGATTAACTTTCCTGAAAGTTGAGCTTTTCTTAACTAATCACGAACTCCCCTCATTATGTGAAACACCTATGCATATGACTAATTCTGCACAGCCATTCTGTTCAATTCTGATTTCTTTGTTCCCGCAAAAAAAATCTGATTAGCGTCTGTTAGCATGTAGTCAAACTTGAATATCAATCTGTATAGCTCTTTATTGTTCTCAACAGAAATTCTAGACTGTATAGCTCTTTATTGTTCTCTCCACTTATTTGTACAGCCAAGGATGCTTACTTAACTGTATAGCTCTTTATTGTTCTTTTCCATGTATTCTATTTGTGCTCCATCCCGAAATCTATTGTGCACTGCCAAGTCTATGAAGCGAAGCGCTCACAGCTCGACCATTTCTTTACTGAACTGGGAGTAACAGAGGCAAGATATTCAAAACAAGTTGAAGTCCTTTTGATTCTTGATTTCTAGCATACACATGCAACCTGATTGGTGATGTTACTGTAGATATGATGTAGGATGTAGGTTCAGTGCTTACTATTTTAGTATTTTTTGATGTGATGCATGTTACCTTCGTTTCTGTCTATGCCTTCTTTAGTGTTTTGCCAGCTAGTCTATTGGGCGTTTCGAAATATGAAGATGCATGTAAGCACTGTTGCTGGCAATCTGGCATATCATATCAGTCTTATCCCTTGTTCCGTCACTAGCATACACTACAGTTTTAGATAAAAGGGGGGCATATCATTTGCTCTATATAATGACACAGTGCTGATTTTGCGCTGATATGAACTTACAACAGTATTGCATTGTAGTGTTTTCTGCATGTTGTCGTATCACTAGTTCCATGCTGCCTTCACATTTGAGTCTATTACTTGTTTTTATTTTTATCCTTGAATAGTATCAATTGCTGTATTGTAGACTTAAAATTGTGGTGGTTCCTCTTTTACAGAAGCTCAAGTGTGAAGTGTGAAGTCGTGAAGTGTGAAGCAAGTGTGAAGCCGTGAAGTCCTACTCAGTGAAGAGTAGCATATTGTAGCATATCTGTGTTGTAAAGATTGTAATAGATTTATTTAGTGGTATATTTGATGAATTTTATGTGTCCTTTGTTCTATTTGAAATATTGATTATGTATGTGATTTGAAAACTTGTGAAATGGTAACCTGACCAGTGTGGCCACTTATGAAAATAATCTGTCAAATTTGTACATTTCTGACATGTGGGACCAATTTGAGAGATGAACATGACAAGTGGGACCCATCTGACTAGTGGGACCAGCTTGAATATATAATGGCTGAAAATAGAAAATCAATAGACTAAAAGGCCACGGCCCAGAAAATAAAAAGGCCGAATTGTTGGGACTGGCCCATGTGGCTGACCAGAATTAACAGGAAAAATAATATTAAATGGGTTGAATTAGTGGGCTTGGCCCAAGTAAAGCGTCGAACTGGACCAGGCTGATTCTAATCAACGACCTTTTCATTTGGTCGCAATTTTGCCACGTCAGCTTGCCACGTCGGATCCGACGTGGTGTGGGCAGATTGCCAGTGACCAAAACAATTGGTTGTAGAACCAACGACCTTTTATTTTGGTCGTTACCTTCTACGACCATTTCAGAACAAAGGTCGTTAAGTTTCATTAAAGACGGCCAGCTTTTGACCAACTGTTTTTGGTCATAAATAGGTCACAAATGGAAAACATATTTCTTGTAGTGTGTCTGGAAACTATCCTAACATTTGTCTGTCCACTCAAACTTAACGCCTTTGTGAAGCAGATTAGTCAGAGGCTTGGCAATCTTGGAGAAGTTCTCGACAAATCTACGGCAATAGCTTGCGAGTCCGAGAAAACTTCTGACTTGCTTGACATTCTTCGGGGGAGTCCAGTCAAGAATAGCCTGAACTCATTCTGGATTGACAGCAATACCATCTTTGGAAATCACATGTCCAAGGTAGGTCACTTCGGATAACCATAATTCACACTTGGAATATTTGGCATATAGCTGATGCTCTCGAAGCTTTTCCAGAACAAGACGAAGTTGTTCAGCATGTTCTTCCTTATTCTTGGAATATACCAAGATATCATCCAGATAAACCACAACGAATTTGTCGAGGTAATCCATGAAGATATAATTCATCAGGCGGGAGAACATTGCTGGAGCATTTGTTAAGCCAATTGACATGACGGTATACTCGTATGAACCATAGCAAGTAACAAAGGCAGTCTTGGGAATATCCTCTTCACGAACTCGG